>CM057454.1:1239156387-1240449720 GCA_016271365.2 Neoceratodus forsteri
ATGGAATTCCCCCCCTCAAAGTCCTACCCCTGTGGAGATGGTCAAGTACCACCTTTTACGAGATGTTAACTGTAAAGGCCTTACGACAGTGCTTGACCTATCATCCATTCCAGTCAAACAGTGACCCAGCGGACCTTGTGGTGGCCTATAATTTGGCCATAGCAGTGACCTTGGATGTCATTGCTCCTGTCCGTGTTCATCCTCTCTCCCTTCGCCCTCAGTCTCCATGGTTTGATGGGACCTTGAGGGAGATGCGGTGACAAGGATGAAGGTTAGAGCGTCGCTAGCGGAGATCTGTCTTTGATGCCTACCACCTTAGGGTGATGGACCATTATCAAGCCTATCAATCTGCAGTCACCCATAAGAAGGCTGAATTCCTGTCCCGGGAGACTGCAGTCACTCAGAACCGACCACTTCAGCTTTTCCGAACTGTGGACAGGCTGTGCACCCTGGCTTGTCTACAAGTTCGGAAAGAGCTTTCACAAATAGAGTGCAATGAACTTGTTCGGCTTATTGCGACTAAGGTGGCTGACATCAGGGCAGCTCTCCAGCCAGCACACTCTATGGGTGCTGCTGATGACCAGCGTTTGGCCACTAGCCTTCAGCTTTTGTGGAGTACCTTCGGAGTTCATGGATGTGATGATGTGATGAGGATTGTCCAGGGTGCGCACCCTACGTACTGTAGTTTGGACCCAGGACCAGCTTCCCTGGTCTTGGGTTGTATTTATTCCATCGGCCCGGTCCTTGCACAGATAGTTTGTTGCTCCTGGGAAACAGGTGAGTTTCCTAGCTGCCCGAAGATGGCAGTGGTAATACCCCCCCCGAAGAAAGCTTCTTTGTACCCAAACTGCCATGCGAACTACAGACCAATCTCTAACCTTCCCTTTTTAGGGAAGGTGGTTGAGAAGGAAGTGGCCATACAGCTGGAGAGCCACTTGACCGTCCATGACATCTGTGAACCCCTCCAGTCGGGTTTCCGAAAGAAGCATAGTATGGAGACAGCGCTGGTTCAGGTGCTTAGTGTTATCCTGATGGCTAGAGATCGGAAGAACCATTCCATCCTGGTTCTTCTTGATCTCTCATCAGCATTTGACACTGTGGACCGTGGGATTCTGCTCGATCATCTGAGGTTCATCTGTGGCCTGTCAGGTACAGTCCTCAGGTGGTTTACATCTTTCGTCACCGGAAGAACTCAGATGGGGGTGTCCGGGATTTATTCTTCGGACCCAATCCCTCTGTATTGTGGAGTTCCCCAGGGATCGGTGTTGTCCCCCATGTTGTTCGCAGTGTATATGCTACCCCTCAGAAACATTGTAAGGAGGTATGGGCTGAGGTTTCACTGATATGCTGATGATACCTAGCTATACCTTTCTTCTGGGCCCAACCAGAATGGAGCTCTCTCAGTCTTAAATAACTGTCTGGTGGAAATCCAGGAATGGATGGATTCGAGCTGGTTGAAGTTGAATTCAGGAAAGACTGAAGTGCTGGTCGTGGACCCAGGACGCCAGATAGGGGGGTCAGGGGTAGGTTCACCCTCTGGGTTATTCCTTGGGGGTTTACCCCTCCCGGCCTCTGAACGGGTGTGTAACCTGGGGGTAATCTTTGACGAGGGTCTGACCCTTCATTTTCTTGACTATATGGATTCTCCAATTGGCACACTCTCCTTATTTAATTCTAATTAAAATAGAATAAAAGAGAACAGAGGGTGTCTCTATAATATAATGCCTTCATTCACAGGTGTCAGCCATCGTCAAGACTTCTGAGGAATATCGCCAGGATTAGGCACCTTGCTTCGTCCGGCAACCTTCCTATGTTGGTTCATGCTTTTGTGTCCTCCCGTTTGGATTATTGCAACTTCCCATATCTAGGGCTTTCTGGGGTAGAAATTCACCATTTGCAGCTAGTGCAGAATGCAGCAGCTTGGCTCTTGATCGGAACCTCTCAGTTCTATCATATTTCTCCAGTGTTGCTCGGTCTGTACTGGCTGCTAGTACAATGGCGGATCACCTTTAAAGTTGGTCTTTTGACTTACAAAGCCTTACATGGACTGGGCCCTGACTATCTAAAAGAGCTTCTGGTTCCCTACAGCCCCAGGCAATCGCTCCACTCATCTAGTGAGGGGTTGCTAGAGATTCCGATAGTGTGCTTGAAATCTTCTGGGGCCTGGGTATTTATGCATGTGGCTCCTTCTCTTTGGAATTCTGTACTCCGCCATTTACCTGAGTGCGCAACTGTAGAGGAATTTAAACGAGCTTTAAAAACTCATCTTTGGCACCGAGCATTTAGCGATTGAGTAGCTGTTTTTATTTTAATTTTTTTAAATTTGTTTAGATGATAGTATATTAACTAAGCTGCTGTAATTTGTGTAATATGTTGTTTGTTTTTAAATCTGTTCAGTGCCTTGGTTTTGGAAAGGTGCCATAAAAATAAAGTTTTATTACTTCCATTTTTTTTGCCTCCACCCCCCAGGATTGTAAAACCTCTGATTGAGAGAACTGTGGTATGGTAATTCATTAAGCTTTTTTCCACAGCAAAGAGACAGCACAGTGGTTTTAATACTTTGTAAAATTCTTTTGTAAGGAAACAGTTTCAGTAGATGTGTTATTTAAAGCTTAAATATATTGAAACTTACAGTCATTTATGCAGTAACGTTGTGGTGATTGCCGCTTTTTTTGCCAGTTCTGAAAGTTTTTGCTGAAACGTTAAATGCAAAACGAATGTTTAACCAACAACATTTTTAAATTTTTTAGGAATACTTTTAAAAAGTTTTAACTGTAAAGTCCGGTTTTCGGTTTAGTCTTGAGGGTTTCAGTTGCTCTGGTGTTGCTAAGGAGTGCCCTGGTTTCTATGGTGTTGCTAGGTAATCCGCCACTGACTGATCTCGCGTTACCCGAGGAGAAATTGAGTTTTTCTCCTTTTTAATTCTGGATCAGTTTCATTTTGGTAGGAACCGTCCGTTAAACCTTTCAAACTGAACCACCGAGAGGAGGGACAGAGCTGACAGGAGAGACGTGGCTGACAGAGCATGAGTGAGTCAGAGAAGGCTGGCACCAATTATAACTGGCTTTCTCTATGGAAAAAAAATGGAAGTTGGTAATTATTATAGAATAATGCATGGAAAAGTGTGGTTTATGGGCATTTTATGTACCCTCAAGGTGTGTGATGCCCCATAACCCCGAGGGTGAAGCCCAAGAGGTTTATATGGACATCACACACCGAGGGGGTGCAGAAAATCCTGGGAGAACCATACTTCTCCATGTTTTGTTTTTTATATTTACTGGGTTTTGGTGGGGTTTTTTTGTTTAAATTGTCTTTTTTGCCACTTTGCAAGGGTAGCTGTTACCACCAACAAGCTTGCCTCACGCTGAGTGACTGAATGAGTAGCGCTTGTGAACATCCAGTGTGAGGACAGCTTGTTTGCCATTTTTTCTGGTGATGCTGTGGCACTGTTCTGTCTGTGGTTTACAGAGCTCCATAAACCACATATGTGGTTTGTGGAACTGTTTGGCACTCATTGGCAGTGGTTTATAACCACTAACCAGTAAATATATATATATATATATATATATAATTTACCACATTAACCCCATCAGATCAGAATCACTTATGTTAATTCTGCTATGGTTGTTCGTCTAGCCTTATTTAAGAACCAAGTCTTTATTTCACTTACTCAGATTTTATTTACCTTCAGACCGAAAAAGGAATGGCAAAGAGTTCCATAGTCTGGGTCCATTATAAAAGAAATGTTTTTGACCCAAGGTTGTTATATAATTTGGGGGGTTATATTTTAATCCTTGGGCAGACCATAGGCCTTGTTTAATTGTTCTAACTACAAAGTTATCCAGGATATAATCTGGGACTAGATCTTTCAAGATCTTGATCATAAATGACACTGTATGCAATGAACGCCTCTCTGTGAGGCTAATCCATTGTAATTTTTCATAGAGGTCAATCCTATGAGTTCTTTTTGGGTTATCCAGTATAAACCTAGCCAACTTGTGATAAATGATATGTAATCTATTAAGGCATTTAAAACCCTCCATAGTTAAAGTAACCCCACCTCCCTTTACTTTATAGGTGGCACTTAACATTTTCTCAGAAGATCAAATATTTACTTTTATTCACTCCTGCTCGAGCACTTTTGGGGCTTATCTCAAGCAGGCAGCAGCTTCAGTCCAGGCTCAGGTCATATCTCCAGAATCTACCCCTTCCCCTCCCTGTCTCTGGGAAAGGGGAGGGGTACCATCTTGACTGTTAGCATAAAGGAGGTAACAAAACTCAGTACCTTTAGAAATACAGATTTGGGTTCCACAGGTGATGGCACGAACTCCGTCTAAGCACTGACTAGCATGACATTCTCCTTCCAGCACCACGGGTGGTCACAGGCTCCAAGGCATAGCTGTAAAACATTTGGTTAGGCAGGCAGCACAACAACACGTTTTCCAAAGCTTCAAAATAATTCAGTCTCAAAGAAAATTTCAGTGCAATTGGGCATTATTTATTTTTCTTCTCTAAAATGCTCAAGCTGTAAACACAACAATTGTGAGGATCCTCATTTAATTTCTAGCACAGTTTCCACAGTTTCTGTGGCACTCAGACACAGCACACTCTAGAGGGGGCTCAGGGTTTGAACCTGGGCCCTACACACTTCATAGTTTCCCATTTTGAGCCAAGCAGGCTCTGATTAATTTAGGCACCTTTTCTCTGTCCCTTCTAGCTACTTATTTTCCCTTGAAAGCCCAACTGTGAGAGTCACAATTTCTTTACTTCAGGCAAGCCTTCCTCTTCAGGGAGGGAGGTGGGGTACAATGTTAAAATTACAGGCACTTCCAATCTTTTCCTATAGTGGCCTCTGCACCTGTAGATCCTCTGGCAGGGTTCTCACAGGACAGGGCCTATTTCTCCCCAAACAACAGTCCCAAATCTCAGCAGCACTTCACCTCAAGTGGACACTTCAAGCTCAGGGGTAGCTCTGCCACCTACCTCACTGGAAACATCACTGACACCTCAGTCGTTGACTGGCTTTCCATGGCAGCCACTCTCTCCTTCAGACTTTATAGTCAAGCAGGCTCTTTGTAATCCTCTGCATTTTGCTGCACTATACTGTGATCCATTGCCCCACCTGATGCTCATGGGGGGGGTCCCTCTTCCTCTTTCGGGACTTGGGGGCAATCTCCACACACTGGCCCCAGTCCTCTCTGGCACCAACTGTAGGCCTCCCCTGCTGGCCTGTGAGCAGGCGCTCTGCTCCTCCTCAAACTCTCCTCAAATCTAAACCATGTCTCTTGATTCGCACACCGGTAGGTGCTATGAAAAACAAATGTGCATGTGCCACCTGGGCAGTGCCGAGCATGCACACGCACCTCCCTGATGCCGACTGGGCATCACACTTGTAACCCTCAATTTTGGTACAGGGGTTACACTTTCCCCCTACAGAAATGCTTCACCTCCCAGGGAAGCCATCTCCACCCTAGCTAACCATGGCTGCTGTGCACCGTGGGATAATGCGCACTCTCCCACAGGCCATCACATCCAGGCTCCACCAGCACGACTGCTTAATAGCAGTTTAAGTAGAACTAGGTGGGCAAACCCGCCTACCTGCAGTTCTCTGGCTCCACTAGGGGAATGGCTATTCAGCCTGGCATTCCCAGCAATGGCTGTTCCACCAGGCCAATGTCCCACCCCCCAGTGACTCTCCTGTTAAACTATTTCCAGCTCTAATACTGTTCCCCATTGGACCCTTCAGCAGTACCCAGCCGGACCTAAATTGGCACGCCAAACATTTTTGCAGAACACCAAAACATTTTCTATCTATCTAACTATTAGTAACATCCTAAGTTAAACTGCACCACCAGGGGGTGGCAGGCTAACCTCTACACTATTACTAACTACAAAATGCAGATGGCTATCTGTAAACTGACTACACATTTTAGATACTGGACAGGCTCCCCCCACAGAAAAGTCTAGCTACTACTCTCACTAAATCTACCTTACTGCTACATTTCTATATTCTAATCTACCTAACAGTGTGAAAGGGAGCACTCTTTTACCCATTACTGTCCTTTGCAAACTGTTTGGTGCACATTAAAGTCGCTGGATAACTGTCTTTGTAAAGTTAAAAGTCCAAGAAATCCCATTTTCAGTGCCAGAGGGTAAGTGTACTTAATTATCATGGGGCCCCTACTTAGCATTTCCTATAAAATTCCTAGCTAACTACTTAGATCACATTGTAAATGATTTTCAATGAAATGGTACATGACAGTAAAAAAGTTACAGTCTTGTAAAAACTGGAAAAAATCAAAACACTATCTAAAGAGTTCTTGTAGATATTTTTTCTTACCCAGTACAAGCTGATCAGGCTACTGTCCAAGCTAAAGGCAATTGTTCACATTTTTTCAACTTTCAATGCAAAACAGTCTTGAAATAGCAGTAGTCCCTTAGACACAGTTTCTGCAATGCCATGGGGCGTTTTGATATCTAAGGTGCTTTTGGTTTCTGGGGGGTACAGTATTTAGCTGCGGGATCCTCTGGTGCAAAGTAGAAACAAGGGTCTGGTTTGGTGCATTTTCCCCCTCTGCAATCATGGCTCACTACAAAATACTTTTGCCTGTGTCCAACTCTGTCCTATATCAGAGCAAAGGTTTTGAACAAACTGAGTCCTTCTCAAGCTGAGGATTTGCACTTTGTTCTAGCCAGTCTGGTAACTTGGTTCCTATCATAGGTCACATCTCTGATGTCCACTTGTGCCTAAGATGCACCTTTTCCACGGCCCCCTGGAATACCCAGTCTAAACTCCAGCATTCGATCAAGTCCCAAAGTCTCTCACTGATGTAAGGGTAATTTGTTCCAGGGTTCCCTACTCTGAAGTAACTCCTCACCCATCTCTCTGCCTGGCTCGAGTTGGGCAAAGACCTAATGCTGGGCTGTGGGGCCACTCCTTGAGGCAACAACATTCCTTGCCTGTAATTAATAACCATAAGCTTCAGCTGATGTCTAGCAACTGTCTATTAAATATATTTTACAGATGTCTGGGAGCGATGGGGTGAGTTCCAGAATTCCTAAAATTGGCATTGCATAAGCCAATGGGAATATCTCTTTCTATCACCATGTCCTCAAACATTCGGGTAATACCTTTGTCTGCCTGGCCATAAATAGAAATAGCTTCCACTGATCTGGCAACCTTTTCCTCATCTGACCCATCATCTTCATCCACAGCTTCTATAACCACCTTTGAATGGTCAGGGCCAGTGACTTCTTCCTGAGCCTTAGGCAGTTGGGAATGCAATTTTAAAGGCTTAGCTTCTTGTTACTATTTTTGGCAAAGTTTTTGCCCTCACCGTGGGTTCCTGGGTGGGATTTGCTTCTGGTGACACCTTCCTGGCTTCCTTCGTGCCTCGCGCCACAGCCTCAGGTGGATCTGTCTACTCAGTCATGTCCCTCACATATCCTGCAGCGGTACTCTGGATGCGTGAAATCCACCCCTGACCCCTCTCTCTGCCACTGGGAAGTTCTGGGGCACTTTGTGGCGGTACAGGGCTGGGCAGATGGCTAGGCCCTGGCACCGCCTCTGGCTCTGCTTCTTTCTCAATAACCTCAATCTCCTCCCATTGCTCCGATGGCTCCACAGTTATGGCCATGCTAGTCACAGGGGACAATCTTCTGCCCAGCTGCAGCCATTGCCAGGGTGCAGGAGTTGGTGGCTCAGGAGCCACATATTGTCCTTCTTGCTGCTGCATTTCTGCAGACCTCACCCCCCCAGGAACATTTCCACAAGCGCACAGTACACATACAGACTGCCTAATAACCCCACTCCCACATTGTCCACAACAGATGCAAGACTCGCCCGAACTGCTCCTTTCCACTACTCTCCACAGCCAGTCGACCAATCCCTCTGGAACGCTGATGGTCTGACCTCCGAATCCAGGGGCATAAGCCATGCTTGCTCTCCAAAAGTTCAGTGTAGCAGATTAATCCATAATGATTTGCCTCCACAAGTCTCTCCAGCTGTAAAGATTTGAGTGTAATTCTTCCCAGTCAGCAGAACTTTTCTCTTTTAGCTCAAAAAACTCTCCACCACTGGGTCGTGGATACTAAAATTGTTTAACTCGGATAACAACACTTCTTTCTCCTCAATGGTTTCTAGCAATCTGGTGTTCAGACCACCTGACCTCCCTTTTCTAGTGCTTCATCTCATTAAATGCATCAACCAATCAGATTGCTTCCTTTCCTCATTTACAGTCATCACGTTTTTTCTTCATGTGACGAGGCACCGTTTTGTCTCCTCACAATGCAAGTAAAACTGTGGCTTAAACCTCTATCACTGGCTGTGGCCCACCAACATTCTATGACTGTTAATGCCACCCCTCGTGCCAGGTAGGTGATTGCGTTTCTTTTCCGAATCCAGAACCACAGCCCCCATTTTTGTAACCCCTCTTCCCTTTACTTTACAGATGGCACTTTAAATTTCCTCAGAAGATCAAATATTTATTTGTACTCATTCCTGCTCAAGCACTTTTGGGGCTTATCTCAAGCAGGCAACAGCTTCAGTCCTGGCTCAAGTCATATCTCCAGAAACTACCCCTTCCCCTCCCTGTCTAGGGGTTTTAGATGGAAATACAGTCTCTGGGAAAGGGGAGGGTTACCATTTTGACTGCTAGCACAAAGGAGGGAACAAAACTCAGTACCTTTAGAAATGCAGATTTGCTGCCGGCCCAGTGACGCTGAGGGCTGGACGTCTTACCTCTCACTGTGCCAGTGACCTGGGTTCAGGAATGATCTCAGGCTGTCTGGCTGCTGGCAGGGAGAGGAGGGTGGGAGCAGGATAGAGCAATGTCTCTCCTCTCCCATGATGGGGGGGTGTTGCCCGCCCGTAGTTCCACGGATGGAGGTCCCGTAACAGGCGTAGGTGGTATCGGTGTGACTGGTAGGGTGGGAGGCATCCCTTAAGATGTGTGTACGTGTGCCTCCACGCACATGCGTCATGTCAGGGATGAGCGGGCGTAGGGGTAAAAAAAAAAAAGAGGAATAAAGCCGATAAAGTGTAAATAAAAAAATTAAAAAACAAACAAGAAATGCAGATTAGTGTTCCACAAGTGACGGTACGAACTCTGTCTAAGTGCTGGCTAGCATGACCTTCTCCTCCCAGCACCACAGATGATCACAGGCTCCAAGGCATAGCCGTAAAACATTTGGTTAGGCAGGCAGCACAGCAACATATTTTCCAAAGCTTCAAAATGATTCCGTCCCAAACAAGATTTCAGTGCAGTCAGGAAATATTTATTTTTCTTCTCCAAAATGCTCAAGCCGTAAATACAACAATCATGAGGATCCTCATTTAATTTCTAGCACAGTTTCCAGAGTTTCTGTGGCACTCGGCCACAGCACACTCTAGGGGAGAAGGGTTTGAACCTGAGCACTATGTACTTCACAGTTTCCCATGTCAAGCCAAATGGGCTCCGACTCATTTAGGTACCTTTTCTCTGTCCCTTCAAACTACTTTTTTTCCCTTGAAACCCTGCCTGTGGGAGTGGAGGCAGAATTTCTTTACTTCGGGCAAACTTTCCTCTTCAGGGAGGGAGGGGGGTATGATGTTAAAATTACAGACACTTCCAGTCCTTTCCTATAGTGGCCTCTATGACTGTAGATCCTCTGGCAGGGTTCTCACAGGCCAGGGCCAAACTCTTCCCAAACAACAGTCCCAAATCTCAGCAGCACTTTACTTCGAGTGGACACTTTAAGCTCAGGGGTAGCTCTGCCACCTACCCCACCAGAGACATTATTGCCACCTCAGTCGTCGACGGGGCTTTCCATTACAGCCACTTTCTCCTTCAGACCTCAGAGCCAAGCAGGCTCTTTGTGATCCTCTGCATTGTGCTGCTCTATACTGCGGTCTGCTGCCCCACCCAATGCTTGTGGGGGTCTCTTTTAGGACCGGGGTCAATCTCTCCACCCCAGCACTGGGCCTCTCTGGCCTTGACTGTAGGCCTCCCCTGCGGGCCTTGAGCAGGTGCTCTGCTCTTCCTTGAACTCTCCTCAGATCTAAACTGTCTTGATTCCCGCTCTTGTTTGTACTTTGAAAAACAAATGCACACGTTCCACCTAGGCAGTCCCCAGCATGCGTGCGCACCTCCCTGATGCCGACTAGGCATCACACTTGTAACCCTGATTTTTTGCACAGGGGTTATATTAGCTTTTAGCGGAAAGCAGCAAGAGAAAGGAGGTGCTGCTAGAACTTTACTACTCTACTCTACTACTAGGACTATAGAGCCCCCCCCCCCAGCCAGTTCCGCTTTTATAGGCACTGGATTTGACTGACAACAGGAACCACAGTGGCAGAGTAGTAAAGTATGGAGAAAAAGGAAAAAAGTAAAACAGAGAGAGAAAAATGTAAGCATACAAAACAACAGTTGAGGGGTCACAAATAAGAAATGGTAGAAGTGGTGCAGTGCAGTGGCTGTGGAGAAGACGTCTTCCAGGAGATGTTCTGGAGGATGCAGTGTTGTCCCATCTGCAGGCACCTCTCTGGGCTGAGGGAAGAGGTTGCTTGTCTCTTGGTTGAGTTGGCCAGGATTCGGGGGACCACCTCTCCCACCCAGGGATCACCAGGGCCACTGCCGCTGCCTCAGAGGTTGCCAAGAAAGAGGAGCGGTTGGACCATGGTGGGCTCAGGGAGGATGAGGGCTGTGGAACAGAGGCACATTCCTCCAGTTCTACCTCTCCACAATTCATACGCCATTCTGGCAGAGTGTGGTTCCTCTATGGAGGCACCCGCAGTAGAGACCAAGGAGGATGCTGGGAACCTCCACAGGAGGGTGGCACAGAACCCCACAGGGGAAGGAAACAACTCTTGGTGGGGAACTCAATTGTTAGTGGGGCAGAACTGGGGGAGGAAGGGGAGAGGGAGGTAAGGTGCCTGCCTGGCACCATGGCTTGGAGGGACAGGAAGCGAATCCTTAGGATCACAGGCGCAACTGCAAGTGGAAGGGAGCTGAATGTCATTGTCCACCTAGGGACTAATAACCTGACTAGGAATGGGATCAGAGCAGTGCAGGAGGAGTTTGTGGATTTGGGGAGGGGCCTTAAACAAACAGCATGTACCGTAACCTTCTTGGAGATGCTGCCTGTCGATGGCATGGGTGAGGCTAGGGTGCTCTGCACCATGGGATTCAACCAGTGGTTGAAAAACTGATGCAGAGCTCAGGGTTTTGGCTTAATTGGGGACTGGTGGGCCACCTCGTAGGGATACAGGTCTATACTGGCACAATGGTTGCATCTGACCAGAAGGGGAATCAGAATCCTAGGTGATAGGTTTAAATGCTTCATTGGCAAGCATTTAAACTAGTCAATGGAGGAACCACTGAAAAGGAGCAGGGAGATCCCACCCCCCCAAAAAAAAAACAGGGTAGTTAGTGTGGTAAACACCAAGATAGAGAAATCAATAGGATGAAGGGCTGGGATAAATGGAGAAAAATGCAAAGACAGTAAGAACAGGGATGGGGCTAAAAGGGGTAAGTCCATAAAAAATGGAGGGCAATGAGTACCGATGTCCGTAGTCTGGGTAACAAGCTCCCTGAACTAGTGGCCTTGATGGAAGAGGGACGCCTGGATATTGTGGCAGTCATAGAAACATGTTACACAGAGAACCATGGCTGGGATGTCAGCATACCAGAGTACACAATCTACAGGAGTGACAGGGAGGGTAAAAGAGGAGGAGGAGTAACTCTCTATGTAAGGGAAGAGATCAAGCAACCAAACTAAAGGGTAAACAGGGAGGAGAGGAGGCACTGTGAGTAACCCTGGAGACAGGAAATAGAACCACAATCTGTGTAGGGTTGTATACAGACCCCCATCTCAGGGAGGAAATGGACAAGGAAATGATAGAAGACATCCTTAGGATGGCAGAAAAAGTTGAGATATTGTTGATGGGAGACCTGAATATGCCAGAAGTTAACTGGAGCACCTTTGCTGCAGCCATATCCAAGAGCAGGGTCATTCTAGATGCCTTACAGGGGGCATGCCACAGACATCTAGTGTTGGAACAAACTCAGGAAGGAGCAATCTTAGACCTGGTACTCTCAAATGAGGATGGATAGAGGATCTCAGATTTAGAAGTGGGTAACCATTTGGGAACAAGTGACCACCAAACAGTGTGGTTCACGATAAACACAGCCATAGAGCCATGTCACACAAAGGCAGGGGTACTGGACTTTAGGAGGGCTGGCTTTGGCAAAATGAGGGAGTGCTTCAGAAAAGCACTTGCAAATGGGCAAGAAGATAGGGTGGAGGGAAATCAAAACTGCCATCACAGAGGCAATGAGCCTTTATGTGAAGCAAATAAAACAAAATGAAGGAAAAAAACACTATGGTTCTCAAAAGAGGTGGCGGGGAAGGTTAGGAAGAAAAACTCAGCATTCAGGAACTATAAGGAAACACAGAAGAAACAAGACAGAGAACTGTACCAGTTAAAGCAGAAGGAAGTGCGGAACGCAGTCAGAATAGCAAAGACCCACACAGAGGAAAAGATAGCCATCTCAGTTAAGAAGGGAGATAAAACCTTTTATGGGTACATTAGGGAGTGAAGAAAGGCCAAGGGAGGGATACTGAGGTGCAATAAAAGGAAGGTGGGTGGGCAGAAGGTGACAGAGAAAAAGCAGGGATTCTGAACGAATACGTCTGCTCAGTGTTCTCAGAAGAAAAGGAGGGGTGGGTACCTATATTAAATAATAGATGCACACTGGATGGGTTGGTGGTCAACACCAGCCCATTCACAGAAGACAGGGCCCTGAAAGAACTCCTAAGATTGAAAGTGGACAAGGCAGTGGGGCCTGATGGGATTCACCCCAGAATTCTAAAAGAACCAAATAGAGAACTAGTGACTCCACTGACTACCCTTTTAAATAAATAATGGGAGGATGGTGTGGTACCTGAGGATTGGAGGAGGGCAGATGTGATTCCTCTTCACAAAAGCGGGAGCATGGCAGAGGTAAGAAACTGCAGGCCTGTTAGTTTGACCTCAGTGGTAGGGAGAATGGTGGAATCACTTCTGAAAGAAAGAATTGTTGAGTACCTAGAGACTAGTAGGTGGGGCACAGAACCCAAGGCAGCATGGATTCACAGCAGGACGGTCATGTCAGAGGAATCTAATAGATTATTTTGACTGAGTAGCCAAAGTAGTAGACCAGGGAGAGGCTGTGGACATGACACAGTCCCACACAAAAGATTAATAAACAAGTTAGCCAGCCTGAGTGTGTGTCCCAGGGTAGTAACCTGGGTAAAAAACTGGCTGGACAACAGGACACAGAGGGTAAGCATAAATGGAGTCCACTCCAAAGAAAGGGCAGTTACTAGTGGGATACCAATGAGTTCAGTACTGGGACTGGTCCTCTTTAATGTTTTTCTAGGTGACATTGTGGAGGGACTGGATGGAAAAGTATGCCTCTTTGCAGATGACACAAAGATCTGAAACAGGATTGATGCACAAGGGGGTGGTGGAAAGGATGAAAAGGGGCTTGGAAAGGTTGGAGGAATGGTCAAAAGTATGGCAGCTTAGATTCAGTGTAAAAAAAGTGCAGAGTAATACACATGAGAAACAAAAACCCTAAGGAAGAGTACACAATGGGGGGGTTGGTATTAACAAAAACAAAAATGGAAAGGGACCTGGGGGTAGTCATATCAGATGATCTAAAGGTAGGCAAGCAATGTTAGAAGGCAGTAAGGATGGCTAAGGGATACTAGGATGCGTAGGGAGAGGCATCACCTGTAGAAAACAGGAAGTTGTTATCCCTCTGTGATGACAGTTGATGAGTCCCCATCTGGAGTACTGTGTGCAGTTCTGGAGTCCCCATCTACACAAGACATAAACAGGATAGTGGTAGTCCAGATGAAGGCAACTAAAATGGTGCAGGGTCTGCACCAGAAGCCATATGAAGAGAGACAAAAAGAGGTTAATGTGTATACCCATGAGGAAAAGAGAAAGGGGGCGGACATCATAGAAACTTTCAAAGTTCCTCAAGGGAATCAAAAAAGTCCAAGAGAGTATCATCTTTCAGAAAAAGAGATGTGCAAGAAGAAGGGAGCACAATTAGAAGATAGAGGGGAACGACTCTGGTAATGTGAGAATGTATTTTTTCACTGAGAGGGTGGTGGATGAATGGTCGGCCTTCCTGAGGAGGCTGTGGGGTCAGAAATAGTGGGGGAATTCAGTAATGCATGGGAAAGACAGAAGGCAATTCTAGTGGGGCGTAGGATGAAGTAAGCTGTTGGTTAACTATGATCTGCTACTTATCCAATAGGTAGGGAAATGAGCAGACTGGGTGGGTCAAGCAGTCCTCTTGTACCATCAAAGTTAGTGTTTAAGGAATTAGGCATAACAGGGGATGTGTTATGGTGGGATAATGGCCCACCTAGGGTGGGTTGAAGCACGATAAACACCCTGGAGTGCCTTATTGTGATTATGAAATTAGTTATTTTTAGTAAATCTTATGCATTTTTGCGTTCACTTGAGCGCATGCAGAAGGAATGTTTTAGGACAGTACAACTTTTTGGAGGTGTGTGACCCTCCTCTCCATTGCAGTGCTTGGTGTAGTGAGTGTGACCCTACCACACCAATGGATGCACAAGCTGTCTAAGACAGCAATTTGGCTGCAGTGGTCTTCACTTGAAAGAAAACCACTGCTGCAATTAGCGGTGGCAACATGTGTGTTTAGCATATTGACAGGGTACCCTTTTCCCTCCGGCTGCTTGAAATCCCTCCCATTTCCTCCCTCTGCTGCTCTCCTCCCTGCTCCCTCGTTATTGTCCCCCTCAAACACACTGTATGTGCCGAGGGGGTGCCCAATTCCCCCTTGGCTCATGTGCATCCCCAAGCACACTGTATGACCGATGGGGTGCCCAGTCCCCATCGGCTCCAGGCCCCCCCAACAACCACCCAGGTGGAATGCTGGGAGCCCACCCCAGCATGCCAAAACACATCTGTAAGGAAAAAGCTGTCCCACTTTGCCTTTTTTTTTTTTGTATCTGTAAAAAGAGAATACGGTCCCTTGCTGTCTTCAGTGCCCACTCCCCCAACCCGCACCCACCCTCTGCGCACTTCACCTCCCCACATCCCCTCTCACCCCATACTTACCTCCAGAGCCTGGCACAATGATCTTCGGTGGAGCAGGAACACATCTGCACTCTTCAAAGCCGAGCGCAAACTGAAGAAATGCCAGTAAGCTGTATAATGGCATAAATGGGTTGTTTTCAACTTAGGTGGATATCTCGGCCACTTTTGTGAATTTTGGCACCAAATTTTCAACATGGGGTTCTTGGGACCCCACCTCATGAATTCAGTCACTGTCATGTCATTATTTGGACCCGAAAGGTGATTTTGCGGTCATGGCACAGAATCACCTTTTGGGACCGATTAACAAAATGACAGTGACACTGTTTATGAGGTGAGCTCCCCAAAAGCCTATGTTGCAAATTTAGCGAAAGTCAAAAATGACATGTTACGAGGCGTGTGTTGGCAGTTCCATGCACACTCGTAACCCGAATTTGTAATATTTTAGCCAGCTTTCAACATTGACATTTTCACACCTCCTTATGAACAGTACAGCTGTCATTTTCACATCATGGCGAAATGTGTTTTCACACATCTGGCGCTCGATGAACTGATCTCTGTGGGAAATCAATGTTCGAGACAGATTCTGAAAATCACAGTGACACTGTTCATGAGCGGATGTCCCAAAATGCCTATGTTGAAAATTTGGTGAAAAAAATTTCCAAAAAATGACAATGTTATGAGCATGCGTTGTGCAGTTTCGAAGCACTCATAACTTCGAGAATTTGTAATATTTTCACTCCAGATTTTCAACACTGGCATTTTTTCACACCTCCCTATGAACAATACAGCTGTCATTTTTCACATTTTTTATTTATTTTCATTTATCTATCAAGTCTAGGATTACAAATACCTTTGATCCATGGCTCTTTCACAAAGGTTCCACGTCAGAGAAATACAAATTATGGGGAACACCAAGACAGGCATTACAACAATGTGGACATTGCAAACAGAGTACAGATTAATACAGTTCAAGGCAGCATTGTAACAAGGCAGCCAGTGGCATTTGTCAGAGAAAATAGACAACAGATAAGAAGTGCCAGAGTCATAGGGAGAGGGAAGAGGGTGGGGGGGAGAAGGAATGTAGGAAGGGTGGCAAGAGGGTGAAAAGTGCAGCATTGGGTATACCAAGATGTGAGGGTAGAATCCAGTGAGGAGGGGGGGGGCAACTAGAGCAGAAGGAAGTGGAGAAACAAGGTTAAGTTGGGCAGTCACAGGAGCTGTTGGTAGTGAGATAGTCCCGAGCCTAGTTTTAAACATACCAATAGTTGGGGCAAAGGAGATGGTTGGGCTGGGGCCATTGAACCAAGTGGTGCTCGATAAGCAAGGCGCTGTCCCTGTGAAGTGTGACAGTGGGGGACTTTCAGTAGCTGTGCGTCGATCTCCTAAGGCACCATTTATTAATTGATGTTGTAACAGAGTTGAGACCCCAGAAGGTGCAAGGCCAAGGTAGATTTTTTTACCATGGAGCAGGTGAGAAACTTTATGCGGTTTGATAGTTGGAGCCAGCCGGTCTGAGTGTACAGGTCACATGTGTGGGTGAGACGGTGAGCACCAGTGATGAGCCGACATGCTTTATTTAAGGCAGTTGAGAGGCGTCTAAGGGTTGTGGTTGTGGCCGAGCCATAAATGATGAGACCATAGTCTATTACAGAGATCACAGAGCTCAGGACTGCAACCTTCAAAGCTTCTGGCGTGAGGTGTGGTCTGTGTTTGTAGAGGAGCCCAAGCCGTGTATTAGCAGCTCTAGCTACATTACCTACATGAAGTCCATAGGAGAGATTAGGGTCAAGCTGAATCCCTAAGTATTTGAAGGACACCACCTGATCTAGAGTGTTGCCCTGGGTGGTGGAGATAGCCAAGTGGTGTAGCTTGTGTGGGTTGTGAGAGCTGCAGAAGAGCATAGGTTTGGTTTTCTTGTCATTGAGGACCAGTTTATGATTAAGAAACCATGTCTCTACAGAACTGAAACTAAGCTGAAGGTTGTGTTGAAGAGTTGCAGGATCTTTGTGAGTGGATAATACAACAGCATCATCCGGCATATAGTGTGATCTGCTCAGAGCAGTGGTAAGGGAGGGAGTTTAAGAAAAGGCTAAAAAGGAGAGGTCCCCAGTATGGATCCCTGTGGGACACCCAAGTGAACAGGCAGGGTGTTAGAAAGAGCGTCCGCAATTTTTACTCTCTGTGACCGGTTTTCTAAGTAGCTTTTAAACCAGAGAGAAGAGTCAGGTGATAGCCCGGCATTCAGTGGTTGGTGTATTAGTAGTCCATGGTGTACTGTATTGAAGGCCTTGGAGAGGTCGACGAAAATGGCCCCTGTGAGAAGGCCGTTGTCAAGGGATTTGTGCAAAGCTCCAGTGAACTCAAGAAGGGCTGTGGTGGTGCTGTGACCTTTCCGGAAGCCGTGTTGTTGTGGACAAGGTATATTGTATTTATCCAAGTGGTCGGTAAGTTGATCAGCCACGATGCGCTCAAGTGCCTTAGAGAGTAGAGGCATTATGGAGATAGGGCGATAATTTGAGTGAATCGTTTTGTCCCCACTTTTATGGACAGGTGTCCCGGTGGCTGTTTTCCATAGGTCTGGGAATTTTCCACAGCTGAGAGAGAGGTTTAGGATTTTTGTTAATGGATGAATTACCTCATCAAGGGTGAGCAACAGAAGCTTAAGGTCCAGGGTGTCGCTACTAGATCTAGATTTAGAGATAGCTGCAGTAATATAGTGGCGAGCTTCATTCAGCCTTACCTTCCTGAAGTAGAAGAGGGGATGGTTAGACTGAGGGGCTGAGGTATTTGGGGAGTAGGCCCTGTTTTCGAAAAAGTCATGGGGTAGAACAGCACTAAGGTCTGAAAAAGCCGTGTTAAAGATGTTTGCGATCACCTTGGGGTCAAGGGTTGAGGATCCATAAACCATTAACATGGCCAGAGAGGTTTTTGGCTGCTTCCCTGTGACATCCTTGATATTGTCCCAGAAAGCACGACCATTTCCCCATGAATTGGTGAGAGCGTCTTTGTAGTAGGTGGATTTCATTAGCCGTATGGCTTTTGTGCAGGCATTTCGTGCTTGTTTGTAATTTTGGATGTCCAGTTGTTTGCCAGTGGCCCTGGCAACTGTCCAGAGGTGATCCCTTAGTTTCATCTGTGAGAGAGAGGCAGCGGTGACCCATTGGTGAGAGAGATTTTGTTTTAGCCTTTTAGCAGGGGCAAAGAGGTTGCAGCTTTGTTGAAAATTGAGATGAAGTGATCAAGAGCCAAGTTAACATCTGTTGCTTCATAGATGGGTAGCCAGTCTTGTAGAAGCAGGTGTTGTTTGAGATATGGAAATTTTCCATGAGAAGGACTCTGCTAGCGATAATTTTGGGAGGGGCTTAAGGAATTTGTTAGACCATGCACACATGACTAGGGAGTGGTCACTGGTGAGTCTGGGAGAATGGTCGTACGAGAAATCCTTGTGGGGTGAGTGGTGAGGACCCAATCCAAGAGGGTACTGGTGCCAGTCTTGTAGTTAATCCTAGTAGGGGAGTTTACCATTTGCGTGAGGTTAGCAGCTGAGATGGAGTCTTTATAGGCACTGGCACTCGATGCTAACCAGTTTATGTTGAAATCCCCAAGTAGAATAAGTCCAGCTTTGGAAGGATGAGAGTTGATAAAGTTTAGGACGTCATTGAATCCATGTTTAGGGTCCCTGGGCAGGATGTATATGGAGACAATAGTCAGGGCTTTATGGTTGGGACCTAGGATGATTTTTATTGGCAGAATCTGAGCTGAGGCAGAAAGTGATGGAGTTGCTACAGGGTGCCAAGACAGGGAGTCTTTGATATAAATTGCGCAACCACTGCCTTTTCTGGATATCCGGTCCAGCCTGTGGACATTGTAGCCCTGTATTGTTACTGCTGAGTCAGGAACTTTAGGTGTCAGCCAAGTTTCCACCACTGCAAGGATGTCAGGGTTGTGTTGGCATATGAAGGCTTGGAGTGCATCCAGCTTTGGTAGTAGGCTGCAGATATTGATAGTTGCAAGGATAAGGGCACCTGGAGTTTGTGTGTGGCCTGAGCTTCTAGGGTCAGGATTGGGATGGGCGCTGCCTGAGATGAGAAGGAGGAGGAGTAGGAGTTTTAAGAGCAGAGTCGCAGCTCTTTGAGAGAGTTTGATTGTTGTCTCCTGGGTAGAAGTTGCAAGGTTCAGGCGGTGTCCCATATGGACTGCAAGGTGGTATAGTGTAGTGAGGTGGCCACACTTGTTAGGAGTAGTGGTCGGGTTAAGTAACCAGGAATATCCAATTGGTGTCAAGCACAAGACTCAGTGGAAGTGGAGAGTTCCTTGGAGTAGCAGTGGAAACCAGAGTAGAGGGTGGCAGGGGTGGGGTGGGGGTGGCTAGGACCAGGGAGAGAGAAGGGGGCCAGGGCAAGGAGGAGGAGGAGAGGCAAGAGAAAGGCAGAGAGAGACCACATGGCTTACGTACTAGATAAAGAGATAGAGATATAGCCCTCTAGTGGTGAGAGGATATAATCTGCTAATGGAAAAGTCAAAAAAAAAAAAGCTCTAAATTCACTTCTAATATCAACTCAGAACTTAAAATGACTGTAAGGATTAAACAAATTATTAAGCCCTAGCACATAAATTCAACTAGAGACACAGAGGGAGATACAGTAGTTAGAGGTGTGTTCAGCAGGAGATAGTAGGGCCACTTGGAAATCAGCTTCCACTGGTACCAAATCCAAAAGTCAGGGCTAGTACCTTGCAGTACAGAGGATTTCTGAAAAACTGTTTAAGTTCAGAAATTGAGGGTCTGTGGCCTGGTCAAGGCACGCTGGATCCTTTGCAGTACAGAGGATTTCTGAAAAACTGTTTAGGTTCCAGAAATTGAGGGGTCCGTGGCCTGGTCAAGGCACGCTGGATCCCTTGCAGTACAGAGGATTTCTGAAAAACTGTTTAGGTTCCAGAAACTGAGGGGTCCGTGGCCTGGTCAAGGCACACTGGATCCCTTGCAGTACAGAGGATTTCTGAAAAACATATTAGGTTCCAGAAATTGAGGGGTCCGTGGCCTGGTCAAGGCACGCTAGATCCCATGCAGTACAGAGGATTTCTGAAAAACTGTTTAGGTTCCAGAAATTGAGGGGTCCATGGCCTGGTCAAGGCATGCTGGATCACATCCTGGCCAAAGTGTGATTTTGCATGTCCGGCACACAGTGGCGCTGTTGCTGTGGGAAATCAATGTTCGGGACAGATTATGAAAATCACAGTGACACTGTTCATGAGCGGAGATCCCAAACTGCCTATGTTGAACATTTGGTGACAAAAGTCCACAAAATGACTATGTTACGAGTGTGCGTTGTGCAGTTTCCACATATGTTCATAAGTCTGAGAATTTTTAATATTTTCACTCCAGATTTTCAACATTGCCATCTCTTCACACCTCCCTATGAATGGCAAAGCTGTCATCTTTCCCATCCTGCCTGAACTGTGTTTTCGCACATGTGATACAGAATGGCGTGGTCACTCTAGGAAATCAATGTTCAGGACAGATTAACAACATCACAGTGCCACTATTCATGAGCAGAGGTCCCAAATGCTTTTATAAGGTGGGGGTCACAAAAAGGCTTTGTAGTGCAAATACCCACTGTGTTAGGGTTTCCAACCATAACATCCCACCCTGTACAGACTGACGGGCATCAGGGGTGTTCCTTTGGATTGCTGGCTGTAATGCTCATGCCATTCCACCATCCACCCTGTAGCCAGTGACAGGCATAGAGGTGTGCCTTGGACTCTTCAGCCCCAGAGTTCACCCCATTCTTGTATACTGCACCCATTTCAGTGTATCTCCTTATGGAATGGGGTGACTGTAAAGCCGAACACCACAACGCACACCTCGACACTTGTCGGTGTCTGCAAGATAGGCTGAGGTGAAATGGTGTGATCATTACGGTCGATGATTCAAAGGCACACCCAAATGCTTGTCCATCTGTGCAGGGTGTTGGTGGGGTTGGCATAACTTCAGTACTTCACTGCCATTCCTATTCTGTATCTATCTAACTCATGCACTTCCAATGCTAAAACCAGCAAGCAAACATTCGGCATTGACATATGCTTGTTAGAAGTGCCAGTGTTGCAGCAGTTGATGAGTACAGTTAAAAGAGATGCTGCAAGTAACTGACTGCTGTATTGGGAGTCTGTGACATGGGCATTTCAAAACTTGCCACATGCTGACTCCCAATACAAAACAACACAGGGGCAAGCCTATGGTGCTTAACATACTGTGCATACAAATAAATGTGAACGCTAAACATTGAAATATACAAAAAACACACACAAATGTCACTGTTTCTTATTTCTAATTTATTTAATAGTTAATTTCAGCAGACTGTTTCCTATCAATGAAAATTAAACTTTGCACTAATAAAGGCATGTGTTTCCCCAGTGTTCTCAGGTTATACCTCACTGTTTGATGTGTCTCATATTGTCCCCTATTCTGACCATCAGTAACCCATATTTCGGAAGACAGACAGTTAAGAAGCGTGAGGCTGAAATGTAAATGAGATGCAAGAGGAGTTGCAGAGAGGTACTCTGTTGGGACATGGGTTCTGTTGGGACATGGATACAACTAAGGGGGGGCCTGTATAAGTGCCAAACACCACTGCAAATACCTGCAAGTGAATGTTCGGCATTGACAAATGCTTGTTTTAAACATATTACTTTCAGCTGGGCCGTTGTGCTGGGATTTCAGGAGTAGGAACCTTTTATGGGGGTGGGGGGCTATCCAGATATGTTTTATCTTCTCCCAGAAATAAGTACTGATACCACTGTTGGAACATCTCAGACATGCAGTGCTACCCAAGTTAACGTGGTGACAATATTGGGGCTTTTGAAATGCACCAAAGCAGAGGGGGGTCACTTTATTGGATGCTGTTGCATTTCTACAGAATAGTAATGTCACTCTCTTCTCCTGATATTAAAAACTTTTAATGCATTCACTTCATTTTTCTGGCCAAAGTCATAACTGCCAGACACTGTCAGAATGATCTCTCATGCATCATAGACTTGTTCTGGCAGATACCCCCTTCCTGTATAATGAGTTTGAGAAGAAACTCACAAGCAGGTACATCTTCACAGGAGCTCTGTTCACTAACAACATGGACACAGCAGATCTCACACCATTTCTGGAACCACCAAAGCCATTCTGTTGATAATTAGAAAGTATGGTTATTACCATGTATATCTCAGCAAACTGCTCATCCTTCTCAATTGCAGCCGCCCCAGGTACAAACACTTCATTGGGGAGCTGCTGAGCAGACCACAACTTCAGATTTAATGATTCTTTGTAGTGGATTTATAAATGTTGGCCTCTTTGTCTTTTCTTAATTCTTTCCTCTTGAGCTCCTCTGACTTGGAACATTCAAGGACAAATTCTTAAATGCGACCTCCTGTTTTCTCCAGGTAAAAATTGTGGATTTTGAAAAGCTTGTTTCTTTTGAGATTATATAAGGCACTAACCTGCTTGTAAGCAGCATATGCAGAGTGTTTTATGTTGGCTGTGGCGAACATTCATCACTGTAAGCATCAGTGTTTAAAATGCACAGCTGGTGCAAACTGTCAGCTAACAACTGTTAGTAACTACTGTGAGAGCTATCAGGAGTGTTCACAATAGCTGAGGGATTCCTACAGTGAGGTTCATTATAGTAAAAAAGTGCTGTAAAAGGGAAAGGTTCAAGAAGGATGGAAGGAGGTTCTTCTTTACGGAAAGGGTGGTTGATGAGTGGAAAAGATTGACTAGTAAGATGCTGGTTCTTCCCTGATGTATTGACTCTGTAAAAATGTCTGCTAGAGGTGCCGCTAGCGACTGACCCAATTCTTAAGGCACCACTGGGTGTAGCTTGTCTGGTTCTCAGTATCTGTTCAAATTTGGTACATGAGGTGCTATCAGGACTGTACCCTCAGTCATGTTTTTAGTAACTAATCTCTCTTATAGCTGCTGTGTGTGTTAATGTTGTCCTCTTTCTCTCTTGGCTCTCAACCCTCTCAAAAGCAAATGCCCTGATGGGCTCGCCCCAAAACTCCTACATCACTCTGCCTCTGCCATTGCTATCCCTCTCACCTTTTTTGTTAACCTTACCTTCTCCTTTGCTTCTGTCTCTGACTGCTGGAAGCATGCCACTGTTATACCCTTCCCCAAAGTAGGTGATTCCTCCTGCCCTATCTCCCTACTCTCATCCTTAGCTAAACTTCAAAAACACACCACACTATCTCAGCTCTCTCCCTTCCTTGATTCTTCCACTTTTTTCACCCCATTCCAGCCTGTAAACACCACTCTACCTCACCCTCCCTCCTCCCTCTTCTGACTTACTCACTCTGTTCTCTCAGGCATAGATTAGGGCCTCATGACACCCACCATCTTTGTCAACTTGGACAAAGCCTTTGACACTTTTGCTACCCCCTCCTCCTTGACAAGCTCAAAGCTATGGGTCTCTCTGACTCTGCAACTAACTGGCTTTGCTCCTATCTTGATGGAAGATCCCAATCTGTTAGAATTGGTCACTTGCTATCCCCGACACTTCCTAACAGCACTGGCGATCTTCATTGAGAAATCTCTTGCAGCAGATTACACAATCGGAATATCTCAGTTACAGGTGGCATTTCCAGCTGAAGGATTTTGTTAGTAGTCAATCTGGGACTGCCTTCAACAATACCAGGTGTCGTGTCCTGATGCATATAGTATGAAAGGGGGCAATCCCAGATGCTTCTCGGTTCTTTTCCCACCATGATCTGCATGCTACACATCCTGAGTTTGGACTATACAGCAGCTTTAATCTTCGATGAGAAGTTCACATCTTTGGTGCAATGATTCCAGTTTCATCATGCATTTCCCCCATGTCATCTTGAACACTTTATTTCGAAAGTATACCTGTGGCCAGAAGATTGCTAAAGAGGACCTTCACGAAGTTTGTGTCAGATGCTTGGGCCCAACTCACAATACCTGTGCGTGTGATCTATGTCATCGCTTCAATAAAGCCACCAAGAGACGAAGACTCCAGCAGCTTAGAGAGCATCTTAAAGAACAGAAAATCACCCTCCTGAAGCAGGAGCATAGTTCTAAAATGCCCCAAGAGTCTTTGTGGTATTTCTATTCCCACTGTTCTGGTAAGGAACACTTGTCAACAGAAAAAGAGCTGACACCAAGGAGAAATACAAACATGACAGTAGGAGTACGCATTCTCTCCATGTCTCCTCCCATTGACTATCTCTGTGCCTACTACTTCTGTTTCTTGGGAAGTATTTGTAGATCTGCCATCTCAGCTATGTCGTCTACTACCCTATCGACAACTTCTAGCCCTGTTTCCACCTATTTGTGAATGAGATCCTCATTGATTACCTCTCAGGGTGTGACTAAATTGCAGCTTCCACCACTGCTGCCTCTGTAACAGGGGTCTCTGTATTGCCCCTTGATGAACCCTTCTGGGTCGTCAGCGGCCCTGAATACTAGGGCACATCAAGATAGATTGAGTTCCCTATCGCTGTTGATGATGGTGGCACTAGGTCAGAACAGTGCTTGTATGGACAGTGCTGTCAAAAATGGTGCCACCCATACAATGTGGACAAGAAAAGTGGCAGAAGACCATGCCACCAACAGAATAAGCACCAGTGGTAGCGATCTCAAGTGTGGTACTCAATCGCTACTACTGTAAAACATTCTTTTTGTTGAGGGCACTGCGCACTGCCCCCACACACCCCCCCCAATTAAAATAATCAACGTCAAGTCAGAATTGGATTACAGGGGGAAGATGTAAAATTATGGAGACTCTGATTTAAACCCTGGTCTCCACCACCTTTCCATCCAAGCTGCTCTTGCATTACCACTCCATGCCACAGGAGCAGCTCAGCCAACCTCCTCCATTCCTCTGCCCTTGACTCTGGCACCAGTGCCATGGACAGCGACAAGTGGAGTGCTTTTTACATGGTGATGTACTTCCTCTTTGCTGTCTGTGGCAGTGCAGCATAGACTGTGCAGCCTTTTTTTAATTTTATTTATTGGATTACAATTACCTTTGAGCCAACGGCTCATTTGCAAAGGTTCCACGTCACATGATAAATATAAGAAACAAGAAAGTACAGGCTTATTTACTAAATATTTGAACGCACAGAAAAAATGAACAGGGGCATGGCAATAACTATACATAGGTCCAAAATCTGTGAGACTAACAGAGGTAATATGGTGAGATATTAACATTAACTGCTAGGAAGCGGCATTGTCAAAGGAAAAGGATATGGGGAGAGAAAAGAAGGTATAAAAAAGAAAAAGGGGGGGAGAGAGGGAGTAGGGAAGAGAAGGAGGTAGAATGTGGGAGGGGGAAGGGTAGTAGATCTAAAAGGGCAGAAGGGTGGGAGGAAGGGCATTGGGAGAAGTAGGTGGGATCAAGAAGTAACTGAAAGAGGGGCTGGGGTGCCAGACTAGGAGGGCAGAGTAGAGGGAGAACAGTGTCATGAAGGAAGGAGGCGAGACAAGAACTTAATGAGCACAGTCACATTGGTTCTGAGAGGTGAGGTATTGGTGAGGTTTTACCATGCGCTATTACTGAAGCAGTATTCTAACCAGGTACAGTCAAGGGATACTCCATCGACAGTCAAGGGTGCATTTTTACCTCCCTCATTGATGGCTCAGTTGGTGCCACATTTATTTCCATCATATCTATAGAGCCTGTTCACAGTAACCCTGTGACCACTTCTTCCCCTCGGTTGGCTATGGTGAATTTTCATGCACTGGTCAATACTATTCTTGACCTCTCTAAGGGCACTCCTCCATTTCACAAAGGCATCACTTCTATCCCTACATCAGTGCCTTCTAGAAGCTTTTCTGCATTTAGAATGCCAGTACTTCTCCAGAATCCACAGATCCTTCATAGGACTTTGATATGGGGTATCCATATTTGCAGGAGTGGAAACAGGATGATCACCTGGAGGTTATTGATCATGGAAATTGTTCTCCTTTCTTTGGTGCCTCTGCCTCATTAGTGGCTGAGGAACCTATTCCTGGTCTTTGGTGTTCCCTTTAAGGTGATCCACATTTTTTGGATATCATGCAACACCTCAGAAAATCTTTAATTTCAAAGAGATGGAACAAGATACCTCTAGGCATAAACTGGCCAGTTATTTAGGCTTTCCAGAGAGTCTGTCACTGATCATCTCTCCCTTATTAGATGCCTGTAAGGATGTGATTTTGGCTGCATGGCAGCAACCTTTCACTATATCCTCTACACCCAGGAAGGCTGTTAGAACCTATCATGCTCTGGCAGAACATTCTTACTGTACTTCACCACAAGTGGATTGTGTAGTCATTAATGCAGCCCATAACAGGTTGGTCAGACCACAACATCTCAGTGCCTAAGCTCCAGGTAAGGAGTCCAGAAAGCTTGATGCAGTGGGGAAGAGAATGTTCTTATTTTCTACAATGACACTAAGAAGTCTGAACTATAGGGTCACCTCCTCAAATATCAAGAGGAACTGTGAATGCCAGCACAGTCTTTTGTACAAGTCCTCCCTGACATCTCCTCGAAGGACCACATTATCACCATGTTCAAGACTGGCTCTGCAGTTGGATGCCATCTTTTACATGTGGCCTATGATGCTGTTGACTCCACGGTCCAGGCAACTATAGCCAGAATCTGTCTTAGACACCACTTCTGGTTCTGTGTGTCTGGTTTTGTCCTGGAAGTACAACATTCTATTTTAAATGCACCTTTTAAAGGTGACAAGCTTTTTTGGACCTCAGCCACAAGTTATCCTGATGTCACAAACTTCAGGCTTTACACTTCAATCTGTACCCTCCCTATACTACACCCAATCAAAACCCTACTATAAAGGGAATTTTCGTAGATCTGCCAGTAGACTTGGTCTGCTGCCAAACAACCCAGCAAGTGAAACGCTCAAGTCTCTTTGCCTGGCCATCATCCTAACTCAATAACATCTTTTTATACCCCCTCTGTCCCACAAGAGGGACAGTCTACTGTCTGAGGATTACCCCATGTCAGTGAGATTTGGGGCCTATCCCCCGGTAGAGTCTCGCAGTACCTACAAGTTTGGCAAAGTATAACAACAGATGCGTGGGTGCTCCAACTGATTCAGTCAGGACACACTCTGGAATTAATGGCTGCACTACCTAATATGCACCCATGGACCTCTTGCTACCTCCTCCCTGATCATGAGTCAGTATTGGCAGCAAAGATGAAAGCTCTAGTACTAAAGAATGTGATAGAAATAGTCCCTCTTCTTCAAAAGGGCATGGGAGTTTACTCCAACTTCTTTTCTGGTCCCAAAATGCACAGGAGATCTGCAACCTTTTCTAGATCTCAGGAACTTACATCTCTTTGTAAAGTACAAAAAATTCAGAATGGTCACTCTTCAAATAATCTTTCCCCTTCTCAACAAGAGACTGGCTCTGTTCACTAGTTATGATGGATGCATATCTGTACATCATGATCCACCCCACCCACAGGCATTATCTTTGCTCCTGTTTCCTTTCAGTTTGGCCTCTGCACCCAGGGTATTCACAAAATGCCTTGCAGTGGTAGTGGCTGCCCTCAGGAGAGCGGGCCTCTTTATCATTCCTTATCTAGATGATTGGCTTCTGAAAGCATCATCAAAACAACAGTCGGCAACCACCCTATCCAGAACTCTACAGAAGTTTTCCTCCCTGGGAATAAACATCAACATACCAAAGTCCAAATTGGATTATACTCAATGTCTTAAGTAAATTGTGACTGCCCTGAATACATTCACAAGCTCAGCCTTTCTACCTCAAGATCGGGTACAAAAACTGATCACTTTGTCATCCAGGATCAGCTCCAGGAGGTACGTCCCATCCTGAGATTAGGACACATAGCAGCAGCCATTCTGACTGTACACCATGCCCGGTTTATGTGTAGGTCCTGCAGTGGACCCTAAAAGTACAATGGGACAAAATAACAAACTGTTTCAAAGCACAAGTCATGCTTTCCACCCCTGCACTGTGTGACCTTCAATAGTAACTGTCCCTGGACAACCTCTTACATGGTGTACTGTTTCATGCCCCCATCGCTCACCACACCTTGACCGCCAATGCCTCCTCCCAGCTCAGACACAAAGGGTAACCCTAGGAAGCATACACCAAGAGTGGTCCAGCCCCTGGCCTTACTGTCTGCTGAGCTTCACTGATCTTCACCAACTGGGAGAGAGACCAGTCAAGGAGGGAAGGCAGACTCTGACAGGTGCAGAAGAACAGATTCAGTGACAATATTTCTACCTGGGTTAATCTTCCTTGGCGTGCACTGTCCAGGCTCCTTTCTCCACTGAGGCAGCTCCTCTCCTCATTAATTCTGCTCAGACCCCGCCAGTGGCTGCTTTCTCGGTATACGAAGCTGTTGGAACATCTACTCAGAATTTCTAACTGCTGTATGTAAATCAGCATTTGAACTGCTGTACCCACTACTGAAATTGTAATTGGCTAATAGAAAGCTCTAGGCTGGAAGAAACTGCTTGGACACAAACGGCACCCCAGGAGGCATATGCCAAGAGCTATCCAGCCCCTAGCCTTACTGTGTGCCGAGTCTCGCTGATTTTCACCAACTGCTGTACCTACTACTGAAATAATGGTCAGCTAACAGAACGCTCTCAGCCAGAAACAACAGAAGTAACAGTTCAGACACAAATGACAACCCTAGGAGGCATACACCAAGTGCCATCCAGCCCCTAGCCTTATTGTCTGCTGAGCTTCACTAGTCTTCACCAACTGAGAAAGAGACCAATCATGGAGAGAAGGCACACTCTGACAGGTGCAGAAGCAGGAATTCCTTGGCAAAAGTTCTACCTGGGTGAATCCCCCTTGGAGTGCACAGTTTGGGCCCCTTTCTCCGCTTTGGTGGCTTCTTTCCTCACTCGCTCTGCTTAGGTGCAGACAACAGCTGCTCTCTCAGTATAAGGAGCTGTTTATTTTCCCTTTATGTCCTTCCAGGTTGAGAAGACAGGAGGTAGATTTAGCTCTGGGCACGTGGCTAATTGTTTCCAGACATACAGATGGTTCAGTAGTTTAGGAGTGGAATGCAATGTGCATCAATGCATGCAGCCATTCAGAAATTGATATTGACAACTACTGGCCAGTTTCACTTTTGACACAAATTTCCAAAATAGTCAAATGAGTGATATTCCATCAACTCACAAACTTTCTAGAATCTGAAAACAAACTGAATGTTAATCAGTCAGGGTTTATAGCCCACCACAGTACCCAAAACCACCTGAGTCAAGGTGGTAAGTGACATTCAGGATAGCTTGGACGGGGGACTGATGACTGGTGCTATTATTATATCTAGATCTGTCAAAAGCTCTTGATATGCTCAATCATCAAGTCATTCTACCCAGGCTTGTGGATCTGGGCATCCGTCCTCCCCCAAGTAGTACAATGGTTTAGGTCCTATTTGCAGGACTATATCAGTTGTGTCCTTAAGTCCCCATAGCTCTACCATGGCAAAAGTAAGATCTGGAGTGCCTCTGGGGTCCATTTTAGGGCCCCTTCTTTTTAATATTTATGTAAATGGGCTCAAATTCCATGACATGGACATATAATGCTATCTGTATGCTGTAGACACAGTTATATATACTGAGAGGAGTTCAGCAGTCCAGGTACAGACTTCAGACTACATTCGACCATATTCAGAAATTTTTTTTGAAGCTTATCGGATGAAACTTAATGTAAAGAAAACTCAGACAATTTTATTTATTGGATCTAATACACTTCTTTCTAATCAAGACCTGTATATTGCAACAAAGCATGGGTGTGCTATAATGCAAGTTACCAGATGTAAATATCGGGGTATGTGGTTAGACAGCTCTGTCAAATGGGAGGAACACATTCAATTGTTAGTAAACAATACACATGAAAAACTAGGAGCAGTATACTAGGTGAAACAGTATTTGATCAGAGATCTTAAATTAAAATTAATTAACAACACAGTTTTACCTCTTATAGATTATGAAGACATCCTGTACTCTGGAGCCTCAAAAGACTGGTTAGGGAAAATAGATGTACTATATAATAAACTGGCACAGTATATTTTAGATGCCCCTTACAAAACATATCACTGCCAAATATATTGTAAATTAAATTGGCTTAGTCTACCATAGAGGAGGGAGTTGTATAGTACACTTTTTATGACAAAGTGCTAAAAATTGATGTCCATAACTACATCACAAATTTGTTTACTATCAGACCAATAAAAGTATTTGTGAGATCCTCAGAAGGTACTGAATGTACCGTCCCATGGCCTAGACTGGAAATTGAGAGAACATCTATGAAGCATAAGGGCCCTTTGGTGTGGAATTCAATCCCAGTTAACATAAGAGATGCAAGCTTGAATAATAAGAAACAACAAATTAAACAATGGTTTCAGAAACTGGGTAAAACTCTTTTACCATGTTGCCAGTCTAAAAGTGTTTAACATTTTTCTAAAGGCTCTGTGCTTCCTCTATTTATGTCAATGTCTTATCTATTGCAATCTTATTTATTGACTAATAAAATGTACTAAATTTTTATACAACATGTTTGAGTGTATGGAAACTGAATGTGTGCCTGTAGGACCATCTTTGAAATGAGCTTTGTTCAACGGAGTGTTTCCTTTCCAAGATTTGAATAAAATATAGTACTACTACCACTTTCAAACAAAATCCTTGAGCCTTCCGCCATTATAGCAGAGGAACAACTGGACTGGGTAGCAATCACTGAAACATCATTCTCTGATAACCACACCAGGGGTATTAGCATACTTGGCTATGCACATTTCTGCAAGGACCAGAAAAATAAGAGAGGAAGCGGTTCATGGTATATGTCAAGGAAGAAACAAAGGCAAAAGAGATTCAACAGGAACACAACAATGCAGAAGCCCTATGGGTCATTCTAGGAGCCGGAGGCAAGTCTCCTATCCATTTGGGTGTTGTGTATAGGCCCCCAGGCCAGGACACTGAAGTTGAGAAGGAGCTCCTTTAGACCATTCACTCAATGGCTAACAAAGGGGAGCTGCTTCTGGTCAGGACATTAATCTACCTGATGTAGACTGATCCTTGTGCACAGCTTCCACACAAAACAGCAGAGCATTTTTCATCATTCTTAAGGAAGCTGGATTAAACCAACTAGTGGACTCACCCACCAGGGATAAAGCAATCCTATACCTGTTTCTCACTTATAGCCCCAGAATATCCAGTTTCAATGTCGGCATTAATCTGGGAGCCAATGGTCATAAGCCTGTCTGGCTACAAATCAATAATATGGTAAGTCCAGGACACACTAGACTAAAGGTTATCAACTTCAAAAAAGTGGACTTCCAGAAAATGAGATCAAGCATTAAAGCACTGTTAAGAGACAGATCTGCAGAGGATGCAGAAGCATGCTGGAATTGAACGTGGTAACAGCAGACTGCACAAAGCTAGTAATTAAATCTAAAAGGAAGAGAAACCCTCTCTTGTATACTAGAGAAGCAGCACTAAAGATTAGAGAAAAGAAACAAGCTTTTATGCAGTTCAAGAAGTCACAAATGGATAGGGAGCTCTAACAGGAGAAGTTCAAGAGACTGGAAAGGCTATCAGGTGAGCAAAAGTCCAAAACAAAGGAGAAAATAGTGCTGGGAATCAAGAAGGGGGACAAAACCTTGTTTAGATACATCGTCGAAAAAAGGAAGAGCAAAAGGGGGATAGTCAGAATGTCAACAAGCAATGGTCAGATAGAGGAAAAAGACAAAGCTGAAGCAGTCAATGCATTCTTTTGCTCAGTCTTCACAAATGAACAGAATAATAGCTGCCAGTACTAAACAGAATAGAGCACCCTGCACGGGATGCAGACACAAGCCCCTTCACAAAGGAAAGGGTGCCAAGAGAACTAGTAAAATTGAGGACAGACAAAGTCATGGGACTGGACAGAATTAACCCAACAATACTGAGAGAACCTCAAGATGAAATAGCTGCACCATTAACTGAGCTACTGTATACAATGAATCTCTGGAAAGCAGCAAGTTGCCACATGACTGGAAGAGGGCTACTATGGTACCCTTGCATAAAAGTGGCAGCAGGGAGGAGGCAGGAAATTACTGCCCGGTCAGCTTGATCTTAGTGGTTGGTAAAATCATTAAGACACTCCTTAAAGAAGGGACAGTAGACTTCCTAAAAGAGGCTGGAAAAGTCAGCCTCAAACAACATGAATTTACAGCAGGTTGATCATGTCAGAATAACCTGACTGAATTCTTTGATTGGGTGACCAGAGCAGTGGACCTGGGGTGGGGCAGTGGATGTGCTGTACCTAGACTTCAGGGCCTTTGACTCCATCCCACACAGGAGGCTGATCAATAAACTTGAACATACAATTGTCGGTCATAAGATAACAAGCTGGGTAGCGCACTGGCTGCAGGATAGAACTCTGAAAGGCACAATAAATTATGCCATGTCCAAAGAGGGTTTTGTGACCAATGAAGTCCCTCAGGGATCGATGCTGGGTCCAGTCCTCTTCAACATATTCATCAGTGACATTGCTGATGGTCTTGAGAGTAAAGTCTACCTGATTGCAGATGATACAAACTATGTAATAAGGTGGACAAAGGGAGGTATAGTGAGGCTGAATAGAAAGGACAGTGGGTGGGCAGAGAGGACAGTGAAAAAACAGGGATACTGAACAAATACTTCTGCTCAATATTCACAGAGGAGGAGGAGGGGGAGATGCCTAATCCAATTACAGAAGCACTCTGGATGAGGGGTGATCCAGTCCTATCACAGAAGAAAGGGTTCTGAAAGAACTCCCAAAACTGAAGGTGAACAAAGCAATGGGGCCTGATGGAATTCACCCCAGTATTCTAAAAGAATTAAGGGGAGAACTAGTGACACCACTGACTACCCTTTTTAACAAATCATGGGAGTATGGTGTGGTACCTGAGGACTGGAGGAGGGTGGATGTGATTCCCGTTCACAAAATTTGAAGCAAGACAGAGGTAGGAAACTACAGACCTGTCAGTTTGACCTCTGTGGTAGGGAAAGTGATGGAATCACTTCTGAAGGAAAGAATTGCTGAGTACCCAGAGGCCAGTGGGGCACAGAACCCAAGGCAGCAAGGGTTCACAGTGGGAAGGTCATGTCAGATGAATCTAAATCTATTTTATTTGAAATTTATTTGACTGGGTGAACAAAGTAGTAGACCACGGAGGGGCTGTGGACATGGCCTACCTAGACTTTAGCAAGGCATTTGACACAGCCCCATACAAAATATTAATAATTAAATTAACCAGCCTGGGAGTGGGTCCCAGTGTGGTAGCCTGGGTAAAACATTGGCTGGACAGCAGGACACAGAAGGAAATTGTAAATGGAGTCCACTCTGAAGAAAGAGGGTTACTAGCGGGGTATCGCAGTGTTCGGTGCTGGGTCCAGTCCTTTTTAATGTCTTTATAAGTGACATTGCAAAGGGACTGGAAGGAAAAGTATGCCTCTTTGCAGATGATACAAAGGGCAACAGAATACAAAACAGCTCAGCAGGTCACGGAGTGTACAGTTGCAAAAGTATCAGGTGAAGACTACAAGAAACTGCACCACTCAAAGAGTAGCATTTCTGATGCTACCATGCACTCATGGCGGTGTGTTTTTAACTTTTTCTACATTAAAAGTTGCATTTTTGGAAGCTGTTTGAGAGATGACACAAAGATCTACAGCAGGGTTGATACACAAGGAGACATGGAAAGGATGAGAAAGGACTTGACAAGGTTGGAGGAATGGTCAGAAGTATGGCAGCTTGGATTCAATGCAAAGAAGTGCAAAATAATGCATCTGGAAAACAAAAACCCAGGGGAAGATTACACAATGGGGGGAGGTAGTAACAACAACAAAAATGGAAAGGGACCTGGGGGTAATCATATCAGATGACCTTAAGGTAAGCAAGCAATGTGAGAAGGCAGTAGGGAGGGCTGGGGAGATACCGGGATGTATAGGGAGAGGCATCACCAGCAGAAAACAGGAAGTTGTTATGCCCCTGTACAGACAGTTGGTGAGGTCACATTTGGAATACTGTGTCCAGTTCTGGAGATCCCATCTCCGCAAGGACATAGGATGGAGGCAGTCCAGAGGAGGGCAACTAAAATGGTGCAGGGTCTGCAAGAGGAGCCATACCAGAAGAGACTAAAGAAGCTTAATATGTATACCCTTGAAAGAAGGGAGAGGGGGGACATGATAGAAACTTTTAGGTACCTCAGTGGAATCAACAAAGTCCAAGAGGGAAGCATCTTTCAGAAAAAGAGATGTGCAAGAACAAGGGCGTACAATTTGAAGATAGAGGGAGGACGGCTCAGGGGCAATGTGAGGAAGTATTTTTTCACAGAGAGGGTGGTGGACGCATGGAACAGCCTTCCTGAGGAGGTTGTGGGGTCTAAAACTTGGGGAGAATTCAAGCATGAATGGGACAGACATAAGGCAATTCTTGTGGGGGTAGGAAGAAATAGGCTGTTGGTTAATTAGGATCTGCGGCTTATCCTGTAGGTAGGGAAATGGTCAGACTAGGTGGGCCAAGTGGTTCTTATCTGCCATCAAAGTCTATGTTTCTATGAGGAAGCCTCCAGTAAGAAGAAGGATCTCAAGAAACTTGAACAGTGGTCCAACAACTGGCAACTTTGATGTAATGCCAAAAAATACAAAGTGATACTACTGGGAAAACAGAACACAAGAACTCGATTCTTTTTAGATGGGCATTGGCTTGAAGAGACCAGGACTGAACGGGACCTAGATGCAATCATATCCGATGACCTTAAAGAAGCAGTACACCCATAATTTACTAAAAACATATGTTGTGCAGAGTGTTTTGATGTGTGTGTGAAGCTCTAGTGTGTCCTTCCATCTGTCTACTATTTGGAGTTTTTCCTAAATTAATCTGCTAGCTTTATGGTAGTTTTATGACCCTTGGAGATCTCCATCTCAGCCAAGTTTATTGTATTCCTTGTTCATACAGTGCATACTGTCTCATATGACACTGGTGTAGATGGGACCATAGATTCACAGCACTACTTTGCAGTCAGATCACAACAGTAGAGATAGCTATACTTTAAAAACTATAGAGTTCAGCTTGGTGACTGGCCTCATTGTAAAGGTCTTTTTGTTGTGAACATTGGTGACACTGGTTGTGTATGCGTAACTTGCATAGTTTTCAGGATATTTATATTTGTTTGGCATATCTACACTATCTCTGAAGAAGCCCGAATAGTCGGGTGAAATGTAAGCTTTCCTGATTTTTTTTGTTATGCAGATGCCTATGAGAGTAAATAAGCTGAATCAGCACTAACCGTGTGACATGCATTTTTTCTAAGCTGCTACTGCAGATATGAGTGCTCACCACTATTCAACTAAAATCTCCCCCAGTATTCCCTACCTTGGACAGTACTCCCCCTTGATTCAGTTACAACTTTTAAATACCCAGGCGCCTAACTGGATTACCACCTCGACTTTTCAACACATATTGATGCCATCTGCTCTGCGCTCTTCTCAAAACTCGCAGTCCTCTATCATTACAAAGATAGTCTCTATCTCCCAACCTGTCAAGAACTAGTATCTAAAATGATTCTTCCAGTCTTCGATTATGCCAGTGTGGTATATGGCACTGCCCCAGTCTTGTCCTTCTCCAAACTGGACACACTCCTAAATTCTTTATGCTGCTTTGCCACCACCTCCCCTCCTCTCACTCACTCAGCACCATCTTCTCTACACTGGTCTCTTTCTAGCACCACTGTCCCACAGAAGGATGGTTCACTGCGCCTCTCTGGTAGCTATGTTCTGGTTCAAAACTCTTCTTACCTTTCTTCTCACATCTCTACTGCATCTACTTCAACTTCCTTTGCAACAGAAACCCGCATACTCTTGTGGTCCCTTGCTCCCACTCTGCTGCTGGCCAATCCACCTTTTCCTATCATCTCCCACTACTCTGGAACACACATCTCTCTGATCTCCACCTTTCCTCCTCTTTTGCCTCCATCAAAAGCCTACTCAGATTGTCCCCCTACTCCCAATGCTCCCAATCCACCACTCAATCACAGCAGCCCCCCATTATTTCTGCATGAATTGTTCCCAGACTGTATTTTACCTATTTTTGAAGGCAAAACATTCTTGTTTTATATTTATTTTTGTTATTATTGTACCTGTTTTCACCACTGTATTTTGGTTCTGGCCACCTACTTTCTGTATTTACTAATATAAGTGTCCAGGATTTGTGTGCACCTTCTGTAATTTGGATTTGCACTTATTACCTGTATAGTGTTATGCTGTTATCCTTGTATACTGTTGGTCCTACTCATTCACTGTACCTGTATACTGTTGTTCTGTCCATGGTCTTGTATACAATGACTTCCTCATGTACCCTTTCCCCAGTTCACACCCGGAATTGAGCCTCAGCTCAATGTGCCTTTCCTGGTTACCAATTTTAAATGAATAAATAAAAATCTCTGCTCCCTGCATCTACATGCTTGGCTCCTGATGACATTGTCCTTTCTAGGTTACAAGTCTCCCTGCGTGTAGCGGAGGTGTTATGAGAAGCCCATAAGCCTTCCACCAGGGCATCCTATTCAATGAAATGGTAATGTTTTACTATGTGGGCAGTGGACCAAAGGGTAGACCCATACACATGTCCACTTCAACTCATCCTAAACTATCTACTTGCTCTATCAGATGGTGAACTGAAATACTCTTCAGTAAAAGTACGTTTATCTGCTGTATCTTCCCTTCACATCCCTGTTGGTCGCAAACCTTAGACTCAATTGCAGTCTGTGAAGCACTTCTTGAAAGGTATCCTACAAATTAACCCCCCCCCCCCATAGAACCCCATCTGTCCATGGGACTTAAATTTTGTTCTAGAAAAACTTACTTTGCCCACTTGCGAGCCTACAGCCACATGTGAGCTGTGGTAGATCTTCTGGAAAGCTCTTTTTTTGTTGTAATTGTGGCAAGATAATGCCATATCTTATTTTTGGGTCATGTTTTATATAACTTTGTCTATATAATACATCAGAGATGCCCATTATAACCAGTGTAAGTGCAGTGGATCATGGTTACAGGTCCATGGACCCTGTGTAATGAAGTGAGTTTTTTTTTTACTGAGCTGGAAAACTGGTTGTTGGTCAGGGTTAGAGTTAATTAAATTATTTAAAAAAATCAGAGACAAAAGAATAAGGAAGCAGAGCTGGAAACAGGCACAGCCATTTGTGTCTGAATAGGCCTCAACTTCCCCAAGAGACAGTAAGTGTGGGCTCCTATTGTATTTGCAAGGCTACAGTGATTCGGTTTTGTTACTAACTGAATAGGCTGCACATTAAGCTAACTGACTGTATTTAAAAGCATTTTCTCTGCAGCCCATCTCCTACCAGGGAGGCTGGAATGTTTCCCAGAACATCTTGTCTAAACTGGTTTACCTCATAGTTTTTTCTTTTATTCAGAAAACTGCATGTCTGTGTTATTGTAATAAACTACTAAACTCTGATTAGTTGGGTAACCATAGAAACAAAAATGCTAGCCAGTTGCAGGACCAGCTACTATCCTCTGGATCTGCCCTCTTGAACCCCCCTTAAAATCAGGATGCAGATCGGGACCTCTGCCTTTTTGCTTGTTGTCCTCTGGCTATTTCCTTGAAGCCTTTATTTTGCCAGTTTGCATTTGGAACATTCTCTATCTGTTTGATGAGAGAGCATTTTCTTCAAGAATTCTACTGCACTACCAAGAAACAAGATCTTCACTGCTGTTGTAAAGACTTTGCACTTCAAAATTGCATAACTAAGTACTCAAGGTAGACTTTTAACCTCAGAATTTGAAAGTGTAGGTTTTTATGTATGTTTCCTTTTTATTTTCCATATCTTGTAACCAACGTCTAAATGTATTTGTCTTTGTTATTTAGCATTTTTTTATTAATGTATTTAGTAATGCCATTGGCTTAGTTTTAAAATAATTCTGTCTAGTTTGTGCATGTGCGTGTGTGTGTGTGTGTGTATGCCTTGGTAAAAGATGTTCAAACAATACCACAACTGAGTGACTGTTTTAAGGTCTAATACTACCAAGTGAAGTACCATTAGAGACTTTGTGACCAAAGGAGGGGAGGAAATATGAAGGGTCTCAGCAGGAGCTTGTGGGGGATTTTGGAACCAAGCACTGCATTTCTGGGGGAAAGATGCATAAAAGGGTGCATAGGGCCCCCTGAAACCTATACACACCTGTGGCTTTTCTAGTGCATGGCGCAGTTGCTGAGAGGGTTCTACCCCAGGAACACAGACTTGAGACTGCATTTGTGTCTTCACGCATGAAGAGAGGGTGCCTGGGATTCTCTAGCACATGTTCAGTTTGTAAAATAGCTAGTGTGCTATAATGACAGAGAAAGAGTATCCCTGGCACACACCCCATTCACTGGAGGGATTTTCTGTGATGCAGTGAGAAATCCAACCCCATGGGAGTGGGCTAATGACAGATTTGGTGAGCAGCAGTGCAATTAGTAAATTGTTTGAATAGCCACACACAAAGATGGCAGAAAATTGAAAAAAGGGAAAAGTGGTTACAAGATATAGTTCCCATTCCGTTTTGTATTTTTGTTGTTGCTGCAAGACAAACTAGTGGTAGTGTAGGGAAGAAAGATGACTTCCAAGTACAGTGACTACAGTGTAGAAGAGCTGAAGCAGCTGTGTCTTGAGAGAAGGGTCCAGTATGAGGGGAGAAGCAAAAGGAACCTCATGGAGGCTCTTGTGGCACCCACTGGGAAAGTGACTGCCCAAGACCTTGAGTCAAAATCAGTGACTGAGAAGGATCAGACCTTGGGTGTGTGGGTCCCAAGGGATGTCAGTGTCCAGTCCCAGGGAGGAGGACAGCGAGACCACAGGGAATCCAAGGCCAAAGCATTAGGGGACGTCACCACAGAACTGGAGTTGGAAGGGATATGGCTACAATTTGAGCTGAAGAAACTGGAGTTCAAGCAGAGAAAGTCCAAACCTCAGCTTCAGAGGGAATTCAAGCAAAGAATGTTCAAACTGGAGTTGCAGGAAAAACAATGCCAGAGAGAGAGGCAGAGGAGAGAGCGAAAGAAAGGCAGCTTCAAAGAGAGGCAGAGGAAAGGGAACTGCTGCTTCAAAGAGAGGCAGAGGAAAGAGAAATTCAGTGACAAACAGATTGAACTGGAGAAGCTAGGATTTCAACAACTAGCACCAGAGGAGGTACAGTGAAGCCCGTCAGGATGAAGCACAGTGTCACATGTTTCCTGCATGATGAAAGGGATTAACTTCCATTGAAATTGCATTGTTTGCTGCAGTAATTCTACTGCAGAATTCTTCAGTACTATGCTTTACCCTGGGGGCTTCACTGTAAGTGGTAGGGGTGAACCTGAAACTCCAAGGCACAAACTAAATTCCAAATTAATACCAGAATTTGAAGAGGGAGAGGATATAGATGCATTTTTTAATTTACTTGAAAAGGTGTGTAACCATGCAAAAATTCCCAGGGAGTTTTGGAGCTTCCAGCTATCTCTGCTACTTACTGGTAATGGACATGAGGCGCTAGGCCAAATGGACAATCAGGACAGAAGTGATTATGAGAAACTTTAAGTTGCTTTACTTAAAAAGTATGAAATGACATCTGAGGCCTACAGGAGTAAATTCCATAAACTCAGAAAAAGCCCTGACATGAGCTTTGAAGAACTAGCCGCAAAGCAATAGCAGTTTTTAAAGCATTGGTGGGAGGGGGTGGAAGCAAACGGTAAGCTAAATTGAGGAGGTTATATTTTTAGGACAGTACTTTTGGGCTTTCCCAGCAAAGTTGAAAACCTGGCTGGAGGACTGAGATCAAAAAACAGCATGGCAAGCTGCTGAGCTCTCGTCTCACTATGCCCAGAGCCAGTCTGCTCTTAAAGGAAGCAGGGGAGTGGGTGTTGTAGTGCAGAAAGGGAAAAGTGCACCTTCAGGGCAGCTAAAACTCTTATGGTCTCTGCAGAAAGGGGAAGCCCCAAGTTACCAAGAAGGGAGGTATTTGAAAAAAAAGAATGATGAATTTTGGTTTTATATGCAGCCAGGGCATCTAGCTAGACAATATGTCTGGGCTCCTGTTGTATTTGCAAGGCTACAGTGATTTGGTCTTGCTACTAACTGAATGGGCAACCATTTGGTTAAATTGTACTTAAATACAGTCAGTTATCTGCAGTCCATCTCCTAGCATGGAAGCTGGGACGTTCTCCAGAAAATCTGATCTGAACTGCTTTACCTCATAGTTTTTTTTCTTATATTCAGAAAACTGCATGTTTGTGTTTTTGTAATAAAATACTAAACTCTGATTGGTTGGGTAACAATATAAACAGAATTGCTAGCCAGTTGCAGGGCCAGACACTATCCTCTGGATTTGCCCTCTTGAACCCCCTTAAAACCAGGATGCAGATAGGGACCTCTGCCTTTTTGCTTGTTGGCCTCTGCCTATTTGCTTGAAGCCTTTGTTTTGCCAGTTTGCATTTGAGACCTTCTCTAGCTGCTTGATGAGAGAGCATTTTCTTCAAGAGTTCTACCGTACTACCAAGAACCAAGATCTTCATTGCTTTTGTAAGGACTTTGCACTTTAAAATTCCACAACTAAGTACTTAAGGGTACTCAAGGTAGACTTTCAACCTCAAAGTTTGAAAGTGTAGGGTTTTATATATATTTTCCCATTTATTTTCCATATTTTGTAACCAGCGTGTAAAAGTATTTTTATGTTATTTAGTTTTTTTTTTTATTTAATTAGCAATGCCTTTGGCTTAGTTTTAAAATAATTGTGCCTATGTTGTTTGTGTGTGTGGGTATGCCTTGGTAAAAGTTGTCCAAACAATACCATGCCTTTGTGACTGTTCTAAGGCCTAACACTACCAAGTGAAGTACCATTAGGGACTTTGTGACAAAAGGAGGGGAGGAAATACAAAGGGTCTCAGGAGGGGCATGTGAGGAATTTTGGAACCAAGCAATGCATTTCTGGGGGAAAGGCACACAAATGGTTGTATAACTATGCACACCTGTGGCTTTTCTGGTGTGTAGTGCAGTGGCTGAGAGGGTTCTACTCCAGGACCACAGACTTGAGGCTATATTTGTATCCCCTCGCATGAAGACAGGTGCCCGGGATTCTCTGGCATATTCAGTTGTAAAATGGCTAGTGTGCTAGAAAAACAGAGAAAGGGTATCCTTGACCCCCCTCCCTTCACATTCACTGGAGGGATTTGCTGTGATGCAGTTAGAAATCCTACCCCACGGGAGTGGGCTGGTGACAGATTTGGTGAGCAGCAGTGTGACTAGTGAACTGTTTAAAAAAACACACACAAAGAGGGTGGAAAACTGGAAAAAGGGCAAATTAGTTACAAGATATAGTTCCCACTCCGTTTTGTATTTTTTTTTTTTTTTTTGGCTGAAAGACAAACTAGTAGTGTAGGGAAGAAAGATGACTTCCAAGTACAGTGACTACAGCATAGAAGAGCTGAAGCAGCTGTGCCAAGAGATAAGGATCTGGTGTGAGGGGAGAAGCAAAAAGAATCTCATGGAGGCTCTTGTGGCAGCCAATGAGAAAGCAACTGCCCAGGACCTCAAGTCATGTCAGTGACTGAGAAGAACCTGACCTTGAATGTGGGGGTGCCAAGTGACATCACAGTGTCCAATCCCAGGGAGAAGGACAGCGAGACCAGAGGGAACTCAGGGCCACAGCACTAGGGGATGGTCACCACAGAACTGGAGCTGGAAGAGATCTGGCTGCAATTTGAGCTGAAGAAACAAGTTCAAGCAGAGTAAGTTCAAAGCCCAGCAGCAGAGGGAATTCGAGCAGAGATAATTCAAACTGGAGTTGCAGGAAAAACAATGCCAGAAGTAGTCCAAGGAAACAGGCAGCTTCAGAGAGAGGCAGAGGAACGGGAAATGCAGCTTCAGAGAGAGACTGAGGAAAGAGAAAGGTAGGGAGAGAGAGAGTTTGAACTGGAGAAGCTAAGACTCCCAATGACCAGTACCAGAGGAGGTACAGTGAAACCCATTAGGATGAAGCATAGTGTCACAAGTTTTCCTGCATGACAAAAAGGATTAACTCCTATTTAAATTGCATTGTTTGCTGTATTAACTCTACTGCATAATTCTTCAGTACTGTGCTTTATCCTGGAGGGGCATCACTGTAAGTGGCAGGGGTGAACCTGAAACTCCATGGCTGGGGTACACACTAAATTCCAAATTATTACCGGAGTTTAAAGAGGGAGAGGATATGGATGCATTTTTAATGTGTTTGAAAAGGTCTGTATCCAGGCAAAAATACCCAGGGGAGTCCTGGAGCTTCTAGCTATTCCCACTATTTGCTAGTAAAGGTCATGCGGTGCTAGGCCAAATGGACAATTGGAACAGTAGCGATTATGAGAAACTTAAAGTTACTTTACTTAAAAAGTATGAACTGACTCATGAGGCCTATCGGGTTAAATTCCATAAACTCAGAAAAAGCCCTGACATGAGCTTTGAAGTACTAGTCACAAAACAATAGCATTTTTTTTTAATTATCTATTTTACCCCCTGTCATGCTCAGGAGCTGCCTCTCCTTCGGGCTGCCATGACCCCTCAGACATTCCTCCTACTATCTCCCACACAAGCCACCTTACCTCAGATCTGCAGCCAACCTCGGGATAGCCCGGCGTAACCCTGTACCAGGTGGGTCCCTCTCCTCCGAGGGTGAAGGCACTGATGGGAGGAAACCAGCACACTATTTATTTCCTTTGGTCCCAGGCAGTGCTGAGGCTTTCTGTGGCCTCCTTTGAGTCTTCAGAGGTGTCCTAGGCCAGCAGCCATCATCCAGCAAGTTCCTAGAGCAGTATTTCTGTTTTTCTGGTGTTCCCCTTATGGCGATCCCTCTGCAATGCTCCTGATCTCCACCGGGTGCTGCTGCAGAGTGACCATGTGTCCCCAACCCACCCCAGGAGAGGAGAGCAGTCCCACAGATGCTCGATCCTTCCCCTTCCCCTGCCAACCCCTGGCGCCCAAGTCCGTTCCCAAACCCGGGTCACCAGCATGGTGAGAGGTAAGGTGTCCACAGCTCAACCCTCTGAGCCACCGGGCCAACTGAACAGCAGTTTTTAAAACATTGGTGGGAGGGGTTGCAAGCAAGCAGACTTTATTTATATAGCACCTTTCATAATCAAGGTGCTGTACACAATATAAAATGCAATATAAAACAAATGATATAATAATATATTTAAAATCAGTCAGTCAGTTAATCAATTAATTAGGGAAGGCCAACGAAAATAAATATCTTTTCAGCATAGATTTAAAACTGCTGATGGCCGTGCATTCTCTTAACCAATGAGGTAGAGAATTCCACAGGGTTGGTGCTGCAAATGAAAAAGCATGAGCTCCAGATGTTTTAAGATGAACCCTGGGATTCTCTAGCAATCCCTCGTTGGTGGAGTAGAGAGTCAGGAGATCTTTCAGGTGGTCAGGTCCCTGTTCAAGTAGGGCTTTAAAGGTAAGTAAGCCTACCTTATAGGTGATCTGCCACTGAACTGGTAGCCCATGCAGTTTGCACAGCACAGGCATAATGTGAGTGGTCCTGGAGGTACCAGTCTACAGCCTGGCCACAGCATTCTGCACTATCTGCAAGTGGCAGATATCAACCCCAGACAGCCCTGGGCGAGGGCATTGCAGTAGTCAAGACGGGTGGTAATGAAGGCATGGTCCAATGTTAAAAGGTTGCCCGGTGGAATCAGGTGTTTCACCCGGGTGATATTCCTCAGATGGTAAAATGAGGATTTCACCACAACCGACACCTGAGACTTCAGGATCAAACCGTCATCAAAAATAACACTAGGTTATGCACCCAATCTGAGGTAATGATCTGGACACTATCAAGCCATAGGCCTGACGTGCCCAGGCCCAAAACTCACCCCCGGGTGACCTAGATCCACAACCAATACCTCAGTCTTAACTGGATTTAGTCTCAACCAACTCGAGCTCATCCATTCTTTGATCTTGGAGAGGCAGCTATTTAGCACAAAGATTGCATTGACCTGTCTGGACACAAACGATATATAGAACTGAGTATCATCTATGTAGTAGTGAAAACTCAAGCCGTATCACCTGATGATATCTCCCAATAGCAGCATATACACTGCAAACAACATGGGCACCAATATGGAGCCTTGCGGCACCCTGCAGGACAGGGGGAGGGCATCAGAGGTGTAAATTCCTGTGACCATCCTCTGAGACCTGCCTACAAGGAAAGATCAAAACCATTCGAGGACTGTACCTGATAGTCCACAAAGGAACCACATGGTTTCCAAAAGCACCTCATGGTCCACAGTGCCAAAGTCTCCTGAGAGATCGAGAAGGACCCCAAGATGGTATGAGCCTTTCAATCTCTGGCCATTAGGAGATCATTTAATACCTGAATAAGTGCAGTCTCCATGCTATGCCTCTTCCTGAAACCAGATCGGAGAGCTTCATAGACATTGTGAGTTACCAAGTGATCATCCAGTTGCAGCGCAATCACCTTATCAGTAACCTTCCCCACAAAGGGCAGATTAGAAACAGGTCGGTAGTTAGCTGGATTGACGAGATCCAAGGAAGGTTATTTTAAGGAGTGGTCAAATGACTGCCTCCTTTAGCGGGTCTGGAAAGATTCCCCTCTCCAGGGATCTCCATACAATTTCAGCTTGGATCAGGCAGATGATATCTACTCAACCCACAGAAAGGGAAGAGTAGGGCCCGGATCCAAACTAAAACAAGTTGGGCACAGAGTCTGGACAATCTTCACAATGTCCATGAATTCCAGTCAGCTGAAATCCATCCAGACAGACCGGGTGCTCACTACCTCCCATTGATCTCCACAGTCCCTCATAGAGAGAGCGGGGCCGATTCCAGACTTGATGCTAGCAACCTTAGCTGTGAAAAACCGAGCTAGCTCATCACACTCAACTTGTGAAAAAACTCTTCTGTACTGGAGACAGATTGGATTGGACAATCTGTCAACAGTTTGAAAAAGCTGAGCCGGTCGGTTCTGCGCAGCAGAAATCTGCCTGGAGAGGAACTCTGCCTTCTTACGGGTGATTTCTGATTGATAGCCCTTATAATGTTCCATCAATCTAAGCCTGTCAGCATCCAGGCCAGACTTCCACCATGCCCTCTCCAGCCTTCAACCAACCCGCCTCAACTCCTTCAAGTACCCATAATACCAAGGGGGACCTTGGGCGATGAGTGAGTGGTCGAACACGAACAGGAGCAATCAGGTCCAAGGCTTCTCCCACTGCCTTGTCGTAGGCTAGTACAAGGTCCTCTGGAACTGTGCTTTCACCTAGCAGTCCTGATAGGTTCAGCACTGCTGATAGACCATCTGGGGTGACTCCACTTAAAGGGTGGTACCGGACCATCTCCAAAGGGGTAGGTCCATTGGGGGGGCCCGAAACTGAACCCTATAGTGTGATGGTCAGACCAACTGACAGGTTCCAGCCCCAAGTCAGTGATCTCCATCCCCAGGAGGAACAACAGATCCAATGAGTGACCTCCTATATGGGTAGAGGAGGTAACTACCTGTGTAAGGCCCAGCATTGTCATTAGCAGGTGGAGATTTTGACCAAACTGCAAGAGTTCATCATTGACCCAGGCATTGAAGTCCTCCAGAATTATCCATCTGGGAGACTCCAACGCCATGTCAATGACGAAGTCTGCAATCTCCTGCAGGAATACGCTCCCATCACCTGGTGGATGGTAAATGAGGAGTATCCTATAGCCTACACCCTCACCCATGACTCAATCAAAGGATCTAGTGGACCCCACTGGAACATCCACAAGGCCCAGCTCAGTCTTAATAAAGATGGCTACACCCCCACCCTTACGATACAACCTCGGGCGGTAAATCACCAAGAACCCAGCTGGTATGGCAGAAGCCAATACTAGGCCTGTATTTTCATCCAACCAGGTCTCGGTGATGCATGCCAGGTCCAGTTCAACAAGGTCAGCTATAATGTCTGACTTGTTTTTGATGGACCTAGCATTGCATAACACTGCCCGGGTTGGACGAGATGCTGGGGAGAACGTCAACTCCTGACCAGCGTCAATTGCTGGGCCCTTGGGTATGGGAACAAGACAGAGATTATCACTTTCCTGACACCATTTCATCCCAGGACGTTGCCTGGTCCATACCACCCCAATATATCCCCACCTTTCCATTTCCCCACCAGGCCCAGTTCTGCCTCCCTTCCTGCGCCTCCTGGCAATCCCGAGGGATTGGCAATGTTTGTAAGTCTCTGTTGGTAAAAAAGGGCAGTCAAAGGGGTGCAGTTCCCTGAACTAAGTGGAGGAATACTGCCTGACCTTCTTTTGACCCTCCCTACACATTTTTAAAACACAAATCTATATACACACATCCGAAAAGCAAACTATCAAGAAAATTGAGGAGGTTATACTTTTAAAACAGTTCTTTTGGGCTTTCCCAGTAGAGCTGAAAACCTGGCTGGAGGACTGGGATCCCAAAACAGAATGGCAAGCTGCTGAGCTCTCGGATCACTATGGCAGGAGTCAGTCTGCTTTTAAATGAACTAGGGGAGCAGGTGTTGTAGCACAAACAGGGAAAAGCATGCCTGCAGGGCAGCTAAAACACTTACAGTCTCTGCAGCAGTGGCAAAGCTCCAAGTTACAAATAAGGGAGGTATTTGAAAAAAAAAAAGAATGATGAATGTTGGTTTTTGTATGCAGCCAGGGCATCTGGCTAGACAATATGTCTGGGCTCCTGTTGTATTTTATTTATTTTTATTTATTTATTTGAGTCTAGGATTATACAATACCTTTGAGCCAGGGCTCTTTTATAAAGATTCCATGACAGTGGGTACAGTATACAGTATGTAACAGTAAATGATCATTAACATTTGATGAACATGTAGTTTCAGCTACAAGGAGTATATGAGGCACAAGGGAGAGTGGGAAGAGGGACAGAGGTAAGACTAGTGTGAGGGAGAGGGGGATCACAGAGTTTGGGGGTAGGAGAGGAGAAAGCGGGTGGGAGGAGCTAGGAGAGAGGCAGGATGAGGAAGGCAGGCAGCCCGTGGGCCTTGTTATGGACAGACAGGTGTAAGTGCCAGGTTAGGGGCAGCGATTTAATGAAAGTGCTTGATGAGAAGGCAAAGGCAGTAAGACAGGGGACTACTTGGGTGAGCAGTCACAGGAGCTGGATACAAGCAGGGCGAGTCAAAGTCTGGACTTGAAGACACCTAGCATTGGTGCGGCAGAGATGTCACTACTAAGGGAATTTAGCCAGTAGGGTGCCCTGTAGACAAATGATCTTTGTACTTCAGTAATACAACACTGGGGGATTTGTAGAGAGTGAAGTTTGGACCTCCTTGTATTGAAGTTGCTGTATCTGGATGTAAGGAGAGCACAGACTCCGGGAGGAGCAAGACCCATCATTATTTTCTTGGCAGTGATGCAGGTTTGGTATTTTATTCGATTGTCAATTTGCAGCCACCTAGTCTGGGAGTAGAGATCACATGTGTGAGTAAGATGGTGTGATCCTGTGATGAGTCAACAGGATTTATTTAGGGAGATAGTTACACATTTGAGAGAGGTGGCAGTGGCAGAGTCATAAATGATGAGACCGTAGTCAATAATGCTAACGACAGAGCTTTGGACTGCAATTGACAATGCATCAGCAGTTAGGTGTTTCCTATGCCAGAACAGTAGACCCAGCCAGGTATTAGCAGCCTTCTCAACATTATTAGTAATTATTAAATATTAGTATTTGCAAGGCTACACTGATTTTGTCATGCTACTAACTGAATGGGCTCCCATTTGGTTAATTGACTATATTTAAGTGCAGTTTATCTGTAGCCCATCTCCTAGTAGGGAGGCTGGAATCTTCCCCAGAAAATCTCATCTGAACTAGTTTACCTCATGTTTTTTTTTTTTCTTATATTCAGAAAACTGCATGTTTGTGTTATTGTAATAAAATACTAAACTCTAATTGGTTGGGTAACCAAAGAAACAGAATTGCTAGCCAGTTGCAGGGCCAACCACTGTCCTCTGGATCTGCACTCTTGAACCCCCTTAAAACCAGGATGCAGAGCGGGATCTCTGCCTTCTTGTTTGTTAGCTACTGCCTATTTGCTTGAAGCCTTTGTTTTGCCAGTTTGCATTTGGGACTTTCTCTAGCTGCTTGATGAGAGAGCATTTTCTTCAAGAATTCTACTGCATTACCAAGAACCAAGATCTTCACTGCTTTTGCAAGGACTTTGCACGTCAAAATGCCACAGCTAAGCACTCAAGGGTACTCATGGTAGACTTTCAATCTCAGAGTTTGAAAGTGTAGATTTTTATGCATATTTTCCCTTTTATTTTCCATATCGTGTAACCAACATCTAAAAGTATTTGTCTTTATGTTATTTACTATTTTTATTAATTTAATTAGTAAAGTCTTTGTCTTATTTTTTAATTAGAAAATGACACAAATGGGATTGTCCTTTCTGACTGACTGACTGACTGAAGGCAGTTCCAACCTGGGTGTTTATTTTTCAGTAGATGCCCAGTAAATAATAAGTACAAGTCCAAGTGCCTCTTCACTAGTCAGTTACTCTTGTTCCCATCTCCCTTCCTCATTGGCCAAAAGCACCCCACTGGCCTGGGTACAGTGTTCAAAATGTCTGCCATTATTTTAGCCCACTTAGCGAGTAAGAACTGCACCCCTACCACCACACACAAGGATAGTCACCTTAGTCACCTAATAAAAGGTAAAGGCAATAAAAATAAATATATATTACAAAAAAACACAAGTGACACAACAAATTAAGTTAATTTAAATTGTACCTACATTGCCTGCCTTTTTCTCCCTCGCTCAGATTTTTTTCTTCCTCATGTTAGTGGGCTTACTGTGGCCATGACAACTCGCTCCCCAAAAAGCCCTTATGCATGTCAGAGCAAGATTCCTTAATTTAAATCATACCTCTTTTTACAATAAGTTGATCCCTACCCTTGCTGCCTGCATTTCCTCACAGCATGACTCCCACTCCACCATGCATGTAGGATGGCTCATCTCTCTCTCCTGATGTTCACCTGGAACACTAAACCATTTCTCTGTTGAGAGCTGGGGTGGGGGGGCGTGACACATTATACAATGCTGGCAAATAGCAGCTGAGATAAATGTGAGAAAATAATAATCATGTAGACCGCTGCCATTTAGCATCAGAATTCTCCTCCACTTCCTGGTTGCACACACCAGTGACATGCTAGAGCATGCGCCTAACAGCCCAATTTTTGAGAGAAAAATTTTTTTCTGGTAAAGCCAGATAATTCTTTTCATAAACATAACATTTTTACCTAGTGACTACTGGGGCAAAACTTTCACTCAAAAAAATCCATCTCTTCTTCCGGACCCTAGTATGGGGGACTGTGTGAAAGAGAATGGCCCTTTGTGGAGGAGGGAAACAAGATTGACCAGCACAGAAAGGGATGGACTACTTTACCTTCAAAAAAGAAATTTTGTAATATTTTCAAAATCTGTATGTTTTTTTAACTGCTTCATTAAAATTAGTACAGGTAGCCATTTTCTGAGCACAACAATACCCTCCTGGGTAAGTGATATTGGACAATGATGGATCTTCCCGGATCTATAAGGCCCTCCGCTTGTGGTATCAAGCCTCATTACACCCCTGGCATTCCAGTAATGCCCAATAATGCCACCCTGTTTGGTATTATTGCTTACATAATTCTGCCTATGTTGTTTGCGTGTGTAGGTGTGCCTTGGTGAAAGTTGTTCAAATGATACCACAGCTGTGTGACTGTTTTAAGGCCTAACACTACCAAGTGAAGTACCATTAGGGACATTGTGATGAAAGAAAGGGGGAGGAAATACAAAGGCTCTCAGGAGGAGCCTGTAGGGGATTTTGGAACTAAGCATTGCACTTCTGGGGGATAGACACATAAAAGGGTATACAGCCCCCCACAAGCCTATACACACCTGTGGCTTTTTGGAGCATGGTGCAGTGGCTGAGAGGATTCTACCCCAGAAACACAGATTAAAAACTGTATTTGAATCCCCTTGCACGAAGAGAGGATGCTCTGGGATTCTCTAGCACATGTTCAGTTGTGAAATAGTGTGTTAGAAGAACGGAGAAAGGGTATCCCTGACCCCCCCCAATCACCAGAGGGATTTACTGTGACACAGAGACAAATCTTGCTCAATGGGAGTGAACTGGTGACAGTAATCATGCCAGCAAGACGTATATCAGAATTGCAAGCACTTATAGGTAAAGAACTCTACCTGAATTTCCACAAGGATCGGATGATGCAACAAACCAATCCTAATTGTCTCCCAAAAGTGGTGGCAGAATTTACTTTAAATCAATCTATAAACTTACTTGAGTACTTTGCGGAGCCTGCTGATCTAGGAGAAGCTTTGATCTATATATTGGACATACATAAAAGTTTGTGTTACTATTTTCTTTGTTCCAAAACATAGCGCAAGTCAGCACAACACTGTTTCTTTTACCCCAGGTAAAGAGGGCACTGTCATTTGTAAGCAGTGTTTGTCTACATGGCTTGCCAACTGCATTTTATGTTATAAAAAATCTAATGAGCCACTTTCAGGTGTGGTAAAACCTCACTCCACACAAGGAATTGTAGCCTCAGGAATATGCTTTAGAAGCATTTCAGCAACCGAAATCTGAGAAGCAGCAACATCAGCATTTCATACCTTTCCCAAGCATTGCAGTCTGGACATTGTATCCAAAAGACAGACCACTTTTGGTTGAGCAGTCCTACAAAGTTTGCTACCTCGATTCTTTATTTTGCATCTCCACCACCCTGTGTTTCCCACCTAACTGTTGGGGACTCATTCCTATTTGTGTGACCTGCTGCAAGAGATTTCCTCGATGAAGATAATACAGTTATATAAGAACTTACCGTAACAGTAGATCTTCAAGTGAATCTCTTGCAGCAGGTCATGCTGCCCCTCTCTTCAACCCCCTTGCTTCCTGCTCTAGCAAGGAGACTTGTTCTTGCTCTCTAGAAAATATCAGGGTATTCCTGCTTCCTGCTTGGTTTCCCTCGGAGGTTTCTTGAAATGTATAATCATGCACAGTTGCTGAGTTGACAGCCAGTCTTCAACTAGACTTCAGCAACATTCAGTACTGGTTCCCATCAAATCGTCTATCCATAAATGCCAAGAAACGTGGATTCTGAGACATTTGGCACTAAGCATCGTCTATCTAGGCTCACCACCCCATTCCATACCTTAGATGGAGTCTCACATTCAGGACATCTCCTCATTTAAGTACCATCAAGCCTGGTTAGGCTGGTACTTAAACTTTTCAGTGCATGTGGATGCCATCCACAAAAAAACTCCACCCTATGCTTGGCCTGTTATGCAAGAACAAAGGCTGCATCCCCTTCCCTGCTTGCTGAGCTATTATCCAGAAATGATTCTCCCTACTTTCAGCTATGGCAACATTGTCTACAGTGCTGTGCCAAAGACCACCCTAGTCAGATTGGACCACCTCTTTCACTTCCTTTGTCGCTTTACCTTAGACCGTCCACCCCGTACTCACCACTGCTCCTAATACTCCACCCTCTCCCTCCCCTCCCTTTTTTTATTTTTATTTTTAGATTTTATGAACTTATAGTAATAAGCGGTAAACACACAGGTAAAGGATGTGAGGTGCGCAGACCTTTACGCTGCGAGAGGAAACAAAACATTTATGAAAGTACAGTCAGTAACAAGGATTTTACATCCATGCAGCATAAAGGAGCTTTATAGCAATTTTCAGGAGTAAAGTCTGAGTAAATTAATATGTAGGTTCATTATACCCTCACCCAAATCAATGTCTTAATATTAACTAAGACACCATATTATCTACTCCCAAGCAGAATTACAGTATGTGTGTTGGAACTGAAATGCCTAGTAGCTGGGATATGTGACATGAAGATGTCCCAGTCTCAATTAAGCTGCATTGATAGGCATGCACATCGAGGTATGGTATAGTACCCACCCTGCAGGTTTTCAGGGCTTATTACAGAGCTTTCTTTAAGCTCACAAATTGAGTAGTGCACGAGTGCAGTAACAACTAACTCCCCATTTCTCCCAGACATAAACATTGTCAGTTCACCAAACAGTATAATGAAGCAACATTTGGCTAACAGCAATCAATGACTTTCCCTTTAACATTTTAATTATCTAATCAATTCAACTTTCTAACATTTAAATATTTCCATCATGGCATAAACAAGTGGACTTAACTAACAACCTCCCCCTCCCTCACAGGGGAGTCTTGTACAGCGTAAAACACCGCAAAGTAAATATGTTACTTGTGAGTCCAATTTAAAAGTACACACTGAGGTTCAGCTATCTTTGTACTCATTTGAACCCACTGCAGCTGGATGGGCCTTTTCAGTCACTTTCTCTGCATATTCAACAGCTTGTTTGGGGTCGCAGAAAATATGAGTTCTGGACTCATGATGGACCTGCAACCTTGCAGCATATTTTAACTGCGTGTGGAATTCATTTCTCAGAAGGTTCTTTTTAATGATCTGGAGCTCCGTTTTACAGATTTGTGTCTGTGCAGACAAGTCGGGGAATAGGGCCAGATGACTAACTTCCCAGATGACATCACCCCTGGCCACTTACAAGAGAAGAATTCATGCCTCTGAGGAAGATAGGGTAGCAATCACAAGAACAGGCCTTTGAGAAATATCTCCCGGAGGTCTGGGCATTTGCAGGGTGGTGAATGCCTTCAGGATGGAAACCTCTGATTCAGAAAGTAGGAGTTTTAAGTCTTCAAAGATAATTTTTGATAGGTTGCTCAGGAGATTGGCTCATCCAGCGAGCCGTGGTGGAAAGCCCACCACTCGCACATTGGCCTGTCTTTGGGAATGATCCAAGAACTCGAGTTTGCCTTTTATGAAGTTAAGGTCCTGAACAAAGGAGGTATTGCATACTGCCTGCCAGTTCTTCACCTCCAACAGATCACTGATCACTGTAGAGTGTTCCTTGAGTGTGTCGTCACTTTTGGTGAGTTTGGCTTCCACAGCTGCCAGTTGCTTGTTTCTTTCCTCTCCATTCGCCTGGATTTTTGTCAGTAGAGCCATTACTTGTGCCACTGGTAGTTCTGTTGTTGTAAGGTCACTAGAAAAGCTGGGCCCAGAACCAGTGGCTGAGCCCACTGGAAAGAGGAACAAACCCATGCTTTCCATCTCTTTTGGGTCCCATTCTGTTCTACAGTGTTTCCACTAGGTATTTACTCAATAAGGCTGCTGTTAGACCAAAATCTATTGCTTTCGGTAGTTAGTCCGTAATTGAATACCAGGAGCTGTGCTATGATGTGACTGCCATGATGCTGCTCCACAGCACACACACCCTCCCTCCCCTCCCTTGAAGTGAGACACCTAGCTCATTGTGCCTTCTGTATCTCAAAATTCTGGCTGGCCTTTCTCCCCTCTTTTCCTACTTCACTCTACTCCTCCCACCAACACCATGATACTCCCTGTGTAACCCAAGTTATTGCTCCTTTGCCCTTCCTTCTTCTCTGTCCTTGGGAATGAACTATGCTCATTGGAGTATTTTATCCCTGTTCATGATACTTATGAATAAACATTTGACTTCTAGATGAACCCTTGCTAGCAAGGTTGCTTTCTCCTACTGCTTCTCTAAAATTTGGAACTCGTTCCCCTATCCATTTGCTCCTCCTGTTCCATTGCTCTCTCCCCTCTACTCCGTGACTTTATCTCTCACTCCTGCAGCTGCCACTGATGTCTGTCTCTGCTCCACTTATCAGTTCACTTTTCCCTTACTCTCCCTTTCCCCTGATGTGCAATTGTTCCCCTCCTTTTAGTTTCCTTCTCTTCCCTAAAGCATTCTAGCCCTACATGGTCTCCAATCCTTAGATATGTATTTCCATGTAACTCATTGGGCAGGGCATGTTTGTATTCATTGCCTACTGTGGATACTTCATTTTGTCATATGTATTACTTATAATTTTATTGTTATGATTGTTTTCAGCATACTGTATAATTTATTCTTCTGACTGTTTTTCTAAACTCCTCCTCCCCCAGGACACATAGGAAAAGGTATGTCCTTTTGTGATGAAACTTTTGAAATAAATGTAGCCCCAGTGTCTAGGGGTATGATGGTGGAAGTCTGTGGGGAGAGGGGCACATACAGAACAAATGAACATCACATACCTGATCGGCCTGATTACCAGACCTCATGAAACTAGGGTGTCCCATACTTCCAGGGGAAGAGCTGGATCACGGAAAAAATGGAGACTGATGGTCTTCACCTGCCTGGCTTAACCAACTTCACCTCGTAGGCCTTTGTAGGTAGTCTTCATCAGACAAGTCTCTCACCGTCTTCCTCAGTGGCTCTTATTAGTAGCAAGCAGTTCATCCAAAATGAATGAGGCAATCACTAGAACTGTATGAACAGGGATCCCATTTACTAAACAGTTAATTTGGAATAGGAAACAGTCAGTCCATGGAACAAGAAAACAGATGAGTTGCTCATGACCGAGGAGGTCATAGAAGCTAACAGTTGCTAACTGAGCATAATGTCCAGGTGGCTTCCCTCTGGTTAGACAGCCACAGTCCAACATGCAGGCAGCTTAACTTGCAGCTGAGTCAGGCCTTCAATTATAGGCAGTAAAGCTCATTTTCATCCACCCTTTCTTTACATCATGAATAGGAGCACAAATCTCTTGAGGGATAGCTGACCAAGCACTAAGCCCCTCTCTTCATTAGGCTCATTTGGCAGAAAGGTCCAGAAATGTACAGTCTTTCACCAAGGGTGATTAGGGACCAGGGGCATCCCCAGATCCCTCACCTCACAGGCTCCATACCTCCCCCTCTGTTTATCTAAATGTCCGTCCAAGGCAATACAGCTTCTCCTCATTCTGTGCTCGCCCAGAAAATCCCCTTTCTAATTTCTTCCTGTGGTAATTCTATCTTGGGGGTCCTGCTCACCAGCAGTCCTCCAGGCCAATAGCAACAGACACAACCCCAGACTGCAGGTCTCACCCTCTTCATCATTTCAGCTGGATTCATAGCCTACCCCAACAAGGGCTTCTGAAAACAGCACCTGCCACATCCTCCCACCTCACAACTGTAAGGACACAAAAGAAACAAATAAAAGAGGAGTCTGCCCCAATCAGTCCTTGCACCACCAGATCCCCTCCTCACATGCTGCTCTCCCCTAAATCCTCTCTCCAAAGGTGTAAAAACTCATCTGTCAAAACTGCTTGTCCAATCAAGACTGATTTCATCAGTGCTAAAACAACCCTGTGCCCCAAAGATGTATCTGACATTTAGTCCCAAAATAACTATTTATGTTTGCTTCTAAATTGGCACCAGGTGGTGCCACCCCCCACACACAAAATGGAGCTGCTGATCATTTACATTTTTGGCACTTGCAGCTGTGGATGCGCAGAGAGTGAGATGTCAAAGTCATTTTAATCTTTTTCATTTATTACTATTTTTTATTGTCTGCCCATGGTTCTGAGCCCGGGAGACACAAACAAAATGGACACAGAACCCACCATACATCCAGAGGCATGAAACCAACCTTGGCACTCAGCCGTCTTGCCAAATACCATGACATCTGGATCCATCATGATTGGAGCTGCAAAACAGCAAAGGGAACAGCAAGGCACGAGTCCCACATAGCCACCAATGCAACCAGTGCTGCAGGGAGATCCTGAGCTGAAGTTCCCAACCAATAAACCCATTCAGGGGGCTTACATAAGTAATAAATAAACTTTTGAAATAAATAAATACATAGATAAATAATTCTCTTGAAAGTATACCCAGTCTTTGTTGTGCTGCTCTGTGCTGTACTTCATGTTCCTTTTCTCCCTTATGAAGCTTAAGAAAATCTTGCCATTACTCTTAATTCCTTCTGCTATTTTCTGCCCTGTGTCTGTTCTATCTCTTGTTATGGTGTCCTAGCTAATGGTTATTTTATCTTTTAGCTGTGACTCTGTTTTGCCATATCTTTTCTTCCACATAGCCTCATGAAATAACCAATAAACCCAAGCTGAGAGTATTATTAAAATAACTCAATTGAAAAATAAATTGAGATGTTCCAGAGAAAGGACAGTCTTACCCAAATTTTACATAGGAATGAAAGAATAACAGATGGATGCAGGCAGCCATGTCCCTAAAAACAGTTCCTACTTCTCAGTAGCCATACCTGTTTAGATGAACTTCTATCATATGTTGTCAGTAGCCAGTATTAAACACCGTCAAGATGCAATTTTGTGAAAACAGGTAAGGTTTGGAAAAACTGACATGCCTCATATTACCAATCAGCAGAGTCTAAATTACCCTCAGAAAGATTTTGAAAAAAAAAATGTTTGCCCTCACTACAAGTAAATACAATAAATATTTGTTTTTAGTCAACAGGCGAGCTGAGAGCAATGAGAGTCTAAGCCAGAAATTATCACTTGAGATACATGAAATGTGCCGCACAGCAGAGGAACAATGTCACCCTCCAAAGTATAAGAACATGTTCTGTGTCCTCATCTCTAAACAACAACAATTTCACAAAGGAGAGAATTCATATAACTGTGGCAAAAGTGATGAGAGTTTCACACAAAAAAGTTTTCTGGTAACACATCAGCAGATCCACACTGGTGAGAGACCAAATAAATGTGCCACATGTGATAAGAGTTTTAAACAGAAGGGTGTCCTAGTAGCACATCAGCAAATTCACACTGGTGAGAAGCCATATAAATGTGCAGCATTTAATAAGAGTTTTACACAGAAAAGTGACCTGGCAAAACATCAGCATATTGACACTGGAGAGAAGCCATATAAATGTGACAAATGCGGCAAGAGTTTTACAAGCAAGAATAGTCTGAGAATGCATCAGCAAACTCACACTGGTGAGAGACAATATAAATGTGCCACATGTGACAAGACTTTTATACAGAAGAGTAACCTGGTAACACATCAACGAAGTCACACTGGTGAGAAACAATATAAATGTGCCATGTGTGGCAAGAGTTTTACAGAGAAAAACAGTCTGAGAATGCATCAGCATACTCACGTTGGAGAGAGACAATATAAATGTGCCACATGTGACAAGAGTTTTATACGGAAGAGTAACCTGGTAACACATCAACAAATTCACACTGGTGAGAAGCCATATAAATGTGCCACATGTAACAAGAGGTTTACACACAAGAATAGTCTGCGAATGCATCAGCAAACTCACACTGGTGAGAGGCAATATAAATGTGCCACATGTTACAAGAGTTTTATACAGAAGAGTAACTTGGTAATACATCAACGGATTCATACTGGTGAGAAGCCATATAAATGTTTCACATGTGCCAAAGGTTTTATACAGAAGAGTGACCTGGCAATACATCAACGAATACACACTGGTGAGAAGCCATATAAATGTGCCACATGTGACAAGAGTTTTACACAGAAGAGCAATCTGGTAACACATCAACGAATTCACACTGGTGAGAAGTCATATAAATGTGCCACATGTGACAAAAGTTTTATACGGAAGAGTGACCTGGTAAAACATCAACGAATTCACATTGGTGAAAAGTCGTATAAATGTGCCACATGTGAAAAGAGTTTTATACTGAAGAATAACCTGGTAACTCTTCAGCAAATTCACACTGGTGAGAAGCCATATAAATGTGCCATTTGTGACATGGGTTTTACACAGAAGAGTAACTTGGTAACATATCAGTGAATTCACACTGGTGAGAAGCCATATGAATGTGCCACATGTGACAAACATTTTACATAGAAGAGTACCCTGGTAACGTATCAGAAAATCCATACTAGTGAGAAGTTACATTACTGTACCTGGTAGCACATCAGATTTCACATTGGTGAGAAGCCACATAAATGTTCCAGGAGAGTAATCTGAGAATGCATAGGTAAATTCACACTGGTGAGAGGTCCTGTACCATGAAGAAAACAAGCCTAAGATGACTTCACTTATCAAATTAGGAGAAACCTTCAGGAGGGTAGCAGAGATGAATGTTAATTCACTTGTAGATAAGGAACAGCCAGCAACAGAAAGTGCAAAAAATCAGAGAAAAAGGAACATAAGGACAAAGACTAACAGAAAAGAAAACAACTGAAAAGTCCATAATTATAGCAGAAAATACAGGGAGCTACTGGAACAACCACAGGTCGAGTAATCTTTGACCTATGAGTGGTAAAGAAGAGGTGAATTTAGGTTACGAGATGAGAGACTGATAATGGCGGCCCAAGATAGTGTACTATGCAAAAGATGGTTCACAAAATCCATGGCAAAAACAGGAAAAACAGACAAGTGCAGGTGCTGTAGTACATAATTAGAAACAGTTACACGTCTCATGGCTGGATGTGAAGTACTCATGGCAGAAGTCCTGTATACTGAAAGACACAACAGTGTAGCAATACTGATTCACTGGAAACTGTGTAGACACTATAACATACAGGTATCAGAAAAACACTGAAAACATGAACCACACAGAATCACAGAGAATGAAGAAGTCATGATCACATGGGATCACCCAATACCAACTGCCAAGAAAGTGAAAGCAAGAAAATCAAATATAATACAAGAAAAAAGAACAAAGGTAGCATTGCTGATCAAAATAGCCACCCCTAGTGATTACAATCATACAGTGTCCTTCGTACGAAGAGACACAAAATCGTGAAATACTAAGATATGCAATCAGAAACCAAACTGATGTGGAATAAGGACACACAAATAGTTCCAATAGTGCTTGGAGCAATGGAACTAGTCAAAAGAACTTTCAGGCACATTTAAATATGCAACCAAAATTTGTGACACCGTATGAACTTCAAAAGGAAGCCATTCTGGGAATGTTGCGTGTTCTGAGAAAAGCGCTCTCAGCAAACATCAAAGACTAATATAGTACTGATTTCCTGAGTTTTGAGTATGCCCTGGCTTAAGAATGGCATCCATTCTCATCACAGTACTAGAAATCCCTAAACATTTGGAGACACTAACCCTGTGAGAGACCATATAAATGTGCCACATGTGACAAGAGTTTTATACACAAGAGTAATCTGGTAACACATCAGAAAATCCACACAAAATCCACCCAGTTGAACATAATAGGGAAGCAAAGTGGATACAGGAAATAAAAGACAGCATAAAAATGGGTACTACTAGGGATATGGAGTGGCCTGATGTAACAGCTAAGGAGATAGAAGTGAAGATAAGGAAGGCCTCCAACTGGAAAACCCCAGGTCGAGATGTAGTACCCAACTTCTGGCTAAAAGTACTGTACTAACATCTTTGCACCAAGATTTTGCTACCTCAAAAAATGATTTATATGCACATCCTGACTTGACACCCATCTGGTTAACAACAGGGAATGCCACACTTCTTATTAAATCTGAGCCTGCCAGTCTTCCCAAGAACTATTGCCCAATAACCTGTTTGCCAACAACATATAAACTGTATACTGGAATTGATGCAGACAGAGTCTACAGTCATTTAGATTGCAATAAACTCATGGCAATAGAACAAAAAGGCAATAAACATCTAACATCTTTGCACCAAGATTTAGCTACCTCAAAAAACGATTTATACGCACATCCTGACTTGACAATCATCTGGATAACAACAGGGAATACCACACTTCTTATTAAATCTGAGCCTGCCAGTCTTCCCAAGAACTATCGCCCAATAACCTATTTACCAACAACATATAAACTATATACTGAAATCGATGCAGACAGAGTCTACAGTCATTTAGATTGCAATAAACTCATGGCGATAGAACAAAAAGGCAATAAAAGAAAATCATATGGTACAAAGGACCATCTCTTGTTGAACAAAGCCATTATGGAGAACTGCAAAAAATGGCAAAACCTTAGTGTAGCATGGATCAACTACAAAAAAGCATTTGACAGTATCCCACACTCCTGGATCACTGAGTGTTTATGGAGCTACAGGATACATCCCACACTGATAAACTTCATCACAACAATAATGAGAAAGTGGCAAACCACCCTGCAATTAAATCATGAGAAAGGTCAAATCACCATCCCAAATATAAGCATCCAGCAAGGGATATTTCAAGGTGACTCCTTGTCACCACTTCTGTATTGCCTTGCCCTCAATCCCTTGAGTAGCCTAATCAACAACCTAGGCTATGGATACAGCTTGAACCCCAGAAACAAAAACAATCAACAGCTAACATCTCATCTTCTATTTGTAGATGACCTAAAACTTTATAGTTCATCTGACAAACATTTGAAAGAACAACTACAAATTGTTAAGACCTTTTCTGCTGACTTACGAATGATGTTTGGCCTAGACAAATTTGCCAAAGCAACATTTGTAGCAGGAAAGTTAACTCATAAAGAAAACATGAATCTGGTGGAGGTTTGTGACATAAAAGAACGTGAGCAAGAGGGAGTGTATAAATGCCTGGGAATAGATGAAGGAGCAACAGCACAACATGAACAAATGAGAGTAAAAGTAAGCAAGGAATATTTTAGAAGGTTAAAGCTAATTCTGAAAACTGCTTTGACAACATGAAATAAAGTGCAAGTTATAAACCAACTCACCCTTCCAGTGATATCATACAGCTTTGGTGTGATAGACTGGCCACAGAAAGTGTTGAACCAGCTAGATATAAAAACAAGAAAAATGTTTCATGCTCACCAATTAATATACAAAAACCAGTGCATGCCAAGATTATACATCCCAAGGTCGGAGGGAGGCATGGGCCTCATTGAGATTGATTACACATATAGATCCACAATAGTGGGGCTACATACATACTTACTGACATCCTTGGACCCAAATACAGTCAACGTCTTGTGTCATGGAGAAAATAAGCCTAAAATAACTTCACTCATCAAATTAGGAGAAGCCTTCAGAAGGGTAGCAGAGACTGATGTCAATCCACAAGTAGATAAGGAACTGTCAGCAACAGAAAACACAAAGAATCAGAAAAAGGAGTATAAGGATAAAGACCAACAGAAAAGAAAAACAATTGGAAAGCCCATAACTATAGTGGAAAATACAGTGAGCTACTGGAGCAGCCACAGGTCAATCAAGCCCTGACCCATGAGTGGTTAAAAAGAGGTGAATTTAGGCCATGAGATGAAAGACTGATAATGGCAGCCCAAGATAGTGGACAACACATAGGATGGTTCACAAAATCCATAGAAAAAACAGGAGAAACAGACAAGTGCAGGTTCTGTATTACAGAATTAGAAACAGTTGCACATCTCGTGGCTGGATGTGAAGTACTCATGGCAGAAGGCCTGTATACTGAAAGACACAACAATGTAGCAAGATTAAGCCACTGGAAACTGTGCAAATACTATAACATACAGGTAGCAGAGAGACACTGGAAACATGAACCACAAAGAATCACAGAGAATGAAGAAGTAACGATCACATGGGATCACCCAATACCAACAGCCAAGAAAGTGGAAGCAAGAAAACCTGATATTGTATTACAAGAAAAGAGAACACAGGTAGCACTGCTGATTGATATAGCCACCCCTAGTGACTACAGTGTGCTGCGTACAGAGAGACACAAAATCATGAAATACCAAGATATGCAGTCAGAAACCAAACTGATGTGGAATAAGGACACACAGATTGTTCCAGTAGTGCTTGGAGCAATGGGACTAATCAAAAAGAACTTTCGGGCACATTTAAATATGCTACCAATACTTGTGACACCTTATGAACTTCAAAAGGAAGCCATTTTGGGGACGTTGAGTGTGCTGAGAAGGGCGCTCTTAGCAAACATCAAAGATTAATACAATGCTAATTTCTTGAGTTTTGAATATGCCCTGACTAAAGAATGGGCTCCATTCTTGCCACGGTATTAGAAATCCCTAAACATTTGGAGACATTAACCCAGAAAGAAACCATATAAATGTGACAAGAGATTTACATAGAAGACTAGTCTGAAACTGCATCAGCAAACTTACACCAGTGAGAAGCCATATAAATGTGCCACATGTAACCAGAATTTTACATTTCACATTACACTCGTACAGCATCAGCAAACTCACACTGATGCAAAACGAATCCACCCTGGGAATGATGCATGTGCTGAGAAGAGCACTCTCAGCAAACATCAAAGACTAATAGAGTACTGATGTCCTGATATTTTAAATGTGCCCTGGCTTAAGAATGTGGTCCATTCTCGACATGGTACTATAAATCCCTGAACATTTGGAGACACTAACCCCATGAGAAGTATTATAAATGTGCCATGTGACATGAGTTTTACATTGAAGAGTGAACTAGCGACACATCAGTGAATTCACACAAATAAGAAGTCATATAAATGTGCCAAATGTGACAGGAGTTTTATACAGAAGAGTGACCTGATAGTACATCAGTGATTTCACACCGACTAGAAGCCACATAAATGTGACAAATGCGACAAGAGTTTTACATGGAAGAGTATCCTTATAACACATTATAAAATTCACACTAGTGATAAGCCACATAAATGTGCCTTATGTGACAAGAGCTTTATACAGAAGAGTAACTTAGTAAAACTTCAGAAAAGCAACACTGGCTAATATAGTACTGATTTCTTTGATTTTTGAATGTGCAGTGGCTCAAGAATGGGGTCTATTCTTGTCACAGTATAAGAAATCCCTGAATATTTGGAGACAATAACCTCGAGAGAAACCATATAAATGTGTTGAATGTGATAAGAGTTTTACATGGAAAAGTGCCTGTTAGCACAGCAGAACACTCACACTAGTAAGAAATTCCTGGAACAACCACAGGTTAATCAAGATCTGACTCATGAATGGTTCAATGGAGGTGAATTTAGGTAATGAGATGAGAGATTGATAATTGCAGTCCAAGATAGTGGACTATACACAAGATGGTTCACAACATCTGTAGAAAAAAACAGGAGAAACATACAAGTGCAGGTTCTATAGAACATAATTTTAAACAGTTGAGCATCTTGTGACTGGATGTGAAGTACTTTTGGCAGAAAGCCTATGTACCGAAAGACAACAATGTAGCAAGATTGATCTCCTGGAAGCTGTTAGACACTATTACATACAGGTAGCAGAGGGACACTGGAATCATGAACCACAAAGAATCATACAGAATGAAGAAGTAATGATCACATGGGATCACCCAGTACCAACTGCCAAGAAAGTAAAAGCAAGTAAACCAGATATTGTAATACAAGAAAAGAGAACAAAGGTAGCACTGCTGATTGAAATAGCCACCCCTAGTGACTACAGTGTGCTGCTTACAGAGAGACACAAAATCATGAAATACCAAGATACGCAATCAGAAACCAAACTGATGTGGAATAAGGACACACAAATCATTCCAGTAGTACTTGGAGCAATGGGACTAATCAAAAATAACTTTCAGGCACAACTAAATATGCTACCAATATTTGTGACACCTTATGAACTGCAAAAGGAAGCCATACTGGCAATGTTGCATGTGCTGAGAAAAGAACTCTCAGCAAACATCAAAGACTAGAACAATACTGATTTCTTGATTTTTTTTTTATCTCCCCTGGCTTAAGAATGGGGTTCATTCTCATCATGGTGTTAAAATCTCTGAACATTTGGAGATACTAACCCCAACAGAAACCATATAAATGTGACAAGAGTTTTATGTAGGAAAGTGTAATCAAACAAAACATCAGCAAATTCACACTGGGTGAGACACAGAATCACAGAGAATGAAGAAGGAATGATTACATGGGATCACCCAATACCAACGGTCAGGCAAATTTAAACAAGAAAACCAGATATTGTAATACAAGAAAAAAAAAGGTAGCATTGCTGATCAAAATAGCCACCCCCTAGTGACTACAGTGTCCTGTGTACAGAGAGACACAAAATCATGAAATACTAAGATACGCAATCAGAAACCAAACTGATGTGGAATAAGGACACACAAATCATTCCAATAGTACTTGGAGCAATGGGACTAATGAAAAATAACTTTCAGGCACAAATAAATATGCTACCAATATTTGTGACACCTTATGAACTGCTAAAGGAAGCCATACTGGCAATGTTGCATGTGCTAAGAAAAGAACTCTCAGCAAACATTAAAGACTAAAACAGTACTGATTTCTTGATTTTTTTTTTTCCCTGGCTTAAGAATGGAGTTCATTCTCATCATGGTATTAAAATCTCTGAACATTTGGAGATACTAACCCCAACAGAAGCCATATAAATGTGACAAGAGTTTTATGTAGGAAAGTGTAATCTAACAAAACATCAGCAAATTCACACTGGGCGAGACACAGAATCACAGAGAATGAAGAAGGAATGATTACATGGGATCACCCAATACCAACTGCCAGGAAAATTTAAACAAGAAAACCAGATATTGTAATACAAGAAAAAAAAAGTAGCATTGCTGATCAAAATAGCCACCTCCTAGTGACTACAGTGTCCTGTGTACAGAGAGACACAAAATCATGAAATACCAAGATATGCAATCAATTGATGCGGAAAAGGACAAACAAATCATTCCAATAGTGTTTGGAGTAATGGAACTAATCTAAAAGAACTTTTAGGCACATCTAAATATGTTTTGTGACACCTTATGAACTGCAAAAGAAAGCCATCCTGGGGCATTGTATTTGTTGAGAAGAACATTCTCAGCAAACAATCAACAACAGAGTACTGATTTTCTGATTTTGGAATATGCCCTGGCTTAAGAATGGGGTCCATTCTTGTCTTGGTACTGTACATTCCTGAACATTTGGAGACAGTAACCCTGCTTGAAACAAACTGCTGGACCAGTAGTTAAGATGTTAAGTCACTAGTAGATAAGGAACAACCAGCAACAGCAGGTGCAAAGAAGCAGAAAAAAGAATGTAAGGACAAAGATCAAGAGAGAAGAAATGACAACTGAAAAACCCATACTTACAGTGGAAAATAGAGTAAGCTGCTGGGGTAATCACAGATCGATCATGAACTGACCCACAAGTGGTTAAGAAGAAATAAATTTAAGCCACAAGATAAGAGATGCAAAGAATCACAGAGATTTGTGAAGTAATGACCACATGGGTTCACTCAATACGAAATGCCAAGAAAGTGGGAGGAAGGAAACCATATTTTGTAATACAAAAACAAGAACAAAAAACAAAGGTAGTATTGTTGACTGACATAGCTATCCATAGTGATTACAGTGTCCTGCGCACAGAGAGACACAAAATCATAAACGTACCAAGATATGCAAGCAGAAAACAAACTAATGTGCAATAAGGACACACACGTCATTCTAGTAGTGCTTGGGGCAATGGGGCTAATCAAAAAGAACTATCAGACACATCAGAATATGTTGCCAGTATCTGTGTCACCTTATGAACTGCAAAAGGAAGCCATCCTGGGGATACTGCGCATGCGGAAAAGAGTGTCCCCAGCAAACATAAAGACTAGCACAGTACTGATTTCTGGATTGTTTAAATATGCCCTGGCTTAGAAATGGGGTCCATTCTCATCAGGGCCCCATAAATCCCTGAACATCTGGAGACACTAACCCTGAGAGAAACAAACATCAAGACACAGCAAGGGATATTCCATGAAGATTTCTTGTCACCACTCCTGTTTTGCATTGCTTTAAGCCCACTTAGCAGCCTCATTGATAACTTAGGGTATGAGTATAGCATGAACTCCAAAAATAAAAAGATCAAACCGCATCTCATCTTCTTTATATAGATGACTTAGCACTTCATAGCTCATGTAACAAACACCAGAAAGAGCAGTTGTAAACTGTCAAGTCCTGAATGAGGTCTGTAACATAAAGAACCTTGAACAAGAGGGACTATACAAGTACAGTACCTGGGTATAGATGAAGGCGCAGCAATGCAACATGAACAAATGGAAGAGCAACAAGGAATGCTATAGGTGGATGAAAATTGTACTAGAAGCTGTTTTGCTAACAAAGAGTGAAGTACAAGCTGTGCAAGGGAAGTGTAAACTGTACTAACAATCTTGGGGTGGCCCGCCTTTGAGGCTAGACTGCGCTACCCACTATATTGCCTCACCTTTAAGCTCTTGCAGCCCCCCTCCTCCCAAGTCTAAATGGCATCATACAAGTCAAGTGGTTTGTCATACCTCTCCAAGCTGCTGCCTTCCCCTTGTTGGTATCCCCAACTTGAGGTCCAAAATAGGGACAAGGTCTTTCTCAGACTCAGCCCCTCATCTGTGGAAGTCCCTGTACCCTTTGATCCAAACTTGTCCTTCCCTAGCACTGTTTTTAAAAAGAAACTGAAGTACCTCCTCTGGACTGCTGCACCCTACAACTGTCTTTACTGAAATCTAGAGTCCCTTCCCCCTCACAATTATACTGTTATATAATAGATACACTCAGACCTCACCCAGGGTTGATAGGTCTCCACTGCATTTTTGCCACTTTCATCCACTGTACAATAATTTCAATTATAACATGGGTTACCTTAGTCAAGATCTGTCATTGGGCAGAAAGTGTCAGGTGGCGAGAGAACCGTTACTGTGTACATTAGCATTCAGACATGCAGAGAGGGAAATCTGAAATCTGTGCAGTCAGTAGAGAGGAAGCGCTGGTTGCACTCATACCATATGATTAGCCTGCCACATGGCAATTTGTGTGTACACATACACCAATATGGAGTAATACACAGGATCAAGACATGTATGCTAAAGTGCTGCACTGTTGTCTCTGTTTTCCCTCCCATGGGCAGGTTGCAGAGGGTGGTCTCAGGGATTTTTTCCTCTGATGTCTACTCTCTGCCTTGCAGGGTCCCGCAGTGTTCAGTGTTGTCCTCCATGTTGTTCGTGGTGTATATGCTTCCATTAGGAGACATTGTGAGATGATAGGGACTGAGTTTTCACTCTTATGCAGATGATACTCAGCTGTACCTGTCTTTTGTGCCCAACCAGGATAGTGCACTCTCAGTCTTTCTAACTGTCTCACTGAAATCCAAGACTTGATGAATTCCAGTTGGTTGATATTGAACCTTGACAAGACGGAAGTGTTAGTGGTGGATCCGGGATGCTGGATATGGGGGCCGGTGGCAGGGTGGCCTTCCGGGCTTTGGCTCGGGGACTCCCAGCTTCTGACCTCTGAATGGGTGCAGAATCTTGGGGTGATATTTGATGGTGGGGTAACACTTTGTTTACAGGTGTCAGCTGTGGTCAAGTCCTCTTTTTACCATCTGAGGAACAACGCCCGGATTAAGCACCTTGTTCCATCCGATGACGTTCCAACTTTGGTCCATGCATTTGTGACCTTGCACCTTGACTACTGTAACTCCCTAACCTAGGGCTTCCAGTGGTTGATGTACACTACTTGCAGCTAGTGCAGAACGCTAAGGCCAGGTTATTGTCGGGGTCACTGCGATCCAGTCACATAATGCCTGTGCTGCGCGCTGTGTACTGGCTGCCTGTTCAGTGGTGGATCACCTTTTAAGTTGGTTTGCTGACTTTTAGAGCCCTACACAGTTTGGGTCCGAGTTACCTACAAGCGCTTCTGAGTCCCTACTATCCCCTCAGACCACTCCACTCAACCGAAGAGGGATTGCTAGAGATTCCCAGGGTGTGATTGAAGACCTCGGGGTCAAGGGCTTTTGCCTTTGCAGCTCCCTCCCTGTGGAATTCTCTACCTCGTCAGGTTCAAGAATGCCAGACAGTGGAGAGCTTTAAAACTGCTCTAAAATCATACCTGTTTTTTGGTGCTTTCCCCTGAGTTTTAATATGTATAATTGCATATTTAGTTTTTTAACTGTATTATTTATCTGTGCATCATTTGCAGTGTTTATAATTTGCTGTATTTATTTGAGTAGTGTTTTAGATACTGTGCCGCGCTTTGATATTTATTAATATTGCACTATACAAATAAATTTATTATTATTAGCATTATTTCTTGTCGAAGTGCTTATTCTCCATAACTGACTTGAACAGTTGTTTGAATTGAAACTCCGATCCTGGTACATTGTGTGATCATTGAATAAGTGGCACATGGAGAGAGAGTGAGACAAAGATACCACCTTTCGGTGAGTAAAACATTTGTACTGTGGCTGTCTGTCACATCTCTCCCCTGCCTTCCATCAGTCTCTTGTTTGGCATCAGTGGGAATTACACTTATCCTGCAGTCTGCCGACACATGCAGTGCAGATCACAAATAGCTCATCCTGGGGTATGTGAGACAGAGCAAAGTGCATTCTTTGTCTCCTCCCCTCCCCAGCACCACCACTACCACCACCATTCAGAATGCCCCACAAGCATGCTGCCACCTACCCAACATCTTGCCCATTTCCTCTGTCTGTGTCTCTTTGGTCCTTGTTTTGCAATGCCATTGTGTGAATGGCAGTAAAGTGCACAGCATGGACCATGACAGAGACCAAAACAAAGTGACAGAGAGCGGGATGTTACACTGCAGTTACTGGAGCACAGATTTGCTTTCTCTGTGATGGCTGCCCATGAGCAACAGTGACAGGGAGAGTGCAAGTGTGTGCAGCACGGTTCCAGTGGCATTGCATTTAGAGCACAGTCCCCCCTCCAACTGGCCATGACACCGACAGGGAGCAGCTGAACTGCAGAACTGCAAGTGGTCTCTCCCTCTCTGTCTCGGTGTCTCTCTCTCCACAGTTAGCAGCATAACCGTTACCACAGATCCCTGCAGTTTGGGAGATAGTGATCATTTCCCCTGGTGTAGCAGCAGTAGGGAGAGAAAGAGACCGTGAGCAGGTCACCAGCACTTTGACAGTGCACGCCCCACAGAGAGCAAGGAATAGACACAGCAGGGCATGGAATGTAGCATTGCTGACAGCGAGCAGACAGCATGAGTGAAAAGAAACACTCTGGTTCCTTGTCAGCAGTGATCCTTAGTCAAATGTGGCAGTCTTCATTCAAAAAAGATGAGTGCAGGTCTGGGTAGTCCCAAATCTGCTGATGTACCAGTGGTACAGCCAGAGTGTGGATGGAGGTGGCATACTATTTAGATGTAATGCTGTCCAGGTATTATAAGAGCTCCCCCCACCCCCAATATGTGCAAAGCTCCAGGGCTGTAATTTAGGTAGCAGTGCAATTTTGATATTACTTATGAGCAGGTAACCAGATACACAACTGGCCTACACACAGGAAATAGAAGTCTCTTCCAGCAAGTACAGTATGTGCAAGAACAACTATGGCAGAAGTACAAACTATTGCTGTACGACTGACCGCGATCCCAGAGATACTGAATGCAAACATTATAGAAAGCACTGCACCTTGCTATCTAAACATTGAAAAGATATTTAGGTATACCCCTCCTGTGGTTGTTGTCTCCTATTTTGCTCACTGCATTCTTTCACCATCTGCTCAGCTACTTGTGTCTTACCCACCATAGCAGTACATCTGCGCATGCATTAAACTTTATGTTTAATCCACAGATGGCAGCAGCCCACACACAGTAAGGCACAGTCATCTGAAGCGGGATATAATACTCCTGTATAACCATCTAGGATTGACATCTGCCATGCTACTTTGTAAGCCATCACTTTTCAAATGTAAGAGAGCAAGTGTTAGTTGACATTGTAAGAGTTTTACATCTATAAGAAGCCAGAGAAGGCACCTTTTCAAAAGGACTACTTTTCAAGGCAGAATGATAAAATTCCTTTTTCACACTAAAAGAGGGGTGCCAACTAATGTTACCACTTGTACCCTATCCTGTAGGTAACCCATGTTATAAGCTCATTAACCCACTCCAGGGCCCCTTCCTGTGCTGTCATGCAGGTTTGCTGTCATTGGCTGGCCACAGAATGGGCTGAACCAGCTGGACAGAAAAACAAGAAACTTCTTAACTAATATTCAGAAATTAGTGTATGCCAGAGTTACCAAGGTCTGAAGGAGTCAGGGGCCTTCTTAAGACTGACGACAGATATTGATCCAAAATTGTGGGACTACAGGCATATTTATTGACATCCCAGGGCCAAAATGTAGTCAGGAGTCCAGCATCATGAAAATAAGAAACACAAGACTACTTGCAAGACAAATTTAGGGACAGCCCTCGGAAGAGGAGCAACTCTAGATGAAATTCCACTCGTAAACATGGAACAACCAGCATCAGAATTTGCAGTGCAGCAGAATAATTTTTTTAAAGAGAAAGCCAAACAGAAAGACAATTGAAGAGAACATAACTACAGTGGCAGATGTTAAGTCACTAGTAGATAAGGAACAACCAGCAACATAAGGTGCAAAGAAACAGAACAAAGAATATAAGGACAAAGATCAATAGAGAAGAAAGGACAACTGAACAACTCATAATTACAGTGGTAAATAGAGCGAGTTGCTGGAACAAACACATGTTGCTCAAGAAATAATCCACAAGTGGTTAAAAAGAGGTGAATTTCAGCCACAAGGTGAGATTGATAATGGCAGCCCAAGACAGTGGACTACGCACAAGATGATTTATGAAATCCATAGAAATAAAAACAGGAAATACAGATAGGTGCAGGTTCTGCAGTACAGAATTAGAAACAGTTGCACCTCTTGTATCTGGATATGAAGTACTCATGGCAAAAGGCCTATATACTGAAAGATACAACAACGTAGCAAGATTGATTCACTGGAAACTATGCAAACACTATAAGATACAGGTAGTAGAGAAACAATGGAAGCATGAACCACAAAGAATCATGAAGAATGATGTTATAATGATCAAATGGGATCACTTGATACCAAATACCAAGAAAGTTGAAGCAAGTAAAACAGAAAAAAAGAACAAATGTGGCATTGCTGATTGAAATATCCACCCATAGTGAGTACAGTGTCCTGTGAACAGAGAGATGAAAAATCATAAAAATACCAAGATATGCAAGAAGAAACTAAGCTGATGTGGAATAAGGACACACAAGTCATTCCAATAGAGCTTACGGCAATGAGGCTAATCAAAAGGTACTATCAGGCCCATCAAAGTATGCTGCCAGTATTTGTGGCACCTTATGAACTGCAAAAGAAAGGCATCCTGGGGATGTTGCGTGTGTTAAAACATACAAACATGGAATTTGACGGCAGATAAGGACCACTTGACCCACCTAGTCTGCCTATTTCCCTACCTGCTGGATAAGCTGCAGAGCCTAGTTAACCAACAGCCTACTTCCTCCTACCCACCACTAGAATTGTCTTATGTGTGCTCCATGCACTCTTGAATTCACCCACTGTTTTTGACTTCACAACCTCCTCAGAAAGGCTTTTCCACACATTTGCAAGCCTCTCCATGAAGAAATACTTTCTCACATTACCTCCGAGCCATTCCCGCCTCTATTTTCAGATTGTGCCACCTTGTTCTTGCACATCTCCTTTTCTGAAAGATGCTACCCTCTTGTACTTTGTTGATTTCCTTGAGGTACTTGAAAGTTTCTATCATGCCTCCCCCCCTTTCCTCGAGGCTATACATATTAAACTCCTTTAGTCTTTTTTCATATGTCTTCTGGTGCAGACCCTGCACCATTTTAGTTGCCCTCCTCTGGACAGCCTCCACCCTGTCTATGTTTTTGCAGAGATGGGGTCTCTAGAACTGCATGCAGTACTCCAGATGTGGTCTTACCAACTGTCTGTACAGAGGGATAACAACTTCTTGTTTTCTACTGGTGGTGCCTCTCCCTATGCATCCCAGTATCCCCCCAGCCCTCCTTACTGCCTTCTCACATTGCTTGCCCACCTTTAGGTCATCTGATATAACTACCTCCAGGTCCCTTTCCATTTTTGTTGTTGTTAGCATCCCCCCCCCCACTGTGTACTCTTCCCTTGGGTTTTTGTTTCCCAGGTGCAGTACTTTGCACTTCTTTGCTTTGAATATAAGCTCATACATTTGACCATTCCTCCAACCTTGCCAAATCCCTTCTCGTCCTTTCCACCACATCTTTTGTATCAACCCTGTTAGAGATCCTTGTGTCATCTGTAAAGAGACATACTTTTCCTTCCAGTCCCTCTGCAATGTCACTTATAAAGACATTAAAAAGGACCCGACCCAGTACTGAACCCTACAGTACCCCACTAGTAACCCCCCTTTCTTCACTGTAGACTCTGTTTACCATTACCATCTGTGTCCTATTGTTTTACCCAGACTACCACCATGGGACCCACACCCAGGCTGGCAAATTTGTTTATTAATCTTTTGTGTGGGACTGTGTCAAATGCCTTGCTAAAGTCTAGGTAGGCCATGTCCACAGCCCCTCCCTGGTCTACTACCTTGGTCACCCAGTCAAATAAATCAATTAGATTCATCTGACATAACTCTCCTGCTGTGAATCCATGCTGCCTTGGGTCCTGTGCCCCTTTGGCCTCTAAGTACTCAACAGTCCTTTGCTTCAGAAGTGATGCCACCATTTTCCCTGCCATGGGGTCAAACTGACAGGCCTGTAGTTTCCTGCCTCTGTCTTGCTCCCACTTTTGTGAAGGGGAATCACATCTGCTGTCCTCCAGTCCTCAGGTACCACCCTATCCTACCATGATTTATTAAAAAGGGTAGTCAGTGGTGTTACTAGTTCTCCCCTTAGTTCTTTTAGAATTTTGGGGTGAATCCCATCAGGCCCCATTGCTTTATCCACCTTCAGATTTAGGAGTTCTTTCAGAACCCTTTGTTCTGTGAAAGGACTGATATCAACCCCACTATCCAGAGTACTTCTATTGACTGGATTAGGTACCTCCCCCTCCTTTCCCTTTGTGAATACTGAGCAGAAGTATTTGTTCAGTATCCCTGCTTGTTCACTGTCCCTCTCTGCCCAACCACCCTCCTCTTTATTCAGCCTCAGTATCATTGCCTTTGTCTTTCTTTGCTCCCGAATGTACCTATAAAAGGTTTTATCCTGTTTCTTAACTGAATTGGCTATCTGTTCCTTAGTTTGAGCCTTTGCTGTTCTGACTGCCTTCCTTACTTCTTTCTGCTTTAACTGGTACATTTCTCTGTCCTGCTGCTTCTGTAGTTACTTATACTTCCTGAATGCTATCTTTTTCTCCCTAACCTTCCCTGCTGCTTCTTTTGAGAACCATAGTGGTTTTGTCTTTTGTTTTGATTTCTTTATTTGCTTCACACAAAGGCTTGTTGCCTCTGTGATGGCAGTTTTGATGTTTCCCCATTGTTGCTTCACCCCACCTTCTTGCCTGTTTGCTAGTGCTTTTCTGAGGCACTCTCCCATTTTGACAAAAATCAGCCCTCCTGAAGTCTAGTACCTTCACTTTTGTATGACTTGACTCTACAGCTATATTTATCGTAAACCACACTGTTTGGTGGTCACTTGTTCCCAGAAGGCTTCTCACTTCTAGATCTGAGATCCTCTCTCCATTTGAGAGTACCAGGTCTAAGAATGCTTCTTCCTGAGTGGCTTCCAAAACTAGCTATCTAAGGCATGCCCCCTGTTGGGCATTGAGAATGGCCCTGCTCTTGGATGTGGCTGCAGCAAAGGTGCTCCAGTTAACATCTGGCATATTCACGTCCCCCATCAGCAATATCTCCCCTTTCTCTGCCATCCTAAGGATGCCTTCTATCATTTCCTTGTCCATTTCCTCTCCCTGAGATGGGGGGGTCGGTATACAACTGTTGTATGGATTGTGGTGCCATTTCCAGTCTCCAGGGTGACCCACAGTGCATCCTGTCCTCCCTGTTTACACTTTAGTTCAGTTGCTTTGATCCCTTCCCTTACAAATAGAGTTACTCCTTCTCCTCATCTACCCTCCTTGTCCCTCCTGTAGATTGTGTACCCTAGTATGTTGACATCCTAGTCATGGTTCTCTGTGTACCATGTTTCTGTGACTGCCATGATATCCAGACATCCCTCTTCCATCAAGGCCACCACAGACTACGGGCATTGGTACTCATTACCCTTCATTTTCTGATGGCCTTATTCCTTTTTGCCCCATCCCTGTCCTTACTGCCTTTGTCTTTTTCTCCATTTACCCCTGCCCTTCTCCCTATTGACAGCTCTATCTTGGTGTTTACCTCACTAACTACCCTGATTTTTTTGGGGGGGGTAGGATTTCCCTTCTTCTTTTCAGTGCCTCCCCCATTGGCTAGTTTAAATGTTTGCCAGTGAAGCATTTAAACCTATCACCTAGGATCCTCTTTCCCATCCTGGACAAATGCAGACCATCGCTCCAGTATGGGTCTGTATCCCTCCAGGTGGAGCCCCTTGTACACCTTCCTCTCATATGCTCAAGACATGTGACTATACAGTATATTAAACAATATGTTGCATAGATTGGGCAGACAAATTGCAAAAGATGGGTGATATATACAGGTGATACATACAATCAAGTTACATAAGTCAACATTTACATACACTTGTATAAGACAGATGAATATACAGTGAACCATCCAACAAGGTGCATTGGTAGAGAAGGTATGTTGCATAAGACAGTGATTATACAATGTACCATACAATAAGGTTAATATGAGAGAACATGCATAAGTGCAAGGGGAGGTAGGGGGAGGGGACAGGACAGACATGGAAAGTAAGCAAAGAAGGAGTTAGCTATTATGAAGAAATGAGGAAAAGACAAAATGGAGGAAGCATCAAGTTGGAGATCATACAAAGAAGAGTTAAAAGGTAATAGTTTATTTTATTTATTTATTTTATTTATTACGATTTTGTTAACTGGGTAAGTGCACTAGCCAACAGGTGACTATTTTCAGGCACGACCCGGGAGAGTACAAGACAAAACACACTGAGGGTGATAACAAAAACAGTACAATTGCAAAGACAGTAGAGCAAGGCTATGAGGCTAGGATAACAATGTGGACACTAGTCAAAGTACAACGAATAAGACATTGTTCTGAAGTAGTATATAGGCAAAAGGCTAAAGAAGGTACTGGTGCATGGACAGAGCTAATTGTTGGTCCCAGGCAGACATAGTAAAAGGAAGCGGGGGGGACGGAGTGGAGGAGGAGGCCTGCGGATCCGAAAGGAGCAAGCTAGGACCACACCGAGAGAACTGCTATCTGCAGCTCAGAGCACAGAAATGGCTTATGACTTTGGCGGCTCAGGGTACTACCATGCAGCCGGGCTCATGGTACTGCTACCTGGGCATGAAACACAGCAGGCAGCCTCAGACAGCAGACCTATCAGGGGCCTCTGAGACTATCTTGGTATGTCCATGTCTGGGCTGAAGCGGCAAATTACAGCTTTTGTGGTTGGAGGTAGGGACAAGCAGCCAGTCTCATGGTTCCATTGCTGGGCGTGCGAGTGGTGTTCTGTCAGGGCTATCCAGGCAAGGACTTGTGGCTTTGCAGTGGTGACTCAGCAAATTTATGGCTTTTGTGGCTGGAAAGCTGAGACAAGCAGCCGGCCACATGGTCCCAAAGACGGGTATGGGAGCGGCATGTTGTTAGGGTTTAGAGGTTTACTCGTCAAGAACTTATGGCTTTAGCGGCTGAGAGTGGGGATTTGTAGCCGGGCTCATGGTTCCACTCCCCGGCTTGAGAGCAAAATTGGCGGGGTTTCGGAGGTGTTTTACGACAACCTTACGGCTTTGGTGGCTGGAAGTATGGATAAGTGCTCGGGCTCATGGTTCTGTTGCCGGGCATGGGAGCTGCACGCTGTCAGGGTTCGGAGGGGTTTGCGGCAATCTAACAGTTTGGGCAGCTGAAAGTAGGGACAAGTCACCGGGGCTCATGGATCCATTGCTGGGCATGAGAGCAGCGCACAGTCAGGGTTTTGAGAGAATTATTGGCAGTCTTGCTATTTTGGTGACTGTACAATAGGGAAGCGGAGCCTGGCAGCATGGATCCATAGCAGGACATGAGCTTGGCGAGCAATCTCGGACAACCCGGGGGAGTACATCTCTGGGAGGGCAGGAGAGAGAGGCAACGACCCTGGCTGTACCAGTACCCAATTCACAAAAATTCTGTCCTACTGTTAGAAAACCGTGAGGTCCAGCACAAGTTTAAAAACAACAATTATTAAAACAACGAGTAGAGCAAAAGGCAAAGTTCAGACATTACACAGCATGAAATAAAGGCATAGCAGTAAGGGCTTATTTTATATAACACAGCTTGTATAGAGTAGCAGGCTACAAACTGAGCAGTTTTGATTAGGGGAACACAGGGAAATATAAGATATCAGTGGATAGATAAGGTATGAAAAACAAGCAGGGAAGAGGAAGCATTTGGAAAAGGGTGACCCAGCGTGGAGGGTCAATAAGGCAGGAAAGGGAATGGTAGGACAGGTTTTCAAAGGTACTGTCAGGTAGGGTCATAACAATGAGCACACATTGGTCGGAGGGTAGCTAGGTAGTTCTGTAGCCCCCGCTTGAAGAGGTTGTGCGACGAGGTATGTCTTAGATCCAGTGGTAGCATGTTCCACATCTGGGGGGCAGTATGCCCGAATGCACCAGACCCTTTAGAGGTGCGACAGCGGGGGACTCTCAAGAGAGATTTATCAGATGATCTCAGTTCACGAGCAGAGGAAGCTGGATGTAGTAGTTCAAGAGGGATAGGGAATCTAAGAGAATGTAGGTAGGACAAAAAGTTAATTTGGGGACAGAGAAGTAAGTACTGAAGCACAGGTCCATGGTGGAAAGAGTGAGCTGAGGAGGAAGGGAGGAGCCTAGTCCCAGAGGGACCCCTTCAGGAATCTGAGATCCCTGCAAGAGGAATGAGAGGGCTAGAGTGAAAAATTGGGGGAGTGGCAGAGGGACTTTAGGGAGGGTGGGGATGGAGGGCATGAAATGAGGGTGAGCATCTAGGAGACATGTAGGACCAACCCAAAGGAACCCTTCAGGATGCTGAGAACCCAGCAAGGGGCAGGGAGGGCCAGCAGAGGTGAGTGAAGGTGTGAGAAAAAGGGAAGGCTTTTCCAGAAAGGGCCCCTTCAGGATGCAGAGAACCCTGCAAGGGGACAGAGGAGGCTAGAGAGAATGGGAGTCACATTATGAGTGCAGGAAGGGCCAGCCAGGGAGGGAGAATGGGGGGGGAGAGAGAAGAAGTGTTGAGGGGTAAGAAGTAGGGAGCGTGGCGTTCCAACAGGGAGGGTCATGGTATAAGTGCAGAGCGGGGGATATTAAGTGGAGTTTTAGTGGACACATTTAAGGAGGGATGTAGCAGGAACAGCTATGGGCAGTGTAATTGTGGAGTGCAGTACTGATGGAGAAGGAGGAGGATGAATGGCGAATTTGAGGGGGGAGGGAGTCCCAAACTCTTTGTAAGTGATGGAAACAACCAGACTGACCAATGAGGGTGGATCTGCAGAGAACAGCCAGTGAATGGTAGTTGGTAGATCTAAGGGAGTGGGAAGGGTGGGGAGCAAGGAAGAAGGAGAAGAGGTAGTATGGGAGTTCACCCAACCAGTGCTCGGAGATGAATTTAGCGCAGTGGGAGAGGTGCCTATATGTAAGAGAAGGGAAGGATAGGGCCTGATAGAAGTCACAGTGGTGGGTGCAGGAGGGAGCATCAAGAGCAAAGCAGCAGAAGGAGTTGAAGAGGGTGTCTAATCTGGTCAGGGAGGACTTAGGAGCAGCACTGTTGACTACATCGCAGTAGTCAAAAATGGGGAGGATCATCTTTTGGACAAGTTCATGCCTAACCACAGGTGGGATGCAGCTACAGTTCCTAAACAAGACAACCAGCTTGGGGCACAATTTTTTCTGGATGGCATCAATGTGGCCAGAGAAGTTGAGGTGTTGGTCTAGACAGACATCAAGGTGTCTGAAGGAGGATGCGTCCTCCAGTAGAGTCCCATTGAGGGTATGGAATGTGGGCAGGGAGGGAAGCTTTGAGAGTCTCTGCCTTGTGTTCAGTGGCAGATCACCTTTAAGGTTGGCTTGCTAACCTTCAGAGCCCTACACGAACAGGGATCTGGCAACCTGCAAGATCTCCTGACTGCCTACTGCCCTTCCCACCCTCTCTGATCCACCAAAGAGGGATTGCTAGAGATTCCCAAGGTTCATTTAAAAACATCAGGCACCCATCCCTTCTCTTTCATGGCCTCTATCCTGTGGAATTCTGTACCTCATCAGTTAAGAGAATGCTTGACCACTGAAAGATTTAAATCTGAGTTTAAAACATAGCTTTTTAATTTAGCATTCCCAGACAAATTTTAAGTTAAACTGATGTAATTGCTGTTTTTTTAGAGTAATTTAAATTGCTTATGTTGTATTTTAACTGTAAAGTGCCTTGTCTTTGGAAAGGCGCTATACAAATAAAGGTTTACTTACTTACTTGTGCCAAAGGTCATGAAGACAGCCTTCTTGGCATTGAGGAATAATTGGTGGTTGGCAAACCAGAGCGGGACTTTGTTGAAGTCTTGGTGTAAGCTGGATGTAATCTCAACTGGACATGAGCCAGATGCATATAGGACCATATCATCAGTGTACATGTGTATGGCAAAGGAGGGGGAGCAGACAGATGGAAGGTCATTTAGAAAGATGGAGAGTAATAAGGGCCCTACTGCAGAGCCTGAGGGGCACCAGTACTAATTGGCAGGGAGGGGAAATGGCATCAGAGATCTTAACAGACTGGGATCTGCGAGTAAGGTAGGCCTTGAACCACTTAGTAGGTGATGTGGACAGACTAGCTGATGAGATGGAGTCTAGAAGAAGAGAGTGGGAGACAGTGTTGAATGCCTTGGCAAGGTCGAGAAAATGGCTGAGGTGATTTGGCCATTGTCCATCCTGTTAAGAATAGAATCAGTAAGCCAGAGTAGAGAGGAGGTGGTGGTGGAGTGGTTTTTCCTGAAACCAGATTGGTAAGGAGTGAAGAAGGAGGTGTCAGATAGAAATCAGATGAGCTTGGAGAGGACAAAGTGTTCTTGAAGTTTAGGTAAGCAAGGGAGGAGAGAGATGGGGCAATAATTGCCAGGGGATGAGGGGTCTCTACCTTTCGGTAGAGGGAGAACCACAGTGTGTTTCCATGGGGTAGAAACAGAGGCAGTTAAGAATTAGAGATTTAGTATTAAGGAGAAAGGGTGGGCAATGGCCAGGACTGAGAGAGAGAGAGAAAGGAGTTTGGAGTCAAGTCCATCAGAGGAGGAGCCTTTAAGAGGTTGATAGTGAGGAGGGTTTTTAGAGTATCATCCTCATAGCCAGCATTTGTTGTCACCCAAATACCCAGCCCTCTATCGCTGTTGACCTCCTAACTTCCCATCACTGCCCTCTCTCAATCTGGGTAGCTTTACATCCTAGCTGACGTCAATTTAAATTGACTGTCACCTAAATCTAACAAAACACAAAACGAAATTGGAGCCCTTAACCTCTGCCAGCCAATCTCTGTACCTGCCCACACCAACCATAAGTCACAAAAACACCTGACCTCATTTTATATTGATTAACTTGCCAGCCAGCAGCCAGCAACTGCTATTGCAGAGTGTGAGTGAAAGTGTCAATAGTGAGAATTCTTTACAATCTCACTGGAACTCCTGAATGGCATGTAGTAACACCCCCAAAAAAATGATAAAAAAAATAGGGACCTTGGAGAGGACAGTTTTAATATGTACCTTGGTACACTTTGTTTCATTGCTGACCCTGCCCCATGCCAAACTGAACCTTTGCAGAAGATGGCAAGACTGACTCCTGGTACTTACTGTAAAATCAAAACTTTCAGGCAATTTGTTATGCTCTGACCTAAAGCCAAGCCAAGAGAATATGTACTTGTATTCCAGAATATCAGGGCTGAAAGGGCTTCTGGAAAGCATATGCTGTTTGAAGGTTTTGTGCCAAATATATATATACATATATATATATATATATATATATATATATCACACTAGCATACTCACAAAGAAACTGCAGCTTTGCACAGACTTAATACAAACAAGTTTTTGATATGCAAAATGATGAATCGTAACATTGTGGGATGCTCTGTAACAAAGCATCATCAAGTGTGTTTATTTAAGAACTGTAAGATGTGCTTTTAAGACTTTGGGGGAAGGGTAGTGGGGAAAGACAGTGCTATAATAGTTAACATGGGAGCAAAATGTATGCAAGGCGGTTTTTATTCCTCAACCTTTTTTTAATTGATCTGTGTGGAGGAGGCACAGAGCTGTGCACCATCTCAGATCAACAGTATGATGTGAAGATGGCAAAGCCCAGCTAGGAAAATAAATACAGCAACACTGACAAGCCAGGTTCAGGAAGTAACCCTGAGCATCAAAGGGCAGGGGTTGGGGGGATCAGAACTAAAAAAAAACAGCTACTGTTGTCATCCGTTTTGTAACAAGCATTTGTCAATGCCAAATGTTTGCTTGCTGGTATTGGCATTGATAGTGTAGAAGTTAGAGAGCTGCATAATAGGAATGGCAGTGAAGTATTGAACTGAAGCCAACCCCACCACCACCCTGCAGAGACTGACTGGCATCGGAGTGTGCCTTTGGGTCATCAGGCATAACAACCATGCCATTTCACCACACCCTACCCTGCAGACACCGACAAGTGTCACAGTATGCCTTAGGGTCTTTGGCCCTTATACTCACCCCATTCCATCACGAAATGCGGTGAGATGGGTGCTGTATAGGAGAATGGGGTGAACTTTGGGGCTGAAGAGTACAAGGCACACCTCGATGCCTCTCACTGGCTGCAGGGTGTGGAATGGTATGAGCATTACAGGTGAGAATCCCAAGTCACACCCCTAATGCCTGTCACTCTTTACAGGGTGGGGAGTTATGGATGGAAACCCTAACATCTCAGGTGTTCGTTGGCATTTTCACTCCAAATTTTCAACTTGGATTTTTTGTGACCCCCACCTTATGAACAGTGTCAATATCAGTTCATTAGCCGAAAGCTGATTTTGCACAGTGACTACGCCATTTGGCACCACAGGTGCAAAAACACATTTCAAACAAGATCTGAAAAATGACAGCTGTACTGTTCATGGGGAGGTGGAAAAAATGGCAATGTTGAAAATCTATAGTGAAAATATTAAAACAACTGGTAAAGTCACGAGTGTGTGTAGAAACTGGGCAATGCACACCCATAATGCAATTAGTTTGGGGATGTTTTACAGCAGATTGTCAACACAGGCATTTTGAAACCTCTGTTCATGAACAGTGTCACTGTAATTTTCTTAATCTGTCCCGAAGAGTGATTTCCCACAGCAACCACACATTTCTGCACTGGAAGCGAGAAACACATTCGACCATGGGTAAAAATGACAGCTGTACTGTTCATAAGGAAGGTGGAAAATGCCAATGCTGGAAAAATCTAAACTGAAAATATTAGAAATCCATGAACGTACGAGGGTGCGTGGAAACTGCGCAATGGTCGCTCGTAACACAGTCATTTTATGGACGTTTTTCACCAACTTTTTAACATAGCCATTGTAACACCTCTGCTCATGACCAGTGTCACTGTGATTTTCTTAATCTGTCCCAAACATTGATTTCACACGCCGACTGCGCCATTGTGCGCTACATGCACGGAAATATGTTTTGGGTAAGATGTGAAAAATGACAGCTGTACTGCTCATAAGGAGGTTTGGTAAAATGGCAATGTTGAAAATCTAGAGTGAAAATAGTGAAAATTCTAGCGTACAGCGTGCATAGGAACTGCAATGCGCCGCTCGTAAAACAATCATTTTGGAGAATTTTTCACCAAATTTTAACATACCCATTTTAACACTTCTGCTCATGACCAGTGTCACTATGATTTTCTTAATCTGTCCCAAACATTGATTTCGCACACCGACTGTGCCATTGTGCGCTACATGCGTGGAAACACATTTTGGGCAGAATGTGAAAAATGACAGCTATACTGCTCATAAGGAGGTGTGGTAAAATGGCAGTGTTGAAAATCTGGAGTGAAAACATTGAAAATTCACGAACATACGAGCGTGTGTAGGAACAGCGGAACGCATGCTTGTAACAGTCATTTTAAGGAATATCATCACCAAATTTTCAACATTGACATTTTAGGACCTCTGCTCATGAACAGTGCCACGTGGTCTCCCTGCCACCCTCCCACAATCTGCACCCACCCACTGTGCACCCTGCCTCCCCTCACCCCATTCTTACCTCCAGAGTCCAGTGTGATGATTTTCAGTGGATCGGGAACATGTCTGCACCCTTCAATGCCGACCATGAACTGAGGAAATGCCGGTAAGCTGTATAATGGAATAAATAGGGTTTTTTCAACTTTGATGCATATCTCAGGCACTATTTGGAATTTTGGCACCAAATTTTCATCATGGGGTTTTTGGGACCTCTCCTCATGAATTCTGGCACTGTCATGGTGTTAATCGGCCCTGAAAGGTGATTTTGCGGTCACTGAGTGGAATCACCTTTTGGGACTGATTAACGAAATGACAGTGCCTCTGTTCATGAAGTGGGTTCTCAAAAAGCCTATGTTGCAAATTTGGTGGAAAAAAATCCCAGAAATTACTGTTTTACGAGCATGTGTTGTGCAATTTCCATGCATGCTTGTAACTTCATGAATCTGTAATATTTTCACTTCTGATTTTCAATTTTTTTTCCCCACTCCTCCTTAGTAACAGTACAGATGTCATTTTACATATCCTGGCCAATACTGTGTTTTTGCACATCCGGCACAGAATAGCAGTCGCTGCGCAAAATTAGTTTTCAGGACAGTTTCAGGAAATGACTGTGACACTGTTCATGAGCAGAAGTCCTAAAATGCCTATGTTGAAAATTTGGTGACAAAATTCCATAAAATGACTGTGTTACAAGCGTGCATTGTGCAGTTTCCACGCACCCTTATAACTTTGCAAAGCTGCATTATTTTCATGCCAGCTTTTCAACACTGGCATTTTTTTACACCTCCTTATGAACAGTACAGCTGTCATTTTTCACATCCTGCCCTAAATGTGTGTGCATTGTGGCGCATAATGACATGGTCACTGTGCAAAATCAACATTTCGGAAACATTAACAGAATCACACTGCCACTGTTCATGAGGGGAGGTCCCAAAATGCCTATGTTAAAGATGTGGTTAAAAAAAATCACAAAATACTGGGATTATTGACGCTTGTTGCACAATTTCTATACATACTCATACCCTTACTAATTTTTCATATTTTCACTCCAGATTTTTAATGTTGCCATTTTTTTTACATCTCCTTATGAACAATACAGTTGTCATTTTCAACATCCTGCCCAAAATGTGTTTTCATCCCTGTGTCGCCAAATGGCATAACCACTGTGCAAAACCACCTTTCAGCTAAGAAACTGATAGTGCCGCTTTTCATGAGGTGGGCTCACAAAAAGTCCATGTTGAAAATTTGGAGTGAAAATACCAACACTCGCCTATGGTGTTAGGGTTTCCAACTGTAGCACCCCACCCTGTAGAGACTTACAGGTGTCAGGGGTGTGACTTGGGATCCTCGGCTGTAATGCTCACACCATTCCACCCCAACCCCCACCCTGCAGCCAGTGACAGGCATCATGGTGTGTCTTGCACCCTTCGGCCACAAAGTTCACTCCTTTCTCCTATACTGCACCCACCTCAGCATATTTACTTATGGAATGGGTTAAGTATAATGCTCAAAGACCCCAAAGCACACCACAACACTTGTCAGTGTCTACAGGGTAGGGTAAGATAAAATGGCATGAGCATTATAGCTGATGACCCAAAGGCACGCCCCAATGCCTGTCAGTCTCTACAGGGTGGGGGTGTGGTTGGCGTCATTTTAATACTTCACTGTCATTCCTATTATGCGTTTCTAACTCCGGCACTACCAATGCCAATACCAGCAAGACAACATTTGACACTGACAAAGGCTTGTTATTAGTTGTGCTATTTGTACTGCACAGTATGAAGCATGATGCATATTATGCTTCATAGATTTTTTGTTAGGGACGGGAGCTCTCATTCCTATTCAAAGTGACCCACAATCTTGAAACAGTGGACATTGTATTGTATCTGAAAATCACAAAGGACCTACAGTAAATCTTCTGCCTTGCTAATCATGATGTAGTTTATAAATTGATGCCTCCCAAATTGCAGATTTCACAATTGCATGTACTCCCCAGTGCAGATTACCAATATAGCAAAATGTCACTGCGAAGTACAAGATGCCTACAGTCACAACATTCTGTTTACTCTCATGCCACTGAATAACACATGATCGGTGCAGTTTACACTTGCAAGAGCCATGCAGCCACATACCCACTCACTGCACCCTATGGTGGTTTTAAAATGCTTTTTGCACAGTCCAGTGATGAGAATCAGTTTTGTGACATTTTCTACTGGTCACCTCGGACTATACTGTACTGTGGGTTGTTGTGTTACGAGGAAGCTGAACTGCAAACATACTGTAAATGAATGGTAGGCTTCGGGTTTTCTTGCCCTGAATGTAAATGTGACCTTTTTTTATTATTGTTTCTTAAAGGAACCTGCAGTACAGTGGTGACACCCCCTCCCCCCTCAGGTGATCCTGACATCTGAAATGACTGCATATTTGATCTTTTGAAGTCATGTCATTGTCAAAATCACCCAATAAAAAAGTAAAATTAATCTATATTGTACTCCCACCTCACCCCTGACAATTTTAGATTTAAATTATATTCTCCTTCCCCGGGCTCGTCACCTTACCTCTTCACAGTAGTATGGATTAGATTGTGATATGCAAATAGCCCCGTTCCACCCACTCATCTCTATAAATCTGATAACTATGGTACATGCATGTACAGCCCATATGAATCCAGTCTGTTCCCACTCCCTGATCCCCATATTGCAGTATCCGCCTTTTAAATTATTATTTGTTTTCTTCCTCAGTACAGACTCACACACCAGATCACCCACCTCTAAATTTAAAAAGTCTTTTCCACAGTGCAGGGTCCCACCTAGGTCCTGATCACTAGAGTGTGGTGTCCCAACCCCATAAATTAAAGGAAAAAAAACATTTCCGTAGTGTAGGGTCCCTGGTCCCCAATCACCAGATCACCCACCCTTTTAAAAAACAAACAGTATTTTCCAAAGTGTAGTGTCCACCCCAATTGCTCAACCACACGTAAATTAAAAGATAAACTTTTCCATAGCATAGGGTACCACCAAGGTCCCCGATCCTACAAGCTACAGTATACTGGCAGCCATTTGAAGTTCTGATTTTGATCACTGCATTGTTTATTTTGTGGCAGCAGCATGTGTTGATTCTTATACTTTAAATTCTACTTATCTGTCTGATTTAACTTGGTGCTTAATAGTCCTTAGCTCAGACTACCACTGCATATTCACCCATGTTACTGTACTTCTTTAGACTGCTGCAGCAGCTGATCTGCCTCTGCATTACTTATTCTGATTGCATGATGTATGACATAGCACTTGAATACTTTAGCCCCTCTGGTACCTATAGGCTTATATTTTGTTGTGCCATTAAAACTCTTCCAAATATCACAAATCTGTTCCAAACTAGCTTTGTGTCAGATTTTGCTTTTTACAGATTTATTATATTCTGTTACTGTCATCTGCCTTGTGTAGGGTTGGAACAGCAGCCACACAATAAACGAAGGAGAGATCAATAAGCATTGCAAGATGGGAGTGTTCTCCTTTTACTCATTTTAACTTATTTGTATTGGTGCTAGAAGAGAATACCCTGGAGGATGTAAATTGCACATACATACTGTAAATAAACCACACATACATTATGTATGTATGTATGTAGGTAGATATGTACAGTATGTATTTATTTCAAAAGTTTCATGAGGAAAGTCATATTAAGCCGGTAACAGCTTGTTACCAGATGTGTCCTCATACAAGTATTATTGATATACTGTTCCTTATTTGGCCATAAAAATCACCCATATGTCATTTCTTTCCTCCTTTAATGTCCATCTCTAAATCTGATTTTTTTACTGACGCCCCTCAATTTATAAAATAAAAGATCTAAAAAATAAAGAAACCTTTCACTACAAACCCCCATGCCCTCTCCAGGTCTAACGGTTTACAGTGCTATGGTTTGTTCTTTGCAGGAGAGCAAAACCCTCAAATATCTATACCCTGTAGGAACTCTTTCCTCACCAACCAATAAAATGACACAACATTTCACTATTCAAATATGTATAGCTTTTTTTTAATTATTTTCCATAGTGTAGTGCCCCATCGCAGTCCTCAATCACTGATCACCCACCCTTAAATAATAATTAAAAAAAAAATATGTTCCATAGTGCAGAGTCCCACCCCAGTCCCTGATCACCCACCCATAGAATAACAGAGGCAGAGTATGCTCATGAAAAACGTTCTAACCCAACTTGGTTTTAAACTGTAAATGGAGCTGTATCCTAAGTAGAGTCCTGATTATTGGGTACATCCTGCCAAACTTTATTAGGAGAGTCACTTATCAAATAACAGAAGGGAAAATAAAGAATCTGTCCAGGAATGGCATATGGCCTTACAACATGTCTTTCTAACACACTCTGCTAAGTTTTTTCCTATATGCCAGTAACACCTGTACCAAAAAACACAGAAATAAACCTTGCCACTGCAAAATTCATTGTTTTCCACCCGTTCAAAATATGTTGCATGAAAATAAACACATAATTTTAGATCCACCCCCAAAGAGTAAGTAAAAACATTGTTGAAGCGGTCTCAGCAGGGGTCTGTTGAAGCAGTCTCAGCAGGGATCTGACCCATATCATTGAAGTGAGCACCTCTAGCGTATACAGCATCGCATTTCACCTTTTACTGCACATCTACAGCGCAGAAGTAATGGTAGTCCGGCAAACAGTGTGCTGAATCTATGGCACATTCCCAACGCAGGAAAAAATCATATCAATTCTGATCCAGAGCTGTATAAGGAATAGGGAGAAATGTGTATTAACAACTGCAAAACAATTTGGTGTCCAGTCTGTGATTCTCTTTGGGAGAGAGCAGAAAAGGAATGATGGTGGATTTATGAGATTTTATTAATAATCTGTGGTCAATTTCCATTTCTCAGAGTTGGTTGGCTTTTAAAAAAATATCTCCCTTCCTGCCCCTGCTCCTGCCCTTACCACACAGTGCTGAGTATAACACTAAAAATTCCAAGCAAAATAGCACCATGCCCCAGATCTCACTTTGGCCCATACAGTGAAATAGACAGTGGAACAGTTATGTTGTTTGCAGACAGCCACTTGTTGCCAAATGAATACCTTACAATTAGAGACAGTTTCAGTTGCCATCAATAGTGGCTATAGAGTGGTGTGAGGAAGTGTGGGAGGGGTGTGCTGAATTCCTCTCAGCATGATGTCTATCTAGCTGATATTTCATCCCCATTCAAAATAAAGCTTGTACTTGGGTAGCTCCCCCCTCCCCCGACACACCTACTCTTCTCCAGTGAAACTCATTAAAGTAGAATCACTTTGTGACATGGGGGATGTTTTTGTGCAGAAGGCAAACAAAGACAGCTGGAAAACAGCTTCTAAGGTTGGGGGAGAGTCTTATATGCAGGTGTCTGGGTTGCCACCTGTACGGTTTTAGACTGGATAATTCATTTTTTAGGGTCCTTATCAGGTCATCTGGTTTTGATTAAATGTGGGTTTTTTTGGGCTCACATACTCTTAAAACTGATGAAATCATTCACTGTTTTATTTATTTATTTTATTTATTTATTAAAGTCTAGGATTACAAATACCTTTGAGCCGAGGTTCTTTTACAAAGATTCCACGTCAGTAAGTACAACCATACAGCATGATTTACAGTATAAAACATTCAGTAATACTGATAGTCTAAGACATGTACTTACAGGGAATACAAGGAACACAAGGGATGGGGGAACTGACAGAGATAGAATTGAAGGAGGGTTGGGGGGAAAGAAGATCACAAAGTGTAAGGAGGTACAGGAGAAAAGGGGAGGCAGTAGCAGGAGGGGAGGTAGGAGGGGGAAGAGGAAGGAGGGAGGGGGGAGGAGATTGTGGTGGGTGGAAGAAGGGTGGAAGTATAGCAGCCAGGTGGCATTGTCAAAGACAGACAGGGGAAAGTGCATCAGTGGGGCATTGGTGATTGCAAAGTGCTAGTTGTGGAGGCTAGGTGTGGAGGTTTTGGCTGCATTGCTTGTCCATGTTATGAAGTTCTGATGTCATTCAGACCTGCCTTTGTTTGTGAAACCAGTCTGTCTGAGAGGCATAAAGTACGACCATTAAGATCATTAGCAGTAAATGAACCTAATCTTTTTTCCACTCTAAATTTTAAGTATGGTCTTTTACTGCTATGACAGGAAGCAGCTTTTACACCTTTATATGTCCTTGTGTGTTTCTTTTTGTTTAACCTACATTCTGGTATGTTTTAGACCCATTTTTGTTAAATTAATAATCACATTTTTATTACCTTTATCACTACATTGATTACTTCTCTCCTGAGTCCTCAACAGCTACTGCTCTCATTTTTTGTATTACCCAAACATTCCATGATATTAGCTACACTTTTACAGGTCATTTATATAAACAGCATGGAATGGTGTGTCTGACATTGTGGAATGTCTTAGCAATATGAAAAGAAACAGCTGTAGCTGCTGAGATAAAGGGAAAACAGTGCAGTATTGGGGGCACCACAAGCATCAATAATTAAGTTATCAAAACTTGGTCAACAAATATCAGAATACATGACTAACATGGAAAGGAAAATGTGAGAGTGTTTAACAGAGGTTTGAGCAATAAGCTGTAAATGAGCTTGGCACATCCAGCAGACCTGAGTTTGACTCCCACCGCCTCCACTTGCATATTGTATGACCCTGAGCAAGTCACTTAACCTTCCTGTGCTGCTGGGTGACTCCTGTAAAATGGGCCATGTGGCCTATGGAAGTTAACCAGGCTGTCAAAGAAAATAAATAAATAAAATAACAGTATAAAAATGATTTCCTATCACTACTAATGTCTATTCTGATATTACAAGTGGCTCTGGTTAGGAGAGCGATATACTCATCAATCATAAAAAGAGGTGAAGCCAGAGGCAGAATTTGGGGTGTAATTAACATCTAGTTTTTACTTCATCCAAAGGTGGTGAACCTAGTAGGCGTGTGCAAGCTAAAAAAATGAGCATTGTATGAACATGACTTAAAAAATAAAGGTTTTTGACCATAGTTCATTCTAACAGATCAGATCTGTATTTTTACAGCTCCTATGCAGAAAGTGCAGGCAAGGGTCTTGAACTAGGTGGCAATTTATTTAGGAACCTCAAATTTTAGAAAAACCCAACTGAAGACATGGAAGGTTTGTTACTTATATAGTTCTGAGCTAATACAAAACTCAACTGAAGACATGGAAGGGTTGTTCCTTATATAGTTTTGAGCTAATACAAAGTCTCTTATGATTTTTTTCTACAGTTGTAATTCCTGAATTAACTTTTGTTATTTAGAAAATGTGCATATTGTACTTCTCCTTGCCTGGCATTTGGAAAGAAAATCCATTGTTCTGTACTCTGGTACCAGTGGGGCTCATTCCTGGAGCCCTGGATGCCTGGAGGGCATTGCGACTGTTAGAATCTAGGCTCCCAGCTCCCAGAAGGGCTCTGTTTGACTGAGGGTCCCAGTAGGGGTGGGGGAGCAGTTTACTGTGGCTGGGTGCTAGCCAGGACATGGGCACAAGCAATCTTCACACTGTCTCTATATGTAACATTTCTTAGTGGAACATTTTTAAAATGATCAGGAAGACATAGAAATGTTTCAGGGCTGCAGAGATAAAAGTGGATTCTCCTGCCAGATGCCAAATCAAATCAAATCAAATCTTTATTTATCCAGGTAAGCATCATTGAGCACAGCTCATTTGCAAGATGGACCTGGTATGGTCAAGGTTCAATTTACATAAGAATATAATATAATTCAATGTACACACACTTTGAGGAGACATCCTATTCAGACTATACACTAATTTCAGGGGTAGTGGTACGTTGGTAAAATACAATACAAGAAGAGGATGAGTCAATAAGCAATTAACACCAATTTTTTACATATGTACATAGATTATGGAGTAGCCAGCTCATTTGATTGGTAGAAGAAAGAATTTCTGGGTATTAGGATTTAAAGTGTAAGACATCAGGGGATTTTTCGGGAGTTTGGGAAGGAGGATGATGTGATGTCTGGCAAGGAGAGGTACAGTATGCACATTTTCTAAATAACAACAATTTATTCAGCAACTCCAACTTTTCGAAAACCTCCAACTGAAGCTATATTAGTTGAAAACTGTATGAGGGCAAGGAAGGAGTTATTTCCTCATACAGTTTTGAGCTAATACAGCCTGCTAACAAAAAAGGACCATTTCTTACAATGAAAGCTCCCCACAAAGCACTCCTTAGAGCAAGCCATGGGAGATTTTGTTAGGATCACAGCTTATATTTAACTTTTGCATCCTAGCCAAAATGTAAAGCTGTAGCTTTCAGATTATATAAAGTTAATGTAGGCCTGTGTTAAAATTTTTGGCAGACCTAACCGTTACAACTAAGGATGTTGTAATATCTTAATAAATGTATTTTCAATCAAATCATGTGTCATTTGCTCATTTTGATTTACAGTACATGGTTGCCTAATCTTATAGGTGAGTACTGTTAGAAGAATTAACCTTCCAAGTCTGCATGGGGGAGACAGAATGGATGTAGTGAGACATGATTACATCTCCATTTATGCATTCCATGAAATTGCAGGCTGAAGCTGAACCACAGTCAAATTGAAACCAGACATGCAAACATAGTTAATACGTTTGGGGGTTGAGGGGAGGAGAGTGATAGTGCCTGCCATGTACCTACTGTACTGTAGATCAGGTTTGGAAATGTGAAAAAAAAGAAGTGCAATCAAAAGCAACATTTTACTTTTGTGTAACATTGCTTTCTTTTGAAAAAGATACAAAATAACATGCAGCACTTTGATACGCTGTTACATTGTTCCCAAAAACGTTTCACACTGTTGCTTTTGCAGCATTGATTTGGAATTGTGCAGGTTTCATTAAAATGCAGTGAATAAGGGGGAAAGTAAAAGCAGCTTTTAAGAATTCAGTAAACCATTTTAGGCACTTTTTAACTGGACAGAATTAGCTGAGTTGCTTGCAGTAACTGTTTTTAGTAATTTATTCTGTTTAAACAAATTAAAATAGTAAGAATAACATTTATAATTGTAAGGAAATAGAAATTAGAAGTAGGAAATAAAAAAATGCCTTCATGTGTGCTAGTGTGCCTCTTTTCCAGTATAGCTAGCCAGACACAGTCACAATGCTGGTCTCAGTGTGATTACCATTGGTCACAGATTATTGATCCCACATTCATTGCAGGATTTTAGATTGATAGCATACCATCCTTGGTGATAAGTAGCATAGTAATTGTAGAAAGATGGGACAGTGGTGATTTCGGTCACTGGCTCATTTGCACAGGATACCTCTAGTTCATATTTTTTTGTTTTGTTTCTTGCTGTCCGTTCACATGATATTAGTACTGTTTTATTTTTGGTAAGAAAAGTAATTATCTAGGAGAATGGTCAATTAGCGGGGATTAAAGAAGTAAAGCACCCTCAATATGATGCCATACAGCATAGGCAGGTGATTATCTAATTCACCGACTCTATTGTAATACTTAAGAAGTATGCTGAATTATTTAATCTCTCAATTAATGGGACATACTTTTTTTTTATTTTTTCATACCTGCAAAATAGCACAAATTACGAGCTGAATAAAGGGCAAAAAGTATCAATGAACTAAAGTAACAATAGTGTCTTATTACCCAATTATTATTTTAGTGTCAGCAAGAGCACAGAATAAAGCGACGCCAGTGTCCCTATTGTCATTGTAGCCACGCCCACATCCCCAGTAGCAGCTAATAAGCAGTTGTTTAATTGTAAACTCAAATTGTCTATTTTTTGCCAAGTTATGTCCCCAACCATTGTGAATCTAGCATAAATTATTGTTTAGTCAAGGACAGATCTTACTCGTCTGTAAGAAGCAGCCTGCACATATTGTCAGATGTTGAGAGAAGTTGCTTGCAACATACAGTATACTGTACGGCTAATTTACTTATTTTTTAAACCAATTCAGAATTGCAAAATAAGTAATATGTCCCTTCTAAAACTGACTGCCAAATAATAGGCAGAAATATATACAGTATAATGTATTAATAAGGCAGATAGTCATCCAAAATGAACTAGTGATAAAAACTAATCAGTGCTCTACTGCATATACTACAGTACACTCACACCCTACAGTACTTCATATGCAACAGTAGGATCAGCATGCTGTATGCTAGCATGCCTGAAAGTGTACACTGCAAACAGTAGCCTAGCAGTACTCACATGATGATGGATGCTGGTAATAAACATACTATAAGCTGTCAATGGGAGAATCAGTCACCATCAGTTTTACGCAGCCAACCACTGATAATGCCATGTATCATAACTGGTAACCAATAATTGTAAATATGCAATCTGATGAGATCAATAAGTCAGTGTGTAACTTCATAATGAGCATCATAAAATACAGTGCTTCACATCGAGATCCTTATTCACAAATTATTCATTTCATTTTAATAGCCCTCTAATTTGTTAATAATCCATCTTCTATTAAGTCAATGGAAACAATCAATTCTGTCTAACTGCAGCCGGTAAGCTGTACAGTAGTTTCTAACTTCAATGGATATTACTAGTATAGCAAGGTTGAGTCTGACCGTGTGTTTTGGGGTGGGGGGTAATAAAAAACAGCTCTAACAGATCTGAAAAAAAAAATCCACCTGTCACAGTATGTTTAAATGTGATCTTTCTTGATTAAAAAACTATTCAACCACCAGCAATTGCATCTAAATGCAGAGATTACATTCCATTTTGTCTCTGCCAATGCAAATTGTGTTATGTCTTCACCACTCGGAGTGATTATTTCCTGATGATCATCCCTCTAAATTCCTAGTATGAGCAAATCTGTGCCTTAAAGTCTGTTAAATGTTATAGATTCATGCATTCCATTACATCACTCACACTCGTGCATTGTGTGACACGCTCTCCTGAGGCTATCAGAAACTGACACCAACCAGGTAGTGAGGCAATCGGTTGTTGCAGGGAGTGTAGTTTGTTTAATTATTTTGCTTACACAAACCAGAAGATCTCTTGTTAAAGTGCTGACAACCAGTACTGTCAGTACATGGCATTTATGTGCTCATCTGAGAAACAAGTAAAGCTTCCCCCACCCCCTCCCTATATGCTGTGTTTGTCTGGTGGTGAATGCTCAGCAGGATCGAATGCAAATCTTCTTCTGAGGAAAAGGACAGACATGTATAGAGTGAAAGTCATCATGTCTGGCTCTGTAGATCAGCAGTCCATATGGGAGTGTTCAAATTACTTCATGGAAATCATTTAATGTAAAATATCATGCTCTGTCTGCACGAGTGTTAGTGAGAGAGAGAGCTGTTATTTACTGATGTTTTTTAAATGTGCACATTTTGTGCCTTGTGATGGCATAATTTCATTTTGTACCTATCTCATTTGAAATTTCATTTTCTGTGTATTTATGAATGTATATCAAGGGAAAAAATATCATACAAAATAATGGAAATCCTTGGTCCCTTGAATTTGACTGAAATGAGTGTTTACACTGGATGTTTATATCATTCCTTACTGCTGTGCTGAGCACTTTTCTTTGCAACACAGCCTTCTACTGTCCCATTGATGCATTACTGTCTCAGCTGGCATGATTCTTCTGAAGCACTGTGAATATGACATTCCTGACAAAGAACCTCTGTGCACAAACACTGAGGCAAGGGTTACCCCAAAGGGCATTTGTCATATGCAGCCCATGATGCATTGCATTGTGTGGGCATGTGTGATTTTGTATTTTCTTGACATTCCTAGAGTGTGATGAATTTCACACATATATTAAAAAGCATCTCATTAGAATACAAGCTGCCTATTTTTGTTTGTTTCTATAAATTACTGTTGCTCCCCAACCAATAACAACACCTCGGCTCTTGCCGTTCAGACTCCCTTCTGTCATGCTTTTAAAATTCCCAAGCACAAGAAACTGGCAACATTTAAAGCAGCCCAACCCCGAAGTTACTACACTATTGCCTTCCCCTAAATACCACTCACACACACACACACACACACACACACACACACACACTCCATTCACGGTCGCTCCACTCTAATAATTGTGCTGGAGATTGGTCTGTTATGACTGTATCTTATTTAAATTTATTTACTGTAATCTTCATGTCTCTATACTATTCTCACTGCCCTCCAAAACTGCAGGGATACTTTTATGCCCCATTCTAGGGGTGGCAGGATCACGGTATAATGCAATAGGGGTTTTAATGCTGGTAATTTTTATAAACAGTGTTGCAGTACCACTCACACACCAACACCTCAGCCTTAGCTGCCCAATTCCCATCAGACACAATCCACTAACTGTGTAGGAGTGTGGTCTGACCCAAATATGCCTTTTTTATTTGCTGTATACATTGATATACCTATATTTATGCATTTCTATAAAAAAAACCCTTAGTTTTCTCTTGTTACCCCTTCCATCAAAACCCTGCAGCAATGTCATGGTTCCAGTGTGCACTACCAGTATCAGGAGTGCAGTCAGACATAGGCTGTCATTATTTTAAAAGCTCTAAACATCAAATGGCAATTTAACAATTTTCCTCCCCTCCAAAATGAGATGGAGCCTATCTCTAGCATATAGCCCCTTATCCTCCCAGGTCTCCCCCAGTCCCTCATCAACCCATACCCTCTGGCCCCGCACCACTCCCTGAGCCACTGGTTTATCTCCCTAATCTTCCTTTTGTGTTCCCCACTAGCCTATGGTACTGGCAGGATTTCCGAGAAGGAAATCATGCATCCTATGTCATGACAGACCCTGGCAAGCTGTCTGAACCTTGCCTGTATCTCTAACTCACTATTTCCCTCAATGCCATTGGTACCCAGGTGGACCAGTATATCTGGGGAACATGCTTGGCCCTGTGCACCATTAGTCCAGGGAAGCATGTTGTTCTAACCAGACAGGCATCCCCCTGCCTATCCCATTTGATACCCCATATCATGGAATCACCCAACAGAATCAATGTCACTATCCAACACTCATCCCTACCCAACCACTTACACACACACACACCCCAAACACCTTTCTGACCCTCTCTACTACTTAGGCTGCATTGTGGTCTGTTACAACTGCTTATTGTAATGTATTTATTTTAATCCTCTTGATTCTATTCTATTTACATTCCCTCCTAAACCCAATAGCTGTCACTTATTTCCACTCCACTCCACCCCAATAACAGGATCGTGTTTGACTGCATTGGTATTTTGAAATTCTGTTAACAAATATAAAAGCACATTATGGTGTCCCTTGCTATAATGAACAAGTTACAATAACAAATGCATCCTTTGGGCTGGCAGTATAGCCTAGAGGTTAGAGGAATGAGGTGTGAACGAGCTTGATACATCCAGCAGACCAGACCTGAGTTTGATTCTCACAACCTCCACTTGCATACTGTGTGACTCTGAGCAAGTCACTTAACTGCTCAGTGCTCCCAGGTTGCCCCTGAAAACAGGCATTTGTGCCTAGTGGGCCTTACCTGGTTACCAAAGACTAAAACAAAAAAAAAAAAAAAATCCTTTGGCTCCCATCTCATTTGTTATAGCGAGGGAGCACTGTACCTAGGTAAAGCTGGTGTGTTATATAGAATATGACTGCATGAATGACGGATTAAAAGGACATTTCCATTAACTAATGGCACTGTAAAAGTATCTACTCTTGAGGTTTCCTTTCTAAGAAACCATTAACTTACCAATGTAATGACAGGTTATAATCAATGCAGAATGCCTTGGTGATTTTATCTATCCTGTGGTTTGATCCGTTAATCTGTTGTTCCGCTGGACACACTAGACATGCGCACTAAGACGCATGTGTTTCAGTGCATGCACTCGCTCCACTCACTAGAGTGAGTGTTTTATGCGTGGGACCCACAAGTCACAAACAGCCACATTAAAGCTTCCAATATTCATTCACATGCTTGCATAGGCTACAAGTTTGAAAGCATCCAAGAGCAGATTTTAAATAAACATGCAAAACTGGAGCCTGTCACACTGCTTTTGGCAGTCACACAGAATAGCCTGTCAGTTCAGTTCAGTTTCAACAGCGCTCCACTCGCTAGAGCGAGTGTTTTATGCTCAGGACCCAGAAGTCACAATCAGTCACGTGACTGGAATTGGGCATCCTGGGAAATGTTTTTTAAAAATAAACTAGAATTTAAAATAGGTTTGCAGGCATTAGTCTATAGTCCACATCTGCTGTAAGTATCTTACTAGTCAGCAGATAAAGGAGCATCTGGCATTGAAGTTTCCCCTGCTAACTGTCTGTGCATACACATTTTGGCCTACACAGCTCAGGGTTTCAGACACATTAAAGCTTCCAATAGTTGTTCACACAGCTGCATAGGCTACAAGTTTAAAAACATCCAAGAGCAGATTTGAAATAAACATACAAGACTAGAGCCTGTCACACAGCTTTTGGCAGTCTATCAGTTCAGTTTCCCAACTTACAGTACTTTTTAAACTGTATTTTTATCTTACCTCAGAGGATTGTTTGTGTACAAGTGTTTATTTTTAACTTTTGTGAAGGAATATTTGTATTTGTGACTTAACTTGATGTGGAGCTTTATAGTTTCACATTTTTTGTATTGTATTATATTACACATTATGGGTGTCCCATGATATGGGCGACTGCATAACGGTGACCCCAAATTCTGTGACTGCATTACAGCGAAGATAGAAATTGTGAAAGTGCTTTTCCCCCTCACCAAGGTGGTGCAACCTACGAGTTGGTTATTGCTATTCAAGTCTTTGAACCAAGACATTAAGGGTGGTCAAGGATGGAACTGTGCAGCTGCACACTGTTTTCCTATGGAGAAGAAGGAAGAGCAGTGATGTTGAAATGCTAACCTCCAAACTACAGCAGGTATGCCATTGCTGCTTATGTTTTGGGGGATTTTTTTACCTGAAAAGTAAGAAGGAGAGAGGCCTTTAGATTTTTTTCAGTGCCCTTTCCAGTACAACTTGTGCTGCAAGAATCGATTTTGTTCACTGGAAATATTGTGGTGCCGGGAGTTTATCCCCCAATGCTGGAGTCCTACGATGGTAAAGCCTGCACCAGAGACCTGACCAACAAGGAGATCCTGTGGAGGGTCATCCTACACAAGAATCCAGTGAACCCAATGTTGAACTAGAAAAAAAAAAGCAAAAGGGAGTGTTTTTACACTCTTTTAAAGAGCTACTGGCACCGTTTGAAAACCTTGGAAAAAATGTGAGATTTAGACAGTTCAGTTTATATTTCATGTATTTTCTATAATTATTTACCTTTTTTCTTTTTTACTGAGAACAGCTGTATGAAAGAGGCTTATTGTCTCTTAGACTTTATCTGCTCTTTCTGCTTTCCTACATATGACATCATAATCTGGGTTGCACCTGGAAATGAGCTTCTAGTTATGGTGCTTTTCCCGGTTACCAACTTTAAAATAAATAAATAAAATAAATAATCCCTTCTTTATGGCATCATAATTATCCCCACAGCAACAGACTGTAATGTCATAAACAGAACTGTGATGTCATGTGTAGGCAAGCAGCCAGAACAGATAGGGCAGTGATCCTGTTTGCATGCAGATGTCCTTAGTATTAAAGTAGTATGAGAAATATAGAAATAATATTAAAAATAAGCTTACTTGTACTAAATATTACATTTTCTCAAAGTTGTCACAACGATGTCAGGGGCTCTTTAAAGGAAACCACAAATCCACAAAAACTGCTTAAACTGCTATAGAACTTTTAGAAGCATTGTAGAACATCTGTGGCTTGAGGTTCTGTGTGAACAAAGATTGACTAATTACTTAAATTGCTTATTTTTGGCAGTTCATAAGAAATTCCTCTGCTGTACTTTGTTGTACTAGAGGATATATGTCTTTAGAACTATATATTTTTTTAGGTTTTAATAGAAAAAACTTTAGTATATGTGCGTATGTACTGTATATCTGCTAATATATTGGTTTGAACATAGTATTTTAAAACACTCTTGTTTAAATCATTGCATGTTATAGCTATTGCTATTGATACAGTTTTGCTGCTCATCTGTTATGTTTTTTTTAACTCAGATAAATGTTTATAAAGCTTATACAAGCTTATAAAAACTCAAACAGAACATTCCATGCTTAATCCAGTGGGAAGATTTCTATGAGAGGCCATCCCTTTTCTGCTGGGATGGTCTGCATTGAAGTAGGAGAGGGAGTACCATCCTGGGCAAAATAATTGTCTTATTCATTACAACTTCTTTAAACTAACTGCAAAGGGGGAGAATGGACTTGGATCCAAAGTCTCTAACATACAGTTCATATATACTAGAACAATGTAATGTGCTTTCATTTAATGCCAGATCATTAAATACCTTCAACATTGCAGAGTTAGAAGCTAAATGCCACTTGTTAAATTTAGATATATCAATAACAGAAACCTGGTGGAATACGGAACCAGATTGGTCAAAAAACATTACCTGGTTTAAGCTTTATCAGAAAGACTACATAGACTGAAGGGGGGCGGAATCTGTATGTTCATAAGAAATTATATCCCCTCATATGAAGACAGCACTAAAACTTCTACAGAAAGCTTATGGGTTAATGTCCAACTCAAAGGATGGCCTCAAATAACATTAGGCACATGCTGTCGGCCTCCAAATGCAAATTTAGACTATACTGATACCTTATTAGAAGAAATTAAAAACATTGCAGACAAAGGGAACATCTTAATACTGGGTGACTTTAACTTACCCTCTATAAACTGGAAAACCTTAACAGGAAGTTCTAGGTCAGAAAACATTTTTCTTACTACTATGATCAACCTAGGACTTGACCAACTTATCAATGTACCCACCAGAGGCAACAATATATTAGACCTCTTAATAACCCCCCCGACAATAATATTTCCGTCCTTTCCCTGTCTGACCCCCTGGGTACTAGTGACCATAAATCAATATTCTTTAGTTTGATACATTGTCAACAACAAACCACCAATAATACCTTTTTTTTTAAATTATGATAAAACTGACTTTAAAACCATAAATAGGCATCTAAACAACATACCGTGGGAAAACATATTATTACCTCTCACTCTTGAGGAATCCTGGAATTACTTTAAAAACACTACTTTGAACCTTGAGACAAATTATGTTCTGTGAAAAACAAATACAACAATAAAGGGCAGTCCCCCCCTCCCCCGGCTAAATAACCACATAAAGAAATTAATTACTCACAAAAAAAAGATGTTTCATAAACTTAAGAAATGTACCCATAGCAAAAAAGAGAAATATTTATTGCTTTTCTGGACTTCAGTAAAAAATCTTAAACAAACAATCCATCTGGCCAAAAGCAACCTAGAATTTAAATTGCATACACCAAGGATGGACACAAATCATTATTTACATATTTAAATAAAAAAAGGGAAACACCATACAAGTTGGCTCATTAAAAATTAACAATAACCTAATCATATCTGACAAGGATACAGCTGATAAGCTAAATCAATACTTTTGTTCAGTATTTTCAAAAAAGGACGGAAACCCGAATCTAACAATAACAAAAAACAAATCTAAATCATTTCTAATAACTAGAAAATACACAGAGGTAGCATTAAAAACACTAAACAAAAAAAGTAGTCCAGGACCGATTGGTATTAGTCCCAGATTTCTAATTGAAATTACAGAAGCTACAAAACTCCCATTAACCATAATATTTAATAAATCTTTGGAGGAATCTGTAGTTCCTCTTGACTGGTTAAAGGCCAATGTAACATCCATCTTGAAAAAAGGATGCCAATCTAACCAAGTGAATTACTGTCCCATCAGCTTGACCTCAGTATCATATAAATAATTAGAGAAAATAATCAAAACCATACTAGAATCAGAATCCCAATTACTTAACATTAATGACATTACACAACACGGATTTAAACAGGGCCATTCTTGTACTTCTAATCTCATAGCATTTTATAATATCATAAATTATGGGTTAGACTCCAATACACCAATGGATGTAATCCTCTTAGACTACAGTAGGGCCTTCGACTGAGTACTACATATCAAATTAATCAACAGACCACTACACTTTGGATTCCACACCAATCTAGTTATCTGGATTGACAATTGGCTAACTAATAGATCACAGCAGGTAAGAATCAATGGTGTATTATCTGATAGTGGAGAGGTGACTACTGGAGTCCCCTAGGGCTCTGTCCTTGGACCAACATTATTCAATTTATACATATCTGACATGCAACATTATCTAAATTTGCCAATGACACAAAACTGGGTGGGTGAGTAGATTCTGTACACCATACAAATCAACTAATCAGTGACCTTGCTAACTTTGACAAATGTGCCGTCATAAACTAAATGGACTTTTACACTGAAAAATGCATCATACTCAGTTTCGGAAAAAATAATTCAATGCAAACCTACCAACTCAACAATATTAAACTAATAGTATCTAACAGTGAGAAAGACCTCAAGATCATAGTTAACAACAAACTCACTTCCACTGACCATTGCAGCAAACTAGCAAAAAACTGAAATGCACTACTCAGAAGGATAGACCGTGCATTTATTACAAAGACTGAAGAGTGTATAATCCTGCTTTACAGAACCTACATCAGGCCATACTCTGGACCATGGATCATCATTTTGGGACCCATATCTAAGAAAAGATGTAGACAGGGTGGAGCAAATACAGAAAAGAGTCGTCAGAATGGTTCCCCATTTATCGTATTTTTACTATCATAACAGACTTCATAAGTTGGGCCTGCACTCACTGGAACTGAGGTGCCATAGAGGAGAACTTTTGTTCCTTTTCAAAACATTACAGACACCATCTTTAATGCAACAATGTGGTATACACTGTTCAGATAGAAAATTAGTACCAAGGCTCCACTCAAAACAGCTTGAGGTAGTAAAAGCAAAATGCAACAGAAGGCTAAAGTACTTTTCAGTAAGGGCCCCAAGACTGTGGAACAAACTCCCACAAAATTTAGTAGACAGCAAAACATTTTGAAATATTTAAAAAGTGTTTAGACACATTGTTAAATAATAACTGAGCCTTTAAGTGTTCCACACAACTGTGGGAGGCATTCTTGATGGACTCACACCTACTTATGTCACACAAACACCTAGTAAACCTAGTAAAGGAGGTATAGGAATAGGTAATATAAACATCTGTATTTCATATAATTAGTTTATCTGGACTAGTGGGTTTTTAGTATTTTAATCAGTTACATTAAACTAGATAGTCTCAATCTTTAATTTCCCATTAGATGAATTCAACTGTTGACTAATTGCTGTTCAGTATTGGTTTGACTATATTGAATTGAGGCTTGGGATAGTAGATTGTTAAATTGGCCCAGCACTAAGTTGCCTAAATTACCTAAATAGTGTTCATGAGATTAGCTCCTAAAATGTATAATACATGCTCAACTGATTGTGTGTGATTGATTACTTAATGATCTGACAAGCAGACAAATTAGAGGTTTTAATATACTTATTAAATTATTTAAATTGAGTTGCACGAGTAGCACAAGGGAATAGAATGGAAAAGACAGGGGAGTTTTGCTCCTCCTTAAGTCGTGTCTCTAAAATTACCCAGTGACTAGATTTCCAAAGCTGTGGTAACACCAACACAGAAACATCTCCCCACTGAGTGAAGTTCTATGAAATTTAACAAAGGCAGCTGAAGTATAAATTAAACGTTGAGCTGTTACAGAGGAGATACAAGCAAAACTGCTGCCCATTGAGTTGAAGTGATTTTGAGCACTTGCCAAAAAGTGAGTGTAAGCAAATAAAGACAAAGTAATAGTAACAGTAAAAACAATTTCTTGCTTTTATTTTCAGTCTGCAGTACTCGTTTTTTGGCAGTTCATCTTCTGACACAGAACAGTCCCATTTTTTTAAATAAATTTTGGTTTGAGAAAAGCTCTTGTCGAGTTCAACTACAGATAAGAGATTAATTTGAATTTAGCTTTCAGACCCTCTTCTAGATATTACAGTATATACAACTACAGTGGTAGTCATTGAAAAGTTTTCCAGTACTGAGGTATACCTGGGTATACTGAGGCAGAATAAGGAAGGATCACATTACAACTTGAACAAATAAGTGTTACAGTACTGTTTCTCTAAAATATAGGTAAAGCTGCAACTTTCAGGAAGATAAAAAAAGGATAAGAATTAATAATTTAGATTACATTTATTGAAGTGAAAGAGGCATTGTGATTGTCAATAACTGTTAGCGTTACAATTTTGAAATTTTTATTAATACATTTATTAGGAGTGATTATTGAAACAAAACATTGTGTAAAATAGGTAAAATGGACATACAACAGTTATTTTCACACTGTTACCCATTCTTTTTTTTTCTTTTCCCCTTCTTTTTATCTTTTGTCATTTAGTGAAATCTACTGGGGCATTTGTGTCATCCGACAAATTACCATCTGCCTGTGGAAGTGCAGGACTGGCCATAAAATCAAAACTCTGGTATCCTTATCGAATCTGCTATATCAAGTCAGGAAAATCTACTACAATTGACTGTAAGAGCTAATATATGAGGGGAATACACTTATTCCCAGGGGTCTAACTGGATTTCAATTTGAAAGACAGAAATATTAGAAGGAAGAGCTGATTTGTGAGAACATTAATATTAAAAACATTACAGAGTCTAGCGCGCTAATTTTTGGAGTGAATGTATGATTTTCTTTGTGCAATAATAGTGTTTATAAAATGGGCTAAAAAATTCCACCATCCTGATTGTCTACTACATCATCTGAGCCGTGTCCTTATCAGATGATATAGTAGCCAACTGGTATTACCCTCCAGTCCCGAGCCCCACAACACCACAAAATCAGTGACCTGTGCCAGCCAAAAACAGAAACACAAGGTGGCACAAATCACAGCGTGACATCCCTGTGACCGAGTAACTGAACTCCATCTGCCAGCCCACTCCTCCTTCACAAACCCATCCCCCCCATACACAGCTAAGCCACCTCATCCTGGCCAAACTCCAGCCAACACAGCTTTATCAGGAATACTAATTAAATTATACCTGTATGTTTTTGTCTCCATAGCTGCCATTTGTCACGTCCTCCTTTCAGTCACTTCAATTTTTTCTGCTCGTTATTTTCTGCAGTTTTCATTCCTTGCCCTTCCCTCTCCCTTAGCATTGCTGCTCAGTTCCAGATATCCACAATGTTTAAATAAATAATTTAAAACAAACAGCAAACAAAAAGGCATTGGCTGTTTCCCACTCGCACTGTAGAGCCGTAATAGCACGTAGTTGAAAAGCGCTGACAAACGCAGCTGCAGTAGGACATGCTCACTTCTGGTAAAACCAGCCAGTCACCCTGAAAAGATACAGCTCCAGTCATGGTAGCCACTCAGCAAAGAAAAAAAAATAAACAGAAGAAAATACTCAAATTAAAAAACTCGGCTACATAACAAAGACAACAATTTTCTGTGTGTGTGTATGTGTGTGTGTGTGTGTGTGTGTGTGTGGCATGGGGAGGGCAGCACGGCTGGACAAAAACCGGGAGACAGAAACAGGCACTAGTAAACAAAACGTAGTAAAATAAATAGGAATGTATCACTGATTAGCACTTTGTGTGTAGACTTGGAGAGGTGAGAGAGACAGATGCACAGATCACATTGTACAGTAACAGGGACTAATTTCTTTAAAACTCCTAAAAGAGAGAAAAAAATGCCATTTTACTTTTAAAAGTTTAGTAACTTCTTCAAAACCAGTTTTATAAATCTTCTGCCCATTTTATAAGCGCAATAAGACACTCTGAGGTGTGGGTTATCTCCTGATAACATCGCATAGGTGCATAAGAGCAATCTGTGCAAGCGCCTCATGCCTAACAATGCACCTGGGCATGCTGTTATCAGGAGATAACCCACACCTCGTTGTGTCTTATTGCTTGCGTAAAGAAATACAGTACTTGGAATAGCATTTATTTATATGTTTTGGCTATATGGATTGTTTATTTATTTGTTTATCTATAAGGATTCTGTGGGGTGTATATTGTGTCTGAAGTACTGTGTAGGTCCAGGTAAAATAAATGTCTGTAGAAACTAGATGTGGAAAGGGTTTGTTTGGCCCCAAGAGCCCAAAAAGACAAATTAAAAAGAAAACTCAGTTAGAAATAATGAGTGTACAAAATCAAGGGACAGCAAAGGAACATTTCAAGATGAACCCAGAAAAAAATGAGGTGTTGGTTGTGGGCCACGGTCACCGGGAGGTGGGTTTGTTGGCGGGATCACCCTTAGGTTTATGGCTTGGGGATGTCCAGCTAACTACCTCAGACTGGGTGTGAAACCTGGGTGTTGTGTTTGATGACTGTTTGACACTTAAGTCTCAGGTGTTGGCAGTTGTCAAAACCTCTTTTTACCATCTGAGGAACATCGCCCGGTTGAAGCACCTGGTTCTCCCGGACGATCTTCCTACTTTGGTCCATGCTTTCATTACCTCCCGTCTTGACTACTGCAACGCCCTTTATCTTGGGTTACTGGGGGTTGAGATTCGCCGCATGCAGCTAGTGCAGAATGCGTCAGCCAGGCTATTGACTGGTTCTTCTAGGTCCAGTCATATAATGCCTGTGTTCCACGGACTGCACTGGCTGCCAACTTGCTGGCGAATCACCTTCAAGGTCGGTTTGATGACCTATAAGGCCCTATATGATCAGGGACCTGGCTACCTAAAAGATCTCCTTCATCCCTACTGTCTTTCCCGCTCTCTCCAATCCACTGATGAGAGATTGCTAGAGATTCCCAGGGTTCGTTTAAAAACTTCAGGGGCCAGATCTTTTAGTTTTATGGCCCCAACCCTGTGAAATTCTCCACCTTGTCAGGTGCAAGACTACCCGACTGTCCAAATCTTTAAGAAGGCTTTAAAAACATATCTTTTTAGCCTAGCATACAATGAGATTTGAACACTGTTGTCAAGTCTAATTTTAATATTGTTTTAATTATTTATTGTTTTATCATGTATTGTACAGGCACCTTGGTTTTAGAAAGGCGCCTTTTATAAATAAAGATTGATTTGATTTGATTTGATGAAATTAATGCAACAGAGTTAACATCTAGACCAAGAGAAGGACATAAAGTAATTAGAAGAATGCAAGACAATTATGATAAGCAGGGAGAATTCAAGTCAAAAATTAGACCACCTCTATTAGAAGAAATGCTTTGGAAGCATTAAGACAAATCAAAAGAGCAGTATAATGAAGAAGGGTCAGGAATATTGACTCATGGAATTAAAGAAAAATTACCAGAGGTATTCCAAGACTTAAAGGAATTTAACAAAACTGTGGGAGAAAGGAAAGAGACAATTGGGGATGCCGCTAAAATTAATAAAAAACTAACAGAGGAATTAGAAAAAGAATGGGAATTTACAAGATAGGGTTAACAGAGCAGAAGAATAGTATACAGTTTGTTCATAAAGTTGATCAAACTGATATGGAGTCCTGGGAACACACTCAGTTTATGAGCCCTGAGGAGGTGAGTGTAACACAGATAGATATTATACCAAAAGATGTAATAATTGTAGGACCCTTTTGTTGCAAATATCATGATATATAAACAATTACTATGAGGCAAGAGTTATCTTGCTTAAAATGGATATGCATAGAAAACAAACAGCAGATATTTAGGCTTAACAACAGGTCAGTGAATGAAAAGAGTGAAATTACTCATGAGGGAAAACGCCAGATATTGGAGGAGAAACAAGAAGAATTGGTTCGGCCTGCCACAGAAATTAGTGTATTTGAAGTTAGAGAGGAAGAAAACTCTGCTATAATGAGAACTAGCTTAAATTCAGAAAATCAACAAAATGATTGAAAATCACTGGAAATTTTATGAGATTACACTAATACATATCAGGAGGAAGAACATGACTTAGAACTAATTATGTTACCAGATGAAAATATAAGACTAGTTAGCATTGTACTTAAACTTAAAAATGTTAATGAGACATTGTGGGAAAAAGAGAAAAACAATGCAGAAGGAAAAAGAATAAAAGAGATACAAAAAGAATGGATAGAACAGAACAGAATAAAGTAATATCCTTAGGGAATGCTCAAAATATAGAGAAAGGTAAAACTAAAAAGAAAAAGGATTGATCTGTAATAATAAAGAATGAAGTGATAACATCAAGAGGACATAAACCATTGAAGAGAAATTTGAAAATGAGACAAAAAACTAAATAATTCTAAAAAGAAGAACAATAAAAATAAATATAAAAAAATGAAGTTAAAAAAAATTAAGAGCAGGAGAAAGTAAATAAAATAGAGGTTGCAGGTTTAAAACAATTATATGACTTAGAAAAAAAACATGCAGATGAATGGCAGTAAGATTAATAACAACATGAATGTAGAATTAAATACAATAAAACCAGGGGAAACACTAGGGGCTGGATATTCAAAGCAGTTGTGCCTGGCACAACAGGGTTGCACATACGCAACTGTGGAGTTGCACCAAAGAGCGATATTCAGTGGGAGCAACTGCGCAGCGCAGGTTGCAGTGTGCCAATGTGCAATAGTAATGTCTGCATGCACAAGTGCAGGGGGCGTATCCATGAATATGCAGCACAGCATGATATTCAAACTCTGACCAATGGTGCAAGTGAGGAGCAACTGCGAGTTGCGTGAAGCAGACTTGAGCCTAGAAAAACAGGGAGCAAGTAGGAGGAGGGCACTTGCACCAGAGGGGAGCAGGACAGAGGGAGACAGACAGGCAGTCTGAGAGAGGAGAAAGGAGACAGGGAGAGAGGAAGAGACAGAGAGAGTGCGAGTGCGAGAGAGAGAGACAGACAGACAGGGAGGCCAATGGAGAGGGTGAGAGGGAGTGGTTGCCACACAGAGCCACCAGACCCAAGGGGAGTGACACAGGCACCCACAGGGGTGGTCGACAGAGCCTGTAGGCAATAGCCAGCCAGGGGCAGGGTACATAGGAGGGGGTCTAGCCAAGTGACAGGCACTGCCCCACAGAGCCGGGAAGGCCAGTCAAGCCGGATGCCCAGGGGGGTGACAGAACAACAGGGGCCATGGCCAGTGTGGCATTCCAGATGGAGGCCATAATGAGGGGGTGTGAGGAGGCAGGAGGCAGAGTAATGTGGCTATGGAAGGGCCCATCAGCGGTACACCCGAAACAGACATTACTGACCCCACATCAGCATTGAGACCCACGCTGACACAGAGATCATGGGCCATTATTGCCTGAACTGGGTTATTCTGAGGCAGCTCTGTGAGCTGTGCATTGATGAGATGCAGGCACCCACTGGACGGAGCCACACCCTGACAGTGGAGACAAAGGTAACAGCTGGCATATGCCTGCTCACCACAGGCATCTTCCAGAGACCAACAGAGACACCACAGGCAAAACCCAGTCAGCCACATCACGGCTACTCACACAATTCCTCAGTGCCCTGCTGCCACATGCTGTGGAACACATCCACATCCCCAGCACACAGCAACTATGCAGGAGTTCCACAGGATAGCATGTATGCCTGACATGCCAGGGGCCATCAACTGCACCCATGTGGGCATCTGCATGCCACCTTGTTTGGAGGGATAGCCTACATCAACAGGAAGGGCTACCCCCGAATCAACTGCCAAGTGGTGTGCAATGCCAGAAGGGTGCATAACCAATATCTGTGCCACACACCTTGGGGGAGCACATGACACCTACATCTGGCACAGCTTGGCACTGTGCCACAGGTTCAAGAGTGGGGACAACCCCACAGGACATCTAGTGGGTGAGTATGGTGAGATCATGAGCAGCAGGGCACAGCGGGGTGTGGAAGGGGAGGCGTACAGGGTGGGGGAACCGCTGTGTGTGACTGGGAGGGGCATGGGGCTAACCATCCCTCTCCCTCTCACTCCCCACACACAGGTGACAGTGGCAACCCACTCAGGCCCTGGCTGCTCACACTCTACTGGCCCCCCGTCATCTGCAGCAGAAGAGCAGTACAATGAGGCATACACCAGCATGCAAAACATCATTGAGCGTGTGTTTGGGATGCTGAAGGCACGGTTCCATTGCCTGGACAGGTCTGGTGGTGCCCTACAATATATAGCCCCTTGAAGGCCTGAAGCCTATTCCTGGCCTGCTGCATGCTGGACAACATGGCCATTGACCATGGAATAGCTGTCGAGACTGATGAGGGGAACAGCAGTGGGGACGATACATGCATTGGGCTGGGAGGGGGTGGGCAGCCCCCCCAGGCAGAGGGATCCCAGGCTCATGTGGCTGGCCCTCTTCCGGCAGGCACATCCTACCTCTGATGGTTGCAATAACAGTCCATGGCCTGTGTTGTTATGCGGCGCTGCTATAGCACATCACATGCAAATGAGCCGATGTGCATCTATGATGACATGCAAATGTCCTCATTGCACCGCGTATAGGCTGATGAGCTAATCTGCATATGTCAGCTGAATAGTGCACTGTTACGCATTGCGCAATGGACTTGCTCTGGTGCATGTTGTTGCGCAATGCCATGGCATGCAGTGCGGACTCGCCAATGCACATATGCAATGGCAGCTGCTGCTGCCTATTGTGCTGCGTGCACTGTAGGGTCTATCACAGCCATGTGCCATACTGCCTATGGCACTCATGCACTGTTGGGTCTATGGCGCTTGGGTGACATTGACTCTATGGCAAGTGGGTGCTATTGGGTCTATAGCACTTGGGCCCTACTGCACATCATGCGACATGGGCCCAATAGCACACTTGCCATGCCCGATGCCCTCCAGTGACCTCTGCCCCATGTACTGGTGTGGCCACACCCATGCTGCACATCCCTGGGGATGCACGATTGCCATGGACAGCGCATCTCTGTGTGAAGTGCACATCCCATGCATGTTGTGCAAATGCACCACTGGGCACCATATTGGCATTCTACAGTGCTGACTGACACTGCCACATCACATAGTGCCCCGTGCCCAGAACTGGAGTCAGGTAGAGCTTGTGAACCTGGTGGCCCAGATGCTGCCCTATGCTGCCGGCCTGTTTGGCCAGCAGCCCCTTACTAGGCCCAGGACAAAGATGTGGCAGAACATCATGGATGGGGTGATCCAGACCACTGGGGTACAGCACACCAGAGAACAGTGCCAGCACTGGTATTGTGACCCACTCTCGAGGGACCCAGAGTGGCTGAGGGTGCTGCAGATGTGCATCCACAGGGAGGCCATGTCACAGCCAGGTAAGTGGGCTCAAACTGCGTCTCTGCAGGGCCACTGTTCTGTGAGGTTGGCAGGGTTGCATGCCATGCTGGGGTTGGGGGAGGTCTGTCATGTGCCCTGTGGCATGGCATTGCCAGTCACTGGGTGCACTGTGCCAGAGCTCTACAGCCTTGCCTGGCTGGGGCGCACACTGTGCTTGGGAGTGGGAGCAGTGGGCACATGCTGTGGCCATGTTCTGATGTGTGCCTGTCTGTGTTCCTGTCCTAGGGCCTGAGGACCGGAGACATGCCAGAGCGGCAGGGGCACCTGGTGAGCCTCAGCAGGCTGCTGTGGGCCCTATGGCTGGGGTTGCAGGACCGAGTGGAGGTGCAGCAGCAGGTCCAGCATGCACAGCACCAAGGTGGGCAGCTAGGCACTGTGTATTCCCAAATTGTTGTGCTGGGTGATCTGCGGGGGTGGGGATATGGTCTTGGCCTCCTGTGCCATGTGCTGTGGCAGCTGTGTGCAGCATGCGGTGTGGAGTGCGTTGTGCCATGGGGTGGCCATTGCATATATCTGTCAGCTGTTGGTGGGCTGGGTGTGTGTCTGGCTACCACCAGTGCTGCTGAGGTTCCACTGCAGCACCATGCCACCTGCCTGCCACTTTGCAGTTGGGTGGCCCTTGGGTGGCAGCCCCCAGTGCTGTACATTGCTGTGGCCTGCCATGTTGGTGGCAGGCATAGGCCCACCCACTGCAGGGGGCAGGGGTGCCACTCCAGAGGCATGTGTTCCCACTGTCCACTGTGCACAGGGGGCTCGGGGGCTTTGGATGTGCACTGATCACCTGTCCCTTCCTCTGCCATAGGTGTCCAGAGGGGATACCACCTGACACTCTATCAACATCTCCTGCATGAGATCCTCCTCATCACGTCCCATACCATGGAGATTGTAGGACAAACCAGGAGGTTTGTGCTCCAGTACTGGAGCGGGGGGAGGTGCCAGCTGCTTGCAGGCCGTGGCTGGCCATGAGGATCACCAGCCACCATCCCACCTCTGTCCTCCCTTCCCCCTCCTTCCCCCTTCCACCTGTTCAGACCCTGTCCCCTAACCCCTTCTCACCTATGCCTACCCTTCCCTTTGTTACCTGTATTATGCTTAGCTGTGTTGCTTTCCTCCATTATATATTTTACCTGTTTACCCTTCTGTGTCTGTCTGCTTTGCAGCTGGCGAGAAGGTCCATGCTGCAGTCATGTGATGGGTGGCCATGTGGTGCACCTGCATCATTGGGTGGTGCGTGCATGGTGTTGGCATGCCCCTCAGTCAATGGCTGTGCCATGGCATGGCCCTAGGATGGCTGTTCTGGTTGTGTGATATGTGTGTGTGTGGTGGGTGCCATGTGTTGGGATGTGGCTTGTCATTGGCTGGGCAGCCACATTCCCACTGGTGTGTGGTGGTCTAGGGTGCCCACCCCTGTATGTCAGTGCTGCCTGTGCCCTGTATCTTCCTGAGGGGATGCCACTGCATGCTTGCACTCCATGTGCAGTGGTGAGCTGTGTGCTGACTGTGTCCCTGCCAGTGTTCCTGGCCTGGTGCTCCCGCCTTCCTGTACTGTTCCACCCCCTTCCTCTTTGCCTCTCTCTCTCTACTGTGCCTCTGGTTGTTCCTGCTGTGCCTTGGCACATCTTCCTCTGCCCCTTGTGGATCCCTGATTGCACTATGGCGCTTATCTGGTTGCTCCCTGGTGCACCTCACACTACGCCTTGGTGCAGTGCCTGCGATATTCAGCTGTGTTGTGCTGATGCATGTTGCGGTGTGTAACCATTGAATATCACAGTCACTGTGCCATTGCACAGTTGACTTGCACTGCGCTGGGGTTGCGCATGCCTTGGTGCATTTCTGAATATCCCACCCTAGGTAAATATATTCAGAAAATAGAAAAATTTCCAAGAGGAATGGTAACTACTGATTTTGCACTGCCACTATATAACGTGGGCATTATCCCTTGAGAAACTGAAGGCACTCTAAATGCATCACTAAACAATTTTGGGGCATTATATTACAACAACAACAAAAAATAGAGAGACCATGCTGCACCAATTAAGCATTATAAGATCAATGGAGGATTCAGAACTGGCAATTTTTATTTTGGACCAGTTCTATGTGTTGAAAGCAATTGAAAACCAAAGGAGTAAGATAAAACAAATAGGTATGGAAGTAGACAGCATTGTGAATATAACAGCATGGTTTCCAGAATATTACCAAATACAGGAAGACAGACAGAAACTTAATATGAAATGGGTAATATCTATTTTTGCAATAAATTATTTTCTTAATGACTGAAAAAGAAATTTAAGGACAAAGACGATAGAATTATTGTAATTTATTAAGAGTTCCAAACCTTAATAAAAAAATTAAAAAACGTTGTTAGATGGGAGGATAATGGACAGTTAACACTGTGAACAGACAATGAGACAGATTATCAACTAATTCTATTGAAGGCACACGTACTGTATTGAACAAAATAGAACTCTATTTACAGGATATGAAGAAATATCAGGAGAAAAAATATAGGAAAGGGAATTAAAGTCAAACCACTGGTTAAATTTGATTCAGACAGCAAATAGGCATCAGATACTAGAAAATTATGATGAAGATTAACAGACAGAGAGACACAAATCGAATAATAAAGGGTTGGATTGCACAGTGAGGTCTAAAAATAAGACTGACACCCTGTATATCCTACTCTTTTGGAACATGGAATGTCTTAAATAAAAATTCTCAGACCCCTCATTTATGAAGTATATAACAAGTTTTAACTGTATTTGCTTTCAGGAGACCTGGGCAGATGGTGACTTTAACATACATGGGTATACACATTCTATAAAGGGTCTGAGAGAGATAAAACATTTGGGAGACCATCAGGTGGTTTAATGATTCTATGTAAGGTATAAAAAACATTCCAGATAGAAGAAAATATTGTAAAAAAATGAATATATCCTGGGTATTAAAATAAAAGGAGAAGGACGGGACACTATAATCTTAAACACATAATACCTCAGTTAATTCTTGATATGCCAATCCAGAGGTTTTGAATGATTTAGTCAGAATTATTAATAAATGTGTAGAGAATAACCCACTGTGTGGTATAATAGTACTGGGCGATTTCAGTGCCAGGGTGGGGTGGCACCTGGAACTCACCCCAGGTATGGCATCATTAGTGGAAGGGAAGGAGACTTTACATATACATCACTTGTGTTTTTCAAAAGATAAAGAAACAGAAAGAGGAAACAAGATCTGTAATGTGTTTGAGGAAAATAACTTTTTATTAATGAATGGTAGAACAGAAGGAGATCTTATACTACACATACATACGGATGTGCTCTTCAGGATGAAACCCATTTTTACAGCATTTTGTAGTGTGCTGCAGCAGAGTTATTGTAGTAAACCATGTAATTTCAATGGGAATTAATCTCTTTTGCCATGCAGTAAACTGTGACACTGCCAGGATGAAGTGATTGCCACAGTTTCTTGAATGACAAAAGGGGACTAATTGCCATTTAAATTACACTGTTTGCCATAGGAGCTCTGCTGCGGCATGCTGCTGAGTGCTGCAAAATGCTGCAGAATTAAGTTTTATCCTGGAGAGCACATCTGTAGGAACTAGAGGTTCTTCAATAATACAATTAGTATGGGCAAGATTTAATATACTCCCCTCTTTTAAGAAGTTCAGAACAGGTAACATACTGTAGCTGATAATGAACACAATTCAATAGAAATATAACTGAATATATGGCCCACAAATAAGATAGATAAAAGAAAAAATAATGAGACAATAAGAGTAATAAAAGGAGTGAAATCAGACCTAATAGATGAAAATAGGTCATGCAAGCTACTACAAGAAGCTGGAATTATAGAAAACATATTTAAAATAATGGATGATACTAAGCAGGGAAATTGTATACAACAGCTGAAAAATACTCTGAATAAAATAGCAACTTCAATAGTAAAAGTAGCTCTTGTGACAGAAAAAAAATGGGTGCTAGGTGGTTTGATGGAGACTGATGGAGACAAATTCTACAGAGAGTAAAACAAAGGACAGTGTGATTGGCCAGGATCCCAGTCACTCGGGGCACATGGTGGGTGGGGAAAGTCAGAAAAAGAGGTAGAGCAAGGCCTCCAACACAGCAACCCTGTGGAATCGGGTGTGAATGGATGAAGGCAGGTGATCTTACGAGCAGGGTGATGTTCCTTTTCCAAAAAACATAAAAGTATGTTAGCTAGAAAAACAGAATATAGAAAACTCTGTGGAAAGAATCTGAAAATTTAGTATGTGAAAAAAACAATAAAAAATTCTGAAAAATGGTAGCAAAAGGATGTGATAACGTAGCGAAAGAGACAGAATGTTATATAAATCCTGATATTTGTGAGGAGCATTTTAAGACATAATTTTATGATCCAACTGTTGTTTATGTAGAACCTAATACAAAAGAATGAATTCCAATAGATAAAGAAATTACAAAAGAAGAAATATTTAAAGCTATTGACTGTGCTAAAAGACACAAGGCCCATGGCCCAGATGGGGTGCCTATAGATATTATAAAGACTGATATAAACATCTGGGTTCCCTGGTTACATAAAATCTATAACTTTACTTGTGATGCAGAACAAATTACAGTTTCTTCAAGAGAAAACATTATTATTCCAGTATCTAAAAAGGGGGAAAAGGATAATCCTAGTCATTATAGACCAATAAGTCTGTTAAATACAACTCAATTTTTTTTTTACAAAAATAATCAATAAAAGAATAATGGAGTGGGTAATAGATCAATAAATAATAGATGAGGCACAAGCTGGGCTTTTACCAAACCACTCCATAATCGATAAGTGTTTCATATTGTCACACCTAGTATATAAATACACTAGAGTTAAAAATCAAAAATTACATTGTGTGTTTATTGACCTCCATACAGCATTTGATAGAGTGAGAAGAGAATGAGAAGAGATAAACTATGAGAGACTTTAAAAAGCTATAGAACAGCTAGAACACTATTAAATATTATAATAACATTATACACAAATAAAACTAGTAGTAGATATAATACAGAAGGTGATAGAACACAAAAAATGTACAAATTGTGGAGCTTGACAGGGATGTGTACTCTCCCCTATATTGTTTAATCTATTTATAAATAAAATATTAATAGAGATGCATGATGTTGAGTTCCACATGTCAAGGGTGGGATCCAGGTGCTGACCCTACCTGGCATATGCCGATAATGTGATACTAACGTCAACAAGTTTGGTGGGTATCAGGAGTAGAGGTGTGCGAAGTCCACAGAATGTGCTCAGTGAGTTAATTTCACCTAAATTTTTGGGCAAATCAAAGTTTTGATGTGTTCCAAGAACTCCACGATCTCTGCAAAGTGTGAATTTTTGGCAATTTGCATGAACTTTGTGGGAAAAGTTTAATTTTGCAACACCTCTAAGGGGGCTTGCTTTCCTCATGGAGAGGCAGGGCTGATTGTCCTTGGCAGCACCCTCCTTCATAGAAGCTGGTGCCAAGGGAGCGGGTTCTCAGAAGACTGATGAAAGAAGGAGGAGGGGTCCACTGGAGATGAGGCAGGTAAGGATTAGGCAGCAAGGGAGGGAGAGAAGGGGGAGGGAAGGGAACAAAAAGAGGAAACCCAGCAGTGGCAAGCTCTTTCTGCTTGCTGGTCGACCACTGCTTGGGTGTTTCTTGTCATCTACGTGAGAGAGAGACATCTGTGACCAGCACAGCACAGTCGGCTTTGCGGTCGTTGAACCCTGTGTGATCAGTTTTTCCTTAGTGGGCTTTACAGCACCAGAGGTTGGTCTAAGGGGGGTTTTCACAGTTCATTGGTGCATTTTTGTCAGGAAGGGAGCCACACGGTGAGTTCTGGGGAAGGGGGGGGCCAAGGCTCCATGGCATGGGGAATGGATTTGGCTTTTCTGTGGCTGGGGAAAGGGATTAGTGCTTTTTTCTGGGTTTAAGAGCATAAGGCGAGGAGTGGAAGAACTGAAGGAAGTGCTGGCTACAATGCATGCCAAAGGCAATGTGATTGGCCAGGATCCCAGTCACTTGGGGTGCATGGTGGGTGGGGGAAGCCAGAGAAAGAGGCAGATCAAGGCCTCTGGACACAGCAACCCTGTGGAATCAGGTGTGAATGGAAGAAGGCAGGTGACCTTGCGAGCAAGGGGATGTTCCTTTTTCAAAATGCATGGGCACACTTTTACAGGGAGAATATAGCGTGTAGCTGAGTTTAGGATGCCAGCAAGGCCACATGGCAGTGGCCATCTTTGTGGGGGTTGTAAGAGAACTAGAAATGGAATTGAAGCAGTAATTGTTCAGATCTTGTCGGTCAATCAGAATTAAGCAATAAAAATAACAAAGGTAATACAGCTTCTAAAAAAAAGAAAAGATGCAATACTCAAACAAAATAAATGTATATGTCAATGGTGAGCTGTTCTTCCAGTGCAAGGTAGTGATGCACTGAGAGGAGGCTTTATAGTGAGAATCTAACATGTTAAGGTGGATTAGGACACCAGCAAGGCCACGTGGTGGTGGCCATCTTTAGGGAAGGGGGGACAAAGAAAGGAAAGGTGGATTGATCACGGGTGGCAAAAGAAGGCACAGACACAGGTCTTGTTCCATAAATAAGCTACTGCAGCTTTATTGTAAGGCCAAATTAAAAGCAAAAAAAAAAAAATGTTTGAAGAAAGAGGACCACATGTGGAAATTCAGTTGGCATGGGTTAAGGAACTTGCTACATAAGATAGTGTGGAGCAAAATGTATCTGTCTACTGATAACTAGGCAAGGTAATTTGTGTTTAATAAGGGGGTAGCGCAGAAGTGCAGTATACAAGTGGTACCTCAGAAAGTTTTAATACAAGTTTCCAAGAAACTAGAAAACAAATTTACAATGAAAGCGAGTTGGTATATTCCAGAGTAGACTGGATGGAAGGCAAAGGCTAGCCTGTCTAGAAATAAGAGGAAGCCATGGGGGGGGGGTTAAACTGAGCCAGCCAGAGCAGTGAAGGACAACAGAATGGTTTGGCCAATTACGTCTCAAAAAAATAAAAAAGAAAAGAAAAGAAATAGTGCCCTTAACCCCTGAGGGATAACAATGGAGCATCAAGAGGGCACCAATGATCTAGCAAGTTCTGGGGGGGGGTTAAAAGGGCAGTAATGATATGCAAGGGGCGAACTTGCAGTATTATTAAACTAATTTTTTTGGTGTTATTACGGCATTATATTTTCAGTCAGGATGGCACCCAAGAAAAGGACAACCAGGGAAGAAGCCATGCAGTAGTGGGCACAGATGATGGAGCAGGCCAAGAAACTCCTGGATGTCATATCAAGGGGGATCAGTCCAGGTAAGAGGGGTCAGAAGTGGAAGGAGGGGGACATAGTGGGGAAGGGAAGGGGAGCACAAGGGGGAAGCAGTCAGCCTGCAGAGAGCCAGTTCTGGACATCCCAGATGAACCACGGTCAGCTCCCCCTCCAGCCCCAGTACCCACACTGCTGAAGCCCAAACCTAGCCCTCCCCAGCTCAGGATGGTGCCTGAGTCCCCTATACCAGACCACCCTCCGACACCAGGGGGAGGAGCGGAAGCTCCACCACAGCCCTTGCCTTCACCGGAGCCAGTTCTGCCAGTGAACCTGACAACCACTGGGGCTGCAGGCACCCTGCAATCAGGTACATCAGACAAAACAGGAAAGGGAACCATCAAAGAATATGTAGAACAGATATTAGGGGCCATGGGGAAGGGTGAGGTGGCACAATTAGAAAAAGCCCTCCAGGAAATTAAGAACAGGAATGAGGGGAGGTGCCAAGGGAACCTGGTGGTGCAACAACCCCCCACACAGTTCACCGGTGAAGGGGGTACACATGGGGTGCATTTGGGAAACCACATACCTCTAGCCACAAAAGAGAAGATTTGGAGGGGGGAATATATAGACATGTTCTTCCTAGTGACCAAGGAGAGTGCAAAGTGTCAGAAAGAAAGGGAAACAGTTGGGGAAAATGCATGGCCACAGCAGTCATGTTACTGGGAAAGAAGGAAGTGGACAAAGTGGAAAACGGGAAGACGTAGGACACATGGACAATGGGTTTCACACATTTCAGCATGATCGTACAGGAGAAGAGGCCTGAGCTGGCAAAGCCTCTTTTGGCATATTTCCTGATCATGCACAGTGGCTGTAAGATGGGGGGGATAACTGGGTTCAATATGACGAGATGTTCTGAACACTGATGGCCACTGACGGTGATGTCCGTTGGGACACCCGATATTCTGACATCTGGTTTGGGACCATGACAGTCTCAGGAGGGGCAGAAGGGGATTGGGGAAAATTGACAGGTGGGGGGAAAAAATGCTGTTGGGGATTTAATAGGGCATACTGCTCCAGGCCTAACTGTTGGTTTTGACACGCTTGCTCAGGATCCGGGGGGTGTCACCCTGCATCAAAGTGTAGAACCCACATGGCTCATTCTGGGAGCCCAACCTACACCCAGCAGCCCTTCCGGGGGGACACTTGAGCTTTTGAGGGGGTGTGGGTGGCAGAGGATGGGGTTTCAATGGGAATCAGGATGAACAGGTGTCGGGGGGAGAATAGGAGGGAGGGCAGGGCAGGGAAATAGGTGGAGGGACGGTTTTCACTTGGCAGCCACTCCGGTGAGGGTAGACATCTTGGATGCTTGGCTAGCTGGCTACCCTGATGAGCGAGCTGCGAGGTTATTCGGGGAAGGTTCTGCAAAGGTTTTAACCTCTGTTACAGAGGCCTGTTGCTAGCCTTGCTTGTAGAGCAGAAAGCAGCTAACTAAAAGAGGCTACATTTTCTTATTAATTTGACACTTATATCTCAGCAGGAGTCAGTGTTTGTTGAGATTAAGTAGACAGATACTTTATTAGAAGTAGAAGGGGTCTTATTTAGGGAAAAAAAGAAAGAAAAGAAAGAAAGTCAGTATGTGTTCTGTGCTGGGAAGGGTACTGTCTCAGCTGACTTTGCTAAACCAGTAGGAGGAGAGAGAGCTTAATTGGGGGGTGGCTTAGACACTATAAAAGCAGGTGACTCAAATTACAACTTTCTGTTGCTAGCCTTGCTTGTAGAGCAGAAAGCAGCCAACTAAAAGAAGCTACATTTTCTTATTAATTTAACACTTATATTTCAGCAGGAGTCAGTGTTTGTTGAGATTAAGTAGACAGATACTTTATTAGAAGTAGAAGGGGGTCTTATTTAGGGTTAAAAAAAGAAAGAAAGTCAGTGTGTGTTCTGTGCTGGGAAGGGTTCTGTATCAGCTGACTTTTCTAAACCAGTAGGAGAAGAGAGAGCTTAATTGGGGGTGTGGCTTAGACACTATAAAAGCAGTTGACTCAAATTACAACTTCCTGTTGCTAGCCTTGCTTGTAGAGCAGAAAGCAGCTAACTAAAAAAAGCTACATTTTCTTATTAATTTAACACTTATATCTCAGCAGAAGTCGGTGTTTGTTGAGATTAAGTAGACAAAAACCTAATTCCACACTAGGTGTAGCCTTTTTAAAGGCTAGATACATTCTTTTTTACATTTTAAATCGTAGCGTGAAACGGGAAGTAGCAGGAGAATGCACTTCCGGTAATCACGCTTAAAAAGACACATTTAGCGAGTGGGGTGAGTGTGCGCAGGGCCGCACGCAGAGACGTGCGCAGAGACATGCGTGTCTTGCACATGTCTACCGTGTCACTGGGGACACCAGGACCAGGCAACCTACCTAGATACATTCGCATAAGGTAATAAACCCACAGATTATCACCCTGTATCCTCACTATCTTAAATCATGAAGAAAGCAAATAAAATGTGTTCTGAGTATAAAATGTATGCCACTGGTAAACAAGACTCAAAGTTTCTGTGTGATAAATGTATCCTAGTTGGGAACTTATAGGAGGAAATTAAGAAACTGCAACCAAGTGAGAATATTAGCTCTGAAATCAAAGCATTAGAAGAATACATTGATCATATGTCATTACTAGTAGAGGCTAATACCATCTCCTCAAAATGTCTGAGAAGCTCCTTTTCCAATGAACCACCACTTAATTGTTTACCAGTTTCTATTCTGACCAAACATCCAGCAACTACATCTACTCCTTTAACTATTACTACTAAAAACTCAGCTGAACACTCCATAGAGGCTGAGAACTGGACTCTAATTTCCCCAAAAAGACATACTAAAAATAAATTTGTTCCCAAAACTTATATGATCCCACTTTCAAATTCTTTTGAACCCTTCCCCAAATTGGTTGAGGATGATTGTAATAATACTTTAGGTACCATCGAACATGCAACTGACAACCTGATCAGAGGAAGTCATAAAATGCAATCAGATCACAAAGTAATTGTGACCTCAGCACTTAAATCTCCCCAGGTTGCTGACCCCCAGAACACCTCTCTTATGTCTCAATCTCTGCATACTCCTGATGTGTTTATTCCAAAAAAACAGGTATATGTACTGGGAGACTCCATAACGAAATATGTAGATCGCATAGTCTGTAATCCAGACAAAGAAAACTGAACTAGCTCTAGTTACAGGGGAGCAAAAATAGCAGACCTTACATCAATGACAAAAATAATTATGTCAGCAGCTGGAGAAAATCCCTTGGTGGTTGTCCATGTTGGTACAAATGATATCACACGGTCCCTACTTCAGCAAATCAAACAGGACTATGTGGCTCTATGTAATGTATTAACAGAACGTGGTTGCAATATATGTTTGTCTGAAGTCTTACCCATTCCAAGAGCAACCAGACACATTAACAATAAAGTAAAATCATTAAATGAATGGATTCACAAGTGGACTTACCGGCAGGGCATAAGCTGCTTAACCCACTGGGAGGAATTTGATGACAGGCCATCACTTTTCTGTTGGGATGGTTTACATCTCAGCAGAAGGGGCAGTACAGTTTTAGGACGAAAAATAGCAACTTTCATAGACAATCATTTAAACTGATAGGAAGAGGGGAGATAAGAACACCCCATATCTCTTGCAAAGACAGTCCATGTTCATCTTACTGGACAAATCTCAATATTCTTTCACTAAATGCCCGATCACTAACAATCACCAAACTTGCTGAACTTGAAATCTTAGCTAAAACTTTAAATTTAGCTCTAATAGTAATCACTGAAACCTGGGGTGACACAGATAAAAAGTGGAGAGCAGAAATCCCTGGTTTCAAGCGCTACTTTAAAAATAGAGTGGACACAAAAAAAGGAGGTGGGGTCAGTCTATACATTTGAGATGATATTCCATCACATGAATCAACAACTACTGTACATTCTGAAAGTGTTTGGGTCCATATTTGACCCACCAGTATCCATCAATTTCTTATAGGTACCTGCTATCGTCCTCCTTCTTCTGATATTGACCAAACTAAACAACTTTGTAATGAAATTACTCAAATAGCTAGTAAAGATTCAATTCTCATTTTAGGGGACTTTAATCTTCCCACTATAAATTGGGATGCACTTTCCGGTATTAATAAACACGACGAACAATTCTTGTCAGTTATAATCAATATGGGACTCATTCAATGTGTAAATGAATCAACAAGGGGGAATAACATATTGGACCTTGTTATAACCAACCCGGAGACACATATATCTGACATCCAACTACTCAGCCCTTTGGGAAACAGTGACCACTTGTCCCTTTCTTTTTCCATCCAATTACCCTTATTACCAAAAATAAACAAACTAAAAATAAAACAATATAATAGGGCTGACTTTGAAGCCATTAATCATCAGATAAAATCCTATATTGGGAACAAATAATGTATCCAATGAATACTGAGCGACCTGGGCTTTTTAAAAACAAAGATACTGGAACTTGAAAAAAAATATGTCCCGGATAAACTTAAGTATAACAACAAAGGAAAAATCCCCCATGGTTCAATGGTAATATTAAAATATTAATCAAGCAGAAAAACAAACGTTTCTTAGCCTTAAAAAAATGTTTATCTGACCAGAAAAACGTCATCCTGCTTAAATATAGAGAGGTGGTTAGACAATTAAAGAAAACTATCATACTGGCAAAACATAATTTTGAATTTAAAATTGTCCATACTAAGGATTGTCATAAGGCACTATATACTTACCTAAATGGTAAGAAAAGTAATAACAATATGATAGGTCCCCTAGTCTGTAATAACATGACTATAATATCCGATATAGAAACAGCTTCGGAGTTAAACAAATATTTTTCATCTGTCTTTACTCCAGAATCTACCAACATTGCACCTATTGTAGCAGGTTCTAAACTTGAACCATATGAAATTCTTTTTCAGGATATTCAGTGGGTCTTTGACACTCTAAAACAGCATACTAGTTCTGGCCCTGACAATATTAGTTCTAGATTTCTTATAGAGACAAAGGATACAATAATCCCCCCTTCGATTGTTATTTAAAAAAAATCACTTTATGAATCCTCAGTTCCAGTTGATTGGTGCACAGCCATTGTCACACCCATCTTTAAAAAAGGCTCCCATTCTAAAATCGAAAATGATAGACCTGTTAGTCTTACATCAATACCTTGTAAACTCATGCAGAAAATAATTAAACATCAACTTGAAAACGAAATGTCTACATTAAAAATTAACAATGACTATCAACATGGTTTTAGAACAGGATTCTCGTGTACCACAAATCTGATCACTTTTTACAACTATATTAGTTCCAGCCTTGACTGTAAAATACCTACAGATGTCATTCTTTTGGATTACAGCAAGGCTTTTGATAAAGTATCACACAGCATTTTGGTTAATAAACTTAACCGTTTAGGTTTTTCAGCACCCATTATATCCTGGATAAATAACTGGCTGAGTGGCAGAACACAGAGGGTTAGGGTAAACGGTGTACTATCAGAGGTGGGTGTGGTGGCTAGTGGCATGCCACAGGGAACCATCCTGGGCCCGGTGCTGTTTAATCTGTTTATCAGTGACATGTATATTTCATCAAATAACATAATGGTTAAATTCGCAGATGATACCAAACTTGGAGGAAAGGTTAACACCTCTGTAAACTGTCATAACTTAGCACTGGATCTTGCACTAATTGAACAATGGGCTAGTATTAATAAAACACACTTTAATATAGTTAAATGTGTGGTACTACATTTTGGAAAAGATAACCCTAAACAAAAATATTACCTGAATAACAGCATTATTAGGACATCTTCTATAGAAAAGGATCTGGGTATTATGGTTAATGACAAACTATCATCTTCCTCACATTGTTCAAAAATTGCAAACCAAACTAATGCATTGCTACGTAGAATAAACAAAACATTTATTTCTAAATCAGTAGAATGTCTTTCAACTTTGTATAGGTCACACATAAGGCCCTATCTTGATTATGGATCTCCATTTTGGAGCCCTTACTTAAAGACACATAGAAATAAAATTGAACAAGTTCAACATAGAGTTACTCAGCTAGTACCACATCTTACTCATTTGGAATATGATACCAGATTAAAAAAAAACAGATTACATTCTCTGGAGCACAGGCGAACTAGAGGTGATCTTCTCCAACTGTTTAAAATACTTAAATCACCTGATCAAATGGAACGATGTGGTATTGTTTATTCAGTAAGAAAAATTGTGCCAAGACTTCATAATAAACAATTGGAAGTGAAAAAAGTAAATAATAAGAGACTAAATTTCTTTTCCATTAGATCACCCAAACTATGGACGAGCGGCCACCTGGCTTCTCTAGCCGCCGCCCGAGACCACTGCCCCGGGCGGTCTCGGCCAGCAAGGGACTCCACTTCATCAGCCACAGGACGAGCCACGGGCGGTTGGCGATTCTCAACGCCGCCACAAGACCTACCCTGGGTGCTCTCAGCCAGCAAGGGACTCCACTTCATCAGCGCTGCAGAGACGGCCACCGGCGGTCGGCACTTCTCCTAACCGCTGCCGAGACCACTGCCCCAGGCGCTCTCAGCCAGCAAGGTACGGCAAAGCCGCAGCCTATCAGAGCATGAGCACCTTCCTGAGGCGGACTCCGATTGGCTCGCCCTTCTACCTATTTCTTGTATTGAATTTTAGCAAAAAAAGGAGCAGTTTTCTCGATTTTTTGAAATTGTAACTGCTTGAAATGTACATAGGATGTTTATGTGTGTAAAATAACTGTTGCCAGAATTGTAGGGGAAGGGTGCAAGTTAAAGCAATTACAGCCCCTCCTTTGAAGCACTGCAGACATCAGCCAGACATGGGATGCCTAGGAAATCACTCCTTTTGTCTTGTTAATTCAGCTGTTCTTCTCCTCTGGTCTGCCCGGCCTCAGCTGAGTGGGACTACTACTAATAGTCCCCTCTTCTGTCTCCCTTAGGGACTCCACTTCATCAGCCGCGGGACGAGCAGCCACCGGGCAGTTGGCTCTTCTCTAACCACCGCCCGAGACCACTGCCCCAGGCGGTCTTGGCCAGCAAGGTACAGCAAAGCCGCAAATTTTCACCTACCCACCCATCCCCCTTCCTGAGTGTTATCTTATAGCCCCACTAGCCACGTCCTCAATTTTCCATTGGTCCTTTCCACTTTTTCTCCATCATCCTCCTTAGTCTCTTCCTCCCTGGAATGATTCTGCATTAAATTAACATTGTTTTGACACATGTTACTGCCAGGGCTAAACTAAATTTCCTGTACTGAACACTGACTCCAAAAATATTTCGCAGCAGTACCGACATTCAGCATAAACTTGGGGATCCAAAGACACTGGTTAGCAGTTCCCCTGGTAGTATAATTCACTATTGTGCAAAAACAAACATGGGAGGTCTCGGCTGGCTTTGTTTACTAGCCCACCTTTCCCTGCTATCTAATATGAATGGGCCCCCAAATAGAGCTAATTCTGGTATAGAGACATGCCCCACGCTAACAAGATACCAATATAATAAGAATATGTACACATCATGCTACCCCTGCTTGCCTCTGATTCATTCAAATTATGGTAAATCTAACAGAAGTGGGACAGCAATCTGCTCAGCTATGCATGGCCCCAAACTTCAGCCACCCAAACACTGCATAGTCTGGTGTTACTCTGCCTGGACCCTAAGCTATGCATTGACAGGGTAACACAAGAGGATGAGTCAGTCTCTGGATCCAAACAACAGAGCCTACAATAAACGCAAAAAGACCTGTGCTTTTAAAAATCTCCTTGCCAACCTGAGAAGAATTCTGCTCCTCCTACTATTATGCACAGGAGATATTGAACTTAATCCTGGCCCCACAAAGTTGATTTCATCACCGTCTGACATTGCTACTCTAAAAGGAATCAGTTTCATGCATGCCAACGTCTGCAGCCTTCTGAAGAAGCTGGATTCCATCCAGGCCTGGATTATTCATACTGCCCCCGACATTCTTGTGATCTCGGAATCTTGGCTTCGGGCATCCACACCAGACAGTGAGGTCAACATCCGTAACTACCTCCTCTTCAGAGCAGACAGAAAGACCGGGGGGGAGGAGTAGCCATTTATGTTAAAAATAAATTCACAGTATCTACTGTATATTAGATACTACTTTCATTGCTGGGGGATTTGAATGCCTGACTCTTAGGGTTGAACTATCCCAATCTGTGGCATTACGAATAATAGGCTGCTATAGACCACCAGCAGCAGGACCACAGCTCCTGACTCATCTATCATCAAATGGACGAGACACCTCTGGAAACAATTGTACTAGGCGACCTTAACTACAACTGGTTATCTAACAGATTACTACCCCTAAAACAATTTTGTGACTCCCATGGGTTCTCCCAACTTATAACTGAACCAACTTGCATTAACAATAAAAACCCAGTGAGAAGCACCCTCCTGGATGTCCTCCTTGTCAATAACCCACACTACTTTCTCATGCCGGTATCCTTCCAGCGGATGTTAGTGACCACTGTCTTATAGCTGGCATAAGAACCATCACTAAACCACTAACTACATCAAAGTTCTCTACCAGAAGATCTAGACGGAACTTTGACCCTCTGGCCTACTTCAATTATCTAAAAAAACTCTCTGCTCTGGCAGAGTTTCTACCTGGCTAAATCAGTAAATGATGCCTATGATCTTCTCCACAAAATCATAGCCAGTGCCCTAAACAAACAAGCTCCTTTGACCAAAATCCGAATAAAAACCAGAACCTGCCATTGGTTCTCACCAGACCTGAAGAAAGCTTTACTCAAAACAGACTAACTATGGAAAAAGGCCCAGAAATCACATGCCGACGCAGACTGGTGTCTCTTTAGGACAGTTAGGAATGCCTGCACGAAACTCGTCAGAGAGGCCAAGGCCAATTTTTATCAAAATGAATTGCTCTCCGCATCCAACAGCCCTACCAAATTTTGGGCTACCATAAAGTAACTGTCTGGACATTCACCAGGTACTATACTACCTTCCAAAATTACCATTGACAATGTAACTATCACTAACAAATCTGAGATTCTTCAAGCCTTTAACAACCACTTTGCCACCGCAGGCTTGGCATTTGACAATGCACCAGTAAGCAGTCTTCGTCCACAGCTCAAAGCTCAGCTGCCTGAACCAAGTAACAAAGATATAATCTTCTCCTTTTCCCCAACTACCATTAAAGAAGTTGAAGACCTTCTGCTACAGCTAGATATTAGAAAAAACGCAGGAGCCGACTCCTTTGACCCATACTTTCTGAAAATTGCACACCATATACTTGCCACACCTATATCACACCTATTCAACTTGTCCCTAGCCCAAGGCTTTCTCCCCGCAGAATGGAAAACTGCTCATGTCATCCCACTATTTAAAGCAGGAGACCCAAGTGACTTAAACAATTATAGGCCAATCTCTCTTTTACCAATACTTTTGAAAATGATGGAAAAAATTGTGGATATACAGTTGAGATCATTCCTAGACAACTCTTCATTGCTTAATCCTATGCAGTCCGGCTTTAGAGCAAAGCATAGCACTATTACGGCATTGGCCAAAGTCACTAATGACTGGCAATGGGACCTTAACAATAAAAAATTTGTTTGTGCAGTGTTTCTAGATCTCAGCAAGGCCTCCGATACCATTGACCACTGCCTACTTCTCTCCACCCTAAAATCCATAGGCATGGACTCAATATCATTGGACTGGTTCCAGGACTACCTCTCCGACAGGCAGCAACAAATCAAGGCCGAAGGAGAGCTCTCTCCACTCAAACCAATAAAAAGAGGAGTCCCACAGGGATCCATGCTGGGCCCTCTGCTGTTCACCATCTACATCAACAACTTGGATTTGGGAATCAAGGAAGCCAGTATACACCCGTTTGTCGATGATACGGTGCTCTATCTAAGCCGTGATTCTCCTGGAGCCGCATGCTCAGAATTACAAAATGAATTCAATATACTGCAGAACCAGCTTCTCCATAAAAAGCTATTACTAAATGCAAAAAAAACCCAAGGCCATGCTCTTTTCACCGCATAGCACTAGGGCCTACACTGCTGCTGCTGGTACATTTCCTCCCATAACCACCTTACTAGGTGAAAAGCTTGAATTTGTACCTAAATTCAAATATCTGGGCATATGGCTTGACAACAAACTGGCCTTTTTGGAGCACACAGAAGTTCTGTTGAAAAAACTTAGGCAGAGGCTTGGCCTCTTTTTCTGAATTAAACACCTCCTGACTACAGACGCAAAAAGACAGCTTGTTAATTCTACATTTCTCTCACTAATCGACTATGCTGACATTATCTATAGCCAATGCTCCATCTCACACCTTGCAAAACTGGATGTCCTGTACCATAGAGCTTTAAGATTCATAACTGATCTCCCGTCCTCCACACATCATTGCTCTCTATATGTAGCAGTAGGGTGGCCTTCCCTGCAATACAGACGGTGTAGAAATGCAGCCCTCTGGACACTTCAAGCCCTCACCAACAAGCTCCCAGATTACATTGTTGCCTGCCTCCCCTTAAATCCAATGAGTAACTATGACCTACGAAGCCATTCACTAACTTCTTTGAAAATCCCCAGGATCAGTAACCATTTTGGTAGGGCTGCCATAAGCCGCGCTCTCAACACTCTGGAATAAGATACAAAGATCATTGAGACTTAGTTCTCCTGTCAGTATTGCCCTTTTTAGGACTATTTATGACAAAAAGTTTGCCGAAATCTGTAAATGTTTCCATAGTCACTAGTAGTCATGCGGATGGTTCCCTCTCTGGTTTTACCACATTCAGCCACGCACCTAGTTCTATCCTTCCCTATTTAACTAGTCACTAATCAGCTGCCATACTGGCCCTCAGAACCCTTGGCACCTCTTTCTCCCTTTCTACTCTCCCGCCGCCACTGAAGCAGGAGATACAGTCTTCACTGTGGGTCCTTCTGTAACCTAGGACCCTGACCCAAGCACATAAACAGTTTTCTGAGGGCTGAAATGAAAATAATTGTACCCTTCTATACAGGCATTAATAGACATGATACCTCAACTTATATGTATATGAAGGTTGTAAATACTGCAATAATGCTATGTAATGCATGTAGGTTCTTTGTGAACAATTGGAAAGTATATATCATACCTACCATGTTGCTGTTTGTTTGTATCTTTTTTCTCATTTTGTATACTGCACCTTAATATATGTATGTATATTTGTTCTTGACAACAGCAGGTCCACCTTGTAAATGAGCTTGCTCAATGGTGATTGCCTGGATAAATAAAGATTTGATTTGAAATTACCTCAGGATATTGTCGATTCAACAAATATTACAATATTCAAGAATAAATTACATAAATGGATGAATGAATGGGACATGGATAAATGATCCATCAATATGGAGGACAATCTCAATGGGCTATCAGCCTTCTTTTGTCCTAAAAAACCAAGTAATCAAGTAAATGGGTGGCAATGCAGGCAAAAAACTTATGCTCTGTAAAAGGGCATGAGAACCTACTACATAGAAAAATAGACATGGAAGTGAGGGCAGGGAAAGTGGAGGACCCTTTCCCTAGGCCCCATTTCCCAATCTTAGAGTCTTGCCATTAGGACTGGTGCCCAAAAAATAGCCGGGTGAATTTAGGGTGATTAATCACCTATACTACCCGGTGGGGGAGTCAGTAAATGATTACATCAGGGAAGGGGATAGCAAAGTGTCCTATGCGACACTGAATGAAGCGGTCAAGCTGATCAGGGTTATGCATATGCCATGGCTGGCAAAGACCGACATTGAGGCAGCTTTTCCAGTTGCTACCAGAAAGATCAGAGGATTGGGATCTGCTAGGGTTTAGGATAAGGGGCAACTACTATTTTGACAAGACCATGCCCATGGGCTGCTTGATGGCATGTGCAACTTTCGAGACTTTCAGCACCTGGTTGCAATGGGTATTCCAAAGGGAGGGGGGACCTGGAGCAATTCTACACTACCTGGATAATTTCCTACTAGTGGGAGAGGGGCACACTGAGGATCAAGGAATGTTGGAGCAATTTGGGACACAGTACGGGACCCTGGTGGTACCACCGGTACCAGAAAAAAACTGAAGATCCTAGCTGATCCATTGAATTCCTGGGGATAGAGACAGATGCAGCAGCAGTGGTGTTTAGGCCACCGGAAGGAAACATCCAGTACCTAAGGGAGCTGCTGAAGTTAGTTTGGGGTCATCAGAGGGTTCCCCTATGCACGGTCCAGCAGCTGATAGGCCATGTTAATTTTGCTTGCTGAGTAATTACACCAGGGCCAGCATTTTCATGCTGTCTGGCACAGACAACGCGGGGGATCAGGAAGCTGCACCATTGGGTAGACATCAAGAAGGGCATGAGGGACGACATGAGAGTGTGAGAACACTTTTTGGAACAGCATAATGGTGTCACATTTTGGCAGGATGAATGGGTGTTTAACACTGGCCTGGAGCTGTACACAGATGCAGCAGGGAGCCTCGGTATGGGGCATATTTTAAAGGGAAATGGATCTCAGAACCCTGGCCAGAAGAGTCGACCACTCAGGGTTTGGGGAAGGACATCACTTTCCTTGAGATCTTCCCAATTTGGGTCGCAACCCTGGTATGGGAGGGGAAGCACTGAGGAACCAAAAAATCACATTCTGGTGTGACATCTAGGTGGTGATAGATGTTCTAAACAGGCAGATGGCCAGATCCAAAAGGGTGATGAGGGTTATGCGGCAGTTGGTCTTGCAGGGGCTGAGATTGAACTTATCCTTTAGGGCAAGGCACATTATAGCTGATAGCCTTTCTCGCCTACAGGTGGAATGTTTCCAGGCCATCGCCCCAGAAGCAGAGTGACACAAGACCCTGGTTCCACAGCTGGCCTGGGAAATTGGGTGGAAGGAGCCAAGCTGCTCTTTCAAAGTTCGTGGGCACCAAGAACATTGAAGGCATATGAATCATCCTGGCAGAGCTTTCAGACCTACCAGGAAAGGTTGGGAGTTCAGGTAAGTAAGCCAGTGACAGAGGACCAGATAGCCAGATTGATAGTGGACAGTTGGGTGGGGATGTCGATTTCTACCATGGGAGTACATTTGGCAGCCTTGGGGATCATGTGCACCCTAAAGGCTGAGGGGACCCAGGAAAAAGCAACCTGATCAGGAGGATGATGCAAGGTTGGCAGCAGGTGCAAGGGAGAGCACCGGACCAGAGGCAGCCCATAGCAGAGCCCCTGTTGGGGTGACTGTTAGCAGTTTTGCCATGGGTATGCCATTCCTCCTGGGAGGAAACACTGTTTGCTGAAGTGTTTACCACCATGTATTATGGGGCTTTTAGGATAAGCAAGGTGGTATGCACAGGGTGGGAAAAAGATAGAGAACTACAATCGAAAGATTTGCTCTGGACAAGGGATGCAATTCAACTGACTGTACAATGGTCTAAGATGGACCAGGGTGGAATGGGAGAGATGGTGCAGCTGGGGGCCAACAAGGATGCCTGGATATGCCCAGTCATGACACTGCAGTGTTACATAGTGGTCTGTCTGCCTGGCAAGGGACCTTTGTTTTAACACAAGGATGGCTCCCCAGTCACCCAGCACTCAGATCACAGCAGTGCTGTGGAAGAGCCTATTAATTTTGGGGGAAGACCCAACCAGGTACTCCTCCCCTTCATTTAGAATTGGGAGAGCATCCCAAGCTGCAGCAAAAGGCATGACTGGGGATGATATCAAGAAGTTGGGAAGGTGGAGGTCGGGCTGCTATAAGTCCTACATTAGGCAACTGTTGGAGTCATGCTAATGCTGTTTTCTCTTTGTTCCTCTTTAGGTTAAGGGATCGAGAATGGTCCACTCCTAAGAGAGGTAAAAAAAAAAATGTGTGTTGGAATTGGGAGGGAGGACTGGAGGGAGGGGAGAGACACCTCCTAGTAACTTACAACTTGTGTGTTGTATTTGTCCAGGTGAGAACAGGAAGCTGCAGGTGTGGATCTGTGGCCATATATTTATTTATTGGGTGGAATGGAGAGTGGTGATGAGAGCAGAGGGCACCAGCTGTATCATGATTGGAACAAGGTCCGGCTCTACTGGCAAGGCATTAGACTAGAGGACTGCATTGGGGACAATTGTTACTGTGTTTGCACGAGTTATGGAAAAACAAGCCCACTCCCGATCTACTGGTCATCCACCTTGGGGGCAATGACCTAGGCACACACTCATGGCTGGACATTTATTTTCATATAAAAAGAGACATGGATACTGTAGGGGATGGCGGTTGGGGGCCACAATGATATGGTCTGAAATGATGCCTAGGAGAATATGGTAGCATGTTCAGGACCATAAGGCCATAGACAAAGCTAGGAGGAGAATGAACCACAGTTTGGCAGGGATGTTCCAAAATTGGGGGGAGGAAGCATTAGGCATGAGATCATAAAAGAAACTGATGTGGGGTATTGTAGGTCTGCTGGGTTACACCTTTCAGACATGAGTTTGGACTTGTTTAATGCGGAAACTGGTTTAGCGATAGACGGTTAGAGGGTGACGAGAGGTATCGACGGTGCTAGAAACACCTGTGGGATTAAAAGGAAGGGGAGCAAGCAATGGAAAGGGGGAAAACCACCATCCAATGTATGCTGGAGGTGGTCTAGTGGGCATAGAAGGGGAGGGAAAACTGGTCTATGGTTTACACCAGGCCCGGGAGTGAGTGTAGGTGGGGGCCTCGGAGGACATACAGAGGGCCCAAAGAGGGCACAATGTGTGTGTACACATGGGCCCAGAACTAGAGAAGGACAAAAGTGGAGGGCTGGGGTTTACATCCAGCCCATACAGAATGGGGGACCAAGGTATACACCTGATCCAAAGAAAGTTGCAATGGTTGATTGATTGTGTGAAACTAAGCAAAAGATAAAATGGCAGCTGTGGTGTTATTGAAAGATGTGAAGAATTGTAATGCTTAAAGAAGTCAACAGTTTGAAGAATTAAATATTAATAAATGAAGCCAACTGGGCACCAGCATATTACCTTGTGTGACTGTTATTGGAGGGGGGAAGGGGCTGATCTGGGGACAAGGGGGCTTGGCTTTCTCATGGAGAAGCAGGGCTGATTGTCCCTGGTGGCCTCCTCCCTCATAGAAGCTGATGCCGGGGGTATGGGTTCACAGGAGACTGACAAAAGAAGGGGGAGGGGTCCACATGAGATGTGGCAGGCAAGATTGGGCAGCATGGGAGGAAGAGAAAGGGGAGGGAACAAAATGAGGAAACCCAGCTGCAGCAAGCTCTTTCTGCTTGCTGGTCGACCACTGCTTGGGTGTTTCTTGTCGCACCCACCCACCCGGAAATGAAAAGGGGGAAGAGGCCTCTATTTGGGAGAAGGGCATGGTGGGGCCAGTCAGATCGGATCAGAAGGACTGCTGAAGGAGGACAACAGTGTCCCTTTTAAGGGGATAGAAGGGGAGGGAAAACCAGCCTGGGGTTTACACCAGGGTCAGGAGTGAATGTAGGTGGGGGCCATGGGGACACACAGAGGCTCCTAAAGAGAGCACAATGTGCACACATGGGCCCAGAACTAGAGAAGGACAAAAGTGGAGGACTGGGGTTTACATCCATCCCATACAGAAAGGGGGACCAAGGTATACACCTGGTCCAAAGAAAGTTGCAAGGATTGATTGATTGTATGAAACTAAGGAAAAGTTAAAATGGTAACTGTGGTGTTAATAAAAGATGTGAAGAATTGTAATGGTTAAACAAGCCAACAGTTTGATGAATGAAATATTAATAAATGAAGCTGACTGGGTACCAGCAAACTACCTTGTGTGACTCTTATTGGAAGGGGAAGGGGGCTGATCTGGGGACAATCAGGAGAAGTGTGAGTAAATTTCAAAGACTATGTACATAGACATATCTAGAAATAAACCATGATAAAAACAAAGTTTATGGTTTTTAGTAACAAGAAAGGACAGCAGAAAAGTTAACTAACTTAAAATGCAGTACTCATAAAATAGAAGGAGTTAATAGTCTGCTACGTAGGCATAGTTTTCATGAATACTCTTACCTGAAGGAAACATAAAAAGATGATTCAACAAAAAATAAATAGATTTATATCTGCTATCAAAGGTTTTGTTTATAAATATGGGGGTACTCTATAAAATGTTGCCTACAAACATTAAATGCAAAATTAAAAAGTCAACTACCATATGGAGCTGAGATATGGGGAATGGAAAATAATCACATATTGTATATATTAATGAACATTTTTTTTTACAAAAGACTATTTGGATTACCAAAAGGGGCTCCTACAAATTTAGTTAGGTCAGAATTAGGACAACCTATAGTACAATGTAGTACTGAACAAACAGCAGTACTAAATATGGTTAAAACTTATAATATGAAAGAGGACAGACTCCCCCATTCTTGCATTGATGAATCTATTGAATATATGGAGAACTGTTTCTCTCCAAGCTTACATGTTATTGAATCTATACTAAAACCATAAGGCCTACTTGATTGCCCTACTGAGAGCCTCACCAGTTCTTGGAAGGAGACTGAATACCAAATAAGGGGAAGAATTTTAGATTTACATACACAGAGAGATTTAGAACTTTAACTGTAAAATCAGTAAATGGCTATCAGGGATTATACCATGGACACAAAGAAAAACACAAAATGCTGTACTGTCATTGGCTGGCACCTTTCTATCATGATAAATCCTATGATATATCCACGACAAAGGTGCCAGTCAGACCCATCTCTAGAACTCATCCGAGCTGCGAAATTCAAATGGAGGAACCTCCATATTGAATTCTTCGTGAACCGCCGGTCTCCTAATCCTATCAAGGCTCACACAACAAAGCACACAGTTTTAAAACTACAAAGTGGAGCCATAGTCTTAAAAAAAATTCAATAATTGGACAACAGACTTCAAAAACCGTAACCTCCTAGACTACACCCACCTCACTTCAGGTTTAGTCTCCGCTCCCCACACTGTCTGCACTCCATCATGTGGAAAGTACATTCCTAGTATAACTCTTGGTTCCTCCGACCCTGTCTCTGATCCATGACTCAGTTTCTCTCTTCAGTGATGTCCTGCTCTCATTCCTCTGTCATTTTAAATATGAATAAAACATATTTAAAAAAGAAATTGCAAGCCCGGTCACTTAGCACTGTTTCCTGGAACACGGAAGTGGCTCACAGTACACACCAGAAATGCAACCCGAAAGCACATGCTGTGTGATGGCAGCCCATTAGCACAACAGACACAAAGACAAACTTACTATTAAAGTCTGGAGATTATGTGTTAAGCTCTGGAGATTATGTGTGTGTGTATGTGGCAGGGGAAGGGAGGACAATAAAAACAAGCGGATGGGGGGTTCACATAATTCTACCTAGCAACAGGGAACTCTTTTTTTGTTGGTGAAATAATAAAGTTAATACAAATAATTAAAACTGTGGAAAACCTGTATTACACTTTATTTTTTTATAAGAAAACAATGAAAAGAACATGGTATAATCGCAATAAGCCATTCGGGGGATGTGAGTTATCGGGGGATTTACAATGGCTGGCATGGATTTACCCACTCGGCTGTGCCTTGTGGGCAAACCATTCCAGCTGTGGTAAATCCCCTGATAACCCACACCTCCTCATGGCTTATTGCTTAAATAAACAACAATTTGGATTAGATCCATATTTAATGATGGTTAAAGATCCAACTAAAAGGAAAATCCTTACAAGATTCCGTTTTGAGTCTAATGATAATGAAAGGCTTAAGAATTTTTATAAGCATGGAAATACCAAATGTAAATGTAAGCCTGGAGAGGATGATCTAGCCCATTTATTTTTGTTATGCCCACTATACACCTATGAACAGAAGTTGTATCTAGGAGAAATGTTAACATATTGAGGGAGATTGAGTTGGAGACAAATATTATATATTGTATCTCAGAATGGTTGCGGGGCAGAAAACAGAGGATTACTATAAAAGGGTCACTTTCAGACTGGGCACCAATTACCAGTGTGGTTCCACATGGTTTGGTTTTAGGGTCATGCCTATTCAATATTTACATTTCCACCATACAAATTAGAAACCCAAATATTTGACTGTATAAAATTGTGGATGAATGTAGGGTAGGGTTGGCCGTTAATAATCTGGCAGAAGGGACTCAATTGCAAGAAGCAATAAATGAGATCGTAGAATGGACCAGGATGAACAAACTTGAGTTGAATGCATCTAAATGTAAAATAATGCACTTGGGTAGACATAACAATGAAATAATTTATAATTTGGGAAAAGATCTATTAACTGTGACACATGAGGAAAGAGACCTGGGAGTCAAGATCATGAACAATTTAAAATTTAGCACACACTGTAATGACCAGATAAGAAAGGCTAACCAAAATTTAAATTGTATCCTGAGACATATCTCCAGCAGGGATAGGGAGGTTCTGATGCCTTTGTATAGTGCTCTGGTTAGGCCCCATTTGGAGTATTGTGTCCAGGTGTGGTCCCCGAATAAAAGGGAACATATCCTCAGGGTGGAGGGGGGTGCAAAGAAGGGCTACCAAAGCTATTGAGAACATCAAAGCCAAATCATATAAAGAAAGGCTGGAAGCATTGAACCTCTATTCACTTCAGTACAGGAGGTTTAGAGGGGACTTGTGTATGCTGTTTAAAGCTATGGAGGATACAACCTTGATTAAAGAACTGGTATTCATATTTAAGAACAGCAGGGGTAGTAATAGGAGACACAGTAAGCAGTTATTTCTTCCAAGATGGAAGCTAAACACCAGGAAAAATTGTTTTAGTCAAAGAGTGACATTGTCATGGAATGAGCTCCCAGATATGATAGTGCATAGTCCCAACATGGATACTTTTAAATTAAGACTGGACCTTTTTTGCAAAGATAGTACCGTACTACTGAATTTTAAAAATAGGATTGGAAAGCTATATGGACTTCAGTCTGATGCTTGAAATTTCCTATGATTCCTATGATGCCTATGAAATGCAAATGGAGTCTAAGAATAAAGTTACACAGCTGATAAAATCTAAAAAATATAGGTGTATTAGAAGAATTAGCCTTATTTTGTAAGAAAGTTGAGACAAAAAAGTATATATATCATTATTCAAACAGATATTTCAGATGGAAATGAAACTGTAACATTAAAAATTTAAATCTGCTCAAATAATACAAGCAGTGTGCAATATGAGAGTAACATGCTAAGCTACAAAGAATATATGTGATGTGACATATTTAAATTTATGGGTATGTCCCTTCGATGTCATCCTGTATAAGAAAGGATGTGCAATATGATTATTATAATTTTTTTATATGTATAACCATTTTTAAGATTGTCTCTAATGATTTCTACTGTGTAAAGACAATATTACTGCTGAACAATAAAATTGAATTGAATTGAATTGAGTTGGTTATATAAGTAAGGGGAGAGTACGGGCAAAGCTCCCCTCAGAAAAGCATTTTTGCCATTTCTGTCCTCACTGTAATGCAGTCATGATTATAGGCTCACTGTTATTCAGTTGCTCATATCACATACATCCCATCTTATTTATTAGCTCTGGTCATGTCTTAAAAAGGAATACATTCATGTGTACTTATTCAATAAACAAAGAAATGAAATTAAATAAAAATGAAATTAAATGAAACTGAGTTAGGTTAGGGGACATTAGAGAGCGAGGATGCAAAGTGTGCACTCCTCTGGAAAAACATGAGAAAGAAAGGGCAAGGAACACATATAGCAAAGTAGGATTGAGGGTCTGATGGAAGATTGTCTGCCTTAGTACCAGGAGTCTAAGTAACAAAATCAGTGAGCTCATGGCACTGCAGGCAGACACTGAGGTGGACCTTATTGCCATCATAGAAATATGTATTTTGGAAAATAATGACTGGTAACTGAAAACCCTTGAGTACTCATTTTTCAGATGGAGAAGAGGAACAGGTGGGGGGGGGGGATGTAGCCATTTTTGTTAAGGATGGAAGATTTGTCATACCATGACTGCCTAAAAGAACTAAAGCTAAATACACTTCACAACAGATGAATTAGTGGGGATTTGGTGTAATTGTACATAATATCAAATAACAAAAAATTAATGCAGGAAATGAACTTTAAATTCAAGCCACCAAACAATTTAAGGGGTCAGAAAAGGCAATTACATGCAGGGATATTAACAATCAAAATGCGTAACAGGTTTATACCCAGAGAGTGGTTCACTTGTGGAATGGGCTAACAGAAGAGGCAGTGGGAAGCAGAATTCGTAATATCTTTAAGAACAGGCTGGATATGTGATTATCACTAGAGGGACTAGTAAATTACTGTAATTGGAAATAGAGGGACAGCTTGTATGAGCCATTGACTTTCTGCTATTTCTAACTTCCAAATAAGATCAAAGTAAGATGACATTGAGGTGCAGAAGATGGGTGCATCAGGAACAGTACAAGTAAGGGAGAGACAGAATCACTGTGGATGCATTTCGCAGCTGCCTCAGACAAGAAACTGTGCTTTGGGATGATCTATAGGCCTTCCCAGCAAGGGGAAGAGAGGGGCAGTAAGCTCAGGAAAGAACCTGAAAAAGAAGTGGCAAAGGGGAAAGCAGTAGAGATGGATGATCTGAACCTGGCAGACATTGACTGCAATGTTCCAATAGTCAGGACCATCAGAAGTGAAGTCTTGCTGGATGCCTTCCGGATTGTCTACTGGTACAGCTAGTTGAAGAACCTACCAGGCAGAATGCAATTCCAGATGTGGTGGTCACCATCTCAGAGATAATAGGAGCTGTGATAATAGGGGAGCCACAAGAGAACAGTGATCGTTTTTCATTTGGTTTGAACTGGCCCATGGGTCTGGAAAACCTGAATCAAGAGCTGAAGTCCTTGATTTTAGAAGGGTGGACTTCAATTGGCTGAGGGAGCTGGTCAGGGAAACGTTAGTAGTGGTGGATAACATAGTGGTGTAGTGAAGATATGGAGGCAAATAAGGGGGTCATTCTCTATTGGCATTTAAGTTATGCATGAAAACAGCAGCCAAAAATAACAGGTTTGAGAGACTGTTATGGTTCTCAGTAAGGATCAGGGAAGCAGCGTGGGCCAAGAAAAAGGTCTTCTACACATATAAAGAAAAGCAGGGGGGAGGAGAATATTTACTAAAAATAGGGAGGTAAAGAAGGTGATTAGTGAAGCAAAAGCAGACACAGAACTACATACTGTGGAGGGAGTAAAGAGTGGAGAAAAACATTTCTTCCAATATGTTAGGGAGAAAAGGAAGAAGGGGGTGAATCGTAATGCTAGCTGAGGGGGTAGGGTGATAGAGGAGGAGGACAGTCAAAAGGACAATATCCCCAATGATTCCTTTCACTCACTTTTCACTAGGGAGCACAGTGAGCCCTTGCCAGAGAGTGGCATTAAGGCTGCCACTAAGGAGCTCTTGAAGATGAGGTAGACAACATTTAGAAGCAAAAGGGTCCATAAAGGGGGCCAGCAATAAATATAGATAAGGTCCTGGGACCAGAAAGGGTGCATCCAGGGTTACTCAGTGAACTGGCACTGGAAATAGATGAAACCTTTGTAGGTCTAGTCAACAGCTGAATGGGGCTGGGGGTGGTTTCACATGACCGAAGAATGGTGGACATGGTTCTGCTCCATAAAAGGGACAAGGAACAAGCAGTGAACTAAGACCTGTCAGTCTTACCTCTGTTGTAGGAAAGCTAATGAAGTCAGTGGTCAAAGTGGATCTTGTGGACTACTTGGAGAGCAGTGGGCTCCAGTATAGTAAACAGCACGGATTCACAGCAGTGAGGTCTTGTCAGACAAGCCTGATAGTTTTCTTTGACTAAGTGACAAGGGAATTGAAACATAGAAACATAGAATTTGACGGCAGATAAGGACCGCTTGGCCCACCCAGTCTGCCCATTTCCCTGCCTACTGGATAAGCTGCAGATCCTAGTTAACCAGCAGCCTACTTCTTCCTACCTCCATCCCCTAGAATTGCCTTATGACTGTCCCATGCATGCTTGAATTCTACCACTGTTTTTGACTCCACGACCTCCTCCGGAAGGCAGTTCCATGCATCCACAACCCCTCTCTGTAGAAAAATACTTCCCTTAAATTACCTCTGACCCCCTCTATCTTCAAATTGTGCCCCCTTGTTCTTGCACACCTCTTTTTGAAAGATGCTACCCTCTTGGACTTGTTGATTCCCTTGAGGTACTTGAAAGTTTCTATCATGTCCCCCTCTCCTCCTTTCCTCGAGGCTATGCATATTAAGCTCCTTTAGTCTCTCTTCATATGTCTTCCAGTGCAGACCCTGCACCATTTAGTGCCCTCCTCTGGACAGCTTCCATCCTGTCTATGTCTTTCGAAGACTGGGTCTCCAGAACTGCGCAGTACTCAGATGGGGTCTGACCAGCTGTCTGTACAGAGGGATAATAACTTCCTGTTTTCTACTGGTGATGCCTCTCCTATGCATCCCAATATCCCCCAGCCCTCCTTGCTGCCCTCTCACATTGCTTGCCCACCTTTAGGTCATCTGATATGACTACCCCCAGGTCCCTTTCCATTTTTGTTGTTGTTAGTATCTCACCCCCCATTGTGTACTCTTCCCCTGGGTTTTTGTTTCCCAGGTGCTTTACCTTGCACTTCTTAGCATTGTATCTAAACTGCCATACATTTGACCATTCCTCTAACCTTGCCAAGTCCCTTTTCATCCTTTCCACCCACCTTGTGCATCAACTCTGTTGCAGATCTTTGTGTCATCTGCAAAGAGACATACTTTTCCTTCAGTCCCTCTGCAATGTCACTTATAAAGACATTGAAGAGGACTGAGTCTATCTGAACCCTCGGTACCCACTAGTAACCCCTTTCATCAGAGTGGACTCCATTTACTATTACTGTCTGTGTGCTATTTTCCAGCCAATTATTTACCCAGGCTGTCATCTTGGGACCCACTCCCAGGCTATCTAACTTGTATATTAATCTTTTGTGTGGGACTGTGTCAAATGCCTTGCTAAAGTCTAGGTAGGCCATGTCCACAGCCCCTCCCTGATCTACTACTTTGGTCACCCAGTCAAAGAAATCTATCAGATTTGTCTGGCATGACCTTTCTGATATGAATCCATGCTGCCTTGGGTCTTGTGCCCCTCTGGCCTCTAGATACTCGACAATTCTTTCCTTCAGAAGTGATTCCATCATTTTCCCTACCACTGAGGTTAAACTAACAGGTCTGTAGTTTCCTGCTTCTGCCTTGCTCCCACTTTTGTGAAGGGAAATCACATCTGCCCTCCTCCAGTCCTCAGGTACCACCCCATCCTCCCATGATTTGTTAAACAGGGTAGTCAGTGGTGTCACTAATTCTACCCTTAGTTCTTTTAGAATTCTGGGATGAATCTGATCAGGCCCCATTGCTTTGTCCACCTTCAGTTTTAAGAGTTCTTTCAGAACCCTTTCTTCTGTAAATGGGCTGGTATCAACTTCTGTATCCAGTGTGTTTCTACTGTTTGTTCTAGGTACCCCCTCTTCCTTTGTAAATACTGAGCAAAAATATTTGTTTAGTATCTCTGCCTTTCACAGTCTCCCTCTGCCCACCCTCCCCCATTAAGCCTCCCTATCCCTCCTTGGTCTTTCTTCACTCCCTGATGTAGCTATAAAGGTTTTATCCCCTTCTTAACTGAGTTGGCTATCTTTTCCTCGTTTGGGCCTTTGCTGTTCTGACTGCCTTCCCAGCTTCCTTTTGCTGTCATACAGTTCTCAGTCTGCTCCTTCTGTGATTCCTTGTACTTCCTAGAAAGCTTTCTTTTCTCTTGAACCTTCACTGTCACTTCCTTTGAGAACCATGGTGGTTTCTTACATCGTTTAGTTTTGTTTATTTGCTTCACACAAAAGGCTTGTTGCCTCTGTGATGGCAGTTTTATTATTCCCCATTGTTCTTCCACCCCTCCTTCCTGCCATTTGCTAAGCGCATTCCCTAGGCACTTACCATTTTGGCAAAGTTAGCCCTCTTAAGTCCAGTACCTTTGCCTTTGTATGGCTTGACTCTATTGCTGTGTTTATTGTGAACCATACTGTTCGATGGTGCTAGTTCCCAGATGGCTACCACTTCTACATCTGTGATCCTCTCTTCATCTCCATTTGAGAGAACCAGGTCTAGATTGCTCCCTCTCGAGTGGGCTCCAATACTAGTTGTCTAAGGCATGCCCCTGTAGGGCATCTAGAATAACCCACTCTTGAGTGGCTGTGCAGCTGCACTCCAGTTAACATCTGGCATATTCAGATCACCCATCAGCAATATCTCCCCTTTTTTGCCATACTAAGTATACTTTCTATCATTTCCTTGTCCATTTCCTCCCCTGAGAAGTCTGTGCTCTAACCCTCTGCGCGGATTGTGGTGCCATTGCCGGTCTCCAAATTTACCCACAGTGCTTCTTCTCCTCCTGTTTTCTCTTTTGTTCTGTTACTTTGATTCCTTCCCTTATGTAAAGAGCTACTCCTCCTCCTCTTTTACCTTCTCTGTCTCTCCTGTAGATAGTGTATCCTGGTATGTTTCCGTCCCAGTCATGGTTTTGTGCAAACCATGTTTCTGTGACTGCCACGATATCCAGATGTTCCTCCTCCATCAAGGCCACTAATTCAGAAAGCTTGTTACTCAGACTACGTGCATTGGTACTCATTGCTTTCCATTTTTTGATGGCTTTACTTTCTGTTGCAGCATCCCCCACTGACCTTTCTACCTCGGTCTTTTTCCCATTTAGTACCCTGTTTTGTAGGGAGAGGCTGGGATTTTCCTGCTGCTTATCAATGCCTCCCCCTTGACTAGTTTAAAAGCTTGCCAATGAAGCATTTAAACCGATTGCCCAAAAGACTTGTTCCCTTCCTGGACAGATGAAGACCATCCTGCCAGTATAGGCTGGTGTCCCTCCAGGTGGAACCCCAGTCCCCAATGAAGCCAAACCCCTGTGCTCCACACCATTTTTTCAACCACTCATTAAACTGCATGGTGCAAAGTACCCTTGCCTCACTCATGCCATTTACAGGCAGAAGGATACTGAGTGTGCCACTTGTCTTAGATCCCTCCCCAACTCTGCAATGTCCTCCAGCACTGCTGTAATCTCATGTTGAGCCAAGTCATTTGTCCCTAGGTGGACAATGACATCCAGCTCAGACTCCCGTGCAGCTGTTCTCGTGATCCTGAGGATGCGCTTCTTGTCCCTCCAAGCCATGGCACCAGGCAGGCACCTTACTTCAGTTTTCCCTGCTCCCCCCAGTTCTATCCCCCTAATAACTGAGTCTCCCACCAGGAGCTGCTTCCTTTCCTTGTGGCATCCTCTGCCTCCTTCCTGTGGGCCTCCCTTGTGACAGGTGTCCTCAGTCTCCTTAATCTCCTCCGTGGGTGCATCCATAGGGGAGCTGTGCTCCCCCAGAATGGTGTATGGATTGTGGAGTGGAACAACTGACTGGGTGTGCCTCTGTTCCACCCTCCTAACCCTCCCTGAACCCACTGTGGTCCAACTGCTGTGCTTTCTTTGCAACCTCTGAGGTAGTGGTGGTGGCTCTGGTGCTCCCTGGATGGGGTGGGTCCCTTCCTACCATCCAGTCTGGCCTGGGGGAAGGTTCTCTTACTGCTGTCCAGTGTGGCTTGAAGACGGGAAACTTCCTCCCTCAGGGCAGAGAGTTGTCTGCAAATAGGGCAGCATCTCAGCCTCCAGAAAGACTCCCGGAAGACTGCTGCCCCACAGCCATTACATTGCACTACTCCTCACATGACTATGTACTTTTTTTTTTGTGTGTGTGCTTGTGTGTGTGATTGGTTTGTTATATAGAAATATATATATATATATTATACAATGTGTGTGCGTATATTTTCAGTGCTGTGTGCTAGAGAGGATATGACAGTGATATGCACCTTGCACTCTTGAGGAAATGATGTCAGAACCCCAGGTATAAAGGAACTATTTCCAGGGGGGGTGGGCCTAAACTGTGCCCTCACAAAACAATCAGCTAAGAGCTCTGACCCACCGCTGCGATGAGTGCCTTCCTGTCTGCAAGATACTATACACAATAATTTGACAGAGAAATTCCCCTGCTAATCAAACAGAGAAAAATCCAGACATCCAAGTCAGACACAGGTAAACCTCCCCAGCCCCAAAACAGCCTGGTGGTTTGTGCTTGAAAGCAGTCAGCCCTCAAATAAGTCAGCTGTGCTTTGAACTCTTCCTGCACTGAAAATCTTAAGAATTGTAACAAGACTGTCTTTTCCTGATAATTGTAAATTCCTTATTTCACCTTTCAGTTAGAAGCAGCCTCCACCTGCAGTATATCTGCTACAAACCAAAGACAATTGAAAGGTTCCCCTCCCTCTGTTGTGAGCACAACTCGCTTTCTTGCAAATCCTATGTTCAGTATTGCAGCTCCCAACAAGAGATAGTTTGACTAGGAAAAATATTAGCTGTAGGGGCCATGCTGTGGACTTGATTTTCTTTGACTTCTAAATGACTTTTCATTGTGTGCTGCACATGTGCTTCTTGAAGAAGATGGGAGGATCTGGGTGTGGCTAAGTTCATAGTAAACAGAGTGGTTATCAGGCTAAAAGGGAGGTAGCAGAATGTTGTGGTCAGTGGGATAAAATCAGATGAGAGGGTGGTCACATGTGGAGTATCCTATGCTGGGTTCAGTCCTTTTCAATATGTTCATCAGTAACATCGGTGAATGAATCAGAGGCAGAGTGTGCCTCTTTGTGGATGACACTAAGGTCTGTGGGAGGGTGGACAGTGATACAGAAATCAGGGAAATGCATAGGGACTTACAAAAACTAGAGGGGTAGACTAAGGTTTGATAGATGAAATTCAATGCTGTGAAGTGCAAGGTATTGAACCTAGGGATCAAGGATCCCAGGACAGAGTACTGGATGGGTGGGGTGAGACTTAGCACTATGGCTGAGGAATGTAACCATGGAGTTATCATCCATAACTCCCTCAAACAGTGAAGTCAGTGAAACAAGCCATCTAGCAAAGCGAGTAGGATGATGGGTTGTATTGGGAGGGGCTTTGATAGCAGAAGGGAAGAGGTAATGCTCCCGCTGTATAGAGCTTTAGTGAGCCTACACCTGGAGTACTGTGCCCAGTTCTGGAGTCTCTGTCTCAGGAATGATAGGTATAGACAGGAGACAGTGCAGCATAGGGTGATGAAAATGAGTCAGGCCAATGGTGGGGGGGTCCTATGAGGAGCATCTCAAGGCACTGAACTTGTACTCATTGGAGACCAGACGGGAGAGGTGAGATATGACAGAAACCTATAAGTTTGTAAAAGTAATAAACAGAATGAACCACAGAAAACTATTTAGCTTGAATACTAGCTCATGGTCAGTTGAACATGAGTGGAAACCAATAGGCGGGAGGTCCAGGAGGGACGTGAAGAAGTGTTATTTTACAGAAAGAGAGGTGGAGCCATGGAACAGTCTACTAGCTGACATGGAAAGTGCAAAAAACATGGGTGGTTTCAAGTGTGGTGGGATTAATGAAGGGTAAAGTGCTTGCTTGGGATGGCAGAAACTGAGAGGAGAATGGGGGTTTGTAGAAGGGTTGAACAATTAAGATACAGTAGGTTCTAGGGCTAAATAGGAAACTCTGGCAGACTGGATGGACCATGGTTCTTTTACCGTCATTATTTTCTCTTTTTCTGTCTTTCTGGCTTGACAGTTGTGCTGGCCCGCCTCTATTTGAGGATACTGCATTGGTCCTCAGAGCACAATGGACTCAGCACTCAGATAAGTTGCAGCATCTCATATAGGTCACTCTTCCTTCCCATCCTTCCCTGCTCTGGAGGCCAGACTGCTCCAACCTAGAGAAATGGTTTCCATACCTGAGACCATTACCCCTGCTGGTGATAACTACAAATACCACCGGGATGGATTGGGTGCTAATTTGGGCCCCTTCAGAACCAAGGGTCAGTAGGGCTGTCTGGAGATAGTGCTTCACAGCATCAATCTGGAGATGAAGTTGTTCTGCATGGCTTTCACCACCCTCATTTGGGGGAATCTCCTTTGGGTGTTGATTTGCACAGGTGTCAGTGATGTACTACATCAGTTGGAAAGGTGAGATTCATTTGTATGCTCTCTGCAAAAAAGAGATGATAGTCTGGCACTAGGCAGTGGAACACAATATAGTTCTGTTAGCATCGTTCCTCCCCAGGACCCTGAACACACTGGCTGATCACCTTAGTTGATTCAATGTGCTGTGTCACAAATAGGAACTCTCGGACTCCATCATGGATACCATGTTTGAAACATGGACTTGTTTGAAGATTGACCTGTTTTTGTCTCCATACAATTCAAAACAGCTGCATTTCTGCTCACTCACTCCAGCATCTAGAGTTTTCAGGCAAGATGCATTGTCTCTTTATTGAAAATGAAGGTTTCTGTATACTTTCTCCCAATTCCCTTTAATGCAGAAGGTTCTTGTCAAGCTGAAGGCTAAGCATGCCACCTTAATTCTGGTGGCTCATCATTGGCCCAGAGCAATATGGTTTCCACTTATCCAGCAGTTCACTGTGCTTATTCAACTTGATATGATGTATGCTTGTGTGATTTAGATACATTGTGGCTTCTTTACCTCTCCTTCCCTGCGATATACCACCCTATAGGGGTACGACAGTGAGGAACCCTAGAGGTGGATTCACCCAATAGGTGCCATGGGAATTATTACTTTGGCAAAAGGCGGCTTAGGAAGAAGCCTATGTAAAGAGAGACGTGCCACTGGAGGAGGAGGGGAGGATGGTGGGGCAATAAAGAAATTAATCCTGGAACAGTCCAGGATTAGTGGCCTTTTAAGGCCTGATGAGGGAGTAATGTTGTTGCTCTGCCTACTGAACCACAGGCATAGCCTTTACAGTTCAATGTGCTTAAGCAACTTGATATGATGTATGCTTGTGTAACTTACATACATCGTGGCTGTTCACCGCTCTGTCTGTGGGGTATACCACCCTATGGGGTATGACAACAAGGAACCCTAGAGGAGGTTTCCACCCCTATAGGTGCTGTGGGAATGAGTCCCATGGCTAAAGGTAGCTTAGAAAGAAGCCCAAAAAGAATACCCAAAAGGCTGTTGAGCATTGAAGAGGCAAGAAATCAGAATATATCAAGACTGGAAAGTAAAGTGATAGACGGAGATGGGCAGGACATTGTGACCGGGAATTACTGCCACTCTTGAGGACTGACCTTTTCTTAAATCTGTTGCAACAGTTCTTTTATTCCTAATCCTAATCTATCCTTTACTATTTCTAGTCCATAATGTTGGCCACCTGTGGGCACCCCCTTCTCCCTCCCTTGACTATGCTACAGTGTCCTCTTTAATTTTCATTTTTCCCTCTTATTTCCTCATGCAAGGAGGTTATTGTGGTAACCTCCAGATGTATGTAAAACAGGTTGTGTTTATTGTTGTTGGAGTTAGTATGTAATAGCACTATGTCGTAAAATACCTTGATGTATATACCTTATGTTTATGAAACCTGTAAATGTTGAAAATACTATAGCACTAGCTGTTTTTGATAATGGTAAAAAGTACTAGGTGACTATTATAGAAATTAAGCTAGTTGTGTTATTTAAAATGCATGAATATTGTTGTAAGCTTAAGTAAGAAATGTCATGATGATTTGCATGTATCCCATGATGCATTACATTATGGAAGTATGTATGATGTTGTATTTCTTTGAAACTTGATTTGTTGCAATGCCCTTTGGGGTAGACCTTCTTTCAGTGATTCTGCATTGAGATTCTTTGTCTATAGCTTGTTTTGTTTTTTTTTCCTTTTTGGGCCCCCACTATCCAAGCAAATGGGGCCTGCATAGGGGTGGTGGCTACATCTCAACTAGTGAATTGAATCAGAGATCAGTGTCAGTAGGTGCTGGCTAAGTGCAGAGAAAGGACATTCATAGTCTGTTACTGCAAACTGATGTACTGAAGAAGGGATATGCCATTGCTTAAGGTTATCTCTTGTATTTTGAATAAATATCACACAGAGATTGTGTGTTGAACCTGAAGTCTGGTGTCTGGCCCATCTGTTATCCAACAACCCCTCCACAGACAGGAAAAGAACAAGATAAGATGATGACAATCAATGAAAGGAAATCTCACAAGATGCAGAAGAGTGGACTTCCTAAGGAGAGAGGGAACAGCCGGGGACACCATCCGACTCCATCCAACAGCAGAACCTAACTACAAAACCTAAGAAAGCACTAACCCTGTCTAATATTATGACCATCAGCATGGAGGAGGGGAAAAAAAACCCTTTGAGGAGGAAACCACTAGGGATCCAAGGCCTAGATCACCTTCACTCCAGGGTGAAGGACATTTTGGTTAGTGATGGTGCAGCTACTGCTATTCACAGTTGGTAGAGAGGGAAGAAGAAAAGATTCCAATTTAGATGAAGCTTTCACTCCGTCCTCCTAACAGGAATGCTGTTGAGGGTTGTGAGCAATGTCTAGCTATGAATTAGGAAAGGATGAATTGAGGATCGAAATGAATAGACAAAGTTCACTGACAGAAGGAAGCTTAGAAGGTCGGCTGGACTGCCATATGGGAACAAAGGATACAAAGAGGAGAAACGAGGATGGCTGGGCGAAGCCTGCAGCTTACAATGAGAGTAGAAGTCAATGCTGGAGAACAGAATGGTTTGAGAATGAATGAATGATAAATGATGGCGGATTGAAAGCCTTGAAGGCCTGAATGGTGTAAGGTGAGAAATGAAAAGGATGATGTATGAATATGAAAGGAAGCCCAGAAGGTCGATACAGTTAAGGTAAAATATGAATTGGACAATGTACAATGATGGAGAGAAGCCATGAAGGCTTGAACAGTTTAAGGTGGGGAATAAAATGGACAATGTATGATTATGAAATGAGGCCTAGAAGAGGGTCAGTATGGTTAATGTGAAAAATGAAATGGAGAATGTACAATGATGGAGAGAAGCCTTGAAGGCCTGAATGGTTTAAAGTGAGGAATGAAATGGACAATGTACAATTATGAAATGAAGCCTAGAAGGCCAGTACAGTTAAGGTAAAATATAAAATGGACAATGTACGATGATGGAGAGAAACCTTAATGCCAGAATGGTTAAGGTGAGGTATGAAATGGATGATGTATGATTATGAAATGCAGCCTAGAAGGCTGGTACGGCTAAGGTGAAATATGAAATGTAATATGTACGATGATGGAGAGAAGCCTTGAAGGCCGGAACGATTAAGGTGCAGTATGAAATGGATGATGTACGATTATGAAACGCAGCCTAGAAGGCTAGTACAGCTAAGGTGAAATATGAAATGTAATATGTACAATGATGGAGAGAAGCCTTGAAGGCCGGAACAGTTAAGGTGCAGTATGAAATGGATGATGTACGATGATGGAGTGAGCCTTGGAGACTGTTATGGTGAAGGCGAGGTATGAAAGGACAGAGTACAATAATGGAGTGAGAGCCTTGAAAGTCGGTATGGGTAGGGTATGTAAAAGGGCAAGTAGTGTATAGGAACAATGAGGTTCGGCAACGATAGAGGTTTGACATGGGGTGGAAGATGTACGAGTCGAGTGGTCCAGAATGTAGGACCAGGGTAAGAGGAGGATAAGAATCGGTATGGTGATGGGATGATAGGGAAACACCCTCCAAAAGAAAGTATGGGACGAGGAAGGAGGTTCTATAATGCCGGTTCGACAACACTTTTGTCGACCAGCATCACATCGACAAGATTTATGTTGACCTTAAGTTGTGGTTGACATAAATCCCATTTGTCTCCTGGTCCTGTTGTTTCATTGGGGTGCTTCACCCACCAACCCCCAAGGAGGGGTGCTGTGCCCCCCACCCCCCCATACTTTAGATTCTCAACTCCAGTCAGAGTGGATTCGGTGAGGTGGTGCAGGACTGGGAGACATTATGCCCCTTTCTCAGGTGCAACAATACAGCAATCTGTCAGCAAAGTGACGATTTTGCCAACAGCATGGTATGTCACTGTGTTGGTGTTGCCATCGGGTTGGCATACCGAGGAAGATGAAGAGGTGAAGGGCATGAGTCAGAGATAAGAATGGCAAAGCAAAGGCCACAGCCAACAGTTGTGTGTACAAAGAACCAGAAGAAGAATGAGGGAGCTGACATATGGAAAGACATAGAGGTGAACCAATGAGAAAATGATGGGCATGGAGCTTCAACGAAGACATGGGAAGTGGACATGCCAGTAGTGAAGACCAACGTAAGGGAGCAGAATGCAAACCCTGGGATGTGCAGAATTGGAAAAGAAAATGACAAGAGGGAAAAAGCAGAGAATCCCAACAAAAAATGGCAGGGAAGCAAGAACTCATATGTGGAGGGTATGGAACTGAGGGGAAAAGAGGGATGGATGGATGAATGGAGTAGTGGCAGCATACCACTCAACAGAAACAGAGGCAGAAATGAAATGCCCAAGGTGAGCGGGACACACCTGAATGAAAAGATGGGGGAGGACAGGAAAATCGCAAAGGATGCACAGGTGAGTGAGGGAAGAATGACAGGATGAGGAGAGGAAAATGGGAAGGTCAAGGGAGCAGCGGAAGATAGGAGACTGAAATGCACTGTTTAATTATGGAAGTCAGGAGAATTGTGATTTGTGTCTCAGACGAGATGACGAAATGAGCTATAAATAGATAAAAGAGAAGAAGGGTCCTCCCAAAAAGGCAGGAAAGAACAGCAAGTAGTCCAGGCATTGCAACAACTCAGGAAAGAAGTAATGAGTAGAAGTGCTCCTCAGCATGCTTCCTGTCTGAGTTTGGACCATTTCCACATGAATGTCCAATGCCAGCAATGTCACATGATGAGGAAGCAGCATGAGTGAGGAAAGAGCAAGATGAGGAGCTGCAACAGGGATAGAGTAGTGAGGCCAATGAGGAGTACCCGCACAGTGGATGGCCAATGGCCGTGACAGCCTGCTGTGCAGGAGAGTGATGCACCCCAGTGACAGAGGCTGAGATGGACAAAACCGCTGAATGCAACCCAGGGAAGGCAATGTCCAGAGCATGCCAAGAGGGACCCAGGCAACATTGGAGACCCAGAGGCCGACGATGTGGGAAAACTGAAATACGGATGCATAGAAAAGGCAAGAAGCCACACTCGATGGAGAATGAACAGCCGGGAAGTCCCCGGAGCACCCAGAGCTGGGGCTGGCAAAGCAAAACAAGTGCAGAGAAATGAGGAGATAGGAAAGAACAAAAGGCAGTCAAATGAGGCACAGAAACAAACTAGAAAGAGGAAGGAATGAGGTGGGGAACAGGTGGGGGAGAAAGTAAAGAATGGGGAAAATGGATGCAGGGTGCGGGGAATCAACAATAGCACAGATGAGAAAAACAGGAAGGGCAGCACGGAGGGCAGAGCCTCTAGCTGCAATGAAGAAATGAATCCTGGAATAGTCCAGGAGGAGTAGCCTTTTAAGGCCTGATGGGGGAATGATGTTGCTCCACCCATTGAACCACAAGCATAGACTTTACAATTGTTGTCTGACCCTCCCATCCTGCCCCACTGCGATACAGACTTCTGACACAAGAACAGGGTGCTCTGGTGCACCAAAACCTCAGTCCTTTCACCTTCATGCCCAGCTCATAAGTATGTAGAGCTCTCCCACTTCAGGCTTCCCCATAGGAGACTGATGTTCTCTCGGTTGCTAGAAAGCCGGATACCCAGGACACATTCACAAGATTGCAGCATTTTACTGTATGGTGTACAGAGCATGCACTGAAGCCCTTTATATGCCCAGTTCCTAAAGTGCCGTACTACCTCTTTTCCCTTAAAGACTTAGGACTGGGGAATTCCTCAAAAACAAACTCCACATGGCCACTTTGTCAGCTTTTCAATCCCTGACAAAGTAAGATTGTGGCCTAGTAGGTCTTCTGTAGATTCCTTAGGGGTATCCTCATTCTGCACACCGAGTCCAAGATTTGGTTCTGGTGTGGGACTTTAATTTTGTCCTAGAGACCTTCACTGCACCTCCCATTGAGCTTGCAACTACTTTTAAGCTGTGCTTCTTCTCTTAGAAGACACTGATTCTAGTGGTGAAGATGTCTGCTAGACACATCTCACAGCTGCTGGCTCTGATTGCAGATCCTCTGTTTATTATTTTTCACAAGGATGGGGTTACCTTATGTACCAATCCTTGTTTTCTCCCAAAGGTTATGTCTGAAGGAACACTGGATCAGACCACAGACCTTCCTGTTTACTTTTCTTCTACCTTGAGTAGTGCAGAGCATCGTTTACATATACAAAATGTATGTAGGATGCCACTTTGGCACCTGGATCGTACAAAGGATTGTGTAAAATCCTCTCAACTGTTGACTGCATTTGCCCTCTGAAGGGTGGGCTCACTGATTTATAAACAGGCCCTCTCCAAATGGCTGACCAGTTGCATTATATTTTGTTATCAGACATGTTGTAAGTAGCTTCCTGGTCCTGTTCATGAACAGTCCACCTGGAGGGTGAGTGGCTGCCTCAGTGGCTTGTTTATTTTTAGCTCAGCTTTATTGAAGTCCTTATAGATCAATGATTTATTTATGTACTGTATATCTGTATGTATTGGAATATTCGGAGTAACACCTTTGAGCAGAGCTCATTTTCAAAGGTTCCACATCAGACATACAATAAGATATAGGTACATTACAGTGAAAAAACATGAGAGAAAGGACTGTGAAAGATTTAGGATACATATACAACATTTACAATAACAAGATCAGTTAGATGCTAGTTCATATACTCAAGAATAATACAAGGTGCAGCAGTAGGTTCTGTCTTGTCAACTGTTAGGGTGGTTGCAGGGAAGCAACTTTATCTACAGTAATCCAGGCATGTCATACAAGACTATCAAGGGCATTTTTAGAGGACTTGTCTAGTGTATGCACTGACATACATTTTGTAACACAAGGTGTTGTCTCAGGGCTTAATTAAAGTGACTCAATTTGGAGAACACCGGTACCTGGTTAGATTAGCACTACTGGAATAGCGCAAGTCCCTGTAGTGCTAACACAGACAGCACTACAGGATGTGCAGCGCTAAGCTGTAAGCCTCCCTTGGTCACTGTCTGTGGTACCAGCAGTGGAGAAGGATGCAAAGAGTCAGGTCACTGACTGAACTGCTCCCGTGATGCAGAGTGTTGGGGCATACAGCAGCTCAGCAGTGAGGCAGTGGAGATCAGGGTTCTAATCCTGGCGTCCTACATTTTTGTAAAATCGGGACTTTGATTTTTTACATCTGGCCATGGAAACAGTATTCCACGGCCCCATGAATTTTAACTTATCTTATGATCTGCACCCCCATGGAGTGAGAATCTTAATACTGGGGGTTGGGGAAGAGCCCCCCGGGTTGGGGGGTGCAGAGTGGAGCATCCACAAAAATAAAAATGATGTCAGTTTTGCTGCACTATTCTTGCTGATGGCCTTGTGGTTGGCTATGTTCCAACCCAGTGCCTGGAGCACCAGCATTGAGGTGAGGAGTTCATTTAGCCAGCATGACACCCAGTATGTGAAAGCCCTCATGAAGTGACTGGGCCTGCAACACAGGACGTATAGTGCATTCTTGTAACACTACAAGTAGAGTGGTAGTTAGCAGGGTTATGAAACTGAGATTGGATGTGGGGGAATTTAACAGGGCCTTCTTCCCAACTAGACAAGTTTGGAATTGTAATCTGAGGTCAAGTTTGAGCCAGTTTTAATACTGATACAGTCTGCACATGTGTGAGCCTGTCCGCATCTTGGTTGAAGTGACAGGCCTTGTTTAAGAGGGTTCTAATTCTATTAAGGTTGGTATCTGCAGTTACTCCATAGATTACCAGTCCATAATCTACGGAGGTGAGCACTAAAGAGGCTACAGCAAACTTCCTGGTTTCGATTGTCATAAATTGCTTGTGTCTGTAAATAACTCCTAGTTTTTTGTTAACCGTATTGACAACATGATCTATATGCCAGGTGTATGTTAGTGCACTGTCAAGGTGTATGCCAAAATATTTAAAGGAAGTTACTTGTTCTATTGCCTTATTATCCTATTAATGATGGAAAGTGGTAGAAGTTTGTTCTTCTTCTGGTGGCTTGCGAATATTATTGTTTTTGTTTTTTGTGGTTTAGGAGCAGCTTGTTCCATAGAAACCAGGGAGTAGAAGTTATGCTGTAGGATATGGTTGGCAGTTACTTGATTAATGCAGTTGGTGAAGATAACTGTGTCATCTGTGTAGAGTAGTGCATTGGGCCTCCAGGTTACACTCCAAGTACATAACCTCTGCAAAATAGTGCAACACACTGTAGCAATAACAAATTTTTTACATTCTTCATACAATGGTACAGAAACAGTGCCTGCGGTTTTGTCATGTGCTAACAAAACATTGTCTTAAAAGATTAACTAAAAGCCAACACACCTATGCAAGCTTCCTCCTACCATCAACTCTGCATCATTAGCCACTTCTCCCTTCCACTACTGGGAGCCATGAGGTTAATCCAGTTTCACAAACCATAACCATATTAGACAAGTTCTAGTCAGAGCCAATATGGCTATGAGGAGCTTGTAGTACCTCCAAGTAATAAGCGCCATGAGCGCCGCTGAATGTCATCCCACATACAGCATGCAAGGAAACCTTCAGAATTGACAAATGCTTGTTTTTTGGTTATGCTTGCATGGGTTCCAGCAGTCTAACTGAGATTAAGACATAATATCTGATTGTACACTGCAGTCACTAAACATTTTAATATAATTCATCTTGCTCTGTGTTGTATGTTAGAGTATAATCCAGTCTACCTGTTGCTGACCAGGGAAATTCTAAGTTGGGAGTGCATTTCTGATAGATCGCAATGCTTGCAGACAGGGGTGCCAGAAGACTGAAACAGATGGGGTGCTGAAAATTAGAAGGGCATTTTTTACAAACCATTTTTCGATATACTCATTAATACAACAGTATACGATACTGCCAACCACAGAGATGAAGTATTGCCAGTGGCAACCAGTCTAATGTCTTGAGCCATTAATTGCAAATACTGTATAATTATAAAATCTGCTTTTAAGTATGAGAGATAGCTAGAAATATACTGATTATGAATGCAATGCATCTTCTGCTAAAAAAATTGATGTCGATTAACAAATACTGCTACTGTACGTGAACAAACCCCTAACATAATTTCATGGGAAAAATGGGAAGCACCAGATTTTAAAAGTGTGAAAGTATCACCATTCTTAAGTTATTCAGACTTTTTTAACATGAGAAGCATTACTCCACTGAAAATAGGGCTTTGCATCTCAACTGGACAAACTATCTATCTGACTGTCTACACACACACACACACACACACACACACACACACATATGCACACGCACATGTTTAGCAAATATGAGCTATGCTTTGAGCTTTTACTATGAGATGTGAAATGGTCATGGTGCCCCTAGTCTAGTAACACATAAAGACTTGGTGAAAATTAATACAGTAGGCTGTCCTAAAGCTTACCAGCAATTGCACAATATGACATTGCTGGAGGGGCATGTTTACATCTTTGTACAACTTTTGTTTTAACAAATGTAACTTCTTTTAGATTCAGACAGATAGACTGTATTTTTCTTATTAGGAAGCAGTATAGTGTAGTGGTTAAGAGCTCTGCTCTACAAAGTTAGAGACCTGTGTTTGAATCCCATCAGCTCCCACTTGCATACTGTGTGACCCTGAACATGTCACGCAACTTCCTCATGCTCCCAGGTCACACCTGGAAACAAACTCTGGATTAGTGTGCCTTTCCTGGTTAAACAAGTCCCCCCCCCCACACTTACTGTACATTGGCTTGCTAAATGAAGCTTGGCTATAAATAAGAGCTCTTGCTAAGACATTCAGGACTTAATGTAATGTAATAGTGTATTGAAGAAAAAAAACTTCTTGCAAGAGAAATGCTGCATGCAGTGGATACATATCTGACTCAAAACAGAAAATGTATATTGTCTATACAAGTAGGCACTATAGAGTTGTGGTTAAGAGCACCAAGCTGCAAACCTGGAGAGTTGGGTTTGAATCTCATCAGACTCCACTTACATACTGTGCGACCCTAAGCAAGTCACTTAACTTCCCTGTGCTCCCAGGTCACACCTGAAAACAGGCACTGGCTTAGTGTGCCTTTCCTGGTTAAGCAATTTCCCCTTTTCCTTTCCATATATCTGCTGGGGTTATATCAGGAGGTTGATATTGTGTATATTATTAAGTGCTGAAAATATAGTTCTGTTTGTCGTTCATGCTAAAAAAAATATTTAAGTGATTACAAGGTCTTATAAAGGTGACAATTTCCTTGTTTCACAAAGTAATTTTTTACATCTATATCAAAATTAAACCATCACTGGATCTCATTCTCAGTACCAGCCATATGGCTTTTTAATACAGCAAAATTCATGGTGGAGGTGTTAGAAAAACACCCTTACAGTAAGTGCATTTATTTATTAATGCACTGTTCATGGTTGTATTTGTTGGGTTTTGATTCATTCAACTTTAGAAAAACATATTGTTGAAGGGGAAATCTTTATTTAAAAAGAAACACAGGTTAACAGTTGAGAAAGCAAATGAAAATGAAAATCACCTGTTATCAATGTGCTGGACCGTTTTGAAGGTTATTAAAAAGAAATAGCAACTGCCTGATTAATTACTGTCATAAATAATAATTAATAATAATAACATTTCTTTGTTAAGCGCAATATCAAATGTCATAGCATGTACAATCCACAAACTCTAGAATAGATAAACACAGGTACCTAAAACCGTAACACTAGTAAATATTAAATATCCAGTACTAAAAATACTAAAAGTCAGAGAATACTAAAAATCAGGGGAAAGCATATGTAAATAAATATGTTTTTAATGCAATTTTAAAGCTCTCCACTGTCTGGCATTCTCTCACCCGATGAGGTAGAGTATTCCACAGGGTGGGAGCATTAAAACCAAAAGACCGAGCTACAGAAGACTACAAATACACCCTGGGAATTTCCAGCAATCCCTTTTTGGTTGAGTGGAGTGGTCTGAGGGGGCAGTAGGGACTCAGAAGCACGTGTAGGTAACTCAGACCAAGCCGTGGAGGGCTTTAAAAAGTTAGCAAGCCAATTTTAAAAGTGATCCACCACTGAACAGGCAACCAGTGCAGAATGCACAGCACAGGTGAAATATGACTGGCTCGAGTAGACATAGACAACAACCTGGCCACAGCATTCTGCACTAGCTGCAGGTGGTGGATATAAACCCCAGGAAGCCCTAGGTATAGGGAGTTACAGTAGTCAAGGCACGAGGTCACAAACGTATGGACCAAAGTTGGAAGGTCGCTGGATGGAACGAGGTGCTTAATCCAAGCGATGTTCCTCAGATGGTAAAAAGATGACTTGACCACAGCTGACACCTGCGAATGCAACATCAGCCCATTGTCAAATATCATCCCCAGATTCCGCACCCATTCAGAGGTCAGGAGCTGAGACCCCCTGGGCCAAAGCCCAGAGGGCTGCCCAGCAACCAACCCCTCAACATGGTTCCATGACCAACACCTCCATTTTGTCAGGTTCAATCTAAGCCAACTGGAATTCATCCAGTCTTGGATTTCAGTGAGATAGTTGGAAAACACCAAGAGCACACTATCCTGATTGGCCACAAAAGACAGGTACAGCTGAGTATCATCTGCATAACAGTGAAAACTCAGTCCGTACTCTCTTACAATGTCTCATAATGGGAGCATATATACCACAAACAACATGGGGGACAGCACTGAGCCATGTGGAACCCCACATGGCAGGGAGTAGGAGTCATATGAAAAAATCCCTGATACTACCTTCTGCAACATACCAGTGAGGAAAGAGTGAAACCATCTGAGAACTGTGTCAGACAGACCACAGATGAACCGCAGGTGATCAAGATGTACCCCATGGTCCAAGGGGTCAAAAGCTGAAGAGAGAGATCCAGAATGACCAAGCCAGGCAGCTTTAGAGGTATAACTCAAGATCTGCTGTTAAATTGAGTGTGACAAGATATAAACCATATGTTGGTCTCAGCATGATAATTTTTTTAACAAAGCAGGTTGCCTGAAGAAAATGCTGCATGTAGAGGATACATGTCTGAACCAAAACAGAAAATGTATATTGTCTACACAAATAGGCATTATAGTGTTATGGATAAGAGCACTGAGCTTCAAATATGGATAATTGGGTTTGAATCCCATCAGCCTCCACTTGTACACTGTGTCATCCTGAAATTAAGCAGAAAGAAGGGAGTATTTCTTTAAGTGCCACAGAGATTTGAAGAATTGAAGGATACACTAAACCCCCCTATAATATGTATTTCATGGAAACACCTTTTTTCAAGGGAATGCAGGATGGCTGTAGGCTCTGCCCACAGCCATAAAAATTATACAGCCAGTGATCAATCCACCTAGAAGAGGGCCACCAGGCATTGACCATATTCACATTAAACAATTTGTTTAGGAACTGGGCAGACATTATCATAAGTTTTAGAAATGTGCTTTTTTTTATAAATAAAGTTTGCTTTTATAAATAAAGTATCCCATATCCCACCAGGCAAAATAGTATTATTGTCCAGCAGGCCACTGGGCAATCCACCAGATCCCCTAGGCACCCTGCCAGAAGGTATCTGCAAGCTCCCTTACAGTATTTTGAGGGCACTCAGGGTGTATCAGGAGTCCCCATGCACTACATACTACAACTGCAGATTAAGAAGCAATGTGTGATTAAATACAGGAATGAGATACTTGACTAGTAACAACTTGTATACGAAACATTAGAAATTAACAATAACAATAACAGGGAAAGAGAAGAAAAGAAGCATAACCAACAGAGAACCAGAAACCAGAATTAAGGTGTAGCTACTAGTGGGCACACCATGCCCGGGACCCCCCTCCCTGCATCAAAACCTACTATACTTTACCTTCAACCTAGGTACTCAATGTGGCCTCTGCTGTATAATATTGCAGATATACTGTGTGTTGGTTATGTGTTTTTTTTTGTATGACTTTTCTTTGTGCTTTAAAAGGGTGACATGCAGAGAAAACTTGGTTATCTGTAAATTTCAAACAGGCAAGGAAGATGCCCAGAGTTACTGGAGAGGTCACGGGGAGGGTAAAGAGATGTCTTACAAAGATATTTGACATCCTCCTGTGAACTACTGAGACACAAGCTGATCAGTAGGAAGCCAAGACTCCACTTTCAAAGGGTATTTCCCTGGTTAACTAATTGAGGGAAGCATAGGTATTAAAATGTTTAAGAAGGTAACCCTTTTCACTTCAAAGCAGGATGCTTGGGAAACCAGTATCTAGGAAGTAACCAGTCTTTACAAGCTGGTGTCAGTTGCATTACCAGTAATACAGTGAGACATCAAAAGACAGCCAGGGAATTGGGTAGTGGTGAAAGTGCAAAAGTGACATCTAGTGGCCTAAAAGTTATGACCACACAGGGATTTTGACCCCTATATAAGTGATGAGCCAGAGAGTCATTCTCTTTCTTTTTCCTGGAGCATTTCATTATGGACACTCTTCTGACAAGACACAGAACCAGCTGTTAGTTGACACTGAAGACCAGTGTCTGAAACAGAAGGAAAGGATTCTTCAGACTTTACTTATTCTTCTGGACCTAAATTTACTATAAACTGCAGGTAGAATTAAAGTATAGTGCGCTTTTCTGGTACTTGTCAATATTTTATTTGTGTTATTCTGTGACCAAATTGATAAAACCTTTTAGTTTTGAATGTATGATAGTTTTTTTAAGTATTTAGTTTTTTTAGGAAAACCTGCCTAAGCAAGATTTTTATAATGTGTGTGATTGTGAGATGCTTATTAAAATCTGAGATCAAATGGTTATTAATGCTAAGGGGTGCCACCAAAAGTAACTATTGAAGCAAGGCTCTCTAAGAGAAATCTAGGTAAAGATAAGGAGAATACAAAATTCACAGGGAAGAGTCTGTGGGGATTTGAACCAGGTTATTGTATGTTCTGTGGGAGAAGACAAAATTAGGGTCACACAGCTATCCTGAAGAGCATGTAATGCCTGTATCTTCCCTTTTTTTGCAACAATGAAAGAAGGTCTCTCATTTGGCTACAAGACTCAAGACTAGTAGTGTACCCTAATCCAGAGTTTAAAGAAGGATGTCCTGGGACATTGTGGAGGATGTTCAGTTGTGAAATTAGCGAGGACTCTGGAAGGAGACAAGGAGGGTATTTCTGTTCCCCCCATCACTGATTGCACTTAGGAGTGGGCACTGTGAGCTCAGTGTATCTGACCCTCAGAAGTGGGTCTGTGACACAGTCTCCCACTTCCAAATGTGGAGGTGGAGAAAGGAAGCAGGGAAAGGAAGCAGGGTAACTGTAACTGCTCAACCCCACAGGATAATGGAGCCAGCAGTAAGGACATTAATGTCACAAAATCACCAGTAAGCACTGATATAGGCAGAAAAGATGAGGGGAAGAGAAAACAAGGAGAATAAGGGGGAGATCAGGAGAGGAGTTTGTAGAACATGGAGAGCCATGAGTGCGAATATCCATAGTCAAAGGAACAAAATCCCTGATCTGGTGGCCTTGATAACAGAGGTTGATCTGGATATTGTAACTATTACAGAGACATGATACAATGGGAACTATGACTAGGACATAGCTATACCAGGTTATACTTTGTTCAGGATGGACTGAGAGGGTAGAAAAGAAGGAGGGGCAGTTGTTCATGTCAAACAGGGAATAAAGGTAACAGAGATTAAAGAAATGCAGGGGTAGACAGAGGCACTGTGGGTCACCCTGGAAAGGGGCAAAGGCACAGCCATTCAAACAGGCATAATCTACAGAACACCATCATGAAGGGAGGAAATGGGTAGAGATCTACTGGAAGCCATCCATAAGATGGCAGCTAAAGGGGAGGTGTTGCTAATAAGTGGTTTCAGTCTGCCAGAAGTTGATTGGTGTATCCCAGTGGCTACAACAGCCAATATTAGAGACATCCTGGACTTTCTGGTACAGGCATGCTTCAAGCAACCAGTGCTTAAGCCAACCCAGGAGGGGTGATTTGGGGCCTTGTTCTAACCAATGTGGACAGAATTTCAGATGTCATGGTGAGTAAACACTTGGGGTCCAGTGACTATTACAGAGTGTAGATCAGTATGGCTACTGCAACAGGGTCATGCCACATGAAAGCACAGGTTCTGGACTTTAGGACAGACTTCCCAAGGATGGCATTGTGTTTCATGGAAGCCCTAGCAGAGGGTAAGAAAAAGGGGGGAGCTGAAGAACTTTCGGCCCATCTCAAAGGAGCCATAGCCAAGCAACAAACCTTTGCATTCAGAAAATAGACAAAGGCAAAAGGAAAAGAAAACCACTTAGGTTCTCATAGGTAGTTGCTGGGAAGTAAAAGCAACAATGTTTGCTTTCAGTACTTACTGTATAAAGATACACAGAAGGACGAGGAAATGGCAGTGTATCTGGAAAAGCTAAAGGAGACAGGGAAAGTGATCAGGAGAGCAAAAGTGAAGACTGAAGAGAAAATAGCAAATGAGTTTAAGAAGGGGGAAAATACTTTATATAAGTATGTTAGCAAAAGGAGAAAGATTGGGGGTGGGATTATACGGCTAAAAGAGGAGGAAGGAGAGGGAGTAGAGGGAAACCAGGAAAAAGTATCAATCTTGAACAAGTACTTCTGTTCCATCTTCACAGAGGTAGTGAATGGGACTACAGCTCAGAATCAGAATTGAAAGTGAGGTAGACAGCAGTCCATTTACAGAGGAGAGAGTACTAAAAGAACTCACAAAACTGAAAGTGGACAGGGCTATGGGACCAGATGGGATACACCCTAGAAAACTAAATTAAGGGAGGTATGGGCTGAACCACTAACAACACTGTTAAACAGATCACTGTATAAGGGACTGGAAAAGGGCCGATGTAGTCCCTCTCCACAAAAGTGGGAACAGGAAGAAGGCTGGTAACTACAGAACTGTCAGCCTGACCTTGGTGGTGGGGAAAATGATGGAACTGCTGTTAAAAGAAAGGATAGTGTAGTACCTTGAATCCAGAGCAGCACAGGATCTGAGGCAGCATGGATTCATGGTGGGAAAGTCATGTCAAACAAATCTGATAGATTTCTTTGACTGGGTGACCAGGGAGGCAGATCAAGGGAAGCAGTGAATGTGGTCTACTTTGACTTCAGCAAGGCATTTGACACAGTTCCACATGGGAGGCTTGTGAGCAAGCTGGGCAGCTAAGGATTGGGTCATAAGGTGGTGAACAGGGTTGGAAATTGATTGAAGGTCAGAATGCAGAAGGTGGTGGTAAACAGAACTAAATTTGAGGTAGAAAGGGTGACTAGCGGGCTACCACAGGGATCAGTTCCTGGGTCAGTACTTTTTGCATTCACTTGTGTGCATGCACAAGGAATGTCTTGCAACAGTATGACTTTTTGGAGGTGTGTGACCCTCCTTGCGAATGCAGAGCCCAGTGTAGCAGGCACGACCCTACCGGACCAATACATGCCGAGCTGTGTATGACAGCAGTTCGGCTGTGTTGGGCTTCACTTCTAAGAAAAGGTCTGCTGCAATTAGCAGTGGTAGCGTGTGTGCAACTAGCATACTGACATCAGCCGAACTGCTGTCATACATAGCTTGGCATGAAATCCCTCCCACTTCCTCCCTCTGCTAATGAAAGCGTCCGTCTTTTTATTGTTTTTAAAATTCCTGTGAAAAAAGAAAACAGTCCCTTGGTGAGTCCCTTGCCCCCCCCCCACCAACTCCTGCCCACCCTCTGGACACCCACCTCCCCACACCCCACACCACCCCATACTTAACTCTGCACCCCGATGCAATGATCTTCAGTGGACTGGGAACATATCTGCACTGTTCAAAGCCATCCGCAAACTGAGGAAATGCCGGTAAGCTGTATTATGGCATATATGAGTTTTTTCCAACTTAGGTGGATATCGCAGCCATTTTTCCGACTTTTGGCACCAAATTTTCAGCAAGGGGTTCTTGGGACACTTCTCATGAATTCACTCACTGTCATGCCATTATTCAGTCCGGAAAGGTGATTTCGCCGTCTGTGTGGAATCACCTTTCGGGACTGACTAACGAAACAACAGTATCAGTGTTCATGAGGTGGCTCTCAAAAAGCTTATCTTGCAAATTTGGTGAAAAAATTCCAAAAAAATTACTGTTTTATGAGTGTGCATTTCACAGTTTCCACACACACTCATAAGTTCTCGAATTTGTAATATTTTCACCTCCTTATGAACAGTGCAGCTGTCATTTTTCACATCCTGGCCAAAATGTGTTTTCGCATTTCCAGCGCAGAATAGTGCGGTTGCAGTTGGAAATCAGTGTTCACTAAAGAGTAAGACAATCACAGCAACACTGATCATGAGCAGAGGTCTTAAAATGCTTATATTGAAAATCTGGTAACAAAAGTTCATAAAATGCCTGTGTTACGAGCGTGCATTGCACAGTTTCTACATACACTTGTAACTTCATGAATTTGTAATATTTTCACTCCAGATTTTCAACATTGGCATTTTCCCATATCTCCTTATAACAAGTACAGCTGTCATTTTTCACATCCTGGCCAAAATGTGTTTTTGCACTTCTGGAGTAGAATAGTGTGGCAGCTGTGGGAAATCAGTGTTCTGTACAGAGTAAAAAAATCACAGTGACACTGTTCATGAGCAGACATTCTAAAATACCTATGTTTAAAATTTGGTGAACAAATTCAAAAAAATGACTGTTTTATGAGCGTGCATTACGCAGTTTCAACGCGCGGTTGTAACTTCGCGAATTTGTAATAATTTCACTCCAGATTTTCAACATTTGCATTTTCTCACACCTTCTTATGAACAGTATAGCTGTCATATTTCACATCCTGGCTGAAATGTGTTTTCATACTTCTGGTGCAGAATAACGCGGTCGTTGTCGGAAATCAGTGTTCAGTACACAGTAAGAAAATCATAGTGACAGTGTTCATGAGCAGAGGTGGCAAAATGCCTGCTTTGAAAATTTGGTGAAATAATTCCACTGAATGACTGTGTTACAAGTGTGCGTTGCACAGTTTCCACACAGGCTTGTAACTTTGAGCATGACTAGGGCGTTAGGGTTCCTAAGACAGACACTTAAGAAGTATGAGGCTGAAATGTTAATAGGTACAAGAGGAGTTGCATAGAGGTGCTTTGTTGGGACATGGATGCTGAAGGAACATGCATACAACTTGAGGGGGGGCCTGCATAAATGCCTACCACCACTGCAAATACCTGCAAGTGAATGTTCGGCATTGACAAATGCTTGTTAATATCTTCATTATTGACTCTGTGGAAGGGCTGGGGGGGTAGGTCTCTTTGCAGATGACTCCAAAATCTGCAATAGGGTAGACAGTCTGGGAGGGGTGGAGATGACAATGACGAGTGACATAGCTAAGCTGGAAGAATGATTTAGAGTGTGGCAGCTAAAATTCAATATGAAGAAGTACAAAATCAAGCACTTGTGCAGGAATCTGGCAGAACATTACATGGTGGGTGAAGAGGTACTAGAGACTATTAAAAAAGAAACAGATCTAGGGGTGATCATATCTGATGGTCTAAAGGTGGACCAACAATGTACAAAGGCAGTAGGGAGAGCCAGTGGGATGCTGAGGTGCATTGGGAGATTTATCACCAGCTGAAGGAAAGAGGTTGTGATGCCTCATTGGTGAGACTTCATTTGGAATACTGTGTCCAGTTCTGGAGGTCACAGTTCTGAAAGGGCATAGACAAGATAGAGGCCTCTCAAACAAAGGCAACAAAAATGGTACAGGGACTGAAACAAACATCACACAAGGTGAGAATGGAGGATTTCCTTATGTATACCATGGAGGAGAGAAAGGTGACATGGCAGAGACCTTCAAGTACCAAAAGGGAATAAATAAGATACAGGAGGGCAGCATCTTTCAGATGAATAAATGCTCTAAAACAAGGGGGCAGGACTTAAGACTGGAAGGTTGTAAACTAAGGGGCAATATGAGAAAGTACTTCTTCACAGAAAGGGTAATGGAGGTATGGAACACTCTCCCAGCAGAGGTGGTGGGGGCAAAATCAGTGAGGGAATTAAAAGCTGTATGGGATAGACACAGTGGAACCCTAGTAGTTCAAAAGTGGAATACAAGCAGGAGATAAAGTAGGATCTGCAGCATTCTATTGGGTAGGGGTAAATCAGGCATAATGGATGGGCCTGACAGTCCTTCTCTGCCATCAGATACGATATTTCCATGTTTCCAATGGTAAAAGGGATCATTCAATTAAGAATTCTTGATGACATCTGCATATACCACTCAGGACCTCCAAGCATCCTCGAATGTATCCATTGTAATGCAAAGTTTCGCTGTAAGATATTCCATATTAATGGCTTGCCCTACTGTTTTTCACCACTCTATCACCCCTGGGACTGTGTAATCGAACCAGTAGGATGTCAGGGTCTTTAGGGCTTCCAAAACCATGCACTGAAAAACCTCTGTACCTTTGCACAAGAGATCCCTGGTACCCCAACCCCAACAAATAATGATGAAAAGCATCTGGCATCTCCACTTCCCAAATCTTAGAAAGTTCCAGGCAAGTCTCTTTCCAAAATGTTTACTATCTTTGGGCAGACCTATATAATGTGATAGTGGGTGCCTGATGCACCATGATTTCACCTTCCTTCTTTCCCTTATGTGCCAGAAGAAGATTTTGCCCCCTCCTTCACTGTCTGGGCTATCCTTTCCTCCTTTCCTCTGTTTGTGCCTTTGCACTTCTAACTGCTTTACCCACCTCCCTCTGCATTGTCTGATACATTTCCTTGTTTTCCACCCTTCCACCCTCCCTTCTTTCCCTCCTATAGCTCTCTGCCTTTACCACATTAATAGTCTCAGCCATTTGCCCATGGCTGACCTCTAAATGTTTGATTTTCTCAGACCACCCCATTCTAGAACTCTCTAAAACCTGGTTATCCACCAAGACTTCATCATCTAACATTGCTTTTCCAGCTTTCACCATCTACTGACAGGATAGAGGAAGACAAAGTTGGGGTGGTTGCCTTAGAAGTATTCTCTTCCCTTAGTTTTATTTACATCTTCCAGGAAGCTATTCCTAGGACCCATGAACTAATTTTTTCCAGAATTACTTTTCACATTCTATCACCCTGTTCATTACTGGCATATATGGCTCCCCTAGCAAAGGTAGAGGATGCTGTTACTGACTTCATTTCCAGACATCTAGCTCATGTGGGTACTCCAAGGCATGAATACATCAATGTAATAGACAAAGTCTTCACCAATTGCTCACTTACCCTACCAGATTCAGTTGCCAGGCCTCCAACCACTCCCTCTTGGATTGGATCCTGTCTACTCAACCCTGCTATAGTTTGTCTGCTGATACCTTTCCTGATTTACTCAGTGATCATTGAATCACCTATTGTATCCATAAAAGCAGGATGAACAAGGCACCACCTAAAATGTTGCAGGGTGCTCTTTCTATAAATTGTCCCTGTCTGATTTTGTGTCTGATCTCTTGATTGCCGATTAGAGCCCAGTGTATGAATCTCTTGACCCTGATCAGGCATTGTCTCGTTTCTGCACCTTATTCCTAGCCATTTACAACACCCATACCCCAATGATGTCATCCAGAATAAAGAGGGTTCATCCCCCATGCCTCCACTGATTATATGCAACTAGTCAAATTAAGAGATGGTGGGAGGTCACGTGATGGCTGCCTGATCAGACGTTCCTTCATCTCGCTCCCATCCCCCAGCCACCAAAAGCTCCTTTTTTTACCTGCACCACTCAAAATATTACCCAGTTTTCTACCTGTATTATGGGGATCAGTGTCTGTCCATCTTTTGACCAGTCTTGAGAAACCCAATGAATACAGATGTGAAAAATGTGCCTCCTAAGCACACCCCACCGACTACTCCAGAAAATGCCTCTAAGTGTTCTAAGCCACAGGTGGCTGGTAAACCTGCTACTACCTTTAGGGCACTTACTGAGGAGTGCTTTCTGGCAGAGATTGAACTACTGAAGATGGCACTACTCACCATATCAGGGTCACTTCAACAGCTTCAGGAATCAATGGAAGTCTTAACTCACAAGGTTGGTGACAAAGAGAGACACACTTCCTCCCTGGAAGATTGGAGGTCCAAAGTCGAACCAGAGTTCACCAATCTTTGTCATCACTGCAAAAAGTTTGAGGAGTGACTGGAAGATCTGGAAGCACACAGCTGGAGCAATAATTTAGTAATTTTGGGCTTACTGGAGTGGGTGGAAGGCTCTAATGCTATTCTTTTTACCAAAAAGCTGTGTGAATAAATAACGGGGCTTTCACGCAATGGTCCCACATATGTTATAGAGTGGGACCACAGGTCGCTGCATCCACTGCCCACTCCTGGTGCAGCCCCACAGCCCCTAATTGTCCGATGTCTAAATTTCCTGGATGAGCAGCACTTACTCACCAAAACCAGGAATATAAAAGAGATCCTGTGGGAGGGGGCTCACATCTGGATTGCCCAAAATCTGCCTGCATCTGTACACCAGAAGAGGTGTGACTTCCACCCAGGTGTCTCTAAAATCCTTTCTGCCAATATATGCTTCAGGATGAGATGTCCTGCTCAGCTACAAGTTCTCCATCAAGGGGAATGGTGGAGCAACGAATCCCTAGCTGATGGCTCTAAGGAACTGAACGCTTTATTTCCTGATCTCTTTAAGGGCACCTGATTTGTTATCCCGGGCCTTCCTCATGGAGTTCCCTTGGATCACTTTTCCTGTCTGTTTTTGCCTACAATGAACAGTGTTGTGCTATTTTTGAGGACTGGACAGCAGACTTTCCTGTTTACTGATCCCCTTGCTACTATGGCTATGTTACCATGGGTTGCTAGTGTATGAAATGTGGGCCCTTTGTACACTGGGGCTTTTCTACCAAGCTACTGCAGCACCAGGAGATTTCTTTTATTGGCTCACTACTGTCTGCTGCCATAGTAACACAGAGAAAGGACTTAAACAAGACAATATCACTACTGAGTTCCCTGGCGATCAGATGTAGTTACCTCTGGCACGCTGCTACCATAATTAACCTACCCTAGTCACTGTCTTTATTTGTTCTTCACTTTGGGAATTGGTTTCCTGGAACTTTGTTCTTAATAACTTTTCATCAAGTGGATGTCTATTGGCTCCATCATCCTGACTGTGAACTTTGCTACCACTGCAGCTGGAAATGCTAGTTATTTGCATATGCCTCCCCTGCAATCTGTTTCTTTCCCTTCGTTCATGAGCAGTTATTTTATATGGTCCCAACGTTATCTATCCTTTGTTCAGAGGTGTAATCTAAGACTGTTTGAACTCCATATGGTCTAATGCTACTAATTTGGGATCTTTCTCATATAGTTTTAATGATCAATCCTATGTCATTGCACAAGGGTTTATGAAACTTTTTGAGAGGAGAGGGGCTGTTGGTTTGGTTTGCATGTTTTTTTTTTCTCCTCTTATATTCCACTCCCAGGCCACGGTTCTATAAAGGCTATGACTGGCATAACTGCACTTGTGCCAAAAAAAATGGCGCATGTAGCAAGTTACACCAGCAGTTGCGTCATTTGCAATTCTACAAAGCAGACTGCGACATGTTGCAGGCTGCTTGTGCCAAAGTGCTCATACGCCACCAGGTACAGCCTAAAACCCCTGCAACATGGTGCTAGGGGGTTTACGGCATCTGTTGCACCCTATTCTGGAAGGGCAGCAACAAAGTCCATGATCTGCCATTCTAGAACAACCCTGAAGGACATCTGTCAAAGTACAATTACATCAGTATGTAGCTGGTGTAATTGTACCTACACCCTCCGGGGGTTGTGCAGATCTGCCACAGGGCTGGCACCCAATACATGTGTCCTCCCCCCCATGCCCAGCACTCCCACACAGTATAGCCCCACAGGGCTGCAGTGTTCCTCACACCCCCGATCCCCAAACTGTTATGTGTTTTATGTATGTTTTATGTATGTTATTTTAAGGAATGTATATGGTATGACACACTGTACAGTTTTTGTGCGGCGCCCAGAGCCTTTGGGATTGGGCGTCTTTTTAAATAAAATTGACATTGACATTGACATTGACATTATGCCTCACAGGGCAGCTGTGCCCACCAGCTCCCGATCCCCCAAACTGTAATGCCCCGCAGGGCAGCTCTTCCCCCCGGACACGTTCCTGACCCCGTAAACCAAGTCCCTCCATGGTCGCATAGTGTGCAAATATAAATAAAAGTCCCTGATGTCTCTGGCAATCTAATGGCCCCCCAGACCCCACCCAGCAGTTGCAGTCCACCTGCACCTCCCCCAACCCATCTCCAGATGGCAACTGGTACAGTCCACCTCTCACCTCCACGGCCAACTGTTGACAATGCACCACATGATTGTTTATTGTACGTATGCGCTATGAATGAAATTCATTCATTGAGCATATATGTACAGTAAGCGCTCATGTGGTTCTCAGTAGGTGGCTGGCCATGGAGGTGAGAGGTGGGCTGTGCAAGTCATCGGTTGGGGATGGGTGGGGGAGTGTGAGTGGACTGGTACATGGGGGTGGGGGCCACTAGACTGCCAAGGACATTGGGGAATTTTATTTATATCTTCACACTATGTGGCCATGGAGGGACTTGGTTTATGGGGTCAGGGAACATGTCTGGGGGGGATGAGTTGCCCCATGGGGCATTACAGTCAAGGGAATCGGGGGCTGGTGGGCACAGCTACCCTGTGGGGCATATCAGTTTGGGGGATTGGGGGTGTGGGGAACACTGCAGCCCTGTGGGGCATGGCTGATTTGGGAGCTGGTGGGCACAGCTGCCCTGCAGAATATTGGCCAACATGGGTTCAGGGGCAAGGGGTGCCCTGCGGAGCTCTTTTGGTGTGGGGGGTGACAACTGCACTATTCCGCCGCAGGCTGTGACCTGCAACATGACCATCAGGTATGCCCTTAGTGTGGCATACCATCCATATGTTGCAGGTCTCAGGACTTACCCGCAGGGACCCTGCCCCTTCTAGAACTGGGGGCAGGGTCCATATTGCAGCTGAGTTTGGCACAATTGACCTTTGGCGGTGACTTGCACCATTCTTCTAGAATCCCGCACCCAGTCTTTTTTTTTATATCATCTTTATTTCTGCTCCTCTCGTACGGCCCCCATCTGACTGACTCCCCCAGCTCCTTCCCCCTGAATTACCGGGGCTTACCTTACGCCTGGTCCAGGAGTGGTGCTTGCGGAGAACTGGTCACCATCCTGCTGCCAGTTTCTTTTTTCCCTCTGTTTTCTCCCCATGTTCCCGAGGGCCCCAGGAGAGGGTCGCATGCATGTGGAAGCACGCATGAGCCTTACATCCCCAGTAACGACCCTCCTCCACCCACTCCATTGGCCTATCGCTGACACCCTGCTTGCATAGCTCCTTGGCCTCCACTAGGGGGCAGCTGTTAGCGAGGGATGCCATCCCACCTCCCTGGAGAGGACAGCTGCCTATTGGCTGCTCCATCCAGCTTCGCCCTCCCCCCTGTGCCAACCTCCGTCGAGCCAGGCTAGCTGCCGAACCCTGGTCGCTGATGTGCCGTGAGGTGAGATGTCCAGTGCCTCAGCCCTCTGCTCCACCAGGTCGGCAGCCCATCCCCAGTCTTTATGTGACATGCTTGGTAGCCTAGGTACCTTAGCTCTTGCATAACTCTCTGTTTCACAGGATTGGTGGTTGTGGAGAGGTTAATGTTTGTTAAGGCAGTGTTAATGTGTCATGGGTGGGAGGGTTTTTTGGAGGACGGTGTCTGGGACTGGGGGGGACATGTTTGTTAGAGATTTTAGGGAGGTGGGTTGGGTATAGGATACACTTGTTAACTGTTTCTGTAGTTTTTCTGTTGTGGGGTGGTTGGGATCCTAGAGAAAGCTTGGGCTTTTCCTACTAAATGTGTGGTGTTAATGAGTAATGTAGTATACAACATTATATTCTGGAACATTCGGGATCACAGGATAAGCACAAGCAACACATGGTGTTGCAGCATCACCATAGATCCCAAGCCCATGTTGCCCTGATAAAGGAGTTCCACTTGTGCTGGAATAACATACACTTTCTCCAGAAACAATGTGTTGGTGGGGCTTTTGGAATGGGAGCTAGCTTGAAATGTGAAGGGGTGGCAATATTAAATGCCAGATCAGTCTCCTTTCAGGTCGTTCAGGAGATAGAGGACCCAGAAGGGTGCTACATCTTTCTCCGTGCCCAGTTAGGTCTGACAGCTGATCTTAGGATTCATTTATGGGCCTAATAATGCCACTCCAGCTTTTTTTCCACTTCAAGCAGGCAGCTTAGCTCTCTCACAGTTTGTCCCACTATGCTAGGGGGACACTGGAACCTTGTTCTCCACCCAGATCTAGACAGGTCCAACTCCTCCCGGCGAGGCCTCTTGCCTGCTCAGCATAGCCCAAGGGACCTCCTGGATGCATATGGCCTTGTTGATCCTTTGGCAAGTGCTGAATCCCTCCTTCCCATCAATACACCTTCCATTTACCACCACATAAAACCTTCTCCTATATTGATTTTTTTCCTTCTTAGTAAACCCTCCATTCCTGGGCTTACAGCCTGTGAGATTTTGCCCCTGGTCATATCTAATCATGCCACAGTCTCCCTGATTTTACTCCTAAATCATCTGGAGGTGAGGGAGAATATATGGTACCTTAATACCCAGTTACTCAAGGCTTCCTCACTTCTACAATGCCTCCAGACCTATCTTGTAGAACTCCTTACAAACAATGAAGGCTCCGTCCCTCGTCTTGATACACTGTGGAGGGCTGTGAAGTGTGGTGTCAGAGGGGAGTGCATTCACCTAGCAACTTTCCAGAAAAAAGATTTAATAAAGGAAGAGAATTCTCTCCTCAGGTAGATCGGGGAGAGGGAAAAGATCCTTTCCCCTTCTGTCTCAGATGACCTTCTTGGACAGTTGTCCACTCTTTGGGCGCGTTATTATGAGCTCCAAGCAGACAAAGCAGATCTGGCATTACTCCGGACTCAAACCAGATATTTGGAGCCTGGAGAGAGAGAGAGAGAGCCATGAAGTTGTTGGTTTGGTGCCTTAAACATTTGGAAGCCTCACAGGCAGTTCCCTGTCTTCAGGCATCCCTTTCCTCACCCCTCCTAACCCAACCCCGGGACATAGTGGAAGCCATCTGTGCATGCTACGCTGATTTGTATTTGGATCCCCAACCTACAGGGGACTTGGATTCCCAAATCCAGAATTATATAGCTAATCTCACCCTTCCCAACTTGGATCTGGACCAGTAAGCCTCTCTGAATGGTCATATTCTTCAGAGGGAAATTATGGCTACAATTGAACAGCTCCCTGTAAATAAGTCTCCAGGACCAGCTGGGCTGTGTAATGAGTTCTATAAAGCCTTTAAGGTGGATCTGGCACCTCTTCTTATGAGACTTTTCAATTCTTTCCTCTCAGAGGGACTTGCCAAGCCCTCCTTTAATAAAGCCTGGATCACCCTAATCCCTAAGGAAGGGAAGGATCCCTTCCAGTTACTGGCCAATATCCCTCTTAAATTCAGATTTGAAATTGCTGGCCAAGGTGCTTGCTATCCAGCTGCAGCATGTTTGGGATTCCTTGATTTCTCTGGCTCAGGTTGGCTTCATAGTAAACAGCTTCTCTAGCTATAACCTGTGAAAGTTGCTTTACCTGACTTCTGTGTCTGGGGAGAGTGGGGTTCCAGCTGCCCTGCTCTTGCTAGATGCAGAGAAAACCTTTGATCGTGTTTCTTAGTCATATCTTTTTGCCTCCCTTCAATAATTTGGGCTTCCTGAGAATTTTTGTAGATGAATTTGAATCCCATATGATTCTCCATCTGTTCATATTGGTTGCAATGGACTCTCTTCATCTCCCCTGCTTCTTCAGCACAGTACCCGACAGGGCTGCCCACTATCTCCTATTCAACCTGTACTTAGAGCCCCTTATACTTTGACTAATGACCAATCCTCGGGTAACTGATATCCTGGTGGGGGCAGAGAGATATGCCTTATCAGCTTATGCCAATGATCTTCTCCTTCACTTTGAGTTCCCCAAGAGATCCATCCCTGCAGCTCTTGCAGAAATCCAGAAGTTCTCCTGTTTCTCGGGATACAAGTTGAACCTGGATAAATCTCAAATACTCCCCTTGAACCACTTGATCTCCAGATCCAACCTCAAACACTTGGGCCTTGCCTGGGCTCCCAAGGAGCTGATCTACCTTGGGATTCTGATCCCTCACTTTCTGCCTAACTTAGGCAAAGTCAATTTGGCCCACCTGCTGTTGGTCCTGCAACAGCACCTCCAAAGATGGTCTGATCTTCCCTTCTCTCTCTGGGGTCGGGCGAGTATTGTCAAAATGACTGTCCTACCCTGTTTGCTGTATCCTCTGGGGATGATTGGACCATACCTACGTAAGTCCTGGTTTATACAGCTCCAGAGACTGCTCAATTTCTTTGGAAAGGAGGGATGGTACATCAGGTGTACACCAAATTATCCCAGTCGAAAGATTGTGAGGGACTTCTTCCCAATTTCTTACTCTATTATTTAGCCCTGTATAGTGCTAAATGTCTCATACGGGATGCTGTAGAGTAGGGAGGTCATGGAAGGGTATTACCCTAGCTGGCATCATATTGAGGAGACCTTATGCAAGCGAGAAGGTTTGCATCTTACTAATCTTCTCTATCTTACTCCATGTCTATTACCCCGAACTCTCCATCATCTCCCCCTGGCCTGGTCCCTCAAGGCATGTGTGCAACTCCATCACTACATTCAAGTTTATACATTGTATAATATATATATTTCTATATAACAAATCACACACGCATGCACACACACACACACAAATACAAAAAAAAATAAAAAATACTAGATAAACATGTGGGGAGTAGTGCAATGTAATGGCTGTGGGGCAGCAGTCTTCTGGGAGCCTTTCTGGAGGCTGAGATGCTGCCCTATTTGCAGACAACTATCTGCCCTGAGGGAGGAAGTTGCCCATCTTCAGGCCGCACTGGACAGTAGTAAGGAAACCTTCTCCCAGGCCACACTGGACAGTAGGAAGGGAACCTCCCCCATCCAGGGAGCACTAGCACCACCACCACTACCTCATAGGTTGCAAAGAAAGCACAGCAGTTGGACCACAGTGGGCTCAGGGAGGGTGAGGAGGGTGGAACAGAGGCATACCCAGTCAATTGTTCCACTCCACAATCCATACACCATTCTGGGAGCATAGCTCCCCTATGGATGCACCAGAGAAGACTGATGACAACTGTCACAAGGAGGCCCACAGGAAGGAGGCAGAGGACACCACAGGGAAGGAAGCAGCTCCTGGTGGGGACCCAATCATTAGGGTATAGAACTGGGGAGCTGGGAAAACTGAAGTAAGATGCCTGCCTGGTGCCATGGCTTGGAGGGACAGGAAGCGCATCCTCAGGATCACGAGAACAGCTGCAAGGGATTCTGAGCTGGATGTAATTGTCCACCTAGGGGCAAATGACTTGGCTCATCATGAGATTACAGCAGTGCAGGAGGACATTGGGGAGTTGGGGAGGGACCTAAGACAAGTAACACACACAGTATCCTTCTCAGAGGTGCTGCCTGTCAAAGGCATGGGGGAGGTGAGGGTAATTGGCACCATGCAGTTTAATGAATGGTTGAAAAAATGGTGCGGAGCACAGGGGTTTGGCTTCATTGAGGACTGGGGTTCCACCTGGAGGACACCAGCCTATACTGGCAGGATGGTCTGCATCTGTCCAGGAAGGAACAAGTCTTTTGAGCAATTGGTTTAAATGCTTCATTTGCAAGCTTTTAAACTAGTCAAGGAGGCACTGACAAGCAGCAGGAAAATCCCAGCCTCTCCTACAAAACAGGGTACTAAATGAGAAAAGACCGAGGTAGAGCGGTCAGTAGGGGATGCTGCAACAGAAGGTAAAGCCATCAAAAATGGAAGCAATGAGTACCAATGCCCGTAGTCTGGGTAACAAGCTTCCTGAATTAGTGGCCTTGATGGAGGAGGAACATCTGGATATCGTGGCAGTCACAGAAACATGGTACACACAAAACCATGACTGGGGCATAAACATACAAGGATACACTGTCTACAGGAGGGACAGGAAGGGTAAAAGAGGAGGAGGAGTAGTTCTTTACATAAGGGAAGGAATAAAAGCAACAGAACAAAAGGGTAAACAGGAAGGAGAAAAAGCACTGTGGGTAAATATGGAGACAGGCAATGGCACCACAATACGCACAGGGGTTGTATACAGACACCCTTCTCAAGGGAAGGAAATGGACAGGGAAATGATAGAAGGTATACTTAGAATGGCAGAAAAAGGGGAGATATTGCTGATGGGTGATCTGAATATGCCAGATGTTAACTGGAGTGCAGTTGCAGCTGCCACTTCGAAGAGTGCAGTTATTCTAGATGCCCTACAGGGGGCATGCCTTAGACAACTAGTACTGGAGCCCACTTGAGAGGGAGCAATATTAGACTTGATTCTCTCAAATGGAGATGGAGAGAGGATCACAGATGTAAAGTGGGTAGCCATCTGGGAACTAGTGACCATCGAACAGTATGGTTCACAATAAACACAGCAATAGAGTCAAGCCATACAAAGACAAAAGTGCTGGACTTTAGGAGGGCTGACTTTGCCAAAATGGGTGAGTGCCTAAAGAATGCACTAGCAAATGGGCAGAAAGGAGGGGTGGAAGAACAATGGGAAATAAAAAAAACTGCCATCACAGAGGTAACAAGCCTTTCTGTGAAGCAAATAAACAAAACAAGACGATGTAAGAAACCACTATGGTTCTAAAGGAAGTGGCAGTGAAGGTTCAAGAGAAAAAGAAAGCATTCAGGAAGTACAAGGAATCACAGAAGGAGCAGGACAGAGAACTGTATCATTTAAAGCAAAAGGAGGCTTGGAAGGCAGTCAGAACAGCAAAGGCCCAAACCGAGGAAAAGATAGCCAACTCAGTTAAGAAGGGGAATAAAACCTTTTATAGGTACATCAGGGAGCAAAGGAAAACCAAGGGAGGGATAGTGCGGCTTAATAAAGGGGAGGGAGGGTGGGCAGAGGGAGACTGTGAAAAGCAAAGATACTAAACAAATATTTTTGCTCAGTATTTACAAATGAAGAGGGGAGGTACATAAAACAAACAGTAGTAACACTCTGGATACAGAAGTTGATACCAGCCCATTTACAGAAGAAGGGTTCTGAAAGAACTCTTAAAACTGAAGGTGGACAAAGCAATGGGGCCTGATGGGATTCATCCCAGAATTCTAAAAGAGCTAAGGGTAGAACTAGTGACACCACTGACTACCCTTTTAACAAATCATGGGAGGATGGGTGGTACCCAAGGACTGGAGGAGGGCAGATGTGATTCCCCTTCACAAAAGTGGGAGCAAGGCAGAAGCAGGAAACTACAGACCTGTTAGTTTAACCTCAGTGATAGGGAAAATGATGGAATCACTTCTGAAGGAAAGAATTGTCAGTATCTAGAGGCCAGAGGGGCACAGGACCCTAGACAGCATGGATTCACAGCGGGAAGGTCATGCCAGACAAATCTGATAGATTTCTTTGACTGGGTGACCAAAGTAGTAGATCAGGGAGGGGCTGTGGACATGGCCTACCTAGACTTTAGCAAGGCATTTGACACAGTCTCACACAAAAGATTAATATACAAGTTAGCCAGCCTGGAGTGAGTCCCAAGATGACAGCCTGGGTAAAGAACTGGCTGGAGAATAGGACACAGAGAGTAATAGTAAATGGAGTCCACTCAGAAGAAAGGAGGGTTACTAGTGGGGTACCGCAGGGTTCAGTATTAGGACCGGTCCTCTTCAATGTCTTTATAAGTGACATTGTGGAAGGACTGGAAGGAAAAGTATGTCTCTTTGCAGATGACACTAAGATCTGCAACAGAGTTGATGCACAGGGTAGGGTGGAAAGGATGAGAAGGGACTTGGCAAGGTTAGAGGAATGGTCAAATGTATGGCAGCTTAGATTCAATGCTAAGAAATGCAAGGTAAAGCACCTGGGAAACAAAAACCCAGGGGAAGAGTACACAATGGGGGGTGAGATACTAACAACAACAAACATGGAAAGGGACCTGGGGTTAGTCATATCAGATGACCTAAAGGTGGGCAAGCAATGTGAGAGGGCAGCAAGGAGGGCTGGGGGAATACTGGGATGCAGAGGGAGAAGCATCACCAGTAGAAAACAGGAAGTTATTATCCCTCTGTACAGACAGCTGGTGAGACCCCATCTGGGGTACTGTGTGCAGTTCTGGAGACCCAATCTCCATAAAGACATAGACAGGATGGAAGCTGTCCAGAGGAGGCAACTAAAATGGTGCAGGGTCTGCACTGGAAGACATATGAAGAGAGTTTAAGGAGCTTAATATGTATAGCCTCAAGGAAAGGAGGAGGAGGGGGTACATGATAGAAACTTTCAAGTACCTCAAGGGAATCAACAAAGTCCAAGAGGGTAGCATCTTTCAAAAAAGAGGTGTGCAAGAACAAGAGGCATAATTTGAAGATAGAAGAGCGGCTCAGAGGTAATTTAAGGAAGTATTTTTCACAGAGAGGGTTGTGGATGCATGGAATGGCCTTCCGGAGGAAGGTTGTGAGTCAAAATCAGTGGTGGAATTCAAGCATGCATGGGACAGTCATAAGGCAATTCTGGGGGTTGGGGGTAAGAAGAAGTAGGCTGCTGGTTAACTAGGATCTGCAGCTTATCCAGTAGGTAGGGAAATGGGTAGACTGGGTGAGTCAAGCGGTCCTTATCTGCCGTCAAATTCTATGTTTCTATGTTTCTATGTAAGTTGACTGGGCTAGGGACCTTTATCAGCCAGTTTTGGGTAACTCTCATTTTTTAGTAGCCGGCCATCCTATGCCAAAAGCTTTCTGCCCCCAGCTTTGGGGTGTTTCAGTTAGTCAGCTCCTTCAGGACAGGAAGCTTATGCCATTGATGGACCTTGTCGTGAAATTTCAACTCCCACTCTTTCTCAGTTTCCATTATCTCCAGCTCACCAGGGTTCTGATAGCATTCTATGGTCCACTCCCGTGGCTTATACCGGAGGTGGAGATTTTACCAACCTTATTGTACTACTCAGTGCAGCCCCATACAACCTTCTGTTTATGTACCTGTCTCCAATCCCAGGATCCCAATGCCTTGACTGGGACATGTTTCTTTTGACACCATAAATTGGCCTTGGTATTTCCCCCCAACATTGGCAAGAAATATGGCATGACCATTACCTTTTTCTGAAAAGAGACAAACATATGTGGATGCAATTCTGGATTTTGCAGAACATGTATTTCACCCTGCTCAAACTTTTCCAGATATGAAAGTCTCCATCCCCGTTATGCCCAAAATGTCATCATCCGGAAGGTGACCTTTTACACATGCTAAGGGCGTGTCCCAAGATTATCCCTATTTGGCATCAAATACATGATTCCCTTGACCTGTTACTTTGACTAGAACAAGCATTCACACCAGAGATTTTGTATCCTAGGAGGCTTTTCCTCTGACTTCTCAAATTCCTGAAAGGCCCAAATACTGTAGCTCTCATTTCTATTTCCATGAAGGTTGTCACTTTAAGGCACTGGCTGAAGGCTGAGTCTCCCTCCTATGGTGAATGGTTCAGAGAGCTTCTCCAGACCCTAACTATTGAAAAACAGATTCTAAAATCTCTCCGACAGGGCACTCCTTATGCCCAGAGGCTGGCCAGACTGTACACTCTACTGTTAACCTCTGGGGGTAAGGCTTCTTGAAATCACCTTATTGGTGTGACCTACTATTTGTGATTTTTTTTTTCCTTTCTTGGTTTTAATGCCCAGATTCTCTTCTGGATTATGGAATCTTGTAATCCTCTACTGCAGATTACCTGGGGACTATGCTTATGATCCTGCTTCAAGATACTACCAAGGTGCTCTTTCCTCCCTTTTTTCTTTTGCCTTGTGAGCTCTGTTCTTTTCTTTTCCCTGTTTTCATAACCTGTCGCCTAACTCTAGGATCAAGGTGGTGGGTGGAAATATTGGTGAGGTTAGTTGGGGGTTCCACCTTTTTTTCTTATTGGTGTTGTTATTGTTAGATTATGGTAGTATGTGTGTCATTTTGCCACATTGTACTGTGTACTTTTTTTTTTAACTTTAATAAAATGTTAATTACAAAACAAAATAAGAGAGAGGGTGTTTGGTCAGCTCACAAAGCTTCTGGTACTTCTGCTGATCTTCAACAGCACAGCAGGCTCAGGAACCCATGCACACAGACCGTTTGTTGGGTTTGAATCCCACAGCCGCCAAGGTACATACTGTGTGATCCTGAGCAAGTCACTTAACTTCCTAGTGCTCCCAGGTCACCTCTGGAAACAAGCTTCAGCTTAGTGTGTTACTCCTGGTTAAGCAATGTTCCCATTCTCATTTGTAAAGTCAAAGCCTCTTACTTCCATTCCAAATTCATTAGGGAATCACCAAATCCATCCAAAGTCTGGTATGTGGTAAATAATCTGCTCCACCTCTAGTGTTCTAACTCAGACATTACCTGCCTCAGGTATACCTCCAGTGTGGTCACCAGTCAGAAAACCAAAGTTAATACTTCGAATACTCAATTTGTTGATGGATCCCTGGCTATTGTTCCTTCTCCATCTCCTGATTATAGCTCCCACCAATCCCCTCCACCCATACCTTCCCCCACAGTGCTAGTGTCAGATTTGCCTTCTTCAGAATCACCTTATTGAAAGTCCTTCTTTAGCTCTGCCACATCAAGCCATGTTCTTGCTCTGCCTTGGATATTCTACCCCCACTTGCTGAAGTCAGATGCCCCAGGAATTGTTGCTCTCTTGGACTGCATTTTTAATTTCTCCCCTGCCACCAGTGTTTCCCAGCAGTCTTGAAGCATGCCACAGTAATTCCCCTGCATAAAGATGGTCCTACTGACTCTCTTGCCAACTATTGGCCTATCTCCCTACTCCCCATATTCTCCAAATATTTGGAGAGGCTGGTTGCCCAACAACTGCCTGCCTTCCTCCCTAGTATATATTTCTTCTCTGAATACCAATATTGGTTTCATAAAGCACATTCTACATATTCCTGCCTGCTCAGACCCACTGATATTATTCTTTTCAGTAGAAATATGGGTCTTCAGAGAGGTGAGTTGGTCAAAGTGTTTGTCAATGTGGACTATTTCCTTTTTGTAAATAAACTCACTGCCTCTGGCCTGACCTTCTCTTCTTTATCCATGTTCTCATATTACCTCTCTGGCTGCACTCAGTAAGTCTCTATTGTCCCAGTGCTAGCTGCTCATACACATATCACTGGGGAACCAACAAGGCTCTAGTCTAGGATATTTCCTGTTTACCATTTTTGTAAATGACTTCCCATAGTTTATAAAATCCTGTTATCTTCGTATGTACATGGATGACACCATCCTTAATTCAACTGGGCGATGTCTTGCTGATATCTCTTGTGCCATGAAATATGACTTCAATGCACTATCAGCTTAGTTTACTGCAAATTGTCTAGCTTATGATCAGTCAGAACTGTCTCTGTCCTCTATGGCAGCAAGAAATGACCCGCTGCTGCTCTTACCTTGACCATTAAGAATTTAAATGGTACCTCCTTATCTTCTGTGTCCCAACATAAGTATCTATGAATCATTCTGAATAATTCCTTTGACTTTTCTTTGCATATCCAGACATTCATTTCCAAATCCCTCAGGAAGCTTGATGCCCTCTACTGGATGGGTGATTGCCTTTCACTGGGAATGCATAGATGGTAGATGCTTGGATGAGTACTGCATCCTTCCAATTATCGATTTCAGCAATGAGGTTTATGTTGTCACCCCTAAATGCCACTTAACAAAACTGGATACCTTATTTAATGCCCTCTGTAGGTTTATTCTATAAGCCCCTGCCTGGAGGCCTTGTTGGTTACTAATGCTGGCTTAACAAGCTCCCAAACTACTTGCTCAACCTACTCCCTCTGCAGCTCTGCTGGCACATCATCTTTGCTCCCACTCTGGAAACAGGTTCATTGTTCCAAGGCACAAACTGAGTTCTGGGCAACTTGCTATAGTTCTGGACTCCCTCACGTATGGAACAGTCTTATTTTGGGTAACATCTCACCCACCAGTATTGCCACCGCTAAACTGCTGTTTAAAAATACAATTATGTCCTACTGTAACTGCACCTGGTTTTGCTGGTAACAATGTAGTTGCCTTTGAGTGTTCCAATTCCTGATCATACCTGATGTGAATTCTAACTTTATATGTTTCTGTATACTGTATGTATATCTTTTTGTATACTGTATTATATTACTGTTTTTGTATTTGCTGCTGTATGTCCCCCTTCCCTCAGGTCACATCTGTAAATTAGATTGTTATATGTCTCTGTATGTCTATCTGGTGAAACATTTTAAATAAATAAATTAGTTAAATAAACAAACAAATAGATACATACATAGAATTTGAGGGCTAGAATGACCTGGAAAGGATATGACATAGACTAATTTTTGGAAAAAAAAATATAGTGCTTAATTTTATTTTTCTGAACACACATCAATATGTGCTTCATCCAGCATTCCTCCTCCTCTCATACAGCGTCTCTCCTAAGCAATTTATTTGCGCCTAAAGATTTGTCTTCCTCGCATTCTTCACAAAACTGACTTAAAAGAAACAACTACTTGGAGTCGGTCGATGCACCGCCTAGTGCATTTAATGAGCTACTGATATAGCTGTCTTTTTTTGTGGATCCTGACACCTTGTGACAGGTTTTTAATAGGACAGTTGTTACTGTGCATTTTACAGTTCTTGTTCTTTGTTCTGAGTGCAATGGTCATGCCACCCACTCCCCATGTGGTTTTCCTGCAGTTTGCCATGGGCTGCCTGGCTAAATCAAAACTTACGTCATTTGTAGGTGTTCTTCAGGGAACATAGCTCACACTCTGTAACTGAAAACGAAGGCATCTGAATGAAATGACCAAATAAATAATTTCCATCTCTAAGCATGTTACTGTCCCTTCCCAACTAAGGAACTTGCTTCTTTCTATTGCCGGTGGAAAAAAAAGCAACAAAAAAAAAAGAAACACGACTGGCTACAAACTGATCGGGGCAAACTGAAGCGCAGTTTGGGAACCCTCATTTTACTTCAGTTTAAAACACCCGAGTGCTTCTATTTTATGCAGTGTCTGACATCTGCTCTCACTACCTTTCTCTTAATATGTGCAGTTGGCAGTGCGGGCACAGAAAACTAAGATCAGGGTGTTCCAGACATATTTCTATGCTGACTTAGATCCTTGCATAGAAGAGTATTGGGTAAATTAGCTGACTGGCATTTGTCTCCTGTTACATTGGTTGTTTTGTCCACATCGGTGTTGCTGATGTTAGCAGGTGACAGACACCCTGTTTGTGAAATCTTAGGGATACTTTGGGACCACCATGATCTTAGTTTTCTGAACATGACTGCCAGCTGCATGTATTAGGGGAAGGGTAGCTACAGCAGATGTCAGACAGTGCATAAAATAGAAGTGCCCCAGTGTGTTAAACTGAAGCAGAAGGAGCGTTCCCAAACTGAGCTTCAGTTTGCCCGATCAGTTTTCAGCTAGCTGCATTTCTTTTCTTTTTTTTTTTTAAACTGGAAATGGAAAGAAGTAGGGTCCTTAGTGGGAGAGAATGGTAACATGCTCAGAAATGGAAAGGACTTCAGCGGTCTTTTCATTCAGCCATCTTCATTTTCAGTCCCAGAGTGTGAGCTACGTTCCCTGAAGAACACCTACAAATGACATAAGTTTAGATTTAGCCAGGTAGCCCATGGCAAACTGCAGAAAAACCATAGGAGGAGTGGGTGGCATGACTATTGCACTCAGAACGAAAAACAGGAACTGTAAAATACACAGTAACAACTGCCCTGTTAAAAACCTGCTACAAGGTGTCAGGATCCACAAAAAAAGATAGCTATGCCAGGAGCTGTTTAAGGGCTAGCAAGTCTCTTTTTCTTTCATTCTATTTGTTTTGAGCCTGGCACTGCATCCCAGGTAAAGCCTTCCACACTTTGACTTTGACACTGATAAACTAATTTTTGTTGACCAGCCTGGGAAGGAATATGATTTGAAGTGGAGCATACATCCTAGCAAGTTGGCACTGGTGAAGCAGGGGGATGACTGGTGAGACAGTGATCCCTGCAATGCACAACTTGGCACAATTGGAGTTTGGGCAACACAATCAATAAATATGATTCTTAAGTAAGAGGGCAGGAGTCAGGGCTTTAATCAGGCATCTTGCTGCCTTTTTGTTTTGGGGGGGGGGGAGTGGAAATTAGTGGTTAGGGATGAGTACAGGATCCAAATGGATTTTACTGCAGTCTAATACGGAATTGGAATATGCTTCTGATTCTACATCTGATCTTTGGTTTTAGAATTCAGATTTTTGGCCTTCAGTATTGAAAATCTGAACTCTGAAACAATGCCTGGACTTCAATGTCTCTACAGAAACAAATCCCTTTTTCCTTAAGGTATTAGGAAAAGGCTGGTTCAAGCTACATTTCTTCCCTTACTTGACTTCACAGATATAATTTATAGCAGTAGCACAGTAACCAGTCTTCATAAGCTTGCTATCCTGTTTCACTGCATGATCTGCTTTATTACTAATACACCCTACAGAACCCACCATTGTGCCCTTTACACAGTTGTAGGCTGCGCTTCCTTGGCCACAAGATGGATAGTATACATTAGTATTAAGGTTCTTCAAACATTTCATAACAAAGCCCCTTCCTACATCACCTCCCTTGTTCATTGTTATCATAGCTCCTACACCCTTAGAACAAACTCTGGTCAGAGCCAATATGGCTGTGGAGAGCTTTTAGAAGTGGCAAGATCAGTGAACAGAATATGTTGAGCTATCACTGCATAGGAGTCAGCCATAATACTGCAGTGATTACAGTACTGCGCATGCAAGATACTTGCACATGAGTCAGATTCAGCCTTGCACAACATGGTGGTGCTGACATAATTACCTGTAACAACCCATTCCCCTCAGGTTATTAGAATCCCATTAGTACTAGTCTTAAGCAGGTAGGAAAAGGCAGCTGTTGGGGAGCTCATTAGGAGCTTTCTACATAATGACATCATTGTTTACTCAGCTAGCCTGAGAGAAGGATGATTATGTCATTTAGAACTCTCTCACAGCAGCATATCCATTTTAGACTCAGCTGCTCTTGGGGAGCTTAGATTGTTCATCAGTGAGTTCAAGTGTGGCAGTTAGACTAGCAGGAGGTCTGCCATTGGGGTTCTGTCAAAGAGAGCCCTGGTATTTCTCACCCTAGTTTGGTAAAATCTTTAGTTTGCCTGCAGGATTCTTTAATTTCACTCCAGGGGGAGTGAGAGGGAATGCACTTCTTGTGGATCCAAGGGGCAAGTGTGAAAAGTGTTTTCCTGGATGACAGTGGTGTCTTACTGTCCCCAGGAGCTTTGGAGCTTTTTACATGATATATTTGGCAACATTTATGGTTTCTGCTGTATAATCTATTTTGTACTTGCTAGTGTGAGTAACTGAGCCCTTTTCAGGAAACAGGAAGAGGGACTGTACTTTCCTTTCTTACACTGGGAACTACAATTCATTTTGGACAGCTCTAAATTGTATTTTCTACATCTGAGCAGCATAATTTATGAACTGTGCCATGCATGAGTGGCTTATTCATTATTTTTAAATATGTTTAAGTGGAATTGCTGCTATCTTTGGCCTGTGACCTTGGTGAGCTCTTCCAGGTCATGGACTGATATTTAAACAAGCCCTCTAGCACACAGGGTGAGCCTGAGTAGGGCATGAGCATGGCATCGCATGTGGCAATGTGCAATGAGATATGCGCATCTGTGTATGTCTAGAGTATATAAAGGGTACAGGGTGTACGTGGGCCGTCCATCTATATTGTGTAAGGTAAGCTATTGCTAATGTTCTATTGCAGTCCTACCTTGTCAAGCAGATATATTCTGTCATTTCACATAAGCTGCTTGACCTATTGGTGATTTGTAAGACATGTATAAGCTGGTCATTAAAATATGGAGAATTTGGCTCAAACAGATCCAATTAATGTTACCGTTGCAATCACCACTGGATCAGGGGCTATACCTTATTAGCTCTATCAGTGTAATAAATGTGATGATGGGGGGGGATGGCTCAGAGGTAATATGAGGAAGTATTCTTTCATGGAGAGGATTGTGGACACATGGAACAACCTTCCTGAGGAGGTAGTGGAGTCAAAAACAGTCAGGAAATTCAAGAATGCATGGGACAGACATAAGGCAATTCTAGTGGGGGGTAGGAAGAAATATAGTTGTTGGTTATCTAGGATATGCAGCTTATCTATTAGGTAGGGAAATGGGCAGATTAGGTGGACTAAGCGGTCCTTACCTGCTGCCAGATTCTATGTTTCTATGTAAATGTTTGGAAAACTTAGAATTACAGCACAAAATAAGTTTATTTTACCCTCTCTTAGCAGCACTAGAAACAAGTCAATGTGAAATGTGTAAAAGGCTAAATGTAGCCAATAATTTGCCCCTGACAATGGATTTAAAAAATGCCCAATTTAATCCTGGTATGTTAAGTCCTATGGTAGAGAATATAACATCAACTGAGGCCCACAACACTGTGGGATCAGTGCTGTCTGTAAGCATCCTGGCTCCACATATCTCTAAACCAAAGATTACCAAAAAGAGAGCAAAGGAGTATGACAGCCTAACTGATGTAGGGAATTATATGATGCCTGGTATGAGGTACCTTTCTCTCAATTTATTGATTGTCATCTTAGATCATGGGTGGCTAAGCTCAAATCTTACTTGAGAGACACTAGTGATGCACTGTGTGCTATGTCCAGTATGAAAGTAAATGCTACAACTCTGTTAGTGACGTTTGATACTGAAAGCTTATATTCCAATATTACACATATTGGTGGTTTGGAAGCTTTGCAGTATTATTTGGAGCGGAGAGAGGAACCCCATATACCTACAACAGAATTCTTAATAGACATGGTACTAAAATCAAATTACTTTGTGTACCAAAAGAAATATTATGCACAAGTAAGTGGTACTGCAATGGGCACCACATTTGCACCTAGTCTGGCAAGCCTATATGTTGGTTGATGGGAGGAGGATTTTTTGTACAAGAATGCATTATTTAAGTAGTATGACAAGTTTTGGAAATGTTTTATTGATGATTGTGTGATGTTTTGGGAAGTGCCATATGATAAGCTTGAGGCATTTTGGTCTGTGATGAATAACTTTGATCCCAATCTACGGTTTGAAATGACATGTGATCAGGAATATGTGAATTCTTTGGACATAACAATGTACAAACAAGGTAAATCCCTTCACAATACTATGTACAAAAGGATGACTGATCGCAACATGTCATTACGTTAACCCAGTTCACATCCAAGGAGGCTTAAAGATAACATTCCCACAGGTCAATTGTTGCGAGTTAAAAGAGTGTGCAGTACTGAGTAGGAATTCTATAGAAATGCAAAAATGACAGCACAGGGATTTATTGATCATGGTTATCCTCCAGAGAAAATAAAATATGCAATGGACCGAGCAAAAGGAGAGAAGAGAACTTGTCTTCTGACTACAAAAAACAATTCTATTAAAAAGGAACAAATTCCATTTATCAGCAGTTACTGCAATCAGAGTAATGCGATCACCAATATTGTTCATAAACATTGACATATAGTTCAGAGTGCTCCAGCATTTGAAAATACTGATTTATTGATTTTTCACCATAGAGGAAGAAATATGAGATACACTTGTGCACAGTTTACATGCCAAAACTAGTGAGCAGCTGAGAATGTGGTTACCCCCCTGTCCCCACTGGTAACTATAAATGTGGACACTGTGCTCAGTGCAATAATACAATAAATACAGAAGTGTTCAAGCATCCTAGGTCTGGGACAGAGTTTTGGATTAAATCATTTAATAACTGTTCAACTGCCTGTTGGTTTATATGCTCATTTGCCCGTGTGGACTGGGCTATGTGGGACAGACAAAACGATCACTAAGGGATCACATCTGTGAGCATAAATCAGCAATTCATAATGAGCTTGAGTCCAATTCTATGGCTAAACACTACAAGTCTGTAAATCATGGACCTCCAGCAAGTTTAAGATTTGTAGGAATTGAAAAGGTAGAATTGGGGACACGAGGTGGCAATTTAGCTAAAAAGCTGGACCAAAGAAAGTGTTATTGGATTTTTCCATTAGATACTATGACCCCCAAAGGACTGAATGAGGAGGTGCCTCTCCAGTGTTATTTATAAGAAATCTGTTTCCTTATGTCAAATTTTTCATGTCCCCATTATTTAAACTGCTTTTTAAACTGTTTGTTTGTATGTATGTCATGCCACTCCCACTTCATGAATATTAATATATGTTGGCATATAGCAGTTTGATGGAGGGGGGGTGAGCAAATCAGCTCTGAGGAAGCCTTTGTGGTGAAACGTCAGCTGATTGGTTGGGGTGTGTCAAGTGAAGTCACGTTCACGTCCATGCTGCCTTGGGAAGCTGCGGTGCACTGAGCGAGGTGCCGGCATGTCATTATTTTATTATATTTTTTTCGTATGTATGTTCGTCCGCCTTTTCATTTCATTTCTACTTTTATGGCTTCGGTCTTTATCCACTATGCCCCAAATAAAATGAAGATTTTGCTACAGTAAGCTGTTTTTGAGTTATTTTATGAGGTATATGTGGACTGGAATTGTGCCATAGCGCCTGGTGGGTTGTTTGTGTTCAAGCTTCCCCCCCTCCCCTTTCTTCACAAGGTACAAAGCACCAGAGCGAGTAAAATGGGGAGAAAGGCCAAGCTTCATAACATACCCATGCATAACAGATTTGACCCCCTGAATCTTCTCCTCTCTGACAACCTCGGAGTCTTTCAAGTTGATTCCTCCTGTAACATCTAGACTAATGATCCACTATATGCACCCGGTTCTACCCCTACCAATACACACCAACCTAATGATGAGACCTCTGAACTATCTTTATTTTTTTATCATGTAAAACTTTATTGTACTTTATGTTTTCCAAAAACATACAGCCATAGTTAGAACAGCAGGTGTCAATTATACGAGAATATCCAAACGTAAATATAAGAGCCATTGGTTAGGTGACAGTTACCAAATAGCCATATCATCACATCTATATATCAATGAGTATTAATCATGGGTATGTTGCATGGAAAGTAACTATTCATTCTACAGTCAGCTGAGAACTATAGGTAACTGATAAAAGGAGAGTATATAGGCTCTAAGCCAAAACAAAATATGGCACTGTATTAAGGCAGCTTAATATGTACTTGGTCTACTTCTGACTCATTATTGAAAGGCTAGGTGATTCATACCACATGGCCTAAAGGCGAAGACTTGAAAAAGAAAGGCAAAAAAAAAAAAAAAGAATATTTATAAAGAGGTGAGATGAGGACTCCATTTCTGATAAGAATGGTGAAGAGGGGGAGGTTATAGTACTGGGGGGGGTTGCCTGGAGGTGGGGGTGGGACTGCACATATGTGAGAATGAAGATATGGCTCCCATTTTTTGTGGTATCTAGAAAGATGGCCCTTTCCCTTTGCAGTGATTCTCTCATAGACTGCTAGCCTGGCCAGGGCTGCCCTCCAGGAAAGAAGCAAAGGGGGAGAAGGTTGCTTCCATTTCATCAAAATAGCTCTCTTAGCTTCCTTAACCGCAGCTAGGATCCATACTTTGAATGAGGTAGGTAATGGATCTAGTGTTGAGGCATCCCAATAACAAAGAGTCATGTGAATGAAGGATCCTTTTGCCCACAATTCTAGAACAGTCTTCCAGGACCAATGAACAAAATTTATGGATGACAGGGCAGGTCCAGAGGATATGGAGTAGATGGGCCAGAGAGGCCTGACACCTCCTACATCTGTCATGGTAAAACACTTTCAGTTTGCAAAGCATGGCCGGTGTCCTGTACCATCAAATAAGAATTTTCAGCTGTATCAACTGACTCTTGGCATCTTCGTAGACTACATGTGCTGTTCTGAGCCAGGAGGACCACTGTTATGGGGAAAGGGGGCATTGGAGCTCAACCTCCCATGCCAGCCAACAGTTGGAGGTTGTATCCAGCTGTGAGTCTCTCAACTTCTTATAGATAAGCCCCACCATTCCCTGGCCCTGTCTGGGTTTATGGATTGTGGCCAGGCAACTCCAACCGATGTCATTAGTGTATTTGAACAGCAGGGGATGAAGCTTACTCCTCATTTGGAGATATCTCCAAAAATCTTAGGCTTTTAGCTCAAAACAGTCCTGCAGTTGTTCAAATGACATCAGTGTTTTATTATGTGGAAGGAGAAGGTCTCCCATGGTGTGAATTCCTTTATTGGCTCAGTGTTGCCAGAAGAGTGGTTTGTGATCTACCATAATAAGTCTATTGTTCCAGAGAGGAGCATATGATCGGGGGGGGGGGGAGGAGGCTGTGTTTGGGACACCTGTAACATCCTCTACTTTGCCTTTGAGGGACAGCTGCAGCTGATGCAAACACTGAACTTCAGCTGTCAGGGCTGATAATAGAGGAGAAAAGTTGGCCTTTTCAAGATCATTCCACACCAAAGAGATATAAATTCCTAGGTATAGGAAACCCTGAGGGGCCCAAGTAATGTCAGTGCCTTGCAGGCACTTCCTATAGCACCTGGAGTTGAGCAGAGAGAGAATTGTTTTCTTTTGATTGATTAATAAGCCGGAGAGGGAAGCGCACTCTTGTAATACTGGCAACACTATGGGTAGGGAGAAATCAGAGTTGGACAGTGTAATTAGCATATCATCAGCATAAGCATTGACCAGGAAGGTTCTGCCATGGACAGGGATCCCTGTGATATCAGGAGTCTGAGAAAACTTCCTGATAAAGGGGTCAAGGGCTGTAAGGAAAAGGAGAGGTGAGAGGGGGGATTTGGTAACAAATCTGGCTGTTGGGAGATGATACAAGGTGGAGAACCAGGAGCGAAAATAGTCACCAAATCCATAAAGTTGAAGGTCATTATGAAGATAGTTTCACTCTAAGGAATCAAAGGCCTTAGAGAAGTTGATTGCTAAGGCTGCCATGGGAGTTGTGGAGTGTAGCGCTAGCCATTTTAGATTGAGGACTAGATGCAAGTTATCTGCCCCAGACCTACCCTTTGAAAAACCAGACTGTGAAGGGTGAATTAGGGTGAAGAGAACCCTTGTCAGCCTGTTTTCCAGTACTTTGGCTAGGAGTTTAGTGTCCACTGATAAAAGTGAGATAGGCCTAAAGTTAGCGCAGTCTAGCACGTCAGATGATGTTTTGGGGATTAGGGTTAAAAGTGCTTCTCGCATGGTGGGGGGGAGTGAGGCCATGCTCAGTGCCTCTTGCAGAGCCTGCAGCAGTGGAGTGGTAACGTCAGCTTTAAGTAGTTGATAGAGCTCAACCATCATCCCATCTGGTCCCAGGGCTTTGCCCTTTGCCATATGGGAGAGGGTGGTTTGGAGTTCGCTAGGAGTGATGGGTGCCTCCAGCTCATTACACGCTGCTTGATAAAGTTTAGGGAGAGAAACCCCTTTACAGAACTCAAGCAGATGAGTAGAGAGTTCAGCAGAAGAGACTTTAGAGTGAGTCTTGTACAGGACTTGATAAAAGAACTGCATTGTTTCATTAATCTCTTTAGGTGTGGATACCACCTTGCTGTCTTTGTTCTTAAGAGCAAGTATGAGGCTTGCTGCTTAGGTAAATGGTAGGCTAGTAGCTTTCTCCTTTTATCTCTATCTTCACAAGATTTATGTTTGGAGCGAAGAAGCTGCCATTCTGCTTTTCTGCTTAACAATGTATTTATTTGGTGTTTTAGGCTTATAATAATGGGCAGAAGAGGGGAATTGAGGGGACATTGAGTTGAGATCTTAAATTGTTTCTCTAGGGTTGCGAGCTTGGCCTGGAGTTGTTGCACATTTTTCATTCTGGCCTTGTTCTTGGCCGCTGTGTAGGAAATAATCATCCCCAATAACTGCCTTAAAGGCTTCCCAGAGTGTGGAGGCAGAGACCTCCTCTGACGTATTGAGAGAGAAGTAGGAGCAAGCCTATGCTATTATATAGGTGTAAAAGTCTCTGTCTTGCAACAGTAGGGGATTGCACCTCCACCTCGTGGAGGGAGTCCCTAGCCCTGGAGGGGAGAACAGAATAGACATGGGGGCATGATCGGATATTATAATACTTACAATGGTGGCTTCTGAAACTCCAGGTGAGGCTACATGATTGGCCAACCAGAAGTCTATCCTGCTATGGGTATGATGAGCTGCTGAATAAAAGGAATAATCTCACCCTTGTGGGTTATCTCTTCTCCAAGGGTCACAGTGGTTCTACTCCACGGTGAGCTCACTAAGACTTGTCAAGTCTTTGGGGTGGGTCTGTGGGGTGGGGAGAGACTAGTCAAGAAAGATATCAGGGACCAAGTTGTGGTCTCCTCCCAGCAAGACTGGGAGATCCGAGTACCCATTCATGAGGTTGGTGAAGGCTTGGCTGATGGTGGGGTATATTTCTCCAGAGTCATTATTATGGCCATAAATGTTGGCTAGCAACACCTTTCCCCCGGGTAAGAAAGTCTAACCATGATCCACCTGCCCTGAGAGTCAGTGCATCTATCCTCTACCACCAAAGGCGATGCTTTACACAATAATATGGCCACCCCTCTAGATCTGCTTGAGGCACAACTGGCAATAACAGAGCCTACCCATAATGTCTTGAGCCACTGTGCAGTTCTATTACTTAAGTGCATTTCCTGGAGAAGGGCTATGTTAGCACCCAGAGAATTCAAAAATTGAAGCACTTTAGTGCATTTGTCCAGGTGGTTAAGCCCTTTAACATTCCAAGATATGCATTTCCCACCAGGAGGCACAGGGAAGTTGCTAACCATATTTATCCACAAAAGGAAATAACCAAAAAAAGGAGTACTCACCCTTGAGAGGAGATATTGTCTAACAGGGAAGAAAGAGGAGTCACTTGTACATTAGCCCAGATAGGAGAGTGTCAGCCCTTGTAAGGGAGGAGGAGTAACCAGAAAATAGAGCAAGATTAGAAAACCTGCAGTAATTGACACCAATTAGGAAACACAATCATAAAATGAGTAAGACTGCAGTCCAGTAGTCTATAAAAATCCTTAGTAGTCTTTACTCTTCTTTTAATTCACACCATGTATATTCAACTGGCAACAGTTTCGTAGTTTCACACCACTTCTTCAGGCCAGATATATAATACAGTGCTGACTCTAAATATAAACAAATAATCAAATCACTATCTATGTATTAATATCCTTTTATCCTCTTTAATTTAGCTACTACACAGTATATCAAATACCTAACTCTCAAAACAAATGAGGAGCCTGCTCTTAGGTGTACTTTAAAACTTCTTTACTTAAAAAACGTTGTGACAATTTTATAACAATTTTAAATGTAATTATGCTCCTACTTTATATACAAACTGCATACCTGCTTTAAGCACTTCTTTTCCACAGTTAAATTCATATTCAGTATTCAAATTCCAGCATCAATTTACTGTGTTTACAATGAAAACATAAAGCTTGTTATAATACAAATCTTTTTAATACAATAATTCTTTACATATTTAATATGATTCTCTACTTACTATATTGTCACTTAATTCTGATGTACTTCTGTTTAGTAATCATTACATTTGTCTTATTCTTCAGTGTTGGTTTACCAGTTTATCACAAGTTCTCATTGATGTCTTGTTAAATTAAAAGCCCCTGTAATCAGATTTATTTGAAAAAAAGTTCTTTTCATGCATCAAATAATTTCCCTGTTTTTATTCCATTTACCTCATTATTATCTAAAACATTTTTTATTTAAGGTGTTGTTACCTTTAAATGTAAACTTCTTTGAACTGCTCTTCTTGTTAATATTTCTTATGATTGTTACAATGTTCCCTATGGATAAACAAAAAATTATTATAATCCAGATATTTTATTCTGTTTTCTCATGTCTGTGAAAGCAGCTCTTTAATTAATAAAAACTATTGTTATACTAATCGTCGAGAACCTGTTCTTTGTCCTCAGATTACCCAATATATGTTCCGTTGTATTCTCCACAATTTACCTGCTCATTTTACTTCTTTTTCTCTTCCTGTCCTGCAACAGTTTTGTGCTATAGCAGAATAAAATACAAGGATGCAGTGTTACTTTACTTGTAGAAAGTGTTGTTCAAGATTTATAAATCCACGAGATGCCGTTGACTTTTTTAGCTACTGACCAAAAGTTACAAGATTACTACCTGACTAAAATGCCATTCTGTGACTGTCTTCTGATAAGAAAGGAGTGGTCTGAGCAATTGATTCTGCATGGTTCAAAAAGACACTGCATCCTTGTAACATTGTAACAATCATAAGAAATATTAACAAGTAAACCAAGGAGATCAGTTCAAAGAAGTTTACATTTAAAGGTAACAACACCTTAAATAAAAAATGTTTTAGATAATAATAAATTAACTGGAATAAAATCAAGGAAATTATTTGATGCATAAAAAAAAACCTTTTTTTCAAATAAATCTGATTACAGGGCCTTTTAATTTTAACAAGACATCAATGAGAACTTGTGATACACTGGTAAACCAACATTGAAGAATAAGACAAATGTAATTATTACTAAACAGAAGTACATCAAAATTAAGCAACATTATAGTAAGTAGAGAATCATATTAAATATGTAAAGAATGATTGCATTAAAATGATTTGTATTATAACAAGTTTTTTGTTTTCATTGTAAACACAGTAAATTGATGCTGGAATTTGAATACTGAATATGAATTTAATTGTGGAAGAAAAATACTTAAAGCAGGTATGCAGTTTGTATATAAAGTAGTAACGTAGTTACATTTAAAATTGTTATAAAATTGTCACAAAGTTTTTTAAGTTATTTATTGAGGGGGCCGTCAAAGAGTAGCTATCTTGAGGGAGTGGGGATGAGGGGGACAAGCACAACAGCGGGTGTCCTTACCCCGCATGCTACCCAGAAAAGCAGCTCACTGCCTTCCCAATATAGGGAGAGCATTCTTGTCAGGCACTAGAATATGGTAGAAAAAGCAAATGTCTTAGCTAGTTTAATTGTCCTGCTCATCATCCGTTTCTGCCAGTGGTTCCAGGGTCATCCAACTGCTTTTCCTCTGCTCTACTAGGCCATGGAGGGGCAGTCAGGGCCTCAGCAAATGATTTAGTCCCTGGTTTTAGGAGACCTGGTGCCAAAACCCATTCTTCTTCATCTTCTTCCACGGTGGTGGCCCAGTCCAGCAGCACAATATCATCCATGGGTTCACTGCTTTCAACTACTGATAGATCTTGATTTTCAAAATTGTTTGCTGAAGGTGCCTCTGTTCATAGAAGCTTGGCGGGGGGTGAGGCTGAGGAGTTACCAGGAAGTAGTCAGCTTGGACTTCTGGATTATTGACATTGGCAAACAGAAGTAGTAGATTTTAACTGCGCTTGCTTCTCTGTTGTCTCTGAATTGGTGGAGGCTTCTTTGGGGCAGCTGGTAAACTGTCAGTTGTCTGCTTTCCTGAGTCTCCAGTGTGGTGGTATTCCTGTGCATAAGACATGGGGAGCACTTTAACAGCAGGACCAGTCCGGTTATGTTTATTCCCCCCTTGCAACCATCTCTCCTGCCTTACTGTTCCCTTGCTTTTTCTGTCCCCAGGGACCCACAGATGTCTGGGAGATGCAGTCCAAGACAGAAGACCTGGCCAGTGGTTATTAATCCACATTTTAGCTTCTCTGGGACATTCAGCAAGAAAGGACTTCTCATCTTTGGAGATCTGCAATGTTGTGAGTTTTTTAAAACAATATTAAAAAGAGTTTGATTGCAAGATTGTTTTAAGTGGGCCAAAAGCTCTCCTTCTGGCAGCTACCTCTTGGGAGAAATCCCTATAGAGGGAAATGGTGGTGCCTCTCCATGTAAGCTCTACCAGATCTCTGGCAGCCCGTAGCAGCTTCATCTTGACTGAGTACCTTAATAGGTATGCAATTATGGTTCTGGGGGCATTCAAGTCATCCAATCTGCCACTCACCCTGTGAGCTCTTTCCACACTGATCGGGTCCCTCCACCTCTCTCCAAGCAGCTGTGGTTGCCAGCCATTGAAAAAGCATTTGATATTGGGACCTTCAGTCCCCTCTGGAACCCCCAGGATCCTGATGTTGTTCCTCCGTCTCCTATTCTCCTTGTCTTCAGCTCTATACCAAAGCCAAGTGAGCTTTGCCTCATGGTCCCTAAGATGTTACAACACCACAATATGCTGCCTCCCAAGCTCTTCAGTTCTCTGTTCCAGCACATTTTGCTTGTCTTTCAGCCATTGTACATCTGCCACATTCCCTGCAAATAATGCCCCTATATTGTCAACCCTGGATAAGAGAGCTTCAAGCATCTGAGTTATGTGCGATAAAGCATCTTCCAGCTGGGCCTGTCCAAGAGGGGGTTGAATATCTTGCAGGTAGGGCCTTTGGTCGTTGTTCGTGGAAGCATCCATCACACCCACCGTAGCGGTAATATCTCATGACAATGATAGGTAGGCAGCTTTCAGTTCACTAGGGATGTTCGCAGCAATCGGCGATCGCAGCCCATTAGGTTGTAGCTCTGGTGCAGAATTAGCGGCAGACATATTGGCAATTGAGCTAGTATCTGAACTGTCAGGCCATTGCGGCCTACCTCAGCTGCACAGTTCACAATTGGCAACCCATCAATATCACCTAAGAAGCATGGCACCCTCAACAAATAATCATCAGGATAGAGGCGGCAGAGAAGGAGGAGGAGGGTTCCAGTTGTATCAGAGGTAATTCAGTCCAGCATTGCTATAGACTGGGTGCAATTAAGCTCCAAGCTGGGACAGAGCGAGAGTCCTAAGCAGACATTATTGCTGGGTCCAAGCCACCCTCTGACCTACCTTTAATTGATTTCTCAACCATTATTACTCCTAATCCAGACTATCTGACACCTTTAATTATTGATAATCACCCTTCTGCTAGGCCTGGTCCTAGACAAGTCTTTGTATTAGGTGATTCCATAACAAAATATCTGGAAAGGACCATTTGCAATTTGGACAAATACAACAGGACCTGTTCTAGTTTTAGTGGGGCTAAGATCTCCGATCTTACCTATATGCTTAATAATATTATGGGTGAACGTGGTATCAATTCCTTTACCATTGTTCATGTGGGAGCAAACAATATTATTCATGATTTTATACAGAACATTAAAGTATCCTTTGTTGCCATGACTAACAAACTAGTGGATATGGGATGTGACATTTGTATCTCTGAAATCCTCCCCGTATCAAGATATTCCCAACTGCTTAACAAAATAATAAAGATTATTAATGAATGGCTTGGCAAGCGGTGCTTCCGACAAAATATCATCTGCATAACCCACTGGGAAGAGTTCGCCAAGAGCAATTAATTCTTTCACAAAGATGGATTACATCTCAGTAGGTGGGGTAATGCCCTTCTAGGCAAACAATTTTTATCCACTATTAAAAGTCATTTAAACTAAGTTATTGAGGGGAGACAAAGGGCTGCCCTTCATCTCATAAAACTTCACCCAGTTTTAGTAAACTTTCTAGTCATCAACTTCATTTCTTAAGTTTCAATGCTAGATCTCTTACTCATAAATATGATGAATTACAAATCAGAGCCTGTAAAGAGAAGGTAGATATCATTTCCATCTGTGAAACTTGAGGTGATGATAAAGTTTCATGAGAAATCCAACTACCAGGTTTCCTCTCCTATAAACTAAATAGACAAAATCAAAAAAGGGAGGAGGGGTAGCCCTCTTTGTCAACAACAAAATGAACTCAGTTGACATCACAAGCTGTATTGAAACTCATGACACCTTAACTGAAACACTCTAGATTAAACTATATATTAAACCAAATGATTTCCTAATCCTTGGGACATGTTATCATCCTCCAAATCCCTCTATAGAGATCTTGGAGGCTATTCTGCTGGAAATTGAATGAGCTAGTGAGTTGGCAATATTATTGTCACTGGAGATTTTAACATCAGTGACATTAATTGGAAAACCTTCACTGCATCCAGTGGTAAAGGTATTAAGCTTCTGGTAGCATGCTGTGAATTAAATCTTAAACAACTGGTCACCGTCCCTATGCAATGTGACAACATCTTGAATCTTAAATAAAAATAATAATAAAACTTTATTTTTTAAAGCGTCTTTCTGCAGTCAAGGTGCTATACAACTTAAAACAGATAAAATCCAATAAAACATATAATTACATGCAGCATGTTAGTCAAATAAATAAATATTTAAAAATAGTCTGGGTAGACAATATGCCACAGATGGGTCTTTGAGGCCCTCTTGAAACTCTCCACAGTCATTCACTCATGTATTTGACAAGGTAGAGAATTCCATAGGGTCGGGGCCACATACATAAAAGCACAGGCCCCTGACGTTTTAAGATGTACTCAGGAAATCTTTAACAACCCCTCATCAGCTAAGTGGAGTGGTCGACTGGGGCAGTAAGGTGACAGGAGCTCTTGCAGAAAGTTCAGGCCCAGCAGAGCATTAAAGGTCAGAAGCCAGACCTTGAAGGTGATCCGCCACTGAATCGGTAGCCAATGCAGTTCGCGCAGGACCGGTGTGATGTGACTAGAACAAGGAGTCCCCATCAGCAACCATGCTGCAACGTTCTGCACTAGCTGTAAGAGGTAGGAATCAATCCTCAGTAGCCCTAGGTACAGGGAGTTGCAATAGTCAAGGCATGAGGTCACAAAGGCATGGAACAAGGTGTTTAATCCTGGTGATGTTCCTGAGATGGTAAAACAAGGACTTGATGACTACCGACACCTGCGAACACAGTGTCAGACCGTCATCAAAAACCACTCCCAGGTTTCGCACCCATTCAGAAGAAGGCAGTTGGACACCTCTTGTTACATCTCATATCTTGTTACCTGCAACTCTGACTTGGAAATAGATAATGTTATGATCTGTGATCCGAATTGGGGGCAGCGATCATAACTCTATTCAGTTTACCTTACACAAACATTTTTTATACAATCATAGTTCTACTACTATTTATCTTTATGGTAGAGCTGATCTATCAGCTATCAATAATTTTCTTAGCAACATCGACTGGGTCTCTATTTTTTCTAACCTAACCTCCAGAGCAAAAATGGTCCAAGTTCAAAACAATCATATCTGACTTAAGGGACTCATTCATCCCATCACAATTTAAATTCCCCAATAGCAAGAAATCACCTAAATGGATGAATCATGAAATAAAAAAACTTACAAGATGTAAGAACAGAAAATGCAATATATTTCTCAAAAATAAATCCATTACTAACTGGGAATCGTACATAAAGTACAGTGCCCAGGAGTGTGCACAAGGAACGCGGTGCTCTGGAAACACACTGAATATTTTGTACTTACAGGTTTCTGGCACACTCAAAACCCCTGAGAGGGATGCAAAAAAAACCTTCTCTAAAGCTTATATAACAAAAAACATATTTGATTTTTAAGAACTCCAGTAAAGATAAAATCTGCCTGACATGTTTCAGACCTACGTGGTCCTTTATCAAAGGCTAGTGTATTAGAATGGACAACCTCAATTTATATTCCACAAAAATCACATGACCTAATGACATCATAACACCTATGATAATAATAATCTTTATTTAAGCGCCTTTAAGGCACCAAGGCACTGTACAGATTGAACAATAAAATCACAGAAATAAATACATATATAAAATCATGATGATACAAACATCAATCCATAAAAGCTTAAAAGCATAAATACTAATATTAATGCGTGCATAGTATAAACAAACTCTTTTTAACGTGACAAGTACATTTGATTTATAAATAGTGTAAATAGTCTTTTTCTCCAGTAAAGATTATCTGGGGAAGCTTGAATATGTCGATGGACAATTCACCAAATTTAGTGTTCCCCAGCACAAATCCTGAACAGATGACTAATCCTCTTGAATATGTGGATCGCCTCCTTACAGCAGCAGCTACTGTGAATCCCTTTCTGATGGAGGACACAGGCACTGCAAATACTACATCAGAGACCTGTTCCCTGATAGATGCCTTTAAAAATCTAGAAAGAACTGCACATCAACTATGCCACCTGTATTGGAATAGCACTAATTTGGAAGCCTACATTCAGGTGAGCCGAGTTCCTCGAGGTCTCCGTTTAATCAAGAATCCTGCCTGTGGTACGGAAAGTGAACAGTTCATGAGAGAATGGAAGAATATACTCTTAGAGGCAAGTAAGAAACTCATGCAGCTTATAGTGAAATATGGAAAAGAAAGAGAGGCTAAAGTAAAAAAGGATTTTAAAACACAAGAAAAAGAAATCCTAAAGTTCAGAGACTTTGCTGACTTTCATAGCCTAAACAAGCAACTGCAGGAATCAATCATGAAATTAGACAAAGCATTTAAAACTGTTAAATGAACTAAATTCCTGAGAGGTAAAGGTGATTTTGAATGAGGGGATGTGTTTTACTGGACGTGAACAAACCCAAAGGGGATTTTAAAACAGAAATGGAATGTCTCTTTCGAGTATAGCACAGATTATAGTGAATCGGAGAATGAAGAAATAATGCAGAACACTTCTTTTCACAGGGATCAGCATTCCTCAGACCTTCCACCTATGACACAACAATTCCTACCCCAGTTTTTGCCTTTACCAGTACGGAGGAGCCCATGATTGTAGGTAAACCAATGGCAATGCAAAAGAGGCAGAGCCACAAAAGAATACGTAGGGGGGAAAGATGACGAACATGGCTATGGATGCAACTGTCATCAGTATCATAACCTGAGCAAGGGGAGATTCTCACAATGGAGACCATACAGGAATTGGGGCCACCGGAGGAGGTAAGGACATCTACACAGATTATTAATCTTTCAAACCATGTCCTGACAGAAGCAGACATACATTTATTGAAAAAAGTCTTACATTTTGCACCGACAAAAACAATTGAAAGGGTACAAACATTAATAGATCTGAATCCTACAAGTAGGAAACTTAATTTAAGATCTTTTTTTCATAAATGTAATGGGCCAGATTCTTTGAATGTGAATAATATACAACAATTGAAAATCCATCTAAATTATACCCCCGCTGCAGTAACTGTGTTTTGGGACTTAGTTGAGAACTATTCACAGCAACCGTTTGACTCACCATGAAAAACCTAATACCAGAATGTAAGCTGACTAGAAAGAGAAGCCTTACAAACATTACAAGAGGACATGAATATAATAATTAAACAGGCAGACAAGGGCGGGGCAGTGGTTCTCATGGAGAAAAGCATGTATGTGTGTGAAGTTTTGAGGCAGCTGGAAAATGCAGAATTTTATAAGAAATTGACTAGTGATCAAACTTTTGATTATAAGCATAGTATCGATGAGACGGACCCAGGGACTTACTGGAGAGGTGAAATTGATTTAAAAACAAGGGCGTTCTTGACTAATAAGAACCTTGTAAGACCTACATTCTGTATTTTGCTGAAGGTCCACAAGACACTTGAAAATCTACCAGGGCATCCAATTATTAGTGGGATTGGCTCGATTACCAAACCCTTATCAAAATTCTGTGATGAGTACCTTCTGCCTATGGTGGCTACACTGCCTAGCTACATAAAAGATGCTACAGAAGTTCTGCACCTACTGAAAGATCTTACTTTGGGTGATGAAACATTCCTGGTCACCATGGACATAGAGGCCTTTTACACTAATGTCCCACATGAGGGGGCTTTAGATGCTGTGGCCTTATTTTTAAATATAGATACTGAATATAGTGGCTCACTGATGGATTTTATTCTGAAATTGTTGGAGTATGTGTTAAAATGCAATGCATTTTTATTTGATAATCAGGTATATGTACAGGTTGAGAAGGAAGTAACCTGGAAACATTTTATCGATGATGTATTGGTTCTGTGGTGGGGTAGTGAACCAGATTTTGCTTGATTTGTAGAATGGTTGCATAGTACCAGCAGCAAGCTAAGGTTCACTTACTCCATAACTAAGGATTGTATTATCTATCTAGATCTGAGACTAACAAGAAGTAGTGAGAACAAAATTGAGAGTGTTATTTACAGGAAAGAAGTGGACAGCAACACTATTTTGATTGCCAGTAGCTACCACCCACCCCATGTAGCAAAAAACATCCCCAAAGGGCAATTTTTAAGAACGAAGCAAAATTGCTGCACAGCAGAACATTTTGAGAAGGGGGCTAATGTGTTAACGCTCAGATTACTTGAAAGGTGGTATAAGAGAGGAACAATAGAAAAAGCAAGGTTTGAAGTCTCAGATCTTGACAGGGATGACATCCTAAAAAAACAGCTCTGGTAAAGAACAGAGGGAAGAGAGGGAAGAGAGATTTAATATAGTTACCTGTTATTCATCACAAGCCACAGATTTTGAACGGATCATAAATAATCATTGGCATGTATTAGCAGTGGATCAAGGTCTGAAGGACATAGCACAATTGAAACTTAGAATGTGCTATAAATGAGCCCCAGTGCTCGGGAATTTTTTAGTCAAGAGTCACTTTAAAAACAATATAGGAAGGACATGGCTAAACCAGGCAGTGAGGTGCTTCAAATGTAAGAGGCGTGTCTATTGTGATTACACTGAACAAAAGAAGGGGTTCTCAAGCTGTAACATCACAAAATAATATGAGATTAGACAATGTATGACTTGCACAAGTGAGGGTATCATATATTTGGCTACTTGTGACTGCATGGTGTTCTATGTAGGTAAAACTACCTGCCAATTTAAGGTAAGAGAAGGAGAACATATAAGAGACATACAAAACAAAGATGTCACATATGCCACAGCAGCACATGTGCTGAGTGAAACGGCCAGTGCACATCACAGTTTCAAGTTTTTGGCAATTGACAAAGTGAGTCGTAGTCCAAGGGGAAGGGATTTTGGCAATTTAATGCTCATAAGAGAGAATTTTTGGATTCTAGCCCTTAAGGCGAATGTGCCCCCAGGACTTAACTGCCATTTGGATAGAAAGCCATATTTAGTTAAGAAGAATAGATACTAGCCTGTACAGTTTCAATAAATTTGTACTCAGTAGAAAAGGTGGGGGGAGGGCTCTTTTTCTTTCTTTCTTTCGTGTGATTTTCCTTGTTTTCCTGCACTTCAGCTTTCCTCTTTCTTCCTTTTATTTTTTCCCTCCTCCGGCTCTCCCCTTGCCCCTTCCCCCTTTCAAACCCCCTTCCCCTCCTCCCTTCCCCTCCCCATACAACCCACCCATTTCCCTTTCTTCTCCCTCTCCTTCTTTCCTCTCCCTCCCTTCTTTCATTACATTTCCTTTTTCAACCCCTCTTGTGTTTTCCTATCCCCTTTCTCTCCCTTTCTTTCCCCTTTTCCTCCTTTCTTCCCCCCTCTCTCTCCTCCCATCCTTTCCTCCCCTTCTGTATCTGCCTGCTTTCCACATTCCCCATAAGAATTAAAGTTTGCTTAATAATCACTAGGATTAAAGTGTCCTTTTAATCTTATTGTATGTGATAATGTTGACTTTTACATACAAATAATCGCAACCATTTTAAACCCCAGGAGGGTATTTGGAGAGTTTATTAATGATATAGAGCTTTGTGTTTTTGGCCCCCTTTTTTAATCACTAAGATGTGGTGTATAAATAAGAAAGGTACACGTGTAGAATTGATTGTAGCAGATATGCATGATCACACTGTATAGAGACTTAGGTTTTTAATAATTAAAGGTATAGTCTATATGTAAATCAAATGTACTTGTCACTTTAAAAAGAGTTTGTCTATACTATGCATGCATTAGTATTAGGTGTTATGATGTCATTAGGTCGTGTGATTTTTGTGGAATATAAATTGAGGTTGTCTGTTCTAATTCACTAGCCTTTGATAAAGGACCAAGCTGGTCTGAAACATGTCAGGCAGATTTTATCTTTACTGGAGTTCTTGAAATAAAATATGTTTTTTTAGTTATATAAGCTTTAGAAAAGTTTTTTTTTTTGCATCCCTCTCAGGGGTTTTGTGTGTGCCAGAAACATGTAAGTACAAATGAATCTTATATAAAATCTAAAAAAAAAATGCAAATTAAGAATGAATAAGGCCAAGTCTAGATGGGAACATAACCTAGCTTGCACTGCTAATAAAACAACCAGTAAAAGTTTTACTCCTATATTAATTCTTTAAAAAAACATCATGTCAGGTTGGACCCTTAACCATGAACAACGGATTGATACACATACCCAAAACTATGGCAGGCCCATTTAATAAGGAATTCTGTAATATCTTTTCATCTTCTCATCAAAATATATCTCCCCACCAATCAGTTTAGGGACCATTTGATTACATTCACAGAAAAGACAGTCAGAAAAAAGTTGCTTCTCGGAGATATCTTGGACCAGAATTCATTCACTCTTAGATCATTCTCAGACTTGCAGAACACATGGAAACTTCCTAAACAGGACTTCTGGAAGTTTTTACAAATCCGGGCAGCTTATAACTCTCTCTCTAGTTTAGTGTATAGGCATATTCTTCTAAACCCATACATCTCACACTGGACTAATTTATCAGTAAAATTAAATAGCTCCATTTACAAAGACATTATTGATAATCTACTTGATCAGTCTATACAGGCCAAAAATAAATGGTGTACTCTTCTTAACTACAATATTTCAGATTCACAATGGAGTAACTGTTGGCATATTGCACATAATACCTTTAAAGATGCCCGTAGTTCTTTAATACAAACTAAAATCCTACATCTTTGGTATAGAACCCCCTCTGTGCTTCAACGAATGGGCCTTTTAAAATAATAATAATTGCTGGCAGTGCAATTTGGCCAACGGGGATCTACTTCATATCTTGTGGTCCTGCACTCCCATTAATAAGCTCTAGCATAAAGTCTGTTTACTTGCCTCCAGAGTAACAGGATAAAAACTACCTTTTGACCCCAAGCTATTCTTTCTAGGCATCCTTATCCCCAATAGCTCTCTCCTCTCACATGCACATTTTAGATGGGTAAACATACTTTCTCTTCTGGTCAAACTTCTGATTCTTATGAAATGGAAATCAACTCTGGTGCCTTCTCTTTCAGATGTTCTTCAAAGCCTCTCTCTCAGTATGCCTCCCTAGACCAATTATCTCATGTTACTCATAACTGACTCACTGTATATGACAGATGTTGGCAGGATTACTTCAAGTACATCAAACCTAGTTCTTCTAGACCCTAATTCTTAGGGATATTTAGCCCTCCTTCTTATTTTGCTCTAGGATTAGGTTTTCTCAAAACTTTTGTGCACAGATTTCTCCTCTTTTTTCCCTTCTTCCCTGTTTTCTCCCTCTCTCCTTCCCTTCTTCCTTGCTTTTTTCTCTCTTCTTTCTTTTTTTGCACATTTTTCTCTAATCTTCACCTCTCCATTACTGAACATTGTTCATATTACCACATTTATCACTTTTTTGCAATTTACTGAATGCCTTGCCATAACCTGCTCTAGCATGTATTTCGTACATGGTTGCTATTTCTGATCCTATAATACCCTATTGATTGTAACCCTTCTCTTCTCCACTTACATCCTGTCTCGGTTTGTTTTATTATCAATACATGTATATAAGGCTTCTCCAATATGTTTACCCTAAATACTGTGTTTTGTTAAGTGATATTTTATACCTTACATGGAGGATAGTCTTCTATTGTATTAGATGTGTGCTTTCTTATATACTCAAATTTCAATAAAAAGATAAAGTGAAAAAGGAAAAAAGCTGCTGACATTGCAGGGAAAATACTGTCCGGGCCCAGACAATTTGGCTAGACACTTATTATTCCTACTCGCTTACAATCTTGCCTTCCCCTTACAACATCTCTTTTTTTTTTTTTTGGCTGATAACTTCATACCCAGACACTGGAAAGAGGCAATGGTTGTCCCTATTCATAAAAAAAGGTCTAAAACATAATTGAGAGCATTACAGAGCCATTAGTTTGACCTCTTCTGTTTGTAAAATTCTAGAGAGTCTCCTCAAAGATATTATGTCCCCAGTAGTTGATAATGATGACCCAGGACAACATGGCTTTAAGAAGGGTAGAAGCTGCTTAACTAATCTGCTATGTTTCTATGAACACATAGGCACACTTCTGGATAGTCAGACATCCTGTGACATCATATTTATCATTTTTTTTGTAAGGCATTCGATGTTATGCCACATTGGGCCCTCATTAACAAACTTCAGAAACTTAACATCAATATTTATATAATAAACTGGATTTGTAATTGGTTACAGGATAGAACTCAAAGAGCAATCATTAATGGGACCAGATCTGATGTGGACAAAGTGCTGAGTGGAGTCCCCCAGGGCTCCATCCTGGGACCCTGCCTCTTTCAAGCATGCATAGCCGATCTAACAAAAAACTGCACTTCTTTAACTACTAAATATGCTGACAATGTGAAAATCAGGGGCTTGTGTATCAATGCAGCTCAAACTGCTTTCATCCAACAAGACCTCGGTACCATTTCAGAGTGTGTTAATACTTGGAGGATGAAACTAAACACATCCAAATGTAAGGTGATGCATTTGGGTCCTATGAATTTATATCACCACTATTTGTTAGCAAGTTCAAAACTATGTACAACCTCAGATGAGAGGGACCTTGGAATGATCAGCTTCCATGATCTTTCTCAAAACAAGCACCTGCAAGGTGTAATTAGTAAAGCAAATAGAGTTGTGTGGTCCATTCTTCAAAATATTAAGTCTAGGGATGCTAGGGTACTGACTCTTCTCTTTAGGGCATATGCCAGGCCACACCTGGAGTACGCATACCAGTTCTGGTGCCCATGTAAGAAATCAGACTGCCACTCCTTGGAAAAAAATACAAAGGAGGTTTACTACATGCATTCTGGCCTATACTCAGTACCTATGAAAACAGATTGTCATCTTTAAACCTTACGTCATTATTTACTCGTCACCTTAGAGGCAATCTCATGTTTCTTTTTGATGTTATTCAAGATCCCTACCTTATGTCCAAATTTCAACTTGAGTTTAAAACTGATGTGCATGATATTAGAGGGCACTCTTTGCAACTAGTATGGAAGCCATCAGCAGAAAATATTTCTTCACCCTTTGTACAATCGGCCCCTGGAATAAGCTCTCTTTGGATGTTGTGATAAGCGAAAATAAGAGTACTTTCAAATATCAGCTTGATAGATTAATCAACTCTGGGTATAATTTATCCTATTATTCTCTGGCTTAGTATAAGAGCAGTAATGGGCCTCGGCCTCCTTGCTCTTCTCCATACTGCAGTATGAACAATAGTATAATCCCCTGAAGTTCCTGAAGTTAATAGTTGCCTTAAGGAAGAACAATGAGTAGAATCTGACAGCTACCATAGAAAGAAAGGTGCCTTTCATTCTTTCCATGATTGGAAGGAAGGAACAACTAATCTGTGAGTACAGAATTTGAGACTGTTCTCTGAGGGAGTTGTCTTAGGTGTGTGTGTGCCCTAGTTAAGGCTAGATCACACCAGTCTGGAACCCTTTCAACACAACTATGCTGAATTTAAAGTTAAAGTTGGGAGTCTTTAGCAATTAATTGGGGATTGGAGACTCATTTGGTATAACCCTGAAGAAATGGCAGTGGCTGTTTGGGGCAATGGGTGGTTTCAGGCAGGGCTAAGTGGTTCATGGATGGGCACCAGTGTTCCCTGGGCAATGACCATGCTCCAGGAGGATTTTAAAGTGTGTGGCACATCTTACAGATATACACTTTGGAAATGGAAATGTGTGGAACATGTTTAAAGTGTGTGGCACATGCCACAGTTATACACTTTGGAAGAGAGATAGAGATTTTTTTTGTGAAAAACAGTACTGCCTAACAAAGTGTCCTGCAAAAGTGAATGTGCCTGTTTGCAATGATAAACATTTGGGGAACCATCATTGCCTTAAGTAACATCTGTAAATAAAGCCATACTGAAAAATTCCAGTTACTGATTTGGACATTCCGCTTATTGCTTCCAGTGTAAACATTATTGGCGCTCCTCAGCAGTTAGGACTAGCATATGCCTAGCATCCACTCCCCTGGACCTGGTTGTAAATAAAAGGGTCAATTTTAGTATGTACCCCCATCCCCCATCCTATACATAATGAGCCTGGTATATACTCCAACAGGGTGGTAGCTTGAGTGTAGCTCTGCCAAAAGAAAATTGTATGCCATGGAGTTGTCAGTAGTTCTTTTAAGGGGGTGCTAGCTAGCCAGAAGTGGTGTGGGGGTTACATACATATGCATGATAGTAGTGCATGCACAGTTTAATTCTGTGCCACCATGTTGCACATGGCAGCCATCACTTCTGCACTTGTGGAAAGGAAAAGTAGTGCACCAGGAAGTGGGTATGTTTATGTGGCCCACAGAGGGGAAGGGCTGCATAAACAGAATCACTGGAAACTATGCTGGAGCACTGGGGCAGAACATCAGACAGCAGTCTGGTTACGTGCTTCCCCAGTGCTCTTTAGCAAATCTGATAATGGCATAACATCTGTGGAGCTTGTCCCATACAACCATAATAATCAGACTCAGGAGGAGACTATTAACAAACTAGAGATCTGGTCTCGGATTTGCTCATCATCACAGTCACTTTCTCATTCTTTTCTAAGCAGTAACTTCTGCTAAATGTGCCTTAACCATATTGATCTCAGTGCTGGTAGACTACTTCTGGTTTTCCCCTGATTATATTAGGAGAATGTAATAGCAGTCTTGAACTGGTTGCTGCCAGTGGTGGCATGCTCTAAAAAAAGTGGTGCCCATGCTCATCTGCACATTTTAGAAATGACTCCTTGAGTTAAAGGGGACAGGAATTGATTACTTATGTGCAGTTGTTTGAAATGTCTCTATTTTTATAAATTATGTTCATACATCTAAAGAATCCCTATTTTAACTGTGTCTGAATAAAAGCTGTAGCTGACAGTTGTGTTTTGTTTTAGTTTTAGATTTATGTAACTGTTATTTAATACAACAGCAGATTAGGTACATATGGACACATGTTGATACATGGACATACTGTATTTGGATAACAATATCTCAATTACAAGGGGGGCTGTGTTAGGTTTGGGTTTTGAATGTACACATACACCAGTCACTTGTTACAGAATTGCAGATGTATCACGTTTAAGATAGTATAAGTTTGACTGTTCATAAGTAATATGGACTTATTGTACACAGAGTTTAAAAAAATGTATCTGAACAGTACAGTACACTGTGTTAAATTTGATTGACAGCACTGTGAGAAACAGCTGGTGAATGCTTAGTTTACAGTAGGGTAGGTTAACTTCTAACCTATTTTTTACTTAACACATATATATAGTTTCTTATTTATAGGACTTTTAACATTATTTACTATGTATTGCTGAAACAGCTACTGATACCTCAAAGAAAACTTTGAAAACATAATAATTATGTAAAATTCTGTTTGTATTCCATATATATTCTAGATTTCTCCTTCCCATTATTTGTTACTGAGAAAATGTGTATGAATACATGATTTTATACATTGCAGCTACTTTAAAGTTGATATGCCTCTATAGCTTACTCCCTACTTCAAGTCATAATGCTCTGTTGTGACATCACAATATGTTGCCATGAAAGTAACTGTGATATCAGAAGAAGTGTATTATGACCTCAGGTAGGAAGACAGCAACAGAAATAAATGAACTCTTCTGGAGCAAAATGCCTGTTTTCATGCAAATGACCTCAGCAATAAATAATGGAGAAAAGGAGTAAAGAACTAATATGAAATACAGGTTGAATTTTATCTAAATATTATGTTTTGTTAAAGTTCTCTTGAAGGTGTCAGCTGTTCTTTAAGCTTATTTTTCTTGTGTTTTTAATTATTGTCATTTACTACTGCTAGCACAGCGACACACAGAGGTTTTAAAATGAAACTTCAGTGGGTTTATACAGTAACTTGTGACAGGGAATGAACTTTCAAGTCAATGAAATTTGACCTTGGGATAGCTTTCTTTTGATGGAAGTAATCCTGCCTTGGCAAAGTAATTTGCAGAGCTGAGGCTGTTTAGAAGTATAGGAGATATGGTAAACAAATGTAAATATCTCTAAAAGTCTACAATGTACAGGCAATAAACCTTATGAAAGTTGTTCAGGACAAGAAGATCTTTCAAATGAGCATATTCATTAAGCTGCGCTAATTACATTTTTTGAACTATGGCCATCTGATTACCTGAAATTTCATTTTTCATTACAATTTTCACCTTTCAGATGGCTATATTTAAAAATATCTATTGAATTCAGATTAGTGACTACCTTCATTTGAAAGGACATTTTGTCCTGGACAACTTTCATGTTGGTTATATATTGGTAACTTGCATACTTTCTGAGATATTTACGTTTGTTTGGCATGACTCCTACTGTGTTCATGCAGAGAGAAAAAAATGAGGTTGTTTGGAAGACCATATTTTATAAACTATAAAGAATTCAGATTACTGACTACCCTCATGAGAAAGGTCTTTTTGCCCTGAACAACTTTCACACTGGTTGTGTTTGTGCACCTTAAATAGTTTTAAAGATATTTAGATTTGTTTGGAAGGTGTGCACATTTGCTCTCACAGAAAAGCAACTTGGAGTTCTGTGTCCATCATTCTAATTAAACAGAAAGAAGGGAGTATTTCTTTAACTGCCATGGAGATTTGCAGAATGGATGGATACACTGAAGACTCCTAAAAGATGTGTTCCACGGAAACATCTTTTTTCAAGTGTAAGCAGGATGGCTGTAGGCTCCACCCAGAGCCATAAAAATGCTTTCATACTACTAAAAGTACCCAAAATCCAAACACTTTATGGTGAAGCTGTGTTTAGCCATGTAATAGCTAAAGTCACATGTAGGTTGATGATACAGTCTTGTATGCATCTGGCTCCTGCCCCACCAAGGTTGCATCTAACTTGCAGCACGACTTCAACAAAGTTCAGCATTGGTTTGCAAACCACCAACTATCTCTCAATGCCTAAAAAGAAGTCTCCATGACCTTTGGCATCTGGCAGAGACTTACCAGGTTCCCCTCTCTATCCTCCTTCCACACTCTTGATGGGAGTTTACTCAAGGACATATCCTCCTTCAGGTATTTAGGTATCTGGCTGGACCAACACCTGAACTTCTCTGATCATATCAATGCCATTTAGAAAAAAGTGTGTCCTAAGCTCGGTGCCTTATTCAGGAACCGTGCCTGTATCCCACACATGGCTAGGCATGAGCTTGTCCAGAAGATGATCCTACCTATCTTTGACTACTGTGACATAGTCTACAGTGTTGCCCCTAAGTCCTCCCTGGCCAGACTAGATACCCTCATCAACTCAACTTCTTTTGCCATTTTGCCCTTGACACCCACTTCCACACCCATCGTGATCTTTACCATGCCCTATCCTTCCCTTCCCTGACAAACCAACGTCTCTCTCACTGCACAAAATTCACTTCCAAGCACTGGTTGGGTGAACTTCCCTCCAATTTCTCCCCTGCCTTTACAACTGCCCTCCTCCTTCCCACTCACTAAGATCTAGTGACTCACAAACCCTGGTGGTCCCACACTGCTCCACCCTTATTGGCCTATTGGGTTATTCTGTAATAAGTTCTAAAATAAATTATTAAATAAATGTAATAAATTCTGTAAGGGTATTCCTATGAAGTCTTCTATTGTAAAAATATTACTGTCACCTGACTGTACTGATCTGCTACCTGCATGTAACTGTTACACTCAGGTCGCCCCTGAAAAAGGGACCTTCGGGGCCCAGTGGGCCTACCCGGTCATCAAAATTCAATAAATAAATAATAAATAAATTCTTATCACCTCACAAAAATCTGGAATTGACTTCCCCCTCAAATTTGCCAATCATCTTCTTTCCACCCCATTAACTCTGCCTCAAAACTTCCCTGCCCCTTCCTGTGCCTGCCATGACCCTCCCTAATCTCCCACCATCTCCCCAAAGCCCATATTACCATATCCCTACTCCCCACTGCTCCTACTTCCCTCTGATCATGCTCCTCCTAGTCCCCTATTCTCCCTCCTCCTAAAGTGTTCCTCCCCCTTCTTTCTCTACCCTTAATCTCTCTCAATAATGTGAGCTCGATCACTGCCTTGTGCAGGTAGGATCCATAGTGCACAGTGGGCAACAACATTCCCCCCTTTCCCCTATTTCTCCTTTACTGCACCCCCTCAGTCACTGCTAGATCATTGCCTTGTGCAGGCAGGGTAACCCTGCACACTGTTGGGGTACTACCCCCCTACTATAGTTGACCTCTGTTACCCCCTTCCACAACATCCCTCCCCCACACTCCCTCTCTTGCATCACTATATATAAATAACTCTCTTCACCTATAACCTGTATCCTAACAGTAGGGCTGTCTACCACTCTGCCCAGATAGGAATAACGGGACACTGTTGAATTTCAACTCCCCCTTTCCCCGGACAACCCCCACCTATAACACCTCTCTCTCTCATCACCCTGCCACACTCTTCCTCACCTCTCCTCCTACCCCCTTCTGGTTAATATAGCCTAACACTGGCCTACCCCTACACTCAATTAAGCACTTATAACCTACCAGTATACCCCTCTCATATGCACATTAATCCACCCTGTCATCTCTGTTTGCCTTGAAAATTGTGTTCTGCCTGCGTCTCGCTGTAAATTTCCTTCCCCTTCTTCCATTCTGCCCTCCACAATGTTTTGTTCCCTCCTTTCATTCTTTCTCTCTATTCTCCAATCACTGTAAATCTTAAATATCTATGTTACACTAATGGCTACCAATTACTATTGTGTCACTTTACCATCTAGTGCTACCTACTGTTGCCAAGTTATTATATGTGTTCCAGTGTTACCAAGTGTCACCAACTGTTGCCAAATTGCTATATGTGCCTTCATATTTATTATAGTTAACTGTTGCATTGTTAGCCAATGTGATTCACCTGTAATCCCTCCTGCTCTCATTATATGCAAGTAAGAAAATTGTATTCCAACATTGTAACATTTCCCTGTATTCTATCCCATTCTTCCCTGCCTCCCCAGGTCACACTGGGAGACGAGCAACCTGCTGCTCAGCATGCCATCCTGGTGAAACATTTCAATAAATAAAAAATATAAGTAATCCCATCCATCTGGAATCAACTGCAAGCTACGCTAAAACTCTCAGGACCGGTCTCCTTAAACATGTTTAAAACCCTAGCCAACAAAGGGCTTATGACAATTTGCCACTGCCAAAGCACCTAGTAGCATTACTAACCAAGAAACTCTTTTAGTTTCATAAAGCACTTGAATGTAAACTTCTTTCATGTTTCCCTCTTTTATCTTTCCTGCCTATTACCGTAGTTCCTGAAATGTATATAATTTAGCCATAATCTCCCCTCCTACTGTACATTGTTTACTTGTCTCATCACTGTTTGAACTTGATGTATCACAATTGTATTACATTGTATTACTGTACATGGTTTACCTGTCTCAGCACTGTTCAAACTTGATGTATTACAGCTGTACTGTAATGTATTCAATTGTACTGTATTGCATCGTGTTGTGTATACTTTCCACCAAGTTATCCTACCAGGACCTCCTTGTAAATGAGAGTGCTCAATGGAGTTTTCCTGTAAATAAACTTGAACTTAAACTGATTCTATCTGAATCAGATCTAAGCAACCCTAATTTGAAACTGCTTAATGTGTCTGTATGTTTGTCATCTTCTATAACTGAATCTGCATCATTTGGTTAAACTGTGTCTGTAATGTTGTACTGTGTTGTCACCTATAATATGCCATTCCTCTGTATGTATTTTCTCTCAGGTCATGAATGAAAATACACAATTGTTTTTGTCTATTGCACTTACCCAGTTAACAAAAACTAAATAAATAAATAAAATTCTGTATGTCTCTTATTATCAGTCATGTGAAACTGGGGGAATTAAAGTTTGTCAGTGCCCCTTTTAGAAACTGCCTCAGGGGCCAAGTTCTACTTCAGAGAATGGTGGTGGTGCCCGAGTGGTGGTGGGTTATGTAGCTAGGAGGATATAATGCCCGTAGGAGTTAGTATAGCATAATGGTTAAGGGCGCTTAGCTGCAATCCTGGAGATCTGACTTTGAAACCCGTCAGCCCTCACTTGCATACTGTGTGACCCTAAGCAAATAATTTAAACTCCTTTTGCTCCCTGGTTGCACCTGAAAACATGCTCTGGCTTAGTGCGCCTTTTCAGATTAAATAATTTCCCCTTTCCCTTTCCCTTTCCCTTTCCCCTATGTAGATGATGGCAAGGCAGATGATTATTGTGCAAAAGTATTCCAGTGCATGGTGCGGACTTGATACTGGGAAGTCAGTTCCCACAGACCTTTCAGAGGGCAGGAACAGCCCTCATGCAATAAGGCACGACAGGGCATTGGTGGTACTAGGTTCCCCCAAATGATCAGGGGCATAGTGAGGCATGAGGCAAAGTGCTGTGCCTTCAGCCCCCTAACCACGGGGGAAACCTAGTATCACCAATGTCCCTGGAGTGTCTTTGCTTAAATATAAAATGGGCCCATAGGCAACTGTTAAAAAACAAACACACTAAAAGTTTTCAAAGACGCAAAAAATATAATAAACTGTTGCTTAATAATGTAAAATAGTCTCTCCACATATGTTTTTCACCTATCAGTCATCTATCTTTCTTCACATTCAATACATTGCGTAATTTTTTTCCATGGTGTAAAATTCTAAGCTCTGCATTATTCCAGTAGAAGAATCCCCTCCACACACACACAGAATGGTAGCTTGGAATACATGAATTCAAAATTCTTCAGAGTTCCACTGGCATACATGCAAGCAATAATACCTGACAGGGTGGGAGGTACTGGACTATACACACCCACCCTGGAAAGGCAGGTATAGTCCAATACCACCCACCCTGGAGGATATTATTGCTGTTAGAAAATGGCACTGTAAAAAAAAAGGTTAATAAAAAATTGTTAATAAAAAATGTGTTTAATATAAGTTTTGTGATAAAAAAAGTTCCTCTGCCTGCACTAGAAAACATGCTGATTGTATGAAGTTTAACCCCAATCCAACAGCATCATGCACCACCTTTTTCCTTGCTGTTTCATTTGTGTTTTGTTTACTCCCCCCTTGACAAAAGATGTTTGCTCATTTTTTTCAACTGGTAGCTGTTGCTATAGGGATCAGGACATGAATAAAGAAAGAGCGAGCATGAGCGCAGTCAGCAGTGGAGTGTACTTCCTTATAGAAGACCAGGCAGTTCATGAGAGAGTACATTTATTTTTGGTGGATGTTTTGATATTGGGGCGAGCAGCTGTTGCAATTGTTACCTGCAGAAGATAGTGTGGTGTTCAGTGATGTCTGCTGTTGGCTGGAGGTGGAAACATTTATTCTGGTGTGTAGCAAAAGGAGGTACATTGCTTGGTCTGGTGAAATGTATGGGGATGGGTTATTTGTGTGTATTTATAGTCAGATTCCACAATGGTACAAAAAAATCAGGTCATACACTAGTGGCATGACAGTAGCATGGACTATAGATCAGAGGTGTCAGTTATTATGTTTGGCTGCCCAGGCATACACACTTGCTGTTGACTTGCTCTCACTACTGCCACAGCCAGCTTTTGAGGGACTGGAAGCTGGAAGTGGTTTGGTCAGACGCCAACAGGGTTGGCAACTGTTGCTAAGCAAGAGAAACAGAAACATAACATAACAGAATCTGACAACAGATAAGGACCGCTTGGCCCACCCAGTCTGCCCATTTCCCTACCTGATGGATAAGTTGCAGATTCTAGTTAATCAACAGCTTACTTCCCCCTACCCCCACTAGAATTGCCTTATGTCTGTCCCATGCATTCTTGAATTCTCCCACTGTTCCTGACTCCACAACCTCCTCAGGAAGGCTGTTCCATGCATCCACAACCCTCTCTGTGAAAAAATACTTTCTAACACTACTTCTGAGCCATTCCCCCCTCTATCTTCAAATTGTGCCCCCTTGTTCTTGCACATCTCTTTTTCTGAAAGGCACTACCCTCTTGTACTTTATTAATTCCCTTGAGATACTTGAACATTTATATCATGCCCCCCCCCCTTTCCTCAAGGGTATACATATTAAGATGCTTTAGTCTCTCCTCGTGTGTTTTCTGGTGCAGACCCTGCACCATTTTGGTTGCCCTCCTCTGAACAGCCTCCAGTCTGTCTATGTCTTTGCATAGATTGGGTCTCCAGAATTACACACAGTACTCTAGATGGGGTCTCTCCAACTGTCTGTACAGAGGGATAACAACTTCTTGCTTTCTACTGTTGATGCCTCTCCCTGTGCATCCCAGTATCCCCCCAGCCCTCCTTACTGCCTTCTCACATTGCTTGCCCACCTTTAGGTCATCTGATATAATTACTCCTAGATCTTTTTCGATTGTTGTTGTTGTTGTTGTCGTCTCCCCCCCCCCATTGTGTACTCTTCCTTTGGGGTTCTGTTTCCCAGGTGCATTACTTTGCACTTCTTTGCATTGAATCTGAGCTGCCATATATTTGACCATTCCACCAACATTGCCAAGTCCCTTTTCATCCTTTCAACCCCACCTTGTGTATCAACCCTGTTGCAGATCTTTGTGTTATCTGCAAAGAGACATACTTTTCTTTCAAGTTGCTCTCCAATGTCACCTGTAAAGACATTAAAGAGGACTGATCCCAGTACTGAACCCTGTGGTACCCTGCTAGTTACCTTCCTTTCTTTACTGTGGACTCCATTTACTATTACTCTTTGCGTCCTGTTGTCCAGCCATTTTTTTATTCAGGCTACCGCCTTGGGACCCACTCCAAGGCTGGCTAACTTGTATATTAATCTTTTGTGTGAGACTGTGTCAAATACCTTGCTAAAATCTAGGTAGGCCATATCCATAGCACCTCCCTGGTCTACTACTTTGGTCACCCAATCAAAGAAATCTATTAGGTTCATCTGACCTGACCTTCCTGCTGTGAAACCATGCTGCCTTGGGTCCTGTGCCCCACTGGCCTCTAGGTACTCAACAATTCTTTCCTTCAGAAGTGATTCCATCATTTTCCCCTACCACTGAGGTCAAACTAACTGGTCTGTAGTTTCCTACCTCTGCCCTGCTCCCACTTTTGTGAAGTGGAATCACATCTGCCCTTCTCCAGTCCTCAGGTACCACCCCATCCTCCCATGATTTGTTAAAGAGAGTAGTCAGTGGTGTTACTAATTCTACCTTTAGTTCTTTTAGAATTCTGGGGTGAATCCCATAAGGCCCCATTGCTTTGTCCACCCTCAGTTTCAAGAGTTCTTTCAAAACCCTTTCTTCTGTGAATGGACTGGTATCGACCCCCTATTCAGAGTGTTTCTCTTGTTTAGTTTAGGTACCTCCCCTTCCTCTTCCGTTGTGAATATTGAGCAGAAATATTCATTCTGTATCCCTGCTTTTCTACTGTCACCCTCTGTCCACATTTCCTCCCCTTTATTGAGTCTATGTATCCCTCCTTTGGTCTTTATTCATTCCCTAATCTACCTATAAAAGGTTTTATCCCCCTTCTTAACAGAGTTGACTATCTTTTCCTCAGTTTGTGCCTTTACAATTCTGACTGCTTTCCCTGCCTCCTTCTACTTTAACTGTTAAAGTGCTCTGTCCTGCTCCTTCTGTGTTTCCTTATATTTCCTGAATGCTATCCTTTTCTCCTTAACCTTCCCTTCCACCTCTTTTGAGAACCATAGTGTTTTTTCCTGTGTTTTGTTTTGCTGATTTACTTCAAACAAAGGTTTGTTGCCTCTGTGATGGCAGTTTTGATTATTCCCCATTGTTCCTCCACCCCTCCTTCTTGCCCATTTGCTAGTGATTTTCTGAGGCACTCTCTCATTTTCCCAAAGTCAGCCCCCGTAAAGTCCAATACTCTTGTTTTTGTATGGCTATGTTTATTGTGAACCACACTGTTTGGTGGTCACTTGTTCCCAGATGGCTACCCACTTCTAAATCTGAGATTCTTTCTCCCTCCCCATTTGAGAGTACCTGGTCTAAGATTGCTCCCTCCTAAGTGGGTTCCAACACTAGCTGTCTAGTCTTCCTTATAGAAGACCAGGCAGTTCATAAAAGAGTAAATTTATTTTTGGTGGCTGTTTTGATATTAGGGCGAGCAGCTGTTGCAATCGTTACCTGCAGAAGATAGTGTGGTGTTCAGTGATGTCTGCTGTTGGGTAGAGGTGGAAAACCTTATTCTGGTGTGTAGCAAAGGAGGTACATTGCTTGGTCTGGTGAAATGTATGGGGCTGGGTGATTGTGTGTGTTTACAGTATGGTCAGACTCCACAGTGGTACAAAGAAATCAGTTTGTACACTAGTGGCATAACAGTAGCATGGACTGTAGATCAAGATGGCAGTTGTTATGTTTGGCTGCCTAGGCATACACACTTGCTGTTGACTTGCTCTCACTACTGCCACAGCCAGCTTTTGAGGGACTGGAAGCTGGAAGTGGTTTGGTCAGATGCCAACTGGGCTGGCCACTGTTGCTAAGCAAAAGAAACACTGAAACATAATATAACATAGAATCTGATGGTAGATAAGGACCACTTGGCCCACCCAGTCTGCCCATTTCCCTACCTGATGGATAACCTGCAGATTCTAGTTAATCAACAGCTTATTTCCCCCTACCCCCCACTAGAATTGCCTTATGTCTGTCCCATGCATTCTTGAATTCTCCCACTGTTCCTGACTCCACAACCTCCTCAGGAAGGCTGTTCCATACATCCACAACCCTCACTGGGAAAAAATACTTTCTAGCATTACTTCTGAGCCATTCCCCCCTCTATCTTCAAATTGTGACCCCTTGTTCTTGCACATCTCTTTTTCTGAAAGGCACTATCATCTTGTACTTTGTTAATTTCCTTGAGATACTTGAACATTTATATAATGTCCCCCTTCTCCCTCCTTTCCTCAAGGGTACACATATTAAGCTGCTTTAGTCTCTCCTCGTATGTCTTCTGGTGCAGACCCTGCACCATTTTGGTTGCCCTCCTCTGAACAGCCTCCAGTCTGTCTATGTCTTTGCAGAGATGGGGTCTCCAAAATTACATGCAGTACTCTAGATGGGGTCTCACCAACTGTCTGTACAGAGGGATAACAACTTCCTGCTTTCTACTGTTGACGCCTCTCCCTGTGCATCCCAGTATCCCCCCAGCTCTCCTTACTGCCTTTTCACATTGCTTGCCCAACTTTAGGTCATCTGATATAATTACTCCTAGGTTTTTTTCAATTTTTGTTGTTATTATCTCCCCCCAATTGTGTACTCTTCCCCTGGGTTTCTGTTTCTCAGATGCATTACTTTGCACTTCTTTGCACTGAATCTGAGCTGCCATGTATTTGACCATTCCTCCAACCTTGCCAAGTCTTTTTTCATCCTTTCCACTCCACCTTGTGTATCAACCCTGTTGCAGATCTTTGTGTTATCTGCAAAGAGACATACTCTTCTTTCCAGGTGCTCTCCAGTGTCACCTATAAAGACACAAAAGAGGACCGGTCCCAGTACTGAACCCTGTGGTACTATGCTAATTACCCTCCTTTCTTTACTGTGGACTCCATTTACTATTGCCCTTTGTGTCCTCTTGTCCAGCCATTTTTTTATCCAGGCTACCACCTTGGGACCCACTCCAAGGCTGGCTAGCTTGTATATTAATCTTTTGTGTGAGACTGTGTCAAATGCCTTGCTAAAATCTAGTTAGACCATATCCATAGCGCCTCCCTGGTCTACTACTTTGGTCACCCAGTCAAAGAAATCTATTAAGTTCATCTGACCTGACCTTCCTGCTGTGAAACCATACTGCCTTGGGTCCTGTGCCCCACTGGCCTCTAGGTACTCAACAATTCTTTCCTTCAGAAGTGATTTCATCATTTTCCCTACCACTGAGGTCAAACTAACTGGTCTGTAGTTTCCTACCTCTGCCCTGCTCCCACTTTTGTGAAGTGGAATCACATCTGCCCTTCTCCAGTCCTCAGGTACCACCCCATCCTCCCATGATTTGTTAAAGAGAGTAGTCAATGGTGTTACTAGTTCTACCTTTAGTTCTTTTAGAATTCTGGGGTGAATCCCATAAGGCCCCATTGCTTTGTCCACCCTCAGTTTCAAGAGTTCTTTCAAAACCCTTTCTTCTGTGAATGGACTGGTATCGACCCCCTATTCAGAGTGTTTCTCTTGTTTAGTTTAGGTACCTCCCCTTCCTCTTCCGTTGTGAATATTGAGCAGAAATATTCATTCTGTATCCTTGCTTTTCTACTGTCACCCTCTGTCCACATTTCCTCCCCTTTATTGAGTCTATGTATCCCTCCTTTGGTCTTTATTCATCCCTAATCTACCTATAAAAGATTTTATCCCCCTTCTTAACAGAGTTGACTATCTTTTCCTCAGTTTGTGCCTTTACAATTCTGACTGCTTTCCCTGCCTCCTTCTACTTTAACTGTTAAAGTGCTCTGTCCTGCTCCTTCTGTGTTTCCTTATATTTCCTGGATGCTATCCTTTTCTCCTTAACCTTCCCTTCCACCTCTTTTGAGAACCATAGTGTTTTTTCCTGTGTTTTGTTTTGCTGATTTACTTCAAACAAAGGTTTGTTGCCTCTGTGATGGCAGTTTTGATTATTCCCCATTGTTCCTCCACCCCTCCTTCTTGCCCATTTGCTAGTGATTTTCTGAGGCACTCTCTCATTTTCCCAAAGTCAGCCCCCGTAAAGTCCAATACTCTTGTTTTTGTATGGCTATGTTTATTGTGAACCACACTGTTTGGTGGTCACTTGTTCCCAGATGGCTACCAACTTCTAAATCTGAGATTCTTTCTCCCTCCCCATTTGAGAGTACCTGGTCTAAGATTGCTCCCTCCTAAGTGGGTTCCAACACTAGCTGTCTAGTCTTCCTTATAGAAGACCAGGCAGTTCATAAAAGAGTAAATTTATTTTTGGTGGCTGTTTTGATATTAGGGCGAGCAGCTGTTGCAATTGTTACCTGCAGAAGATAGTGTGGTGTTCAGTGATGTCTGCTGTTGGGTAGAGGTGGAAAACCTTATTCTGGTGTGTAGCAAAAGGAGGTACATTGCTTGGTCTGGTGAAATGTATGGGGCTGGGTGATTTGTGTGTGTTTACAGTATAGTCAGACTCCACAGTGGTACAAAGAAATCAGTTTGTACACTAGTGGCATAACAGTAGCATGGACTGTAGATCAAAGATGGCAGTTGTTATGTTTGGCTGCCTAGGCATACACACTTGCTGTTGACTTGCTCTCACTACTGCCACAGCCAGCTTTTGAGGGACTGGAAGCTGGAAGTGGTTTGGTCAGATGCCAACTGGGCTGGCCACTGTTGCTAAGCAAAAGAAACACTGAAACATAATATAACATAGAATCTGATGGTAGATAAGGACCACTTGGCCCACCCAGTCTGCCCATTTCCCTACCTGATGGATAACCTGCAGATTCTAGTTAATCAACAGCTTATTTCCCCCTACCCCCCACTAGAATTGCCTTATGTCTGTCCCATGCATTCTTGAATTCTCCCACTGTTCCTGACTCCACAACCTCCTCAGGAAGGCTGTTCCATACATCCACAACCCTCACTGTGGAAAAATACTTTCTAGCATTACTTCGAGCCATTCCTCTATCTTCAAATTGTGACCCCTTGTTCTTGCATCTCTTTTTCTGAAAGCACTATCATCTTGTACTTTGTTAATTTCCTTGAGATACTTGAACATTTATATAATGTCCCCTTCTCCCTCCTTTCCTCAAGGGTACACATATTAAGCTGCTTTAGTCTCTCCTCGTATGTCTTCTGGTGCAGACCCTGCACCATTTTGTTCCCTCCTCTGAACAGCCTCCAGTCTGTCTATGTCTTTGCAGAGATGGGGTCTCCAAAATTACATGCAGTACTCTAGATGGGGTCTCACCAACTGTCTGTACAGAGGGATAACAACTTCCTGCTTTCTACTGTTGGCGCCTCTCCCTGTGCATCCCAGTATCCCCCCAGCTCTCCTTACTGCCTTTTCACATTGCTTGCCCAACTTTAGGTCATCTGATATAATTACTCCTAGGTTTTTTTCGATTTTTGTTGTTATTATCTCCCCCCAATTGTGTACTCTTCCCCTGGGTTTCTGTTTCTCAGATGCATTTCTTTGCACTGAATCTGAGCTGCCATATATTTGACCATTCCTCCAACCTTGCCAAGTCTTTTTTCATCCTTTCCACTCCACCTTGTGTATCAACCCTGTTGCAGATCTTTGTGTTATCTGCAAAGAGACATACTCTTCTTTCCAGGTGCTCTCCAGTGTCACCTATAAAGACACAAAAGAGGACCGGTCCCAGTACTGAACCCTGTGGTACTATGCTAATTACCCTCCTTTCTTTACTGTGGACTCCGTTTACTATTGCCCTTTGTGTCCTCTTGTCCAGCCATTTTTTTATCCAGGCTACCACCTTGGGACCCACTCCAAGGCTGGCTAGCTTGTATATTAATCTTTTGTGTGAGACTGTGTCAAATGCCTTGCTAAAATCTAGGTAGACCATATCCATAGCACCTCCCTGGTCTACTACTTTGGTCACCCAGTCAAAGAAATCTATTAAGTTCATCTGACCTGACCTTCCTGCTGTGAAACCATACTGCCTTGGGTCCTGTGCCCCACTGGCCTCTAGGTACTCAACAATTCTTTCCTTCAGAAGTGATTTCATCATTTTCCCTACCACTGAGGTCAAACTAACTGGTCTGTAGTTTCCTACCTCTGCCCTGCTCCCACTTTTGTGAAGTGGAATCACATCTGCCCTTCTCCAGTCCTCATGTACCACCCCATCCTCCCATGATTTGTTAAAGAAAGTAGTCAATGGTGTTACTAGTTCTACCTTTAGTTCTTTTAGAATTCTGGGGTGAATCTCATCAGGCCCCATTGCTTCGTCCACCCTCAGTTTCAAGAGTTCTTTCAAAACCCTTTCTTCTGTGAATGGACTGGTATCGGCCCCCTATTCAGAGTGTTTCTCTTGTTTAGTTTAGGTACCTCCCCCTCCTCTTCCATTGTGAATACTGAGCAGAAAGATTCATTCAGTATCCCTGCTTTTTCATTATGACCCTCTGTCCACATTTATTCCCCTTTACTGAGTCTCTATATCCCTCCTTTGGTCTTTCTTTACTCCCTAATCTTCCTATAAAAGGTTTTATCCCCCTTCTTAATAGAGTTGGCTATATTTTCCTCAGTTTGTGTTTTTACTATTCTGTCTGCTTTCCCTGCCTCCTTCTACTTTAATTGTTAAAGTGCTCTGTCCTGCTCCTTCCATGTTTCCTTATATTTCCTGGATGCTATCCTTTTCTCCTTAACCTTTCCTTCCACCTCTTTTGAGAACCATAGTGTTTTTTCCTGTGTTTTGTTTTGTTGATTTGCTTCAAACAAAGGTTTGTTGCCTCTGTGATGGCTGTTTTGATTATTCCCCATTGTTCCTCTACCCCTTCCTTCTTGCCCATTTGCTAGTGCTTTTCTGAGGCACTCTCTCATTTTCCCAAAGTCAGCCCTCCTAAAGTCCAATACTCTTGTTTTTGTATGGCTTGACTCTATGGCTGTGTTTATTGTGAACCACACTGTTTGGTGGTCATTTGTTCCCAGATGGCTACCCACTCCTAAATCTGAAATCCTTTCTCCCTCCCCATTTGAGAGTACTTGGTCTAAGATTGCTCCCTCCCAAGTGGGTTCCAACACTAGCTGTCTGAGGCATGCCCCCTGTAGGGCATCAAGAATGACCCTGCTCTTGGATGTGCCTGCAGCAAAGGTACTCCAGTTAACATCTGTCATATTCAGGTCCCCCATCAACAATACCTCCCCTTTATCTGCCATTTTAAGGATGCCTTCTATCATTTCCTTGTCCAGTTCCTCCCCTGAGATGGGGTCTGTACACAACCCCATGCAGATTTGGTGACGTTCTTGCCTCAGGGTGACCCATAGTGACTCATCAACTTCCTGTTTACTCTTTAGTTCTGTTGCTTTAATCCCTTCCCTTATATAGAGAGCTACTCCTTCTCCTCTTTTACCCACCCTGTCCCTCCTGTAGATTGTGTATCCTGGTATGTTGACATCCCAGTCATGGTTCTCTGTGTATCATGTTTCAGTGACTGCCATATCTTGGCATCCCTCTTCCATCAAGGCCACTAGTTCAGGGAGCTTGTTACATAGACTGCGGGCATTGTTACTCATTGCTTTCCATTTTTTGTTGGCCTTACCCTTTTTAGTCCCATCCCTGTTCTTACTGTCTTTTTCTGTATTTACCCCTGTCCTGCTCCCTGCTGACTTCTCTACCTTGGTGTTTACCACTCTAATTACTGTGTTTTGTGGAGGGAGGCTGGGATTTCCCTGTTCCTTTTCAGTGTTTCCCCTCTTGGCTAGTTTAAATTCTTGCCAATGAAGCAGTTAAACCTGTCACCTAGGAGCCTGATTCCCCCCCCCAGACAGATGCAGACCATCGCACCAGTATAGGCCTGCATCCCTCCAGGTGGCTCCCCAGTCCCCAGTGAAGCAAAAACCCTGAGTTCCACACCAGTTTTTCAACCATTCATTGAATCCCATGGTGTGGAATACCCTAGCATCATCCTTGCCATAGATAGGCAGCACCTCCAAGAAGGTTACCGTACATGCTACTTGCCTAAAGCCCCTCCCCAACTCTACAAACTCCTCCTGTACTGCTCTGAACCCATTCACAGCCAGGTCATTTGTCTCTAGGTGGACAATGACATCCAGCTCCCTCCCTTGTGCAGCTGCTCCCATGATACTGAGGATTTGCTTCCTGTCCCTCCAAGCCATGGCACCTAGCAGGCACCCTACCTCCCTATCCCCTTCCTTCCCCACTTCTACCCCCTAATGATTGAGTCCCCCACCAGGAGTTGTTTCCTTCCCCTGTGGGGTCTCATGCCACCCTCCTGTGGGTCTCCTTCATGGAGGTTTCCAGCATCCTCTTTGATCTCCATAGCAGGTGCCTCCATAGAGGAACCACTCTTCACCAGAACAGCACATGAATTGTGGAGTGGTTCAACTGGAGGAATGCATCTCTGTTCCACTACCCTCTCCCTCTCCCTCTCTGAGCCCACCTTGGTCCAACTGCTCCTCTTTCTTGGAAACCTCTGAGGCAGTGGTGGTGGCCCTGGTGGTCCCTGCATGGGGGAAGAGTTTTTACGAGCCCTAGCCAGGTCAGCCTGGAGACAGGCAACCTCCTTCCTCAGACCAGAGAGGTGCCTGCAAACAGGGCAGCATCACAGCTTCATGAATGTCTCCTGGAACACTGCTTCCCCACAGCCATTGCACTGCACCACTCCCATCTTGACTTATTTTGTGTCCTCTCTCCTGTTGCTTTGTATGCTTACTGTCTCCTCCCTCTATGTATATTTACATCTACTTTCCTACTGCCTATGTGCCCTTACAAGTCTCGCCCTTCCTGTTCTGGGACAGGAACTTCCTGTAGTCTTCAGTAGTTTCCTTCTTCTGTGCTTGGATTCAGACCTCCAGCAGCCGGGGGGGGGGAGGGGGGAGAAAGAGCTATTTTTTAGGTTCCTTCAAGGTTGATGAAACAAATGTGTCTCAGTGATCCTTCCCTTCCTACTGCCAAAAAGGAAGTTCCTGTTGTCAGTCAAATCCAGTGGCTATAAAAGTAGAACTGGCTTAGGGTGGGAGGGTGGAGGAGTGGGAAGGAGGGTAATTAGTAAGAAAACTGTAGTTCTAGACTGCTACTTGCTCCAAAAGCAAATTATTCTCTGTCAAAAACTACAGTAGGAAGCTGTAATTGGAGACACCTGCTTTTGTACTCCTAAGCCACACCTCCAATTAGCTTCACCCTCTGACTCAGTAAATTAAACTGATTCAGCCCCCTGCCTCAAACAGAGAAACACACAGTGATTTTATTCTTTTTTTTACTTAAATGAGACCCTCTGCTTCTAATAAAGTATCTGTTTGCTTAATCCAAACAGGCACTGACTCCTGCTGAGATAGAAGTGCTTTATCAGTAAGAAAACTGTAGTTCTAGACTGCTACTTGCTCTCAAAGCAAATTCTCCTCTGTCAAAAACTACAGCAGGAAGCTGTAATTGGAGACACATGCTTTTGTACTCCTAAGCTTCTAAGCCACACCCCCATTTAACTTCACCCTCTGACTCAGTAAATTAAGCTGATACAGCCCCTTCCTCAAACAGAGAAACACATAGTGATTTTCTTTTTTTTTACTTAAATGAGACCCCCTGCTTCTAATAAAGTATATGTTTGCTTAATCCAAACAGGCACTGACTATTGCTGAGATAGAAGTGATTTATCAGTAAGAAAACTAACTGTAAAACTGTAAAAAAATAGCATCTGGTCAGCATGCAAATTCGAGATGCCCATAGATATTCTACGTAATGGGGCACCCTGAACTGGCACTTTTTTAAAGTGGGCTCTTTTTAAAAAATACTACCTCCCTTAAATGGGTGCACTAGCCAACAGGAAGACTAGAATTCTTTTTTCCATTTTCTATACACAGAGAAAAAACACACATTCCTCAAGTGGAGACATAACCTAATTGTATCTGTTGCCAGGTAAGGAACAAGGAGTTCTACGGCAAACTGGTAGGGATAGGAGGTTGATTTTTCATAGGCATCAAAGAAACAACAGTAATGGAAACTCTGAATAGTAGTGTACTTGATTTTTTTTTTAATTTGTGTATTCAATCAAATTTGTATTTAACCAGGCAAAACATCATTGAGCAAGCTCATTCACAAGATGGTCTTTGGAGGAAAGATAAGAATACAAGTACAACAAGCAGTGGGGAAACATAGATTAGCAACCAAATATTATACAATAAGGCAAAAATATAATGAACAGAGGCATAAGAGAGGAGCAAATGTAAAATATATCTAAATCTTCTAGACTACACTCCTGCCTAACTGGAAATGCCCTCCAGGTATTCTGGGTAGCTCAAAAGTAAGAGCTTTTATTTATTTATTTAGTTCGTTTTTGTTAACTGGGTAGGTACACTAGCCATAAAATGACTATTTTCAGGCACGACCCAGGAGAGTAGAACAAAAAGAGAACAGTTGAACAACATCAACATTGGTACAATAATACAAATAGAGGAACAGTACAGTAGTGCTACGAAAATACAATGGGTAGAAACAACAAAAAATAATGGCAAGCATTATACAGATAATGGCAGTAAGACACATAATAAGTGCAGAAACCATGGACCCGACCTGTGGAGTGAAAGGGTTAATAAGATAGTAAGGTTATATGGAGAGGAATGCGGGGAATGTTCAAACATAACAAGAAAGACTGACAGAGGGAAGGTCAGGGGTGGTAACTGGCAAAACAACAGTGAATGGTCAGCAACAAGGTTCAAGAAGGAAGAAAGCTAGTAGTCAAGAAATTATTTACAAAGAGAAGGAAAAATATGGGGAGGGGAAGAGGAGACAGTCTTTTATGTAGCTAAAAGTAAAAGATTTTCAGGCGTTCATATTGTAGGTGGGAGAACAAGGATAGAAGGATGGAAGGGAAAATAAATGAGGTAAGTTAAAGGTAGGTTGAGGATTTGACAGACTCCATAGAAGTTGTAAATTGAGGAAGGAGGGTTGAATAAGCTAGGGGGTAGGTATAGTAGTCTCGCTATATAAGTTATTCTGTATAGCGGTAGGTATAGTAATACATAGATACATAGACAGTGTCAGCAGATAAGGGCCTATGGCCCACCCAGTCTGCCCATTTGAGCTTGTAAGTTCAGTTCATGTTCTCCTAGAAGTCTGTTGCCCCTTACCCCCGACCTCCAGAATTCCTTTATATTTATCCCATGCATTCTTAAATCCCATGATTATTTCAGCCCCCACCACTTCCTCTGGCAGGGTGTTCCACTTGTCAACCACCCATTCTGTGAAGAAATTGATCCTCACGTTTCCTCTGAATCATCCTCCCTCCAACTTCATCCCATGCCCTCTAGTCCTGGAACATCTTTTTCCATTAAAAAATAGTGTATTCCTGCACCCTGTTCCTCCCTGTAAGATACTTGTATGTCTCTATCATATCCCCTCTCTCCCTCCTCTCCTCCAGGGAGTACATGTTCAGTTCCTTCAACCTGTCCTCATAGGACTTGTGATGCAATCCATGCACCATCTTTGTTGCCCTCCTCTGAACCTGCTCTATCCTGTCTATGTCCTTGCTTAGGTAAGTTCTCCAGAACTGTACACTGTACTCCAGGTGGGGCCTCACTAGTGTCTTGTATAGTGGAATTATGACCTCCCTTTTCCTGCTGGTGATGCCCCTGCCTATGCATCCCAGTGTCCTATTTGCTTTACCTGCTGCCTTGTCACACTGTTTCCCTACCTTGAGTTCATCAGAGATGATAACCCCAAGATTCCTTTCCTGCTTGGTGCATGCTATATCTTCACCCCCCAACTGATATATTTTGCCAGGGTTTTTGTGCCCCATATGCATTATCTTGCACTTCTTTGCATTGAATTTCAACTGCCAAACCCCTGACCATTCTTCAAGTTTCTGCAGGTCCTTCTCATTCTGCCTACACCCTCTGGTGTGTCTACTCTGTTACAGAGCTTTGTGTCATCGCGAACAGTGAAATTCTGCCTTCTAGGTCCTGCAATGTCACTGATGAAGATGTTGAATAGGACCAGTCCCAGCACTGATCCCTGTGATACCTCACTGGTCACTCTTCCCTCTGTGGAGTGACAGCCATTTACCACCACCCTCTGTGTCCTGCTGCCCAGCCAGTTACCTACCCACCACACTACTGTCCTGCCCACACCCATATTCCCCAGTTTGTGTAATAGTCTTTTATGTGGCACAGTGTCAAAGGCCTTGCTGAAGTCCAGATAGGCCATTTTTCACTGCCCTCCCTTGATCCACCTCCCTAGTCACCCAGTCAAAAAATTCAATGAGGTTGGTCTGACATGACCTCCCCCTGGTGAAACCATGCTGCCTTGGGTCCTGTAGTCCACTGACAGCCAGATGTTCCACCAAGCTCTCCTTCAGTAGTGCTTCCATGATCTTCCCCACTACTGAGGTGAGGCTGACTGGTTTGTAGTTCCCCGCTTCCTCTTTGTTCCCACTTTTGTATAAGGGGACTACATCTGCTATCCTCCAGTCTTTGGGTACCTCCCCTGTCTCCAGTGATCGGCTAAACAGGATAGCCAGAGGTTCAGCCACCACCTCTCTTAGTTCTTTAAGGACCCTGGGGTGCACCCCATCTGGCCCCATTGCTTTATCAACTCTTATTACTTATAGTTCCTTCAGGACCCTTTCTTGTGTAAAGGGACTTGTGTCCATTTCTGCACCATTCTCACCCCTTGTACTCCCTTCAGACCCATTACCCTCCTCTTCCTCAGTAAAGACTTAGTAGAAATACCTGTTCAATATGTCAGCTTTACTGTTGTCATCCTCCATGTGGCCCCCATCCTCCCTCTTCAGTCTCACTATCCCTCCCTTTGCCTTTATTTTTTCACTTATGTACCTGTAAAAGGTTTTGTTCCCTCTACCCACTGATTTTGCAATGTGTTCTTCTGTCTGAGCTTTGGCTTCCTTACTGACCTCCTGCCTCCTTTGCTTCTCCTGGTACTCTCCCTATCCCCTTCTGCCTGTGTCTTTTTGTATTGCCTGAATGCAATCTTTTTGGCTTTCGCTTTCTTTGCTACCTCTTTGGAAAACCATAATGGTCTCCTCTTCCTTTTCCTCTTGCTAACCTGCTTAATGCATAATTCTGTTGCTCTTGTAATCCCCATTTTAAATACTGCCCACTGTTCCTCAACCCCTGATTCCTGCCCCATTCCCCTTAATGCCTCTTTCAAGCATCTCTCCATTTTCCCAAAGTCTGCTCCCCTAAAATCAAGGATACATGTTTTTGTGTGGTTTGATTCTGCTCTTTCTGTGATTTCAAACCACAATGACTGGTGGGCACTGTTCCCCAGGTGCTCCCCCACTGTTACCCCCATCACACTGTCCCTGTTTGTGAGCACAAGGTCCAGTATTGCCTTCTGTCGAGTTGGTTCCATGACCAGTTGCTTGATGAAGCCACCCTGAAGGGAGTCCAGGATAAATCTGCTCTAGTTGATGCTGCTGCTGGGATGCTCCAGTTCACGTCTGGAATATTGAGTCTCCAACCAGTACTACCTCACCATTGTCTGCCATCCTTTGGATGGCTAGCATCAACTCCTATCTGTTTCTTCCTCCTGGGCTGGTGGTCTATAGACCACACCTGTGCAGATAGCTGGCCCATTTTCCTTTCCAGCTAACCCACAGTATCTCTCCCCATTTTGTTCCTCCTGGATCTCTGTGGCCCTTATGTCATTTTCACACACAGTGCCACTCCTCCTCCTTCCTGCCTGCCCAGTCTCTTCTGAATATGTTGTAGCCAGGTATGGCCATCTTCCAGTCGTGATTATCATTACACCAGGTTTTAGTGATGGCCACATTGTCCAGGTCTGACTGCACCATGACAGTCTCCAGATCTTCCATCTTGTTGCTAAGGCTCCTGGCACTGGCACACATGACACCCCCCTTTGCTAGTTTAAATGCTTGTCAATGTAGCATTTAAACTTATCATTGAGTGCTTGGATTCTGCTCCAGAATGGATGCAGGCCGTCAGGCTTGAACAAACCTCCATCCCTCCAGGTGGGTCCCCAGTCACCAATGAATCCAAACCCTTCCTCACAGCACCAGGCACAGAATCAGGCTGAACAAGTTGTTCTATCCAGACTGTGGGAAATTTAGGGATGGCAGTTGCATGTTTTGTTTAGCTTACTGTTTAGCTGAGTTTTAAAGAAGTAAGTTCCAGGTGTTTGGGTAATTTTAAGTAACTTCTGAAGACTGTGTACAAAGCAATGGGGCCTGACAGGATTCACCTCAGAATTCTAAAAGAACTAAGGAGAGATCTAGTGACGTCACTGATTACCCTTTTTAACAAATCTTAGGAGGATGGTGGGGTACCTAAGGATTGGAGGAGGGCAGATTTGATCCCTCTTCACAAATGTGGGAGAAAGACAGAGGCAGGGAACTACAGACCTGTTAGTTTAACCTCAGTGGTGGGGAAAATAATGGAATCACTTCGGAAAGAGAGAATTCTTGAGTACCTAGAGGCCAGTGGGGCACAGGACCCGAGACAGCATGGATTCACAGCAGGAAGATCATGTCAGATGAATCTAATAGATTTCTTTGACTAGGTGACCAAAGTAGTAGTAGACCAGGGAGTGACTGTAGATATGGCCTACCTAGACTTTAGCAAGGCATTTGACACAGTCCCACACAAAAGATTAATAAGCAAGTTAGCCACCCTGGGAGTGGGTCTCAGGGTGATAGCCTGGGTAACAAATTGGCTGACCAACAGGACGTAGAGGGTAATAGTAAATGGAGTACACTCTGAAGAAAGGGTGGTTACTAGTGAGGTACCACAGGGTTCAGTACTGGGACCGGTCCTCTTTCATGTCTCTATAGGAGACATTGCAGAAGGTCTAGAATAGAAAGTATGCCTCTTTGCAGATGATACAAAAATCTGCAACAGGTTTGATACACGGGGAGGTGGAAAGGATGAGAAGGGACTTGGCAAGGTTGGAGGAATGGTCAAAAATAAGGCAGCTTAGATTCAATGCAAAAAAGTGCAAAGTAATGCACCTGGGAAACAAAAACCCAGGGGGAGAGTACACAATGGGGGGGGAGCACTAACAACAGCAAAAATGGAAAGGGACCTCGAGGTAGTCATATCAGATTACCTAAAGGTAGGCAAACAATGTGAGAAGGCAGTAAGGAGGGCTGGAGGGATACTGGGATGCACAGGGAGAGGCATCACCAGTAGAAAACGGAAAGTTGTTATCCCACTGTACAGAAAGTTGGTGAGACCCCATTTAGAGTACTGCACACAGTTCTGGAGTTCCCATCTCCATAAGGACATAGACAGGATGGAGGCATCCAGAGGAGGGCAACTAAAATGGTTCAGGGTCTGCAACAGAAGACATGTGAGGAGAGACTGAAAGAGCTTAATATGTATACCCTCACGGAAAGGAGAGGGGGGGACATGATAGAAACATTGAAGTACCTCAAGGGAATCAACAAAGTCCAAGAAGGGAGCATCTTTGAGAGAAAGAGATGTGCAAGAACAAGGGGGCACAGTTTGAAGATAGAGGGGGAACAGCTCGGGGCAACGTCAGAAATTATTTTTTCACAGAGAAGGTGGTGGACACATGGAACCACCTTCCTGAGGAGGTCATGGGGTCAAAAACAGTGGAGGAATTCAAGAATGCATGGGACAGACATAAGGCAATTATAATGAATGGTAGGAGGAAGTAGGCTGTTGGTTAACTAAAATCTGCAGCTTATTCAATACATAGGGAATGGGCAGACTAGGTGGGCCAAGTGGTCCTTATCAGCCATCAAAGTCTATGTTTCTATGTAAGAAGTATGTGTGTAAGAAGGGATTCTTGAGTGAAAATAACATTAAAGTATTTACTTACTTTATTTAATTTAATGGACTTTCATTTTTAGGGCCTAGTTGAAGTTTTTTTATGCACGAGTAAAGCTTGCAGCAATGTTTGTGATGGAAATTAGGAAGTAAGTGGCTTATGAATTCTGTGAGATTCCCTGGTTGGTAGGGACTTGTTTTTAGCCATTGGCAGTGCTCTTTTTCTGCCACAGCTAGACCTAGGTCTCCATTAATCAGGACACTGAGATTTCCTTGCCCATTTTATATTGTGTGTTTCCATTCTGACTGAAAGGTCTCTGACTTTACTTCAGTCATGAGATGTCACATCTGGTTGTGCTCCTTCCTCTTTGAGGAATTTCCATGTTTTGGAACCCTTCCCCTGCTGCTGCATGTCATGAATATTAATGAGCATATTTGAATAGTTTAGGGACACATTTTCAGAATGATAGGAAGTGATCTTTAGTTCTTGAGATGCAGGAGTTTTCATTTGTGAAGAGGAAGTGCAGTTGAGTTTCTGAGCACAGCAACAGTAGAAACAGGAGCACAAGGAGCTGTAACGAGAACTTCATTTTTGAGAATAAGCACAAACACCTTCAAGTTCCAAACTCTGAAGAGCTGCTCAGGGTTCTAAGCAGTGTGGTTCTGAATTGTAAGCAGGTGGTACTGAAAACTAAAACGGGACAACCATGAAGCTAGAGGTAAGGAAGTTGATGAGAAAGAAAAAAGCAGAAGTGGGGTAAATGGCGTCTTTCTGAATTTCTTTTTGTGAGAAAGATTTCATTTTTTTTATAAATGAAAACAGTGTTATTGAAAGACTTCCTTTACAAAAAAGAAACCTTTTATTGGGATTGCTTTTAGCTTAATCTTGTCTTATTTTTGCTTTTCATATTTTTGGTGTATTAATATTGCCATTTTTAACTTAGCATTTATTAATTATTCAGCAGAAGTGTACATTCTTATAAAGCATGCTTCAGTTGGACAGCTTGCAAATATTTATAATTAGGCAGTCATTTCATTTACATTCTTGTTGACTCAGCTTCAATATGACAAAGTTTAAACCTGTCATAAATGTCCTTGTACATTAACAGTATCAATAAGTACAATGCCTGCACTCAAGGAATGAGAGTTGTGCACTGCTGTAGGGTGGCTAAAAAAAAAACAGTTCCAAAATTGCTGAACTCAGACTACCTAATCAGGAGAATGACCACAAAGATTTCAGCAACAAATCATTGATTTTATTCCACCATAAGTGCGGGCACCTAGCACCTTGGCTCAATTCCTTCGAGGGGGCATTAGTTAACATCTGGGAAATCATTATTCTCTTAAATAATAATACAAGGCTGTGACATCACAAAAAGTGCTACACCAATTACCTCACATTTAAACAATTTTGAATACAATACTCACTACTAATGTATAAACAGATTCTTTACTGTACCACTTTTGTGTCTCTTAGCCAATTTCTTACAAATTTACCTGATTTGCTAAACAAAATAACAGAAATCAAAAGGGCAAATCTGAAAAGGCACCGTTTTGTGGAGTTGTAAACAAAATTAGCAGTATTATATTTAATCAGCTACTGGGATCTTCTTATAAAGAATCTCCAGCTATTGCCGTAATTTCATTTAAATATTGTCAATTGTGCATTTTATGTTTACATCACAGCACAGGATAGATTTCCAAAAAAGAAAGGAAAAGAAAAGCAGAGACAGAAGGAAGAAAGAATAAATTTCTTGCCATCTTTGCCAGAAAGACTTTTTAGGCCATCTGTATCGGAAAATCAGGACAGCTGCAAAGTCCTGAAAGAGAATAAATAATCTGTTCATATCTATTTACATTTATGTCTTAAAACATCAGTTTTCAATTAAATCACATCAGATAACTATGAGGGGAGGGGGCGGAATGGCAAAGGGGAAAGGCAAAATGGGGGCAGAGTTTATAGGGGTAAAGAAAGGGAAATGGAACCAGAGAGCAAACTAATAAATGATAAGGAAGGAATTTACGTTACCTCAATACATTCTTTCTTCTGGACAGTTTCTTCTTCTGGGGAGGAAGGGTTGCTGCAGCTGCTACAACGCTGTCACATTGGTGACCACAGGTGGCAGTGCAGCAACAGTGCAACTGGGAGGGGAATGATGATGATGATGGAGCACCCCTCTGTAGGTTCAGTGAGCATGACACATGACTCAGCCCCAGAACAAGGAAAAGCCCTGCTCTGTGCAGAATAGCCCAGGTGCACATGGGCTTCACCCTCACCACTGTCCACTGCTCTTCTAGGGGCAGCAATGTGGAGTTGAAATAAGGGAATGGGGGGATGTTGCTTGGGCTGACCCAGAGGAAGGGGACAAGAGCAGTGTGGGAGCATGAAAAGTAAATTATAATAAAAGAGTAATAACATCACAGAACATAAGAAAATAAGATAAGAATTTGCTGGCAGAAGGAGATCATGCAGTCCATCTAGTCTGCCTGAAATGATCACCCCCTCCTCCTTCTATACTGCTCTTGTGAGGTGACTACACTGACTGTCCCATGCCCATTTGAATTCCCTGACTGTTTTAGCTGACACCACTTCAGGTGGCGGGCTGTTCCATGGGTCCACAACCTTCTCTCTGAGAAAGTACTTTCTAACATTGGTTCTGACCTTACCACCTACCAGGCTTAAGTTGTGCCCCTTTCTATATGCAGTCCTAATTTCATGGAAGAGGTTTACAGTTTGTACTGCATTTATCATTTTAACATACTTAAATATTTTTACCATGTCCCCTATGTTCCTCCCCTGATCTAAGGAGAATAGATTCAACTAGTTGAGTCTATTTCCATAAGGTTCATGGTGCGGACCCTGCACCATATCTTGGGGGCTCTCCTCTGCATGGATTCCAGATGGTCTATATCCTTTCTTTGTTGAGGCCTCCAGAACTGGACACAGTACACTAAATGTGGCCTCACCAAGGACCTATAGAGTGTGATGATTACCTCAAGCTTTCTGTTGGTAATATCCCTACATATGCATCCAAGGATGCTGCTTGCCTTATTGCTGCTTTTTCACATTGCTTTCCTACTTCTAAATCATCTGATAATATAACTCCTAGATCCTGTTCCAGCTTTGTCTCTTCCAATTGCTGCCCTTCTAGGACTTATTTATTTCCTGGGTTCCTCTTACTCAGGTGCATTACATCACAGGAAACATCTACTAGGATGGCAGGGGGATGGGTTTTGGTCTGACTCCATTCTATTAAATAGAAACATAGAAACATAGACATAGACTTTGACGGCAGATAAGGACCTCTAGGTCCATCTAGTCTGCCCATTTCCCTACCTACAGGATAGGCCGCAGATCCTAGTTAACCAACAGCCTATTTCTTCCTACCCCCACAAGAATTGCCTTATGTCTGTCCCGTGCATTCTTGAATTCTCCCACAGTTTTAGACCCCACAACCTCCTCAGGAAGGCTGTTCCATGCATCCACTACCCTCTCTATGAATAATACTTCCTCACATGCCCTGAACTGCCCCTCCTTCTATCTTTAAATTGTGTCCCTTGTTCTTGCAAGTCTCTTTTTCTGAAAGATGCTACCCTCTTGGACTTTGTTGATTCCACTGAGGTACTTAAAAGTTTCTATCATGTCCCCCCTTCTTTCCTCAAGGGTATACATATTAAGCTCCTTTAGTCTCTCCTCATACAGCTTCTCTTGTAGACCCTGCACCATTTTAGTTGCCTTCCTCTGATTGCCTCTATCCTGTCTATGTCCTTGTGGAGATGGGGTCTCCAGAACTGGACACAGTACTCAGATGGGGTCTCACCAACTGTCTGTACAGAGGGATAACAACTTCCTGTTTTCTGCTGATGATGCCTCTCCCTATACATCCCAGTATACCCCCAGCCCTCCCTACTGCCTTCTCACATTGCTTGCTAACCTTAAGGTCATCTGATATGATTACTCCCAGGCCCCTTTCCTTTTTTGTTGTTGTTACTACCTCCCCACCCATTGTGTAGTCTTCCCCTGGGTTCTTGTTTCCCAGGTGCATTATTTTGCACTTCTTTGCATTGAATCCTAGCTGCCATACTTCTGACCATTTCTCCAACCTTGCCAAGTCCCTTTTCATCCTTTCCACGCCTCTTTGTGTATCAACCCTGTTGCAGATCTTTGTGTCATCTGCAAAAAGGCATACTTTTCCTTCCAGTCCCTCTGCAATGTCACTGATGAAGACATTAAAAAGGACTGGACCCAATACTGAACCCTGCGGTACCCCACTAGTAACCCCCATTTCTTCAGAGTGGACTCCATTTACAATTACCTTCTGTGTCCTGTTGTCCAACCAATGTTTTACCCAGGCTACCACCCTGGGTCCCACTCTCAGGCTGGCTAATTTGACTATTAATCTTTTGTGTGGGACTGTGTCAAATGCCTTGCTAAAGTCTAGGTAGGCCATGTCCACAGCCCCTTCCTGGTCTACTACTTTGGTCACCCAGTCAAAGAAATCTATTAGATTCGTCTGACATGACCTTCCTGCTGTGAACCCATGCTGCCTTGGGTCCTGTGCTCCACTGGCCTCTAGGTACTCAACTATTCTTTCCTTCAGAAGTGACTCCATCACTTTCCCTACCACAGAGGTCAGACTGACAGGTCTGTAGTTTTCTGCCTCTGCCTTGGTCCCACTTTTGTGACGGGGAATCACATCCGCCTTCCTCTAGTCCCCGGGTACCACACCATCTTCCCATGATTTATTAAAAAGAGTAGCCAGTGGTTTCACTAGTTCTTCCCTTAATTCTTTTAGAATTCTGGGGTGAATTCTATCAGGACCCATTGCTTTGTCCACCTTAAGTTTTAGGAGTTCTTGCAGAACCCTTTCTTCTGTGAAAGGACTGGGATCAACCCCCATCAAGAGTGCTTCTGTTAATTGGATTAGGCACTTCCCCTCCTCTTTTGTGAATACTGAGCAGAAATATTCATTCAGTATTCCTGCTTTTCACTGTCCCCTCTGCCCACCCACTGTTCATTCTATTCAGCCTCACTATCCCTCCCTTTGTCTTTCTACGCTCGCTGATGTACCTATAACATGTTTTATCCCCCTTCTTAACTGAGTTGGCTATCTTTTCCTCAGTTTGGGCCTTTGCTATTCTGACTTCCCTCTCTGCTTCATTCTGCCTTAACTGGTACAGCTCTCTGTCCTGCTCCTTCTGTGTTTCCTATACTTCCAGAATGCTCTTTTTCTTCCTGACTTTCACAGCCACCTCTTTTGAGAACCATAGTGGCTTTTTCTTTCATTTTGATTTGTTTATTTGCTTCACACAAAGGCTTGTTGCCTCTGTGATGGCAGTTTTGATAATTCCCCATTGTTGCTCCACACCTCCTTCTAGCCTGTTTGCTAGTGCTTTTCTGAGGCACTCTCCCATCTTGCCAAAGTCAGCCCTCCTAAAGTCCAGCGCCCTCACTTTTGTATGGCTTGACTCTGTAGCTGAGTTTAACATGAACCACACTGTTTAATGGTCACTTGTACCCAGATGGCAACCCACTTCTAGATCTGAGATCCTCTCACTGCCCCCGTTTGAGAGTACGCGGTCTAAGATTGCTCCCTCATGAGTGGGTTCCGAAACTAGCTGTCTAATGTCTGCCACCTGTAGGGCATCAAGAATGGCCCTACTCTTGGATGTGGCTGCAGCAAATGTGCTCCAGTTAACATCTGGCATATTCAGGTCTCCCATCAACAGTATCTCCTTTCTCTGCCATTCTAAGAATGCCTTCTATCATATCCTTGTCCATTCCTTCCCCCTGACATGGGGGTCTGTACACAACCCCTGTGTGGATTTTGGTGCCCTTTCCAGTCTCCAAGGTGACCCACAGTGCCTCCTCTCCTCCCTGTTTACTCTTTTGTTCAGTTGCTTTTATCCCTTCCATTACATAGAGAGCTACTACTCCCTCTCTTCTCCCCTGCCTGTCTCTCCTGTAGGTTATGTACCCTGGTATTTTAACATCCCAGTCATGGTTCTCTGTGTACCATGTTTCTGTGACTGCTATGATATCCAGGCATCCCTCTTCAATTAAGGCCATCAGCTCAGGGAGCTTGTTGCCCAGACTACGGGCATTGGTACTCATTACCCTCCATTTCCTGATGGCCTTACTCCCTTTTGCCCCATCCCTGTCCTTCTTGCCATTGTCACTTTCTCCATTTACCCCTGCCCTTCTCCCTATCGACACCTCTGTGTTGGTGTTTTCTGCACTTACTACCTTGATTTAAATACTAATGAATAAAATACTAATGGACCTGGGGCTCCTTGGACTTTGCCAACTGTCAATCTGAACCTTGTTTGTCCCCTTTGAGTTAAAAGGTTGCAGATTTACCTATGTGCTAAGTAAAACAAGATTAAAATATATGTCACATTGCTTCAGGTGCCGGAAACCTTTGAAGATGTTGCAGTTGCTTTTTCTGAAGAGGAGTGGAAGATGTTAAGCAAGCAGGAGAAGGAGCTACACAGGGAAGTGATGGTGCAGAATTATGAAACCATGATTTCAGTAGGTAAGGCTAGCAGGATGGGGTTTTAACAACTTCAAGTCTGGTGTGTCTAGTAATGCTGTAATTGGACTGGATTTGAAGCCTGTTACATCATTCTTGTACTTTTTTGAAAATGGAAGCTGCATGTGAAGAATGTTAGGTTTTCCTCCCTGTCTCCATCATTGGCAGTAGAGGGAGAGACTTCACATGAAAAGAAAGGTTTTAAAACTACATTTATGATTTTCAAGGGTTGCTGTCAGCTCCTTTAGGCCTCAAAGTGTCTGTAGTTTAAAAAAACACACGTTATGATTTGTTGTATTCTGTAGAGATTGCTGATGTAGCTGGTAATTTGATTTTTGATTCCTTTTTTCTTCTTAAGAGTGAAAAACAGACTACCTACCTTATTGGTGTCACCACACTAAAATGTGTTTGTTTAGTTCTTGATCAGCTCCCACTGAATGTTTCCTGGACCTGGGACCCCCCCCCATCTAACCTCTCATGATGTAGTGGTAGTAGAGGAGACTATTGTATCATGAGTGGCTGTGCTGTTTAGGGATGTTCACAATGTTCAAGAAGTATGCAGTAATGGTAGATCATGGATTTGAATGAAAACAAGGTTGGGTATAATTTCCCCTTTAGCATGCAATTCAGTTCTAGTAAGAAAGTAAGGCTATAAAATAATCAACATCATCAATGAATCTTGGAGAAGGTAATACATTATAAAATGTGGGTCTTCAACTTGAAGTAATATGATGCAAAAAGTTTGGAGTGTTTTGACAAGTTTTGCATAGCTCATGAACTGCTGATCACAGTATAAGAGTTTTTCATGAGCCAGGTAAAGAAACTCAGTATATGGTTAATGCCAGACATAGGGCCTATAATATATATTCTTTGCAAAAAAGTTGTTAGTGCATCAGTTAAGGTTCAAGTTAGTGCCACAAAAGTAGGGGAATGTTGTGTTAGGGTTTCCAACCTTAACTCCCCACCCTCAGCTTCAAGCAACAAAAGGAAAATACTGTACATTTGGGTTTTTGGTCTGCAGAGTTTTGGCAAGTCAGTAGTGTGAGTCTCTCTGAGGTTGTTAACCCTAATGCTTACACTCTCCCCCTGCCTATAACCCTCTGCCTGAAGAAAAAGGTATAGTTTCAAGCCAGGGACTCACAGTGATACATTCATTAATGGTAGAGAAGTCTGTCTCACCACGTTACCAGCACAATTTGTTGTAGCTTTCTTCATGCAGTGCCCTGCAGGAGATTACACACCACACCAGGCTCTTGGGTTAAATCACAATACTGACACTACAGTGCAGCATCAGGGGGGTGCTGCAATCCTGAGGTACCGTCCTTCAGACGAGACATTAAACCGAGGTCCCATCTGCCTGTTTTGGTGGTAGCTCTGGTGGATGTTAAAGATCCCAAGGCACTTCTTGAAAAGAGTAGAGGAATTTATATTACAACTGTACAACTTTACATTAAATAATAACGAATTATGTGATTTCACATTAAACAATACAAAATGGAAAATCAAGAGAGTATTTCAGCCTTACTATTCAAAACTGTACACAAACTGGTGGGAAAAACTGAGAGAAAAAAACTTAAATATAAAGTAACATGTTAAATCATACATTTCTCCTCTTATAACTTCTTAAGAACCTGCTGCCTAAAAAACATAAGAAAGATTTCTAAAATGACAAACTAAACTTTATACAGATATTTCATACCACCTGCATTTACTACCCCCCCTTGGAGGAATAGGGAAATATTGTATACTCAAATTTTTAAAGCAAATAAGAACTATCCAGTGTCCACCCACATGAAATGATAAGGAGGGTGAAAAAGGAGAATTAATGAAGTCATACTACCTTAGAGGAAAAGGAATACTGAATGTAAACAACATTGAAACGTACAGTACTTATCTCTCCTCATAAAGTTATTCTAGTATGCTATCTTAAAAGTAAGAAAAAAGATTGCTAAAGAAAACCAGAAGCTAAGTATCCAAAACAAGGGTTCTATGCATCCCTTCTCCTCCCCTCCTTTTGAAGCATTTAAACTTAAAAAATTAATCATGCATTGCAGGTTAACAGAGAATGTATCAGAGACATGCCCCCATCCTAACAGCAAAATGCAATATCAGGAAAATTTAACTGATCATATAGCACTTTCAGTTACTTACTCCATCCCAAGTCACAGCAAACAAGGAAGTAAACTACCTGAAATTTGTATAATCCAATTGACACTGGCGCACCATTCTTGAAACACCTGTGGGGAAAGTAAACAGTGTTCTTTAGCTTTATGATTAACCATATAATTCTCAATCATGTAGAATAACTATTCTTCAGAAAAAAAAAGCTGTTGTAAAGACAGTCTACAGTGAATATGACATATGAAATATTTAAAACAAACCAGAAAAAGCCACATTTTCTGCCTGTCATGCTTGGTTCATTAGTCTGGTAAAATACCCAGGCATAAATTATACACGTTAAGGTATGGAGTCATAATGTTGCAAGACATTATGCTGCATGCAAAAAATCACTCTGCCAATACAGTGTGATTTCTTGCATGAGACATAATTCTTGTATTGAGGGGGGCTGTGCCCCCACACACCCCCATTATTGGGGGCTGCATCCCTAAACCTCCCAATAAGGATTCTCAACTCCGGGGGGGGGGTTCACCTCCAAATCATACAAAGTGTGAAAAAAAAAAGTTTATCGGACCTGGAATCAAACCCAGTCCCAGATGCACCACCTGGGTTCCTTGCTGCAGTGGCTCAGTTCACTGAGCCACTGCAACTGCTTGGTGGAACCCCATTCCAGCAGAGATCTTATCCTCTGCCTGGGATAATATGAGTGGTGCAATACCATGTACGGCAGTATTCACAGTATTGCACCACTCGCTGTCTCACAAAGCGCTATTCTGGGTTAGCGCTAATGTTGTATGCTATTAAGCATACAACATTATGGCCTAGTAAGCCATGTTAACTGTGTAAAAGGGTGAAGTATGCCACTTTAGTCTTAAAACATACCAAAACTGAACAATGTATGGGCATTCAAAGAAGAGAAGGGACACTGTATCCATTGTGGTGGTACAAGAAGGTCTCGGGAAATATCTCACCTCTACACCTTTATGCTTCAAATTGCCCTTTACATTTATATTCCCATGTATTGAAAGCCATAAGATGTCTAACATCTGTGGGTGAATCCTATGAGATACCAACATCTTTCCCATTATCTCTTTTTCTTGAGTGGGTCTAGATTCAAAATGCATACCTTCTTTTAAAAAACAAATCATTCTCTCCTGTGCAATGTACTAATATGGCATCTAGCTAAGAGCCAAAATTTAATTTCTGTGAAAGCAACTTGAAAATGGCCCAGAAGGTGTTTTAAAGTTCTATGCATAGGGAGTTCCCCATGCCCAGGCCAAAATGGCAAAACAGAGGTTAAAGTTTCCAAAACCCAGAGAATTCATAATTTATGTTGAGCTCCTAAAACAGTTTTAAATTAGACATAATAAACATTAAAAAGAAAAATATTACCAGATTAACCATCTTAATGTCACTGTGTTTCCTCTCTAAAAATAATATACCTTGTTTAATGGGGTTTAATCTACTCCCCCAAATACAAGAGAAAAAAAACAACCATATAATTTAGTCTCAAGTTCTTTGGGTACTGAAAAAATACAGCTAATGTGCAAAAATAGAGAAAGGAGGAAGGTCTTAACCATAAAAACTCTTTTAAGTTTCACCATTTTCTGTCTATTTCAAATTTTAACTTTCTCCATAGCTTGTTGAATTTTGTCTTGCAAATTAATCCAGGCTAAATTACTAGAACCAAAATAATACCTAGTATGGAACATGTACTCATGATAACTGGGTTGTTTATAATATAATCCACAAGTTGAACTAAATCACCTATTGGCAAACATTTGCTTTTAGCATAATTAATAGTAGAACCTGAAAGCATAGAAAAGTCGACAATATTGCTCCAGCAGTAGTACATGACTCCATATCCACCATAACCAGGCAGATGTCATCCATATAAGCTATAGTTGAGATTTCTGAGTCATGACTGGAGAAAGACAATCCTGTAGTTAAAGGGGAATTATTAATTGTTCTCAGTAAAGGGTCCAAGGTAAACACATACAACAGCAGGCTATGGGGACACCCCTGATGCACACCTTTCCTCACCAAACATGATTGACCTACCCACCCATTATGATAAGGCCTGGCTACTACATGTGTATAGCAAGTCTGTAGCCAACAAATTAATTCATGCTGTAAGCCATATGCTGCCAGATGTTCCCTTAAATACCCATGAGAAACGTTGTCAAAGGCCTTGGCCTGGTCTGTACTTAACAAGAATACAGAGAGTTCTCCCTCCTGACCTTTTGCAAGAATCTCGCTTATTAGGATCAAATTGTTGGTATTAGCTCTACCCAGGATAGCACAAGATTGTGAAGAGTGTTTGAGTTCACTTGCTACCAGAGTCAACCTATTACATAAAGGTTTTGTAAATATTTTTAGATCCACTTTCAGAAGCATGATCGTCAACCAATTAAAGAGGAGACTTTTATTTCCTGTCTTGTACATAAGTACCACCGGTCCTACATACATAATAGCAGGAAGAGATCTGGAAGTCAACATTTCATTATAAAGAGGAACCCATGCGTCAATTAATTCTGTGAATACTACCTTATATAATTCATATGGGATACCAGCATATCCTGGAGCAGAACCCCCTTTTAATGAGACCAAAATCCCTAACACCTGCTGTTTAGAAATTGGTTGTATTAGGGTCCCCTTCAGATGATATGTTAACTGAGGTAGGCAACATTTGGACAAACAGTTTCTAACATCTGAGGGAATATTGGGGGTACCTGGAAATAGACTGGAAACATAATGGTAAATTTCAGTTAAAATTTGCAGATTTTGAGGTAAGTACTCTGCCAATGGGTGTAGTAATGTGGGAAATAAATTTCTTCTGTCCCTGAGCAGAGCAAAACTGGAATGGGTTAACAAGATCTTGTCAGCCTTGTATGCCAAATTTCTGTTCATGTTCTAATGATTTGAAACGGTTATACTGTATAGCTGAAATAATTTGTCTTATCTCTGTAATCTCTGAAGTAAAATTCATACCAAAAGCATCACGTCTGAACAAAAGATCATACAGTTGCTCCTGGTGGAATTTTAAAAATCAGTTTGTTACTTCCCATTCAATTTTTCCATTAATTTAAAATATTCTTGAATGTACCCTTTTGTATCTTCCAACCACTCCCTGGAAGAGTCATACAAGAAAGCTACTGATTTACGTGCCTTCAAAAGATGCAAAAAACCCTGCTTGATTAAGTCATCTTCTAGCAGCCTTAAATTCAGTCACCAGTAACCAGGCCCATGCCCCATTTTATCATAGTTAGCCACTGTTAACCCCAGCAAACCATGGTCTGAGGAAGCAACTAGTATCAACTTAGTCTTTTTTATCTCTAGGCCCCTAGATATGAACCAATAGTCTATTCTCATTGCCAACACACCTCTAAAATATATATTTTTTTGTAGTGAGTCAGTATTTTGTGTGACTGCATCAATAAGGTCTGCTTGGTCCAGCAGATTATTTAAGCATGAGGCATCACAGAAGACCTTCTTTGTTGGAGGCCTCTATCTGAAACCAGATGGCTACAGTTAAAATCCCTTCCCCACAACAGATTTTTTGCTGTAAAAGGAGAAGGATGAATTTTCTGTAGCAATTCAATCCTAGCCACCTTCGTCTAGGAGGAATATATATTAATTATGCGATATTTCACTTTCTGCATGACCACATCTACTAATAATGTCCTGCCAGGCACAATGTCAACTACATGCACAACCTTTAGTGCAGATCAATAAAACAAATAGCCACCCCACTGCACAGGTCTTCCCCTGTAGACCAATAAGAATCACCCCAAAGTCATGCATCCTTAGCTTCCTGTGCCTCCCTAACTGAATGCAAGCGTGTATCTCACAGTAAAATAAAATCATAATGGTGATATTCAAAATGTGCACCAGGCAAAGATAATTTCTGCTCAGTCTTAATGCTGTTGGCATTCAAGGATGCCACAGAGAAATCATAAAAAGATATATTCAGTTTAATCTATAGCCTTTTTCTTCTTTACCAATGTTCTAGTTCCCATACATTTCTTCTGTGGTTTAGGGCCTTTATCCTCACCTACTGTCTCAATATCAGATCCCCCCCCCATGTTGGGAGGAATGAATTGATGCAGAATCAGACTCATTCCCCAAATCTCTGTCCTCTGCTTTCAATACCGTGTACATATTGTGGGTTTCCTCCTGAGCAGAGGATTCTTGTCTTTGTCTTTATATATTTTTCATAATCCACTTCTCTTTTGTATTACAGTAAAGGACCCTTCAACTGGCAAAGGTGGTGGGCGGGGGGCATGTAGGAGGCTGAGACATCTTGTGCCTGAACAATAGATATCTGTGTTGTTGTGGCCAATGTTACAGACTCAGAAGCTCCCACAGTCTGAGATGGAGATGATGAGTATCTGTGTTCACAACTGCTGAGTCAGGCAGAGATACAGCAGCTGGCTGTGGTGGAGTTCAGATGGGGGGCTGGAGTTCTAGCAGTTTTTACAGCCCTGTTAATATAAAAATTTTGTACTCCATAATCAGCATTGTCAGTGTTGTGCGCACCCCAAGGACAGTCAGTAAAAGAGAGTCCTTCCTCACATGGGCTACACTTCAGTGGGTTTCTGCAATGATACATAGTATGCCCTATCACCCCACATTAGGCACAGTTCACCACCTCACACTTTCTGCTAAGGTGCCTAGAAGACCTGCATTTGTAACAATAATGTGGTTGACCAGGGTAAAAGATAAAGCCTTTGTCACAACCTAGATAAAAGCAATTAGGGAGGTGCTGTAACCCAGAATCAGACTGCTGGAGAGTGATCTTAAATCTTTATCACCCATTCCAAAATATCTCCTCATCTAAAATGGGCTCTGGATTCCCCTGCACTTTGCATTTCTTCTGTAGCTAATAAATAATATTCATGATGTTCACCCCCTCATTTTGAAATAAAACAGTGATCACCTTGAAGATGTGCCCAGGCCAGATTTGTTTTCTGTATAACATATTTTACCCAGAACCTGTCCAGGCTGTCAGTGGTATGAAAGCTAATGTTATACATGGATTACCTGGGGTGTGAATTAATGCATAGACTTCTGCAAGATAAAAACCCAACATTTGCTTCAATAATACTTTATCCGCATAGAAATGATCAGGCATAGCTTCAGGATCACCTAGATACCTCTGATACACTGCATTACACATTTTAGCCCATTCAACTGGCTTCTTTAGAAGGCTAGCATAAGTGTTTGTTGGGGGGGAGCCAGCTGCTCAGACAGTCACAAGTTCAGGATCTAAATCAGTGGCCCCTCCCTGTCCCTGAAGTCCAGGTTCTGCATCAAAAAATTTCTCCATAACACCATAATTTATAAGAGAGTAGGAAATGTTACCTTGTGATAACTTTGAAGAGTTATCCTGCTAAGTGTTGTCTGTAGCCACCAGATCATTACTAGGCACTGTCACAGTAGGTCGTTCATCAGCATGTAGTGGTGCAGCATCTTGTCCAAGAAGAGGGATACTAGGATCCAGCATCCATATTCCCTCATCATTTTGCAGCCATCCTGTCCTATTAATCGCTGCTTCAGGAGACCAACCGTATCTCCCCGGGACTTCATTACATTCATTAGCCTTCTTCTCATGTACATCAGATGCTGTCAGTGCAGAAAATGCAAAGACTTTTGGTGCTTTTTCTGCTGACATACTTGGTGAGCTCACTGCACTTTTCTTTTGTTTCTTCTCATCTTCAATCTGTTTTTGTACTGACTGATAATCTTGTTTTGCCTGCAGCAGATGTTGCCTGAAGACATCTAATTGTGATTGAAGCTGCGACATGGAAAGTGCCGCTCCCAAAACTGCCATCACTTGTGGAACAGGGGTAGAAACATCCCTCATTTCAACGACTACAGCACCATTAGACCAGTAGCTGTGGGACAGTGTAGCACTTTCCAGAAGGCCTGAAACACCATCAGCATAGCCTCCTTCCATCTTCACATCCAACATGTGGATGGCTTCCTCAGCTATTCTTCTGGAGATCCAGTGCCCCGTACCAAAGAGCAGGGGAATGTCCCCAGTGCCCTGGCCAAATTTCCACCCATTAACTAAAAATACCATCAACAACTTAATCTAGTTCAAAGTCAGTTGGCATTCATCTGTTTCCCACTTCCTAGGTCGTGCCTGAAAATAGGCAGAATTTGTCTAGTACACTTATCCGGACTACAAAACCTAAGAAAAAAAATATGTCTGACATTGTTTGTTCAGGGAACAGAGTGGGCATTAGAAAGACTCAAGTCCACCAATGGATGTCAAGAATTTGTCGGGCTGTCTGGCAAGCTGCAGAAGCACAGGGTCCTCTAGTCACTGGGCAAAGAGTTCATCTGTCAGCCAGTGCACAGCACCCTCTGTCAACTATTGGTGCAGAGCTCTATACCAAGAGAAGGGCTGTCTTCACTATATGGCACTCGTTCCTGTGAAGGAAACCCTTCAGTTTTTATTCCTAGCTTATGGGGGTGTAGCATAGCAACACCATCCCACCACCCTCATCTTATGTAGCTGAGTCACTAAGCTCACCTGTGAACCCAGATTACTGGCACAGGATCACAGAACATTCCCACAAAGGTGAAGACTGGCAGTGCACACATCATTTCTTAATAATTAATTTTTTTTAATTTTGACTCTTTATTTTCAAGATAGTTATTTATATTATATTGTCTGAAATGTCATTTAGCACAACAAGGGTGAAGACATATCTCCCCCAGGATTCAAAAAATGGCTGACCCATCACTGCAACAGTTGGATTTCCACTTGCAACACTGGCGATGTGGGTTCAGGAACAGACCCGAAACAACAGAAGGCCAGGCAGGGGGAGAAGACTTGAGCATCCAATGATGGCTTGCCTTCTCCCAGTGGGAGGGAGGGGATGCAGTCCGGAACCTGCTGACTCCTGGCAGAGGCCAGGAAAACAGCAATGCATCAGGCCTTGCTGACTGGGGGGGGCACGGTGGACATCGGCATACACCTTGACGTTGGGGTAAGCCACTCTCTCGGGAAAAAAGTCCAGAAAAAAGCTCTCTACTCAACCAGATGATGGCTTCCCAGTCTCCCACTGCCACAGATGCCCTGGCTAGCCCCAAAGACCACCACAGCAGCATCCAAGGGGGGCCAATGAAGGAGCACACTGGATGACTCCTACTGGTGCCTTTCCCCTTGGAGGAAGGGGACCCACCCTTTGAAGAGTTACACTGGGTGGGTGGAGGTGGCTAGAAGTGGAGGCAGATGTGAGCCACAGGGCCCACTGGCAGCCTGAAGGAGAGGCCGAGGGTGAGGGGTGGAGGAGGAAAGAAAAAAATGATAGCTGTCATGTTTATTAAGTGGTGTGGAAAAATAGGTGTGTTGAAAGTCTGGAGTTAAAATATTGCAAATTAACAAGGTTATGAGTGAACAGTGAACTACAAACATACGAATGTGCCAGTAGAAACAGATTACCCATCCTATCTATGTCTGCTTGAGTGTGCAGCTAGCACCCCTGGTTTGCAACTGCCCCATCCCTTCCCCTTTGTCATCCCACTGCCATCACCCACAGTGGCAGTATAGTGCAGGGGGTTAAGGCTCTGAGCTGCAGATCTAGAGACCTGGGTTTGAATCCCACAGTTGCTTAGGTGCATACTGTGTGATCCTGAGCAAGTCACTTAACTTCCTTGTGCTCCCAGGTCACATCTGGAAACAAGCTTCAGCTTAGTGTGCTACTCCTGGTTAAACAACATTCCCTTCCCACATCCCCCACTCTCACTCTCCTCTGCTTCCTGTCCCATGCCCTTTTAAAGTTGTTCACAGATCTACATGATATCACCCATTCTGGTAGTGTGTTCCATTTTGCTACCACCCTCTCCGTGAAATAGTGTCTCCTCAGTTCCCTCCTAAATCATCCCTCCTCTATTCTTAGCCTGTACCCTCTGGTGTCCCTACCCCTCCTTAGCTTAAAGACCCTGTGTGCCCCATCCTTATTGGTTCCCTATATAAAATATTGCAACATTCACGCATAACCTGGGCATTTTACCATATTTGTACACCACATTTTCAGCATATCCTTGTTATTACCCCACTTCATGAACCCAGTAGATAAAATGTTCACACGCCCACCAAAATGTCATTCTACGCCACTAGTGCAAAATCACATTTTGGCCAGGATTTGAAAAATGACAGCTGTCATGCTCATAAGGTGGTGTAAAAAATTACTGTGTCAAAAATTAGGGGTCAAAATGACCGAACATATGAGTGAACATAGAAGAATTTCAAAGTATGCTCATAACTTTGATGTGTTTCAATGTTTTCACCCCACATTTTCAGCATATCCATGTTATGACCCTCCTCGTAAACCTGGTAGGCGAACATTCTGGAATAGTACCGGAAACATCTTTGTGCACCATAAGTGTGAAAACAAAATTTGGCCAGGACTTCAAAAATTACAGCTTTCACATTTGTAAGGTAGTGTGAAAAAATGTTATGTTCAAAATCCTGGGGTCAAAATATTGAAAATTACCAAAGTGCAAAAATTTCAACATACACTCATAACTGTGCTGTTTTTCAATATTTTTATCCCAGATTTCACCTAAGGTTGGCTAGTGAAGCAAGTAAGGAAGTCTAGTGAGCAAAGGCACAGAAGGAGCTGCAGTCAGCTGAAGGAATTAAAAAGGGGGCAAGGGGAATTAACCAGGTGTATGGAAAAAAATAGACATAATAATAATCAAAGGATTACAAACAAGTCTACAGAAAAAAATAAATTAAATATAAATAAATACGGATTATCATTTCTCACCACAAATGCCAGGAGTTTACACAATACTAAACTTGATGAACTGCAAATATTACTCAATAGGGATAAAATAGATATAGCTGCTATAACTGAAACCTGGTGGGCTGAGTCATCAGCGTGGAACACTAACATACCAAGTTACCCAACCTGCTGTAAAAATAGAATAGGAAAAAGAGGAGGGGGTTGCTTTTTTCATAAAAGATAGTATAAACTATAAAACAATTACAGACTTGAATGATAATACAAATACTGAATTGATTTGGATTGAAATCCTTAGAGAAAATCAAATCATATTATTAATAGGACTTTGTTATAGGCCCCCTGATGCCACACTGACCCTACACCAGGATATTCTAAATTCTATTAACAGTAAATTGCATTACAAAGAAATTATACTGTTGGGAGATTTAATCTCCCAGGTATAAATTGTAATGAAGCTGGCAGTACTAACAACCAAGAAAATTCTTTTCTAGACACATGTCTCCAAAACGGATTGCACCAGTTAATAAAAAAAAAAGAAAAATGAATATCTTGGATTTACTCTTGACAAATATTCCGGAAAAGATTACTAATATAAATGTTACTACCCCCATTCAAAATAGTGACCACATGGTCATAACTTTTAATACCAAAATCTGTATAAAAAGAGATTTGGGTAAGACAATCTTTAAAAATTATAATAGAGGTAATTTTATTGCACTTAAGGAAGAATTATATACCTGAAATTGGGATTATGGGTCTCCATCCATATCTGAGCTAAGGGATAGAATAAAAATAAAACTTTTGGAGCTGGAAGGTGCTTTTGTACCTAATAAAATAATATATAATTAAAAGGGAAGGATACCTCCATGGCTAACTACAAAAACTCAGAGAATGATTAAACTTAAGAAAAGAGCTTACAGAATAATGAAGAAGGATGGAACTGTTTATAATAAATGGAACTTTAAAAAAGTTAGGAGAGAATGAAAAAATACAATTAAAATGGAGAAAGACAGATTTGAGCACCAGCTAGCATACATTAAAGATGGAGGCAAAAGCTTTTACTCTTATGTAAATAATAAAAAAAAAAACACCCAGGACAATTGGACCCCTTATAGTTAATAACGAAGAAATAACTACATCAAAGGACATGGCATCAAAATTCAATAAATATTTTAGTACTGTTTTCCATCAAAAATCTGATACTAGTACTCCCCCCACCTAAAAATATAACAGAAGATTTATTTGAATTTTCTAGGGAGGAAATACTAGACAAATTAAATTCGATCAATATTCATAAATCACCAGGGCCTGATAGGCTACTTCCTAGATTGTTGAAAGAACAAAAAGACTGTTAGTAGAGTCACTATTTCAGATCTTTAACAAATCATTGCAATCAAGTATTATACCACCTGACTGGAAAATTGCGACTGTAACTCCAGTATATATAAAAAGAAAAACATTAGGAGATTTCCAACTATAGGCCTATTAGCCTGACTAGTATCCTGGGGAAGATTTTTGAATCCCTGCTTAAAACCAAACTAGAAGCAGATCTAGATAAAAAGGGACTTACAGATCATACTCAGCACAGCTTTAAAAAAAATAGGTCCTGTTTATCTGGAAATCTGTTTTTTTATGAATACATTTGCAAAGTGATGGAATAATAACCCCGTAGACATTATTTTTGGGGAATTTTGTAAAACCTTTGATAAAGTACCATATGATATTTTAGTAACAAAAATGAGAAAATATAAAATAAATAATACAATTGTCAATTGGGTAGAAGAATGGCTACACAATTGAATCCAGTGTGTGTCTATTAGGGGCTATATGTCAGAGCCTTGTCCTGTGAGTAGTGGAGTGCCACAGGGGTCTGTGTTGGGTCCAACATTGTTTTCAATTTCTGTTTCTGACATGACTGAGAACATAAATAGTTTTATCATCAAATTTGCTGATGATACAAAATTAGCAGCCAAAGTAAAAACAGAGTAGGACAGATCTATACTTATAAATGATCATATAACATTAGAAAATTGGGCTAAACAAAACCAAGTGTCCTTCAATACCAGCAAATGTGTTCAAATGCACTTAGGCACTTGTAATAATCATCAATTCTCATTAAATAAGCAACCCCTTTTATCAGTCATATCACATAATAATTTGGGTACTTTAATCTCCCATGACTTATCTTTTCACGACCATTGTAATCTAGCTATTAGCAAAGCAAATAGAAATTTGGGATGCATAAAAAAGAGCTTCACCTCAAGAGATAGGGGGTGTATATTGCCTCTGTATAAAGCATATATATATTACCACACTTGGACTATTGTTCCCCCTTGTGGAGTCCATATATGAGGAGGGATATAGCTAGGTTGGAGGGGGTCCAGAGGAGATTGACCACACTGATTATAAATATGCGTAACAAGGAATATGAAGTTAGACTCAAGGAACTAGATCTGTATTCCCTGGAACAACGAAGAATGAGAGGGGGCCTCCTCCTGATGTATAAATTGTCTACTGATAACATACTTATGACACAGCTGGGACTGAATTGTAGCCAAAGGGAGCAAAACCTCAGAAGTCATAAGTACCAATTGTCTTTGACATATCCTAAAAACAATAAAAGACGTTTCTTCTACACACAAAGAATAATTCCATTATGGAATTCGCTACCTAATACAGTAGCATATTCCCTAAATAATACATATTTCAAAAACAAATTAGACCAATACTTACTAAATGAGGGATGATGCCCCAGCATGGCCGGAGATATGCACTTATGGGCTTCGGCCTTTTGTGTATCTATCTTTCCTAGTATGATTCCTAGTATGATTCCTAGTAAGGCTTTCTTTGGCTATATAAGTGAGAAAAGGGACAAAAAGGAAGGGATTGTTAGGCTTAAGAAAGGGGTGGAGTTGGTGGAGGATAATGGGGGAAAAGTAGAGATACTAAATGAATACTTTTGTTCCGTGTTCACCAGGGAGAAGGACGGACCAGTGCCTTTAGGAGGTAAAAGAGGAATGGGGGGAATGCAGATGTAGTGTTAGAGGATGATAGAGTGAGATACTGTAGGGGCTGCTGCATTGAAGGTGGACAAATCACCAGGCCGGGACAGAGTACATCCAAGAGTACTAAAGGAACTGGCTGTGGAGCTGGTAGGGCCACTTGCAGACCTATTTAATAGTTTGCTAGAGTCAGGCGTGGTACCACAGGGCTGGAGAACAGCACATGTAGTGCCTCTCCACAAAAGTGGTGCCAAGGATGACCCAGAGGAATTACAGACCAGTCAGTGTGACATCCATTGTGGGCAAGCTCATGGAAACCATACTAAAGGAAAGGTTGATGGAATATCTAGAAAAGCATGGTCTCAAGGATGCAAGGTAGCATGGGTTTATGGTGGGGGGAGATTGTGTCAAATTAATCTGATTAACTTCTTTGACTGTCACTAAGACAGTAGAAAGGGGCCAAGTGGTAGATATCCTCTACAACAGTGGTGGGCAACTTGCAGCCTGCGGGCTGGATGCGGCCCCCGACGTGTTTATCTGCAGCCCCCAAGAACATTTCTGTTAATGAAAAAAAATTCTAACACATCCAGAGATAGTGTGGTTTAGCATAAGACATTTTAACAAGGTTTGTAAGGGGTAGTAGCCCTCTGAAATTCTATTATTTGTGATTCGAGATGGCCCACTACATCTCTGTCCCAGGTTGCTAAGTAGTGTTCGTGGTTAAAGAAGTGCACGTTAGGCAGGGTGAAAACCTTCATCAGCATGATAATCATGCAGGTAATTAGATGAAAAGAGCTCATTTCATAAAAGTGGCAATGAGGCCCTTGAGGTGGTTTGAGGGAAGCACATACGGCCCTTGGACAATTTCAGGTTGCCCACCACTGCTCCACAATATCTTGATTTCAGCAAGGCCTTTCACTCTGTGCCCTACAAATGGTTGATCTAGAGGTTGGTGAATCTTGGGATTGGGGAAAAGATGGCCAGATGGGTGGAAAACTGGCTGAGGGACAGAACCCAGAGGGTGGTTGTGGGGGAGAGTTATCTGGCACCAGAGAGGTAACCAGTGGGGTCCTGCAGGGCTCAGTGCTAGGGCCAGTGTTGTTCAATGTCTTCATCAGTGATATTGGGGATGGCATTAAGGGCAAAATGTGCCTATTCACAGATGACACCAAGCTCTGTGTGAGAGTGGACATAGCTGAAGGGATACAGGGCCTACAGGAAGATCTGGAAAAGCTGGGGAGGTGGTCCAGGATCTGGCAGCTTGGCTTCAATGCCAGGAAATGCAAAGTTATGCATATTGGAGCCAAGAATCCCAGGACAGAGTACTACCCAGATGGAGTCCAAGTATCTGCATCAGAGGAGGAGAAGGACCTGGGAGTGATGATCACTAGTGACCTGAAGCACTCCACACAGTGCTGAAAAAGCAGCAGCAAAGGCAAACAAGAGTCTGAGATGCATATCTAGGAGGATCAGTAGTTGGAGAGAGGAGGTTATACTGCCCTTGTACAGGTCACTGGTAAGGCCGCATCCATAGTATGGAGTTCAGTACTGGTGCCCACACCTTAAAAAGGACATTAACATGCTGGAGAAGGTCCAGAGGAGGGCTACAAAGATGACAGCAGGGTAAGGCATACGAGGAGAGGTTGAGGACACCGAACATGTACTCCCTGGAAGACAGGAGAGACAGAGGGGACATAAGTGAGAGCTTCAAGTACTTGAAAGGGATTAATAAGGTTGATGAGGAGAGTCTCTCTAAACTGAGTGGCAACCATAATGTAAGGGGGCACAGTCTTAAGCTGGAGGGTGGGAGGTTTAGGAGGGAGGTTAGGAAGCACTTCTTCACAGAAAGGGAGGTGGACACTTGGAATGTGCTGCCAGAAGAGGTCATCTTGTTAAAAACAGTGGGCAGCTTTAAGAGACACTGGGATAGGCATAGAGGGAAGGTAAGGATCATGGATAGGGAGGATGGGAGGAATGGGAAGGGAGGACAGGGACATTAGCTTAAGCTGTGGACCTTGCAATACGAGCAGACTTGATAGACCAAATGACCCTCTTCTGCTGCCTTCTTTGCATGCTCATATGTATGTTATATACCCTTTTTATGATGCCACCTCATGAACAAAATGGAAAAAAATGTCAAAACCCATCCAAAACCTTCCGTGATGGATTTGCATAATTTCACCACCATTTTCATTGGGTGGAGGTTTGCAGGGAGCAAAAAGGTCATATTGAAAATTTGTTGTAAAAATGTTCAAAAATGACAAAACTATGAATAATGCAGTTGACAGTTCCAACAGCAAGCTGTGTCTTTGATCGAAGAGTGGATCTATATTGTGAGACCTGCTCAGGTGAGTGTGGGTGAATGGGGGTTGTTGGGGTGCTTGGGGGTGTTAAATCACTGATGGACCATATTCTTTTTTGTTGGTGGGGGCAAAAGATCAAAGAGGGATAGTTTTCTTTATTGTAGGGGGCCAGAAGACACTGGGGATTGGGTACCCAGGTGTTGGGAGGATCTCTGGTGACACTGAGGGTGGGAACCCCGGTGCTGCCACAGATGAAAAGTGAATGGCAACCTGGGAGGGGGGGCAAGAGACAGGGTTGAACTGGATATGGGGGCTAAACTGAACAGCTGATACAGTGGTCCACCTGGAAAAATCAACAGGGTAGGGCCCAAGATGACACACATATCAATATTCCACCTAAATCTGATACACTTGCTCTGTGTTTGTATCTTACATTTACATACAGTAGCACAAATACCACACTTCATTAACAAACAGATGATAAATGCAAAGATTTTCAGAGTTTAGAAAGCAGCCAAGTATCCAAAAAGAAGGGGAACCACCTGGAAATTTCCACATAACCTGGTGTGCTACTCATGAAAGTAGAATTTTCACTCACAAAATAAGGTGATTGACTTATTTGTTTTTCTTAGCTGTTTTGTGAGCCAAGAGTATTCTTTCATTACTTCTGTCATGATCACAAAAGGAGGCGGTCAGGTCATGACACAAGAAAAGCTAAGTCTACCATCTTCTTTCATGAGCTGAGATTCTTGTTTTGCAAGACTTAAGGATTTTGTGGATGTCCCCAAAAAAGCATTTCTGGGGCATTTTCTTTTTACACAAAATTCCAGAATGGAGCTAAATGTGTCCTTCTAGCTAGATTCATGTGTTTGTTTTTCTCATGGGGCATCATTTTTAAGGATTTTAAATAAAAAAAAACAGAAATAGTGAAGAAAGATTTCATCATCACTTAGATCATTCTGCTGTCCTTCTAGGCTGTATATACAGTTCTAATACTAATCCCCCTGAGTTATTTTCTGAATTACTAGCTCTGTTGACCACCTATGTTCACATACCAATTATCTTGGCCAGGGATTGGAACTTAACTCTGACTTCAGATCTGGACAGGACTGGTCATAGAGCCCTGGGGCTCTCCCACGCTCAGCGGTCCCTTTATGATATGATAGATATAGAGAGGCCTGTGTGATCCTTGGTGGGTGCTACATCCCTCTGATTGAGAATATACTTTTTACTCACCAGCTCACAGGTCTTTCTCCCAGTTGGATTATTTCCTAGTTTGTAAAGCTATCCTACTTGATATCGTGAGTGAGGTGGGGGGGTTACCCCCAGAATATTGTCTTATCACTCACCCAATTGGCTAGAATGTAATTTTTCAACTAATCTCCATCAGGATAAAATATGGAACCTTAATACTCAACTCCTTAAAGCGGAAGCAGTGCTATCTACAATTAAAGACCTTATAACTCACCTCAGGAAGCAAAATGAGGGCTCCATTTCTGATGTAGATAGGCTTTGGTGCTCCCTTAAATGTGTTCTGCATGGAGAATTCATCAGAATGGCCTTCACATAGAAGAGGAAATGAGAGACTGCTCTTCATATCCTCCTAGGCTTTAAAGAATAGCCCCCTCTCTTGAAAACTCTGAAGAGGAACAAAAGTTATTAATACCTTTGAGGAATCAATATGTGGAGAGCCTGAGGGAATGGGCTGAGTACGCCCTCCTAAAAACACATTCACCTATATTGATGAGGGAGACAAGGCAGGGCATTTTCTTGCTATCCGATTACTGACGCAGGAGGCCTCCTGTTGAGTCCTATCCATAACTTCTCTGGTTGATAATTCCCTTAAAACTTCACCCGAAGAGACAGTCAATGAGTTCAAGTCATAGTATCATCAATTCTATAGCCCCCCGGTAATTTCCCCTCTATTTCGGATATCCAAGATTACCTCTTTCTTATTCAGCTCCCTCGATTAACTCTGGATCAGCAGTCCTTCCTAGACCGTCCCATATCTCTCCAAGAAATTTTGGTTGTCATTCAGTCTCTTCCCTTGGATAAGACTCTGGATCCAGATAGTTTTCCCCCTAATTTTTACAAGGTATTTGCCACAGATCTTGCCCCAATTCTTCAGTGATTGTACTCTTATTTTTGTGAAGTGGGAATCTCAGATTTCTCCTTATTAGAAGCATTGATAGTGGTACAGTTGCAGCCAAAGACATGGCCAGATATTTCCTGAAAGTTCTCTGATATTTCTAGAGAAATGTTATTTTTATTTTTTATTTATTTATCTAACAAATTGGAAAGACCTTTGAGCCAAGGGCTCTTTTACAGGATTCCATGTCAATTCACAAGAATAACAAACTACAATGGTTTCAGTAAGTAGTACAACATAAGGAAAGTAATTACATAAACAAAAGAACAATATGGCAAGATAAATATTGTGTCAAGTGCAGCAGGCGGCCTTGTCTGAAGAGTGGGTGGAAGGGATTACAAGGAGAGAAGGATAGGGTGTGAATCTCCTGCTTTTTCCATTTACACAGTAGAGGCAGCAGAGAGAAACTCTTTAGATATTTCACAAAATATCTGGAAATATCTGCCCATGTCTGTGGCAACTACTGTATTGCCTAAGCCCAGTAAATCCCTAGATAAGGTGACCAACTATCATCCCATTTCCCTTATGAATTACGATGTTAAAATGTTTGCCAAAATATTGACTAACAGGGTTATGCAAGTATGGAAGGGGTTTATCGGGCCAGAACAAGTGGTTTTTATGAAAGGCAGATCCTCAGTGGATCACTTGAAAAAGTCATCCCACATTTTTTCTGCTTCCAGGAAGGCTAATCGGCCTATGGTCTTGGTCTCCCTGGATGCAGAAAAAGCATTTGACAAGGTTAATTGAACTTTTCTATTTACTGTTATGGGGAAATTCAAATTTCCCCTCATCTTTTATAAAATGGATTTGTGTGTTGAATTCCCAACCCCATGCAAAGATATATTGTAATGGAGTACTGTCGGCAGAGCTTGTCCTGCAATTTGGCACTCGTCAGGGATGCCACTTATCCCTCTTTTGTTTAATCTTTACCTGGAGCCCCTGTTGCATCTTTTTAAGTCTTCACCCCATATTAATGGGATTCCCACTGGCCCACAAGACCTCAGGCTCTCCGCATATGTGGATGATATTTTACTGCATCTCTCAGATCCCGTTTCTTCTGTTCCTGTTGCCTTGCATATTATTCAGGCTTTTGCAAGTTTTCTAATTATAAGCTCAATATTGATAAGACAGCTGTAATACCACTAAATTCTAAAGTCTTTTAATTGGACTTAACTCATCTTGGCCTGGTGTGGACCACCAAGCTTAAATATTTAGGCAGTATTTTCTCTAAGAAAGTTAGTTTAATGGAAAAGTTAAATTTGTATGATTTGACTGGCATCATTCACCAAGATCTTTATAGATGGGTTTCTCTTCCTTTGTCCCTTCAAGGTAGAATCAGAATAATCAAAATGAATGTCCTTCCCCAGTTGTTTTATCTCTTAAATATGCTGAATTTCCTGCTTCCCCTTAAATGGTTTAAGAAAGTCCATAGCTTTGTTTCCATCTTTCTATGGAAAGGTAAAACCCCATGTCAAGCTTACAATTGCTTAGGGGCCCGAAGCACCTGGGATGCCTTAAGTTGCCTAATTTTTGTAACTACAGTACCGTTTGACAAGTCATATTGCTAAATATTCTAGATGGCCTATTTCTGCTACCTTGCAAGGTACTATCCTGTATGTCCCATTGTGGCTTCAAATACAGAGGATACAGATTGAGGAAGCTGGCCTAGCCCCTGATAGCTTATACTTTATCCCCCCCCCCAAACAACTCCAAATGCAACTTCAGATTTCAGTTATCTTCACTTCTCTGCTCAACTGTGTAGAACATTGCATTATGATAATTTCATCAATGTCTCTCAACCACTGTGCCATAACCTTCATTTTAGGATGGGGGCCACATGTTGACTCCTGGGGGGATGCCTTCACTGAGAGGGAGGAGGGTCTCTGACCTTCTTTCTGCTGTCAAATTCTTAGTAGCCAGGAATTGTTAGTGCACCTCATTCTGCCGCCTAAGTATGTCTTTAAAATTTACCAGCTTCAGCACTTGCTGATTAACTGGTTTGGCACGGCCTCTTGAAACAATAACCAAGGGGGAGTTTCTTAATTTAATCTAAACTTTGGCGTGGCAACACCATTCGGTCTTCCAGATTGCATCTGCGCTGTTCTCTAAGCTTTTCCTCGAGATTTCATTCCACTCTAGTTACTGGTCTACCTTATTTCCTGCTTCTAATTTCAACTGGGATCACATCTGGATGGATTTATACCTTTATGTGATTAATGATAAGTTGCACCTTACTCAATTTTATATTTTGCGTAATATATACTTTACCTCGTTTTCTTGGCTAAGATGGAGAAATTGTCCTTCCTCTCTGTGTTCAAGGTGTGACCAGGCAGATGTATCCCTTCCACATGTGTTGTGGAATTATCCAAAAGTTGCATTTCTCTGGGTGAAGACTGAACAAAGGGCATATTCCCTTTAGGGGATGGATGAGATCTGCCTTGTGGGAGACTACTCAGGAATGTCAGTCAAAGAACGGAGGTATTATTTATCTATGATCTCCCTTTCAGTGAAAAGGATGGTATTTCACCACTGGAAGGATCAGTCTGAGATCCCTTACTCTGAATGGTTCAATTAACTATTATATAACTTACGGCTTGAAAAGATGACACTAGCATCCATAGCCGTATGCAGGCATTTGATAAAAAATGGGGTAAATTACATACTTTATTCTCGATAGCTTCTTCCCTTGAGCAGGTCAATGGAGCTTGGGTACATCTTATGATTTTATTTAGGATGTGCTGATATAGGGCATGGAGTCATGTTTGGGTGCAGATATAGCCCCCTTGCTATCTTTCCTAATAGAGGTATTGGGCCTTTTGATGTTGAGGTTCATGCTTTTATTTACCTTGCTTTATTTAGTAACAGTTCTACATGACCTGGGCTCCTGTGCTACGTGCCTATACTGGATGGACTGTCTTGATACTATTCTTAACACCTCCAAGGGGAGGGGGCTGGGGGGGTTAAGGGGGAGTGTTTGGGTGTTGTAGTTGTTGTATGTTGGTTGTTGTGTTAATTTTCAAAACCCAATTCAGTATATTAAATTTAAAAACAAAATTATTTATCACAAAAGAAGAATTTTGGCACCTGAGAGAAAATGTTTCTGTCGTGAGCAGGACATTTCTCTTTTGTATCAAACATCTATCTGAAAGACTCTACTGAACATGCTCAGAAGCAACATTTTAAATCCTTATTACTCTGGAACAGAACAGTGTATTTTTTGTGTATGCTTTTTAGTGTGTTACTTTCTGCCAATAACTGTATTCTCTGAATGTCAACCTGATGTTGTTATGCACTGCTGATGTACACCCATTTGCCTGTTTGATGATCAAAGTAGGTGATACCCACCACTCCACGATGATGTAATTCCACGGTCACTCAGTGAAAGAAATCTATCGGATTCGTTTGACATGACCCTCCCCACCCCATAAATGCATGCGGTCTCAGGTCTCATAACCCATTGGAGGAGGATATTCCACAATTATTTCCTTCAGCAGTGATTCCGTTAACTTTCCCACTACCAATTTGGCTAATGCTTACCAACTTGTATTATCCTACGAATTCTATGAACCAAGGTGACAGAGGTTTTTGTGGCACACCATTACATTCACTTCAAAAGATGAAGGAGCCAAAAAGTTTCAGTATTGCATCATTTATTGTGCAGAAAAAACCGTGCTGTAAAAAAATCACAAATGCAAGTGGCACTGCCAGCCTCTAGCACCAGTGCTTCAGCTTTGAAACAAGTCTTCATCGGGGGTCACGGTTACAAAATGACGGACCCCTTTTAAATGCATCATGACGTACATATTAGTTAGATATGTGACCACACTAAAAATGTATACAAGGTTCACTGATACAAAATCTATCAGTTTAAGAATGTAAAAGCATCTTTGCTAATGTCTTATTTTAAATGCCTGACGATTTAATCAATCTAATATCAATGTAAGTGCTTTTACACGCTCGCAGCACTGCTAAAGAGAGTGCACTAATAATCCAATAACAAAAGCTCATTCAATAGAAAACCAAGAATAAAGTAAGACCATTAGGTTATCCAATAGGATTACCCTCAGGACTCTTTCCTGCTTCGTCGTTGTCAGTATCACTCCCCGCATTTGGTACGGAGTTTCTATGGCCCAAGTGCATTATTTTGCCCTTTTTCGCATTAAAACCCAGCTGCCATATCTTTGACCACTCCTCCAGTTTTTTTCAGATCTCTGCCCATCTTACACGCACACACACACACACATACACACACACACACACACACACCCCTCATTTTCAGCGTTGTTTCTCCTGACTGTCCAAAAGAACTGGGGTTAGCCCTCCCTGAGCTTTAATGCTAACAATCATAAGATATTGATCAATGAATCTGTTCCATAGAATAGATTTCAAGTGTCTAACAAAATAAATAAATACCCATTTCCTAGAAGCTCATCCTTTTTGACATTTTTAATGGATCATTATCCCAGCCTATCTTATTTGCCGTTAGCATTTATTCAACCAGGCTGCACATTCAGAATGCTATTAGATATACTTCAGTTTTATAAACAAGTAAGTGGTGATAAGGGAACATTTTCTTTTTCATTTTTCACAACCCTTCACATACACCACTGCAAATGTCTCCTTATATTCTGTGTGCAAGCTGATAATCCTGAGTTTCTTTCTTCTTTTCTTGCTGATTTTCGTTGTTTTTTTTGGACATTCCTACTTGCGATTTTGGTTACTGGGGCATTTTAAAAGGTTGCAAATATTCATGGTTTATGCTATCTCTTTTTATAATTAATACTTTTTATTGTTTCAAAATTTTAGGTTTGACAGACATTTAGCAAACCGCTGTGGCACATACCATTTGCAACATTCAAAGTAAACAGTCCTGGCTGGGTAAATACCCTTGGATAAACAGGCTAAGACAGATTTAGAAAGTCAAACATAACAATAATAATCTTTATTTTTATAGCACAATTCAAAAAATATCAGAGCGCTGTACAAATAGCAACAGTAAAAACACATTGAAAAGATAAAATAATAAAACACAGTGCTATCCAGATTTCACACCAATATGCATCAAAGCAATTTATTACATAAAACCCCAAAAGTGAGATAAAACGGATGGGTCTTTAAGGCCTTCTTAAAGCTCTCCACAGACTGGCACTCTCAGATCCAAAGTGGTAGAGAGTTCCGCAGAGTGGGGGACATGTACATAAAAGCTCACAACCCCAAAGTTTTCAACCGTAACCTGTGAACCTCTAGCAACCCCTTGTCAGATGAGCAGAGCAGTCAGAGGGGGCAGTAAGGAATCAAGAGCTCTTGTAGATAGCCTGAACCCTGTCTGTGTAGGGCCTTGTAGGTCAGTAAATCAACTTTAAAAGTGATCCCCCACTGAACAGACAGCTAGTGCAGTTCACGCAGCACAGGCAAAATGTGACTCACACGAGAAACCCCCATCAACAACCTGGCCACTGTGTTCTGCACTAGCTGCAAGTGACAGCTATCAACCCCCGGAAGCCCTAGGTAGAGGGAGTTGCAATAGTCCAGGCGCGAGGTCACAAAAGCGTGGACCAGCGTTAGAAGGTCACTAGACGGAACAAGATGCTTAACCCAGGTGATGTTCCTCAGATGATAAAATGAGGACTTGACTACTGCTGACACCTGTGAACACAATGTCAGCCCATCATCAAGAATCACCCCCAGGTTCTGCACCCATTCAGAGGACAGCAGCTGGCTACCCCCGAGCCAAAACCCTGAGGGAGACCCTGCCACAGACCTCTCTATCTGGTGATCTGGATTCACCGCCAACATCTCAGTCTTATCAGAATTCAGTTTCAACCAGCTGGCCTTCATCCAGTCCTGGATTTCTCTGAGGCAGCTATTAAAGACTAAGACTGCACTATCCTGGTCAGGCACAAAAGACAGGTAGAGCTGGGTGTCATCTGCATAACAGTGAAACCTCAGCCCATACCATCTCACAATGTCTCCCAATGGCAGCATATACATCGTGAACAACACTGGGGATAACACAGAGCCCTGGTGAACCCCACATGGCAGAAAGAATGAGTCTGAGGAATACATCCCAGACACCACCCTCTGAGACCTGCTAGTGAGGAAAGACTGAAATCATCTGAGGATCATCACTGACAGACCACAGATACCCCTCAAGCAGTCCAGCAATCCCCCATGGTCCACAGTGTCAAAGGTTGAAGAGAGATCAAGAAGAACTAAGATGGAACCGCACTTCTGATCTCTTGCAATCAGGAGATCATTCAGCACCCAAACCAGAACAGTCTCAGTACTATGCCTCTTCCAAAAACTGGACTGGAGAGGATCATAGATGTTATGGATGGATATGGACATGAATATAACTCAGAAAAATTATACATACTACAGCTTTTTTAAACCCATAACCAACAATAGTAAAACAAATAAGCCCTGAAATACTTGAGCAGCTATAGGGTGAGGCCCCAAGTCTACTCCATCACCATCAAGGACATTAGTGCACCATATTACTTTATAGAATGACCACACTACCCCTGATTCTACCCCCACCTATGGGGAGGGGGTATTCTAGCTAAGTTTCTAAGTGTGATTAGCAGTAATTTCTAATGTGCAATGTTCTCTCAGGTGGCAGACAACCCTTTGGGCTATAGAATTACCCTGTGGGCTAGCATGTTCCAGCACCACCTTTCTAAACTAAAGTGGGTGGCAGAGGGGACTCACTGGATTCTGGTAGTGTGCATAAGGGGGATGCAAGGAACCCTCCCCAGGTAGCCTGGTATAGGGAAGCCTATTCAGAATAATATGATGGACTCTTTCATAGCTGGCCAGTTTCCCCAATTCCTCTATCCATTCTCCGGGGTCTGGAGGCTGTGTGTCCTTCCAGTGTCTGAGTACAATCCTTTTAGCTGTGGTCATTGCTCCTAATAGCCATCTCTTTTCTCCTTGTGGGAGACCCAGTCCTATGGCTGGGGGTAAGTAATAGTTTAGCATCACCAACAGCACAGATCGAGGTGTTTGGATTTTCAATATATTGTTTAGTGTCCTGGATAAAGTCTCAGAATGAGGATAAAAGGGGGAATTCCCAGAGAATATGTGTAATTGTGCCTCAGGCTGTGTGGCATTTCCAGCATTTGTCTGTAGGTGAGTTACTGCAGTCAGATAGCTGTTATGGAGTTCTATGCCATCTGTGTAACAGCTTGAATTGGATTAACCTGTTTTGGGTGTCCCTGGTGGAGTTTTTCACTGAGTTCTAGCAGGTGTTCCACATTTGTGCGGTAATGTGTAGGCCCAACTCTTTGGACCACTTCTCTTTTAGTCTGATAGAGCCATCTGGGAGTAAGTTCAGGATGTGACTATACATGGTGCTGCTCTGGGGGGGCTCAGTCCTTTGTCTGGCCAAAGGAGTAAATCTAGATTATTGTACGCTTTACTTCAGATATGAGGGCCTAAGGTGCTAGTTATGGCATGTCTAACCTGGAGATATCTCCAGAAGTGGTGCTTAGGGAGGCCATATCTAACCTGGACTTGTTTGAAGCTCAGCATGGCAGGTGACTCTGTGTTGGAGGTCTCTAAGGTAGTTTTGACCCTTACTGGCCCAAATCTTGTCTACCATGGGTTTGTCCCCAGTGGTTAGGTCTTGCTCATGCCACAACGAGTAGTACTTTTCCCTGCTCAGATCTCACTGGCTTAATTTACAATAGGCCTTCCAAGGTGCCACTGTTCCAGCAATGGTGGGTGGTGATTGTAGGCCTCTAGGGATACCTAAGGATTGCACTGCCATCAGCAGAGGTTGGCCCAGTACCGTGGTTACACATTCTGCCCACAATGGGGAAGGGGGGCTGTTCTCTATATCCGGGTCTGTCCTTCACATTCGGAGGATGAAATAGGCCATGATTTGGACCTGAAAGTTGGGGAGTTTCAGGCCTCCTTTAAGTAGGGGGTGTCTGAGTTTCACACTGCTTATGCACTTTGGTCCCTTGTCCCAGAAGAATGAAGTAATCTTGGAGTTTAATTGCTTAACTATCTTTGGGTCTATGCATATGGGGAGATTATCTAGCAAATATCGAACGTTTGGGTCCGCCATCATTTTAAAAGCCTGAGCCTTACCCCATCACCTAATGTATTTGTCCAGTTCTGCCAGCAGGGGGTAGTACATTGTCTTTTGTTAGCTGTTGTAAATTCCAATGGAATTTAACTTCCAGATATGTGATGTCCTGTGGAGCGTGTAGTAGCCCCCAAAGGTAGTCAGGTTCTGATCTAACTGAGGAGTTTGAAGCTATGAATTGGAATTTGGCTACATTTAACTTGTACCCTCATAAACTACTATATGTGTCTATCAGTTTAAGTAGGGCTGGGATAGATGTTCCCATGTTCCTGAGGGTAAGTAGGATGTCATCTGCATATGTTAGTGCCTTATGCTCTCCCCCATTACCACCCCCTGTATGTTTTTGGAGTTCCTAATAGCCTGGAGCAGCGGTTTTAAGGCTAGTATGAAGAGGAGTGGGGAGAGTGGGCATCCCTATCTGGTGCCCCTGTGTAGCAAAAAAGGTGTGGATACACACCCAATTGTGATGACCTCCGCAGAGACCCCAGAGTAGAGAACCTGGACCCATGTTCTGAAAACTGGGCCCATATTAAAGGCTTCCAGTATTTGCTGGAGGAACCTCCATTCCACCCTATCAAACGCCTTCTCTGTGTCCAGAAAAACAAGAGTGACTAGGGGAGAGGTATTCCTTGTTTTCCATAGGAGGTTCACCAGTCTCCTTGTGTTGTCCGCTCCTCTGTGGCCTTGGACTAACCCTACTTGGTCATGACCACCAGTGATGTGATTCAGTCTGGTGGCCATGGCTTTTGCCCACAGCTTACAGTCAGCAGTGATCAATGAGATTGGCTTTAACTCCCACAGTTGGTTGGGTCCTTCCCTGGCTTAGGGATTACTGAGATCTGTTCTACCCTCATGGATGTGGGAAGGGTGCCCGTTATGGCTGCTTCTTCCATTGCCTTCATCAGTGGAGGCAAAAGGACCTCTTGGAAGGACCCCAGGAATTCAGTTGGTAGGCTGTCTTCCCCTGAGGCCTTCCCTGGGGTTGTGGAGGCTAAGGCCTGTTTTAGTTCTACCTTAATTTAAAGGCCTCTCCAGCCACTCCAACTTGTCCTGGTTAGGTTTTGGGAGGTTGAGGCTATTAAGAAACCTCTGGGTGACCCCACTGGCTGGCTACATTTCGGAGGAGTATAGGGAGCTATAGAAGGTTAGAAATTCAGTGTTTCTCTCTTCTTCTTCCCCCCTGGAGTTAGGGTCCTGTCTTTCTTCTTAACTGCCAGGATTGCGGAATGCTCCTGCCTTTTCTTAAGTTGGTATGCCGGGGGCGGAGCTAGCTATCAAGCGTTGCGGTAGCATAATTTTGTGAGGAAACCACGAAAGGGGCCATCTTGACATTTCATCCAACAATCGCATCTAATATGTCCTGTTCTGGAACCACAGCCTAAAAGCAGAACTCTTCAGTGACCGAATGATCCCAAATATGGAGGTAATGGATTTCATTTCACTGAACTGCTTCCAAGCACATTTTTCACAGCACCATGCAGCACATCGACCCTACAGATGGATCCCCTCAAGTAATCAATGCCTGTGACAAGGGGATCCAAGCAGACTAAAATGGCAGCAGTGCCCACAGGTCATGCTACGGTAGCAACAAAGGCTACGGATGCACAACAACTGGGAGGCTATAACATCATGATGGCTAAGTTGGATTAGATGTTAATAGTCACAACTGATCTTAAAAAAGCTGCACAAAAAACTAATTTAGACCAAGAAAAGCTTGCTAACCGGGTCTCCTTTTCCGAGGAAAAATGACAGGACACTGTGTGCACAGTACAGAGCCAGCAAGAAATCCTACATGATCACCATCAAAAGGTGAATTTTCTCCTCAATAAAGTGGATGATTTGAAAAATCGGGTGCGGAGAAAGAATCTGAGGCTGGTCAGTGTCCTGGAGGGGTTAGAGGGGAGGGACATGATGGGCTTTCTGAAAGACTTCTTGCTTGCCATTACAAAAGCTAACAATGTGGCTCTGCCTGAGATTGAGCAGGCTCACATATCCTTAGCCCCTCACCCTCAACCAGGAGAGTGCCTGAGACATATCCTGATTAAGTTCCTTAGATATCCTGAAAAGAAGTGATACTTAAGGCAAGTCAGAGATCAGGGAGCTTTCCAGTGGCAAGGGAATAGAATTCAGATGTTCCAGGATTTTTCTTATGAACTCTCGAATCATTGCAGATCACTATACCTCAGTTAAGCAGCAATGCTATAAACTAAATATCCCCACATCCCTGTGCTACCCTGCCACACCGCAGCTTCAGATAAATGGAGAGTACATGTCTTTTGACTCCCCAGATGTAGCGGAGCAGTTTGTTCAGGATTTTCAAGTGAAACAGGGTGCAAGGGATAGATGGCCTGGTACTCCTTGTGGGGATGGAGAAACAAAGATGGAGGTGGCACAAGAGAGGGAGCAGAGTGGTCACCTTGCTTAAGTGAGAGAACTGCCGGCAGAAGCAGATTGGCAACAAGCAAGCAGAGGCAGACCAAAAAAGAAATCGAGGAAAGACTAAGGCATATCATCAACCTCAAGTGAGCAGCAATCCAGGAGCAGACAAAGGAGATTTCTTCCCTCCAATGTGAGCAGTTGTTCCCTTGGGTTAACACCTTTCAAAACCTCCAATACTACAAACCCTTGAGGGGACATTTGCCTGCTGCACTGGACTTGACAACCCAAGAAACCACACTGGAGGGCTCTCCAAACAATGGAACTGAGGCCTGGTCTCCACTGCTGGAGGACTGGGCTAACAGCACATCAGACTTACAGAACACAGGGGAGGACTCTCTAGAGCATTTATCAATCTTACCTGAAGCATCGGACCCCATGTTCAAACAGCCGAATAGCTAATGCTGTCCCTGGACTTTTGTGTTCTGCTACCCTGAGGTAGGAAAGCTCCTTGTCGTTTAGATACTTTACAGGGAGCTTAAATAAGAGGGGTAAGATGTGGTGGACTAAAGTGTATAAGATACTTACTGTGGATGTTTTTTAAGGGTGGAGGGGATACAGCACGCTGACATAGGGCCCAAGGGCACAGTGCTTGAGCGTAAGACAACCAAGTAAAAACACCTGGTGCAAAAGATGGCATTACAGACTGTTGATAGGCCCTGTCCAGTCTAAACTTCATAGAAGCCTGGCACTGGGGCAGGGTAAAGGGGGTCCACTTTATTTAGTGGTGCTGGGCAATATCTTCGGCAGAATGCTATAAGTGGCCAGTGCCTACTACCAACATGTGGCACTCAAAAAGGGAGGATAGCTCCTGCTGCTCAGAGATTAACTCATTCTCTCAGACCTTGATGGGCAGCCTCCTTTTTTTTTGTAATTAAGCAGAACAACTAGTGACTGTAATTCTTGTCTTCCTACACTTTGTCCCCCCTTACAGTTTGAAGGTTGCTGTATCTGTGGGACATCTGTTTATGTGTATACCAATGTACACAGTTGAGTTATGAAGTATGTTGTAACAGGTTCAATCATTTTGTTAAGGGCCCAAGTTTCTAGTCACTGTTCCCCTTGTGCTGAGGGAGGGAGGATAGACCCAGCACAAGAATGCTGGCATTGTACTCTGCCCTCTATATTCGGGGGCGGGGGGCTTTCCCAGCTCAGGGTCAGTATGATGACAGTGTAAATATATGCCCAGGTAAAGTTGGGAGGGGGGGCACATGGTGCCCACATCAGGAACTATTGTCCAAGGGTGCCTGGGACTTCCTTAAGGCTTAAGTATTATGGCCAATTGGCCCTTAAGTCAAAAGGGTGCCTCCCAGGGCTAAGATTTGCTATAGATAGCCATTTATGGCTGTTTACACCGTTACACATGTGATTTCCACAGATGAGAGAGGGGTTGCTGGTCCCTCCTCCTAGTTCGTACGGCCTCTAGAGGTGGTTCTGAGACTCAGCAGTTGATAGCAAACCAGTGGGATGTGCTTGATTTGACTGCTCCTCAGCAGTATGCCCCAGAGGGTTCCCCTCTAATCCTTTGAGTTGCTTCAGACCAGCTGCACTGGGTTACAGTAGGGGGCCAGGCTCTTAATATGCATAAGATGTCACAGGTCTATACTACAATAAGGCACTGGTCCCCCCACGCACAACTGATCAGCAATGTAACATTGTCTAAAACACATGAGAAAGGTACTTTGATGGGGAAGGGAGAGCTTCACAAAGGAAGGGATTACCACAAATTCTGTGAGGGGAGATGCCAGGTGGGGTAACAGAGCAGCAGTGAGAAGGGGGACCATACACTATGGGGTGCTAAGGGGTATTTATATAATAAGAATATGGAGACTGCCATACCAGTGACTCTTACATCTTGGAATGTCAGATACATAGATACATAGATACATAGACAGTGTCGGCAGATAAGGGCCTATGGCCCACCTAGTCTGCCCATTTGAGCTTGTAAGTTCAGTTTGTTTTCCTAGAAGTCTGTTTCCCCTTACCCCTGCCCTCTAGAATTCCTTTATGTCTATCCCATGCATTCTTAAATCCTGTGATTGTTTCAGCCCCCACCACTTCCTCTGGCAGGGTGTTCCACTTGTCCACCACCCGTTCTGTGAAGAAATTCTTTCTATGTTTCCTCTGAATTGTCCTCCCTCCAACTTCATCCCATGCCCTCTAGTCCTGAAACATCTTTTTCGCTTAAAAATAGTGTTTTCCTGCACCCTGTTCCTCAGAGGCATGAATGATCCTATCATGAGAAAGTAAACTCTAGCCAGGCTCAAAAAAACTTAAAACACAGGTGGGCTTTTTACAAGAAATTAAACTCAAACAGACAGAGGCCAAGAAACTGGTATGGGACTGGGTAGGGTGGGAAGTGCACAGTGTATTGGGGAAATCCATGGAAGGGGTGTACATCTTATGCCACAAGAAATTGAAATGGCAAATTCTGGAGCAACATGGGGAGAAGGAAGGGAGATGGAGTTTAGTCAAGGTAGCTACTCCCAGGGGTCCTCTACTGTTGGGTAACATATATGCTCTGAATGAGGATGCCCCAGAGTTCTTTTAATCACCTGCCCCAAAAAATATTGGTCTTGGCACAGGACTCACCTGACATCATATTAGGGGGGATTTTAACTTGGCCATGGGGCATCTACTAGACAGGTCTAATGCTAGGCCAGAACCCCATGCTAAGGCCTTATGGACCTTGGCAGACCTTGTGGCACTGCATCAACTTGCTGACAGGTGGTGAACTTTCCATCCAGCCATTAAGGACTTTACATTATACTCAGAAGCCTGCAAAATGGCCAGCAGATTGGACTATTGATTCATGTCTCACAAACTGAACCCTGTCATCACAGAGGTGTCCATTGTCCCCTTATATCTCTCTGACCATGTTCCGATTCAACTACAGGTATATTTGACTCCGGGGAAAGAAAGATCACTAATCTGGAGACTAGACTCACTGTTGCTGAATGACCCTAAATTTCAAACCTGGTTAAAGCAAGAAATATTTGCCTTGCCGTCCATGATATGGAAAGTTTTAAGGCATCCTTGAGGGGCAAGATCATTGCTTATTCAGGGAACGGAAGAAACGTAAGGGAAGCAGGAAGGGAGGCAGTATAGTGTAGTGGTTTAAGGCTCTGAGCTGCAAATCTGGAGACCTGGGTTTGAATCCCACAGCCCCCACTTACATACTGTGTGACCCTGAACAAGTCACTTAACTTTCCCGTGCTCCCAGGTTGCACCTGTAAACAAGCTTTCAGCTTAGTGTGTCTCACCTGGTTAAACAATTGGAAAAAAAAAGAGAATGCTCAACACCTAGAGCACCAGCTGGTGCAGAAAGAGGCAGTATACAAAACTGACCCCACTCAACTCCATAACCCAGCCTTCCATTATAAAGTGACAGCACTTAGGATTCACCAGAATAAGCTGTCAGCTAGAAATCTCTAGATTAAAACAAAAGTATTGGGAACTAGGAGAGAGGGCTAGCAAACTGATTTCCTACCGGTTACGAAAGCAGCAAGCTGAGAGGCACATAATGAAATTGACAGACAGCTCAGGGAAATTAGAATGTTCTACTAAAGCAATAAATAAGATCATTACAAATTTCTATGAGACCTTGTACAAGTCTCAGGCCCCATTCCATAAACCCAGACTGGAACAATTCCTGGCTAAAACTCCCTTCCCAAATTGTCCCAAACACTCGGGGCCAGTCAGGATGACCCTATGGATGGAAAAGAGCTTATGAAAGCCATAGAATCAGTGGCTCCGAATAAGTCCCCTGGGTTCCTGGCTGATTTCTACAGTGTCACCAAGGATGAGGTGGTGGCACTGATGCTTAGGATGTTGAACCATGCCCAAGAGACCCAGGCTGTCCCAGGGACCATGAGGGGGGCAGCGATCACAGTTCTTCCCAAAGACGGCAAGGATCTATCATCCCCTGGAAGCTATAGGCCAATATCCTTAATCAATGAGGACATAAAAATGTTAGCGAAAGTCTTGGCCTCTCTACTTGAAAAAGTGTTGCCCCTTTTAGTGTGTCCTTTTCAGGTGTGCTTTGTCAAGAGGAGATCAGACACTGATCACCTAAGAGCATTGATATCACTTTTCCAGCATGCTGCCTTTCTCCCAACCCCGGCAGCTACCATTACCATAGATTGTGTGGAGGCTTTTGATTCAGTTGAATGGAATTATCTACTTGCCATTCTTGACCACTACAATATAGGCTCAGAATTTAAGAGTTGGGTTAGCACTATATATAAAGGTCCACAGGCTAGTGTCCTTACCAATGGCCTTCTCTCTGACCCTTTCACCCTCCAGAGGGGGACTAGACAGGGGTACTCGCTATCCCCTCTGCTTTTTGTCCCAGCCATAGAGACACTGGCTTCAGCCTTCAGAGCTCACAAGGACATATATGGCCTGCAAGTGGGAAAGGAGGTATACAAGACTAAAATATATGAGGATGGCTGCCTCATCCTAACCAGTAATATTCAGGCTTGCTTAGATCCGGTGCTGGACCTATTTGCACAACCTGAGAAACTGCCAGGCCTTAGGATTAATAGGTCCAAGTTGGAAATATTACCCCTAAATCACCTCACCACATAGGAAATGGGAAATCACTCAGGTCTTGCCTGGGCAGCGACCTCCATTAGTTATTTGGGTATTACTCTGTCGACAGACCTACATAAGCTGGTGCCTCTGAATCTCTGGCCCCTTATAACAATGTTCCAACGGGACTTAAACAGATGGATTCACCTAAATCTATCACTTCCTGGTAAAACTGGAGCTATAAAAATGATGCCCCCCAGAGTATACTATCTGCTGGCTCACCTCCCACTTTTAGTACAGGACAAATGGTTTAAAAAAATTAGATTTTCTGATGGGACAATATCTATTGGGCATCTCTCAACCCAGTTTTATCACAGTTAAATTAAGAGCCCACTAGAAGAGGGGAGGTTGGAACTTGCCTAGCTTCAAACATTACATGTATGCCTTCCTGGCAGCCCGATCATTATTGGCCTTTCAGGATATCGGTCCTAGTGAACCAGCATGCTACAAATAGTGCAAGCACAGTCTGGGGGACTACACCCCTCTATTTCCCTTTATGTTCCATTACAGGCTCAAAATGCTCACTGGGCCATGATAAAAGCAGCACATACAGCATGGGGGCAGGTAGCGAAACTCTCTGGGAGTGTGTCCATCCAGGAATTCTCACTTATCTTTGGGGTAACCCAGAGCTATGTATTGATGGGTCCTCGGTTTACTGGAAAAGTTGGGCAAATAAAGCCATCCATAGAATCACTGACTTGTTAACACCAAACAAGAACAACCAGGAATCCTTTTAGGCACTGCATGAGCACTATGGGTTACCCAAATCTGAGTTCTGGAGATATTTACAACTTAAATCATTGTATGTCCAATCATCCAAGAAAACATTCTCCTGTGTATCCTGTAAAAGGGGTAGAGGATGTATCCCTCCCCCCAGTCCAGTGATGACAGAGTTGAAACTAACTGACCCCAGAGCAGAACCCCTTTACCACTTGATGAGAGATGCCCAGTCAGACCCCACTGTGGGAGCAAGAGTAAAGTGGCAGACTGTCCTGCAAGAGAACATATCTGACTCAGATTGGTGTAAATGCTGGAGGTCAGCACATCAAGCCTGTGTGGACCAGTGGAGCCGTCTAATACAAAATAAGATTCTACACTACTGGTACTGCACTCCAGATGAATTATGGGAGCTCATTCTGCTTGATCATGATACCTGCTGGAGGTGTGCCTCCCTGGGAGCTGATGTTCTCCATATTATTTGGGCATGCTCAATGATAGCCCTCTTTTGGTTGCAAGTCACTTAGAAATGCTCAGATATACTAGGAATAGTGGTTCTTAAAGACTCCTCAGACCCTCATTCTTGGGGTATCTCCTCAGGAGACTGACATAAAGGTCTCTAGCCTGAAATGGTTAGTAACTGCATTAGTGAAAGCCAAAAGGTTAATACTTACCAGATGGTGATCCACAAGTATCCCAGCCATCCAAGAATGGGAAAATTCAATGGAATCCCTTGTTATGCACTCTAGAATGGCACAGAGGGCCTTCAAAAATGCAGGAAACATTTAGAGATGTGGCCCCATACATGTCATATGTGAATAGTACCTGAGGTAGCTCCCCCTCTGATGCAGATAGGCCAAGATGGCACCCCCATAGACAGCATGTGCTCCCCTGCTATTATGATGGCTGTTAATGGCTCACTTAAAACTGCACCCCCCACCTCCACCATCTCTTTAGGCTTACTCCCTTTAGTATTTGCTAAGGTAATAAGAACATAGAGATTTTTATGTTACATAATGGAAAAGTGATGATTACTATGGATATGTCAAAAATAGGTTTAATGTGAACAGGGTTTGCACAAGCTGGTCATAATTTGTTCTGATATTATGATCAAGTATATGCAGGATGTCTGTTAAGTCCCATATACACTGTTTTACATGTATGCATGAAATACAAGAGTTTTCAATAAAAAGATTAACTGTAAAAAAAAAAATTGGAATGCTAGGAGACCACCAGGTTTTTCACCAGCTTCCCAAAATGTTTCTTTCAGGTGGAACAGGGTATATTCTGCCTTTTGGTGTAGGTAGGTATTAATTTTGTATCTCAGGCCTATGGCTAAGGCTCTGAGTTTGTCTGGGGGGGTTGGGGATAGTGTATAACTGTTTCTCTAGGGTAGCCAATTACATTTTCAAGTCTCTTAAGATGTTATCCTTTTGTTTACAGAAATATGAGGCATAACTCATGCATCTGTCACTAATAAAATCATTGAGGGCATCCCACCTAGTGGCTGCTGTGGTGTCTCCTGGTTTGTTATTGATCAGGAAGTCTTGCATTTCCCCTTTGAGTCTGGCACAGAACTGGAGGTCTCGCAGCAGGATGTACTCGGTCACCATTTGCCACTACTCCCCTGAGGCCCCATTGGGGGGGTAGCCAGGAGAATGATATGGGGGGCATGGTCTGAGATTAGAATGGAATCTATGCCAGTCTCTAGTATGTGGGTGGTCCATGTCCCAGGTGTAAGCCACATGTCTATTCTGGAGTGTGTTTTATGCAAGGCTGAATAGTAAGAGAAGTCCCTCCCTTTTGGGTTAACCAGCCACCAAATGTCCACCAAATTGAGTTCTTGTGCCAGCACTCTAAAGGCTTCTGTAACCCTGGTTGCTTGGCTTCTATCCAATAGGTCATCCATGGTGGTGTTCATACCTCCCCCCCAACTAGCAATTGGCCCCTCTGTGTTTCTTGTAGGGACTGGGAAATGGTGGTATAGAATGAGGCATCTGAATCATTAGGTCCATATACATTACATAGAGTGATATCATCACCCCATAGTTCTCCTTGCACTATTTTGAATCGCCCCTCAGGGTTAATTTTGGTTAGATTTGGTTTGAAGGGGATTTGTTTATTTACTAAGATTGGTACCCCTCCGCTTTCTGAGCTGAAGGAAGATCTGAAAACCTTTGCTACCCACCCCTGCTTAAGCTTTTGGGTTTCCCCTTTAGTCAAATGGGTTTCCTGTAGGAAGGCTATTCCTGTGCCCTCCTTCCAGAGGTGATCTAGGAGTTTCCTTCTTCTTACCAGTATTTTTATCCCCTTCACATTCATTGACATCCATTCAACTCCAGAACTAGCCATTTGGATTAGTGTGGTGAACAGCAGGATGGTTGATAGGTTTCAGAGAAAGGTGTGGGATCCTATACCCACTTGTTTGTATATCTGTTTCCCTGGGGACCTATGTCTGGGGGAAGGTACATCCTCTCAGATTTGTACCCAACTGAGTTAGAGTGATCCCATGAGCCCATATATGCCAGCTGCAGAGTCTCTTGTGTGTTGGAGAGCATGCCGTCCTTTGTATACAGACTTTGGACATCTGTCCCATAGCTCAGAATCATTTTCCACTCTATGGTGGGTGTGTCATACCATGTTCTGCTGTCTTAACTGTCTGCCTTACTACCTGGTACCTCCCAGACTGAGGGAGTAGCAATCCCTCTGCTAGAGAGTCCAGAAAAATCTCTTTAAACCCAGGGAAATAACATATTATATAATAGAATACAACATAAATCAGTGACATGGTGCATAAACCATATGAATCACCTTGTTTCAACATTTTATTCTTTTTTGGTGACTGAGATGTCCAACATGGAATGAACTACACTGATACTATTCCCAGTAACCATGTACATGGTGAGATTGGAGGTCCTTCCCAGGTGTTGAAGACAACCTGCCATTGCCTTGTGCCTATCTAGAAATCCAGATGGGTTGGGTTGTGCTTACCCTTTGTGTTTTAGGGTGTGTCTGTGATTAAAGTCCTAAGGTAGGGGGGGAGTCCTTTCAAGGGAGAGGAGAAGAGGGACAGGGGTGGAGTATGGGGGGCTCCATCTAGGTTGGAGCCTTCAGTACCGTGGTGGAGTCCCAGCTCCTTGGGGGTTCTTCCCATGGCAAAGGGAAGGGTATCTAGGAGAGTGTCTTCCTCTTTCAGATAGCTGTTCCCATTTTGTGCTCTTGGGCTGTTTGCCCTGAAGGTGTCCCCATTGGAGGGGTTTGCAGGACAAGGGAGAGAGGTGGGAAGGAAAAAATATTATTGACCCAGTCTGCCTGGGCCACCCAGGGGTGTCCTGGGTATGGATGGAGCAGCCAACAGCATAGACCTCAGGTGTTTTGTGGTGGTGGGCAGCACTGTGGTATGGTAGAGTCTTCCAAGCACAGTATGGGCAGGAGACACTTAGGCATGCTGCTCTACCCTGAGGACAGCTATATCAATGCAACTCCATTTATGGCCATGTTATCTTCCCAAGCTGAAAATAGTCATGCCCCTTCTTCCATTGCTGCCAGACATTGGCTCCCGAGACTGGGCTGCTAGTGGGGTTGTCATATGGAGCTCCTTCATAGTTCGCTGTGGCCAAGGTGGTGAGGAGAGGATCTCTTCTCTCACAAGTTCGTGATTGCTCATTGTATGCCTGCACCTCACAGCTCTTGTGCAGGCTGGTATTGCAGTTTCTTGCAGGCATCCAGGGCAGAGGCATACATTGTAGCTGCTATGTACATACTGTGCCTGGGACCAGCTGCCGATTTAGCCCATTCCCCACCCACTTCTACTTTGGGCAGGACAGAGTGCTAAGTACCGCTTCTGATGGACTGCAAGCCCCTGTAAATACTACGTGCTGGGTGGGGGGAGGTCAATGGTGGTTCTCCCCTGGAAACCTTTAACAGCTGGGAAAAAGGGCATTACCTCATGTTTGCCTCAGACACTCATCCAAACACTGCACATCCCCAGTTTGTTGGTTTGATCCACGGAAAGACCCTCCCCAAAAAGACAACCACATTAAGGGCTTCCCCAAACCTCTCTACGAGGACCCGTACAACAGGCCCCTGGCACTGAATGCCTAACAGCCTGGATGTCCACTGTCATCATGCTGGGAACCCACCAAGAGATAGGGGTTCACAAATTTACAGGTGGCTGCACGTTGACAGTATCCACAACCCACACACAAAGCAAAACAGAACAAAACAATACCTTCTCTTTATCCCACCTCCTTCAGATGCCACAGGGTGGCTGTTTCAGAAGATATTACCCACTCCACATTGTATTCAATTTTCAGCTTTTTCCACTGGCCTGTGCTATCCCCAGTGGCCAAACTTTAACCGTATCAGACTATGCGTCCCCATATTAAGGCCAGAGGAGTGTGAGCTGGGCCTGAGAGGAGCAGTGGTGGAAAATTTGGTCAGGATCCAGCAGAGGCACACAGGGGGATTAACAGTGGGGGGACCTGGAGTGCCCTGGCAAGGGATTAGTGGGTACTTGAGGCAGCCTTTAGAGCATAGGCAGCTGGTGGTGAGGGCAAAGAAAGAGGTTGAAGGGAGGTGTAGGGCAGCCAGGGAGAATGCTGAATGGGATGAGGGGGAGTGTAGGGGTATTTAGTTACTCATGTTGGCTGCTGCCAGCAGGTCTGTGTAGATCCTAAAACTACAGTCCTTGGGTATCAGTCCATTGAGTGATCTGAAAGACCAATAGTCCACAGTATACGTCTGCTGGTTCATGGATCTTGTTCAGGTGCCTCGTAACTCCATTCTTGTTAGGTTACAGTTTGGTGGAGTGCTCCAGGTGATGGCAGTGTCTTGCAAGGAGGGGTCAGGTTCCAAGCCCTCAGGGTAAACTTGACTCAAAACATCTACCCAGGAGTCAGTGATTTCCTTCTGTAGCAGGCCATTTTCTTTGCATAGCTATTTACTAGCAAATCCAGGTGCTGCTTGTCTGGTTTATTCAGGATTCGAGTGCGGGTCCTGCTCCTGCTTCTTCAGAGTTGGCTCTCCCAGTGACTCTGAGCCAGTCATGGATGATGCTCTGCTTCTCTGTCTGGATGGTCTCTCAGGGGAGTTGACTTTGTTCTCCTGTGGGCTCTTCTTCTTCTTCTGATGTTTATGCCACTTACGCTTACTCGTTGTGGAGGACCACTCCATGCCATCCCTGGATGGTCATCAGCTAGCTCAGCAAATCTGTTCTGCTGGTTTCAGTACTGATGACTCTGTGCTTTTTGAGGATTTTGCCTCAGAGGGGTTGTGGCTTGCTGTTTGTTAGGGGGGTACAAGGGTGATTGTGGGTCAGCCATTGCCGCTCAATATGTTCCATTGCTTCTTCGAGAGATTCAAAGAAGTTTTATAAAATGGGTATGCTAAACCAACCAATCAGAGACCTAGATCACCATGCATGAAATATATTCCATGCATGGGTAAAAAAAAGGACGGCAGTAAAAAGGCAAATATCGTGAAGCATTAGAACGTTGGCATTTAAAAATGCCGCCATTGTTCTTTGCTCGCTAACATTGATTCTGTCTCAATTAAAGTGTGGACTTTATTCAAATCAGGATGGTGGGTAGAAAAAAGGATTAAATATATATTCATTCAATTACACGAGTTCCCCACAATGGAACTTTGCAGCTTATACTGAGTTTCCATTTTAATTAATGGTGTTTATCCTCGCAGTAGGTTTGAAAGGCCCCAGGCTCCCAACCTGGGCTCCTCACATCTATTACCTGTGCTTCTGTGGCAAGTAGTGAACTAAAGTGGGATGCTGCTCTGTGAAGAGGTACCTGTAACTGTTACAGTGGCTAACTCCACTATCACTGCCAGTGGAGAAGCTGCTGCAGGTCCGCCTCGGGAACGACTCGGCTACCAACTCAGTTTAGTTCAAGGACATGGATGGTGAGCACCAGCCCATCTGAGAACTTATGTCATATGTGATGACTGTGTTTACCCTGACATGACAAAACTTTGTAAATGGTGTTTCCTCCACCAGTGAGCGACAGGGAAATACCGAAAGGGTTGTTTGATTATACTGTCATCATGAACCCAACAATGGTTGCTTAAAAGTATCACCTGATGTCTGATTGACATGACAATAATTGCATTTATAAAATGGGTTGGCTATGACATCATTAAGTAATATGCGGAAGAACTATTTTATGATAAATACCTACAAACAAAACTGTCAATTCTTAATAAAAACTTGATTTTTTTTACTGTTAAAAAAAAAGCCCATTTTATAAGTGCAATAAGATGCTCCAAGGTGGGCATGGAACATATTATAGTGTATGGTGGAACGTTGTTCTCACCAGAAATGCAGCCTTTCAAAAATGCTGTTCAGCCACAGTCAGCAAAATGAATGGAACGCTGTACTGACCGTACATGCAGAGCAGCGTTACATTCATTTAGATTTTAAAATTCGAGACGTGGGTTGAAATAATGAACAGAAAACCACCGCATTTCAGCATTATTCACAACTGCCTGAAAAACGAATGTGGTGGTTTTCTGAAATGAGCACTGTTCATTTAAATGCAGGATCAACCAGATATTGTATTTTACTTACAGTTTTCTCTGCCTCAGGACAGTTATTTTTCTTGCTAAGCAAGAGATCTGGCCACCATGTTTTTTTTTTCTAAATCCCGCCCACAGCAGAGCAGCAACCAATGGGCATGTGCACTGCTATGTGGGGGATGCCCAGTCCCTAGCAACCCCCCAACTCCATCTCCATCTCCTAGTGAGGGGAGACACCAATTTCTTTATCCACGATCTAAATACAGTCTGGAAGCCTAAAAATATTTAAAAAATAATTTGAGGGGCACCATACACTATAAAAAAATACAGGATGGGTAAACTCATGCAGAACTGTGTGTTCTGCCACGCTGGGGTCTGATTTCCAAGGACCTCTTGAGCTTCGCCCTCAAGGTCACAAGGAATCAGACCCCTCTGTGGCAGAACACACTGGTTCTGCATGGTTACCCATCCAGTATTCTCTATTTACCACATGCCAGTGGCTAAAGACACTTGGCCAAGACCTCGTACCTTACTACTCCCCTGGCCATGTGGTAAAATATGTCCTACGCACACCCTGTCATGTCCTATTGCTTATGTATATGCCTTTTCTGAGGATTTGCTGTTTGGCAGGGTACACCAGGTGGTACTGCACCTGATGCTGTTCCAGCCCTTTTCTTGCCTTGGTAAAAGATTTACGTTTTTGGGCCAATTCATTTAAATAGTCATTGAAAATGTAAATTCTGCAGCTCTGCCATACCAGTTGATTCCTAGCCCTTGCCAAGCTCAGGATCTGCTCCTTCTGTGGAAAGCACAGCAGTTTAGCCAGGCTGGGTCTTGGTCTACCCACTTCTTTTGGTGGCAGTGCCAGGGTATGGTGTGCCCACTCAATTCCGACAGTCGGGTTGCCACTCATACTGTAGCAGCTTTGGTAGTTCAACTTCCAGAAATTTGGTTACATCTAGCCTCTCAGCCCCCTCCGGAAAGCCCACAAATCAGACGTTATTCCTCCAACTCTTGTTTTCAGAGTCTTCGGTCTGGGACCATAGTACCTGTATCTTGCGTTCAAGCTGCTGAAATCAGGCCTCATGTCTGGAGTCCTTCTCATCTGTGTACAAGAGATAAGTTTCAGCATCCAAAGTGCGATGGTTCAATGCTTGTACCATGTCCTCTAGGGTTGTCACTGAGGTTTTATATGTTTTTTACATCTGTGAGGACCTGCTGCATCAGGATTTAGATTTCTTTCAATTCCACCAAGTTGGCTGTCCCAGACTTAGGATTTGGTATGACCACAGCCATTGCTTTCAGTCGCGTGGAGCTTCGTGCAGTTTGCCAAACTTTGTCGAAACATATTTCGACTCCCCGGTCTGCTGAAATCCAAAAATTGCAGGTTCGTTAGCACTATAAGTCCCCTAATGAATAAAGTTAGAATCACAATCGAGGATGAGCTGGATTTCTATTTTCTGGATAAACTAACTGGCGGCTGGAACCGAGTTAAAGATTAAGCTTCCATTCACTTTCCAGGCTTGCGTATGTACCTGGTTTATGCTAACTCTAATAATAATTATAATACTGTAACTAAGTCACTGTTCATGTGCTCATTAAACTGATTATCAGGAGCTTCTACTTTAGTCATCACATTCCTTATTCTATATGATAGCAAATTTGTCCTGTTTTGAATTGCATGCCTGACTCCAATAAAAGCAGATTGGAGTTCATTTCCAGGAGTACAGTGTGGTTTATTTACTCTCTACAAATGGATTTTCTTTTGTTTTGTCATTTATTATGTCGTCTTGCTTACAAGCACAAACAACATATTGTGGTAGCTTGGAATAGCAGGTTTTGGAGGTGCAGTCGTGGTGTGGCCGATGGTGCCACTGCTTTTTCAAGCTGGGTTCTGTGGCATCAATGATATAGCAGCTGTCTATGACAGCAGTGCAAAAGCATGCCACCAACTTGAAACAGTTTTACTACTGCAATGAGGGAGTGACCCATCATTGCAGGGCGTGCCTCGCCTGGTGTAACATTTCAATAAACATGGCGGCAGCTATTGCCGTCCACTTTTCACAGTCCCGCCTGAAAACCGACATCGGGGGTGTCTAATCCCCCTGCTGGCATGCCCCTTCCCCAGTTCATTTGCCAATGGGGAGCCCATTCCCTGTCAGCATAATGTCCCCTTATTTATTTAATTTGCATGCAGAGGGGGGGCCCAATCCCACTCGGCATCATGCACCCCCCCAAACACAGACACGTTTTGTGTGCTGACAGGGGGCCCAATCCTCATCTGATTCAGGCCCCCTGCCCAAAAAACACAAGTGCCACACTGGAAGCCCACCCCAGTGTGCCAAAACACATCTGTAAAAAAAAGAAAGTCCTGCAATGTCTTTTGGTTGTTTATTTTTGCTTGTAAAAAGAGAAAATGGTCCCTCATTGTCTCGGGTGCCCTCTTCCCCAATCTGCACCCACGCTCTGCGTACCCCACCTCCCCACATCCCCCCTCACACCATACTTACCTCCAGAGCCCAGCGTGATGATCTTTGGTGGAGCGGGAACACAACTGAACTCTTCAAAGCCGACCGCGAACTGAAGAAATGCCGGTAAGCTGTATAATGGCATAAATGGGGGGGGGGTGCAACTTAGGTGGACATCTCAGCCATTTTTGTGACTTTTGGCTCCAAATTTTCAACATGGGGTTCTTGGGATCCCACCTCATGAACTCAGTCACTGTCATGTCGTTATTTGGTCCTGAAAAGTGATTTTATGGGTCACTGCACAGAATTATCTTTCAGGACCAATTAATGAAACAACAGTGTCACTGTTCTTGAGGTGGGCTCCCAAAAAAGCTTATGTTGCAAATTCAGCAAAAAAATTCCAAAAAATGACTGTGTTAAGAGCGTGCGTTGTGCAGTTTCCATGCACACTCATAAGTTTGAGAATTTTTAATATTTTTACTCCAGATTTTCAACATTGCAATTTTTTCACACCTCCTTATGAACAGTACAGCTGTCATTTTTCACATCCTGCTCAAAATATGTTTTTGCACGTCTAGCATACAATGGCGTGGTTGCTGTGGGAAATCAATGTTCAGGACAGATTAAGAAAATCACAGTGACACTGTTCATGAGTGGAGATCCCAAAATGCCTATGTTGAAAATCTGGTGACAAAATTCCACAAAATGACTGTGTTACAAGCGTGCATGGCGCAGTTTCCACACATGCTCATAACTTCAAGAATGTTTAGTATTTTCACTCCAGATTTTCAACATTGCCATTTCTTTACACCTCCTTATGAGTGGTACAGCTGTAATTTTTCACATCCTGCCCAAAACGTGTTTTCACACATCAGGCGCAGAATGGCACAGTCGGTGTGGGATATCAACGTTTGGGACAGATTAACAAAATCACAGTGCCATTGTTCATGAGCGGAGGTCCCTAATACTTTCATGAGGTGGGATCACAAAAAGGCCATGTTGAAAATTTGGAGTCCAAAAACCAACTAACGACAAGGACGTTAGGGCTTTTAACCATAACATCCCACCCTGTAGAGACTGACAAGTGTCAGGGGTGTGCATTTGGATTGTCAGCTGTAGCATTCATGCCATTCCATCCCCACCTCCACCCTGCAGCCAGTCACAGGCATCAAGGTGTGCCTTGGACTCTTCAGCCCCAGACTTCACCTCATTCTCCTATACTGCACCCATCTCAACATACTTCCTTATTGAATGGGGTGAGCATAAGACCCAATGACCCCAAGGCACAGTGCGACACTTGTCAGAGTCTACAGGGTAGGATGAGGTGAAATGGCATGAGCGTTATGGCTAACTACTCAAAGACACACCTCAATGCCTGTCAATCTCTGCAGAGTGAGGTGGGGTTGACGTTGGTTCCATACTTTACTGCCATTCCTATTATGCATCTCTCTAACTGCTGCACTACCAGTGCCAATGCCTGCAAGACAATATTCAGCATTGACAAATGCTTGTTCTATACGAACCTTGTGGACAATAATTATTTAAATAAACAATATGGGCAAGTTTGAAATAAAGGCCCCTCATCTAGGTTTCAGATTTTCACAGCATATCAGAAATGCACATGGATATCTGGATGCATATACTTATTAGGGCTGTGCGAAGACCTTTTTTAACTATTTGACTGAATATTCAGTGTTCGGGTCCCAGGTATTTGGTATTCAACCAGAAAAGGTGTTTTTTTTAAGGCTAGCTTAAAAAAGCACTTCGACAACACCACTATTAATCACCCATTGAACCTGGTGAATCAAATACACCTCAATGACAATTCAACCACCAACATAGAGCTCTCACTAATGCAACACAAGCTACATGTGGCACACTCAATTCACTACACCACACCACACACATAGCACTCCAAAAATGATATCAAGCATTGCACTGGGTCAGCACTGAAAGGTGTTCATGGTTACAGTCACGGGGTAGAAGGAGCTCTGGCCATAGGCTTAAGAATAGTGGTAACAGTGGCTGCCATAGTGGTGAAAGCTGAAAGGGTGGCTGCTGCAGGAATGGCACCAGTGGTGGTGGGAAGCATACTGGCTGTGGATGATGCAGCCATATTGGTAGCAGTGGGAACCTTGGTGGTGGTGTCTGCTGCTTCATGCACAAAGCATGTACGCTGTAATGGCCTCCTACTACTGCACAAAAGATGCGAAAGATTGAACAGGTGGTGACCCTAGTAGTAGTAGTACTACTAGTGGCAGTAGCAGTAGTTGTAGTAGTAGTAGTAGTAGTAGTACTATTCCCAATGCTTCAAGAACTAAAAGGCTTGCATGGGGGAAAAAATATTTGAGCCTGCCAAATACAGAGCGACACCTGTCTGTCATTGTCTATGTAGTCTATCTCACCGCCTTCTTTTGAATTGTATTATGTATCAATAATATACAGTGGAGCAAGACAAGATGCTATTCAGTCCTATGCAGTAAATGACATGTCACAAAATATTGGATGACTAGAGGGCTTAATTGACACTGAATTACACTGCTTCATGCAGCATACTGCAGCATTTTGCAGTAGTTTTGTAAGATACTGCATTGCATACTGTCTCACACCACTGCATGATCTGGGAACTAGCGACCATCGAACAGTATGGTTCACAATAAACACAGCAATAGAGTCAAGCCATACAAAGACAAAAGTACTGGACTTTAGGAGGGCTGACTTTGCCAAAATGGGTGAGTGCCTAAGGAATACACTAGCAAATGGGCAGGAAGGAGGGGTGGAAGAACAATGGGGAATAATAAAAACTGCCATCACAGAGGTAACGAGCCTTTGTGTGAAGCAAATAAACAAAACAAGATGATGTAAAAAACCACTATGGTTCTCAAAGGAAGTGGCAGTGAAGGTTCAAGAGAAAAAGAAAGCATTCAGGAAGTACAAGGAAGGAGCAGGACAGAGAACTGTATCAGTTAAAGCAAAAGGAGACTGGGAAGGCAGTCAGAACAGCAAAGTCCCAAACCGAGGAAAAGATAGCCAACTCAGTTAAGAAGGATAAAACCTTTTATAGGTACATCAGAGAGCAAAGGAAGACCAAGGAGGGGATAGTGAAGCTTAATAAAGGGGAGAGAGGGTGGGCAGAGGGAGACTGTGAAAAGGCAGAGATACTAAACAAATATTTTTGCTCAGTATTTACAAATGAAGAGGGTGAGGTACATAAAACAAACAGTAGTAACACTCTGGATACAGAAGTTGGTACCAGCCCATTTACAGAAGAAAGGGTTCTGAAAGAACTCTTAAAACTGAAGGTGGACAAAGCAATGGGGCCTGATGGGATTCATCCCAGAATTCTAAAAGAGCTAAGGGCAGAACTATTGACACCACTGACTACCCTTTTTAACAAATCATGGGAAGATGGGGTGATACCCGTGGACTGGAGGAGGGCAGATGTGATTCCCCTTCACAAAAGTGGGAGCAAGGCAGAAGCAGGAAACTACAGACCTGTTAGTTTAACCTCAGTGATAAGGAAAATGATGGAATCACTTCTGAAGGAAAGAATTGTCGAGTATCTAGAGGCCAGAGGGCACGGACCCTAGGCAGCATGGATTCACAGTGGAAGGTCATGCCAGACAAATCTGATAGATTTCTTTGACTGGGTGACCAAAGTAGTAGATCAGGGAGGGCTGTGGACATGGTCTACCTAGACTTTAGCAAGGCATTTGACACAGTCCCACACAAAAGATTAATATACAAGTTAGCCAGCCTGGGAGTGGGTCCCAAGATGACAGCCTGGGTAAAGAATTGGCTGGAGAATAGGACACAGAGGTAATAGTAAATGGAGTCCACTCAGAAGAAAGGAGGGTTACTAGTGGGGTACGCAGGGTTCAGTATGGGACTGGTCCTCTTCAATGTCTTTATAATGACATTGCGGAAGGACTGGAAGGAAAGTATGTCTCTTTGCAGATGACACTAAGATCTGCAACAGAGTTGATGCACAGGGTGGGTGGAAAGGATGAGAAGGGACTTGGCAAGGTTAGAGGAATGGTCAAATGTATGGCAGCTTAGATTCAATGCTAAGAAGTGCAAGGTAATGCACCTGGGAAACAAAAACCCAGGGAAGAGTACACAATGGGGGTGAGATACTAACAACAACAAAATGGAAAGGACCTGGGGTAGTCATATCAGATGACCTAAAGGTGGGCAAGCAATGTGAGAGGGCAGCAAGGAGGCTGGGGGTTACTGGGATGCATAGGAGAGGCATCACCAGTAGAAAACAGGAAGTTATTATCCCTCTGTACAGACAGCTGGTGAGACCTCATCTGGAGTACTGTGTGCAGTTCTGGAGACCAAATCTCCGAAAGACATAGACAGGATGGAAGCTGTCCAGAGGAGGGCAACTAAAATGGTGCAGGGTCTGCACCGGAAGACATATGAAGAGACTTAAGGAGCTTAATATGTATAGCCTCGAGGAAAGGAGGAGAGGGGGACATGATAGAAACTTTAAGTACCTCAAGGACTCAACAAAGTCCAAGAGGTAGCATCTTTCAAAAAGAGGTGGCAAGAACAAGAGGGCACAATTTGAAGATGGGGTAGGTGGCTCAGAGGTAATTTAAGGAAGTATTTTCACAGAGAGGGTTGTGGATGCATAGAACGGCCTTCCGGAGGAGGTTGTGGAGTCAAAATCGGTGGTGGAATTCAAGCATGCATGGGACAGCCATAAGGCAATCCTAGGGTGTGGGGATAAGAAGAAGTAGGCTGCTGGTTAACTAGGATCTGCAGCTTATCCAGTAGGTAGGGAAATGGGCAGACTGGGTGGGCCAAGCGGTCCTTATCTGCCGTCAAATTCTATGTTTCTATGTTTCTATATGAACCACTGTATGTTTTAGAATCTTGATGCATTGTTTCATCCTTGGGTATGTTAGTTTTGGATTGTTTTGTTACAAGGGCATTTCAGTCTCATATATTATAACTTCACTTATTTATGGTGTATGTTTCTTTAAGAGTTGTATATTCATAGTGTGTTTATATGTTGCCAACATACCCCCTGACAAAGACCAGGTTCTGGTCAAAGCACCAGGGCTTTATTGGCATCCTCAAGCCTTAGCACAAATAAATGTATTGGCAACTTTATGCTCCACTGCTCTTAAATGTATTTTGTTACTGCACCCCAACCCCCAAGTGCTTTCTTTGTTCTGCATAGATTGTTTGGGGGTTTTGCAGCCAAAGGACAACACTGGCAGTAATCACCTGGATGTGCTGTACATTTGTGAGTCTATCATCCTGTCCCTCACCACCTGGGGACAGTGGTGCAGATGCTTTGCTGGGGATGGACCAAGCATGTTTGCAAGGTTGTTAAAGACATGATGGATTGGGTCACTAGTTGTTACTGTGTAAAACACAAACAATTATTAGGTAGTGCCTGTGTGCATGATTTATTTATTTATTTAGCTTTTGTTGACCAGGTAAGTACACTAGACAAGTTGTATGCCTATTTTCAGGTACGACCCAGGAGAGTGCAATGAGATACAGGTTCTTACAGAGGACAACATGACACAAGTTAGACAGTATACAGAGTCAATTAGAACCCGGTGAACATAACCAGTAGACAATAAGCACAGTTAAGACATGTGCAAAAATATATATACATAGAAACACCAAGGCTAAGAACAGTACATTTTACAAAATATGCAGTATATGACTCTAAACCACAAACAGAGCTGCAGTCTAAGTATCTCCTGAAACAGAGAATAAACAAATCATATGCATTTCAGAATCCAGTCAGGCAGGCTGCATCAGCAAGAGCTGCAAGAGGGGTACCAAGAGGGCCAGGTGAGCCCGGTGCAGGGGACGAGAACTAGCTATGGTGGTTTAGGAGACCCACATGCAGAGGAGAGTTTCAAATAATTCCACAGGGAGCTCTGGAGGCATGAGTGGAGGGGGGAGTGGACTTGGGAGGGAAAGGAGTTCCATAGCCTTGGGGCACATGAAGCAAAATCCCTGTCTCCCATTTGCAGGTGGGTAATAGGGACTTTAAGAACACCAGAGCCCAGAGACCTAAAGGAGTAGGAATAAGAGACAGCCAGTTTGAGAAGTTCGGCCAGCCCTGGGGGAGCGCCAGTTCTGAGCACCTTGCCCATGAAGCAGCCCAAGACAAAGTTCATGTGGCTGGGTGGGGAGAGCCAGTCGAGTTTGTCATATAGGTCACAATGGTGGGTGAGGCAAGGGGCAGCAAGTGCAAAGTGGCAAATGTTATTATAAGTTGTGTTCGACCTAATGAGGGGAACTTTGGAAGTGCATGCAAACAGGACAAGTCCATAGTAGAGAGAGGGAAGAAGCACTCCTCTGGCCAATGCAAGGTGAGCAACAGACATAAGATTTTTCTTTGCTCTGTAGGCCAGATCCAGCTTGCAGTTGACATTCTGCATACATTTTGGATATGGCACCCAAGGTCACGTTGGGGGTCTTGTGTCACCCCGTGGTATTTGATGGAGTCAGTGGTTAGAAGAGGAATCCCATCAATACCATTAACACTCAAAGGGGCAGGGGAAGCCTTAATCTTGGCCAGGGACTCAAAAAGCATGGCCTGAACTTTTTTTAGGTTGAGGACCAGCTTGTGAGTCATTACCCAGGACTGAATATTCCTGAAATCCTCACTCAGTTGATGGTTGATGATTCCAATGTCCCAGGAATGGGTGAGGCTGACCAGGTCATCCACATATAGGATAGTACCACAGTTGGTAGCAGTAGCTGGTAGATTGTTGACAAAGATAGAGAAGAGAAGGGCCCTAGGACTGATCCCTGGGGGACACTGAAGGTCACAGAAGTGGTGTCTGAGAGGACCTTGCTGAATTTGGTAAGTTGCTGTCTGCCCTGGAGGTAATTACTGAAGCAACTCAAGACAGGTGGGGACAGACCAAGGGACTGAATTTGAGAGCAAAGTAAGACATCGTCAACTAGGTCAAAGGCCTTGGATAGGTCAATGAATATGGCACCTGAGAGTCTGCCCTGGTCCTTGGCAGCCCTGGTTCCAGAGGAGACAGTGACAAGGGCTGAGGATGTACTGTACCCTTTTCAAAAGCTGTGCTTTGCAGGGGGCAGTAGCTCATGGACCTGAATATACTTCATGAGCTGTCCAGCCACTACTTTCTCTAGAAGTTTACTGATAGTCGATAAGATGGCCATTGGTTGGTAATTGTCAAGGATCTTAGGGTTGCTCTGTTTCAGAACAGGAACAATCCTCGACACCTTCCAAATATCAGGGATAACGCCCGAGGCAAGGGACATGTTAAAGATATGGGACACTGGGAAGGCTATAAAAAGGGCACCAAGATGGAGGAGCTTAAGTTCCATGCCATCGTGGCCAGCACTAGAATGTGGGTATTGACCAGAGAGAAGTCTCTGTGTCTCCAGTGCCATCACAGCCCTAAAGTAAAATAACGGATGGGAAGTGGAGGCCACCTGTGAGGTGGAGGCCAGGAGACAGCTATCACTCCCATCAGCACAGAATAGGGAGGTGAAGCCGGACAGGTCCGAGAAGTGGGAGTTGAAAGCATTGGCAATAGTTAGTGGATTATTACAATTAGATCTGCCCACAAGCATGTCAGAGACCCCACCATTGGAGGGACCACTAACTATATTTTTAATGTTCCTCCAGAAATTTCTAGGGTCCTTAGCTGAGTTGAGTAATGCAGATTTGCAGTATTCACTTTTGGCTGCCATGATTGCTTTTTTGCATTCATTTCTGAGCCTCCTGTATTGCTGAAATATGGCCTGGTTCATCGTGGCCTTGAAGTTGGCCCAACACTCATCTTTAGACCTCATGAGGGCTAGGAGGCTACCATGCAGCCATTTTGTGGCAGACCCCCTTACTCTCCACCTGATAAGGGGGGGCCTGCTCGTCCTGTAGGGCGCTAAAGGTGCTAAGAAAATGAATAACAGCAGTGGAGGGGTCCTGAGCATTAAGCACCATAGACCAGTCAGTGAGCCTCAGATCCTCATGAAATGACCCCAGGTCAAAACTGGAAAAATCCCTTACTTGAATGATTTTGTGGGGGATTTTTAGGGAGGAGATTTTCCATACACAGTACACAGGGATATGGTTGGAGATAGCATCAGGAAGGGTACCAGCAGAGCTGATCCTCTCAGGCCAGTTGGACAGGACCTAGTCCAGAAAGGAGCTAGTACCACCATTGGTAGACCACTTAGTGGGCTCCTGAATAAGTTGAGACAAGGAGAGACCAGCAAGCAGAGATTCATACAGCATAGAATTTCCTCCTCGCCAGTTTAAAGTAAAATCTCCCAAGATCATTATCTCATTATCCCAAGTCTTAGTATCAGTATTATCAAGGAGATAAGATAACCCAAGCAGGCCACCCTTTGGAGGATTGTATGTACAGATGACATGCAGCTTCTTAGTATTCTCAAGTAATAGGACACAGTGAAGCAGCTCACATGAAGACAGGAAGGACTGCTGATGAGACACCACAGACAAGTTAAGGTGACTCCTATAGTAAATCAATATACCACCCCCTCGCTTTTTCCCCAGCTGATCCTGTCTGATGAGATCAAAGCCAGGGAGTGCACAGGCTGAGTCAGGGGTGGAATGTTTCAGCCAAGTCTCGGTAATACCAAGGATATCAGGCTTATAGTGCGTGGCCCAGGCAGAGAGTTCATCCAGACTGGGCAAAAAATTATGGATGTTGAGGTGAGCTATCTTCATTCCCTTGCCTGACAGCCAGCCCCCAAGAAGTGAAGAGTTCTGATTGGCAGGACCAGGTTTTGCTCAATATCCCCAGCCAGGGCTAGGATCACCAGGAAGAGCCAGAGGAGATGCTTTATGGGGGGAGCCACCACCTGCCAAAGGCCTGTGAACAGGACACCTGACCACTATGGCAGGATACAGAAAGCACCTGAGGTCAAGGCAGCAAATAGGCCAGAAGGGCTATCTGCCATAGTCTAATAGATTGGAGAAGGTGAAGTCAAACACCTCATGCTGGACAAATGTATCCCAGTGGCCCCCAGAGGAAGGAGAGTAATCAGCAAACACTAGAGAGAGGCATAAGGCAGTGATAAGGCCAATAATGATGGCAGTGCTAAGTGAGAAGGGGTTAGCACCCTCCCTGGGGAGCTTAGGAGCCTTCATATCAAAATGACCAGATGGTAGTCAATCCTTTCTTATACAGTGACCCATCACCAGCTACTGGAAGGGTCACCAGGTTCCGTTGAAGTAAACCTCACTGCAGGCGAGTCAAGTCAGGATAGCTAGTGAGCTCAGTACACTAACAAGCTAGCAAAGGCATGCCCTGACTAAGGTTATTTAAACATTTTGGTTAGACAGACAGAAATACCTAGAGATTACAATCGACTCCCACTCTATAAATTAGGGTCAGCTAGGAATACTATTACTAAAACACAAACTCAACCCGGTCCACTCAGGTTAAAAATAGACTAGGAGCAGGCTAGAGCTAATTCAGGATACAGATTACACAGTACTGAAATCACCAAATGAATATTAGCAACAGAGAGCATCTGTCCTACTGTAGATATGGTGAGCTAGCAGACGCTTATTTTAATGAGGCAAGGAGCACCTCCTAGCAACACATGACCTGCAGTTAAGATTAGGCATATTACTAAACACCCAGGAGTACCACCCATACCACACCTCAGGGTGGATGAGTAGATACAGGAGGTACATAAGCAAATGAAAGTTCTGGGCTTGAAGAGAGACAGCAGCAGGGAGTGACAGCTCTCAGAGTTCTGTGAAAGGTTAATGCTCAGCAAGCAATGTTAATTTGCAGTTAAAGCAGCCATATTCATTAATTTATTGGGCCCCATAGGACCACTGGGAGTGGCTTACGGGAATTTAAGGGGAGGAGGGAATAGGGAGGAGGAAACAGGGTGGGTGGGAAAAATTTGTCCCTAATTTAGCATTGCCTGCGTTCCTTTCTCCTTGCTGACTCCTGCTTTGAGCAGGGACTATGGCTTTTTTCTTGAAATTCCGACAAGCAATGTGGTCAGAGCATGCAGGGGAGGCCCGCCCGAGCTTGATTCAGCGAGCTGGCACCTCAACCCTGTACTTCACTCCACAGGTCCTTAATTGGAGGCAAGGGGGGGACCCACCAAGGCAGAGATCTCCCACACTACCCCTCACACATGGGCCATTCAGTCCAGGCAAGAGTCTGCTGGGTGCTGCTCTGGCCTTTGAAGCTGGCAGAGCTATGCGTCACAGCAGTCAGGAAACCAGTGAGGTGTACTGTACCTTTTCAAACATTGGCACCAGAAACAGCAATCGGGGACCACAGCGGAAGACAATTTGCGGGATTCCTAGAGGAAGATTTCAGCCCCTCGGTTCAGCATCACACACTTTGTCCCCAATTCAGCATTGCTTACGTTCCCTTCTCCTCACTGACTCCTGCTTTGAGCAGGGGCTATGGCTTTTTTCTTGAAATTCTTTACTTAGTGCTTGTGGAACTACAGTAACACTCATGCCACCCTTAGCAGTTATACTGTACCACGAAAAAGCAGCAGCAAATAAGAGCCTCTGCTGCTAAGAAGGGGGAAGAAGAGGGCAACCTTTTTAATCAAACATAATATTAATATGATAATAAGATTTTTATTTTTAAGGCACCTTTCAAAAAACCAAGGCACTGTACAAAATAAAATCAAGCAATTCAAATATAAAAACAATCATTAAAATCAGACAATACCATAAATATTATTACCTAAAATAATAAATCACCATAAGCCTGGTGCCACAGATAGGTCTTCAAGGTTGATTTAAAGCCCACCACAGTCATGCACTCCCATGACTGACATGGTAGAGAATTCCATAGTGTGGGAGCCATGAACATAAAAGATCTGGCCCCTGAAGATTTCAAACGTACCTTAGGAATCTCTAGCAACCTCTCGCTGGCTGAGCGGAGTGATCACCCAGGGCAATAAGAAACCAGTAGCTCTTTCAGATAGTCTGGGCCCAGTCTATGTAGGGCTTTGAAAGTCAGCAAGCCAACCTTAAAGGTGATCCACCACTGAACTGGCAGCCAGTGCAGTTCGCCCAGCACCGGCATAATATGACAGGACTGAGGGGATCCTGTCAAAAGCCAGGTCGCCGCATTCTGCACCAGCTGCAGGCAATAGATTTCCAGGCCAGAAAGCCCTAGGTATAGGGAATTGCAGTAATCTAAGCGTGAGGACACAAAGGTGTGGACCAAAGTAGGAAGGTCACTGGACAGTACCAGATGTTTAATCCTGGAGATATTCCTTAGATGGTAAAAGGAAGATCTGATGACAACCGACAGCCAACACCTGCAAATGCAGGGTCAACCTTTCGTCAAAAATTACCCCCAGGTTTCGCACCTGGTTAGAAGTTGGGAGGGGAACACCCCCAAGAACAATTCCAGAGGGTGACCCACCTCCCAAAGCTCCTGCCAACAACCAGGTTCCACAACCATCACCTCAGTCTTACCAGAGTTCAACTTCAGCCAGCTCAAATCCATCCACTCCTGGATTTCTTTGCAACAGTTATTAAAGAGCGAGAGAGCTCTATCCTGGTCAGGTGCAAAAGAAAGGTAGATCTGGGAGGAGGGAAAAAAGGATGGAGGGTGTGAAGAGCAGACAGCGAATAGGGCACGACTACAGGGGCCAACATCCCAGGCATTTAATAATTCAAATGCTCACAATTAAAATAAATATCATAAATAATCCAAACAAATAATTATAATACAAAAAATCCCCAAATCAACTGTCTAAATAATAAAATAATTAACAAATATTACATACCCCAAAACCCAACATATAACAATTTAAAATTAAAAATCTAAACCTAAAAACCTAAACTTTGAGTCATTCAATCTAAAAATACTAAATAACCAAGTCGAGAAAAAGCATAAGCACTCTAACTGCTTACGGAGTCAAATAATAAAGTCCAAGTCACTAGAAGTAAATAGAAATGAAAATGTCTGACTGTATTTACGGTTTATAGAGCACAGATAACCATCCACAGAGCCACTCCTTCCACAACAGTGTTCACACAAGGAGTCCCGGAAATCCGCTACAGCCAGGCATGAAGAGAACCCCCATGTGCTGGGGGACCGAGTCAAAAATAATCACTGTGATAAAAGGAACCACCAGCCGGGATCCACTTATCAGTAGACCCCTTGGGAAATCAAAGAGGACCCCAAGCCCACTGGCCAACTCTCTGGCCGGTCCACTGCTCAGAACCCCCCAAACCACAGCAAAATTTGACCCCCGACTCCACAGCTCAAATTAAGGGAACCTCTGTACCATGATAAATCAAATTGAGAGTCAACACATTTCCTTAACTGCAGCTCGATCCTCCAAAATGTCCAAAAGAGATCCCCAAACACAGGTCAGCACTCCAACTCCAGTTTCGTATCCATATTCTCCTCCAGAAGAAAAGTACATCCAACCAAGAAGAATAGTGCAAAATCTTCCCCGCTACTCCCCAACTCCACAGTCTGCCACACTGCAGTCAGGTAAGCAGTCAGTTAGACACCTGAATGTCCCCCAAAAGGGGGAGGGGAGTAGCATTGAAAGATCAAAGTGGAGTCCTCTTGCACAACTTAGAGGTACTCCAATACAGCTACAGCACCAAAACAGCAAAAATCCTCCCCATGACTCCTACAGCTTCCCGACTCCATGGTCTATCACTCTGAGGTTGGAAATAAGTGGTACACACTACCGAAAAGCCAAATGCTCCATTATGCAGCACTCCACAAACTGCAAATGTCTCTTGCCCTAGTCTGACTCACTTCTTCAACCCTAAACTAGTCTGTACACACACGAAAATAAAACAAATAAAAACGATCAAAAATAAATAAAATAAACATAAGTGAAACATAAGTGAACAAAGCCAGGCTCAGGCTGGCTCAGCTCAACCACCATCTTGCAATGAACCAAGAAAGGACTTGACAGATGACATACAGTCAACTCAGTGAGACAAGTCTGCTCCACTAAGTGCAATGGTTCAATTAACAAAACAACAAAAACAAACAATAAAAAAATGCACATGCACAGCTGTGAACACACAAGGCACAGACTCGGGGGGGGGGTATATTTCACATGTGCAGGTTAATTGTGTGTGGTGGGCTTTGGAAGTTAGGGGGGCGGAGTCAGGCAACACACTCCTCATTTGTACAGGGATGCAAGCCCGGAACCAGAGGACTAACAATAATAACTTAGTGAGTCAAGCCTTTCTGGCTTCGAACTGAAGAAGTTTATTTCAAAAAAGTGTGTGCACACAGCTGTGCACATGTAGGGCCCAGCCTCATAAAAAAATAAATAAAGCATGCACATGCAGGGCAAAGTCTCACAAAATGAAATATTATGCACATATAGGCAAATCGTAAGCAGTGACCTTCAGGAGGGGGAGTTAGCAGACTCCCTTCTTCAGTTGTGCAGGGAACCAAGCCTGGAACCAGAAAACAGCAAGAAAACAATACAGAAAAATAAAATGTGCTTCTTCAAAAAAAATCACACTGGAACTATATCAGAGAGCAGCAGAGAAGGGGTGTTAGCAGACAACCCTACTAGTCCCTGCAACTGAGTACAGTGATATGGGCCAAAATACCTGTCAGAAAGCCAAACCTAGCTTCTTGACACTGATCAAACAAATTATACTGATCCCAAAAAGCCTGTGGAACAATAAACTTTCTTTTTTGGCAAGTTTATGGTCTCAGAAGTACTGCAGAGCTAGCTCTCAGAAACCACTGTCTCCAGTCTTCTACAAGCTCAGAATAAGGAAGTCACATGTTGTGCTTGCATTTGCGCTCCAGAAACAGCTTTCAATAGGCCAGCAAAGCTCTGCGAGACTTGGAAATCTCACTGAATAGTAGTTCCCGAATAGTGAACTATTCAGGAAACACATCTGAGTAGTCGGGAATCATACTGTTTGTGGTATTTGAAAAATACTGTTTGGCACATGCATAGCCCTAATACAGTACTTTTTATTACAAATGTTGGTTCTACCGTTTGATGTTTTTGGCATAGGAATTATACAGTACCACCTAGTTCTATGAATTTCTTTTGTAAGCCTTCTTCCAGTCCCGCAAAAAAAGTATAAACATTGTGCTTTGTGAACTTAAGTTAAAGGAAAGGCTATCAGAATGGGTGGGCATTTGTCAATAATTTTTATGTAGACAGCAAAGAACACCCCCCCTCCGAAAACACACACACACACACACACACACACACACACACACATATACACATACACATACATAGGCACACACACCACTGTGCAGTATATTGGATCAAGAAATAAATAAATATATTTTTGGCATATGAATTATACCACTGTGTTGTATGACTTTCTCTTGCAAGCCTTCATCCAGTCCTCCAAAAAAGTATAAACTAAACATTGTGCCTTTATAAAATTCAGTCAAAGGAAAGGCTACCAGAAGGGGGGAGGGGGATTGTAAAGCATGTTTTGTAGTCAGCATGGCCATGTCCCAGCAATGAGGAAATGTTTCCAAACCTCTCTCCACCCTTGATTTATTTTGAGAAGTGCTTCAATTTCAGACCATAAACACACAACCACAGAAAGACTTGGAATGCATTTATTTTGAATGGTGTGTGATAATGAATGTCAGCCATGAAGGGGAGGTTAGGGTATAGGAACAAACTGATCACTCACCTAGATTTGTTATTGTATCATAATTGGTTTAAGTCTCACAGACAATTTTAAGGTCCCCACAAATAGTGGGTGTGTCCCTACTCCCTACTTTGAGGTTCGCCTGAAGCTCAGATCTTTAAATCGTACCCTTTTGGATTGGGCCCTCACCTCCCACCCACAGAGAATTATTGCATCAGGCACCCTCCAGGATGCCCTCAGTGACCACTACATGGTTTACTGTGCTCCCACCCAAATTCATTCAGATTCGATTGTTCCAGTCCTTGGATCTGTCCTTACTGTATGAGGACTTAGCAGCCACTGATTGGTCATCCATCTCATCTGCCAGATCCATTGACTTGGCACTAAATTTCTTCTCAACTCACTTCTTGTCCATCTGTTATCACCATGCCCCCACTCCTTAGATAAACTCGGGTCCGAGGTTCTTACCTTCCCTGGATCTCTGTTGAACTACTAGCCTGCCTGAGTGCATGGGATCAGGCCTGGAAGGCACATAAAACTTCAGGCTCCCCAGCCAATTTCCAAAGATATCAAGCTCTGTGCAATGCCTGCACCAGGGAAACAAAACTGGCTAAGGTAGAATACTTTTCTTCCACCCTCCAAAACAATATCAATCACCTCTCTAAGTTTTGGAAGGTCATTCACTCCCTTTTCTCTACCCCTACCCAGTCTGCCGCCCCAGTCCTCAAGATGAAGGGTGCTACCATCTCTGAACCCTCTGCTGTCACTGCTGAATTTAATTACTTTTTCACTTCCTGTGCCTCTTTCCCTTCTCTCCTCCAACCCTTCCCCTAGCCCTCCAACATTTCCCATCATTCCCCCACTTCCCTCCATTTCTCCTTCTCCTCAGTCTCTCAAACCACTATTCTCAAAGCCCTCCTTGCTGTAAACCCCCTCAAGGGTACAGATGGGTTGGACACAAAACTCCTTCATCTCTCTGCAACTGCCATCTGCCTCCCCATTGCTTCCCTTCTCAAGCTCTCATTCTCCCTTGCCTCCATACCTGCTTCATGGAAGCCTGCAACAGTAATTCCCTTCCTAAAGGTGGTGACTCCTCAGCTCCAGGAAACTACCACCCAATCTTTCTACCTCTTACCCTTGCTAAACTTCAGGAATATGTGGTTCTCTCTCAACTATCCTCTTTTCTTGACTCATCCTCATACCTCACCCCCTTCCAGTCTGGCTTTTTTAAATTCTACTCCACCGATTCAGTCACGTGATGGCAGCCTAGGGAAAGCAGCCCTTTTAGTCGGCTCCGTTTTCAGCCCAGTTTATAGTCCTCATCAATAACAAATTTGTGGGACTTTCGTGTGAAAATCATCTGTGAAGTATCTGAGAAGCTATTTAGATCGGTGGACTTTTCCAGAATGGAAGCCTTCATCAAGAAGCAACCTGCTAAGCACATGCCGCCTCCTTCTCTGAAGAAAGAGCAGGCCACAAAGCACCTTCGGCAGGGACCCAGTAAATCAACCTCGGGGCTCTCAGCTTTAAAGGAGAAATAAATGGCTTCTGGAAATAATCACCCCATTGCAATCCTCGATTGAGGAGATCTCATCTGAAATTCACTGTTTCAAATCAGCATTGGAATACCTTGGCACCAGAGTAGGAGACAACAAAATTAAAATAAGGTCTGTTGAAATGAAACTAGATAAGCAAGACCTCGAGCACGCATCTCTCAACAAACGAATAAAAAAGATTGAAGACAAACTTGAAGATCTGGAAGGACAGAGCAGAAGAAATAACCTGATCATAATTGGGATTCTGGAGAAGGAAGAGGGAACAATGCCTATACAGTTTGTCCAAAAACTCTTCGAAAAGATAGCCAGTCCACCCCCAAATGAAATCTATACGGTGGAGCGCACAGATCTCTCCTGCTCCCCGGTGCCCCACCAAGGCCGATAATCTGTAAACTGCTGAATTACCTGGATAAGCAGCATATTTAAACAAAGTTAGAGCTTTACAGGAAGTCTCCTGGGAGAGTAAAAAGATTAGGATAACTCAAGATTTGCCCAATTCAGTGTGGCTTAAATGCCAGGATCTACATCCCATCATATCAAAGTTGATAGCTGTGGGAATACAATTCAGGGTCAAATACCCGGCTTTGCTCCAAGTCAAAATAAAGGATCAGTGGTTTTCCTACGAGAGTGTGGAGATTGCACAGCAGGAGCTTAAAAAAGCACTACCGGAGTTGTTCAAGTAATGGACCAGTCCGACCGGTAAGGCAGATAAATAATCTAAATAGTCTTATCGAAAACAATTGGACTAAGACTTTGGGAATGGGTCTAGGATGGTGATCCCTTAACCCATTTTTAGTTTCTGTTGATTTTGCCTGATCCTGTGCCTTAGTTGTGCTCTAAAAGTCTTACACCCTGCGGTGATAGATCTTTGCCCCTGCCGAAGTGGACTCAATCATGTTTTCACACTTCAAAATACAAGGGGCAAAAATTTCTCTTTTCTCAGAAAGTTTCAGTAACTCAACAATCACTATCCAGAAATCCATATTCCGAGGAACCAAAATGGTACCTAATTTAAATGATGTACACTGCATTTGCTATTTTAAGTCATCTTCATTGTTAATGTTCCTGAAGATTCAGAGTTTCAACCTCTGTGTGGTCATCATCACATCTGCCGCCGAGTGAAAGCATGATCCCCAACCTTTATTTATCCAGTTCCCAGGGTAGACTCTAGCTGCAAACCTCTGTGTTTTTTTTTTTTTTGTTTATTCAAAATTGTACCCTAGAATGCAATATCTTTCAAATGCAACGCCTTTTGTTCGTAAGTGGGTAGGATCTTCATGTCAGAGGGGATAGAGATAGCGGTAATCATTGGTGGGATTAGTAAGCCGAGAGGGTAGTGCTAAGTCCCTCTATCTAGCATGATAACATAAATCTCTAAATCGAGCTATTGTTATGGAAGGGATCTGCTCCTGATGTTTATAGGAGTAGACAACCCCTATCAGCTCAGCAGTGAAAGCTTCACGGACTGGACTATTGCTAGCGAGAAGCAAGATAGTCACGGTAAAAAAGGACAGCTTGTGTCTATTTCCAGCATTGAAGCCATCAATGGTCAGGGGGACCGTTCCTGTCCCATAGGTTGGGCTGGTACAAAGTTCGTGGAGACAGCATGTAACCGACTGGACTAATAACTTAATTATTATTTAATCTACTCATTTTGTTAAGACCTTTTCCTTGTGATTCATGATTATAAGCACTTCATTCATTTCCCCCACTAGAGGGGGATATAGATTAATGAATAGTTTCTCTTTATTATTCAAAGTGCAAGAACTATGTGGTTTGGAGGTTAATGGAATTGGATCAGAGGGTAGATATCGTTACTCGTTTCAGGTGCGATCTTTATGTACCTTATGATCTTCTTTTTTACAACTTGGGCTAATTTGGGAAGAGGGAAAGCTCTCAGAAGAGTAAGATCAGATTGTTAATTTGGTGAAGGATCAGATTAATAGGATAAATTATGTTAATAAGAATGAGGACTGGGCTGGGAAATGGGTTATCTTTCGTCTGGGTTGGAAACTATGTCACATGGCGGTTTGGTATGATAGTGCAGTTGTTAGAACTGGGGGGAATAGTTGGAGTTTGGGGGGATGGGACAGTGTGGGGGGAGGGAGGTTCAGGGGTGCAGCATCTACATACTAGGTTATGGGAAGACAAGGATACCTTAGTCAACAGGCTTGTATACACTCGAGGAAAATATGTAAGGATATGTTATTATCAATATTCAGAGGATGATATTGGGGGGGTGTTCATTTTATGAGTTGGAACATTAAGGGAGCTTGGGATAGATGCAAAAGGCAAATTGTGTTGAAGCACCTTTCAGCTTTAAACTGTGACGTGGCCTGCTTACAGGAAACGCATCTTCACAGGGAAGATATCCAGTTATTCATTAAATACTGGGTGGGCCAAGCATTTGGTGCAGGTGTGTCCTCAAATAAAGGTGGAGTAGCCATTTTATTTCATAAAAGGACTCCTTTCCAACTAGAGAAGGAGATATGGGACACACAGGGCCGATATCTCTATCTGGTTGTGACTTTAATAACAAAACAAGTGGTTATTGGGTTCATTTATGGTGCCAGTGTGGACTCCCCACAATTTTTTATGCAGTTCCTGGATATCCTAAATACTTATGTGTCCATGACATTATTAATAGGGGGGGGATTGGAATATAACTCCACACTTGTTTCTCGATAGATCTGATAAGAAGCGAGCAGAGTTATCTCCCGCCCAGAGAGCTTTAAAGGAGGTAACGGACAGCTTAGACCTCAATGACATCTGGAGATTGAATAACGGGAGAGTTAGGCAATACACTTTTTTTCTATGCCGCACAAAACATGTTCCAGAATTGACTATTTTCTAGTCAGCATTAATGCACTCCCTTTGGTCACAGATGCTAGGATTTATACCAGGGTTATATCGAATCACTCCCCAGTGTCTATTTTATTTGAACCCAATTCCAGTATAAAGAGGGATTTTATGTGGAAATTTAATAACCAGTTGTTACAGGATTCCTTTACCCAGGAACATCTGAAGAATTTTATATCCCATTTTCTCGCTAGAAATCTCAGTTCAGTCCCCAACATCAACATTATTTGGGCAGCCTTGAAGTGTGCGCTAAGGGATGAGTGCATCAGAATAACTTCCACTAGGGCCAAGAAAGCTAGATTGCAGTTAAATGAAATCACTAATGCTATTAGGGCCTTCGAAAATAATATTACCCGACACTCAAATGAAGTGGATTGGATTAGACTGCATCAACTCCAAACTCAATATTCCTCAGTTATGATGCAGAAAGCAGAGTTGGCCCTCCAGAGAACTAAAATCAGTTATCTAGAATCTGGGGAAAGAGCAGGCAAACGTTTAGCCCTTAGACTTAAACAACTAGACTCTTATCGATTTACAGCCACTCTACAAAGTGATAGGGGAGATACTATAACCAGTGACCCTAGAGAAATTGCCACGACCTTTAGGGAATACTTTCAGTGGGTATATTGAATCTCGTCTGTTGATAAAGTGACCCCCGTGGAAATTCAAGAATTTCTAGACTCAGTTACTCTGACCAGGATTACAAACTTAGAGGCAAATCAGTTAGGATCACTTATACAAGAGTGGGCAGTGAAGCAAGTGATTACCCAACTTGCTGGGACAAGTCCCCTGGACTGGATGGTCTAACTACTAATCTATATAAGGCTTGTGTGGATGTAATCTGCCCAATCATAACTAAGGTACATAACTTTTGGTTTTATGAGGGCCTCTCGGAAACAGCTTTCTTAGAGGCCCTCATAACTCTTATTCCTAAACCGGAGCGAGACCCTGTGCTCCCTGGCAGTTATCGCCCAATATCATTGTTAAATGTCGATATTAAAATACTAGCTAAAGTCTTAGCCAACCGACTTAGTCCATTAATGAGTAATCTGGTAAGTGATATGCAAGTGGGATTCATGAGCGGTAGGGTGTCTAGTGACCATCTACATAAACTCCATTATCTAATTGCGCATGCACATAATTTACAGACCCCAGCAGCCTTACTTGCATTGGATGCCGAAAAGGCATTCGACCAGGTGTCTTGGGACTTTCTATTCACAGTTTTATCCAGATTTGGTCTATCTGAAGACTTTTTAAATTGGGTCCAAGTGTTATGTAGTACATCCATGGCACGGATATGATGCAATGGTATATTGTCAGATCCTTTCCCCTTATCCTGCGGCACAAGACAGGGATGCCCACTTTCCCCACTCCTATTTAATTTATACCTTGAACCCCTGGTTTGCAGATTACTGGCATTGCAAGAGATTAGGGGAATAAAGGTGGGAAACAGGTGATACTTAATTTCAGCCTATGCGGATGACTTGTTTATGCACTTAGAGGATCCATAAAATTGTATACCGGTAATACTGCATGAAATTACAAAGTTTTCCATAGTCTCGAACTATAAAATTAATATCTCCAAGACTAAGCTTTTCCCATTAAACAACAGATGCTATCCCAGCTCAGCAAGGGAATATGGGTTAAGCTGGGAACCAAAGATGTTGACGTATCTTGGTATCAAAATCACTAGGGAGATACGCTCGATGATTAGAGAGACTCTTCATAACCTTATTAAAGCTATTAAACAAGACCTGGTCAGATGGAGTTTATTGTCTTTGTCACTCTGGGCTAGGATAGAAACAGTGAAAATGAATATACTACTGAGGATTTTCTATCTTTTAAACATGTTAGGGTGCTACCTACCCAAACCCTGGTTTGGAAATCTGCAAAAAATACTCAATGTATTTTTATGGAAAGGGAAGACTGACAGAAGATCCTACTTGAAACTCATTGGATTAAAAATGTCAGGAGGCCTTGCACTCCCCTCTTTCTTTAAGTACTACATTGCCTTGAATATTAGTAAAGTGGTACATTGGAATAAACCGAATAGCTTAGTGGCCCCGAACTCTTATGTGCCTTCCTGGGTCTATATTGAGAGTGATTTAATTCTTAAATATTCATTAACTCTAAATTCAATTGCCTATACCACCATTAAACTCCTTCCCAAGCCACTCAAAAACACGTCTATTGGGTGGTCGTTAAAAGTTCTGCAGCAGGCTCAGAAGCTCCTAAAGGTGAACTGGCAGAACTTGCCGGAACAAATTTTGGTACATAACATCCACTTTTTAATACAGCAGGCTCCGATTTCTTCTATGTTTTGGGGGCTGATAACTGGATTACGACTGAGGGATTTGGCACCCCAAGGGAAGTTAATATCATATGAACAAGCCTGTATCCAATTCCCAGATGTAAAAGGGTATAATTTCAAATTTCGACAAATTTGTGGGTCAATAAAAGCTCACCTGCACCGGACAAAAACATGGGTGGAAAACAGGACCGAGTTGTCCTCGTTGCTTAAAGTTGCAGACCAACCTCATTCTGTTTCTAGAGTCTATAACATGTTAACAGAGGACAGATAAAGGTTTGCCCTCTTGTGTTAGTCATTCTTGGAGGCAGAGATTAGAGATGGCAGTGGATAGGGGAGTATGGGAGCAGATATGGGTAAATAACCATAAATATATTAGGCAGGATAGATATAAACTACAGCAATTTAATATCATGCACAACATGTATTATACTCCTGCTAGACTTTACAAGATGGGTAAACTACCATCACCTATTTGTAACAGGTGCGAAGCCAAAGAAGGGGACTTGTTCCACGTACTGTGGGAGTGCGCTAAGATTCAGTCTTTCAGGGGGGCAATTTTCACTTCATTACCATCAATAATAGGCCTGAAGCTCTTTTTTACACCAGAAATTTGTCTATTGAGTAGCTTGCCCAGAGGCATGACTAAGCAAAAAAAGTTGTACATGGCTATTATATCGGCTACGGCCAAAGCTGTCATCCTAAGGCACTGGATTGACACCATTACTCCACCAGTCCTAGAATGGTATAAGGAGATTACACTTGCATTACAATTGGAGTTACACACAGCCAAAATGAATAACAGGATCCAGTCCTATGGCTCCAGTTGGGGCCTATTGGATGCTGTTCTAGCTACTTGGCAAGCTTAGTCTCTCTAGCCATAGGAAATGCCCCCCTGCTAAATGTATCCTTGGAGTCCTTGTTTTTCTTCCTAGTGAGAATTCTCGTGGTGCCCCAATCTGTATGTAGATGCTGCTTGGGTGGTGGGTGCTGGGTAGGGATGGGATGGAGTAAAGTTGTATTAGGTTACTTTGCTAATTGTTAGGTCAATCTTGTTTATCTCAATGATATTGTTCTTGTAAACATGTTTTTATGATAGTGGCAGATGTAACTTGCAAGTGTCAGCCTGATTAGGGCTGTATAACTCACTGTGCCAAAAAAGTAAACTGAATAAAAATAAATAAATACATAAATTCTACTTCACCTCCATCTCCGTCTCCCTCCTCAGGCTGTCTGATTCCATTCTGACTGGTATGGATCAGGGTCTGATCACCTCTTGAATTTTTGTCAACCTGGCCAAAGCCTTCAACACAGTAGATCACCCCCTCCTCCTAGTTAAGCTCTAGGCTGCTGCAGGACTTTCTTCCCAAGCCACTGATTGGTTCTGCTCTTACTTCATGGGCAGAACCCAATCTGTAAGAAATGGCAACTCCCTGTCCCCTTCTCCCAATCCGCACTGGCATGCCCCATGGGTGGGTGCTTGGACCCTTCCCCCACGACTTTCAGAATAGCTTCCCCTCAGTATGTTCATCTGCATCCATCCATATGTATGCAGATGATACTGTTATATTTCCCTCTAACTCCATCCTCTGTGAACAGATGAACGGACTTCAATTGGATTTCAACAACATCCAGCTCCAGTTCTGCTCTAATCAGCTTTCTTTAAATGCAGAGAAAACAGTCACTATGACCTTCAGAACCAGGCAAAAACTATCCAGACTCCCTGCCCTTCCCACCTACCACACTGTAGATGGGTTCCTTCTCGAAGACATCCCCTCCTTCAAATACCTTGGGGTTTGGCTTGACTGACACCTAGATTTCTCTGTACATGTGGACTCCATCTACAAAAACTCCACTCAAAGCTAGGTGCTCTGTATAGGAACTATGGAAGCATTCCACTACTGCCTGTAGAGCAATTGTGCAGAGAATGATTCTCGCCACCTTCAACTACCTTGACACTATCTATTGAAGTGCTTCTGTCTACCCTGGCCTAACTGGACCCCTCTTCCATTCCTTCTGTAGGTTTGCTCTGGACTGCCCCCCATTGACCCACCACTGCAACTTCCACACCCCACTCTCCTTTCCCTCTCTCGAAGCCAGACGGCTTGCCCATGGCTCCTCCCTAATTGCAAAGCATTGGCTGAGCTCCCTCCCCTCCTGCCTCACTTCAGTGCTCAACTGTCCTCCACATTCTTCTTACTTTCTTTGTAGCTCTGGCCACCGTACCCTAGCTCTCCCATCTAAGCTGACTTCCACTGGCCAAGCTTCATTCTCCTTCTGACTTCCCAAACTATGGAACAACCTCCCTCTCCTCATCCACTCTGCTACATCCAGCTGCTCCCTCTCTAGACTGCTTCATGACTTCATCACTTCCTCCTGCAATTGGTCCTGAGCTCTCCACCCCCTCTCCTATGCTCTGCCTTCTCTCCTCCTTCTTTTTACCCCTCTCACCCCTTCCCCCTTCTTTCCTTCCCCTTCATACTCCCACTTCTCCTCCTCCTACCTTAACCATTACTTCCGGCCTGCTTCTGGCTATTTCTCTACTCTCCCCTTCTACTCCCCCTCCTCCCCTCACCTTAATCATTAATTCCTGGCCTGTGTCTGGCACCCCTTCCTCTCTCCTTTCCCCTTGAACCTTCTCATTTCCAACTCTCCCTATTAGATATCCATCCTTGGATGGATTGCTCAATAGGCTATAAATTCCATCTTTGATATGCTAAAATTGTTCACAAAGCAGGAGAAAACATTGATGTCCTAGTACACATAGGGACTAATGATCTCGCCAGCTGGTCAGTTGTGGAGACCAAGGAACACCTGACCAGGCTGGGTGACAAACTATCATCCATTTCGTCCAGCATCTCCTTCTCTGAGATCCTGCCAGTCTGGGAGAGGGGGGCAGATGGACGGAAGGTCAGAGAAGGGGAGACAGGGGATCTAAACACGTGGCTCAAGGGCTGGTTCCAGGAAAAAGGACACAGATTTGTAGGGAACTGGCAACAGTTCTGGGAGCGAAAGTTCTTTAAATTTGATGGACTGCATCTGACTAAGGAGGGAGTCAGTGCATTGGGGTAAGTTTGGCGTCTTTGCAGAATATTTAAACTAGCAAATGGGGAGGGTGTAGCACTCCATCGTCGAATGGGAAGAACACCCTCCCCTCAGCTAGTGGGTCAAACAGGGATTCAGCATGTTTGCAGTTCGCTTGCATCACCAGGTAAGAAAAAGGTTTGTCTCCCCATACAATGCACAGGGTAATGCCAAACCTCACCCAACAACTAACAACTCGAAATCTGCCCAATGGAAAATCATGTACACAATGCTCACAGCCTGGGAAATAAGATCCCAGACCTGCAGGCAATAATGTCAGAGGCTAAACTGGACATAGTAGCAATTAGTGAGAGCGTGGTTTACCAGTAACCACACTTGGGAGACTTCAGTACCTGGCTATGTATTGTTCAGAAGAGATCGAGGTGCAAAAAGGGGTGGCCCTGTATGTCAATGAAAATATCAAAGCTACAGAAATTCAGAATACACATAAGGAGCCAGAAGAACTGTGGGTCACCCTGGAAGCAGGAAATGGGACAGCCATAAGAACTGGGGTTGTCTACAGGCCCCCAGACCAGGGAGAGGACATAGACACATTACTGTTAGAGGATACACAAAACATGACAGCTAAAGGGGAGGTTCTGATAATGGGAGACTTCAACATGCCGGATACAGATTGGTCAATACCAGCAGGAACCAGTCTGCCCATTTCTTTTTCTACCTTATGAATGTGCCATCGGCCTTTGCTCTGTGAATGGCCTATCTGTTCATTCCATCTGTATTGCTCCCTTATGCCTATCCCATGCCTGTTTGAAGCCCTGCACTGTATTCATAGCCACCACTTCCTGAGGTAGACCATTCCATGCATCCACCACTCTTTCTGTGAAAAATAATTTCCTCACATTACCCCTTAATCGGCCTCCCTCTAATCTCATGCTGTGTCCTCTTGTCCTGCTATTTTTCTTATATCGAAACATGTTAGACTCTTTCCCTTTGTTAATGCCCTTAAGGTGTTTGAATGTTTCAATCATATCACCTCTCTCCCTCCTTTGCTCAAGGGTATACATATTGAGCTCCGTTAATCTGTCCTCATATGTCTTCTGATGCAGCCCTTGCACCATTTTGGTTGCCCTTCTCTAGACTGCCTCAAATTGGTTAATGTCCTTGTGAAGGTGTGGTCACCAGTACTGCACGCAGTACTCCAGATGGGGCCTAACCAGTGTCTTGTAAAGAGGGATTATTACCTCCTTCTTACGACTTGTGATACCCCTACTAATACACCCTTACATCCCCCTAGCCTTACCTACTGCTTTAGAGGTCTGCTTAGATGATTTCAGGTCATCGGTGATGATGATGATGCTCAAGTCTCTTTCTTCCTTTGTGACTGCCAGCAACTCCGCTCCCAGCCTATAGGTGGCTTCAGGGTTTCTCTTCCCTATGTACATGATAAAGCAGACCTTCAAATGAAATGTTAAAAATACAGTCTGAAAATGTATTCTGAATTGCGCAACTGTGGCAGTTGCAGATTTCCCAGTTGTACAGAAGCAGTGATGGTTTGTTTCACTACATAATCCTGCTTTGAATTATAGAAACATAGAAATTGTCAGCAGATAAGGACTGTCAGGCCCATTCAGTCTGCCTGAAAGCCCTACACTACAGTACAAATCATATTAAACTGTTCCCCCAATGAGTTGCTTTGGCATTTCTGACTGAATTGCATAAGTATTGCTGGATCCTGCTCAAAGCCCTGCCCAAGCTGTTTCTTAAGAATTAAAAATGCAGCCTTGCATTGCACTTTGACTAGACTGCAGATGCATTCCAAATGAGTTGCATAGCATTTTACAAACATTGCTCTTCAGCTGGTTAAGCACTGAAAAATAATGCAATGTGAGTTGCTAATGCACTACCAATAAAAAATAACAATGCTAAACCAACTCACTGATGGAACAGTTTAATATAACTTGTACTGTAGTTTGTTTCCATTGACCCTACCTAGTCAATGACTTTCCCCCTTTCCTACCACCAATGCACCCATATGCCTGTCCCATGCATGTTTAAACCCTCTACAGTGCTGCCTCCACCACCTCCTGTGGCAGTTTATTCCATTTGTCCACCATCCTCTCTGCAAAGAAAAACGTTCTCACATTTCCACGCAGCCTGCCACCCTCCAGTTTCATGTTATACCCCTTTGTTCTTGTACATCTTTTGTATTGGAAGCTGTCCCCCCCTGCACCTTGTTTATGCCCTTAAGGTACTTGAATGTTTCTATCATGCCCCCCCAATTTCTCCTCTCCTCCAGTGAGTACATATTGAGTCTCTTCTCATATGTTTTCTGGTGCAGTCCTTGTACCATCTTAGTCACCATTCTCTGAACTGCCTCCATCCTGACAATGTATTTACAAAGGTGCAACCTCCAGAACTGCACAGAATACTCTAGGTGAAGCCTCACTAGTGTTTTGTACAATGGCATAGCCATCTTCCACCTTCTGCTTGTGATACCGCTATCTATGCATCCCAGCATGCCACTGGTCTTCCCTGCAGCCTTTGTACTCTGCTTAGACACCTTTAGGTAATCAGAAATGATAATGCCCAGGTCCCATTCTTCCTTTGTAATAGTCAGCAGCTCTGTCTTCCATCCTGTAGCACTCCCCAGGGTTCTCTCTTCCCAGGTGCATTATTCTGCACTTCTTGGCACTGAATCTTAGTTGTCACAATTCAGACCATTTTTCAAGCTTCTCCAGGTCCCTTCTCATTCTCTCTACTCTGTCCAGAGTATCCACCCTGTTGCAGATCTTGGTATGATTTGCAAACAGGCAGACCTTTCCCTCCAGTCCTACCACAATGTCACTAATGAAGACATTAAACAGGACTGGCCCAAGGACTGATCCCTGAGGTACTCCACTGGCTACCTTGCTCTTCCCTGATTGGATCCCATTTACCACCACCTTCTGCTTCCTGTCTGTAAGCCAGTTCCTAACCCAGTTTACCACCGTGTGCCCCATGCCCATACTACTCATTTTGTTGACCAGCCTTTTCTGTGGGATGGTGTTGAAGGCTTTGCTGAAAATAAGGTAGGTGACATTCACCCCCAACCCCCAGATTTACTTCATTCATAACCCAATCAAAAGGGTCTATCAGATTTGTCTGACCTGACCATTCTGATGTGAATCCATGCCACCTCAGATCCTGGGCCCTGATGGATTCCAGGTGCTCCACTATCCTTTCTTTAAGGAGTGTTCCATGATCTTGCCCACTCCTAAGGTGAAGCTGATGGTTCTGTAGTTCTCTGCATCCTCCCTACTATCACGTTTGTGTAGAAGGACTACATCTGCCCTCTTCCAGTCCTCTGGATCCACACCTGTGATAAGTGACTTGGTGAACAAAGCTGCTAGTGGCACCATTAGCTCACCTCTCAATTCTTTTAATATCATATAAGTTCTCCACAGCTGTATCAGCTCTGACAAGATCTTGTTTCAAGAGCTGTATCATACATTAGCATGAAATAATCTCAAACAAATCACAGTCTGGCAAAAAATGTACATATGACCATGTTCATTGTTGCTAAGATTCTCTGTTTTCCAACTAGGGCTTCCCAATATTGTAACTTATGCCACCTCTTCATGGTGCTCTTTTCACCCTTTTTGTTTGTTACAATGCCTAACACAATGACTGGCTCCAGAATTAAATCAGATTGTCGGTACTTGTATGTTTGTAGTGATAATAAATACATCCCTTTATGCACTCAGAGTGTTGAAAATGCTAAGACGCCATTAGGCAGCAAGAACACTTTCATCTTTTGAACAGATTGTTTGTAAAACTCGATGCTTAAGACATCAACAGGCCCAGAGCAAGCACTATCAATAACAACACTCGAGCGACTGATAAGAGTGATAAACAAAAGCGCTGCCAGATATACATAACATGTTGGTAGACCAGAACACTACCAGAAGGAGATGATTTTAAAAATAGGCTCCATGAACAACATAATTTTTTGTTAAACCTAGAAATTTTGAGCATTGGGAAGAATGCCTGAGGGAGAGGTAGACCGCCGAGGCTGGATTGGAGCGCCAAGAGAAGGCCATTCGGATGGCTTGGGCAGAGAATAGGATATTTAGTTAAAACTTAATTAGGACTGAACAACAACCAGGAAATTCAAAGACTGAGTTGATTTGCTGAGATCATTTTGTAGAGCTCTGCAGAGATTGTAGCGGTGAACAAGTTGAGGACGGGAACAAACAGGAACACAGAATGGAGAATGGAGCCAGTGGAGTTGAGTGGAGACAAGGAGACAGATTAGGAGCTGTATGAAAAGTGTCACGAAGTGTCAAGAACAGAGACTAAGGACATAGAATCTTTCTTTTCCTCTTATGCTTTGAATTTTAAAAAAGGATAGTTGAGTGTACTGTATGTAATAGCTGCTCCCAATTCTGTCCAAATGCATCTATAACACTGGAAGCAAGTTAGTATGCTTATATGTTAAAAGGTGCTGGAGTTATACTTGTTAATATGTTTTTAATTGAAAAAAGTGGATTCTGATTTATAGTATATCACATTTGTAAGTTCCTTTGTTTTCATTTTAAATTTTCATGCCAGTGTAACATCACTAGGTTCACGTGTGGTCTGCTATAAAGCTAGCGGTTTAGGAGCTGAGGGTAATATGCCATTGGAACCAGACGTATAACATCTCATAGCATGGGCCTTGTATCAGACTTATTTGTTTTATTTGCACTCTGTCAACCAAATTTGTTATAACAAAACATAACTCAAGGCTTGTTTTGATTCAGTAAGAGTATGCCACCATGTTCTGTCAGCATTTTGAGATTTTGCGATTTGTGTTTTGTGTGAGACAAGTTGTTCTTATTTTATCGACAGCTGCTATATAGCAAGATGCTATTTACAGTTTTTAATTTGGCAAATTACACTACTTTGCCTTATTTTTTGTTATTTACATCTGGTACATGCCTCTGAAAATCAAAACTCATGCTATAGCCTATTAATTCAATGTGGTGTATAAGTATATGCAATTAGGAGCATCTGAAGATTTTTACAATTACCTGGATGAACAGGGTATAGGAGTATTTTTATTCATGCAAATCGGAGTAAGTTGCCTTCTTGTCTCCTTTTTGTTCCTGCATTTTATATGTTTATAGACGTTTTAAATACTGGATTCCCTGATGTCAGGGCATTATAAATTTTACTTATATTGCTTGTGTTGTTTTTTTCCTTTAAAGTGGACAAGGAGAAGTTTAAAAGCTGGAACTTATTATTTCCTTACATCTGGAATTATTTGAGAGATTATGATTGCTTGAATTATTGGACTATTTAAACTTATCAAGCCTATCAATTGTGATCATTGGGAGTTCCCTGATGGACTTATTTTTAACCATATGAAGGAATTGAGATTGGGATAATAATAATAAGAAGGCAAGGCCACAATTAAAAGTTAAAGCTATATTGATTATAATCCTATAAACCTGCAATTATTTTTTGTTTTTCCCCTGATTTTTAATTGTTGAATCCATTTTTTCAGTTTGCATTGTTGGAATAGTTTTTAAATGCATAAATCATTTAGTACAATGGGAGAAGCAATGAAATTAAGAAATGAAAAGCTGATATGCCCCAAGAATAAATCCAAAAAGCGTGGTAGAAATAAAAAAAATTACTGATTTTTTAAGCCCAAAAGAATTAGATATGTCCTTGCCAAGAACAGCTTGGGCTGCATATGCAAATCACCACAGAATGTTATGCTGGTTCAACTTTAAGCAGAATTGCATGGTGTCGAAAGGCCTCTCACACAGTTTGCAAAGGGTGCTAACAGATGACATAGACACAAGTTTCGTCCTACCAGGACTCATCAGTATCAGTTGTCTTTTAAATAGTTTTTTATTTTAATGGGTTCACCACAACATAACCCAGACAGACCGTCTTAGGGTAGCTGGTTCATTCCACTGGGGTGTCAAACAGACAAGGCATACTGATGAGTCCTGGTAGGATGAAACACGTGTCTATGTCATCTGTTAGCACCCTTTGCAAACTGTGTGAGAGGCCTTTTGGCCCATGATGCTTTGCATTGTGTGGGCATGTGTGATTTTGCATTATATATATAATGGCTGTGAGAAAACTGATTAACTACTTCCTAACTAGGAACATGGGGCCGGATTTATAAAGATCAGCCACAAGCTGTGACAATGGCAGCTTCTGCTGACCATCCCTGCAAACCGGACCCTGCACCCGATTCAGCATTGAAGTGGGCCCAGGGGTCTGTGCCCCACAACTTGTGGTATAGGTCACACAGGTGGTACTATGACCACAAATGCCACAAGCCACAGGAAAGGAGGGAGACAGATGCGCCGGCATTCCTGCATGCCCCCCCAATCCAGGGCAAGGTCAGGCACAGATGCCCCCCACCCCTCCACCCATCAGTGCGAGCCACCCTACACCCCAACCAACACCTCCACTGGCGACTGGCACTGCCTAACTCTCACCACCATGGCCCGCCACTGACTGAACTGTGCCAAGATCATATACAGTAATAATACACGCTCTGTGAATGATAGCGGCTGTCATTCAAGGATTGTCTGTTATGCTGTATGAAATCTTGGCACAGCTCAGTTGATGGCTGAGCCATGGTGTTAAGAGTGGGCAGTGCCAGTCACTGACTCACTCACCAGGTGTGTGTGTGGGGGCTGGGGGTGGGGTGGCTGGCATTGTCGGCTGGGGGTGGGGGCCACTGACCACCACGACTGTACTGGATGTGCGATGGAGGATCTTGCCCCAGGGCATGTGGGGGGTAGTGGGCATATAGGGGTCTTGTGACATGTGTGTGGGGGGTCTGGGCATAGGGGTGTTCCACACACCCATCTTGGCACAGTGGGTGCCATACCTGGAAACTGGGGCTGTTGGGGGGCTGTAGAGCTGGGGCACAGTGGCAACCCCCTGTGGATGGCAAAGAACACTTATGCCACCTCATTGGTGGGGAAAGTGGTCTTTGACAGATGTCCACTGGGGATTGTTCCTGAATCCTGATGTGGGATGTAGCAGCCACCCTATGTGAACAGGGTGCAACTACTGCCTTAAACCCCCTTACGCCCTGTTGCAAGGGGGTTTCATGCGCATTGGTGCAGTTGGGCCCAGGCAGCCTGCAGCATATCACAGGCTGACTTTGTGAATCCCACCACGATGCAACTCAGGATGCAAGTACTACTTGCAGCATTGTTTCAGATGCAAGTTGTCTTGTGTCCTGAGTTGCCTTTTGTGAATCTGGCCCATGGTTTTAAAACTCCAGATTGAAAAAGCAAAACTTGACACAGAAGCACCTGGATTTAATTTTTGTTTGGTCTTTTGTTGGTTGTGGACTATTTGTGGTCTGTGGCCACAATTAGAAGTGTGTGTGTGTGTGTGTGTGTGTGTGTGTGTGTGTGTGTGCGTGCATGCGTGTGTTTGCTACTCTACATTGTTTTGTGTTGCTATTGCCGTGTTACCCTAAATTGTGATGCTATTGTCAATGTTACTGACTGCTACTGATTACGTTATCTTACTATTAGATGTTCTTGACAATGCCTTTTGAAGTTGCTACTAACTCCCAAACGTATGTACTGTCCCTTCCCCTTTTGATGAGGATCCTTTGTAAATGAGCTTTTAGTTCAAAGGTTGTAATTCCGATTACTCAATAAATAAATAAATTCCCCACTATCAAGATCAGTTTCAGCCTTATGCATGTCATTGCTGATTTAAATGAGTTGTCTAGTGGCAACACCCCCCACCGATGTCCCACAGAACCTGAAAAGAAGAAAATGGTTCCTCAGTGTCTTTTTTTAAAATCTGTAAAAATGTGTGTAGACAGTGCACTGCTATGTTATTCTGGAATATATTGCATATATTTATTTATTTAAAATTGGTGACCGGGAAAGGCACACTGAGCTGAGGCTCATTTCCAGGTGCGACCTGGGTACTAGTAGTACAAGGTGGGAGACAGAGAGATACAGCAAATTTCAAGTAACAGATGAATAATACAGTATTATTACATTATGTTTAGAGTTTGGTAGTGAGGTTTCACTTTTGTTTAAAACAGCAGAGTGGAAAAAATCATTTCATTACATTTCTAGACCATATTTCCGTAATTTACAAGTGCGTGTCTTAACATATTTACAGTAGTGGATTAACCGAAAAAAACTGGTAAGACTACTGAGGGTAGAGCTAGGTCTGGATAAGGAGGGATTTGGGTGCACAGCTGTGGCAGGGAGTGGGAGGGAGAAACCTGAGGAGCTGTTTAAAGGCTAATAGCGAGGGGGCCAGGTGGAGGTAGGGTGGGAGGTTGTTCCATAGGAGTGGGAGCCGGTAGGAAAAGGCAGCTTGCCCAGAGGCTGAGAGGGGGCGTGAGAGGTGGAAGGTACGTGCGTGTCTATGGCGAAGTGAGTAGCCAAGGGAGATGGCTTGAGAGAGGTGGGAGGAGAGGTAGAGGGGAAAGGAGCCAAGCCAATATTTAGCTATGAGTGAAGGGCTGTGGGTGGTCTGCCTATGTGAGAGTGGCATCAGAGATAGAGTTGAGAATAGTTGGCAATGATGAGTGAGTGGGGGGAGGCAGTGGCAAAGCACATGAAGGAGTTTAGCAGAACGTCGAGTTTTGCAAGGGAGGAGGAAGGGGCTGTGCCATAAATGACGTCCGCGTAGTCCAGTGCTGGTAGGATGGTTTTTCGTATGAGTTCACTCCGAGTAGGGAGAGGGAGGCAGTCTTTGTGGCGGTTGAGGGTGGCAAGTTTGGGCCGGAGTTTGGTGCAGATGGCGTCGACGTGGGTGGAGAAGTTGAGATTTGAGTCCAGACAGACACCCAGGTACTTATGTAACCCCTAGATGGTGCTATTCCAGGGGCTACTACCCCTGCCTGATTTGCCACTAACAGGTTGAGGGGCCTGGATCCAATGTCGGGTGCCTCCACCCAGAGGTCAGGGTTTTCAATAGTTAAACTTACTTGGTCACAGCCCTCTGGGACACTGCAACCCTCCTTTCTTCCCACTAGTGGCCCACACAATATATCAGAATTACCTTCAACATATACACTTACCCCCAGGACTAGTTCCGGCACTGGGACCTCCTGTGGAATAAGATACAGTGCAACAATTACAGTACAGTACTTTAACATAGACAAATACCTCAGGCAGCATAACTTTGCCAAAACAAGCAGCTCTGATTTATTTAGGGGGATATAACAAGGACAGGGGGAAATCAGGTTAATTAGCTTATCACTTTACTATCTACCTATGGCTCTGTGCACAGGCCTATCCCTACCAGTTACTGTCCCTGGGTACCCAAGCCCTAGTGGCTAGTCCAAACTGTAGCAGCTGGTAGGGGCCCTTTCACACAGAGAAAGGAAAATTAAACAGTCAGCAGTACAGTAATTCCATTTGGATTTAATGTGGCAATTCAACAGGAGCAACCCTGAATTAGTACTCACGACCTCCAAACAAGATAGGGTCCTTCAGCGTCAGCAGGGCTACTTTTCAGCTCCACGAGACTCTTCACACATTTATATGGTAAAAAAGTACTATACCAGGCAGGCTGCTTCTCTATCCGATCGCGATTACTGCACAATACCGGGAGAACACACAGCAGAGTCAGTTCCTGACAGACCGAGTGCAATTCAACAATTTCTTCAGTCTTCTACAGGGTGAGCCTGGTTTCTACTCTTCAGAGATCCTTTGATTCTTTTCACAGGACGGATTCAGTCCTAACAAGCAGTTACACAAGCTGCAGACCGGAACTCTGGGCCTTGCACACGTTTTTTGACTGAAACTGTGCACTGAAGGAGCACAGGGTTTCTTTCCCCTTCACTTCCAGATCTCAAACTGAAACTCCAACAGACAAAACCGGGCACTTCCTTTGAGTTCCTCCCAGTTCTTGACTGGATTGGCTGTCACTCACAATAGACTGCTGCTGTTGGTCCAAAAAGGCACCGAAGTCTAAACTACATCTCCCAGAGTCACTGCCCATACAATCCTCTTGTGGCTGGCTCAGATTATGAGTCCAAGTTCTGATTCGTCCAAGGCACCATTTTAGAGCTAGCTTACCCCACACTGATTGGTCCAGTTCAGCAGTTCAAAACCAGAATGGGGAACTAGGCAAACACAGTTCTGACTGCAAAAAAGCAGGTTAGACAAACTGTAATTTCATTATTACTCTAAAAGATTTCTGGCAAACAGTTACATCTTTCAGATAGGTTCCTTTGCACTCTAGTGACTGCAAAATGGAGTGAATTGGCAGCAGTTCGAGTGGTACTCAAACAGAGAAACACACAATCCCCCATATAAACTAATTATGTCTGCAAGCAGACAGCTCTTAAAAGACAGTACCAGAGGCTCTAAAAACACTCACTGATAAATGGCTTAAATGCCAAACACCATTCAGGCTTGGAGCATTCAAGCAAGCTCCTGGAAGTCTTTTGGGAACCCCCATTTGCAGGGGGGTTACACCTTTCCTGGCCTGGGAAAGCTTGACGTCCGCGTCAGGCAAGTACCCCCATAAGTTTTAACTGCAACCATATACATTTGCATTAGGCTCACACATGTAATCATCAGTCAATATATCATTTTACCAAGAACACATTTCTGAAACATTGCAGTACGTCACCCTTTACATAGTATTACACACATTGTACCATAACTCAAGTTATTCCTCTTGTACATGAAACCTGAAGAGAGGGCCCTTCCTATCAGTTACCTTGGGGCTGGATGGGGCAAGGGCACCATAGTTAGAGGGCAACACAAGTAACTTGAGTTAGCACTGAGCTCAGTTTGGGCAATGAGCTCGGGACACATACACTCCTTTATGGACAACATTGAGAGGCAAGTCCACAGGCCTCCCAAGTGAATCATAACTGAGGTGCACCACAGGCTTTACAGTTCGACCAGTCTTTCTAGGGGAACTGTTACAGTCTCTGCACTCTGAGCCTCATTTTCAGCATTGTCCTCACTTGTCAGGGAGTCTCCATGGGGGTAGAGAGGCTAGAACTTGGGGCACTTTCAGCTCCAGGAGTTACAGTTTCTGAGTCCACAACATTTGGCTCGCATGGAGAGCTTTCGGACACTGGCAGTGGACTGTCAGGGCACTCAAAATACTCTTCTTGTTCTGGTGTATCACCAGTCTGCCCCAATCTATCATTTTCCTCCCCTGCAAGCTCAAACAGTTCAACCATGCACAATGATTCCATTTCATCTGATCTGATGCTTTGCACTTCACTTTCTGGGAGCATTGGCTCCAGGGATGAAGCTGGGGCTTAGACAGTCCAGAAGGCCCAGCTTTGTCTCCAGTATTGACTAGGGATTGCCCGAAACAATTGACTCAGTTCGTAAGAAGGATAGTATTCAAAGTCACTCTCACTTTCTTCTGATATGGACTGACAGTCATGCTCAACTGGGACTTGTGCAGGGGAACACTTTAACTCTGCTTCTGTAGGTGCAGACTTCCTTGATCTTTTCTTAACAGCAGCTCTAGTCACTGGTCCAGAGGGGGCATCTTCTGGGGGCTCAGACTCAATCAGGATTTGTCCAATGGGCAGTAAATGATTTCTATGCATTGTTTTTATATCTTTTGAATTGTTCTCAGGCCTTACTTTGTACACTGGTAGATCATCTAGTTTGCCCACTACAATGTGAGAGAGATGGTGCCATCTGTCAGCAATCTTGTGTTTGCCATGCAGTCCCAGATTTCTTAGCAATACCCGATCTCCCTCTTGGAGTTCCTGTGCTTTCACCTTTTTATCAGACCGTTCTTTGTTGGCCAGATTTCTTTTGGCAGCCATGGTTTGAGCCAGTTGGTACGCATGAGTTAGCTGGGCCTTTAACTTTTGCACATACTGTAAATAGTTGTCAGCTTGAACCCCATCAGGAGAGACCCCAAAACACACATCTACTGGTAGTCGAGCTTCCCTTCCAAACATCAGGTGGTAGGGGGAGAACCCAGTGGCATCACTTTTGGTGCAGTTATAAGCATGTACCAGGGTGCTAATTTGTTGGCTCCATCTAGTCTTGTCCTTTGGGTGCAGGGTGCCTAGCATATCTAGCAAAGTGCGGTTGAAACGTTCAGGCTGTGGGTCCCCCTGGGGGTGGTAAGGAGTGGTTCTGGACTTTCTCACTCCCACAGAGAAAGCATCTCTTTGATCAGACGACTCTCAAAGTCTCTCCCTTGATCAGAATGGATTCTTTGTGGAGCCCCATAGTGAACAAAAAAGTTTTCTACAAGTACTTTGGCTACAGTGGATGCTTTCTGGTCTTTGGTGGGGAAAGCTTGGGCATATCTCGTGAAATGGTCAGTGACCACCAGCACATTACTGATACTTCTTTGATCTGACTCCAAACTCAGAAAATCAATACAGACCAGCTTCATGGGTGCACTGGTGGTTATGTTAACAAGGGGGGCAGCCCTCTGGGGCAAAGCTTTCCTCTGTAAGCAGCGACTACAAGTTCGAATGTGTTGCTCCACATCAGCCCCCATCTTAGGCCAATAGAATCTGGATCTCACCAAGTCAAGTGTTCTGTCTATACCAAGGTGCCCCATGGTTGTGCAAGGACCTCAATACTGAGTCTCGAAGGCAGGGCAGCACCAGTTGTTGTTTGTCTACTTGTCCCCTCTGTCTACTGTTTCTCTGTATAACAGTTTATTGATCAGTTTCAACTTAGGACCTTCTTTGTATAACAGTGCAGTTCTCAAATCAGTGGAGCATAATTTGGACACATCTTTTCCTGCATAGAAGGCTTCTAAAAGCTGATTTGATCATGGGATCGTGGATTGAGCCCTCGAATACTGTCATTGTCCAGCTGAGGCAGTGCACCAATGTCTATTGCAGAAAAGTGGCATAAGCAGCAGGTATGCAATTCTCAGAGGGTCCCAAGCAATCCACCATGCAGTCCACTGCGTCCGTGGACATTTGTTCCTCCCTGTCAAACTTCCGCAGAGTGCCTGAATGTCAGGTTCTGCCAATCGGACCCAATCATTCTGAGGAACAGGCCTCCGGGAGAGCATCAGCATCTATGTGGTTCAGACCTGCTCGGTATTCGAGAGCATAGTCATATGTAGATAATGCAGAAAGCCACCTGTGGCCAGTGGCATCCAACTTAGCTGAGGTCTGCACATAGGTCAAAGGATTATTGTCAGTTTTACTAGTATTTTAGCCCCATACAAGTACTCATGGAATTGGTCAACAATAGCCCACTTCAAAGCTAGGAACTCTAACTTATGTACAGGATAGTTCTTTTCGGATGGGGTCAGGCTTCTACTGGCAAAGGCCACTGGTCTCAGGCCATTCTCGTGCTCTTTGGTACAACACAGCCCCCAACCCTTGCAAGCTAGCATCAGTGTGCAGGACGTAAGGTTTTCTTGGATCGCATAGGCCAGCACTGGAGCATGGGTGTTGATATATGATCTCATGAAAAGCAGTCTCACAATCAGGAGTCCAGCGGGCCCCAAATACTTCACGGATGAAAATACACTCTTTCACTCTTGAGGACACTGACTTTTGGTATTTTTGTGGGTTGGGGATACCCTTGAGTAAGGTTAAGTAAAGGCGGATCACTCTTGAATAGTCCTTGATGAAACACCGATAATAACCACAGAATCCCAGGAATCTTTGCAGTTCTTTTAGATTTTGGGCTGTGGCCAGGTGGTCAAGGCCTCAACTTTACTTGGGTCGGTCTCTATTCCCTCGGTGGATACTATGTGTCCCACATACTTTACTGATGTTTGAAAGAATTGACACTTATCAATGGACAGTTTAAGGCCAAAGTCCTCCAGTCGGTCCAATACCTTAAATAATCTGCTCTCATGTTCCTCCAGTGAGCTGCCAAACACAATAACATCATCTAGGTATACTAGGCACTCTAGTAAGTTCATGTCCCCCACTGCACGCTCCATCAATCGTTGAAAAGTGGCTGGGGCACCTGAAATCCCTTGAGGCATCCTCATGAATTCATAGAAGCCAAGCGGACAGATAAAGGCTGTCTTCTCTGGTCCTCTGGGGCCATCGGGATCTGGTAGTACCCACTGCAGAGATCCAACACAGAGAACCACTTGCTCCCGTTTAGGCAGTCCAAAGCATCCTGAATGCGGGGCATTGTGTACTGATCAGGGATAGTCCGCCGGTTTAAGGTGCGATAATCCACACACATCCTTACTGTTCCATTCTTTTCCTCACTACTACAATGGGGAAGCATAAGGGCTCTGGATTCTTGTATTACACCAGCAGCTAACATCTCTTGCAGATGCCATCTCACATCATCTATGTCAGCAGGTGCCAGGCGTCGAGACCTCTCACGAAATGGTCTTTCGTCATGCATCCGGATATTGTGCTCAGCTCCTTGCATGCATCCTACATCCCATTCCTTTAAAGAAACACCTGGTCTCTCTGGGCAAGCTTCTCACTGATCCTCACTTTCCATTCAGCTGGCAGGGAGTCACGAAATCAAACAAGTCAGACGTTACTCTGTCATTCTTCCTTGAACTCTTGCTGCTGGGTAGCACTGCAGTGTCTGCACAATGCACATTAGCCAGGATGCAGCCTCTATTTACTCGAATGTTCTTTCAGACACATTATGAACTTGGACCATTACCCTTCTGGCATAAGCATGGGCTCTAGCGGGCAAAATACTAGGCTTGACCAGCAGTCCCTCTGGCAATTTTCCATCGCCTGGTGCATCCAACATTAATATTTTATTCTTAACATCCTTTCTGATACGGACCTCTCCCTGTAAGGTACACTGGGCATTTGGCTCCAGGATCAGAGACTCAGGACCCTTCTTCCATACAATTCCAACCGGTTCCTCTGGTTCTATTTTTTCAGCATCTCTCTGTGCCTCGTAGGCCTTCTTAATTAAAGCCGGAACTCTTAAAGCTCTACTAGTCTTTGACCCTGTTTTCATAACACAACTGTGCCAGCCTTCCGAACATATGAGCATTTGTTCCAATCAACAAAGGGACACCATCATACAGTCCAGTGGGGGGACACACTAAGGCTAGGGTCTCTACTTGTTCGGCCACTCCAGCCACGGAGGTGGGGAAAGACAGCCAAATTCAGATATACCCAGAATAGGGTAGGCCTTCTCACCTTAACCCCCATACATGCAGTCCTTCTAATGGTTGTAAGGGCACGTCTGACAAATGCTTCTGATACCAATCTTGGAACATAATTGTCACTTGGAGCCACTGTCTAATACAGCTCTTGTAGACACTCCATTCACCTTTACAGTGGTCTCCATGGAGGGACCCCTATTCTGCACCAGTCTGGAGAGGCGGTAGTGGGGGCCTGGGCAACTGACCTGCCACAAAAGGACGTGAGTTAGCATTTTTGGTGCCCTCACTGGGATCATTTCTGCACCTCTTAACCACTGATTTGTTCTCCAAGCTCTCCTTGTAGCCTATATGCAACTTTGTCAGTGTCTTTTGGGACCGCATTCCCTCTTCATGTGCCCATCCTTCCCCAATTATAGCAAAACATACTTTCTGGAGTTTGAGCAGGCCGGCGCCACACTGGGAGCCAGGGCGGAGTACTACTAACTGGAAACCTTGGTGCCATCTCTGTCTCGGCGTGATAAGCATTTGGAGACATCTTGTCAGTTTCTCCACTTCCATGGTCAAGGAATTGAGTTTGGAGCTGTTATCAGCAGGAGATACATGGGTGGGTACCCCACCCCCATAGCAGATGCAGTCAGATATAGGTCGCCGTGCTTGCAGGCGTGGCCTTCATAAAGGGACTGTTTTGAATTCCCAGATCTCTCTCAACAGTTCGCCCCATTGTGGCATATCTTTTCCTTGTCAGAGCACTCATTGACTGTCAACCTCTGCCCTGAACTTCACTTGATGGGTCACCCTCAGTCACTCGGGTCATAGCCGCAGCTATTGGTGCAGGTCCCTCCGAGGTCGCCTTTTCTCAACTCCTCAATTTCTCTCATTAACTCATCATAGGAGGGTGGGATTCCAGTCGATTTGCCAGGCGTAACTGAAGCAACAGCAGTTCTGAGAAGGGGCAAACTTAAGGATCCTGTCCAGTCTGGTTCGGTCCAGTTCAATCGCTGGCAAACTACCCTTTCTGAGGCATTCTTGCAACAATGTTTCCAGCCGAGACATACACAGACAACAACTCCCTTGGTACTGTTGTGCATTCTTACTCCACCATAGGTCCTCATCAGAATCTGGGCTCCCATACACATTCTCCAAGGCCTCAAGATAGGCCTGTGCAGTCGCTTCAGGGTTACTGGCCCGTTTAGCACGGATGGTAGCCAGGGCAGGACCTCGGAGGCTCTCACTAACCCTCTTTCACTTTTCAGCTTCCGAGCATTGCCATTCTAGCACTTGGGGGGCAACATAGTCTATCCAGGTCTCCCAGTCATCCTCCCCTTGGGGGGTGGGAAGGGTGCCAGAGAAGATCCTCAACCTTCGGTAAGAGTCGTGACTAATGGCAGGTGCTGAAATAGGAGTCTGCATTGGTTCAGCTACCATTACGGGCACTGGAGCGGAGAGGGTGTTGGGGAGGAACACCCCAGGTGGCAAGAATAGTTTCTTCAAGTCCTCCACAGTTTTCCTTCTCCCAGCAACCATTTAACAAATTTCTCCTCAAAAGTTTCAGATAGTGGTGGGGCTCATTCCCCTGGGCCTTTACTGTCCTTAGTTATCACTCTCCAATCAGTGAGGGCTCCTCTGGGGTAATGGTCTGTGGCACTTTGGAGCTATCTATGGATCCTTAAACTCTACTAGGGCCAGGAAAGTGTGGGTGAGCAGATTAGCATGCCGACCCACCACCACAGGGTTTTGTAAACCTTCCACCTTGGAAAGTACTCCCTGCACAGTGTCCGTATTGATACCCAGGGGGATGTCCAGGATAAGCATAGCATTTTGGGGGTCGATCTCCTCCCCAGTACACCACTCCACCAGCCGGTGCACAGCCACTTCTGTCGGGGTACCCATTTATTATTATTTTTTTTTCTTAACAGTGGTTTGTAAATATGGCCACTAGAGGACACACAATCCCAGCGGTGAGCCTCCAAGATGTAACCCCTAGATGGCGCTATCCCAGGGGCTACTACCCCTGCCTGATTTGCCACTAACAGGTTGAGGGGCCTGGATCCAATGGCGGGTGCCTCCACCCAGAGGTCAGGGTTTGCAATAGTTAAACTTACTTGGTCACAGCCCTCTGGGACACTGCAACCCCCCTTTCTTCCCACTAGTGGCCCACACAATATATCAGAATTACCTTCAACGTATACACTTACCCCCAGGACTAGTTCTGGCACTGGGACCTCCTGTGGAATAAGATACAGTGCAACAATCACAGTACAGTACTTTAACATAGACAAATACCTCAGGCAGCATAACTTTGCCAAAACAAGCAGCTCTGATTTATTTAGGGGGATATAACAAGGACAGGGGGAAATCAGGTTAATTAGCTTATCACTTTACTATCTACCTATGGCTCTGTGCACAGGCCTATCCCTACCAGTTACTGTCCCTGGGTACCCAAGCCCTAGTGGCTAGTCCAAACCGTGGCAGCTGGTAGGGCCCTTTCACACAGAGAAAAGGAAAATTAAACAGTCAGCAGTACAGTAATTCCATTTGGATTTAATGTGGCAATTCAACAGGGAGCAACCCTGAATTAGTACTCACGACCTCCAAACAAGATAGGGTCCTTCAACGTCAGCAGGGCTACTTTTCAGCTCCACGAGACTCTTCACACATTTATATGGTAAAAAAGAAAGTACTATACCAGGCAGGCTGCTTCTCTATCCCGATCGCGATTACTGCACAATACCCGGGAGAACACACAGCAGAGTCAGTTCCTGACAGACCGAGTGCAATTCAACAATTTCTTCAGTCTTCTACAGGGTGAGCATGGTTACTACTCTTCAGAGATCCTTTGATTCTTTTCACAGGACGGATTCAGTCCTAACAAGCAGTTACACAAGCTGCAGGCCGGAACTCTGGGCCTGCGCACGTTTTTGACTGAAACTGTACTGAAGGAGCACAGGGTTTCTTTCCCTTCACTTCCAGATCTCAAACTGAAAATCCAACAGACAAAACTGGCACTTCCTTTGAGTTCCTCCCAGTTCTTGACTGGATTGGTTGTCACTCACAATAGACTGCTTCTGTTGGTCCAAAAAGGCACCGAAGTCTAAACTACATCTCCCAGAGTCACTGCCCATACAATCCTCTTGTGGCTGGCTCAGATTATGAGTCCAAGTTCTGATTCGTCCAAGGCACCATTTTAGAGCTAGCTTACCCCACACTGATTGGTCCAGTTCAGCAGTTCAAAACCAGAATGGGGAACTAGGCAAACACAGTTCTGACTGCAAAGAAAGCAGGTTAGACAAACTGTAATTTCATTATTACTCTAAAAGATTTCTGGCAAACAGTTGCATCTTTCAGATAGGTTCCCTTTGCACTCCTAGTGACTGCAAAAATGGAGTGAATTGGCAGCAGTTCGAGTGGTACTCAAACAGAGAAACACACAATCCCCCCATATAAACTAATTATGTCTGCAAGCAGACAGCTCTTAAAGAGACAGTACCAGAGGCTCTAAAAACACTCACTGATAAATGGCTTAAATGCCAAAACACCATTCAGGCTTGGAGCATTCAAGCAAGCTCCTGGAAGTCTTTTGGGAACCCCCATTTGCAGGGGGGTTACACTTAAAAGTGGGTACAGACTCAAGGGGTATTTCATCCAGGGTGGAGATCGGGGGGGGGCAGGAGGGAGGCAAGTTTTTGTCTTGTGCCAAATACCATGGAGACATTTTTTTTTTCATTGAGTTTTAACTGACTTTTCAGGAGCCAGGCTTGTACTCGGTTGAAATCGCTTTGGAAGTTTGGGTGAACACTGACATGGGAGGGGGGCCTGAGGCATAGATAATGGTATCATCAGCGTATAGGTGCACGTTGGAGGTGAGACAGGCTGAGGGGAGGTCGTTTATAAATAGGGATTAAAGGATGGGGCCAAGGGTGGAGCCTTGGGGGATGCTCATGAGGATGGGTCGAGGGTTGGAGAGGGTGTCTCCTATTTGTACTTGCTGCATCCTGTTTCGGAGGTAGGAATGGAACCAGTTTATGGCCAGTTTGGCAAGGCTGAAAGAGCTCAATTTGCCCAGCAGTAGAGGGTGGGAGACTGAATCAAAGGCTTTAGCCAAGTCAATGAAAATGGCAGTAGTGGTTTGCCTGGTGTCCATGGTGGAGAGAATGGTACCGATTACTTGTAGTAAGGCGGTGGTGGTAGAATGAGATTTTCTGAAACCTGATTAAAAAGGGGAGAGGGAGCTGTTTGTAGAGAGGAAGGGGGATAATTTTGATAGCATGAGGTATTCTTGGATCTTGGCAAGGGATAGGAGGAGAGAGATGGGTCTATAATTTCCTGGGAGGGCGGGGTCACCACCTTTATGGAGAGGTAGGATTTTTGCAAGTTTTCAGGCAGAGGGGACTGTGGCTGTGTCGATCGAGAGGTTTAGTATGTGGGTTACAGGTGCGACTATGGCCGCTGTGGAGATGTGGAGCAGGCTGGGATGCAAGCCGTCAGGGCTGGATTTAGACTGGTTCAGAGAGGTGAGAGTAGTGTACATTTCCATGGGTGTGAATGGGGGAAAGTGGAAGCCGTGGTATGTGGGTGGGGGATTTGAGGAGGAGGAGGAGGTTGGGAGGGTGAGTCAGGCATGGTGCAGGAGATGAAGAAAGAGTTGAAGAGTTCGGAGACTATGGCAGGATCGGAGGCTATTTTGCCCTCAATGAGGCTTGGTGAGCGGCCAGTTGGGTCTTAAAATACTGGGCCTTAGATTGTCGAATAGCTTTGGTGCAGTTGTTTCTAAGAATTTTGTATGATAGGAGGTCACTGGATGTTAGAGAGGTTTTATAATGCCTCCAGGCCTTGTCTCTGACATGACACAAGGAGATGAGGTTGGCTGTGATCCAGGGGTGGTGATATTTCCTAACTCTGGCTTTCCTGAGCGGAGCATGGCGGTCCCATATGCTTAGGAAGATACTGCAGAAGTGGGTGAGGGCGGAGTCCACGTCGTGTGAGCCAGTCTGTGTTTGACAGGTCACGTTGAAGGGCGGATTTGTCAAGCAGGTGTAGGGGGCGGGTAACGATGAATTTGGGACCGGAGTGGAGTGAATGGATTTTTCGGATACAATAGGTTATGCATTGGTCGCTTAGGGCATCAGAAAGGATACCTGAGGCAGTGATCCTGTGGGAGTGGGAGGTCAGAATCCAGTCAAGAAGGGTGTGTTTTTGTGATCGGTGATTTAGGTGGGTGGGTTCCTGGATTATCTAGATGAAATTTAGGGCTTTGATCCTCAGGGCGGCTGGTTTTGCGGAGGAGAGCCAGTTTAGGTTGAAATCACCTAGTAGAATAAGTTCGCCATTTGAGGTGGTTGAAGAGATGGAGGAGATGGCTGAGATGAGCGAGTCGGGTGAAGGATTAGGAGGGTATATAGAACACCTATGTAAAGAGGGGTAGATGAGGGGAAGGATAGGTGGGCGACTAAAGATTCATGGGAGGATGAGCATGATTCTTTGAAAGTAACCGTGCACTTAATGGAGTGTCTGATATACAGTGCTACCCCCGCCTCACTTGCCACGGTCCTTCCGGATCAAGATACAGTTTGGGATGGTGAGTGAGGGGTGGAGATTTTGGCTGAGAGCCAAGTCTCTGTGATATGAAGTATGTCTGGTTTGTACTGTACTGACCAGAGAAGGCGTCTAATTTGGGGAGAAGGCGTATATGTATTAGCCAATGTGTTTGCATCACATGATATAAATGAGGTGTCTAGTGGCAATCCCCCACCCTCCAATGTCTCTTAGAGCCTGAAAAAAACACAGTACCGCAATGTCTTTTTCAGTCTGTAAAAAAGCCATCACTAATGCAACCCCCAGCCCGACCTCCCACTGAGCACCTGCCACCTCACACTCCCAGACTCCTCCTCCACACACACACACACACACACACACACACACACACACACACCACCTGAACAGACCCCAATGTGAAGATCCACTGTCCCATGGAAAACAGGTTTTGCTGCTGGAACCAGTGACTGCTATGTGAGAAATAAGGTATGTGCAGTTGAAAACCCACTGAAATACACTGAACTGCATTTACTTTATTTATCATATCGTAGTTCCCAGTTCCAGCAGCAAGATGTGTATTCAATTGGAGAGTGGATCTTCACATTGGTACCTGTTCAGGTGACTGATGGCATGTTGGGGAGTGTGGGGTGCAGGCTGGTGGCTGCTCAGTATGAGGTCAGGCTGGGGGGGTGAGAGTTGCATCACCACCCAGTCGGCCCTATTAATCCCTGTCTAGTGTGAGGCCCCATGTGCAAACTGAACTCTGGAGCCCCACATGCTCCCAGGATTCCTGTGTTTATCTCACTCCATTTTAAATTCTGTGACCATGTTAGCCCCCACCACCCCCTCTAGTAGGCTATTCCAGACATCCACCACCCTCTCTATGAAAAAATATTTTTTCATTTACCCTGAGCCTTCCCCCCCTCTAACTTCATTTTCTGCCCCCTTGACTTGGAGCATCTCTTACTTTCAATGATGCTTCCTTCATGTACTTTGTACGTCTCAGTCATGCCCCCCCCCTTCCTCCAGGGAATACATATTTAACTACTTTATTCTTTCCTAATAGGTCTTATACCGCAGGTCTTGCACCATTTTACTTGCCCTCCAGTGCACCACCTCCACCCTGTCTATGTTCTATCTCAGATGGGGCCTCCAGAACTGGACGCAGTATTCCCGGTGTGGTCTCATGAGTGTCTTACACAAGGGCAAGATTACCTCCCTCTTTGTACTTGTGATACCCCTCTCTAAGCATCCAAGCTTCTGGCTAGCCTTTCCAGCCACCTTATACGAACATAAAAACATATGAATGTGCCAACAGAAACAGACCACCCGGTCTATCTAAGTCTGCTCGAGTGTGCAGCCAACACTCTTAGTTTGCAGCTGCCCCACCCCTCCCTTTGTCATCCCACTGCCACCCCCACCCAATCCTCACTCTCCCTGTTCCTGTCCCATGCCCTTTTGAAGCTGTTCACAGATTTACATGATACCAGCCATTCTGGTAGGACATTCCATTTTGCTACCACTCTCTGTGAAATAGTATCTCCTCATTTCCTTCCTAAATCTTCCCCCTTCTATTCTTAGCCTGTGCTCCCTGGTGACCCTCCCTCTCCTTAACTTAAAGACCTCATCTGCCCTATCCTTATTGAGTCCCCTCAGATACTTGAATGTCTCTATCATGTCCCCCCTGTGCCTTCTTTCCTCCAGGATGCACATATTCAGGTTTCCCAGCCTGCTGTCATAGTCTCTCCCCTCCATTCCACATATCATCTTTGTTGCCCTCCTCTGCACCCCCTCCAGTAGCCTGATATCATGCTTTAGGTATGGCCTCCAAAACTGCACACAATACTCTAAGTGCAGCCTTACCAGCGACCTGTAGAGGGGCAAGATCACCTCTCTTCGCCTGGACAAAAAAACCCTCGCTATGCACCCCAGCATTTTGTTCGCTTTTGCAGCCATTCTCCTGCACTGAGCAGTGCTGTTCATGGTCCCTGTTATCATTACCCCTAGGTCCTTCTCCTCCTCAGTGATCCCCAGCTTAACCCCCCCATAAGCCAGCATTCTCTCCTTGGGTTCTTCACCCCAAAGTGCATAACCTTACACTTTTTTGCATTGAACCCCTGCTGCCACCTCCCTGACCACTTCTTTAGCTTGCATAGGTCCCCTGCAGCTGCTTCCATCCCACCTACCATCCACCACTGCTACGATTTTGGTATCATCAGTGAACAGACTTACCTTGCTCACCACCCCATGTGCAATGTCTGATATGAAGAGCCCAAACAATACTGGCCCCAAAACAGAGCCCTGTGGCACCCCACTCATCACCGGCCTTGGAGTTGAGAGCTCCCCTCTCACTATCACCCGCTGTAGCCTGCCACTCAGACAGCTTGTAATCCAGTTTATCATTTTTGCCCCTACCCCTACACTAGTTAGCTTCCCCACAAACCGCCCATGAGGCACCAAATCAAAGGCCTTGCTGAAGTCCAAGTAAAGAACATCCACCGCATGACCCTTATCCAGCTCACCTGTCCCCAGACATAATATTGTATGAGGTTGGTTTGACAAGACTTCCCCAAGACAAACCCATGCTGCCTCACATCATGTAGGCTATTGTCCTCCAGGTATAACACCAGTTTTTCCTTTAGTATCGTTTCCATGAGTTTGCACACTACGGAGGTGAGACTTACCGGACAATAATTACCCAGTTCATCCCTTGGCCCGTTCTTGTGTAATGGTATTACATGTGCCATCCTCCAGTCCAGTGGCACACATCCCGACTCCAGTGAGGTGCTGTACAGATCTGCCAGTGGCTCTAACAACACCTCCACCATCTCCCTCAGCAGTCAGGAGTGGATACCATCCAACCTTGGTGCCTTGTCTACCTTCAGTGCCCTCAGTCTCTCTAGGACTCTATTTACCTCAATTCTTCCATCTGTCGCCTCCTCTCCCCCTGACCCCACCCTGCCAGCTCATGCAGTTAGCAGTCCCCCCTTTTCTTCCGTGAACACTGAGCAAGAGTATTCCTTCAGTGCTTCTGCCTGCTTCTCCCCCTTTTCCATCCACCCCCACCCCTTTTTATCCTCACTATTGTCTCCTTGCACTTCCTTTTCTCCCTGATGTATCTGAAAAAGCTCCCCTCCCATTAATTCCCTGTGCTAATACGTAGATACATAGACAGTGTTGGCAGATAAGGGCCTATGGCCAACCCAGTCTGCCCATTTGAGCTTGTAAGTTCAGTTTGTTTTCCTAGAAGTCTGTTGCCCCTTACCCCTGACCTCCAGAATTCCTTTATGTCTATCTCATGCCTTCTTAAATCCCGTGATTGTTTCAGCCCCCACCACTTCCTCTGGCAGGGTGTTCCACCTGTCCACCACCTGTTCTGTGAAGAAATTCTTTCTCATGTTTCCTCTGAATCGTCCTCCCTCCAACTTCATCCCATGCCCTCTAGTCCTGGAACATCTTTTTCGCTTAAAAATAGTGTTTTCCTGCACCCTGTTCCTCCCTGTAAGATACTTGTATGTCTCTATCATATCCCTCTCCCTCCTCTCCTCCAGGGGTACATGTTCAGTTCCTTCAACCTGTCTTCATAGAACTTGTGATGCAATCCATGTACCATCTTTGTTGCCCTCCTCTGAACCTTCTTTACCCTGTCTATGTCCTACGAGGTATGGTCTCCAGAACTGTACACTGTACTCCAGGTGGGGCCTCACTAGTGTCTTGTATAGCGAATTCTGACCTCCCTTTCCTGCTGGTGATGCCCCTACCTATACATCCCAGCATCCTATTTGCTTTACCTGCTGCCTTGTCACACTGTTTCCCTACCTTGAGGTCATCAGAGATGATAACCCCAAGATCCCTTCCCTGCTTGATGCATGCTATATCTTCACCCCCCAACTGATATATTGTGCCAGGGTTTTTGTGCCCCATATGCATTATCTTGCACTTCTTTGCACTGAATTTCAACTGTCAAACCCCTGACCATTCTTCAAGTTTCTGCAGGTCGCTTCTCATTCTGTCTACACCTCTGGTGTGTCTACTCTGTTACATAGCTTTGTGTCATCAGTGAACAGTGAAATTCTGCCTTCTAGGTCCTGCACAATGTCACTGATGAAGATGTTGAATAGGACCGGTCCCAGCACTGATCCCTGTGGTACTCCACTGGTCACTCTTCCTCTGTGGAGTGACAGCCATTTACCACCACCTCTGTGTCCTGCCACCCAGCCATTCCTACCCACCACCACTACTGTCCTGCCCACACCCATATTCCCCAGTTTGTGTAATAGTCTTCTATGTGGCACAGTGTCAAAGGCCTTGCTGAAGTCCAGATAGGCCATGTCCACTGCCCTCCCTGATCCACCTCCCTAGTCACCCAGTCAAAATTCAGTGAGGTTGGTCTGACATGACCTCCCCTGGTGAAACCATGCTGCCTTGGGTCCTGTAGTCCATTGACAACCAGATGTTCCACCAATCTCTCCTTCAGTAGTGCTTCCATGATCTTCCCACTACCGAGGTGAGGCTGACTGGTCTGTAGTTCCCTGCTTCCTCTTTGTTCCCACTTTTGTATAAGGGGACTACATCTGCTGTCCTCCAGTCTTTGGGTACTCTCCCGTGTTTCCAGTGATCGGCTAAACAGGATAGCCAGAGGTTCAGCCACCACCTCTCTTAGTTCTTTAAGGACCTGGGTGCACCCCATCTGGCCCCATTGCTTTATCAACTCTTATTACTTCCAGTTCCTTCAGGACCCTTTTCTCGTAAAGGGACTTGTGTCCATTTTGCACCATTCTCACCTCTTGTACCCTTCAGACCCATTACCCACCTCTTCCTCAGTAAAGACTGAGCAGAAATACCTGTTCAATATGTCAGCTTTACTGTTGTCATCCTCCAAGCGGCCCCCATCCTCCCCTTCAGTCTCACCTATCCCTCCCTTTGTCTTTCTTTTTTTTTCACTTATGTACCTGTAAAGGTTTTGTCCCTCTACCCACTGATTTTGCAAAGTGCTCTTCTGTCTGAGCTTTGGCTTCCCTTACTGACCTCACTGCCTCCCTTGCTTCTCCTGGTACTTCTCCCTATCCCTTCTGCCTGTGTCTTTTTGTATTGCCTGAATGCAATCTTTTTGGCTTTCACTTTCTTTGCTACCTCTTTGGAAAACCATAATGGTCTCCTCTTCCTTTTCCTTGCTAACCTGCTTAATGCATAATTCTGTTGTTCTTGTAATCCCATTTTAAATACCACCCACTGTTCCTCAACCCCTGATTCCTGTCCCATTCCCCTTAATGCCTCTTTCAAGTATCTCCCCATTTTCCCAAAGTCTGCCCCCCTAAAATCCAGGATCGTGTTTTGTGTGGTTTGGTTCTGCTCTTTCTGTGATTTCAAACCACAATGACTGGTAGTCACTGTTTCCCAGGTGCTCCCCCACTGTTACCCCCATCACATTGTCCTTGTTTGTGAGCACAAGGTCCAGTATTGCCTTCTGCCGAGTTGGTTCCATGACCAGTTGCTTGAGGAAGGCACCCTGAAGGGAGTCCAGGATAAATCTGCTCCTAGTTGATACTGCTGCTGAGATGCTCCAGTCCACGTCTGGAATATTGAAGTCTCCAACCAGTACTACCTCACCCTTGTCTGCCATCCTTTGGATGGCTAGCATCAGCTCCCTATCTGTTTCTTCCTCCTGGGCTGGTGGTCTATAGACCACACCTGTGCGGATGGCTGTCCCCATTTTTCTTTCCAGCTTAACCCACAGTATCTCTCCCCCATTTAATCTAATCTCAGCTCCCTCTGGGCCTTGGCTTCTCTCACTTTTCTGGTCACCTCCCTGGACCATCTTGCATATTCCTCCCTGTTCACTTCCTTCCCTGTCCTCTTAAACCTTTGGTGCACCACTCGTTTTGCCCTCACCACCTCCACAACCTCACTGTTTAACCAGCATGGTTTTCTTGCTGTGCTCCTCTTACTATGTGCCTTGGTGCAGGCTTCTGTTACTTCTGTAACCCCCCATTTAATAATGTCCCATTTCTGCTTCACATCCAACTCCTGCCTTATGCCCTCCAGTTTCCATTTCAGTACTTCCTGCATCCTCTCAAAGTCCGCCCCCCTGAAGTTTACTACCCAAGTAATGGGGTAGCAATGCCTACTTTCTCTTAGCTACTCCAAGATGACAAATCCCAGGTCCCTTTCCAGCTCTGTGACTGTCAGCATGCCCCCTCCTAGTTAGTACTTTGTCACTGGGTGCTTGTGCCCTATGTGCATGATCCTGCATGTCTCTGCATTGAATCCTAACTGCCATTCTTCAGACCATTTCTCCAGTTTTCTAAGGTCTTCCTTCATTCTTTCAAAACTCCCCAGAGTGTTCATTCTGTTGCATAACTTTGTATCATCTGCACAGAAGCATATCTTCCCCTTAAGTCCATCTGCAATGCCCCCAATAAAGACATTGAAGAGTACTGGCCCCAACACTGACCCCTGTAGCACCCTGCTCATCACCTCTCCCTCTTCAGAGTACTCCCTGTTTACCACAACCCTCTGCTTCCTGCCATTTAGCCAATTCTCCACTCACAGAACTATTTTAGGATCCACCCCTAGGCTGCACAGTTTGTTAATTAGCCTTCTGTGGGGGACAGTGTTGAAGGCCTTTCTGAACTCAAGATAGGCCATATCCACCATACCTCCTTGGTCCACTACCTTAGTTATGCAGTCGCACCATAGATTAGTACAATGAGTTAGTACAAAACCCAGTGTTTATCCTAAATTCAATAAAAGTTGCGGTTAGATATTTAAGTAAATAAATGCCATATAAGGAGAGTATGTGTGTTAGTGTGTGTGTGGCAATGTTCTGTATGTGTAGACAGTGCACTGCTGTGTTGCACTGGAATATATATGTGTACCGTATATGTATTAGTTAATGTGTATGCATCACAACAATTATAAAGTAAAGTTAGGTGACTCAGTGTTTAGTGCACAAATTGCTAGTCAACAGTCCCCCGCTATCTAGATCAGTTTCAGCCTAATGCATGTCATTGTTGATTTTAATGAGTTGTCTAGTGGCTGCCCCCCCCCCACCCTCTGATGTCCCTTGGAGCCTGAAAAGAGGAAAACGTTCCGTCAGTGTCTTTTTTTATCTGTAAAAATGTGTGTAGACAGTGCACTGCTATGTCACTCTGGAATATATATGTATGTATGTGTATATGTACTAGTCAATGTGAGCGTATAACAACAATTAATAAGTGCAGTTAGGTGGCTTAGTGGTTAGTGCAAAAATTGCAAGTTTTCACATTTTTCTTCCCACAATATCATTATTTTGCAGCTGTATTGACTCTTGCTAGAATTTGTTTTCTGCTAGTGATGCCTCTCCCTATGCATCCCAAGATCCTGCTGACCCTTCTAATCACCTTCTCATACTGTCTGGCCACCTTTAGGTCCTCAGATATAATTATTCCTAGATATCTCTCCTGTTTGTAGCCAACAGTACCTCCCCCCTCACTGAGTAATCCTCTCTTGGGTTCTCATGACCTACATGCATAATTTTGCATGTCTTTGCATTGAATCTCAACTGCCATACATTTGACCAATCTGCCAGGTTGCCCAGGTCCCTTCTCATGCTTTCCACCCCTCCTGGTGTGTCTACCTTATTGCAGAGCTTTGTGTCATCTGCAAAGATGTATACCTTCCCCTCAGCCCCTATGCAGTGTCACTTATGAAGACATTAAAGAGTACTGGGCCTAGCACCGATCCCTGAGGCACTCTACTGGTCATCTCCCTTTCAGTAGACTGAACTCTGTTCACTACCACCCTTTGTGTCCTACTGCTCTGCCAATTTCTAACCTAGTTAACTACCCCCAGATCTGATTCACATGCTTCTCAGTTTGTTTATTAGCCTTTTATATGGGATGGTATTGAAGGCTCTGCTAAAATCAAGGTAGGTCACATCTACTGGCCCTCCCTGATCAATGTCTCTTGTCACCCAGTGGAAGAAATCTGTCAGGTTTGTTTGGCAAGATCTGCCTGCTGTGAAACCATGCTGTCTTGGATTCTGCTGTCCACTGGATTCAAGGTATCTCACAGTCTTTTCCTTGAGTAATTATTCAATCAAGTTTCCTACCACTGAGGTTAGTCTGACTAGCCTATAGTTACCAGCCTCCTCCTTGCCCCCACTCTTATGGAGAGGGACAACATCTCCCTCTTCCATTTTGCTGGAACCATGCTCATTTCTAATGATTTGTTGAACAAGGCTTTCAGTGGTCCTGCTAGCTGCTTTCTGGGATGTATTCCATCCAGCCCTATTCCTTTGTCAATGTTTTGTTCTTCTAATTCCGTTAGTACTCCCTCTACTGTGAATGGACTGGAATCTATACTTTTGCCCTTGGAACTTCTTACACCTAGCTTTGTTCCCTCCTCGTCCCCTTCTACCATGAACATTGCAGAAAAATGTTTGTTTAGAATTTCTGCTTTTTTTCCGGTCTCCTTCTTTGACCCCCTGTCTTCCATCTTCATTTTCACAATCCCACCTCTGTTTTTTCTCTTCCCACTAATGTATCTAACAGAAGGTCTTGTCTTCGGTATTTAAATGCCTTGGTTATTCTTTCCTCTGTCTGTGTCTTAGCCTTTCTGACTGCTTTCCCCACATCCATTTCCCAGATACATTCCTTAATGTTCCTTCTTCTGATTTTCTTTATATTTTCTGAATTATATCTTTTTACCCTCACCCCCCCGCCTCCTCCTATGAGAACCAGAGTGTTTTTGTCTTCCTCTTTGTGTTAATAATTTGCCTACCACAAAGGCTTGTGGCTTCTGTTATGGCTCCCTTAAGATGTGCCTGTTGCTTCTCTACATCTCCTTTTCCCACTCTACCCCCTAGAACTTTCCTCAGACATACCTCCATCTTTGCAAATTCGACCCTTTTGAAATCCATTACCCATGCCTTTGTGTGGCTGGATTCCTCGACTATACTCATGTTAATTCATACCGTACTGTGATTGCTGGACCTCAGGTGACTCCCTACTTGTGCATCCATCACCCATTTCTCAGTTGTTGAGCACCTGGTCCAATATTGCCCCATCATGGATGTGTTCTACCACTAGCTATTTGAGTCCCGCCCCCTGAAGAGCTTCCATGATGTTTCTGATCTTTGCTGTGGCTGAAGTATGGGGGTCCCAATTGACATCTGGCAAATTAACGTTTTCCACCAGCAATATCTCCCCTTTTACTGCCATTTTGTGGATTATTTCCACTTGCACATTGTCTAACTCCTTCCCCCTGTGCCAGAGGTCTGTAGATCACACCTACTTGAATGGCAGTACCATTCCCCATTCCCAGCATGACCCACAGTGCCTCCCCTACCTTCCTTATGACCTGTACTTCTGTAATTTTTATTTCCTCCCTAATGTAGATTGCCACTTCTCTCCCTTTTTCCTACCCTATCTTTTCAGAACAGAGTGTACCCTGGCACAGCTATATCCCAGTCATGGTTCCCTGTATACTATGTCTCAGTCAAAACAACACTGTCTAGGTCAGTCTCTAACAACAAGGCCATTAAGTCTGAGATTTTATTTGCCAGGCTGCAAGTGTTTGTGCACATGACTTTCCATGGTCTGTCAACACACTTTAATTTTTCCTACCTCGACCTCGTGTTTTACTTCTAGTTTCTTTCTAGTAGGTATACTACTGAATCCGACTTCCATTTGTTTTCCTTTACCTCCCTTCGTGTTGTTGCTAGTCCTTTTTGCATTCTGTGAGTAATTTCTCTTTTGGGAGGAGTTAAGAGATAAGTTCATATCTTCTAGGGTGTCTTTGATAGGTTCCTTAGTCTCCAGCTCCCCCTTCCCTAGTTTAAGTGCCCAATGCACACATCAAATGTTTGTGCTCTTACTCCTTCCCTTATTAGGTGCAGTCCATCATACCTGAACAGCCTCTTCTCCCAAAAGTTTCCCTTGCATCAACAGGGGTGTAGCCAGGAATTTTTAACTTGTACCTGAGAGCTGTTGTCCACACACCATAAACACAAAGCCAAATATTTACTACCCTGCCATACAAAGATTGCCCCCCAGACATCGATATGTAGTAGTAAGCCAATGATCCTGCTATATTCACAGTATTTTATTTTAACACACACACTACCACTCAGACAGAAGTTGGCTGGCTTTTAGTTACTGTGTTTAAGATTCATTGCGATAGCTTCTGTACCATATCAAGGTACGCTTCTGTACCATATCAAGGTAGCCAGCCTTACAGAAGTCCATTCACATCAGCACTCATGGTGTAGCAGATGTACACTTAAGGCCAGAACAAAAACCATGTTATTTTGAGCAGACATGATAGACCCAGACGTCTCCTTCTGCTGGCTATTTTCTTATGTTCTCATGTTCTTAAATACTCAGTCAGGTCACACATACAGTTCGGGCCTCTAAGTTTAGTACCCACACATCTTCCAAAGGCTGAGGTAGGAATGCCTTCAGGGTGATGGAGAAGGGAGGAGCTTGACATCTGCTGCATGCTGTGGAACTGTGGAGTAACTTCAGAAGCAGGGTTATAGAAAGGTGTTTGTAAGATTTTTAACAGGTATGTCACCATTGCCTGTGCAATATTTATGAGTTTTGGATATTCTGTAACCTTTCCAGGTCACCTTGTGTTACCAAAAAGCAGCTGGGATTCAGCTGTCTGTGTTCTGTTCCCACTCCATGGTTAAGGCTGACTGCATTTGTGAGTGAGAACTGTGACATTAGGTGGAGCTAGAGTGAGAGAGATGAGGAACAGAGAGTTGTTCGGACTGATTTATATCTTTGAAAGACACCCACTGGTAAGGAAGGAAGAATTGAAGGAGGTGAATCTTGGTGCAGCAAAGGAATGTGGATATGAATGTTAAGTGACTCTTGTTACTTTTCAGAGAACTGAAAAACTGTAATCTTATAAGGGCTAAGACTTTTTCCTTTCCTTTTTCCTCTGATCCACAGCACTGTTTGATCGCTGTATGTGTGCACCTTTTATGTGTGTACTTTCATACATTTTATCGTTCTATTCCTATTTTAGTTTTAACATTTTAAAGTATTGTGCCACAAGTCACACAATCAGAGAGGCCCAAAAACATAAGTCTACAGTACCTGTGCTGGCATTTTTCTTTTGTCAATTGCCCATGAGCGTTTATACATATGCAGACCTTTTGTTGTCCTGAGTTATTGTTAATTTTAAGTTGTAGACTGAGTCCAGAGCATTTTGAAGATACTAGTATCTAAAGTGGTTGGATAAATACCAGTGAGTTATATATCTCCATGCTGGTAAAGAATCATTTTATTTAGCACATATTTCTATGCCATAAAAGACCTCAGCATTAACTACCTAGCTAAGAGCTAATTTTCTGGATGCTGAGGTAGTTAACGCTGTTACTAGATTTACATTTGCCAGGATACCTGTATATAAGCATGACATTTTGAAATTTCCTAATTCATGTTTGATTGTTTATATCCAGAATTTTTAAAAATAAAACACATTTTGCATAGCATAAGGTTTATAAAGGATTATATTGGAATAACTTGAGCCTAGATTATTACGTCATGGTTTCAACAAGAAGTGGTAAAAATAGCTCCCTGAACTTTAGTACCCTAGTGGAGCCAGTACTAGGGAAGGGGAAGAAACCTAAAAGAATACAGAAAACTATAACAGAAGGGGAAAAGACATCAGTTAAATTGTCTCAAGAGAAAGAAAGCAAACTATCTAAAATAATTGCTTTTTTTCCTGAACATGCAGATGCCTCCATAAACTTATCTACACCTAAGTCTGATCCAAAACAACTTAAAGATGGGGACATAATTAATCTAGTTTCTCAAGAAAATCTCACAGAGGGGAATAATACTGCAACTCATAAAGCACAAGATGGGAATATTTTTTTCACTTACATACAGCTGGGAAACAGCTGAACTGCAAAAATGTGAAGAAGATAATTTAGTCTTAGACTCCTGTGAGGAGTTTTGTCTCCAAGAATACGCCATCTTTGGAGAAACTATACCCAATCAAACAATGATTAACTCGTATATCCCTTCCCCCACACACACACACACTCATAGAGGGAAAAAGGACTGAAGAAGTTTGAAAAGAATTAAGGGGGATAAACTGGCCTCAGTTTTACAAGAGCTGAGTAATACTAGAGATGGAGTTAAGAAATTAGAAATGGAGTAGGGAGAGCAATATTTTAGGGATTATCAAATAGGAGGGGGATTTAGTACAAAAAAAACTAAGATTAAAAAATCAGACACCAATCCAAATCAGACTGTGCATTCAATACAGTATAATAAGGACTACTTTATGAATGAAGGAGATTTTACACCCAGCTCTGTTTTGTCTAGGCAGATGCTGGAGATGATTAAATGTATGTATTATGGAAATGTACTAATTCTGGAAAATATTGTGGCCCTTAAGGAAGAGGTTTCTTCCCAGAAAGTCGATGTATTTAGGAATAAGATTTTGCTGGAACAGATAGGAAATTTGGGAGAAAGTAATGAGCCTAAATCAAGCATAGAGATCAGAATTACACAAGGGGGTTTAATATAAGCTAACTACAAAAGACACCTATTATTCTAGACAGAACATCAGAGGAAAACTCAATGCATAAAGCACGGCAGAAAAAAAGGGAAAAGATAACGAAATACAGCCTTATTCAAATTACAGCAGAATATGAAAAGAAACAATATTCAGAATGGGAGAGTAAAGTTATCTCAGTTTTTGAATAGAACATAACAGGAAAACAGTCTAATGGGAAAATCAGGAAATAAATTGTTGCATTTATGATGCACACTCTTAATTTTCAAATCCCAACTTATGCAATTGATAACGTAAGAATTTGTGATGAAACTTAACTAACAACACAAATATATATATACTATTCAAAAATGCTCGTGTGGTGGACACAATTCTTGAAAAAGCTACATTATTGGATACATTTGGTATTCTTATAACAACTCCAAAAGTTTTACAGCTACTATAAATATAACACGAAAGGGGGAAAGTGAAAAACATAATGAAGGCATAAGAAATGTGATATCTAAAATATCTAAGGGACAAACAATGAATGATGGCCAAGAGAAAGAAAAAAATCCAGTTATGCAGACTCAGGAATCAAATGCAAAATGACAGGAACTCAATGATAGGGAGAATGTCATGGACATAAAAATATTGTAATGGAATATAGAGGGTATAAAATATAAATTGACTGACAAGGAAATCAAGGATTTTCTTGGGACCTTTGATGTGCTGTGTTTACAAGAGACCTGGATCAATCACTATGAAACATGCTTGATACTAAGATTTACTGTCTTTACTGTGTATGGGGTCCCTGCAGTAAAAGAAAAAAAGCAGGGCTGCCTGAAAACTGGACTTATTACTCATCTGAATACCTCATTGAGCTTTAGAATAACTAAAATGAAATGCCTTAGTAATTATGTATTCCAACTAAAGATGGAAAATGGCAAAACAAAATTATTATTAATTAATGTATAGATACCTACACAAATAAATAAATAAATGGATGTGTGAATAAACACCAAAGAAACATTTGAAAATCTAATAGCTTAACAAAAGGTCAGCCCAGTTTTGATGGTAGGAGACTTTAATGCCCAAGTTACAGATGGGAAATATGCAAGAGATCTATATAAAGATCTCGTGCAGTGTCTCCCAGCAATAAACCATAAAATAAGTTATTTTAGGAAACTTAAAGATAAAAAATATTATAAAAGAGAGAAGGATTTAATAACTTTCTTCTCAGAGAATAACTTTATATTAATGAATGGACAATCAACTGGGGATCAGGAAGGAAGTAATACATATATAGGACCCATGAATTCTTCCATAATTGATCTAGTTTGGTCAATGTGGAAGCACCTAGTATACAGTAGTACAACATTTATATCTATTAGAATCTGCCAACTTTATCAAAATAATACAATAATGGCAAAAAATAAATCTCTATATAGGGCCTCTTTGCAAAACACATACAATAAAGATTTTGGGTCAGAAAACATGGTTCAATAACACCTACAAAAAAAAAAAGCTAAACAGAAATTAAATTAGATGGCTAGAGCAATAAAACAAAGGAGAACCAGAAAGATTATCAAAGACTTAAACAGAGCAAGGGATGCCTATAAGCAGTTGTTAGAACAAAGAAGAATAAATATAACATCAAACAATGGGAAAAGTTGAGAAAAGCTGCCATAGTGAAAGATAACAAAACATTTTGGAAAATTGTTAGTGAATGATACAGTCAATATTCAACTAAAATAGAAAATTATGTCATGCCAGAAGTCTGGGAGACTCATTTTTGGAAATTATATTTCTCAGAGGTAGAGGAACTTTGGATACATAATAATGAATATACTGACTGGAGGAGGTATATTATACCCAGTCCCAATGGTTATAGGGGAAACTGAAATATTTCAAGCATTAGTCATGATAACTTTGAATAAAGCCCCTGGACCTGACTGTATTTTGGGTGATGTATATAAAACCTTTTGAATTGGTGGATCTCAATCTTTGTTATTTTATTCAACTCCTTGATACAGAGGCATACTATCCCAAATAGTTGGAAGGGGAGAACAGTCCTCCCATTACTAAAGAAAGGATACCCAATGGACCCCAGCATGTATTGACCTATAAGTCTGATTAACATTTCATAGAAAGTATTTTGTAAAATTATATTATATTGACTCCATTCCTGGTTTAGCAATAATTCAATACTAAGTGAATATTGGAATGGTTTTAGAGCTGGTAGATCTACTGTTTAGCATTATATTTCAAAACATTTGATATGGAAATATGTTACAGTTAAAAAAAGTATGTTATTTTGTTATTTCATGGATCTATCAGTAGCACTTGATGGTATAAGTAAGGCATTTCTGTGGGAAAATTTGCAGAATTTGGGTCTTGATTATACACTTGTGAGCATTCTTATTAGACGGCATAAGGATACTTAGGCCCAAACACAATATAGTCAACAGGGACTGACAACAGCAAATATTAATATGAACCCAGGGGTTTGTCAGGGATGCATATTGGCCCCAACTTTGTCCAGTTTATACATTAATCCTATTTTGAAGAATCTTAATAATTCTGAATACTAGTCACCAAAAATTGGAAATGATAGAGTTTTGCTCTTGGCATATGCAGATAATTAGGTATTGATGTCTACATCTTTTCTGGGACTTCAAATGAAGTTGAATAGCTTTACAAAAATGTGAAAAGCTGATAGCTTGAATATAAACAAAGGAAAAATGAATGTAATAATTTTTGGTAATAAATCAAAACTAATGCCTAAAGCCATCATAAATCATTAAAGAATTGTAACTGATAAATATTATCTTTTTTAGGATTAATTTTTGTGCAAAATAACTCCTAGAAGAGTCACATTTTGCTTACATAGTCTAGAATGAAAGTGGCATCTAACGCTTCAAGGCTGTTTAATTCCGAACTTGGCAAAAGTACAATTAAGGGAACTATTTGGGTTCTTAATGCTAAATTGAAGGCTAGTGCAGAATTTTGTATGCTTCAGAAGAATGGGCTGATACAAACTTAAAAGATCTTGCATGCATCATTAAAAAATGATATCATTATATTCTGATGGTACAACACTCAGTTCCTGCAGAAGTTCTCAGAATGGAACTTGGACAATTTTCTCTGGAAACTATGGTAATAAAAAAAAAGTGTTTGTGCTTGGACTTTTTCATCTGCCTGAGATCAGGATGCCTAGATGGCATCTGTAAGAGGAAATTGCTTTGCAAAGTCGGGCTTTATTTCCCTAAATATTAAACTAATTCAAAAAGAACTTTACCCAATGGGACTAGGTCACCTTCTCTATGAAATTTGCACAAGACCAAAAGAAGAAATTTCATCAATAGTAAAATTGAGGGTTAGGGACTTGGCAATTGTGAAAGATCTAAGAAGAATCCAAAATCTCAAATTTTACAGATGGTATGAAAAAATTAAAGTAGGACATTAATTAGAACCATATTTGCTTAAAATTTTAAACCCTCAAAGTAGATGATTAATTGCAAGGTTTCGATTAGAGCTTTATGCAGCTAAATATATACATTTTAGACAAAAGAGGGAAGGGGTAATGTATCACCTCTGTGATTGTAGGAATGGAGTAGAAGATGACATGTAATTTTATGTTGTTTTAGTGTGCTCTATCCATGCAAAAACTGGAAAGGAGTGGTGTGGAGAAATCCTTGCAAGTCCTGGCCTTCCTTCTGACCTTGTATTAAGTTAACTCTTTGCTACTGTTGATGTTGATACAGTAAGCAAACTTGTAGGATAGTCTTTTAGAGGGGTGGTGATCACTGGGACAGAGGGGTGCTTACAGATGAATATTACTTTGTAAATATGGTGTAGCGCACTCACCCCTGTCTTGGAACAAAAATGAAATGACATATACGTGTTATTCATGTTTAATTCCTCCAAAAGGCACCAAACAAGGCAGTGTAACAGGCCAAGGCAGAAACATTTTGCCCCTCTTGTGTTTCACTGACCCATTCGGACTTCCTTAAAGATAGTGAATACAATAATGAGGTGGGTTTACATACATCATTCATGATTCAAAAAATATGTGTTAACCAATCAAATAATACTTGCCACAGCCAATCAGAGGCTGTAATCACACAAGTGCTGAAAATCAATAATATTACAAACACCACAGTGACAAATCAGTATATTTAGTTAGAAAACAAACTCATTTAGCATGTATTGGAGTTTCTAGGCAGTTAGTCCAAATTCTTATAGTGCTCTTCTGCCATACTGGAATTTAATTTATTGCTCCTTTATGATGGTTTCTTTACATCAAATCAAACATTCTTCCTCTATCCCAGAGAGCCTAACATTAAAGAACAACACAAGAACAATAAATAAAGATGGAGGTAATCTCTATCACATTCCAACTATGTGTGTATTCAGATACTGTACTCCTGGGGGGGGGGGGACTCTACCTTCTCTTTTTCTTCAGAAAGGGTTTGAGCTCTAATTTATCATTCAGACCTAGTGACGTAACAGCTCCCAGCTTGAAAATCCATTCCTGCTCCTTCTCATTTAGAACAGCTTCAATGGCTGTCCCCCCGACATTCCTAGGTACAGACTCCCGACCACTAGCTGTGACCTTACATTTATCTCTACCAGTCCAACATTTTAAATGTTGAGCCATAGCATATTCACAGTTTAAATTCTTAATGGCCAGAATATGTTCATTCAGCATCAGATGAAGTTTGCGTTTAGTTTGCCCTATGTGGAACTTGACACATGTACAGTCCAATTTATATATTACTGCTTCTGTGTTTCAGTTAATAGCACCCTTCACTTTTTCCATCTTGCCATTTCTTGGATTAATGAAGGAATCTGTTTTCAGCATGAAAAAGCAGATATTGCAAAACCCATTTCATTTTGATCCCCATTTTGGCCTGAATGTTGTTCTTCTAGTTTTGTTTTGATAGCTATGCACTAGTTCATCTCTCAAATTGGGGCCCCTTCTGTATGATATCCTAAGTTGCTTCTCAAAGATGGAAACAATTGGGGGTAGGCCTTGCAGGATCTGTAAATTGTTTTTAACAATTTGAACAATTTCTCTGCTAGCCCCTCCACAGGTACTGTAGTTTCAAAGGTTATGGCATCATCTGTTTCTGTTTGTGGGCCTTTTGGTTCAATCAATGTGTCACATAGTATGGCATCAACTGTATCGCTGGCTCTAGTGATGTCTGTATCAATGTGCATCCTTTCCTTGAACTCTCCTGACAGCTCATCAGCCCTACATTAACCCTTTTATTGTACAGTTAATTAGTACCACAATTTCTCCTTACCCTGGACTAACTGCCTAGACACTCCAATACATGCGAAATGAGTTTGTTTTCTAATTAAATATATTGATTTGTCACTGTGGTGTTTGTAATATAATTGATTTTCAGCACTTGGGTGATCACAACCTCCGATTGGCTGTGGCAAGTATTATTTGATTGGTTAACACATTTTTTGAATCATGGGTGATGTATGTAAACACACTTCATTATTGTATTCACTATCTTTGAGGAAGCCTGTATGGATGGGTGAAACATAAGAGGGGCAGAATGTTTCTGCCCCAGTCTGTTACACTGCCTTGTTTGGTGCCTTGTGGAGGAATTAAATGTGAATAACACACATGGTGTGAGTCATTTCCTTTTTGTTCCAAGACAGGGGTGAGTGTGCTACATCATATTTACAAAGTGATATTCATCTGTAAACGCATATCCCTCCCAGTGATCACCACCCCTCTAAAAGACTGTATGGTGAGGCACGGGTTAAAGCTAAAAACCTGTCACAAGGAACTATTCTCACATCCGGGTTAAGTTGGAGAATTCTGCTATTGGTGTCAGTGCACAGGACATTACTGAGGAGGTGAATGTTTTTTCTTCACTCTTCCCGGATGAGCCAACACAGAACCCTTTGCTCAATGCAGCTGCAGCCACTTCGCCGGAACGTCATACCACCAATGAGGAACTGAATTTACCAATGGACACCATCAAGGAAGCATTTCACATACTGGAGAAACTGGCAAAAAGGAGCAAGTGAGTATTTTGGGAGAAACACGCAAAGTGTGCATATCTTGAGGTAAATAGAGCTCCTAGAGGCTTAAGAATTCAAAAACGACCAGTGTCAGGAGAACTTAGACATAATTAGGTGAAAAAAATAGGATGCATTAATGCAGGAAACCTCACAGGAAATTATTAAAATAATTATCAGGGATGATGAAGAATTAATGCAGGCACTCAAAATTGGTATTGATGTGCAAGAGAGAATTGTTGTGACATTTAGAGACCACCAAGATTTTACCAGATGTCAGCAGAAATGTATTAACTATCTAAAGCATTATGAAACAAGGATTAAAATACAGAAACAAAAAAAGTTCCTGTGAGACAAAAATGATTATCTAAAGAATGACATTTTCTGTTGGAAGAAAATCACTATTAACACCTCAATGGCAGCAAACACTAAGGGGACCTATGGTTCAGATCCAAGTACCTCTGCAGAGAATGCAAATGATAGCAACAATATCAGTGGACCCCCCCCCCCGTCTATCCTAAAAAGGACAAATCATCTATTGGGTGACATCAGCACAGGGGAAAGTGCCTCAGAACAAGAAAGTGACCCAGAACATAGTCCTTTTTAGGGGCTGCTCCTCCTGGGTAACCAAAGACCAGTAGGAGTGCCAGGAGAATGAGATTTCAGTTCCAAGTAGAAACACCCACAACAGCAGGACACAGAGGGGCAAGAGGAAGAACAAGGGGAGGAAGATAAGGACAACAGAGGACCAGCAGATACTGACTATCAATATTCCAAATCAAACTCTGACAGAGTCTGAAATACAGGTATTAAGTAAGGGGTTAACCTTTGTTCAAACTTATACTGTTACAGAGTTTGATGCACATATTGATGTACAGAATTTTCCTAGACAATTGAATTTGAAATGTTTTTTTACAAAAGCTGATGGGAGGGAGAAGTACTGCAGATGGAGACAGTGTAGAACCTACAGGTACTAACAACACACTACCCAGAAGTCCACCCAGGTTCAATCCCCCTGCACTTTCTGTCCCCCACCCTTGCATAGCAGAATTTGGAGTTTTGTGGAATGCTGTACCAGAGATCTGGAAGAGTTATACACTCACTCACACAGACTCCCCTTCTGCAACATGACTAATACAGAAAGGGAAACACTTATGTCATTAGCAATCAACCCACATATTGTAATCAAACCAGCTGATAAGGGGGGGCAGCATAGTGGTGCAAAACACAACACAGTATGTGAATGAAATTAACAGACAATTGTCTGACTTCACATTTTATCTATGCATGACCTTAGACCATACAGCACAAATGAAAGTAGATATTGAATTGTTTTTATTGGATCAGTTCCAAAGTGGGCTCATTACCACAGCATTTTATACATTACCAAAGATACACAAACACCCTATGACACCTCCAGGTCACCCCACTGTGTCAGCTATTGGCTAGTTGACAGAGCCAATATCAACATTTGTAGACAGTTTCTTGTGCCCTATAGTTCTTCAATCTTGCAGCTACATCAGAGACACAACCCACATATTGACAACTCTGAAAGAAATATGTATTGAACAAGTGTGGTGGTTAGTGACTCTTGATGTAGATTCATTATACACAAATATACCACATGATGGGGGACTGGAAGCAAAAGAACAAAGTCTGCTGCAGCACACTGATCTTCCACAACCAAAAATCAACATGTTGGTGGATATGACAGAAACAGTGCTGAAAAACAACATATTTATGTTTCAGAACAAAATCTACAAGCAGACAAGGGGTACGGCAATGGGGGCCACTTTGGCACTAAGCTTGGCTGATTTATGTTTAGTCCAATGGGAGGAAGAGCATGTGTATAATGCTGACGCAAATCCTGTCTATGACAAAATTAATTTATACAGACACTTTATTGACAATGTGTTGTTGATCTGGAGAGGTAGCAGAAATGAGTTGTGTGAATTTGTACAATACTTAGGGAATTCAAATGTGAATCTTAGGTTCAAAATAAATGCTAGTCGGGAGGTGATACATTTCCTAGATCTAACTATTATGAAACAGAGTGATGGTACATTACTCACAGATCTTTATAAAAAACCAACAGACTGCAATAGCCTGTTATTAGCTACCAGTTGCCATCCCAATCATGTTGCCAGAAACCTGCCAAAGAGACAATTTATGAGAGTAAGGAGAAATTGTGGTACTAATGAACTGTACAATAAAAGGGCTGATGAACTGTCAGGACAGTTCAGGGAAAGGACGTACACTGATACAGACTTCACTAGAGCCAGAGATACAGTTGATGCCATACCACATGACACATTGCTTAAACCAAAAGACCCACAAACAGAAACAGAGGATGCCACAACCTTTGTAACTACTTTTGGAGGGACTAGCAGAGAAATTGTTCAAATTGTCAAAAACAATTTACAGATCCTGTGAAGCCTACCTCCACTTGTTTACATGTTTGAGAAGCCACTTAGGATATCATACAAATGGAGCCCCAATCCGAGAGATAGACCAGTGCACAGCTATCAAAACAAAACTAGAAGAACAACATTCAGGCCAAAATGGGGATCGAAACCATATGGGTTTTGCAATACCTGCTTTTTTATGCAAAAAACAGATTCCTTCACTAATCCAAGAAATGGCAAGATGAAAAAAGTGAGGGGTAATATTAACTGTAACACAAGCAGTAATACATAAATTGGACTGTGCATGCTAAATGAGTTTGTTTTCCAACTAAATATACCGATTTGTCAATGTGATGCTTGTAATATAATTGATTTTTAGCACTTGTGTGATCACAGCCTCTGGTTACCTGTGGCAAGTATTATTTGATTGATTAGCACATTTTTTGAATCATGGGTGATGTATGTAAACCCACTTCATTATTGTATTTACTATCTCTGAGGAAGCCCATATGGATGGGTGCAATGTAAGAGGGGCAGAATATTTCTGCTTCTACCTGTTGCACTGCCTTTTTTGGTGCCTTGTGGAGGAATTAAACAAGCATAACACATATGGTGTGAGTTGTTTACTTTTTGTTCAAAGACAAGGGTAAGTGCGCTACACTATAGTTACAAACTTGTAGGATACTTATCAGCAATGTATTTGTAAATATTTTAAGGAATAGAAAGAAAACTGATAACTCTGGAAATAGTTTTATGAATGAGAAAATTTTGTAATGAGTATAGGAAATGGATCTATCCATATTTCACAACATTTATACAAAGACATTGTAAATGTCAAACTAATTGAGACATATATTTAATGAGATTTGTACTGGACTGTTGTATAGTATGTTTGTTTGTTTTATAAAGGCTCTTTGCCAATCAAATATACTTTGTTTGACTTGACATATTCCAAAGATCCTTCATCACCTCACACTAAAACTTCTGAGCAGGGGGAAAACAGTTCTTCAGGTACATCAGGCTCTGTTTGTCTTTGCTGCTCTGGCCTGTGGCTCATGCTGTCTCTGAATTTTCCAGAGTTTACTGTTCTCAGCAAAATACACTGTGTATGTCTGATGACACCCAAGTGCACCATTGAAGTTGTAGCCCCTTTCTTGACACCAGCTCTGTAACCACTCATTGAACTTTCCCATTTCTTTAGTCCTGATCTTCTCAATGCTACTGACCTTGCCCCACACAGGAAGGACCTTGGAAAAGGCCAGGGAGGTCACTTGAGTAGCCAGTCAGTCTCCTAGTTTAATTAGGTTTTGCTTGGCTTCCTCTACTGTCTGCCCTGTCAGGTTATTTGTCCTCAGGTGTACCAGGATCTTCAGGTCCTCCCCTTCTTTCTCTACTATCCTTCTGGTACAGTCGGTGTCTCATTTTTGTGAGGCCCCTCAGAAGGCATCTGTCTAGCACCTTTCTAAGTTTATAGTCACTCAGCTGGGTCTGTACCACTCTGCTCATAAAGTCCCCATGTTGATTATTTTCCTACTTCTTTCCTTCTTTTTCTTTATGTTGTCTCCACCATTCTCCTTATTTTGTTGCAATGTTGGCCATTTAACTGGTTTGTTTTCCTCTTACACTTGGCCGAGATCCTTTTCCTCCTTCAGTGATGAAAAACAGTTTGCAGCTGGCATGGTCGTAGCATGAAGATGGTTTAGCTGATCCATTCTGTTGAGTTCACTTCCTCCCTTCTGTACCACCTTTCACCCCCCTGGACTGGATCTTCACTGTTTGAGTGGACTTCTCAGGGGGACTGATGTTGCGGAATATGCATGGATTCCAGTTTCTGTTGAAGCATAGCAGATCCTGCAGCTGAGATGTCTCCTTCCATGCTGAATTCACCTGTGCCTTTAGTTCATGTAGATTCCTGCAGATAGGACAATGCCCCACTCTCCAAAGAAGTCCCGTGAGAATAAGAACTCCACATCCATGTCAACTATAGATTTCTAACACTGTTGTTTACTTTAGGAAAAAAAGTGGTTGTACCAAGCCAGTGTCCACAGGGGCAAAATCAGGTGAGATAGTATGCAAGAAGATGGTGCAGCTGTGAAAGTTTCCTATCAATGTAACCGTCTGGGCTGCTTTATCTTAGTTGCACAACTTCAAGGTTTGGGGAAAAGCTGGCAGAACAGCAGATTGGTGGTTGCACTTGGTGAACTGTGGCAAAATTTACAATGCTGGGAGTGTTATAATTAAGCAGTAATGCATAGGAGGGTGTTTGTTATGATAGGATAACATTAGACCTGTGGTGGTGGGCAAGAGGCTGCAGGCCGAGTGCATCCAGCACCCTTGAAGTGACATTATCACAGCACAACACACACCCTGAAGTACATTATTACCATTATATAATAGCACATTTGTGAATAAAAAAAAGAAGATAAAAAATACTATTGAATAGCTGTTGTCTTTTATTTTTGATTGTGGAAGCATATTTAATGTAAATAAAAGAATAGTGCCTATTCTATATCTGCAGTTGGTAGAGCAGCATGTTTTTTTTCAGTTGGTGGTGCTGGGTTTGTGTGTTTTGTTTTATCTGCTTCCCAATGCCCATCTTCATATCTGCCCATGATGTTTTCCCATCTGGACTGTGAAACTTGCTTTGAGAAATACTTTTTTTTCTTTCAGTGTAGCCGGACGAACAGCAGAGGAGTTCAGGAAATATGATCTCATGGGTGTTTTGGCCATTCATCTTCAGCCACTGACTGGTTCTGATCCAAATATTCACTTTGTTTAGTGTGGCATTTTGAAACTGATGCTGCCTTCAATAATTTTTTTTGTTTGTTTATTTTATTTTCTGAAGGTGGACGTAAGCATTGTGGCCATTTCCAGAAGCAAGCAGTTTGTCCAGTGAGTGAGACTGTGGCTGTTTGAAAGGGCCTGTGCTTCTGCTGAGTGGGAAATCAGGATGCTGTGTCAGATGACTACTTTATTTATTTAACCCTTAGGCTGCCAACAGAATTAGAATTTATAGGAATTTTGAACTGCTATATCAGTCAGCGGCCCTGCAAGGGTTAAAAGATTTTTCTGTTTAGAGGAATAGTGTGGGGATGAGGTGGGGGGTGGGGGTAGGAGGTTGCTGTGACTATGTGTTGTCCTGGCTGGTGGCAGCATGCAAGTTGGAGACAATGAAGGCAGACTGTGAGCTGGAATTACTGAAGTGGCTGCCCAGTGGACATTACTGCAGCAGGGTTTATGGAGTGATTCTCTTAAGGACTAATGTGACCATATGCGTGCTGGGACTAGACACATGATGTACTAGCATAATATCCAGGGTCCAGTCCCAGACTGACCAATGACAGCCTAGCATTCTTTCTTGCCATTTCATAATTATTTAATTTCATCTGGAGTCCCTTTGTTGTCACAGTCTAGGATTGAACACTGCGCAGAAATGAGGTGAAGTCTGGAGGTGGGGTCCAGTTGGGTTGGGGGGATCGCATGGCATGTAGGGCAATAAAGATATGATACTGCACTCCATGGATTACTGATCAGATGAATGAAGTCTCCAAAAGAGATTGGTTTGTACATGCAGCATTTATGTTGTATTTGGTTACTGCCCATTTGGTGTGGGCTGGAAATGGGTTTTTATAAAAATGTATTAGAGTGTTTATGTGGCTATATTTATTAGGTATGGCAATTAGCTAGCTTTTACCCATTTCCATTACAGCCATGTCTGGCAGAAAAATAGTTTTTTCAAAGGTTTCTGGCAGGCATGGATATTTGGACTGTGCTACGTCCAGCTTGGCATAAAAAGTGCCAGCCATAGGGTTGTCCTATAAGGACACAGGTACTGGCTAATGTGGACACAGGATTCCTTTTGCTCATTTTAGAAATCAGAAATTACTGATTTGCTTTTGGTGATATTTAACATCATATTTTTATATTTGTAACAAATAAAACACTGTTATTCTGAACTGTTTCTAAGTCAGCAATACTATGGCGTTACTTTTTTTTCCCTTTTTTATGATAATTTTTCTTAAATGTTTGGCGGCATTTTGTATGCATATGTTTACCTGTCTAATTGTTAGCTTTATTCCTTATACTGATTGATCTAGCATTTCATCTTTGTGCTGTTTTTTTTGGGGGGGGGGATTTGTTTGAAATATTTATATAAGCGTTAAAGCTGGAAACAAATATAACATTGTTAAGTACAGTATTATGAAAGACCAGAAACATATATGGGTACCCTTCAGACACACTCTTTAAGTGTGTAGGTAGTTCTCCAAGCTGGTTGACAGAGTATATGCTCAAAAACTAGTTTCCCAGGGCAAACCAGTCACACAAATCAAAAAGTCTTATTTCCACATCCATGACTTTTATTTTCTTCAAAATCTGCCACCCACTTCATTGTAGATAAGGATCAGATTTATTTCATAACTTCTGGTAAGACAAGTAGTATTTTTATGGCTGTGGGTGGAGCCTACAGCCATCTTGCTGTCTTTACTGGAAAAATGGGATACCATGGAACACATTTTTGGAGTTTTCAGTGTATCTTTCCCCAACTGCAAATCACTCTGCTAGTTAAATAAAATACTCCCTTATGTCTGTTGAGTAGACCAGTTCCAGCACTATGTTTTCAGCTTGTTTATTACTGCAATGTGATTTGCTATCTTTGGAGATTAATGATTTACTGACACGACTTCCAACAGATAACTACATCTAACTGCACAACAGTTTCAAATTACATTCTTGGTCATCTCTCCCAGTGTGTGTATGTGTGTAGCAATGATTTACAGTAGTTTCTCTGAAGAACTGATTTATGTTAACCCTTTCAGGACCTAATTAGTGACATTGGAACTCTCATGTTTTATATTTATAGTAAGGGTAAATGCTAGTCAGCTAATGTTTTAGAGATTTCCAGAGGTTGCAAGGGGCATCACAGGGAATTACAAATAAATTATAGTCAACTGCAGTGTTTCCAGATTGAAAATGCATTTCCCTGTAGGGCACCCTCCTTTTCCTTGTATTTTCCATGTAAAACTGGAACAAAACTCCTGTACATTTTTCTGTATGCTCAGATCACTACATGTATGCAAGTGCCTTTATTATGCCTGTCAGTACAATCACTATAACAAATGTTAAGGCTGTTTTATGTGTTGTTAATAGTTTTTTTAAATGGTAAAACTCACCTGCAACATATCACAGAGGCTCTAGAAAAATGTGGGAATTTCTCAAGCTTTGCTTTCAATGTTTACATATCTCCAGAACCTCTTGATGGTATTGTAGCTATGTTACAATGTACTGACACAGGATAGCCTGACTGAGATGCAGTATCTCATTTTCAGGGGGGTCCTAACTTCATCCATTTTTACAATGTACTGATACAAGTTAGCCTGGCTGAGATGCAGTATCTCACTTTCAGTGGGGTGTTACTTTTAGCCATGTTTATGTCTGCATGCAGTGTACTGACACAGGATAGCTTTGCTGAGATACTGACAGACACTGTGTGCAACATGGTGGCACTGACTTAAACTGTGTGTATGTGAGTAGCACGCATATATATTCATGTCAGCGCTGCCATGTTATGCATAGCTGACTCTGGGGCAAACTGTGCATGCACGAGTATCATGCGCGTGCAGTTCTGTAATTGCTGCAGTATCAGTTATGTCTGACTCTGGTGTGGTGAGAGCACTGCATATTCTTTTCAATGCTCGTGGTGCTCCTAAAAGCTCTCCACAGCCATATTGGCTCTGACCAGAGTTTGTTCTGTTTTGTTGTGGTTACACTCGGCAGAGTGTTTTACATACTGGCAGCATCTCTTTCTGTATACAGAACTTATAGAAGAAATCTGATACATACCAACAGTGAACTAGTGGACAGGGAGTGCTGTAATTTTGAGATATACAATTTCTTTGAGTCTGAAGAGACTGAGTGCTATGTACAGTTCACTTGCATAAAGAAAGACAAATTTATTAGAACAAAATGCTAACAAGGTCCTCATCACCTGAAGAAGCCCACATAGGGCAAACCGTTAGGCAGGCTGTGAGGGCCTGCTTATGAAAAAAAAATTCATGAACTCAGAAATAAGAATTTCTGTGTGACTGGTTTATCCTGGAACACTTGTTTTGAAGTAAGTATTGTAAAGTATTATTCATCTGACTTAACATTTACAATGCAGAACTAATGCAATCATTATTGATCATCCACAACTCTTGAGAAACCATTATGCTGATCTGAACTTACAAAAATAATCAATAATCTTGGTTGGTGATTTTATAGTTACATGTTTAATGATTCAGTCATGATCTAGATGAGTATCTTGGATCATGATCTCCCTTCATCATTTTTTTATGTGCCCCATCCCCATGGCTGGTCCTTGTTCCTGCTGGTCCACCCAGCTCCATTATGCCAGCTTCTTCCAGGGCTTCCCTCTCACATAGGCCCCTATAGCTTACCCACCATGACAGGGTGGAAGAGAGTCCCTTGACCAGTCAGCATCAGATCCATATTCTGGTAGGAGCCTGAGTTGCTGTGTGTGGGCCCCACTGAGGACAGCAGTCATCTTGCTGCAACCAGGATTTTTCCATTTTTGTCCCCATGGGGGGACATGGCATGCAATGACATAATGGTGCACATGTCGATGACTGCCACTCCACCCCAAACTTCCAGCTCGGGCTTCTTCTTCTCCCCTGGCTTCTTCCAGGGGCCAGCAAGCATCTGGCTCTCCCCTATTCTTTTCCCCTTGAGGAGGAAGGCAGTCCTACAGATCCTTGATCCTCTTCCCTGGCCGGTCTGCCCACAGCCTTGATTCACTTTTGTACCTGAGTCATCAGCATCACAAGCAGTAGTGCTTCCACTGCATTGGTGGGCTGACTGTCCCTTGATTATCATAGCGTAACATTTGATGATTAAAAAGGATCGGTGATGACTAATATTCAAAAAAGCATGATTGATTATTTGCTGACTCACATGGAGAATCTTAGGCAAGAAAAGTTGCTGAAAGGAACAAACACAAAAGGCTGATCTGGTTCTCAAAGAGGGTGAGAGCAGCTAGGAGAGCAAAAAGAAAGGGTCTTTTCTGAGTGCAAGCGGAACACGGTGAAGCAAGTCTGACATCGTTATCAGGCTAAATTCAAAGGCAAGGGTGAAGGTCAGGAGGACAAATGCAGACCAGAGGCAGTGGATTGCTGAGGAAGTAAAAGGTGGGCATAATTGGTTTTAGGTACATTAAAGGAAAAAGGAGGGACTAGTTAGGCTGGCGGGGGGGTATACATGAGTATGCTCTAACTTTATTTCATGTCCCCCAGGCTGACAGATTCTGACTATCCAGCCATAAGATTGACTCATCAAATATAAATTTGTCTGTTTCTTCCTCTCCTCATTTCCTTTCTCAAAAAGGAAACATTACTGCACTCCTGTCATGACTGAAAATGTCACACTGGCTCCAGTCCACTGCCTGGTAAAACAATTAAAGTCAAATGTCTAGTGCTGATTATATATAATTGTTTTATTACCTGGTTTCTGTCTTTGTAATAAATGTGCAGGTTACAATATCCCAAAGGAACACTTGTTATTGCTATTTGAGAGAGATGAGAAACTCCCCATCGATGATGTAAAGGAGGAAGAAACTCAGCAGCAGGACGATCATCTTGAAGAAACCCCCAACAGTAAGTGGATGACATGTATTGGTTGATAAAATTTTATTTTTAAGCAGGATACATATTGTTGGGTTAAATCCCCATTTTCAACAATGTCCTGTGGTTTTATTCACATCAGCGAAAGAAGATAAAACATTATAGGATTAGAATAGACAAGTGTCAGTGTGCTAACAACATTCATCCAGTTTCAGGTTAGATTTATAATAAAACTCATAAAAATGTCTAAAACTAGCAACTACCTAAAAAACAGGTACAACTGGAATGCAGATAACACTTCAGGAGCTTTTTAAATAGTGAATGCCCCGGATAGTTTTTACTTCTTTTGGTAGTCTATTCCAGAAAGTCACCAAACTATTTTGTAAGGTAATATCGCATAGTCTATTACTTGATTTTGCTCCAGGGGAGATTTGATCCAAGTGTCTCAAAGAGACTTTCTTAGAGCAAGGTATGGGGTTCTTCCTAAAAGGGTTGAAAGTTAAGAAGGTTCCAAATAAGTCAAAATTGCTTGTTTCCCTTTGCAAACTTTAAAGCTTACATAATTTATAAAATAATAAAGATACTAAGTGCAATTTCCCTATTTCCAGAGAAAGATTATGTTTAAACCAGTGTCTTCATAAAATATCAAGGAACTGTGATTTAAAGATCACATTTACTCATGGGTGAGATACATTACATTGACTATAGCTGAGTTATCTTCACAGTGGCACAGTTTGAAACAACCCAGGAACAGTCTCAAGCTGAATTGTAGGATATTTGCAAGAAATAGAAAAAAATATGACATTGAAATGCTAGCTTTTCATATACTTTAGGAGTGAGTCAAAACCAAACCGGACATCAGTGTCAGTAACCAGCAATTTATTTTCCAGAAAGGGGATGCTGAAGTTGTGGGACAGTACAGCACTTCAGTTTAATTCATTGTGCTGTTAGGCCATTGGAGGGAAGTAGGGTGATTGAAAAGTATGGGCAAAAGGCTGCCTTCCTTTATAATTACTTTTCACCAGGGAGGAATGTGGTGTCCTGCCTGAATCTGGCACCATAATGACCAATAAGGGGGTCCTGAAGATGAGGCAAGCACTATTTTGCAAGGGACGTGGTGAAGGAAGGGCTGGCAGCCATATAGATACAGAAAGCCCATGACCAGATGGGTTGCATCTGAGGATACTCAGGGAACTGGCAGTGGAACTGGCTGATCCTCTGTTAGGACTATTCAACAGCTGACTAAGGACAGAGGTGTTCTGAAGGACTAGAGGGTGGTGGACATTGTTCTGCTCCAGAAAGGGGAAGGGGCCAGGAACAGGGCCTATACTAAAGACGTGTCAGTTTGTCCTGCATTGTAGAGAAGCTGATGGAGTCACTGATCAAAGAAGACCTCATAGACTACCTGGTGAGCAACGGTCTCCAGTATAGTAAACAGCATGGGTCCATGGCAGGGAGGTCCTGTCAGCCAAACCTGATAGTTTTCTTTGATTCTATTTTGAGAGAATTGGATTGGGGCCATGCCTTAGATTTGCTCTATGGTGACCTAAGCAAGGCTTTTGAGTTTGTGCCCCACTGATGCTTATGGTGGAAGAGTGAGGATCTGAATGCAGCTAAGGACATAGTTAACTTGGTGGGAAACTGGCTAAAGTGTAGGTAGCAGAGGATTGTGGTCATTGGGGTCAAATCAGAAGAGAGGGAGGTCACAAGCAGGGTGCCACAGGGACCTGTTCTGTGCCTGATTCTCTTCAATATGTTCATCACAGACATTGGAGAAAGTATCCCTAGCAGATTGTGTCTCTTTGCAGATGACACTAACCTCTGTGAGAGGGTGGACAGTAACAAAGGAATAAGACAAATGCAGAGTGACTTACAAAAAGCTAGAGTGGTGGTCAAAGGTTTGGCAGTTGAAATTCAATCCAAAAAATGCAGTGAAATTCAATATCAAAACTTGCAAAGTGATGCATCTCGGGAATAAGAACCTAAGGACAGAGTGCTGGATGGGTGGGGTGAAACTAAGTACTATGGCTGAGGAAAGTGACATAAGAGTTATCATGAGAGATGCTCAACTGTCGGTAGATTTAAAATTGAATTAAAGACAAATTTATTTGATCTAGCCTTCCCTAGTTATGGATGATATGATGTTCTGTTTTAAATGCTTATTTTACCTTATTTATATTTGATGTATCTCTTTTTATGTTCAGCGCCATGGCTTTGAAAGGCGCTATAAAAATAAAGCTGATTTTTTTGATTAATGACAGCCTCAAGCAATTGAGCCAGTGCAAGAAGTCCTATGGTAAGGCAAGTAAGAAGCTGAGGTGTATAGACAGGGGTATTGACAGCAGAAGGAAGGAGGTAATACTACTCCTTAAAAGATCTTTACTGAGGCCACACCTGGAGTACTGTGCCCAGTTCCTGAGCCCCCTCCTCAGGAAAGATAGAGACAGACTGGAGATGGTGCAGCATAGGGTAACAAAAAGGATTCAGGGCCAACAGGGCAAGTCTTATGAGGAGCGTGTCAGGGCACTGAACATGTACAGTACTTACTGAAGACAAGAAGGGAGAGTGAGATAAGACAGAGGCATTCAAGTTCCTAAAAAGATTAAACAAGGTGAACTTCAAGGAACTATTTAGCTGGAGTACTAGTTCGAGGTCACAAGGGAATGAGTGGAAACTGACAGGAGGGAGAATCAGGAGGGACATAAGGAAGTCTTTTTTACAGAAAGGGTGGTGGAGCTGTGGAACAGTCTATCAGCTGAAGTGGTGGATGCTAAAACAGTTGCTAGTTTCAAACATGGATGGGACAGAGTGAAGGGTATAGTAGTCACTTGGGGCAACAAACCTGTGAAGAATAAGTGGGGAGGAGGTGGAGGGCTAGGACCCTAGGTGGACTGTAGGTTACAGAGTTAGATACAGAACTCAGGCAGACTAGATTGACCACTAGTCCTTTTCTGCCATCATTGTCTGCTTCTATGTTTTTAAAAACTCTAGGCCACCCAGGTAGCCATCAAGTCTGTGGCTGCCAACATCTCACACCTGTCATTTCTTGCCTCCACCTCTTTGCTGCTCTCCCAGACTAATTTTTATTTAAGAAACAGGCTACTTGCTGCAGCATCTTGAAGGTTAAGGGGTCTATCTTTGATTGCACATTTGCATCTTTTCTTGCATTGCCCCTTTGATGGATCTCCCTTTGGTCAGAGAAAGTGGAGGTATAAGCTCCAAAGTGTACCGTGGACAATCAGTTGTGTAATAAATTATAAAATTTGAAAGGAGTAGAATGCACTAATTGTCTTATTTAATATTTGGTGCTGACAGCAGGCTAATCCTCACCCCTACTTAATATTATATGGGGTGTGAAGTGTTGGCTGTTGCAAGATCCAGAATATTAGACATAGAAACAATGATAATGTTAAAACAATGCATGTTCCTGGCACAGGGCTGGAAGTTGATCATATCTTTTTACAAATATCCCTATTTCTAAGTTGCCATCATTCTTCAAAATATAGTGGGGCCAGCCATGATGCAATGCAGTAATTTGTAGCCACTGACATGTCACAAAATGCTGCATGACAAAAGGTATTAATTGCTACTGAATAACGCTGTCCCCTGCAGTGTACTGCAGCATTTTGTGATATACTGCAGTATTACTGTGTTGCATCCTGGCTGGTACATCTGTACTGTACATTTATTATATAGATGGGCTAGTTCAGTCAACCTTTCCTTGTAAGTGGATCCAATCCCATTATCCATTCACTATCATAGGAGTGAGCAGACATGCAACCATGAGGAAGGGGCAGTCTGCTCAATGCTGCAAGGATGCAGATTGCTGCACCACTATCTCCTGGCTGTCTACCTTGGTTGTACTGACTTAATGAAGTGGGGGTTAGGAGGTGGTCCAGCAATGTCACATACGTATTTTGGGGTTGGGGGTTGGGTTACGTACCAGAGGTACCAGGTTAGGGAGGAGGCAGACAGGAACTAAGAAAATCAATAGAAGTGCAAGCGCCCCCCCCCCGGTGTCTAAGGGTATGCCAGATGGTAAACTATGGGAGTGGGTGACTGTACAGCCAGAAAACAAAAAGTTCAGAAAAATAAATATGCTTGTTTACCTGGTTCAGCTCTGAGACAATGGTACAGGGGGCCAGGTGTGTCACTTCTCTTTGAGAGGCAGAGCTGCAGTGGCAACAATGGTTAGATTCACAACATTGAGGCAACAATTATTAAGTCCATTGTCCACACTAGGATCAAAGTGCAAATAATTGATTTAATGCAATTGATTAAATTAAATGTCTACTCCATGGACCACGGGGGTACAATGATGAATGGTTGAGAAAGTCACAGGCAAATAAATAAAAATAAATAAATACATAAACAGAGGAACGAGTAAGTATTCAAAACAACAGTTAAGAGTTCAGAAATAAGACATGATGGGAATGGTGCAGTGCAGTGGCTGTGGAGTAGCAGTCTTCCAGGAGACATTCTGGAGGATGCGGTGTTGTCCCATCTGCAGACACTTCTCTGGGCTGAGGGAGAAGGTTGCTCATCTCCAGGCTGAGTTGGCCATGATTTGGGAGACCTCCTCTCCCACCCAGGGATCAACAGGGCCACTGCTGTTGCCTCAGAGGTTGCCAAGAAAGAGGAGCGGTTAGACCACAGTGGGCCCAGGGAGGGTGAGGGTGGTGGAACAGAGGTGCATCCCTCCAGTTATACCTCTCCACAATTCATATGACATTCTGGCAAAGTGTGGTTCCTCTATGGAGGCACCCACAGTGAAGATCAAGGAGGATGCTGGGAACCTCCACAAAGGAGAACCACAGGAGTGTGGCATGGGACCCCACAGGGGAAGGAAACAACTCCTGGTGGGGGACTCCATTGTTAGGAGGGTAGAACTTGGGGTGGAAGGAGAGAGGGAGGTAAGGTGCCTGCATGGTGCCATGGCTTGGAGGGACAAGGAGTGAATCCTTAGGATCACCAGAGCAGCTGCATGGGGGAGGGAATTGGATGTCATTGTCCACCTAGGAACAAATGACCTCACTGAGAAAGGGATCAGAGCAGTGCAGGAAGAGTTTGTGGAGTTGGGGAGGGGCCTTAGACAAGTAGCACACACAGTAACCTTCTCAGAGGTGCTGCCTGTCTATGGCATGGGTGAGGCTAGGGTGCTCCACACCATGGGATTCAATCAGTGGTTGAAAAACTGATGCAGAGCTCAGGAGTTGGCTTCAATGGGGACTGGGGGTCCAGCTGGAGTGATGCAGGTCTATACTAGCATGACTGTCTGCATCTATCCAGGAGGGGAACCAGGATAATAGGTGATAGGTTTAAATGCTTCATTGGCAAGCATTTAAACTAGCTAAGGGGGGGGAGGCACTGGAAAGGAGCTGGGAAATCCTAGCCCCACCCCAAAAAAAATCAGGGTAGTAAGTGAGGTAAATACCAAAATAGAGATGTTGATAGGGAGAAGGGCGGGGTAAATGAAGAAAATGACAAAGACAATAAGGACAGGGATGGGGAAAAAAGGGGTAAGGCCATCAATAAACTGAGGATAATGAGTACCAATGCCCATAGTCTGGGCAACAAGCTCCCTGAACTGGTGGCCTTGATGGAAGAGGGATGCCTGGATACCATGGCAGTCAAAGAAACATTGGTACACAGATAACCATGACTGGGATGTTAACATACAAGGGTACACAACCTACAAGAGAGACATGGAGGGGAGAAGGGGGGGAGGAGTAGCTCTCTATGTAAGGGAAGGGATAAAAGCAATGGAACAAAAGAATAAACAGGAAGGAGAGGAGGTGCTGTGAGTCACCTTAGAGATTGGAAATGGCACCACAATCTGCACAGGGTTGTATACATATCCTCATCTCAGGGGGGAGGGAATGGATAAGGATATGATAGAAGGCATCCTTAGGATTGCAGAGAAAGGGGAGATATAGTTGATGGAGGACCTGGATATGCCAGATGTTAACTAGAGCACCTTTGCTGCAACCACATCCAAGAGCAGGGCCATTCTAGATGCTCTACAGGGGGAATGCCTCAGACAGCTAGTTTTGGAACCCACTCACGAGGGAGCAATGTTAGACCTCACACTCTCAAATGGGGACAGTGAGAAGATCTCAGATCTAGAAGTGGGTAGCCATCTGGGAACAAGTGCCCACCAAACAGTGTGGTTCATGATAAACTCAGCTACAGAGTCAAGCCATAAAAAAGTGAGGGTACTGGGCTTCAGGAGGGCTGATTTTGGCAAGATGGGAGAGTGCCTTAGAAAAGCACTAGCAAACAGGCAAGAAGGAAGGGTGGAGCAACAATGAGGAAACATTAAAACTGCCATCACAGAGGCAACAAGCCTTAGTGTGAAGCAAATAAACAAATCAAACAAAAGAAAAAGCCACTATGGTTCTCAAAAGAGGTGGTGGGGAAGGTTAGGGAGAAAAAGATAGCATTTAGAAAGTATAAGGAAACACAGAAGGGGCAGGACAGAGAACTGTACCAGTTAAAGCAGAAGGAAGAATGAGGGAAGTCAGAATAGCAAAGGCCCAAACTGAGGAAAAGATAGCCAACTCAGTTAAGAAGGGGGATAAAACCTTTTATAGGTACATCAGGGAGCGTAGAAAGACAAAGGGCGGGATAGTGAGGCTGAATAGAATGGATGGTGGGTGGGCATTAAGGGACAATGAAAAAGCAGGGACACTGAATGAATACTTCTGCTCAGTATTCACAAAAGAGGAGGAGGGGGAGGAACCTAATCCAATTAACAGAAGGACTCTGGATAGGGAAATTGATCCCAGTCCTTTCACAGAAGAAAGGGTTCTGAAAGAACTCCTAAAACTGAAAGTGAACAAAGTAATGGGGCCTGATGGAATTCACCCCAGAATTCTAAAAGAATTAAGGGGAGAACTAGTGACAGCACTGGCTACTCTTTTTAACAAATCATGGGAGGATGGTGTGGTACCTGAGGACTAGAGGAAGGCAGATGTGATTCCCCTTCACAAAAGTGAGAACAAGACAGAGGCAGGAAACTACAGACCTGTCAGTTTGACCTCTGTGGTAGGGAAAGTGATGGAATAACTTCTGAAGGAAAGAATTCTTGAGTATCTAGAGTCCAGTGGGGCACAGGACCCAAGACAGCATGGGTTCACTGCGGGAAGGTCATGTCAGATGAATCTAATCGATTTCTTTGACTGGGTGACTAAAGTAGTAGATCAGGGAGGGGCTATGGACATGGCCTACCTAGACTTTAGCAAGGCATTTGACACAGTCTCACACAAAAGATTAATAAACAAATTAACCAGCCTGGGAGTGGGTCCAGGGTGGAAGCCTGAGTAAAACATTGGCTGGACAGCAGGACACAGAAGGTAATTGTAAATGGAGTCCACGCTGAAGAAAGAGGGGTTACTAGTGGGGTACCGCGGGGTTCAGTATTGGGTCCAGTCATTTTTAATGTCTTTATAAGTGACATTGCAGAGGGACTGGAAGGAAAAGTGTCATTTTACAGATGACACAAAGATCTGCAACAGGGTTGATACAAAACCTGACATTGACTCTACAGCAATCTTTTTCCAACAGATTGACTTTACTCATGTAGTGCTTCTCATCAAGCCAAAAGGCTATGTTTCCTGGCAGCAGCACTGTTACAAAGGGCTGAAAATGCCGCACAAGATCTGCACTTCAAACTTTCCAGCAATCCATTTACATGCACCTTTCAACTTTAAAAACATTTCATCCAGCAGCACATTTACTTAAACCCCTTTTTTTTGAGCAATTTAATATTTAATCAAAGGTAAACCAGGAGTGCACAAGACATTTCTAGTACCCAGTCCCATTTCTAGTTAATTTCCTTAAAACAGGGAGTACTCTGGTCTCAATGGTGGTGTTTAGCATGAACGGTCTCACCGAAAACCCTCCAGACACCCAATCACTGATGCCACATGCCTGCTCCAAGCATCCCAGAGAGTTTCATCCATCCCTGGTGATCCTGGAGACCAGAGGCACTTTCCACTCATGCAGTAATTTAAGTCTAGAACTGCCTTTACCCAGAGGCCCAGCTGCAGTGCTACACAGAGTGCTCAGGCAGCCTACTGCCCCACCTGAGGTACTAACCAGCCCCAGCCCATGCAAAACTCATCATGCCTCCACAGGCTGTACACACCATGGGAGCTCCAAACTCTGCAGTGGTACTTGGTCCTAGGAGAGGGGATAGGCTTCCACCACTATCCTAGCAACGATTCAGGCTGCCTCTTCTGGATCTCGCCCCAGACTCCCCTGTCATAACAGGTCCTGTCGCCACTCCTCTGACTGCCTCTGGAGCAGACACTCACCCACAGGCAAGATTGCTAGTTAAGACATCCTTTCTGCTCCACACTTCTCACATTGGCACCGAACTACCACACTTCACCATTCTTTGAGAGAGGAGGGCCAGGATGGCAGATGGTCTACCCCAGACCTGCCATGGCCTTCAGGCCAAAGTCAATGGGCCAACCCCAACTTTCTCTCCCAATCTTCCTTTTCTTGAGCCAAACCACCCTTACTTATACACAGAGGGATGGGTCCTCCTACCGTCATCAGCCAGTCCCACATCTCAGACCTACCAACACCAGCCTTTCCTCTCTTTCTCTCTCCACTAGCAGCTGGCCCCTTTAAGCTGTAAGTTCCCAAAGGGGTGCTTACAGATGGGAGAGGTGGTATCAGTGGTGAGTGGAGTATGAAATCTTGGAGAGGAGAATATGTGAAAAGTTTGAGAGAGTTAATGACATCATGTGGAAAGGGGTCAGGTAAGGAGCAGACAGTGATTTCTGAATGGAGTGAGGACATGGGGGAGGAACAGATCTGTAGGCTAGACCAGAGGAAAAGGACCATACAGGAAATGTAAGACTACTGTGCTGATGTTTTAACAGGTGGTAGGGAGTAGGCTTGTGAGTCAGAAGACTGGAGGAAGAGCCAGCCCAGTAGCACTGAGGGCTGAGGCACTGGACACCACACCTCACACCACGCCAGTGACCCAGGTTCAGAAGCAAGCTCGGGCTGCTGGAGGTCAGCAGGGAATGGAGAGGACTGAGCATTTGATGACAGTTCTCCTCTCTCGAGGTGGGTGGGCATGTTGTCCCACTCCTTGGCTGCCCCCCAGTGGAGGATGGGGAGTGGCGCCAGATCATGGGAGACAAGTAGCATGGTGACGTGACATGCACACACCTCCATATGAGCGTGTTCACGGCCACGAGGGGCAGGGGACACAAAATGGAAAAATGACTGCCAACTCTGGAATTCAGCTGGCTTGGTGGTGAGAGCACCGACTGCCCATAACTGCCAAGTAGTCAGCGGTAATGTCCGTGGGGTGACTGCCAGGCTGGAGAGGGGATGGATATCGTTGGCAGGTCATGGAGGATAAACACAATATTAAAAAAAAAGAAGGTTCGAGAAATTGGGGAAGGAAACACCATGAGAGGCAGGAGATAAGGGAGCTGAGATACCAGAGAAGGGATCCTTACTAGAACTTGAAAGCAAGGTAGGCACTGTGACATGGGTGCCTTTCACATGAGATTGGTGGGACAGGCAGGAGTAATGGGAGTAGCGATAAGTTTGAGAAGGGGTTGGGGGGAACATATATGTATTTCGGGGACTGGGGGTTTGGGTTTAATATCAGATATTCCAGGTTATGGAGGAGGGAGAGGCATACAGTAAGAGAATCAGTAGAAGGAAGGGGCAGCATCATTGAAGGGTGGAGAATGAAATCTGGGAGAGGGAGAATATGTCAAGCATGTAAGCGATGTAAGGCTGTCACAGGGAGATTGAGGTAGGTACAGGTGCATACATGAGAAATGGAGTCACAGAGCAGGGATTTCTGAACTGAGGGAGGATTTGGAGAAGAAACAACAGATCAACAGTTGGGGAAGCTAAACCAGAGAAATTGTAGCTGATATCAAATGTAAGACTACTGTGCTGAGACTTTAGCAGGGGGAAGGGAGAAAGACTGTGAGTCAGACAATTGGAGGAATGGGGGAAGGAAACACCATGGGAGTCAGGAGATAAAGGAACTGAGACAGCAGAGAAGGGATCTTTACCAGAGCTTGAAAATAAGTTAGGCACTGTGAGATGGGTGCCTTTCACACTAGATGGATGGGACAGGGAGGAGTAGTGAAAAGAGTGATAAGTTTGTGAGGGGTTGGGGGAACATATATGTATTTTGGGGACTGGGGGTTGGGTTTGGTACTAGGTATTCTGTGCTACGGAGGAGGAACAGGCAAACAAGAAGTAAGAGAATCAGTAGAAGGGAGGGGTGGCATCAGTGAAAGGTGGAGAATAATATCTGGGAGCGGGAGAATATGTAAAGAATGTGAGCGATTTAAGGCTGTCACAGGGAGACTGAGGTAGGTACAGGTGCAGACATGAGAAATGGAGCCACAGAGCAGGAGTTTCTGAACTGAGGGAGGACTTGGGGAAGAAGGAACAGATGGGGAGGCTAGACCAGAGAAACTGGAACTGATATGAAATGTAAGACTACTGTGCTGAGGTTTTAGCAGGGAGAAGGGATAAGGACTGTGAGTCAGAATAGTGCAGCTAGATGCAGTAGACACTATCAGGGGCAAGAGAGAAGGGAGCTGAGATAGCAGAGGAGCGGGCCATACCAGAATGTGAAAATAAGGGAGCCACTGTGAGAGAGGAACCTTTTTTGAAGAGATGAGTGTAAGAGGGAGGAGAAATAGTGGCAATGTTAAGTTTGAGGAGGGATGTTAAGAACAAAGTGGCAGAAGAAGTACAAATGGATCCAACTCTGGTGAGTGTGGATGTTGTGGTGGCACCATACACTATATCCTCATGTTAATGCACAGTGGATCATTTTCACAATATTTGAAGGAGGTGAACATAGTTAACAACCATCTAGGATTGTGAAGACTGGTAGACCCTGGATTCTAGTCAGGTGCTGCCAGAGTTCATAGAAGAGTCTTTTAGTTCCATGGGAATGACCAGGCCATTGTAATATGTCGCAATAAAAGGTAGGATCATTATAATGTACCTGTCAGAAGGACACAGGACTAAATTATTGCAGGAGCTAACAACTGGCAGGCTTCACAAATGACCTAGTCATAGACTTCCTCAAAGTTTTGGTGCTGGGGCTGCCTATGCCTGGGTCAATGGTGAGGCTTCACTTTTTGGTCCACAGTTCCTCCATTTGATGACATTACTATGCCTTGCACTGGCAGATGCCTCTGAAACTCATCCTCAGAGTTTCACCTTAAACCTGTATCTGGTCTTCCAGTAGGGACAAGACATTTGTAATGTCAGGGTTGATATGGTTATTTGGTCAGATCATCTCATGCATTCCTATGTCAGAGTCCCAGCATTTAAACCATTCTTCTATAGAGATGGTTCATTACATTCCTAAATGTAATATGGAGCCTAGAAACCTTTTTAGTAGTAATGGACTGTCGTTAAGAGATGTTTCTCCCATCATCCATGTGGTGTGTCCCTTGGCTCCACCCATTGACATGAGATCATCATTTCCACTGGAAGAGTTGGGACTCCTCCTTTACATCTCTGTGTGTGGTGTAGTCCTAAAATATTCGTAGTGTGCCATATGGCTAACATTGTTCAAACATCTTTCCTTTTTGTGTTTTGGACATATTTCTCACTTCTGTCCTCATCCTCCAGTGCATACGATGGACTGTGGGGGTTCTAAGTTGGGTTCTGGCTTCAAGTGCTGTGTCCAGTGTCATAAAAAAATGTCATGGATGGATCTGACTGTGTCATGCATTTACCATTTAGGTGAACAACATGACATCACAACCTGCAGCCTGTGTCAGGCTATGCTTTCCATTTCCCTCTAAGACTGCTATGTTCATCTTCTCCATGGCTGGCTGAATGGGATCCTCTGGTGAAATCCAAGGAAGCTTTCAAGGTGGTCCCCATAGCTGCAGGTTCCACAGCCCAGCTGGCAGCTATGGAAAAGGCAGCGGCCAAGGCCTCAGCAGGCACCTTATTGGTTTCAGCGCTGTTAGGGGCCAACCTCAGTATGATATTCGCAGGCATTTTCTGTGAAATGTGCAAGACATTCTAGACATTTGACAAGAGCTCTTCCAACCATGGTAAGATGAAAAGTCAGTGCAGTTAGTTGTGGGAAGAGGAGAGGGTGCACTCTTCCTGCTCCCTTGACTTCCTTGACCACTTCATGGCTGTTGAGTGCTTGGCTTCAGACTAACCTGATTTGGTCAGAGGACAGGCCACTAAGTCCATGGTCCAAAATGCAAGGGATCTGAAGGTAATCATAAATGTTTTTAGTACAGTATGGGGTGTAGCTTGGTTGCTAGTGGTAAAAGTTCCATAGAAAACTGTTAGTACGACCACTCTGGCTAAAAATAGCCCAACATGGTTTTATGTGATAATGGCAATCTCAGAAAGGTGATTGCCATTAGGGCGAATGTACATCGGCGAAAACCAGTTTCACCGATGTACACTCCCAGCACATGGCAAAAGTGTGCCAGGGACTTGGCCTCCCACACACCCCTACTGAAGGATTCTCAACTTCAGGGGGGTAAATGTCTGGGGGGTGCAAAACCAGACAAAAAAATTTAAAACCGGGGGCGCAATAAAAAGCACGTACACCTGGAACCGAACCCAGCACCTTCACAACCCTTGCCTGCCACCCACCCACCACACCACAGGGCCAGCTTGGCAACCCACCTCCACACTATGCTTCACAAACCCTCCCTCCCCTTCACATGGCATGCTCACTTCCCCCTGTGTGCGTGTACATGTTGCAACTGGATGTCGCTATATCCATAGTCACCCCTCCATCCAGTAGCCCTGTGAATAGGTGTCGCTATTGAGTCACCTTTTTTGTAAGCGCTCAATAGTGGTTGTCCTTATCACAAGATACTGCCCAATCCAAAAGTAATCCTTTCAGGCTCTTTTTTTCTTTTATTCAAATAACATGGCCCCAACGTTTCACCGTATTCAGCTTCTTCTGGGGAACTGTGATTGATAAATCATATTTTTGATACACAATTTAATCACTTTTTATCAGTCATTTCTCATATGAAAAATTATATCTATTACTGCTCCTGGCATCTCATAACAATCACTGTGAGCTTCCTATAACATTGTATACACTTAAATTATATTTTATCTATTTATATTCATTTTATAGTTACATTCAGATTTGCTGGCTAGTTCTACTAGCTTACAGTATTCATGTGTGCCCAAAAGGCTCTTACTTTTTTTTATCTGGGAATCTGCCTCTATGACTGCCACATGCTTAGTTTTCTTTCTTGTATTTTAAACATTGTTATCAGAGAAGTGTTTTGAAAAGAATTAAGTAGATGGTAAACAGCAGACAACCATGTATAATAGTTTAAAGTGAATGTATTTCTCTAACAGAGGCCATTGTATAATGAATACCAACGGAGTGTATCAGGAATAGTGGTGAAAATAAGCAAGCACTTAAAACAATCTAGAAATGCAAACACTACAATTTCATTAAAAAAAACAAACACTTGATAACCACCCTTTTTTTATGTTTTTATGTCACTAAAGAAAATAATCCAAAAGGCATAGGATATTAGTTTCTGAAAAACACAAATAAAAGTTCTGAAGTAAGAGCTTAATGATTTTTTTTTTAAAAGGCCATGTCTATATCATAGTAATAGAATAAATAATATTATAAAAGGCAGAAGAAAGAGGGCCTTTAGAAATAAAGGTTAAAATCTTGATGCATCAATAGGATTAAGAATGAAAAATAATTTTAAAGTGTACATGTGAAGAAAGGTGGAGGATTAGAAAATCATGCAATAGAGAGCCGGCCCGGTGGCGTTGAGGGTTGAGGCGCTGGACGCCACACCTCACACCATGCCAGTGACCTGGGTTCGTGAATGAGATCAGACTGCCAGGGGCTGGCAGGGGAGGGACAGGATTGAGCATCCAGAGGAATGCTCTCCTGTCCCGGGAGGGAGGAGGGACTCATCCCGGGGAGCTGGGGACTCCTAGCACTGGCTGGGAGCACAGCAACCTGAGACCAGGAAGTCCAAGGGAATTGACTGCAGCAGCAACCCTGTAGGCATGCATGGAAGCATGCATGCCCATGTGAGGACACATTGCACATCTGAGCCAATGGGGTGGGACCTATGTAGATGTCCCAGTCCCCAGGGATAGGTGATGGCACCACCACCTTTAGCCACACTCCTCCAACCGGACTCACTCCTCTCCTGGGTGGAGTCCAGCCTGGCCTGAACTTTAAGATAGAGCGCCCTGGGTGGATAGGGAGGCCCTACCTTGGGGAGCTCAAAGCCGAGGTGATAGCCAGGCTGATGCCAGGAGACAGAGGGGTTTCAGATCTGGAGATAGAGCTGCAAGGATCAGTGGATGCCTGAGAGCGTTCCCCAGTTGCCGGTGCAAAAAATAGAGTTTAAAAGAAAAAAAGAGATAAATTAAGAGCAGAAATGTATGAAATCTAAGGAAATTCCTGAATAAATATTGAAATAGAGTATTTTGCAAGAATCACATGCCAGAAAAGAGATTATGATACATATTACAGTAAGAAATGTGTTAATATATAGAGTTACAAGTACATGAAGAAAAAGAAAACACATTGCTGGGAATTACTTTACTTTTGTAATATGTTTCAATACAAGGTGATACAAGGAAAGAAACAAACTAGGCATGTGGCAGTCATCGAGGCAGAAGCCCAGATAAATAAAAAAGTAGGTAGCCTTTTGGGCACACATGAATACTGCAAGCTTGTGGAACTAGCCAGCAAATCTGCATGTGAATATAAAGTGAACATAAATACATAAAATATAATTAAAATGTATAAATTGTCACAGGAAGTTCACAGTGATTGTTATGAGAAGCCAGGAGCAATAAAATATATAATTTTTCATATGAGAAATAATTGATAAAAAGAGATTAAAATGTAGATTAAAAATGATTTCCTAATTGATTGCAGTTCCCCAGAATGAGTGAAATATGGCTAAACTCTTGAACCATGTCATTTGAATAAAAGAAAAAAAGAACTTGAAAAAATAACTTTTGTGTTGGGCTGTTTTTAGCCAGAGCGGTCGTACAAACATTTTTCATTTTGTCCAGGGTGCCTTCATTGAGCTTGTCAGCCTTAACAAAAGTCAAACAGGTGGTCAGAATTTTTCTTGACCCTGTCAACCCATCATCTGAGGGTACTGAAGACAATTCAGTCTCCAAGAACTTAGTCCTGTTGGGACACACACAAGACAGCCAGAACAAGTCAGCAAACCCAGCTCTCTTCTCTCAGGAGCTGCCTCTCTCTAGGATCAAATGGTCGACCCTAAATGAGTAATTTATCCATATTTTCTTGTCATTGGCCATATTGACATTCAAGAGCCAAGTCAAGGTCAAGATCGAGGTCGAGGTTGGGGAATTTGTTGCACTCTTGGTCTCGCTCAAGTAGGAGGCATCATCATTGACACTACTGACACTCTGACCTCAGCTACGTGGTAACTTAAGGAAGGTAAGGTAAGGAGGTATTTTAAGGAAGTATTTTTTCACAGAGAGGGTGGTGGATGTATGGAACGGCCTTCCAGAGGAGGTTGTGGAGTCACAAACAGTGGTGGAATTCAAGCATGCATGGGACAGTCATAAGGCAATTCTAGGGGGTGGGGGTAGGAAGAAGTAGGCTGCTGGTTAACTAGGATCTGCAGCTTATCCATCAGGTAGGGAAATGGGCAGACTGGGTGGGCCAAGCGGTCCTTATCTGCCGTCAAATTCTATGTTTCTATGTTTCTAACTGGAGGTGGGGCTTAGTCAGAGTTGAGGTAGCAAGTGAGTTTTATTTTCTCAGAAGAAGCCAGAAGGGGAAGGAAGGAAACATATTCAATTCAGTGCTTTAGAGTAACTGGTAATTGCTATTTTTCTTTTAAACTTAGATTGTGGGCTTTTAGTGACACTGTACTTTCTTTGTTGTCTTTACTTAGAATTGTTTTTGGGCTGTTGAAAATTTAAAACATAGTGGTGGTGTATTTCTGTGCTGTCTTTAATTGATGCAAATTTTCGCCCCTCTTCCCCCAACTCTTAATTATATGCCCTGTTAAATTTGATTGACAGGAGCTAAACACAAGGTATAGTAAGGGGTGTGAAGTAGGAGGGGCATAAGGGGGAAGAAGCCCACCCTCAGCACGACAAGTGTTTTGACTCATTTATTTATTTATTGGTTTCTTTTCTTTTTTTTTTTTAAGAAAATTATCTGAGGATCAGTGGCAGGATTTTTAGGACAATAAATTAATAAAAAGGGAACTAGGAGAGCTTCAGTAGCAGACACGTTGTAGAATAGCAGTATAACTGCAGTATAATGTGTTTAGTGGTGCAATGCAGTGACTGTGGGGCAGCCATATTCAGGCAGACCTTCTGGACACTGAGGTGCTGCCCCATCTGCATGCATCTCTCTGGACTGCAGGATGAGGTAGCCAGGCTCAGAGTGGAAGTAAACTGGGTCAGGAGTACCATCACCCCTATCCAGAGACCACCCAGTCCAATGCAACTGCCTCAAAGGATGCCAAGAACGAGGAGCACTTGGATGACAGTGGGCTCAGGGAGGGTTAGAGCAGTCAGGCAGAGGCACATCCTAGATCCTAATTCACTCAAGAACTCATATGCCACACTGGCAAATGGGGACAACCAAATAGAGGTACCCAGAGAAGTGGAAGGAAAGGATGTAGAGGTTAGCCAAGGAGGTGACCTCAGCGGGGAAAGCAGTGGACCCCAGAGGAGGAGGAAGCGAATCCTGGTGGGGACTCCATCATAAGAGGGATCCAGCTAGGAACACAGGAGGGAGGACAGGGAGGTGAGGTGCCTCACCAGGTGCCACGGCATGGAGGGATGGAAGGAAGATCCTGGGATCACTGGGAAGGCAAGATGGGAGGGTGAGCTGGATGTCATTATCCACCTACGTACTAATGACCTGGCAAATGGGGAGCCAAAGGAAGTTCAGGAAGAGTTTAGGAAATTGGGGAGGGGTCTCAAGCAAGTAGCTACTTCTGTCACTTTCTCAAAAGTACTACCTGTAAGAGGCAAGGGAGAGCATAGGAGTGCATGCACCAGGAACTTTAACTCATGGTTGAAGAACTGGTGCTGTGAGGAAGGGTTTGGATTCATTGGTGACTGGGGACCCACCTGGAGGGATGGAGGTTTTTACAAGCCTGACGGCCTGCATCCATCCTGGAGGGGAATCCAAGCACTCATTGATAAGTTTAAATGCTACATTGACAAGCATTTAAACTGGGGGGGGGTGGCAGGCCAGCAAGGAGGGTACCTACTTGCTCACCCCCCCACAGCTAGCAGTGGAACCAGTGAACCACAGGAGTGGCTATCTCTACAAAGCAGTGTGCAAAAGATGGAGATTAGCACCCAAGAGGTGGATAGGCAGAAAAAGGGGCAAAATTCAGCAGAAGCACAGATAGCAAGGAGAACTAGGGATAAAGGACAACCAAGGAAGGGGCTAGAATAGAACAGCAAAACAGTCTAGGGAGGTCAAATCATGGAAAGTCATCTGTGTAAATGCCAGGAGCCTTAGCAACAAGATGGAAGCTGTCATGGTGCAGTCAGACCTGGACATTGTGGCCATCACTGAAATCTGGTATAATGATAACCACGACTGGGAGATGGCCGTACCTGGCTACAACATATTCAGAAGAGACAGAGCAGGCAGGGAGGGAGGAGAAGTGGCACTATATGTGAAAAATTACATAAGGGCCACAGAGATCCAGGAGGAACAAAATGGGGGTGAGATACTGTGGGTTAGGCTGGAAAGGAAAATGGGAACAGTCATCCATACAGGTGTGATCTATAGACCACCAGCCCAGGAGGAAGAAACAGATAGGGAGCTGATGCTAGCCATCCAAAGGATGGCAGACAAGTGTGAGGTAGTACTGGTTGGAGACTTCAGTATTCCAGTCGTGGACTGGAGCATCCCAGCAGCAGCATCAACCAGGAGCAGATTTATCCTGGACTCCCTTCAGGGTGCCTTCCTCAAACAACTGGTCATGGAACCAACTCGGCAGAAGGCAATACTGGACCTTGTGCTCACAAACAAGGACAGTGTGATGGGGGTAACAGTGGGGGAGCACCTAGGGAACAGTGCCCACCAGTCATTGTGGTTTGAAATCACAGAAAGAGCAGAACCAAACCACACAAAAACACGTATCCTGGATTTTAGGGGGGCAGACTTTGGGGAAATGGGGAGATACTTGAAAGAGGCATTAAGGGGAATGGGACAGGAATCAGGGGTTGAGAAACAGTGGGCAGTATTTAAAATGGGGATTACAAGAACAACAGAATTATGCATTAAGCAGGTTAGCAAGAGGAAAAGAAAGAGGAGACCATTATGGTTTTCCAAAGAGGTAGCAAAGAAAGTGAAAGCCAAAAAGATTGCATTCAGGCAATACAAAAAGACACAGGCAGAATGGGATAGGGAGAAGTACCAGGAGAAGCAAAGGCAGGCAGGGAGGTCAGTAAGGGAAGCCAAAGCTCAGACATAAGAACACATTGCAAAATCAGTGGGTAGAGGGGACAAAACCTTTTACAGGTACATAAGTGAAAAAAGAAAGGCAAAGGGAGGGATAGTGAGACAAGGGGGAGGATGGGAGCTGCGTGGAGGATGACAACAGTAAAGCTGACATATTGAACAGGTATTTCTACTCAGTCTTTACTGAGGAAGAGGAGGGTAATGGGTCTGAAGGGAGCACAAGGGGTGAGAATGGTGCAGAAATGGACACTAGTCCCTTTACACGAGAAAGGGTCCTGAAGGAACTGGAAGTAATAAGAGTTGATAAAGCAATAGGGCCAGATGGGGTGCATCCCAGGGTCCTTTAAGAACTAAAAGAGGTGGTGGCTGAACCTCTGGCTATCCTGTTTAGCCAATCACTGGAAACAGGGAAAGTATCCAAAGACTGGAGGACAGCAGATGTAGTCCCCTTATACAAAAGTGGGAACAAAGAGGAAGCAGGAAACTACAGACCAGTCTGCCTCACCTCGGTAGTGAAGAAGATCATGGAAGCACTACTGAAGGAGAGATTGGTGGAACATCTGGTTGTCAATGGACTACAGGACCCAAGGCAGCATGGTTTCACCAGGGGGAGGCCATGTCAGGCCAACCTCATTGAATTTTTGACTGGTTGACTAGGGAGGTGGATCAGGAGAGCAGTGGACATGGCTCATCTGGACTTCAGCAAGACTTTGACACTGTGCCACACAGAAGACTATTACACAAACTGGGGAATATGGATGTGGGCAGACAGTAGTGTGGTGGGTAGGTAACTGGCTGGGTGGCAGGACACAGAGGGTGGTGGTAAATGGCTGTCACTCCACAGAGGGAAGAGTGACCAGTGGGGTACCACAGGATCAGTGCTGGGACCGGTCCTATTCAACATCTTCATCAGTGACATTAGCGAGGACCTAGAAGGCAAAATTTCACTGTTCGCTGATGACACAAAGCTCTGTAACAGAGTAGACACACCAGAGGGTGTAGACAGAATGAGAAGGGACCTGCAGAAACTTGAAGAATGGTCAGGGGGTTGGCAGTTGAAATTCAATGCAACAAAGTGCAAGATAATGCATATGGGGCACAAAAACCCTGGCACAATATATCAGTTGGGGGGTGAGGATATAGCATGCACCAAGCAGGAAAGGGATCTTGGGGTTATCATCTCTGATGACCTCAAGGTAGGGAAATGGTGTGACAAGGCAGCAGGTAAAGCAAATAGGATGCTGGGATGTATAGGCAGGGGCATCACCAGCAGGAAAAGGTAGGTCATAATTCCACTACACAAAACACAAGTGAGGCCCCACCTGGAGTACAGTGTACAGTTCTGGAGACCATACCTATGTAAGGACATAGACAGGGTAGAGAAGGTTCAGAGGAGGGCAACAAAGTGCATGGATTGCATCAGAAGTCCTATGAAGACAGGTTGAAGGAACTGAACATGTACTCCCTGGAGGAGAGGAGGGGAGAGAGGGGATATGATAGAGACATACAAGTATCTTACAGGTAGGAACAGGATGAAGGAATACGCTATTTTTAAGTGAAAAAGATGTTCCAGGACTAGAGGGCATGGGATGAAGTTGGAGGGAGAATGATTCAGAGGAAACGTGAGGAAGAATTTATTCACAGAATGGGTGGTGGACAAGTGGAACACCCTGCCAGAGGAAGTGGTGGGGGCTGAAACAATCACAGGATTTAAGAATGCATGGGATAGACATAAAGGAATTCTGGCGGTCAGGGGAAAGGGGCAACAGACTTTTAGGAAAACATAAACTGAACTTACAAGCTCAAATGGGCAGACTGGGTGGGCCATAGGCCCTTATCTGCCAACACTGTCTATGTATCTATGTATCTACTCTTCCTCCTCATTCTTGGACAGTGAGAGGCTCCATCGGTGAATGCACCAGCACTAAAAAGATCTCCCTTTGCAGCGCTGTGCCTTGATTGGGCAGGGTAGGTCTCTTCCCTTGACCCCCATGATCACCTGATTGTCACCAGTTCAGCCTGCACTGTTCTTGCCAAGACAGCTGTCCCCAACATGAGGCCCTCTACCAATTCAGATGGAACTGCCTCCATGACAGCCGGCTACCAGCTTTCCAGGCTGATTGTCTATGGAAATCACACACTTAGATGTGTCTCTAATGGTGCATGGCAGAAAATGGCCATGGACCATTTTTACAGATTGCTCAATGACTCTGATGGGTCCTTGATGCAGTCTTTGAGGTCTCATGCTTTTGACTGATTTGGCCAAATAGTTGACTACCGACTATGGGCTTATGTCTTTTGGGGCTCTTCTCAGGCTCATGTCTGAGTCAATGGAGGTTCCCTTGGAGACAGTCCAGAAAACTGCCAAATACCCCTTTACTGAGATCCTAGATGGGGATAAATTCCCCAGGGTTGCTTTCCCCATGGCTGCAGTCATTCTGGTGCTGGAGGTTTTGCAGAACACATCTTCCTGCCTGGCACCCTCTGCCCATATGGTCCACAAGTGTGCAATCCCTACCAGTACCTTGTCTGGATTTTTGGACCATCCCTCGGCCAAGGATCTGGTTGCAGTATCAGTTTTCCACATGTCCAGCAACACTGGAGATGTGGACAGGCCCCTAACAAAGAGTCGAAAAAGCTTGAGCACACAGCAAATAAGGTCTTCACTGCATCCTACCATGATCTCTGTCATTTATGCAAGTTACGCCCTGTGATGGCCCACTATGGTCACTCCTGATAGGAGTCCTGGATCATGTCATCCCACACCTTCCTACCTACAAGCAGCTCTCAGTGAATGTTGTCTGAGACCACGGTCAAGTGCTGGCAAAAGACCAGCTTCAGGCAGCTTTGAGTGTGGGTGACCACTGCACCTGTGCCATGGCACTGGTCATCATGGGGTGTTGCAGTGACTGGTTGCTGATTTCGGTGGACTCCCAGCACAAGTTGGCCAATATTTCCTTTTTGAGAACCTACTACTCTTTGGCCCTGGGATGGTAGGACACCTCATCAGGATTGAGTTTAGTGACCTCCTCTCAGAAGGACTTAAATGGGCAGAAACAGAAGAAAATATTTTTATAGTTTTTGCCCTTTCTGTCTCATCAGCCTAAGTAACAGTAGCCCTAGAAGGGGTTATCTAAGGCTTGGCACACCAAGATCAAGTTCCCTGGTTAAGAATCCCAAAAAGGTCAGGGGTATGGGTTGTGGTGCCCCTCCAACTGCAAGCACTGGTGCCCCCTCCAAAGCTGCCCAGTGACTGATTTGGGAGTGTCTACCTTCCACTTGTCCAGTCCATGCTCCACCTCTCAATGAGGGATCAGTTGCACCACTTCTGGAAAATGTTGCCCATAATTACCTCAGACAAGTGGGTTTAGGAAGTGGTGGCCAGAGGTTTGCTTCTTGAATTTGATGCTGTCCTGCCTTACTGACCAAGGGTGTCCTTGGTGTCCCAGGATATGCTGTCCACCTCAGGGAGGATGTTGCTCAGCTCCTCAAAAAAGGAGCTATAGCCCATGCCCCACTCCATGACTGGCAAGGGCTTTGTGTTTGAGTATTTCCTGGTCCTGAAACAGATGGGTGTTGGCAACCCATACTGGACCATTATGATCTGAATATGTTTCTCAGGAAGCACAAGTTCAGGATGGTCATGCTGAACCACATAATACTAGCCCTGAAGCAAAGCATGTTCTATTCCCTGGTCATCCAGGGCACATTCTTTCACATTCCTTTCCATCCGTCCCATTGGTGGTACCTTCTATTCCATGCTTTTATTCTTTACTGGTTCCAAGCATGCCATTCAGCCTCTGCTTGGCACCCAGGGTGTACACCAAGTGCATGGCAGTGGTGGCAGTATTTCTGCAGTGCTAGGAGATGAGGCTATGACCCTATTGGGATGACTGGCTGATTGCTGGGCCATTTCAGAAAGCAGTAGAGTAGTTCATGGACCTGGCCCTCCAGACCTGCAGAGACCTGGGCCTTCTGGTCAATCTAGCCAAGTCCAAACTGAACCCTTCACCGGTGATTCACTTCATCAGGTCAGAGCTAAACATACTTTGGGCCAAAGCCCAACTCCTCGTGGATTAGGTGTTAAATCTTGCCTCTCTTGTCTGATCATTTCAGGTTAGGTGCTCACTCTCAAAATCATTTGACTAATCTTGGTGGGGGAGTCTCATAACATTTAATACTGTTACTGAGAAATAAAGAACCTTTTGATGAACATTATCCTGCAGCACAGGGATTTTTTTTTTCTGCTCTATCTTGGTCTGTGAAGCTGGGCTTACTGTAAGTAATTGTGTCTACCTTTTGCTTTAGCACCAGTACTTTCATCTTAACCGCCACTGTATTTGCATTTTTATCACTACAGTAAGTAGCATAGATTAGCTGGTATGCAGATTGGGCAAGACTAAACTGAGGAATTTTTTTTTAATTGGTGTACTTTTTTCACCCTACGGTCAACCGGCCCTTATTGGTCTGGACCCCTACACCCAGCCCCATCATTCACTTCCGGACTTACCTCAACTTCCTGGGCACCCTGACTTGCCAACCAGGGAGTGGCCACCAGGGGCACCCTGTCCCCTTGTGGAGACTCAGTCAGTACGTCAGAAGCCAGTGCCATGGTCAGTGGTAGGGGCCTGTGATGTGGGGTAGATGTTCTCATGCTACAGTCAGGCTTTTTCCCTTAATTTTCTCCACCAGGACACCTGTCCATGCATGCAGAGACATGTGCATGTGCTGGAGGGGCTCCGGCATCCTTCTACCTTGATCCAATGGTGCTAGCTGCAACCATCACCCTTGGTCACCAAGGTGGTAGTAGTGCACTGGCAGCCATACACCCTCTCTCCCTGAGGTAGGGAGTGTCTGCTCAGATGCTCTGCCCACCTCCCCTAGTCATCCCTCTGACAACCTGACTCATTCCCAAACCCAAGTGGACAGTGTTTGGACCTGTAACTCTGCTGCTGCATAGGTAGGCCAACTCAGCTGATGATTTATTACAATGTAGGCTCTGCTGGCAATAGACAGGGGCCAACCATTAGATATAGCTAGAATTTAGCAAAACATTTGATTCTGTATCCCACAGATGGATCATAAAAAAGCTGGGTGACTCAGTGGTGAAGGACAAGCTGACCAGGTGGGTGGGAGATTAACAGGGTAGAAGGACTCACAGGGTGGTCCTAAATGGGACAGAGAGTCAAAGGACGTAGCACTCCAGTCCATAAGGAAGAATAACACATTACACTGTGGGTGACTCTTTTCATCAGTTTTAAATTCCATGTAAAACGTTACATAGGCACAGCAACAAACATCAGTAGCAAGCACCACTAGAACCCTGTTTCACCCTTATGCTCGTCACATCTTTTCAGGTGTGTCCCCATATATTGGGCACTTTATTTAGTTCACATTGAAAGAAAAACTACAAATGGATACAGCAAGAACTAACAAAAGAACTGAACAATAAATAGAAGGAGCATGATTTAGAAGTCTTCACTGGCTCAGCTGAATTTGGGAATTTACAACGTAATGTGCAGGAAGCTCTAGAAAAGTTGAACATAAAATAAAATCAAGTAAACATGAGAAGTCTAGAAGAGATGAAAATGTATCATTTAAATAATATAGTGTTCAAAAAACAAAATAATTTCTTAAAAATGTGGTAATACTCAACACGGTAATATTGGCTCTAGAGATTCAGTCAACATTTTTTTTGAAGGGGATTATTCCCTTACCTCTCCCCACTGAGGCTGAGATGCAGTCCAAGAAATCTGCAATAAGAGGAGAACAAGGAGTTGCAGACAGGGGATGAGAACAAAGGGGTGCAGCTACAAGAAGGGGAAGAACAAGCAAGTGCAGTTCAACAAGAAAGGTTAACCACCAACAGCATGGTTTATGAATATGAAGCAGAGTGCAATGAACTGTGATATGTAAGACACTTATCTGAGACCTTGTTAATGGGGACATTTCCTGGATGACTGATTTTGTCACCAAGGGAACTTTGTGAGTGGCTCACAAGCAGCAGATGAAATGGGTGCTTTGAGGCACTGAGGCATTCCCTGTGCACCCTGGCCAGGATTATAGTTCTGTAGAGGGCCAGGGAAGTGAAGATACTGTACAGGTGGCTGCAAATGGATTTCATTCCCAAAGCTTTGGAGCTACAGTGGTGTTCCCTGCTGATGTTTGCTGCTCTACCTATGTGGCTTTTTAAACAGTAATTGAAATGTAATAAAAGATTGAGAAGATTCACCCACAGTGTAATCTGTTCTGTTATACAGACTGGCGTACTAGACCCTTTGACTCTGTTTTGCTCTTGGATTTACAAGCACCATGCCATAGCCAGTAGACCTTACATCTGGCTCACGAAAGGAGAAAAATCATCTAAAAAATTGTTAATTGGCTTACTGAATCTCCAGAGCTGATTTCACTTTGTTAGGTATTATCACATTTTTTAAGACTTGATTTTTGGCTTTTTAGTCAATTTGAATACCATATTATTTGAAAAATATTTTCCACTCTTATAAACTTCTTCTGTTTACATGATTTTATTTTCATGTCCAGCTTTTCTAGATCATGCTCCACATTATATTTAAAATTCCCAAATTCAGGTGAGAATAAAGTGCTTTAGCTTTTCAACCAACCAAGTCCTTCCTTGGAAGCTTATGACAGTCACCCAGAAAACTGTATACTATCAACTCCAAGATCAAGCATACAAACACATAAATAATTCCCATTGGTTTAAAATACTCATTTAAATCATAACTGAAGTTTGCATCAGAGAAACTGGAAAGCACCAGTTTGCCTCTAGCTGAGAAGTCTTTCAAGGTCAAATGTCACCAGAATAAGGTAAGAACACTTTGAGCAGAGAGCTGCACTAGCATAAATTCTGAATGTCTCAGTGTGTTTTGAGAATACAATCTAACAAAAAGCAAAACCTTTGGATTCAATACTTACTTAAAATACATGTAAAAAAGTTGATATAATTGTAAGTTAAAACCAACCAAAAGAATATAATTTAATAACTGAAAGTATCTATATATGGCATACAGAGGGGTTAAATTAAAGTTTACCTATTGTGAGCAAATGTTACACACATTTAAGCAGTGTAAAACCTATCTGGAGACATTATCCAAACTATACTCTCAACTAGTTATTAAATTCCATAAACCTTAAGGTCTTTAGTGATGTAACAGGATTTTATACACAATATTATCAATAGTCAGTATAAGTGCCAATTAAGAAAAAAAAAACTTGCCAAGGACTCCCAATTAAATGAGAACATGTATCCTGACCATGCATGATATAATTTACTTGGGGGTCCTTGACAAGTTGCTTTTGGGGGGGGGGGCGTTACTAGGCAATATATCTGTGATATGGAGAGGAACTCTGATCACTCTCTTTGCAGATGACACCACTATCTGTGGCAGAGTGGATACTGAGGAGGTACAAAGGACACAAAAAGGTATCTTGAAAGGATAGAAAGCTGGTCCAGAATATGACAGCATATATTGAATGACAAGTCCAAGCTTTTTGCTTTTACCCCTTGGAAATAAAACCTCCAAAACAAAGTATTTGGGGGGAGGAGGAAAGGGCGAATCAGACATCTGAGTAAAAAGTCTCAGATTCAGCATCACTGATGGACTCAATTCTACTACCTATTGCAACACTGCAGTTGGTAAAGTTAACAGGATCCTGCGGTGCATAGGAAGAGGGTTCTCCAGTCCAAGGAGGTTGGTGACATTACCCCTGCACAGATCGCTGGTGAGGCCACAGCTCAGGTACAGTGTACAGTTGTGGAATCTGCACTTAGAAAAGGCCAGATGCTCTCTGGAATCTGTCCAGACAGGCATAAAAGTGATCCAAGAGCAACAAAGGCAATCACGTGAAGAGGTTAGCAAGCTCAACATGTACATACTTGGGGCCCAATATTTAAAACTTTGTCTGTGGGCACAATTTGCACCGCTCAGCTTGCAAAATTAGCCCACATTCAGTTGCACATGATATTCAAAAGAACAGCCCAGATGCAACTGTAACACCCCCCCACCAGCCCCCCTTGTTCAACTAGCAAGGCTGTTCTTCTCACACAAGGTGCAACAAGAGGAATGGGGGTTGTCACTACAGTTCTGTTTACCAATACTTCTACTTCACAGCCTGCCATCCTCAGACAGGCAAACCAAGTGTGGCAACTACCTGGCTCACACCTGGGGGACCATTTACCATGGCCATCAACCTGGGTCCCTGGGAGAAAACATTTGGTCACAATTATGCTAGGTTTGTACTTCTGGTCAGGGGCACCCAAGTAAATCCAGACACAGTGGAAGCAATAACAGTACTGTCCAAACCAGGTTGGAATTCTAGAGTGTGGCTTTTATTCACATACACAGAGAATAATCACAAAGCGAAGATGGACCCCCATAGGGCTACACCTACAAGTAATGCAGATTACTGAGGTACAGGGAACACAGACAGTGAACTGTCAGGTTCTGAAACAGAAACAGCAAACACTTTCTGGTTCTGAATGGAAATTGGCACACATGGCCAGAAATAGTGCACTTCCCTTGACTAGGCACCCTCGACCAGTACTAGGAAACTTTCCCATATTTCATGAGGAATTACTGGTGGCACCCTCGACCACTAAAGAGCACATACAGGCTCACAGAGAATCCAACCCATATCTGGGTAAACTATTTTCTTCAGGCATTGGCCAAATGCACTGAGAGAAAACAAAGGTGCCCAAACTGAACCTGGAGAGGTAAACCGGTTGCTCCAGATGGGGGGTCTCCCACCTTTTGCTTCCAGATTTATACTCAGCCATTCATCTGGTTAAAAACACCCTCACAGAAAACTTGCAGATGCTATCTTGAAATATCTTTCACATTTAACATACTACATCTCACACCTCTGAGGTGTCATGAAGTTAAAAGTTCTGTAATTGGCAATGTCTATACACTTGACCCCAACTTTAGCAGGCACTTTTAAATTAGACACAAACTAAAAGTTCTGTACTTAGCAAGTCTCTCTCTGGACCCCATAGTAGGCAGACACTTTTAAACAAAAAACAGTCTAGGTGACAGAGTCCCTTTGTCAGAGAAAAACTCAACACAGGAATGCAGGTGCCCCAGGTCTTTTCCACACAAAAGTCTCAGGTACTCTAAGAGCAGATGAATTTCAGGCAGCTTCAACACAGTCCAGACATGGACCATGAGATTGCCCCTGAATAGTGGAATCCTCCATCACTCTCTGTCTTCTATGTTCTTCTTCTAGAGTGAGGACAAACTACCCAAACCATAGAGGTAGCTCTCTATCAAAGTTAAAAAACTGAGGAGCTGCCCATTGCAGCCTCCTCCTGGAACTCCACTCTACAGACTACTGCACTTTAACTCAACATTCTATCTCATGCCCCCAACTAGCATTCCAATGTGGCTTATGCTACTGTGACAGTTCTAATGTGACATCATCACTCCAGTTTAACTGAGACTGAAAAACAGATTATGACACTGTGAAATCCATTTAACTGGCATTTCACTAGCTGCCTCTCCCTACCTGCCACTGATTCTAAGTGGGATTCTAGTAACCCCTAGGAATAAGGGTGTTTCATCCACCCTCAGCCAGGAAAATGACTGTTTCCAGTCATTGTCTACCCGGTACTAGGCCATCTTACCCAATGTGCTACCTACGGAGAGGGGAGATCAGGCCCCTTTCCTACCGTGTGCAAAGCACAGACAGGCAACACTAAGGGCCCAGAGGCCACTGATTATTGCATCAGTCCCTACACTATGATCTTACTACAGAAAACATTGACCCTGGAAGAACTGTCCAGAGTACAACCCTAATAGACCAGCACTGTGGCCCCTACTGCAGGTCAGGACCACAGTCTGTCTATCCCCTAGTCCTGTAGGGAAAATCTATCTAGCCAAAACAAACCTACCCAAAACAGGGTAACACCCCCCCCCCATTCCTGGACACCTGCAAACCAAACACCGGAGCTAACACTATACACAAGCATTACACTCCCACACTCCCCCACAACTACACCTGTGAAAGGAAAAAGGTTAACACATGTTAACAACTACACTGTACTTCAAAAAACAACACTTTAAAGTACAGAGGAACTCTGATGAGTCCTTCTAATCCTCTTCTTGTCTTCTCTTCTTTCTTCATCAGGATCCACCTGAAAGAGAAAAGACAAAAACATACCCCAAATCTGCAAACATAGTATACAACCATAACCCTTATCATCAAAACACTGGAGAATCCCCAAAAATATTTTTTTTTTAGAAAAAAGTAGAAAACAGTAGAAAACATCAACATTATGTACAATACACCTGTTGGGGATGTAAGGCCCTAAATGTCCTAACTAGTGACAAACAGTGCCCAAAGGCAGGGTCCATGAAAGAGTCTCTCCTGGGTTGGAGCCCAGTGAAGCACAGTTCTTGACACACTATAGTCCCCAAAGGGGAGAATCATTGCGGACAGTTCGACAGTCTGTAGTCTCCCAGATGTAGAATGTGTATCACAATGTCAATAAGGTAAGAAAAGTCTGGACTTATCATTCCCTTGAAGACCAAAAAATGGAACATCACCTGTATCTCCAGCCAAAGACTCTCCCTGGCAGCATTTTTTGGATACAACTGGGTGGAAATCTTAGGGAAACAACAGGATGGATGTCTGGAAACTGCTGGGTTGATGTCCTCTCAAGCTGGTGTCATCTTGGAGATGAAACCTTGGAACAGGAAAGGAGCAGCTGGACTGATGTCATCCAAAAGCCTAGGTGATGAATCAGGGAACAGCTGGGTTGATGTCATATCAGAAGCCAGGCTATAGAACTGGAAAAGGCACACTGCACTGCTGATGAATCTGGATGCACCTTTGGATCCTGGAATACCAGACTGGCAGAACAACATGAGTATTGCAATGGCTGGATGGCAGCACTGGCTACCACTGCTCTGCTTTCCATTTGGTAGGCATGGGCACATTCACAGGATGCTGAGTACATTGAGGGTAGTACCACAATGGGTCGGGTGCAAGAATTATTACCCCATCTGGGTGCTCATAATTCACATTATGGAAGGTTTTGTTTCCCTTAGCATCCACAAAATGTACAGTGTCTATGAACAGTGTCCTGCCCACCTTCCAAAACTTGAGTTTGTCTCGTATCACTTTGTCTCTGACATATCGAGTTGCACCTGGATGCAGGCCTTTGGTTGCCTCTTCCACTGGCCAGGCTCTCCTGTTTTTCTCAATCTCCTTCTAGACTGTCTGAGGAAAGGTAGGAAAGGACATTCCATAGATCTCATCTGCCTTCCCAAGAATCAGTCTTTCCTCCTTACTACTTGTCATCAGTTTGTGACCCCCGACCTGGCTTGGGGGCAGCCAGTCCTGGTTCTGCCAGTGTTGCATACTCAAAGCTACATATAACTGGTCCCTGACCCCTCCTTCTGGGGGTGGGGCTATGGAGTCACCAACTTCTTCTTCTGATTCCTCTGAGGCAAGATCCAGAGGCTGTGGACTAGAACCTTCATCGTAAAGATACATAGCTCCCTCCTCCTCCTTTTCCTAACTTAGGACTTGGGCCCAGGAGTGAGCAGTCATCCTCACTCCTGAGACAGTCCACTGTTCACTGGGCATGGAGGTAGACACCTCCCAATCTAGGGTTCTTCGAACCTCATCTTCAGCAATAAGGCTAAGACTTGGACCCGCTCTCCATGGATCCACTGATTCTCCCTCTGTACTGTTCATTTGCAACACAAGCATGGAGACATCATGAGGACTCTGCTCTGCCAGTACATCTACACCCTCTTCCTTTGTGCCACACTCTTCTGGGCTTCCACCAACAGGTTTAACCTGGTGCAGTGTGCTGCTCCTTGCAGGATCTTGAAGCTTTGTCCACATGGGAACCAAAAATCTTAGGTGCACTAGTTAGACCTTGCTTCTCTAAGCACCCTGAACAGTGTGGAATAATGAAAACATCCCTTCCAGCCTTGAGGCACATTACACATGCTCTCACAGGGAAACCGGGAATCGCAATATGAGGAGGCAAACTTCCACCATAGAAACATTTCTCTATTTCTTTCAGCTTGGTAACCTCTTCAGATATCATAGCCTGGGCATGATCCGGACAGTGGGATGATCCCGAAGCCATGACTGTAGAAAAACACACAAAAGTTTGCTGCTATTATTACTGAGTTCACATATCTGGACTGTGTTGTATGGTATAGGCTGCACGCCCATTGCTCACACTGTGAACCAATGGGCATGCAGCCTACCGAGCTGTCACATGGTGGGCGGCGGGGCAGCAGGGGTGTTGCTACCCGCTGGCTGACAGGGGCAGCAGGGTGGTGGGGCTCAGTGGCCAGGTTAGGAGGGGGGTACACTAGACCACCAGGGTAATAGGACTGTTCTATGTTTTAAAGATGCCCGTGATTGGGCAGAGTGCGGTCCACTGGTGATCATCAGGGATATTGGAAGGGGGGGTTATACCGATGCCCGCGATTGGGCACATAGGAGTCCACTGGACCACCCGGGATATTGGACGGGGGTGTCTTTACACGGATGCCTGCAATGGGGCATGGGGGGCACCGCCAGGTGCCGCAGGAACTCGGGTGGCCACCCACAGGTGGTAGCTGCCGTGTTGCGCCCTGCAATGTGGCAGCTCACCTGTGGGTGGCCATCATTTGTTCCTTTTTTGGGGGGCTTAACTTTGTGCAGGCACAGGTAGGGGTTGCGCATGCATGACTCTGCACATCCCCGGCTGAATATCGGGCTGTGCAGGTTATACATGGGCATGCCCCCCTACCTGTGCCTGCATACATTACTGACACGCTCTGGCACATCGGGATTTGTGCGGTGCACTTTTCCCTTTTGAATATCATGCCGGGGCGCATCAGTGGGTTGTGCATGGTGCAACACTGTTGCACCATGCACAACCCTTTTGAATATCTGGGCCACTGAATTCATTCTGACGCATAACTTCAGCTTCAATGGTAAACATTATATTCAGACTGTGGGAACAGCAATGGGTACTAGGATGGCTCCACAGTATGTTAATCTTTTCATGGCGAATTTGGAGGATGAATTTTTTTAAGGCACTGTACACATAAACCACTCACTTATTTCCATTACATTGATGATCTGTTTACAATTTGGACAGAGGGCACTGGCACACTTAAGGATTTTCATCAGGAACTTAATAACCTCCACCCAACTATAAAGCTTTCCTTGGACTATTCTGCCACCAGTGTACATTTTCTGGATACCACTATCATTATCAAGGATGGAGCCCTACATACCTGTATTTACAGGAAACCAACAGACAGAGATACTTACCCAAGAGAAGTAATCACCCAAGCCACACAAAGAAATCTGTCATACATTTTATAGTCAAGCACTTCGGTATCACCGCCTCTATTCAAATGAGGAAGACAGAGACACACATCTGGCAATGTTGAAAAACACCTTTATTGAGCAGGAACACTCATCCAGAGTAATTGACAAAGCAGTGGAATGTGCAACACAGGTCCCAAGAGAACAACTACTGCAATATAAGGAACGGATGACTACCAACAGAATACCCTTAGTAGTCACATACCATCCTGACCTTGAACTTCTACATAAGAGTATTAAGGACCTCCATCCAATAATTAGTGAGGATGAAACCCTTAATTGTATTTTTCAAGAACTACCACTACTATCTTTTAAACAACCACCTAATTTAGCTAACCTGATTATTAGGAGTCAACCTGAACCGAACGAGATACCATGGCATCATATGGTACATGACCCTGTCATCAACGCAGGTGTAAGACATGTAACCTCATTTCCACTTCAGATTGTGTGGTTACATCACAAAACAGACTATTTAGGATACAGGGGAATTATACATGTATATCACGTAATGTGGTCTATTTTATCTAATGCAAGAAATGTCCTCATACAGGTTATGTAGGGGAGACAGGACAACAACTCCACACTAGAATGAATTCACACAGATGTTCTATTAATATTAAGATGACTGACAAACCAGTAGCACAACACTTCTTCCAGGATGGCCATTCAATCTCAGATATGTCTGTAATGATCTCAAAAGGACATTTCAACAGTACACAACAGAGATGGGCTTCTGAAATTAGACTTATTTTACTTCTCAATATGGTGGCAGATGGAATGAACATTGATGTGGGTTATATGACACATCATTCCACTTAAACTTACACAGACCTTTACTTTAAAAGATGGGCATAAATACTTTAGTTCTTCAGCGAGCCTTTGATTTTGTAAGTTTATGGTTATCTACATGTTGACTTCTCACCTTAACACTGTGGTGAGTGCGTGTGTGCCTGTGTGTTTTGTGTATGTATTGTCGTATGTGTGTATGTGGGTGTGTTGTGTGTGTGTTTTGTGTGTTTGTGTGTGGTGTGGTGTGGCATGGTGTGTGTGTGTGTGTGAGTGTTGTGTTATATTTGTTGTGCGTTGTGGTTCTGTGGGGTGTGGTGGTGTGTGTGTGTGTGGTATGGTGTGTGCACGTGTATGTGTGGGGGAGTGTAGCATGGGGCAATTGTTATGTTACTAGGACACTTAGTTTGCATATATAGTGTACATTTACTTCCTTCTACTAGTTGTCAGTAGTTGGATTACACACTGTCACATTTTTAAATCTGCTCATATTAAGATGCATATCTCATTTACTTGGGGGTTCATCAAATGTTTAATTCCTTTGGATAAATAGTAAGATTGGTTTGAATGATGATGTATTATGACTCTTGAACATACAGTATATCCAGGGGCGTCATTTCAGCAAAATCATAGGGGTAGCAAGGTGGGGTGGGCATGATGTGGGTGGGGCCACGGTGTGGGTGGGGCCAATGTGTGGGTGGGGCCAGGGTGTGGGTGTGGCCAAGGTGTGGGCGGAGTCAGATAGGGTAGCTTTTGTCAATGTGGCATAGAACTAGTTACCAAGTAATTTAAAATAAAAATGGGTATGAATTGGATAGTAAAGTCTGAGTATAAATCTGAAATGGGCCATTACAGATGTTGATTCAACTTAAATAGCTAGTTTTCATCAAATTATGGAATTATCAGTATAGTGAAAGTCCCATTCCTCAACTGTACAAATATTAAACAATATTAATGCATGGCTAGCCCTTATTACCCATTGAAATCAAACAGATTACAACCTTGTAATCCCACTGTTGTGATGTCAGAACCTTATAAACCTATCTCTATGTCATAGCAGTGGGTTTACAAAATGGAATCCAGTGTTATTCAGTATTCTACATACCTAGAATGTGATTGTTAGTCTCAGTACAGTATTCAAATAACATTCCAATTGTCACAGTTTATTGTCTAGCAATCACTATGTCTGATAAGAGATTTTAACTCTGGTGCTATTTTGGCCCACTGTCATTCAGTCCGTGTATCCTAATAAATTTTTTTCCTAAACAATCATGTGGGTGTAGTGCAGATCCATTAATAAGGTAAAGCTAAATTACTTATGTTGGAGGGACTTCTCATGTCGAGTCCCATACACTATAAATGACAATGCATGATGTACAGGTGATAACCAGGGTGTAATCCTCTTTCATGGTTGCTAGAGCAATTGTAAACCTCTCAAGCTGTGCATTCTAGGTTTACTAATGCCCTAGACACCACCTGAAGTGATTATACCATGGTTATCACCTGTACATCAGGCATTATCCTCTGTATATTACCACACTGTTTCCAAAAAAAATATTACCACACTGTTCATGCCAAATGACTGGTACTATACAAGCTAAGGCACACATTGCTAAAAATAAAGAGCTGTCTCTAAACCAATACCTTACAGTACATAAAAAACACACATCAAAACATGAGAGAAATAATGCTGTTATGAAAGCATACTCTGAACCTTGAACCATGGAGAGAACTTTACTTCTTCTCTGTTGAAACAAGTGCTTAGTAAAAGAAATGACACAATGAAACTTGTAAAAGAAGTAATAAAAGGAAAATGAACTGATGAAAAAAAATAAATAAATCACACCAAAAACATGTAAAGAAAAAAATAAAAGGAAAAAAACAATTAAAACTCACCGACCAAAAACCTGTAAAGAAAAAAGAAAAGAAAAGAAAAGATCCTAGTAAAATTGTACACCAAGAAAACCTGTAAAGAAAAACTGTAATAAAAGGAAAAAGAACTGAGTCCCAGGGTTACACAAAAGAAAGTCTTCCAGACTTCCAATTACTGCAGCAAAGCAAATGAAAGTACTCTAACTCTCCACACCAAGGCTACTACCCCTCTTACGATAATTTAAAAGAGCATAAACTCCCTCCCAAACACCCATGAAAGTGGTAAAGCAAAGGACATAGGAGTGTTATTACCTGCCTGGAGGCTGGAGACACAGCTGGCACACTGGAGATTGGGATGGTAGGTGACTAGAAGTGCTGGAAGCTGACTGGTGACTGCTGGCACACTAGACTGCTGACTAGTCGGGGACACTGCTGGCAAACTGGACCAGTAGCTGACTGGAGACAAAACTGGCAAACTGTCTCTGGACTGGTAGCTAAGCTGACTGGAGACACTGGCTGCTGGCACACTGGACTGCTGGCTGACTGGTGACACTGCTGGCACACGGATATCTGACTGCAGACTCTGCTAGCACAATGAATTGCTGGCTGACTGGACTGGTATCTGAGTTGAGACTGCTGGCACACTACTGGCTGACTGGAGACACTGCTAGCACACTGGACTGGTATCTGACTGGAGAAAATGCTGGCTAACTGGAGGCACAAGTTGCAAACTGGACTCGTTGCTGAGCTGACTGGGACAGAACTGGCACACTGACTGCTGGCTGACTGGAGACACTACTGGCAGATGGGACTGCTGGTTGGCTGACTGGTGGTAACACTGCTGGCATACTGGACCGGTTGCTGACTGGAGGCACAAGTTGCAAATGGGACTCGTTGCTGAGCTGACTGGGACAGAACTGGCACACTGACTGCTGGCTGACTGGAGACACTACTGGCAGATGGGACTGCTGGTTGGCTGACTGGTGGTAACACTGCTGACATACTGGACTGGTTGCTGAATGGAGGCACAAGTTGCAAATGGGACTCGTTGCTGAGCTGACTGGGACAGAACTGGCACACTGACTGCTGGCTGACTGGAGACACTACTGGCAGATGGGACTGCTGGTTGGCTGACTGGTGGCAACACTGCTGGCATACTGGACTGGTTGCTGACTGGAGGCACAAGTAGCAAACGGGACTCGTTGCTGAGCTGGCTGGGACAGAACTGGCACACTGACTGCTGGCTGACTGGAGACACTACTGGCAGATGGGACTGCTGGTTGGCTGACTGGTGGTAACACTGCTGACATACTGGACTGGTTGCTGACTGGGCTGAAGTTGCAAATGGGACTCGTTGCTGAGCTGACTGGGACAGAACTGGCACACTGACTGCTGGCTGACTGGAGACACTACTGGCAGATGGGACTGCTGGTTGGCTGACTGGTGGCAACACTGCTGGCATACTGGACTGGTTGCTGACTGGAGGCAAGTTGCAAAGCGGCACTCATTGCTGAGCTGACTGGGACAGAACTGGCACACTGACTGCTGGCTGACTGGAGACACTACTGGCAGATGGGACTGCTGGTTGGCTGACTGGTGGTAACACTGCTGACATACTGGACTGGTTGCTGACTGGAGGCACAAGTTGCAAACGGGACTCGTTGCTGAGCTGACTGGGACAGAACTGGCACACTGACTGCTGGCTGACTGGAGACACTACTGGCAGATGGGACTGCTGGTTGGCTGACTGGTGGTAACACTGCTGACATACTGGACTGGTTGCTGACTGGAGGCACAAGTTGCAAACGGGACTCGTTGCTGAGCTGACTGGGACAGAACAGGCACACTGACTGCTGGCTGACTGGAGACACTACTGGCAGATGGGACTGCTGGTTGGCTGACTGGTGGTAACACTGCTGACATACTGGACTGGTTGCTGACTGGAGGCACAAGTTGCAAATGGGACTCGTTGCTGAGCTGACTGGGACAGAACTGGCACACTGACTGCTGGCTGACTGGAGACACTACTGGCAGATGGGACTGCTGGTTGGTTGACTGGTGGTAACACTGCTGGCATACTGGACTGGTTGCTGACTGGAGGCACAAGTTGCAAATGGGACTCGTTGCTGAGCTGACTGGGACAGAACTGGCACTCTGACTGCTGGCTGACTGGAGACACTACTGGTAGATGGGACTGCTGGTTGGCTGACTGGTGGTAACACTGCTGACATACTGGACTGGTTGCTGACTGGAGGCACAAGTTGCAAACGGGACTCATTGCTGAGCTGACTGGGACAGAACTGGCACACTGACTGCTGGCTGACTGGAGACACTACTGGCAGATGGGACTGCTGGTTGGCTGACTGGTGGTAACACTGCTGGCATACTGGACTGGTTGCTGACTGGGCTCAAGTTGCAAGCGGGACTCGTTGCTGAGCTGACTGGGACAGAACTGGAACACAGGACTGGTGGCTGACTGGAACACTGGTAGCACACATGACTGATGGCTGACTGTAGATAGTAAAGTTACTTCAGTAATGGGTATCTTCTTGAGCGCATCTGAGCAAATCTGTCTATTGCTACTGACAGGTCTAGCTGCTTCACCCAGTGGCTCACATGCCATCATCATTAAGTCACTGAGTCGTCTGTCACCACAACTGTTTCTTAAGTAAGTTTTCACTCTTTTCATGCATGAGAAGAAGCGTTCATTTGAAGCTGTGGTCACAGGGATGCCAGCACCAGGTTCAAAATCTCCAGGACTTCTGAAAATGCATTCAAGGCATTGCAACTGTTGTCTGACACAATGAATACTTTGCATATTTTTGTTCTGTAGGTATGCCTTTGCTGATTCCAGCTGTGACTCTAACACAACTATGTCTATATTTTCTCCTGGGTAATATTCTGCTAGGACCTTTAAAACAGAGTAATTCAGAAAACTGTCATCCTTTGGGTTGAGAGCAGCAACAGCTTTTAAGAGGTCCAGATTACTTGTGAAGCGTGAATCAAGTTCAGTAACAAACCTGTCAATGCAGGCCAGGTATATTTCCTGCTTAAGCCTATCACTGTTAGATCTTGCAGAAATGTCCTGAATTTCTATATTTGCAGTCCATTTCCCAAAGTGGATGAAACAAAAATTCTGTCAGCTTCGCTCAACTGATGTTTGCAGTGGCCTTCCTGTGTGCTGAGTGGCTTCTACATCATAATCAATGCCACAGTGATCAGCGGCTTGTTGTGCCTCCTTGTAAATCTTCTGCCACTGTGAATCATTATGTAGAGACAAGAGCTCACTTTTTGAAGACTGGACAAGATTACAAGCACTTGGCAAATCCAGATCTTTTCTCTGAAGTTCCTCAGACACCGATTGTATCTTCCTTAAAATTGTTTCTAGGCTGTACAGTGTTACTACAAAGGTGAAGTTCTGAATTTTAAACAGATTTTGCTTCACTACTTGCCTCTTTGTCAGTGTTTTGTGACTGAATAGCATGAAGTGTTATAATGGACTCTAGACGCAACTGAAATTTCTTTTCACAGTTGTACCAGTAAAACCACCATGTACCACACAGTCGTTCCAGTTCCAGAACTTGTAGACCTTCTTCTTTCTGAGCTTTAACAAACAACTCATGTCTTGGTGAACTTTGAGAAATAAATACATATACAGCCTGTAAGATGCTGAAAAATTCTTTCACTTCTGATATATTATTAATTGTTTGCACCAAGACAAGATTCAGTCTGTGTGCATGACAATGAATATAAACAGCTTGAGGAGCAATCTCTCTTATTCTTGCATGTACGCCACTGAAGCACCCACTCATCACAGAGGTTCCATCATAGCACTGTGCTACACAGTACTTCCACTGCAGTCCAGCCTGACATACTGCCTGATTGATTGCACCAGCCAAACTACCAGCATCCAGTTTATCCATGTGGTAGCAGCCAAGTGGTTTTTCACAGATATTACCATCTCCGTCAACAAAATGGATTACAAAGCTGAGCTGCTCTTTGCGTGATACATCCTTAGTTTCATCGACTAAAACAGAGAAATATTTTGTAACTTTACTTACAATTTTCTCTCATATTAATGTTGCAACTATGTTAATCAAATCATTTTGATACTCTGAAGAGGTATACTGACCGTATCTCCTAGACATTTTTTCTTTTAATTTTGAGTCATGTGCAGATAATGTTTCCAGAAACTCAATAAAATTGCCTTTGTTATCGGAATTTGTCGACTCATCACCACCTCTGAAGGCAAGACCTTGCCATCCTAGGTAACACACTGCATGTAGTAGTAATTCAACATGGCGTCTGTTTTCTTCAATTTCAATGTCCCTATTTTTTTCAAGCCGTCTCACAACTGACTGATGTCCTGATGAAGACTGTATACGGTTAAATTCACACCATGCTACAACAGATGTTTTGTGTTTCTCAGACTCGCTGTGCTTTCTGAAGGCACGACCAGTTTTTCCCATTTACAGAAACCAATATCGACAAAGGAGCGTTTACGTTCACGACCTCCACCTCCAGGTGCAGTACGAGTGCTAGTAAAATGCCTGCATGCAAAACAGTATACAGCATCTCTCTGTACTGAATATTCTACCCACTTATGAGTTTTGTAATCACCATTAAATTTACGTGATTTTGTCACAGGGAAAACACACTTCGGCTGAACTGGAGCTTGGTAAGGACTAGCAGATATGTCACTTGGCACAGTATCATGATCAACACACTCACCCATTGAAAATGAGTGGCCTTCACTAGATGGCAATGACGTGCTTTCACATGCATCGGAGGGTGTGCTTTCACATGCATCAGAGGGTGAGGGTGAAGCAACAAGTAATGGGCCTGTAGCAGCAGAACTAGGCTCTGAAACTATACTACTACTACTATCAGATTCATGCATGCCAGCTGACAGAACACTATCTTCAGGTCTTGATTTCTTCACTGTATGTTCAGCTTGTGCAGTATCTGCTGTAATTCTTTTCTTAGCAAATAACTGAAGCACCGATGGTTGCTGTGGATCACTGGTTGCCTTCTTCTTAGACAGAGACATTTCAGTAATACTTATTTAGCAGCCAACTTCAAAGAAATTTCAATCAGTGAAGGCTACTAAAGAAGAAATTTAGCAATGTACAGCCTGCCAGCAGCTATGCCCAGTGATTAGCAAATCAGATATCAGTTTTGAAACCCCTGAAAAACAGCTATGAATTCAGATGTGCACACAGTCTAAATAAATCACCAGTGTGCGTGACGAAATCTGCAAACAGTGATGACATCAGGGAATTAAAAACTAACATATGGGTGTAAATTTTACATTTAACTGTACCTATGAACCTAAAAAAAAGGTCTATTATAATTCTGAATTTTAAAAATAATCTTATGAATGCAAGGACGCAAAAACATTTCTGTAATGAAACAAAAGTGGGATGCATACAAGTGCTGTAAATCTGTCAAAAAAAATGTTACTTTTGAATCACCAGTTATGTTATGATTTGAAGCACTATTCTTTGGCGTGTGGAGTATGTACAAATGTTGGGTGAGTACTGGTATGCAGTAAAAAAAATTCTGAAGCGTATTTCCTCAAATGAGGACAGGTGAGTAAAATAGGCTGGTACAGACCTTATCTGGAGCCCTGGCCACATCTTTAAGCTGCTTTAAGTCTCTTAAAAACATTAATGTTTCCAATTGCCCTTGGCAGATTAATTGTGACCAGCTTGGAAGTACTTATTGTAACCAGTGAAGGGGTTATGTTTAAAGATGTTAATGTAAGATGGTATCGGACTGGTCTGTGTGGTTTGTTTTTGACTTTCGAGTCCTTGTCAACTGTACAATACCTTCAACCTCAGATGTTTTTAAATAAAATATCTATTTATATTTATACAATAGGGGTGAGTGGTCAAACCAGTGGATAAATGCATATATTCTCACCACTGTGTAATAGAACTGCAGAGCCACTGAATAAATACATTTATCTATAGTCATGATGTCACAGATGGCATTTACGCACACAGTCGTGACCACGGCTCCAGATAAGGTGTGTGCCAGTCTTTTACACTCACCTCATTTTAGGAACTACTCTTCAGAAATTTTTTTAAATGAGTACCTGTACTCACCCAACATTTGTAAATACTCCTCCACACGCCAAAGAATAGTGCTTCATAACATAACATAACATAACTGGTGATTCAAAAGTAACAGTTTTTTTGCCAGATTTACACTTGTATGCATCCCACTTTTGTTTTACTCACTATGTTTTAAAACTGGTGAGTAAATTGACAGCAGTATTTGGAATATTGTTGGCACCTGAAATTCTTATCTAGAAAAAAAAAAACTGCATTTTTTAAATAAATTTAGTCCTCAGTCCACTCTACCAAGACATTTCTATACATCAGTGTCTTATTAATAAATGGTCAGCACAGAGTGGTTACAAACTACCAGCATCCAATTTGTTTGACGCAGCTCAAAACTGTAGTTTGTTTGGACCCACTGGGTTTTAAATAGCGCCTTTCATGTTATAATGTTGCTGCCACTTTTAGCACACAGGGAGATTGAGAGAGCACACAGAAAAAACAGCGAGAGACCACTAAGCAGAGGGAAGTTAACTTACTCGCTCAGGGTCACACAGCAAGTGTCAGTTTCAGGATTCAAACCAGGTCTCAGGATCACATTTCTGTGCTCTAACCACTGGGCCACTGACTGTCTCCCAGTAAGTCATAACATGCATCAGTTTCTCAACCTCTTCACCAGTGAGATTTTTCTTCTTTTAGTGGGTATTTTTTTTTTTGGGGGGGACACCAATGCAGCCTGCCTGCCTACAGCATCACTCTGAAGAAATTTCATTTTCAGAATATAGTTCAGGTAATGTGATAAGTGTACATGAAGCACCATTAAGCTAATTCCTCAGTTTTATTAAATAAAATTATAACAATGGTCTGAGAAATGAAGCTTTCTGATTGGCTGTAAACATTCTAACAGCCTTATATTAATCTTTTATTATACAATAGGCACAAAAAATTCACACAGTCCTGCATTTTGATTGGCTGGCTGGCACCTTTTCAGCTTTGTAAATCCTCCAGTGTACCCACTGGAAAAGGTGCCAGCCTCCAGTCAGCTGCAGCAGGAACCCTCGCAAAAAAATCACTCCGACTGCCAGAATCCAAACAAGATGCACGAAAAAACAACAAATCAAACTGCAAATCTTAATGCTCACAGCCTCACAGTAAAAAAAAAAAAGAAACACAACCCCCCTCCCCACACACACACACACACACACAATTCAGTGCAGAGCTCGACAAAGCGAGATAAAGAAAAACTAAGGGGGCATCACCACTAATTTAACTCTGCCTAGCAACAAGGAACTATTTACGCTTTGGTGGAGCAATAAAATAACAAAAATGATGATTAAAAGAGAAACAAAAAGTATTTCTATATTTTTAGTCACCCCAAAATGTAAGTCATTGCATAATAGCAATATACCCCTCCAGGAGTGGGTATACCAGTGGATTACCTCTTCTGGTGTGGTTAAGTCACTCAGCTGCGCCTCGTGACTGAACCACACCAGCTGTAGTCACATAAACACCAGTATACCCACACCCTGGAGAAGTATCTTCTATTATTGATGTGGTAAATCGAATGAGCCAAATCTTGCAACCTGATTGGTTGGCTGGTACCTTTCCCAGTGTGGTAAATCCTCCAGTGTACCCACTGGAAAAAGTACCAGCCAATCTTATATCGTGCCAATCCGGTCGCTTTCATTTTGATAGAAACCATTTGTCCTGTCGCCGCTTCGCTAAAACACTGCGGTAAATATTACAAAAAAATTACATCTTCCTTCCAACCGTACAGACTTCATTTACTTACAACATGTCTAAAAAAATTAAATAAAACTACATTTGCCGTTGTATAATATAAATTTATCCCTCCAGGGTGTGGGTATACTGGAGGACTTATACGACTGGTGTGGTTCGGTCACGAGGTGCACCAGCTGTAAGTAAATCCTCCAGTATGCCACACACTGAAGAGATAATGTAATTAACTACCTTATGCAACTTACCCATATATTTAACAAGGTTTAACACTGTTTAAAAAAAACATTTTTATTATAACAGCAATAAGACACCAGGGGTTATCGCTCTCTAGGGGCATGTGGCACTTGTAAATGCCTCGTGCCACATTATGCGCCTAGAGGATGATTAACAGACCATTAACATAACCCCTGGTCATGCCTTATTGGTTAAGTGTTGAACGTGGCTGTGCTCAGTACAACAAAGGGCTTCTCTCACTTGTCCAAACACAGCTGCTAACATCTGAAAGCATCATGACATCATGGGACTTTTTTGTAGAAGCAGTGTACAGTTACAAATAAAAAGGGTAATTGTGTCTGCATTCCTTTTCACAGTGACAATTACATTGAGTAAACTGTTGCACTGCTTCTACCAAATGTTCAGAGCCCAGCCCAGCAGCTCAGCAGACATAAATCAAGGGTGACTGTAATCAACTGTAAGCATTTAGCACTGTCTGAACCACTAACAAAACTGAAATGTCCTGCAGCCTTGTGCCTCTTCACAGGAAGAGGTCCCCCCCCCAAACACACTGACACACACACACACACCTAAAGCTTAGTTGTCCTGCTTGCTCATTTCTTATCATTTAGGCAGATTTAGCTGAAGCAGAAAAACTGACTGTTGTCCCCGTGGTTAGAGAAGAGCACAAAAAAACTTCAGGTTCAAATCCCACTACAACTCGACACATCTAGCTTGGAGTGAACCCTTGAGCAGGTCAATTGGCCTCCTTATGCTTTAAATCTCTCCCAGATGTAAAACTGGGCAGAAAGGAGTGGGGGACGCAAATGCTAAGATGTTTCATTATGGACTACTATCCTGGAGCCATGGGTGTAGGCAGGTATACTCCATGTACACTATAGTGTACACTTGTATTGAAGGGGGGCAGCATATAGGCCCTGAACAGCTTCCCTAGTCCATGGACACAACACAGAACCAGCAGAACCTTTCTGTATGTTTATATATCTCAGCACCAGAAGGATTGGCCACTGCTACTGTCTTTGCAGCCCTGGGACTATACAGCTTTACAGGGTCTGGGTTGGTATATTGGTTTCCCAAGGAACAATGCATGACATCTGCATATACCCATGCATGGGGGGGGGGGGCAGCAACCAGTAACAGGGAGTTCAAATGTCGTATTGATTGTGCGTTGTGCCATACAGGGACACACACACACAGTCCTGGTGACGGTGTACATATGTATATAGTGTGCGGTGGAACGTCGTTCTCCACCGAAATCCATCATTGTCGAAACCTTGTAGTCACACACTAGTGAGGTTCGCAGTGCAGCAGAACGATTTTTTCTACTGCACTGCGAACGTCACACAGTGTCCTCAAGCAACATTTGACAGTTAGGGCTAAGGGCTCACTCCATAGACAGGACACATAGCGAAAGCAGTAATGTCGGCGGCAGTACTAATGTTTAGCGATAAAAAATGTAAAGTTCTTTTTTCTTTCTAGTAACACAGTAAAACTGGTTTGAAGCAGAAACATGCTGTAGTGATTTTTTTTCCCCAAAAAACGGCGTTCCACCATACACTATAAACAAAGGTGCATGGGGAACAGTTGACAACAGGGCATCTTTCACCTCGTTGGCACTCTCGAGGTAATCCGTCGTCATAGTGCCAACTCGGTGAAAGAATAGCCCTGTTGTCAACTGTTCCCCATGCACTATCATACATATTGTCTGGCTACACCTACACCCTGCCTGGAGCAATATACTGTACCACTAAGAAAGTTCAGGTTGCGTGCAGCGTCAGTTGCTTGGGCCCCCACATCATTCCACAGCTCAGTCCAAACAAACACAAGTGAGAAAAAAAATGTCCTAGTCTGCTACTTACCTTACCACCTTTGCTGGGCGATGCTGGCTGGCTGTGCTGACGGATGCTCTCCAACTCCTCTGCTACTGCAGCTTCTCCCCCCTCGCTCGCTCGCTCCTCCGTGGCTCCACTCCAGCTCCAACAGAAGAAAACTGCTGGCTTCTGCTCCTCCGCTGTCTCACCTCACCTGCCAGATGCCTAGATCCTTAGCACCTTCCCCAGCTGTGTGCAAGTGTGGCGATCAGGTCAGGGGGCAAGGGCAAAGGATGGGGACTTCAGGACCGTCAGGCCTCAACAGTAAGAGAGGACAACAGCACAGGACTTATGAGGAAGGCACCTCTTTTTTAAAGTACCTTACCCTTCATCCAGTCTGACCACCTCCTGCAGAGTGCTCCAATCGTCGCCTGCCTGGCCCGTGACCCCACTCACCCTATTTTCTCTCTCCCCAGTAGACCCCAGTGTCACCCCTGCAGCTGCAGCACTGGAGTGCCTGGTGGTCACTGGTCTCCCGCCTGACTAGCTGACTGACTCTGACTCCAGTCCTACTCCCAACCCAGTCCTGATCTCACCTCACCTGTCCTGGACAAACGAAGGCTTTCTCCAGTCTCCCCAGTAGACACAGACACACTGCTGCCGACTTTGCCAATAAGTAGTCTGTGTGAGTGTGTCCCAGTCCCTACTTGCACTGCAGTTGTTGTCTTTCTTCTCTCTGCCAGGCCGCGCCCACCCGCCGACAGTACTTGCCTGCCCCAGCTGCCCGCGCTCTGCCAAATGGATTCGGATAATCGGATCGCCCCCGGCCGCCTGGATCAGCTGCTCCAGCTCTCGCTGACACTTATCCTCCCGCTTCCTTCTCTTGTCTTCACAGTACCCGCGAATCGTGATACACTTACTGCTGGCTGCCTGCCTAGGCCTAGCCCAACTGACTCCGACTAATCTGTCCGTCCGACTGCCTGCACTGCACGAGACCCGGTCAAAATCCCGCCGATCATTCCCCACACATGCGCGTATTACGTATCGCGCCTTTGCCAATCCCATTCCTCTCCAGTCCTCTCCCAGCCAATCGCAGCAGCGCCAGCTCCAGCACCAAGTAAGTGGCACCTTGGGGGGGGGGTGCAAACTAAGCTGCAGACATATGGCGCCATCCGTCCCTCCCTCCCTGATTACTAGTCTGTGCTGTGCTAATGCTATTTTTATCATTTATCAGCACAGCAGCAGACTGTCAGGCTCCCGACCCTGTCTGAAACCTCCGGTCCTCCTCCGACCTCCTGGACCTCGAGCCAGCCCGGCAGGCAGGGCAGGGGTCACAAGCCCTGTCATAGGGGTCACATAATTTTCATAGGGGTCGTGAATGCAACCCCTGGTGACCCCTAAATGACGCCCCTGAGTATATCTCATTCCTACTAGCTATCTTTCCCATGGAGGAAAAAAAAAGCAGGGGGGCTGGGGAATTTTATTCCTATGAGTTTTCATTTAGATTCCTTAGACTGATTCTGTGCATTTTTGTTATACACTGACTCTGTGTTGAAATATGCACTTATCAGGCTCATGGTCTCGTTTTCTTGGGGGTCCTTGACAAGTATTTTTATTTGGCACTTATACTTGTCAGTGATATTATCATGCATCATGTATATGTGTGTATGTTTAATTTGGGGTTTATTTTCAACTTGCAGTTAGACCTAATTTCAGAATGTTGTCTCTCATTCTCTGTTCTTTAAAACACAGGGACACTTGCAATGTAAGTTGTAAGCTCAACTTACGTATATTAGAGAGACTGCTATCCCAAGGTTTTTTATAACTAGAATGTTTCTTGAAGCATACTGAGACATTTTAAAATGTATTTGAGAACTCTCTGGTTGTTAATAATTCTTGATAACCTTTGCCCTTCTGAGGCTTCTCAGCTAAACGCATACTGGTGTTAATTAGCTTCTCTGACGTAACCTTCTTTTATGTTTTAAATGTGTATGTTAAACCAAAGAGAATTATTTGTGTTTTTTCAACATGATCTGGTGTTAATAGTATGGGATTTTCTAAATAACTGCCATAAAGCTTCTGAGAAAGGACCTGGTTGGTCCAAAAGCTAGAGTACTATGTTTTTCTTTTGTGCAACATCTATGTTGGACCAATAAAAGGTATCAAATCATTTGTTTCTGGATTCATTAGCTTTCAATCATTTTTACTTGCTTAAAGTCACTAAAGCCACAGTATTTCTTGAACAGGATTGCCTGTTTGTTGTAGCCTCTCATACAACCCACAGTCTCTCTGTTTGCTCAGAAAATTACACTGTTGTTGAATCCATAATACATGTTTATTTAGTTTTTGTTGACCGGGTAAGTGCGCTAGCCAACAAGTGACTATTTTCAGGCACGACCCGGGAGGTACAGTTACAGAACACAGTGATACATAAGAGATTACACAAAGCAGGATACATTTGCAGGATACATAAGAAATTACACAGAGCAGGATACATTTGCAAAGGACAAAGTCACACAGTGTAGTCAAGCATAGCAATAAGGATAAAATTACATGTATTCAGTTGTTGAGAACTAGGGAGAGGTGGTAGGGGACAGGTGTAAAGGGTAGGGGCAGGAGGCGGAGACAGGGGTGGTAGGGCGAATAGCAAAAGGGGAGGACAGGAGGGAGGTTAAGGGCCAGAGCGGCATTAGCGGAGGGTTACCACCGTGGCCGGGATTTGTGAATTGGGAGAGTCGCAAGAGAGACGGAGAGGTCGGGAACAGACAGTGGAAGCTAAGGGTGCAAAAATAGAGAGGGAGAGGGTGATGTGCAGGGGAGGGCGGTGAGGGACTAGGTGCAAGGGTGAGGAGGATTTGAACTAAAGGAATGAGGAACGTAGGGTGGGAAGGGCAGGGTATAGGGGAAAGGGATGAAGGGCACAGAACAGATAGGGAAATGAGTGGGGTAGGAGATGGAGTGCACCTAGTAAGAGCGCAGCGGAGCAGAAGAAGGGAGGAGGACAAGAGGCGAGGCAGTGAAAACGGCATTGGCGGGGTAGAGTAGTAACCTGCGGCCGAGCCGGTGGAACTACGAGACGGCAGGAGAGAGAGGGGAGTCGCGCAAACTGGTGGGAGGCGGGATAAAATAGGAGAGGGAAGGGGGTGAGGACTGAGCATAGGGAGAAGAGGGAAGAATAAAAGAAGGAGGGGAAAGCTGGCAGGGAGAGGGACAGAAAGGTGAAAGAAAGGTAGGAAGGGTGGCGGCAAGTTATGGCATTAGTGGTACAAGGTAGCAACCTGTTACCGGGCCGGTGGAACTGAAAGACAGCAGAGTGGGGAGTGGAGGGCGGTTAGAGGTGGAGTGAGGCGGCAAAGAGCAGGAGAGGGGAGGGGCAGGAAAAAGGGAGGGGGTAATGACAGGGGGTACTGGAGAAATGGCTAAGTGGGAAGGGAAGAGAGCGGAGCTGGGAAAGTAAGTGTTACAGGAACAGAGGGTGCGGGATAAGGAATGAAGGTGGGGGAAAACAGCTCAGGAGCGAGGGCAAGCTAAGTGACTAGGCAGTAATTAGAGAGCTTTACAATTGGCATCAGAACAACGTTATACAGTATCAACAAACATGAAACATAAAAGCAAAAAACAACCAAGAATAAAAAAAGCAAGTGCCTATAATACATAATAGGGAAGGGGAGGAGAACAGGTTAGGAGCATGGGATTCAAGAGGGATCAAAACAAACACATTTGTCCATCGAGGTAAGGAAAGCTCTGAGATTGTGCTTAAATGCATCGTGAGAAGGAGCATTTCTTAGTCCCTGGGGCAGCAAGTTCCAAAAGTGAGGGGCAGCATAACTGAAGGCTCCCGAGCCCTTTTTTGTGTGGCAGAGAGGAATATTCAATAAGGACTTGTCAGAGGATCTAAGGTCCCTGAAGGTATAACCGGTTGGAGTAGTTTTGAGAGCTCAGCTGGCTTTGATGCTCTGATGATGGTGTCCGAAAGGTTGCAGAGGTAATATTGCCTGGTGGAGGAGGGAGATAGCCAGCCCAGGTCTTTGTATAGCTGACAATGGTGCTTCAGGCGCGGTGCTTTAGCCGCATACCTGCAAACATTGTTGAAGGTGGTGTCCCATTGGTGCAGAGCAGTTTTGCTGGCTTCACAGTCCAATGCTCAGAATTCTTGCTTGGGTTTGATTACTTTACACAGTCGTCCTTTGCAAAAACAATCACATCGTTTACACACAGATCCAGCTGGCTTTAGAAAAATCACACACAGTATGAGCTCAGTTTTGCTGAATGGTACTCATTGAATCAGTAGCTGGCTTTTTGATGGAAATTCTCAGCCTACAGCTGATCCTGGAAGGCCTCTGGGTTGAAACAGGCTGGCGACCCTGCTGATTGTCCCTATGAACACCACACTTTCTCTGCAGTCAATTGGAATAAAGGTTGAGCCCAATTTAGTACAGAAAAGTCTGTCTGTTTTAACTTTTAGAACGTTTGCAGTCACTGTGATGATCCTCCTGGCTAACCAGCTCACACACCACTCGCTCTCTCTCTCGAACAATGGGCAACACTTTGAAGCTGGCTTGGAGTGGGACTGATTGCAGTCTTACCAATCACTCGATGCCATGCAAATGAGCTTCTCTCTCTTCTCGTCCTCTTCTCCTTCATGTCGATCATTGAGCAGACAAAATTTAAACTGCAAAATAACGTTTTTCTTTTCAACTGTAACTCCATGGTGGGAGCACCATTTTAAACGGCAATTTTTCTAGTGACTCCTCCAGTTCACATATCAAGCATTTTAAACTTTCAGGGCACAATTGTCTCTTTGTTTCCCACAGTTCACAATGCATTTTCCCGTAACAACTTGAAAATTAAAGCTGGCAATCGTTTTTTTTTGATGCAGGACAAGGGGCACACAATCTGGCTTTACAGCTCCCTGGTAAACTTTGACACAATCATAGCAGCACATGAACAGCAGGCACACAGCGGCACATATGGATGGTATTACTCTGGTCAAGTCCCTTATGCTCAAAGCTTCCAATTTTTGACCTACCAACTGCCAGACAAACAAAACACTAGTCACAACCTGAGCAAACATCTCTTGTTTTCTCTCAAATTCAAAACACATTGACAGCGGTGCCTCCATTTTGTAACCGGCCCCCACTGGCCCCCCTTGTTCAACCAGCAGTGCTGCTCATCTCACACATGGCAAAAACAAGAGGGATGGGGTTGTCACTACATTTCTGTTTGCCAATGCTTTTACTTTGGAGCCTGCCAGACAGGCAAACCAAGTGTGGCAACTACCTGGCTCACACCTGGGGGAACTATTTACCATGGCCATCAACCTAGGTCCCTGGGAGAAAACATTTGCTCACAATTATGCTAGGTTTGTACTTCTGGTCAGGGGCACCCAAGTAAATCCAGACACCGTGGAAGCAATAACAGTACTGTCCAAACCAGGCTGGGATTTTAGAGTGTGGCTTTTATTCACATACACAGAGAATAATCACAAAGTGAAAATGGACCCCCACAGGGCTACTCCTACAGTAATGCAGATTACTGCAGTACAGAGAACATGCACAGTGAACCTTCAGGTTCTGAAATGGAAACAGCGAACACTCTCTGGTTCTGAATGGAAATTGGCACACACGGCCAGAACTGGTACACTTCCCTTGACTAGGCACCCTTGGCCAGTACTAGGAAACTTTTCCATATTTCATATTTCATGAGGAATTACTGGCGGCACCCTCGACCACCAAAGAGCACATACAGGCTCACACAGAATCCAACCCATGTTTGGGTAAACTGTTTTCTTCAGGCATTGGCCAAATGCACTGAGAGAAAACAAAGGTGCCCAAACTGAACCCGGAGAGGTAAACCGGTTGCTCCAGAAGGTCTCCCACCTTTTGCTTCCAAATTTATACTTGGCCATTCATCTCATTAATAACACCCTCACAGAAAACTTGTAGATGTTATCTTGAAATGCCTTTCACATTTAACATACTACATCTCACACCTCTGAGGTGTCATGAAGTTAAAAGTTCTGTAATTGGCAATGTCTCTACACTAGACCCCAACTTTAGCAGGCACTTTTAAATCAGACACAAAGTAAAAGTTCTCTACTTGGCAAGTCTCTCTCTGGACCCCATAGCAGACAGACATTTTTAAATCAAAAACAGTCTAGGTGACAGAGTCCCTTTTCAGAAAAACTCAACACAAGAATGCAGGTGCCCCAGGGCTTTTCCACACAAAAGTCTCAGGTACTCACAGAGCAGATGAATCTCAGGCAGCTTCAACACAGTCCAGGCATGGACCAGGAGATTGCCCCTGAATCCTGGAATCCCCCCTCCATCCCTCCTGGGATGGGGCACTGGAAACCCCACTGGAAAAGGTTTCTACCACTTCACTCTCTGTCTTCCATGTTCTTCTTCTTCTAGGGTGAGAACAAACTACCCAAACCACAGAGGCAGCTCTCTGTCAGAGCTAACAACTAAGAAGCTGCTTATTGCAGCCTCCTCCTGGAACTCCACTCTGCAGACTATCAACATTCCATCTCACTCCCATCAACTAGCATTCCTATGTGGCTTATGCTGCTGTAACAATTCTAAAGTGACATCAACACTCCAGCTCAACTGAGACTGAAAAACAGAGTGTGACACTGAAATCCATTTAACTGGTATTTCACTAGCTGCCTCTCCCTGCCTGCCACTGATTCTAAGTGGGATTCTAGAAAACCCTGGGAACAAGGGGGTTACACAAACACTTTTGAATATAGCGAGCAAATGAAGGTGAGCAAACAAGGCACAAATTGCAGTGCAAAAATAGCCCAGCAAAGAAGACAGCACTGAATATAACAACCAGGCAGTGAAAACTGCAAAAGCAACCCAGTGCACACAGAGGTGGAGTGAGGCAAGGTTGAACTATGTGGCCAATGTGAGTGCTAGCAAAGAAGTGGTGTACAACAACTGCAAACAACATTATAGGACAGTGGGGCACAGGACCTAAGGCAGCATGGATTCACCACGGGAAGGTTGTGTCAGACGAATCTAATAGATTTCTTTGACTGGGTGACCAAAGTAGTAGACCAGGGAGGGGCTGTGGACATGGCCTACCTAGATTTTAGCAAGGCATTTGATACAGTCCCACATAAAAGATTAATACACAAGTTAGCCAGCCTTGGAGTGGGTCCCAAGATGGTAGACTGGATAAAAAATTGGCTAGACAACAGGATGCAAAGGGTAGTAGTAAATGGAGGTGGGCTACGGCAGGGTTCAGTATTGGGACCGGTCCTTTTTAATGTCTTTATAAGTGACATTGCAAAGGAACTGGAAGGAAAAGCATGTCTCTTTGCAGATGACACAAAGATCTGCAACAGGGCTGATACACAAGATGGAATGGAAAGGATGAGAAGGGACTTGGCAAGATTAAGTGCAAAGAAGTGCAAGATAAAGCATCTGGGAACCAAAAACCCAGGGGAAGAGTACACAATGGTGGGTGAGATACTGACAACAGTGAAAATGGAAAGGGATCTGGGGGTAATTATGTAAGATGACCTAAAAGTGGTCAAGCAATATAAGAAGGCAGTAAGGAAGGCTGGGGGATACTGGGATGCATAGGGAGAGGCATCAATAGTAGAAAACAGGAAGCTGTTATCCCTCTGTACAGACAGTTGGTGAGACCCCACCTGGAGTACTGTGTGCAGTTCTGGAGACCCCATCTCCGCAAAGACATAAACAGTGTGGAGGCTGTCCAGAGAAGGGCAACCAAAATGGTGCAGGGTCTGCACCAGAAGACATATGGAGAGAGACTAAAGGAGCTTAATATGTATACCCTTGAGGAAAGAAAGGAGAGAGGGGATATGATAGAAACTTTCAAGTACCTCAAGGGAATCAACAAAGTCCAAGAGGGTAGCATCTTTCAGAATAAGAGATGTGCAAGAACAAGGTGGCACAATTTGAAGATAGAGGGGGGATGGCTCAGAGGTAATGTGAGGAAGTATTTTTTCACAGAGAGGTTTGTGGATGCATGGAACAGCCTCCCTGAGGAGGTTGTGCAGTCAAGAACAGTAGGGGATTTCAAGAATGCATGGGACAGACATAAGAAAGTCCTGGGGGGGTAGGAGGAAGTAAGCTGTTGGTTAACTAGGATCTGCAGCTTATCTGGTAGGTAGGGAAATGGGCAGACTAGGTTGGGCAAGCGGTCCTTATCTGCCATCAAATTCTATGTTTCTATATGGCAGAACCATGCTATGGTTCTAACAGTTTTGCCAGAGCTAACATGTTTGCCCAGGGCAAATACATTGACCAGGAAAATCTGCTTCATTGAAAACTGATATGCAGATTAGCCTACTTAGGCAGTCGGAGGCAAATGCTGCATGCCAATGACATATTGCTGCTTCTGCTATAGTATCAGATGCTACAGTACCACAGCAGCCAGTATTGTGAGGGTACAGCAATGCCTATGGTGTGTCAGGCAACAATGACTACTGCTGTTCACACAGTGATAGGCCCACCTGGCAGGTATGTTCTGACAGTGGACATCACTGTCATGCAATCCTGTGACTTCACACACACTGCCCCAATGGCAAGGGATTCTCACAGTAACATACACATGGCTGGCAGTATGTGACTGTGAGTCTGTACAGCTGTGCAGTTTGTGCCTGGGGGGGGGCAGACACACACTATCATACAGGCACCGTGATGTCAGGGGCATTGCTGTCACTGGAATATGTGCACTGTGTGGATGACCCCAGCTCTGAGGCAGCACCCACTATGTGGTGCAGCCTGGCCACTTGTATACCCTGCCCTCAATACTCTGTTATCACCTCAGTGCTGCATGTGAGTGCTGGATTGTGTTGATGTACCTCTGTGGGGGTAGTGGAGGTGTGTGTGCTGCATGGACACATTGACAAGGTGTCCACTGGGGACTGTGAAACCCTCAAATGCCAGGCAAAGTTGAGATCACTGCCATATGACTGTGATAAGGGCAGTGCCATCTGTGTGCAGCAAGTCTCATCCATGTTATATGGAGTGGCCCAGGGTGGCCATGTGCCCTCTCCCTGCCACCTCGCTGGCTGCAGTCATCAGGTGCACCATGGTGCTGTTGATGCATACAGCCTTGTAGCCTGTTGCTACTGTGTCCATGCCCCCATCCTTGTTTTGGCCAGAGTTAAAACTACCTTTTTATAGGTGTTTATTTGTTCTCCTCTACACCTCGTGCTCACACGTTGCATGATGCTGTGGATTTGAATATGTTGTTGTGCCTGTATGCATGTCCCCGCCCCTCACTTATATAATCTTTTAGTGCTGGTGCTGACATGTTGCACTGGTGCTATTGGTCTTTTGAAAATGGTGATTCAGTGCAGTTGTGTTGCAATCCCAATGCAAACGGCTTGCACATCTGGACCGTGACAAGAAGAGAAATGGGGGGGCATGATAATGACTTATAAGCACCTGTAGGTGTAGTGTTTAGAGAAATGTGGTTCTGACTGCTTAAACTGATCTCACAAAGCAGTGCTGGAAGCAGGGCCACATAGGCCCTGTCCACACTACACCTCTGTAACATTACAGAGTGCCCAAACTGTTACCACAATGGTTTGCATTTACACCTGTAACGTTACAGGAGGTGTTTTCGTAAATGTTGTTGAAACCACATGTGAGGTGGTTTCAACAACGGTTATGAAATCAGTCCGCTCGCGGTAACGTTACCGCAGGTGTGGATGGCAGTAAGGTCCCTGCAGGACCGGTGAGTGCGAAGCTGCATTGAGGGATCCGGTGCTGCCGTACTGGTCACCCGGCTCCCGATGTGTGAACCAGCAGTGCCGGTTCCGTGATGGACACCACTGAGGTGTGGACGCACTGCACTGCTCCCCGGCCATAATGGATTGAATCCATTAGCAGGCCAGAGCAGTGTAGTGTGGACGGGGCCTCAGTTAATTATAAAAGAAGATGCAACTCTGGTTTTCTTTTTTTTTTAAACCAGAATGGATACACTATGGCCCTGTCCACACTACACCTGAAAATGCTGAAATGGTTCCGAACCATTACAGGCCTGAAATGGTACAGCACATCCACACTGCCAGGGAACAGGTGTGAAAGTGGTCCAGAACAGTTACTGCCCGTCCACTATGAGCTGCGAACATGGAGTGGATACAAACCCAGGAATGGAGAACATATCCCAGGGTGCACATGGGGAAGACAGCTGTGAAGACAGGCACCCGCCCACATGGCCATCCAATGGACAGTGTACACAGAGCGTGGCAGAACATGGTAAGGGGGCCGGCAGCAATATGTGCCCTGTGGCGGCCGGGGTGGACTGATGATGTAGTGCAGTGGAAGGGGTTAAAATGAAAGCAGAGGAGGGCCCTGATGCCTGGCATGGAGGAAGGACATGGTGCACCCATGGGAACTGGGAACCGTGACCCAGTAGCTTGCCACAGGCAGGTACAAGGTGCACCTCCTGAGCAAGGCATACCATGCACAACAGCCACCCTCCGGATGCAGGCTGTGTCTGCCCAGCACACACAAGGCTGCCAGGCAGTACACACAGTCCCACCACACCTGTGACCTATATCGGCGGAGTCCCAACAATGCCCCCACATAGCAATGTGGGCATGCAGCAACCCGCCCAAGCAAATGAGCAACACAGTATTGTGTCACATGTTGGTCTTTATTGCAATGCAACCATGGCCTTTGGTGGCTGTAACACATGGAAAGCAACGTTAGACAACAGCATGAACAGGCAGCATGCCCTGTGCATAGCTGTGGCACACAGAGGATGCGAAAAGAGCATACAACTTCCAACAGCAAAACCCTGTGCAGGACTGAACCCATGGCATAAGGAACACTGTAATAACCCCATGACTACTGCCAACCTGCCAGTGGACACACAACATAAGACTGAAACTGCACCACGCTCTGAGGCCCCCTACAGTGATAGGTGCTGTCCAGTAGACACAGGACATCCATGGGACACAGACCCTGACATGTGACCCAGTCACGTAACACACTATGCAAGACAACAATATGGCCAACAGTGTACAACCAGACAGTAACCAACCCAACGGCCCCATGTTGCAACACAACACCCCAGGGTAACAGACACAGGATGTGCAAACACCCAGCCCTCCATGTGGACCTCTCATGCCCAAACCCCTGTGGACCATTTGACAGAAACACCACACATCACTGCAGAACACCCCAGTGGGAACATACTAAATACAGGAGTGCGACTGTGAGCACAAAGCTCTGTGCCAAACCACACCAGCATGGACAACACCAGTCCACCCCCAGTGCCATCACCATACCACTGTGGAGTATGCAATGGGTGACCCAGGGATGGCCCGTGGGGCACACTGGACAATGCCATCACAGTGTGGTCCACTGGAACTTGTCTTCATACAGGTCCTGTGTGAAGCTCGGCATATCCGCAGTGGGTGCCGTGTGAGCAGCACTGAGCTGGTCAGCAGCACCATGCGTCAGGGTAGAGTAGCTGTGTGCAGCCCTGCTGTGGTGGGCACACACCTGTGGGGCACTGCCTTGCCATGCCAACAAGACACAGTGGTGCCTGAGATGTGGTGGCCAGGGCATCCCGGGCCGTGGCACCACCTGTGTACACACACCCCTGAACAGGGAATGCACGTCTATGGGGCACAGGCATGGTTGAGGGCAGCACACTGATGCAGTCAGCTGGTGCCCTGCTGCCCACCTGGCTGTCATCGGTGGCAGACTGGTGCAGGATGTAAATGGCCTGTACACCAGTGAAGTTCCTCGTGGACATGGGCATGGCAGGACAACAACCGGTGGGCTGTACCCTGAGGGATGGGTGGATGGGGATGGGGTGGCGGTGGTGGAGGACATGGCAGTGGCACTCATACAATGCGGTGTGTGGCTGGTGGCATTGCATGGCCAGGAACATGGCCATCTGTTGAAAGAACTGCTGTGTCTGTGCGGCCTCCTGTTGCCGCAAACGTGCCTCCATAGCCCTCTCCTCCCTTACCTGCTCCCTCACCAGCTCCAGAATCTCCCTATGGTGCTCCTGCAGCATTTTACTGGTTGGTTCCAGCACCACCCAAGCACATCAGTCATCCGTGCCACTTTGGACTTCCTCTTCTGGAGGCTCACCAGGGGTTCCTGGCCACTTCGCTGCCTCACAGCCCTTCCCCATCCTGTGGTGGAGGTACCACTGGAGGTACTCGGCATCTCGTCCTGCATGCCCGAGGACAATGATGTTGCATCCACTCCATCTGTGTCTGCAGATATACCTTCCCTGGGTCTCGTCCTGCAATGGCAGAACACACAACTCACCATCGACACATGCAGTTGCCCCACCCACCACCCCACGCCCAGCCCCCAACCCCACATCACTGTTCCCCCTGCACCCATGGCCAGTGCCACAACCCAGGTGCCACTGCCCTGTTGCATGCCCATGGGCCATGACATGTGTGCTATGCGCCATCATGCCCATCCGTGCCACCTCCTATCGCTGTGTAACACCCATCTGTGATTGACATCTGCCCCACGCCCTGGCAGCACCACCATGCAGTGCCCCCCATGTCCCAGTCACCATATGGGTGCAGTGCACATTGTAGATACCAGTGTCAGGTGTCTCCCGATGCACACTGTCCACACCTCCAGGCCTCTGGTGTGGGAGCGTGTTCCCAGTGGCGTCTCCATCATCTGACTCTAGTTGTGGGCTGCCCACCTGTGAGCTCTCCAGGATGAACACCAGTGCTGTGGTTGGCCGTGTGCCTAGTATGGTGTCCAGCTTGTCATAGAAGGGGCATGCCACGCGTGCACGCCCTCCCCCCGAGCATCTGTTGCTGTCCTTGGTTTTGTGGTACCGCACCTTCATCTGCTTTATTTTGTCACGGCATTGCTTTGCCATCCTCTCCACACCATTCTCAAACAGGTAGTCCGATATCTTCTGGTAGACCTTGGCATTGTGCCTAGCATGACCTCTCATCACAGTACTTGCACCTTCTCCTGTGACCAGAACTCCACCAGCAATACGGTGGCCTCATCTGACCAGGTTGCACCACAGTCTGACATGGTTCAAGCTGGCACGCAGCACAGGGTGGGTAGTACCATACTGCTGTGGTCACCAGTGTCTGGGTAGCAGGGTGTATCGGTTGACCTCGCTCACGGGCAATGCTTGGGGGTCAGGGTGGCTCTGCTGTGGTGCCAGGGTGGTGTGGTCTGGCACTTTTGTTCTGTGGGGGCTAGGATGCACCTCTGGATGCTGTTGGTGGCCTACTTCCCACCTGTGGCACACGGGTCTGTGCAGTGGTCTGATTGACCACCCCCTTTACCCTGCTGTCATTCTGCCTTCCAGCTGTGTCCCACTGTTTGCCCTGGGACCATCAGTGTCCTGCTGGCACATCCTGTTCTTTGGCTGCCTCCCACTGGGCTCCCAGTGCTTCCCCACTGCTCCGCATTCCTGTGTGCACCTCCGTTGCTTCGGGTGCTTGGTTTCCAACCCTTGTTCTGGATCTGCTCCCATACCACCGCAGCCCTCTGCGGGTGTTCATTCTCCACATGCATTCTCCTTCTGTGTTCCTCGGCCCCCGCCCCAGCCCTCCCAGCTTTTCTTGAGCTGTGCTATGCCTGATGGTCTGTCAGGTGACCGTTGGCTACACGGTGGAGCGTTTACACACTCATCAGTAACGTTACAGTCCTGCAACCATTACAGAAACTGTTGTAGAAACCACCTCCCAACAGGTTTCTGTAACGGTTGCGAAACCACCTCCTGTAACGTTACGGGTGTAAATACAACCTGTTACGGTAATGTTTTACACCCCTCTGTAACATTACAGAGGCATAGTGTGGACAGGGCCTAAGTTGAAACTTTCTTACAGGTGTGACCTGTGGGCACAAGGAAGTGAATTGACTTGCTCAGGGTCACACAGTATGCAAGTGGGGGCTGTGGGTTTGCAGCTCAGAGCCTTAAACCACTGCGATATACTGCCTCCTTTTGAGGTAAACTACATAGAACAGTACAGCAGGGATTCTAAGGGATAGACTACAGTGAACTGTTTATGAGGAATGATGGCACTGTGATGAGAGGTCATGCATGGGAATTACATCAGTCCTTCACTATAATGAACACAGGAGGAGTCAATGGGTGTGTTCGTTATAGTTCCATGTTTGTTACATTGAGGGACACTGTAAAATTAGTAACAGAGCAGTTAGCAGTAATCAGTCATACTTTATTCAGATACAAGACTTGCTATAAGACTTGCTTGCAGCAATAATTGTTAGTCGCTGTATCATTTTTTTTTCAGCAACATACCTGTTATTCTAGTTAATGTTTTTCATTCCTGAATAAAGTTACAGGATTCTGATCTTTTTAAAAGTTCTCACTCTCACTTCATCCCTTCTATGAAAAAATTAAACATGGTATCATGGTACAGTGCTGTACAGGTTACCATAAGAAACATGGGGTAGCCCCATCCTAGTCCATCCACAGTGTCAGTCTACTATGTACATTCATTAGCTAACCTTAACAGAAGAGATTTTTAGAAATTGTGTTCATCAACCATATTTAAGAATGTGATAATTTATTACAGTATTAGCTTTAAAAGCTGTTTAAAAAATCTATGAGAAAACTAAAAATTAGAGATAGGCGAAGTGGCCCCAATTCGCTCTGTGAAGTGATTCGCGGAGTGAAGACAAATTCGCGGAGTGCTCCGTAACACGAAGCGGAGTACTTTGCGTTATAATGGGTAACGCGAAGTCCATTGAAAACAATGACTTCACGTTACTCTGCCTTCCCAAACCACTACTCCACCAATTCTTAAGGCAAAGTAAATTGAAAACAATGTACTTCTCCTCACTTCGCCTTGTTTTTAAGCTCCAAAGGTGAATTTTTTAGTGATTCATGGGATTTCAGGTCACTTGGGTTTTAGATTGTTCTGCACAGCCTCAGTTTGGGGTAGTGTGTGTAGGAAGCTGTAGGAGACAACCTGCTCTGAAAGCTCTCTCTGTGATTCAAACCTTCTAAAAGCAGCTAAAAAAAGCCTTTTTGAGTCATTTTATTTGCTGAAACTTTAGTTCATCGATTATAGGAAACCCTCCTGTGCTCTTATCATTGAGCATTTATTGTTTGTGTGTGGATTTTGAATGTTATTGTACAGCATTCAGTCTGTGTACTGAGAAACAGTGGAAGTGTGCTTTGGGAGGAGGGGTGTATCTGTGGTGTAGGTAGATTAACTTGGAGAAAAAGACAGTGCTTTCTGTTTTAGTGATAGTTTTCTTGTATAACTGTTAATGTACACACAGTAATATTTTCAATAATTCTTGCCATTTTTTTGCTGATTGTTGTGGTGCAGTAGTGCAGAATTTTAGTTTGTTTAAAATATGTGGTTATATTACTGAAGTTTTCAATTTGTTATGCATTGCTTAGTGTGTGTGTGTGTGATGCGTGTCATCAAATCAGACACCTTTTATTGTGCCACATAATAATTTCAGCAATGTGGACCTGCTATCCACTGCAGCTGTGTGATTTTTGTACTTCTTTGTGGTATCTTTATTGGTACTAGTGATTGTTACTGCAGCAGTGCGGTACACTGCCCCCGTGGCCCGCCCCAACCGTAGTGTATTCTTTTCCAGATTTGAATTTCTGATGGTGAGCACTGGTTAGGTGTTGTGCCTTTGCATCTGCATCTTTTCAGTGCACAGTGCAATCTTAATCTGTCTGTGCATTTGCATCACTTTAGGGCCCAATTTCTATCTGTAACTTAAGTCACAGTTGTTTCTTTGGCTTCCCTTCAGAGTACTGGACAGGTGTGGTGCATAATTCTGCATGAACATTGTACTCATTAATATATGTTTTTAAGTCAGGACCATCATCACGAGTCACTCGTGATACAACTCACGCTCTTCATCATCATGGTCAAAAATGCAGCCACAAATCACTATTCACGATCACGTCACGAATCACAACACTAATTTTTTGATTAGTTACTTGGTTGTATTGTAAGCATGTTTTGTAGTATCTCTCCAGGCTTCACCACCCAGCCATTGTACTCATTAATCAGCATTTTTAAGTCAGGGAGTTTGTGCTATAGCTCATCGGGGAAGTGCAGCCGTAGACATTTGCATTTCCCAATACAGTTCCTTATTGTTTATCTCACACCATCGACACTGAATCACATTCTTCATCATCACGGTCACAACTGCAGTCACAAATCACGATTCACAATCATGTCATGAATCACAACACTAATTTTTTGACTAGTTTTACTTGGATATATTGTGAGCATGTTTTGTGGTATCTCTCCAGGCTTCACTACCCTGCCATTGTATTCATTAATCAACATTTTTAAGTCAGGGAGATTGTGCTACAGCTCATCAGGGAAGTACAGCCATAGGCATTCGTGATCCCAATGCAGTTCCATATTGGTTATCTCATACCATCGACACCGAGTCACTATCTTCATCATCACGGTCACAAATGCAGTTACAAATCACGATTCACAATCATGTCATGAATCACAACATTAATTTGTTTACTAGTTACTTGGATGTATTGTAAGCAGTAGCTCTCTAGGCTTCCCCACTCCACCATTGTACTCATTAATAAGCATTTTTAAGTCAGGGAGTTTTGTGCTACAGCTCATTGGGGAAGTACAGCCATAGGCATTCACGTTCCTTCCCGTACAGCATGTGATTTAGAGTACTGTAAGTAGTGGTGGGCGAAGTGGCCCCAATTTGCTCTGTGAAGTGATTAAATGAGTAACGCAAAATCCACGGAGAACTCCACAATGTGAAGTAGAGTACTTCACTTGATAATAAGGAACGCAAAAGCCATTGAAACCAATAACTTTGCATTATTCCGCCTTCCCCAAACTACTTCTCCACCAATTTTAAGGTGAAGTACATTGAAATCAATGTAATTTGCCTCACTTTACCATGTAATTGAGCTACAAATGAAATTCTGCAGTTATTCATGGGATTGCAGGTCACATGGGCTTTAGATTGTTTGGCACAGCCTCAGTTTTGGCCTGGCTAGTGTGTGTGCAGTGGTGGCCGGAGGCAGTTTGCTCTCAGAGCTCTGCGATTCAAAACCTCTAAAAGCTGTTTAAGATGCCTTTTTGAGTAATATTTTTTGCTCAAAATTTAGTACATCAATTGTAGGAAACTCCCCTGTACTTGTATCATTGAGTGTTTATTGTTGTGTGTGGATTTTGAATGTTAATTTAGAACAGTCAGTCTGTATACTGTGAAGTATGCTTTGGGGGAGGGGCGTATTTATGGTGCAGGTAGATTAACTGGGAGAAAAAGGCAGTCTTTCTGTTTTGGTTATATTTTTCTTGTGTGACTGTTTTAATGTACACACCGTAATATTTTCAGTAATTCTTGACTTTTTTTTGCTGATTGTTGTGGTGCAGCAGTGTATAATTTCAGTGTGTTTAAAACATTTGGTTATATTACTAAAGGTTTGCAATTTGCTACGCATTACTTGTAATATGTGTGAGTGTGCGTGCGATGTGTGCCATTAAATCAGACACCTTTTTGTTGTGTTACAGAGTAATTGCAGCAGTGTGAACCTGCTATCCACCACACCTGCATTAATTTTTTGTACTGCTTTGTGGTATCTATACTGGTAGTGGATTGTTACTGCTGTGCACTAATCCCCCAACATGGCAAAATGTGTTCCTTTCCAAATTTGGATTTGTGACTTGTGAGCACTGGTTAGGTGTTGTTGTGCCTTTTCGTATGCATCCCTTGAGTGTGCAGCGCAATCTTAATCTGTCTGTGCATTTGCATGTCACCATTACTTGTAGGAGACTGCATTTCTTGTTACGCTCTCATTTCACTTCGTCAGCACTGGGGTATTTTCTGGACACAAGACAGTAGCACTCTGGGGATGCACATTCATTCTGGTGATTGCGTGGGAGGGATGCTGCCAATATCGTTGTCACTTCGCCTTGCTTCACATTTAAGGTGGAATGACAACACAAAGTAATAATAACAAGGCAAAGTGAGCCTTTCCTATGGGGCACTCCACGTAGCGAAGTGCCAACACGAAGTGGCCACTTCACATTCACTTTGCCAGCGGATATTAAATTCACTGCATCTCTACTAAAAATACACTGAGGATGAATCCAAGGAGATGCTGCAAAAAATATTTTGCTAAAATACTATATAATAACATTTTTTTGGGGGGGGGCTAGCAAATACTGCTGCTTTAATTTGGTGGCATGAAGTGTTTTTGCCAGCAGTCTTTTACAGTATGAGTTTATGTGTTGCAGTTGTCAGTTGAAGTAACTTTATTGAGTTGGTCTCCTGGTATTCATGCCATACTAACCCTTTCTCAAGCCCACTGCATCTATGCATAGTGGCACAGCTTCTTCTTTTTCCTCTGTGCCCTTTTGCTCCAGGTCACTTGCAGTACTCGTAATTGCTGACACCATCTGTCCATCTATCAGCTGATCACGTGCCTGCATGTTGTTGTCATCTGAATTAATCCTGGAATTAAATGATGGCTGCAGCATTGGAGGAAGGCTAAACAAAGTTTGTCAGCAGTGATTTTCATAAGCTGTTCTGTGTCCTCCTTCACAATCTCCTCAATCTCTTACCACACCTGTTGACTTGAATAAAGGCCGAAGTGTTGCCAGCCACCAGTGGTGTACTGTACTTTCAGTTACATTGATTCATGCCTCTCCAGCTTGGTGAGCAACATCTTTAATGTGAGCCCTTTAAGGGTCTCTGTAACTTTGCTCCTCTCAGCAGCTACCACTGAGGAGACTTTTTTGTTGGTGCTTATTGAAAGTCACTATCATGCTACACACATTGGCTGTATGCATGAGGTTGTATTTTTAGTGAGAAATATTCTTTATATTTTCTCATACCTTGATGTGAATTCAGCCTCAAGGGGTGTAGTGAGGCACATATTTCAACAGTAGGAATGCTTCTTTGGGGGCGGGGACTGCCTATGTAGATATGTCTAGTCTTCTCCCAATGAGTCCTAATATCACTGGTAGAACATCTCAGACAGACAAGGTACCCAGCTTAATGTAATGGCAATATTGTGGCTTTTGAAACATGCCAAAGCAGAGGGGATCACTTCATGTGTTGCTGTTGTATTACTGCAGAATAATAATGTAACTCACTTCTGCCAACATCAAAACTGAATGGATTCACTTTATTTTTGTTGGCCAATGTTACAACTGACAGGCACAGCCAGAACAGGTCAGTCTCACATACATCATAGACTGGTACTGACAGATACTCCGTTCCTGTATAATAAGTGTTAGAAGAAACTCTCAAGCAGTTACATCTTCATAGGATCACTGTTCACTATCAATACACAGCAGATGTCATACCATTTCTGGAACCACCAAACCCATTCTGTAGATAATCAGAAAGTGTGGTCATTACCATGTATATCTCAGCAAGCTGCTCAGCCTTCTCAATTGCTATCGCCCCAAGTACATACACTCAATTGGGAAGCTGCTGAGCAAACCACAACTTCAAATTTAATGATTATGTGTAGTGGATTTATAAATGTCAGCCTCATTGGCTTTTCTTAATTCTTTCCTCTTGAGCTCCTCTGACTTGTAACATTCAATGACAACATCCTTAAGTTCACCCTCATGTTTTCTCCAGGATGAAACTGTGGATTTTGAAAACCCTGTTTCTTTAGAGATTATGTAAGGCACTAGCCTGCTTTCAATCTGTCAAGGACTGAAAATTTAGTACACGCCGCATATCCGGCGTGTTTTGGGTTGGCTGTGGTGAACATCCATCACTGTAAGCATCAGTGTTTAAAATGCACAGCTGGTGGAAACTGACAGCTGTTAGTGACTACTGTGAGAGTCATCAGGAGTGTTCACATTAGGTGAGGGATTGCTATAGTGAGGTTCATTATAGCAAAAGAGTACTGTAAAAGGGGAAGGTTCAAGAAGGGTGTACGGAGGTTCTTCTGCATGGAAGAGGTGGTGGTTGAGTGGAAAAGATTGACTACTAAGATAGCCCAACCAGTATGTGACTGAGTGCAAACCTGGATGTGGCAGACACAAGGGAAGTAATGAACTATGGGAAAGGTGGATGGGAGTATTCTAGCGAAGAGGGTGTTGAAAAATCCTTAGGGTATTGCCTACTAACTCTAATCCAGTGTAAGATGGGCACAGCTTAATTTGGGCATACTGGCAGGCTAGACAGACCAGTGGTTCTTTTTCTGCTGTCAGATTATATGCATCTACAGCATATTGTTTCTTCTGTGTTTTAATGTCTTAATGAATGTTATTATTTGGTACTTTAGACATACTGTATGTGAATAATGTGTTTTTGTGCTAATATACTGTAATCCTAAAGCATTTTGTAAAGAACATTGAGCACCGGAATGGTGCATTAGAAATAAAATATCTCCAGTGGCTATATAAATAAAACAAGCATTTGTCAATGCCGAATGTTGTCTTGCTGGTTTTGGCATTGGTAGTGCAAGAGTTAGAGAGACACATAATAGATGAAGCACTGATGTATAGAACCAACATCAACCCTACCCCACCCTGCAGAGAGTGACAGGCATTGAGGTGTGCATTTGGGTCACTGAAAATAACGCTCATGTTATTTCACCTCACCCTACCCTGCAGAGTCTGACAAGTGTTGCATTGTGCCTTGGGGTCATCTGGCCTTATGCTCACCCCATTTCATAACGAAGTACATTGAGATGGGTGCAGCATAGGAGAATGGGTTGAACTTTGGGGCTGAAGAGTCCAAGGCACACCTTGATGCCTGTCAGTGGCTGCAGGGTGGAGGTGGAGGACCAATGGCGTGAGCAGTACAGCAGACAATCCAAAGATACACCACAGCACCACAGGTGCCTGTTAGTCTGTACAGGGTGAGGTGTAATGGTTAAAAACCCTAACGCCCTGGATGTGTGTTAGTATTTGCACTCCAAATTTTAAAACATGGCCTTTTTGTGACTCCACCTCATGAAGGCATTTGGGACCTCTGTTCATGAAGAGTGCCCCTATGATTTTGTTAATCTGTCTCAAACGTTGATTTCCCACAGTGGCCGTGCCATTCTGCACCACATGAAAGTGTCAGCTACATCATTGATAAGGAGGTATGAAGAGATGGCAATGTGGGAAATCTGGAGTGAAAGTATTAAACATTTTCGAAGTTACGAACATATGTGAAAACTGTGCATTGCATGCTCGTAACACAGTCATTTAGTGGAATTATTTCACCAAATTTTTAACATAGCCATTTTGGGATCTCTGCTCATGAACAGTGGCACTATGATTATCTTAATCTACCTGAACATTGATTTCCCACAGCGACCATGTGATTGTGAGCCAGATGTGCGAAACTACATTTTGGGCAGGATGTGATAAACGACAGCTGAACTGTTCATAAGAAGGTGTGCAAAACTGACAATGTTGAAAATCTGGAGTGAAAATATTACAAATTCTCGAACTTACAACTGTGCATGGACACTGCGCAGTGCACACTTGTAACATAGTCATTTTGTGGACTTTTGTCACCAAATTTTCAACATAGGCATTTTAGGACCTCTGCTCATGAACAGTGTCACTGTGATTTTCTTTCTCTGTCCCAAACACTGATTTCCCACAGCAATCACGCTATTCTGTGCCGGAAAAGCAAAAACACATTTCGGCCAGGATGCAAAAAATGACAGCTGTACTGTTCATTAGGAGGTGTGGAAAAATGGCAATGTTCAAAATCTGGAGTGAAAATATTACGGATTTGCAAAGTCATGAGCATGTGTGGAAAGTGTGCAACACACGCTTGTAAAACAGTCATTTTTTAATTTTTTTCACCAAATTTGCACATACAGTAGGCATTTTGAGAGCCCACCTCATGAACAGTGGCACTGTCAGTTTGTTAATCAGTCCCAAAGGGTGATTCTGCACAGTGACTGCAAAATCCCCTTTCAGGACCAAATAACGCCATGACAGTAACTGAATTCATGAGGAGGGGTCCCAATAACCCCATGTTGAAATCTGGCAGCAAAATTCCCATAAATGCCCAAGATATGTACCAAAGTTGAAACCCCCCTATTTATACCATTATACAGCTTACTGGCATTTCTTCAGTTCATGCTCGGCTTTGAAGAGTGCAGACGTGTTACCGGTCCACCGAAGATCGTTGCACTGAGCTCCAGAGGTAAGTATGGGGTGAGGGGGGGAGGTGGGGTACACAGTGGGTGGACACAGGTTGAGGTAGGGGGCTGCAGACTGTGAGGGACCATTTTCTACTTTACAGGGTAAAAAAAACATTGCGGGAAGGTGTTTTTTTACAGGTACATTGTCACACTGGGGTAGGCTCCCCAGCGTCACCTCGTGTTTTTTTTTGGGGACTGGAGCCGATGGGGATTGGGCACCCAATCAGCAAATAAAAGTGGGGGATGATGCCGACGGAGATTGGGCCTGGGCCAGCAGATAAACTGGGGAGAGAGGCATGATGATGCCAACAGGGGGATTGGGCACCCCCCTATCTCAAAGGTTTTTTTTTCACAGGTGCATTGACACTCTGGGGTGGGCTCCCACCATGTCACATGCATTTTTTGGGGGGGAGGGACTGTAGCAGACAGGGATTGGGCACCCCGTCAACAAATAAGAAAGAGTATTGGGGGGATGATGCCAATGGGGATTGTGCTCCCCTATCGGCAGATGAACTGGGGAGGAAGGCATGATGATGCCGACAGGGGGATTGGTCGCCCCCCAAGTCAGCTTTTCTGGGGACTGAGCGAGGCAGATGGCACAGCCGCTGTCATGTCACACTGAAACTTATACCAGGAAAGGCACGCCCTGCAATGAAGTGGAGCTCCCTCATTGCAGCAACTAAAACCTTTCACACATGGCACAGCAGATTTACTGTGTGGTGATGTTTTAATTTTTTACTCACAGGGATTGCTACTGTTTGTTGCTAACATTTAATTGCTTTATTTTTTCTCTGATTCAAATTGTTGTTGCTGGTATACCTTCTTCTGCATTATTCCAAGGTGTGCCTACAGGTGTGTGCTAACAGATTACTCCTGTAATCTTCTGATTCAAATTGTCTTTTGCAAGGTATATCTTCTGTTACTGCTTTATTTTTCTCTGGAGCAAAGTGTTTCTTACAGCGTATATCTTCTGAAATTATTACAGGTGGTGCTTTACAGGTTTTACAGTTTTATCTAACATTAGGATAAGCTTTCAGGGTTACTGCATTTGTTATTGACTGATTGTTTCTGCTCTTACCTCCTTGTTCTTTCGTCGTGGTTCTTCTTTTAGGCAGGAAGGGTCCAGCCACCCACCCCCATCCCCAACCACCCCACGCCACACTCCTTTATAGGTACTACAGTTGTGACATTTCCTGTGGCACAGCAGGAAGGGGTAGATCAGTGGAGCTCCACAAGGTGATCTCATTTACAGGGCACTAGTAATTTAACTTGTTATAACAAGTTAAACAAAGCACAATTAAACCATTACTTGCATTTTTTTCCTTTTTTTTTCTAATTACTCTGACTAGGTTACAAACCCAGCAACTTATTTGGAATGGATTTCATTAACTGCAGGTACTGTGGAACAATTTTCAGAAGGACAGTCTTACAGGATTTAGGACACTGTCCTACATGCTGGGCCTTTACATCTTAGGGCTCAGCTCCGGGCAGCATGGGCAGAGATTGCACACCTCAAATTTCATATTGAAGAGGAAATACATTATAAGAACCACCTGCCATTTCCCCAGCATCCAACAGAGAAAACCTTGACCGCAGAGGGTAGTTGGTCCAGGAGGTTGGCAGGTGGTTAGAGGAGCAAATCAGGTGCCCCATCACTCTCTGCTCTCCAACACATTACCTCCAAAAACCATATAAACACTACAAACAGGTATCTGCCTCTATCTCTGAAATCAAATAAAGAGGCAGAAGACACTGCAGAGCAGAACACTGCGGCACAGGAGCTAGCACAACAAAACTCACCCAAATCAGGAACCAAAACTAAACAAGCACAAAGGAAATCCAAAAAACTTCTGATCATAGGAGACTCCATGATTCGGGGAGTTGATACCCATCTCCAGCCAGGGGTGATGGTCAGATGTCTCCCAGGTACATCAGCATGGAGAGACACTGACCGCATTGCTAAAATTGTTCACAAAGCAGGAGAAAACATTGATGTCCTAGTCACATAGGGACTAATCGATCTTGCCAGCCGGTCATAGCGGAGACCAAGGAACACCTGACTAGGCTGGGTGACAAACTATCATCTATTTCGTCTGCATCTCCTTCTCTGAGATCCTGCCAGTCTGGGAGAGGAGAGCAGATGGACGGAAGGTCAGAGAAGGGGAGATAGGGAGCTAAACAAGTGGCTCAAGGACTGGTGCCAGAAAAGGACACAGATTTGTAGGAACTGGCAACAGTTCTGGGAGCGAAAGTTCTTTAAATTTGATGGACTGCATCTGACTAAAGAGGAGTCAGTGCATTGGGCAGAAGTTTGACGTCTTTGCAGAATATTTAGACTAGCAAATGGGGAGAGGGGTGCAGCACCCCATACGTCGAATGGGAAGAACACCCTTCCCCCCTCAGCTAGTGGTCAAACAGGAATTCAGCATGTTTGCCGTTCATTTGCATCACCAGGTAAGAAAAAAGGTTTGTCTCCCCATACGACGCACAGGAGTAAAGCCAAACTTCACCCAACAACTAACACACCAAAATCTGGCCAATGGAAAATCATGTACACAAATGCTCACAGCCTGGGAAATAAGATCCCAGACCTGCAGGCAATAATGTCAGAGGCTAAACTGACATAGTAGAATTAGTGAGACGTGGTTTACCAGTAACCACACTTGGGAGACTTCAGTACCTGGCTATGTGGTATCGCTCAGAAGAGACCGAGGTGCAAAAGGGGGGGGAGGAGTGCCTGTATTTAATGAAAATATCAGTGCTACAGAAATTCAGAATACACATAAGGAGCCAGAAGAACTGTGGGTCACCCTGAAACAGGAAATGGGACAGCCATAAGAACTGGGGTTGTCTACAGGCCCCAGACCAGAGGGAGGACATAGACACATTACTGTTAGAGGATATACAAAACATGACAGCTAAAGGGAGGTTCTGATAATGGGAGACTTCAACATGCCAGATACAGATTGGTCAATACCAGCAGGAACATCTGCCAGAACTAGACTCATAGTGGATTCCTGCAGGGGAGGGCCTCAAACAACTGGTACAGCAACCCACAAGAGACAGGGCTATCCTAGATCTAGTACTGACTAACAAAGAAGGGATCACAGATCTCCAGGTAGAAGGTCACCTGGGGCCAGTGACCTCACATGGTATGGTTCAATTTGGCTACTACATCTAAATCATCCCATTCCAAGGCAAAATATGGGACTTCAGAGGACTGACTTTGATAAGATGGCCAACAGAGTTAAGCTAGCCCTGGCAAAAGAAACACAGGTGAGGGGTACAGGCAAAGTGGGCAAGCATTAAGGATGCAATACTTGAAGCAACATCCCATTGTGTTAGACAGAAAAGGAAGTGCAAAGAAGAAGGAAACCACTTTGGTTCTCAAATACAGTAGCAGAAAAGGTCAGAGCCAAAAGGCTGGCCTTCAGGAAATATAAGGGAACACAGCGGGATGAAGATAGGGAGGCATACCAAACTGCCCTAAGGGAAGCAGGTAAGGCAGTAAGGCAGGCAAAGTCCCAAACTGAGGAAACACTAGCACGAACAGTAAAAGAAGGTGACAAGACTTTCTATAGATACATTAGTGAAAGGAGAAAGTCCAGAGGGGGTATTGCTAAGCTTAATGGAGGAAAGGGAGCATGTGAGGAGGAGGACCCTGTAAAGGCATCTATCCTAAATAGATACTTTTGCTCAGTATTTACTGAAGAGAAGGTAGGTAGGGCCCACAGCTCAGCATCATGGACACAGGGGAGGAGGTGAGCACTACTCCCTTCACAAAGAAAGGGTCCTACAAGAGCTTGCTAAGCTCCAGGGTGGATAAGGCAATGGGACCTGATGGCATACATCCCAGGGTACTTAAGGAGCTAAAGGAGGAACTAGCAGAGCCATTAGCAGAATTGTTTAGTGAGTCTCTGAGCACAGGAGAGGTCCCAGAAGACTGAGAAGGGCTCATGTGATCCCTCCACAAGAGTGGTGCAGGGAGGAGGAGGCGGGAACTACAGACCGGCAGTCTTACCTCAGTAGTGGGCAAGATTATGAGGCACCTTAAGGAAAGGATAGTGCAACACCTGGAATCCATAGGCACAGGATCCAAGACAGCATGGGTTTACAAAAGGAAGGTCCTGTCAAACTAATCTCATAGATTTCTTTGACTGGGTAACCAGAGTGGTGGACCAAGGGGGAGCAGTTGATGTCGCCTACCATGACTTCAGCAAAGCTTTTGACACTGTTCCACATAGAAGATTGATAAATAAGCTGGGTAGGCTCGGGGTGGGTCAGAAGTTGGTCAACTGGGTGGCAAACTGGTTGACGGGCAGAAAACAGAGAGTGGTGGTAAATGGTATACAGTCAGAAGAGATGCAAGTCACAAGTGGGGTACCTCAGGGATCAGTCCTGGGGCCAGTCCTCTTCAACATCTTCATTAGTGACCTTGCAGATGGACTAGAGGGTAAGGCTCGTCTGTTTGCAGATGACACCAAGATCTGCAACAGAGTAGATGATCCAGATGGGGTGGGCAGAATGAGAAGAGATCTGGATAAACTAGCAGAATGGTCAGAAGAGTGGTAACTGGGATTTAATGCAAAGAAGTGCAAAATCATGCATATAGGGAAGAGAAACCTGAAGCCACCTATAGGCTGGGAGGGTTGCTAGCAGTCACGAAGGAAGAAAGAGACTTGGGCATCATCATCACTGATGACCTAAAATCATCAAGCAGACCTCTAAAGCAGTAGGTAAGGCTAGGGGTGTTAGGGTGTATTAGTAGGGTATCACAAGTCATAAGAGGAAGTAATAATCCCTCTGTACAAGACACTAGTTAGGCCCCATCTGGAGTACTGCGTGCAGTATTGGAGGCCACACCTTCACAAGGACATTAACCAAATTGAGGCAGTCCAGAGAAGGGCAACCAAAATGGTGCAGGGACTGCATCAGAAGACATATGAGGACAGATTACGGAGCTCAATATGTATACCCTTGAGCAAGAGGGAGGGAGTGATATGATCGAGGCATTCAAACACCTTAAGGGCATAAACAAGGTGAAAAGAGTCTAACATGTTTAAATATAAGAAAAATAGCAGGACAAGAGGACACAGCATGAGATTGAGGAGGCCTTAATAAGGGGAATGTGGAGAAATTCTTTTTCACAGAAAGGTGGTGGATGCATGGAATGGCTTACCACAAGAAGTGGTGGCTATGAATACAGTGCAGGGCTTCAAACAGGCATGGGATAGGCATAAGGGAGCAATACAAATGACTATGAATAGATAGGCCACTGACAGAGCAAAGGCCGATGGCACATTTATAAGGTAGAAAAAGAAATGGGCAGACTGGATGGGCCTTGTGGTCCTTATCTGCCGTCAACTTCTATGTTTCTATGTTTCAAGGTGGTGGACACACTTTTTCACTGCTGTAATAGACAGTGTGCAATCTAATTCGTGCCACGGAGACCAGCCCCAAAAAGTAGTGGCACCAAAGCCTGCTATTCTGAAGTTACCGCACCATGGTTCTTGGGCAGGTGCAATACAACACAAAAAAAGTGAAAGAAACAAAGGTCACAATTCCCAGCAGACTTTCTACAGTACAAGTCAGATTAAACTGTTCCTGAAGCTCACTGCTCTGGCATTGTTTTTTTGTGTCCTTCAAATGCAGTAGCAATTCTAAATTCTTAAAACACAAAGGCCCGGATATCCAAACTGTGCCATTCTGAGGCGCAAGCCCTTGCGCTGCTCAAAATAGTTGCGCAGGGGTGTGGCCAGGGCGATATTCAAAGGAGTTGCGCTATTGAGCAACTCCTTTGAATATCACCCCCCAGCCACAGCCACTGTGCATGGTGCAGTGGAACTTGCGCCACCGCAAGTTGTCAGAGTTGAGCATTAAACTTGCGGTGGCGCAAGTACCATTGCGCCATGCGCAAATTTCCGATATTCAAAAGGTGACATGCAAATGGGGCCATAATTCATGCAAGGCACAGGGGGGGCCATTTGCATCTGATTATGGCCCCATTTGCATGCCATTAGCATGTAGGTGCGCCGATCCCCGAGGACTTGCGCCTGGCCGCCCTGCCAGGCAGCAGCCATCGGGGACCGACGCACCCTGCAGCCCGATCGCGGGCACAACGTGAAAACAACCCCCCCGCCCACACATCTCCCAATGCCCGATCGCGGGCAGAATGTATACTGACAACCACCCCCCCAAACATCTCCCAATGCCCGATCGCGGGCCATCGGCTCGTTCTGCCCGATCAGACGATGAATGTTTGGAGGGAGGATGTTTCGTTCTGCCGCGTCCAATACAATAGGCACGGGGACTGAGGTGGGGGCCCAGCCACGGGTGGCAGCTGCTGTGTTGTGCCCTGCAATACAGCAGCTCACCTGTGGTGGCCCTCAACTTGATCCTTTTTTTTTGGCTCAAAGTTGTGCAGGCGCAGGTTGGGGGTTGCGCCTGCACAACTCTGCACAACCCGACTGAATATCGGGTTGCGCAGTTTATGCATGGTTCCTCCCCCTCCTGTTGAGCATGCATTCATTTGCATTGCGCTGTTGCTCAACCTGTTTTCAGTGGCGCAACTGCCTCCTGCTGAATATCGCAGAATGGCGCAATGTAGGACTTGCGCATGCGCAACCCTGTTGCGCATGGCGTAACCCTTTTGAATATCTGGGCCAAACTCTTTTTCAACTACTCATCAGCACACATGCAGTGCACTTCCAGCCACAGTAAATTCACTTTAGCTCCTACTCCAGTGGTAATGTAAAGCATTTTTAAATGCAGTTACAATGCAGTACTGTGCTGTACATAATTCCAGCACTGCAGTATCCGCCACCTTGCCTCTCGATAGTGTACTCTGATGTACAGTAATCCCCGTTCATAAAAAAACATAAAGTGTAGATGGTGTAGAGAATTTCACTTTATTTAATAAACTTAATTTTACTTTTTTTATTTTAGCTTAATTTGCAATAGAGTTACAGAACAGAGCACTGCTCTCCTGCTACCTGCCCACTTGCTTGCCCGACTGTTGTTTTCTTTGTTCTCGTCCTCCACAACTCCTCTTTCTAACTCTGTACTCGCATACAGTACAGGTACAGAAGTTTTTCAAAGGATTAGCAGCTGTCATTCCCCTTCCAAAATGATGGCGCATGATCAGTGTGGAGGAAAGTGACAGTGAATGATCACCACCAGCATCCAAGATCAGTAGTTGTAAGTGAGAGCAATAGCAGGTTTTGAATAAAACATCACACTAGTACAGTACTTCTATTTTAAATTGTCAATAAGAAGTCCGCTTACAGTAGAAAACCTTTCTTTCTCAGCATACCTGTACAGTATGTCCAGTTTAGCAGTCGGGTGGGGGAGTTGAAAAGGAAAGTGCAGCTCAGCGACTGTGGTTGAATGCTGAATCAAGGAGGTGAATTAAGGCAAAACCTTCAAGTAGGTGAATTAACATTACTGCAGTTAGAACAAGCATTTGTCAATGCCGAACGTTCGCTTGCAGGTGTTTGCAGTGGTGTTTGGCATGTATGGTGCTTTACCCTAATGCCCTGTGCGATTGCTGGTATTTGCACAGTAAATTGTCAGCATGACCTTTTTGTTACCCCCATTGTGCGCTACATAGGCGGAAACACGTTTGGGCAGGTGATGAAAAACACAGCTGTACTGCTCATAAGGAAGTGTGGTAAAATGGCAATGTTGAAAATCTGGAGTGGAAATATTGAAAATTCGCAAAACCTAGGAGCGTGCATGGGAACTGTGCAATGTACGCTAGTAAAACAATGATTGTTAGGAATTTTTCACCAAATTGTCAACATTGGCAGTTTAAAACCTCTGTAATGAGCAGTGACACTGTGATTTTCTTAATGTCCCCATCCACTGAGTTCACACACCGACTGTGCCATTGTGCGCTACATGGGCAGAAACACGTTTTGGACAAGATGTGAAAAATGACAGCTGCAGTGCTAGTAAGGAGGTGTGGTAAAATGGCAATGTTGAAAATCTGGAGTGAAAATATTGAAAATTCGCAAACTTACGAGCGTGCGTAGGAACTGCGCAATGCAGACTCATAAAACAGTCATATTTAGGAATTTTTTCACCAAATTTTCAGCACAGCCATTTTAAGACCCTGCTCATGATCAGTGTCACTGTGATTTTCTTAATGTGTCCCATACATTGAGTTCGCACCAACTGCGCCATTTATAGCTACATGAGCAGAAACACATTTTGGGCAGGATGTGACAAATGACAGCTGTACTGCTCATGAGGAGGTGTGGTAAAATGCAATGTTGAATCTGGAGTGCAAATATTGAAAATTCGCAAACCACCTTTGTCGTAGGAACTGCATAGCGCCTTCAATAAAACAGTCATTTTAGAATTCTTTCACCAAATTTTCAACATAGTCATTTTAGACCTCTGCTCATGAACAGTGTCACTGTGATTTTCTTAATGTGTTCCATACATTGATTTCGCACACCGACTGCGCCATTGTGCGCTACATGGGAGGAAACGTTTGGGTGAGATGTGAAAAATGACAGCTGTACAGCTCATAAGAAGGTGTGATAAAATGGCAATGTTGAAAATCTGGAGTGAAAATATTGAAAATTCGCGAACTTACGAGCCTGCGTAGGAACTGCGCAACGCACGCTCGTAAAACAGTCACTTTTTTGAATTTTTGCACCACATTTTCAACATGGGGTTTTTGGGACCCTTTTCATGAATGATGTCACTGTCATGGCATTATTCGACGCCGAAGGATGATTTTGCACAGTGACTGCACAGTGCCTGCATAGTCACCCTTCGGGCCCGAATAACACCATGACAGTGACATCATTCATGAGAAGGGGTCCCAAAAACCCCATGTTGAAAATTTGGTGCAAAAATTCCAAAAAATGACTGAGATATGCAATAAAGTTGAAACCCCCCTATCTAGCCCATTATACAGCTTACCGGCATTTCCTCAGTTCGTGGTCGCCTTTGAAGAGTACAGAGCGGGTTCCCGGTCCACCGAATCGTCGGCAGTCCAGAGGTAAGTATGGGGTGAGGGTGGGGAGGACTGGTGCAGTGGGTGGATGCGGGTTGTGGGGGTTGGGAGACGCCGCGGACGTTTTGTTTTACAGGTTTGAAAAAAAAAAGATGACGAGGGCGTTTGCCACGCTGGGGTGGGCTCCCAACCATGAAAAGATGGCTGGGGGCCGAGGAGCCAGCGGGAGGTTGGGCACCCAGTGGCGCAAACTACACTGGGGAGGCGCCGAGGCTGCGGGATGGGCGCACCGTCGGCAAAATAAAGCAACGTTTGCCACGCTGGGTGGGCTCCCAGCGTGGCAGCAGAGATAGCTTTGGGGGCCGTGGAGCTGACGAAGTTGGGCACCCGTCCAGCAAACAATATTTGCCATGTTGGGGTGGGCTCCCAGCGTGGCCATAGCTTTGGGGGCGGCGGCGTGACAGGCGTGCGTGGAGGGAGGTGGCGCGCAGCGCGAGGAGAGCGGCGCTCAGTATGGCAGTGGTGTTTTCTTTTGAAGCAGAGGAACACCGCTGTCATACTGAGCTGCTGCACCCATTGGTGCAGGACTGCCATGCCTGTTCAAGGGAGCAGTGCATTGGGTGGGAGAGGCACACCTCTAAGTGTGCTACTCTCCCAAAATGTTCCTTGCACATGCACGCAAGCGAACGTAAAAAAACAATTACATTTAGCATCTAAAAACATTGTTTACAATATAGTACTCCTGTAATGCAGACTGTGAGTTCCGGGAAACAGTCTGGATAGTTGCAGTACAGTACTGTACCATTCCTACTGTGGCTCAGTTCTTGGGAGCCACAAACTGCTGTTGGGACAGTGATAATTAGTGGCTGAGCTGTCAGGTGCCTGGAATTCTTTTTCCCAAAATAAAATGCCAAATGTATGTTACTCTAAACTGGATTACACAGTAGTGAATTTGGGCTCCAACTCAGTTTTTGTGGGTTGCTTAATGCCTGCACTGATCACTGCACTGCATTGTTAAAAGTTTCCAGAGAGCTGCAAAGTAAGCTGAAACCAAAAGGTAGCTCTAGACAAACCATTAGGAAACTTTTATTAATTCATTGCAGTGAGCAGTGCACACGATAAGCAACTCATTGAAAAGTGCTAAACCAGTGAGTTGGGGGAACAGTTTAATGTGACTTGTACTGTAGAACATATTGTAAACTTACTGGCTGATTGTTGCCAGAGCTGTCCTTGTCCCCACTTTTTTCTGTAGGGTGACCACATTTGCAGTCCTTCAGTCTGCTGGGTCTTTCCTGGTGTATTGACTGTAAAAATGTCTGCAGAGGTGCCGCCAGTGACCTGTCTAATTCTTAAGGAACCACTGGGTGCAGCTTGTCCGGTTTTGGGTATCTGTTCAGATTTAGTACATGAGGTGCTATCAGGACTATATATTCAGTAATGTTTTTAGTAATAATCTCTCTAAAACGCCACCAGTTAATTACCTTGGTACCAATTTTTGCTCCTGGGTAATGGACTTCTCTCTTTCCTCTGTAAATACTGAACTGAAATACTGTAGCTACTCTGCATGTTAACTTTGGCTTCTTTCTCTCTTGGCTCTCAACTCTCAAAGGCAGATGCCCTGATGGGTTCAACCCTAAACTCCTATACCTCTTTGCTCCTGCCATTGTTCTCCCTCTCACCTCCCTTCTCAACCTTTTCTTATCCCTTGCTTCTGTCCCTGATTCCTGGAAGCATGCCGCTGTTATACCACTCCCTAAAGGAGGTGACTCCTCCTGCCTGACAACGTCTGCCCTATCTCCCTACTCACCTCCTACTCCCTACTGCATTCCTTAGCTAAACTTCAAAAATACACCACGCTGTCTCAGCTCCCCCGATTCTTCCTCTTTTTGACCCCATTCCAGTCTGGCTTTTGTAAACACCACTCTACCTCCTCCTCCCTCCTCTGACTTACTGACTCTGTTCTTTCAGGCATGGATCAGGGCCTCATCACCTCTGCCATTTTTATCAACTTGGCCAAAGCCTTTGACAATTTTGCTACCCCATCCTCCTTGACATGTTCAAGGCAGCGGGGCTCTCTGACTCTACAACTAACTGGTTTTGCTCCTAATGTGAGGGAAGATCCCAATATGTTAGAATTGATGACTCCCTATCCCCCACACTTCCTAGCAGCACTAGTGATCTTTATTGAGGAAATCTCTTGCAACAGGTCACTCAGATAGGAATATCCCAACCTCAGGTGGCATTTCCAGCTGAAGGATTTTATTAGCCTTTGACTTGGAAATGCCCTTGATGATACCAGGTGTCATGTCTTGGTATGTGTAAAAGGGAGCGGTCCCAGCTGCTCCTCAGTTCTTACCCCACTACAATCTGCATGCTACATGTCCTGAGCTTGGAATATAACTTTACTCTTCGGCAAGAAGTTCGTGTCTTTGGCTTGGTGATTCCAGTTTCATTGCACCTTTTCCCCATGTCATTTCGGACACTTTCTTTCGAAAGTGTGCCTGTGGCTAAAGATCGCTAAAGAGGACCTTCACAAACTTTGTGTCAGGTGCTTGGGCCCAACTCACAATACCTGTGCTTGTGTCCTACATCAGTCCTTCAATAAAGCCACCAAGGGATGACTCCAGCAGCTTAGAGAGCACCTATGGAGCAGAAAGTTACACTCCTGAAGTGGGAGCATAGTTCTAAAATGCCCATGAGTCTTTGCTGTTTTTCTGTGTCCACAGTTCTGGTAGCGAACACTGGTCGACGGAGCAAGCTGACACCTAGTAGAAACACAAACACTCCAGCTGGAGTAAGCATTCTCCCTGCATCACCTCCCCATCAATGATCTATATGCCTATTACTTCTATTTCTCAGACAGTACTTGCTTCTAGAGCTGCTTTCTCAGCTCTGTCAGAAGATATGGCTATGTCGTCTACTACCCCATCTACGACCTCAAACACTTTTTCCACCTGTTCGTCAATGAGATCCTTATCAATGACCTCTCAAGGTGTGGCTAAATTCAGCTTTCACCACTGCTACCTCCATCACAGGATCTCTCTATTGCTCCTTGATGAACCTCTCTGGGTCATTGGCAGCCCTGAATGCTAGGGCAGATCAAAGTACATTGACCCCCCTACCGCTCTTATCGATGGCTACTCTGACAGTCAAGAGTGTATTTTTACCTCTCTGATTGACAGCTCAGTTGGTACTCCAGTTTCTTCCATCATACCTATAGAGGCTGTTCAAAGTGACCCTGTGACCATTTCCTCCCCTCAATTGACTATGATGGATGGTCAATACTATTCTTGACCTCACAAAGGGTACTCCTCTTCTTACAAAGGAATAACATCTGGCCCTACATCTGTGCCTTCTAGATGCTTTTCTGCCTCTAGAATGGCAAGTACTTCTCCAGAATCCCCAGATCCCTCATAGGATTTTATTATAGGGGATCCGTATTTGCAGGAGTGGAAACAGGATGACCACCTGGAGGTCATTGATCAAGGAAATGTTTCTCCCTTCTCCAGTTCCTCTGCCTCATTAGTGACTGAGGAGCCTACTCCTGGTCTTCAATGTTCCCCTTAAGGTGATCCACATTTTTTAGATATCATGCAACACTTCCAGAAAACCTTTGGTTTCCAACAGACAGAACAAGAAGCCTCTAGGATTAAACTGGCCAGTTATTTAGGCCTACCAGGAAGTCTGTCACTAGTCATCCCTCCCTTATTAGATTCCTATTAAGATGCAATTTTGGCTGCATGGCAGCAACCTCCTTTCACTGTACCCTCGGGATCTGTATAAAAGACTGACAGCCAAAATCCCGACAACCAAAATCCCAACACCAAAATCCTGACAAAGTCAAAATCCTGACAATCAAAATCTTGACAGGGTCAAAATGCAGACAGTCAAAATCCTGACACCAAAATTATTAGTCAAGACTATGTGTATTAATGTGGTTATGAAATATATATTAAGGGGATGGTGATTATATATATTTGAAGGGGTTTACTGTTAGGTGGGTGATGCAATTATGTCACCGCCAGCATCAGAGCACCTATCATGTTTCCAACTGGGATATTACAGTAATTTGTGTGGTAGTCGTATACACGATAGTACTTTTTCTCTTTCTGTTCCAATGTTGTGTGACTTGGAGTTTGTTATAGAAACATAGACTTTGATGGCAGATAAGGACCGCTAGGCCCGTCTAGTCTGCCCATTTCCCTACCTACAGGATAGGCCGCAGATCCTAGTTAACCAACAGCCTATTTCTTCCTACCCCCCCACAAGAATTGCCTTATGTCTGTCCCATGCATTCTTGAATTCTCCCACAGTTTTAGACCCCACTAACCTCCTCAGGAAGGCTGTTCCATGCATCCACTACCCTATCTGTGAAATAATACTTTCTCACATTGCCCTAGACCATCCTCCTTCTATCTTTAAATTGTGTCCCCTTGTTCTTGCACGTCTCTTTTTCTGAAAGATGCTACCCTCTTGGACTTTGTTGATTCCACTGAGGTACTTAAAAGTTTCTATCATGTCCCCCTCTCCCTTCTTTCCTCAAGGGTATACATATTAAGCTCCTTTAGTCTCTCCTCATCGGCTTCTCTTGCAGACCCTGCACCATTTTAGTTGCCCTCCTCTGGACTGCCTCTATCCTGTCTATGTCCTTGTGGAGATGGGGTCTCCAGAACTGGACACAGTACTCCAGATGGGGTCTCACCAACTGTCTGTACAGAGGGATAACAACTTCTTGTTTTCTGCTGATGATGCCTCTCCCTATACATCCCAGTATAGCCCCAGCCCTTCCTACTGCCTTCTCACATTGCTTGCTAACCTTAAGATCATCTGATATGATTACCCCCAGGTCCCTTTCCTTTTTTGTTGTTACTACCTCCCCACCCATTGTGTATTCTTCCCCTGGGTTCTTGTTTCCCAGGTGCATTATTTTGCACTTCTTGCATTGAATCCTAGCTGCCATACTTCTGACCATTCCTCCAACCTTGCCAAATCCCTTTTCATCCTTTCCACGCCTCCTTGTGTATCAACCCTGTTGCAGATCTTTGTGTCATCTGCAAAAGGCATACTTTTCCTTCAGTCCCTCTGCAATGTCACTGATGAAGACATTAAAAGGACTGGACCAATACTGAACCCTCGGTGCCCACTAGTAACCCCCTTTCTTCAGAGTGGACTCCATTTACAATTACCTTCTGTGTCCTGTTGTCCAGCCAATGTTTTACCAGGCTACCACCCTGGGACCTACTCCCAGGCTGGTTAATTTGACTATTAATCTTTGTGTGGGACTGTGTCAAATGCCTTGCTAAAGTCTAGGTAGGCCAAGTCACAGCCCTCCCTGGTCTACTACCTGGTCACCCAGTCAAAGAAATCTATTAGATTCGTCTGACATGACCTTCCCCTGTGAACCCATGCTGCCTTGGGTCCTGTGCTCCACTGGCCTCTAGGTACTCAACTATTCTTTCCTTCAGAAGTGACTCCATCACTTTCCCTACCACAGAGGTCAGACTGACAGGTCTGTAGTTTCCTGCCTCTGTCTTGGTCCCACTTTTGTGAAGGGGAATCACATCCGCCTTCCTCCAGTCCTCCGGTACCACACCATCCTCCCATGATTTATTAAAAAGAGTAGCCAGTGGTTTCACTAGTTCCTCCCTTAATTCTTTTAGAATTCTGGGGTGAATTCCATCAGGACCCATTGCTTTGTCCACCTTCAGTTTTAGGAGTTCTTGCAGAACCCTTTCTTCTGTGAAAGGACTGGGATCTACCCCCCTATCAAGAGTGCTTCTGTTAATTGGATTAGGCACTTCCCCCTCCTCTTTTGTGAATACTGAGCAGAAATATTTGTTCAGTATTCCTGCTTTTTCACTGTCCCCCTCTGCCCACCCACCGTTCATTCTATTCAGCCTCACTATCCCTCCCTTTGTCTTTCTCATCGCTGATGTACCTATAAAGGTTTTATCCCCTTCTTAACTGAGTTGGCTATCTTTTCCTCAGTTTGGGCCTTTGCTATTCTGACTTCCCTCCCTGCTTCCTTCTGCCTTAACTGGTACAGCTCTCTGTCCTGCTCCTTCTGTGTTTTCTTATACTTCTGGAATGCTATCTTTTTCTTCCTGACTTTCACAGCCACCTCTTTTGAGAACCATGGTGGCTTTTTCTTTCATTTTGATTTGTTTATTTGCTTCACACAAAGGCTTGTTGCCTCTGTGATGGCAGTTTTGATAATTCCCCATTGTTGCTCCACCTCCTTCTAGCCTGTTTGCTAGTGCATTTCTGAGGCACTCTCCCATCTTCCAAAGTCAGCCCTCCTAAAGTCCAGTACCCTCACTTTGTATGGCTTGACCTGTAGCTGAGTTTAACGTGGAACCACACTGTTTGATGGTCACTTGTCCCCAGATGGCAACCCACTTCTAGATCTGAGATCCTCTCACTGCCTCCGTTGAGAGTATGAGGTCTAAGATTGCTCCCTCACAGTGGGTTCTGAAACTAGCTGTCTAATGCCTGCCACCTGTAGGGCATCAAGAATGGCCCTGCTCTTGGATGTGGCTGCAGCAAATGTGCTCCAGTTAACATCTGGCATATTCAGGTCTCCCATCAACAGTATCTCCCTTTCTCTGCCATTCTAAGAATGCCTTCTATCATATCCTTGTCCATTCCTTCCCCTGACATGGGGTCTGTACACAACCCTATGCGGATTGTGGTGCCTTTCCAGTCTCCAAGGTGACCCACAGTGCCTCCTCTCCTCCCTGTTTACTCTTTTGTTCAATTGCTTTTATCCCTTCCTTTACATGAGAGCTACTCCTCCCCTCTTCTCCCTGCCTGTCTCTCCTGTAGGTTATGTACCCTGGTATGTTAACATCCCAGTCATGGTTCTCTGTGTACCATGTTTCTGTGACTGCTACGATATCCAGGCATCCCTCTTCCATTAAGGCCACCAGCTCAGGGAGCTTGTTGCTCAGACTATGGGCATTGGTACTCATTACCCTCCATTTCCTGATGGCCTTACTCCCTTTTGCCCCATCCCTGTCCTTCTTACCTTTGTCACTTTCTCCATTTACCCCTGCCCTTCTCCCTATCGACACCTCTATGTTGGTGTTTGCCACACTTACTACCGTGATTATTTGTGGGGGCTAGGAGTTTCCTGCTCCTTTCCAGTGCTCCTCCTTGGCTGGGTTTAAAAGCTTGCCAATGAAGCATTTAAACCTATCACCTAGGATCCTGGTTCCCTCCCGACAGATGCAGTCCATCATGCCAGTATAGGCTTGCATCACTCCAGGTGGACCCCAGTCCCCAATGAAGCCAAATCCTGAGCTCCACCCCAGTTTTCAACCACTGATTGAATCCCATGGTGCAGAACACCCCTAGCCTCTCCTATGCCATAGATAGGTAGCACCTCCGAGAAGGTTACCGTGCGTGCTACTTGACTAAGGCCCCTTCCCAATTCCACAAACACTTCCTGCACTTCTCTAATCCCTTTCTTAGCCAGGTCATTTGTCCCTAGGTGGACAATGACATCCAGCTCCCTCCCCTGTGCAGCTGCTCCAGCAATCCTGAGGATTAGCTCTCTGTCCCTCCAAGCCATGGCGCCAGGCAGGCACCTTACCTCCCTCTCCCCTTCCTCCCCCAGTTCTACCTTCCTAACAATGGAGTCCCCACCAGGAGTTTTTTCTTCCCTGCAGGGTCCCCTGCCACCCTCCTGTGGGTCTCCTTTGTGGAGGTTCCCAGCATCCTCCTTGGTTTCCACTGTGGGTGCCTCCAGAGGAACCACACTTTCCCAGAATGGCATAGGAATTGTGGAGAGGTACAACTAGAGGATGTGCTCTGTTCCACCACCCTCACCCTCTCTGAGCCCACTGTGGTCCAACCGCCTCCTCTTTCTTGGCAACCTCTGAGGCAACGGCAGTGGCACTGGTGGTCCCTGGATGGAAGAGGAGGTCCCACAAATCCTGGCCAACTCAGCCTGGAGATGAGCAACCTCCTCCCTCAGCCCAGAGAGGTGCTTGCAGATGGGACAACACCGCATCCTCCAGAACATCTCCCGGAAGACTGCTGCTCCACAGCCACTGCACTGCACCACTCCAATCATGTCTTATTTCTGGCCCCTTAACTGTTTGCAATCCTTACTCTTTCCTCTGTTTTTTTTCTCTCTCCTTATTTTCTGCCTGTGTGCCCTTTAAGCTCCTGATTGTCCTGTTCTGAGACAAGAATATCCTATATTTCTCAGTAGACCACTTACTTGCTCAGAGGCAGACCTCCAGCAGCTAGAGGGGGCCGGATATTAAATATTGGGTGCTGCCCGGGGCACAGACCCCATATCTGGGGGGAGATGTTGGGCAGAGCCCTCTGCAAAAAATGTTGGTGTTAGAAATATCCATGTTCATATTATTGTGGTACTGTGTACCAGTTGCCTGTTACTTGTTTGACATGCTCCTGTGTTTCGGCTGTATATTGGTTACTATATTGTACTAGCACTACATTGTGTGTTGGTTTTTTGCTGGCACTCTAATTGCCATCGTCACGTTTGCTATTGCAATGTCATGGGTGAACCATTTGAAGGGAGAGTGCAGGGGGCAAAGCCCCTGCAGTACTTTCACTCTTTGGATTTTGGTTATCAAGATTTTCATTGTCAGGATTTTGACCTTGCCAGGATTTTGGTTATCAGGATTTTGGTTGTCAGGATTTTGTACCTATTCCATACCTCTGCACCCAGGAAAGCTGATAAAACCTATCATGCCCTGGCAGAACATTCTTACTTTACTTCTCCACCATAAGTGGAGTCTGTAGTCATTAGTGCAGCCCATGACAAGTCAGTCAGACCAAAACATCTCAGTGCCCAACCTCCACATATGGAGTCCTGAAAGCTTAGTGTGATGGGGAAGAGAATGTTTTCATCTTCCACAATGAAACTAAGAACTCTGAACTACATGGGTCACCTCCTCAAATATCAACAGGAGCTGTGGATCACAGCACAGTCTTCTTTACATGCCCTCCCTGATGTCTCCCCAAAGGATCGCATTACTTCCATGTTCAAGATTGCCTCTGCAGTTGGTTGCCATCTTTTACATGTGGCATATGATACCATTGGCTCTACGGCCTAGGCATCTACGGCTAGAGTCTTAAGCATCATTCCTGGCTCCATATATCCAGTTTTGCCCCAGCTGTACAGTGTTCTATTTTAAATGCACCTTTTAAAGCTGACAAGCTTTTTGGACCTCAGACTCAGGTTATTCTGATGTCCCTGCAAACTTCAGGTCATACTCTACAATCTGTACCCTCCCTATACCACACCCAATCAAAACCCTACTATAAAGGGAATATTTGTACACCTGCCAATAGACAGTGGTCTGCTGCTAAACCACCCAACAAGTGAAAAGCTCAAGTCTCATTGCCTGGCCTTCATTCTAACCCCAAAACATCTTGTTATACCCCTTCTTTCCCCAACAGGGACAGTCTACTGCCTGAGGATTCCCTCATGCCCATGGGATTTGGGGTCCATCCCACGGCAGATTCTCCCAGTACCTACAGGGTTGTATAGCAACAGATGCATGAGTGCTCCAACTGATTCAGTAAAGACACACTCTAGAATTGATTGCTGTACCACCCAGTATGCCCCCATGGGCCTCTTACTACTGCCTCTCCAGTTACAGATTCATACTGGCAGCAGAGATACAGGCCCTAAAACTAAAAAATGTGATAGAAACAATCACCCTTCCTCAAAATGGCATGGGATTTTACCCCTACTTTTTTCTGCTCCCAAAATGGATGGGAGATCTTCATCCTATTCTAGATCTTAGGAACTTAAATCTCTTCATAGAATACAAGAAATTTAGAATGGTCACTCTTCAAACGATCTTACCCCTTCTCAAGAAGAGAGACTGACTCTGTTCACTAGATATGAAGGATGCATATCTGCACATCAAGAGCCTCCTCGCCCACAAGTGGTATCTTTGCTTCTGCTTCTAAAATTACCATTACCAGTTCAGGGCCCTTTCTTTCAGTTTGGCCTCTGCACCCAGGGTATTTACAAAGTGCCTTGCAGTGGCAGTGGCTGCCCTTAGGAGAGTGGACCACTATGCCTTTCCATACCTAGACAATTGGCTTCTCAATGCCTCATCAAAGCAACAGTTGGCAACCACCCTATCCCAAATTCTACAGATGTTTTCTTCCCTGGGAATAACCATCAGTATACCAAAGTCCAAACTGGATTACATTCAATGTCTTCACTACATTTTGGTCATTCTGGATACATCCACAAGCTTAGCCTTTCAACCTCAAGATTGGGCAGTCAAACCGATCACTCTGGCATCCAGGATCACCTCCACCAGGTATGTCTCAGTCCAAGACTAGGACACAAGGCAGCAGCCATCCTGACTGTACCCTGAGCCCTGTTTACATGCAGGTACTGCAGTGGAACCTAAGAGTATAATAGGACCAAAGAACAAATGATTTGGAAGGATAAGTCATGCTCTCCACCCCTGCACTCCATGACCTTCAGTAGTGACTATCCCTGGACAACCTCTTACATGGTGTACCATTTCAGGCCCCCATCCCTCACTGTACTTTGACCGCCGATGCCTCCGTACAAGACTGGGGAGCCCATCTAGATGATCTTCATACCCAGTAGATGTGGAAACCAAGGGAAGCACATCTCCACATCAATATTTTAGAGGTGAGAGCAGTTCTTTCTGACCTGCAGGCATCCGAGGACCTAATACTGACACATTTTCTCCAGATTCACATCGACAACTCCACAGTTGTCCATTATCTGAACAAACAAGGAGAGACACATTCCTACCCTTGTGCTGAGAGGTAATGAGAGTGTGGTACTGGGCAATCCAACACGGAATACATTTAACAGCAGTACATGTCCTGGGCAGCAACAGCACCGTAGTGGACACGCCCAGTAGATTCAGGGTACAGAAATATGAATGGAAGATCCTCCAGGAGGTTGTCAAAGACATCTTTCTTCAATGGAGTCAACTCGAACTAGGCCTGTTCGCCTCTCTGCACAACGCCAAAATGCCTCATTATTGTGTGTTAGAACTAGTCCTAGAACTGTGTGGCTAGACACGCTATCTCATTCCTGGACAGGCAGATTTCTTTACACCTTTCCTCCTTTCCCTCTCATACAGAAGATTCAACTCAAACTGATCTGAGACCAGGCCTTCATGATTCTCACTGTGCCTCTGTGGTTGAGACAAGTCTGGTTTCCATTGTTATAACCGTTAACTGTATGGGACCTTCACCCACTTCTCATTAGTCCCAACCTTCTCACTCAGGCCCAGGGAAACCTTCTACATCCCAGTCTCCACTTGCTGCATCTACATGCTTAGCTCCTGGGGACGTAGTCCTTTCTAGGTTCCAAGTCTCCCAATGTGTAGGAGAGGTGTTGTGAGAAGCCTGTAAGCCTTCCACCAGGACATCTTATTAAATGAAATGGAAATGGTTTACTATGTGGGCAGCAGACCAAAGGGTAGACCCATATACATGTCCACCTCAATGCATTTTAGACTATCTACTTGCTCTATCAGATGGTGAACTGAAATACTCATCAGTGAAAGTACATTTATCAGCCATATTTGCCTTTTAAGTTCCTGTAGGTGAAAAACCTTTGACACAATTACAGGTTGTGAAGACCGTTTTGAAAGGTATCCTATAACTTAACCCCCCTATACAGAACCACATCCCTCAATGGGACTTAAATTTTGTTCTAGAAAAAACGTACTTTGCCCCCTTTTGAGCCTGCAGCCACATGTGAGCTGTGATACATCTCCTTGAAAGCTCTTTTTTTTGGTTGTGATCACACCACCAAGATGTGTATCGGAATTGCAAGCACTTATGTGCAAAGAACCCTACCTGAATTTCCACCAGGATTGGGGTTCATTATGAGCCAATCATAGTTGTCTCCCAAAAGTGGTGTCAGAATTTATTTTAAGTCAATCTATGAACTTACTTGTTTACTTTGCAGTGCCTGCTAATTCAGGATAAGCTTTGCTCCATACATTGGAAATACATAGAATTTTGCATTACTGTCTTCTTCATACCAACGTACAGTGCAGGTCAACACAACTTTTTGTTCCTTTCACCCCAAGCAAAGAGGGCAATCCATTTCTAAGCAGTGTTTGTCCACATGGTTGGCCAACTGCATTACTTTTTATAAAAATCTAATAAGCCACTCCCAGGCGTTGTGGTACCTTACTCCACATGGAGAATGGCAGCCTTTGAGACATGCTTTAGAGGCATTTTAGCAACTGAAATTTGCAAAGCAGCAACAAGGTCAATGGTTCACACCTTTGCAAAGCATTACAGGTTGGACATTACATCCAAAAGATAGACCAATTTTGGTTAGGTAGTCCTAAAAGTTCTGCCATCTTTATTCTTTATTTTACATTTCCACCACCCTGTGTTCCACCCAAATTGTTGGGGAGTCATTCTTATTTTTGTGACCTGCTGCAAGAGATTTCTTCAATGAAGATAGTACAGTTGCATAAGAACTTACTGTAACAGTAGATCTTATAGTGATTCTCTTGCAGCAGGTCATGCTGCCCCTCCCTCTAACCCCCTTGCTTCCTGCTGTAGGACAGAGACTCACCGTTGCTCTCTAGAAAACATCAGGGTAATCCTACTTCCTCCTTGGTTCCCCTCGGAGGCCTCTTTAAATGCATAATCAATAAAAGGTTGCTGGGGGGGAATGAGTAGCATCTGGGACCACTCCTTTTATATGTACCAGGACATCACGCATCGTATCATCAAGGGCAGTCACAGGTCAATTGCTAACAAAATCCTGCAGCTGGAAATGATGTCTACAGCTGGGATATTCCTATTTGTGTGACCTGCGGTGAGAGATTCTCTTGAAGATCTACTTTTACAGTAAGTTCTTACACAGCTGTACTTCCTCCAAGGTTGCATCCCTGGCCCGTTACCCTACTCAGTCTTCCTTAATGACCTTCCCTCTGTTCGCTCGTCTGCATCTATCTATATGTATGCAGATGACACAGTCCTATTTGCCTCTGGTTCCTCCCCTGCTGAGCTGATGGCCAGGCTTAAACTGGACTTCAGCAACATTCAGCACTGGTTCTGGTCATAGCTATCCTTAAATGCCAAGAAAATGGATTCTGAGACTTTTGGCATTAAGCAGAAGCTGTGGCAGAAGCAAGTGCGCACACCCCTCCTTACAAATGACACAACATGCTGTTTTCTTAGTAGCTTTTCATTTATTTAGTAGCACCAGCCCATACTGTATGCAGCTCCAGACAGATTCTTATGTTTCACACCCTACGGTGCTTCCACAGAGAATACCAAAACCACAATTTGAAAACATTTAAAGAAGTACAATGACAAAAACCTCCACCAATCACTTCAATTAATTACACACCTTATCATTATCCAGTGACTACATGCATACAGTGCTTTACCCAATTAAAAACAATGACAACATCTTTAGACAATGAATTACTTTTCAACTGCATAGCTTTCACATGTTACCTAACTCGTGGAATAAGAAGCTTCTGGAGCTGCATACAGTATGGGCTGGTGCTGCTAAATAAATGAAAAGCTACTAAGAAAGCAGCATGTTATGTTGTTTGTGAGGGGGGGTGTGCACTTGCTTCTGCCACAGTATATGTATATATTTCAAGGCTGCACCACTCTCCAGGAGCCAGTTCTTCATTGATTCTAGACAACTAAGCAGAAGCTCTCTTGGCTCACCTCTGCCCCCTTCCATACATTAGATGGAGTCTCAAGCTGATCACGTCCCCTCATTTAAGTAGCACAGAGCCTGGCTAGACTGGCACATCAACTTTGTGGTGCATGTGGATGCCATCCACAAAAATCTTCTTTCAAAGCTTGGCCTGTTATACAGGAACAAAGGCTATATCCTCCTCCCAGCTTGCTGAGATATTATCCAGAAATTATTCTCCCTACTTTTGACTATTGGCGACATTGTCTACAGTGCTGTGCCAATAACCACCCTAACCAGATTGGACCCCTCTGTCTCTTCCTTGGTCACTTTACCTTAGACTGTCCATCCTACACTTACCATGTTCCTTATACTCCCTCGCCTTCACTTCCCTTGAAGCTAGATGCCTAGCTCATTGTGCCTCCTATATCTTGAAATTCTGACTGGCTTCCCTTCCTCTTACCTTACTTCACTCTTCTGCAACCACCACCATCCTCATACTCCCTATGTAACCCTAGCTATTGTTCTTTTGGGAAATGAGCTATGCCCAATGGAATATTTTATCCCTGTTCATGATACTTTGTGAATAAAAATTTTACTTCTAGGTGAAACCTCGCTAGCCATGCTGCTTTCAGCTACCATTTCCCTAAAATTTGGAACTTGCTCCCCTATCCACTCATTCCTCCTATTCCAATGCTCTCTCCTCTCACCTTAGTGACTTTATCTCTTGGTCCTGCAGCTGCCACTGATGCTTCTCCCTACTCCACTTCTCAGTTCCCTTTTCCATTTTGTTCTCCTTCCCTTTCCCCAGAAGTGCAATTGTTCCTCTTCTTGTTTTCTTCTCTTCCTTACAGCATTCAAATCCTACATGGCCTCCACATCTTAGAAATGTATTTCCATATCATCCAATGTTTGTATAAATTGCCTACTGTGAATGGTTAATTCTGTCATAATGTATTAAATTATAATTTTATTGTTGTTTTTTTTTCAACATACTGCATAATTTATTCTTATGATTGTTTTTTTAAACCCCATCTCCACCTTCCTCCAGGACACATATGAAAAAATATGTCTTTCTTGGTGAAACTTTGGTGAAACTTTTGAAATAAATATAGCCACCCCCCTCCCCCGGTGTCTAGGGGTACAATGGTGTAAGTTAATGGGGAGAGGGCACGTACACAACAAAGAAACAACAGATACAAAATCAGCCTGATTACCAGACCAGCAGTTCATCCAAAAAGAAATGAGGCAATCACTAGAACTGCAGGAACAAGGGGACCCCATTTATAGAACAGTTAATTCAGAATAGGAAATAGTCACTCCATGGAACAAGAAAACACACACCAGTTGCTTGACCAAGGAGATATCATCAGAAGCTAATACATGCTCTGGACCATTGAAGTCACTATCTGAGCATCAGATCCAGGTGGCTACCATCTGACTAGGCAGCCACTGTCCAATGCACAGGCAGCTTAACTCACAGCTGAGTCAGGCCTTCAGTTTTAGGCAGTAAAACTTACTTTTGTTCTCTCTTTCTCTACATCATGAATAGGAGTACAAACCTATTGAGGGATGGCTGACCCAGCACTTAGGCTCCCTCATCATTAGGCTCCTTTGGCTGAAAGGCCCAGAAAGGTACAGTCTTACACCAAGAGTGATTAGAAACCAGGAGCTGCCCCAGATCCCCAGATCCCTCCTACACCCCTCACCACTCAGGCTCCATACCACCTGCTCTATCTGTCTAAGCTTCCCAGGCAACACAGCCTCTCCTCAATATGTGCTCTCACAGACAATCCCCTTTCTGAGCTCTCCATGTGGCAATTCATTCTTGGGGGTTCCACTCACATGCAGTCCTCCAGGTCAACAGCAATAGGCTCACCCTCAGACTGCAGATTATTTCAGCTGGATTCCCAGCCTGCCCCAACATGGGCTCCCAAAAATGCCTGCCGCCACATCTTCCTGCCTCACAACTATACAACCACACAAGAACACAAATAAAAGAGGAGCTGCACTGACCAAATGGGTAGTCTTCCCTATTCAGTCCTCTCATCAATGAATCTCCCCCCTCATTCACTGCTCCCCCCAAATCCTCTCTCCCAAAGTGCTAAAACTCAGCTACCAAAACTGGAGGTCCAATCAAGACATATTTCATGCAGCCAAAACAACCCTGTGACCCAAAGTATTACGGGACATTTAGTCCCAAAATAACTATTTATATTTGCTTCTAAGTCAGCACCAGCTGGCACCACACTACTCCCAAAAATAGTGCAGCCACTCCTTTAAATTTCTGTCACTTGTGGCTCTGAATGTGCAGAGTACGCTGTCATAGTTGTTTACATATTGTAGTAATATTTGTTATTTTATTATTATTTTTTTTATTACCTCCCCACTGTCCTGAGCCCAACCAACACAGAAAAAATGGATGAACAGCCCACCATACACCTGGAGGCAGGAAACCAACCTCAGCACTCATTCAGCCTGCCATAGACCAAGACACCAGGATCCAATATGGCCGGAGCCACAAAACATCAAAGTGGACCACAAGGCATAAGTCCCACAGAGCAACAAAAATAACCAGTATTGCAGAAAGACCCGGAGCTGCAACTGCCAACTAATAAACCCATTTAGGGGGGCTTATATAAGTAATAAATAAATTAATTTTTGAAATAAATAAATTCATGAATAATTCTCTTGAAAATAAACCCCATCTTTGTTGCGTTGTTCTGTGCTGTACTTAATGTTCCTTTTCTCCCTTATGAATTGTAAGAAAATCTTGTCATTGCTCTTAATTGCCTCTGCAATATTCTGCCCTGTGTCTGTTCTATCTCTTGTTATGGTCTCCTAGCTAATGGTTATGCAATTATTTAGATGTGGATCTTGTTGTACAATATTTCTTCCTCCACATATCCTCATGATATAAATAACCAATAAACCCAAATTGACTGTATTACTAAAATAACTCAACTGAAAAATAAATGGAAATGTTCCAGAGAAAGGGCAGTGTAATCCAAATTTACATAAGAATACAAGAATAACAGATGGAAGCAGGCAGCCATGTCTCTAAAAAACATCCTCTACTTCTCAGCAGCCATACCTGTTTAGATGAATCTCTATCTTATGTCATCAATGGTCAGTGAAAAAAAACACTGGCAAATTGACATTTTGTGGAAACAAGTAATGTTTGGAAAAACTAACATGCCTGATATTACATATCAGCAGAGTTTACCTACAGAAAGATTATGCAAAAAAAGTTTTGTTTTATTTTTAACCAGGAGAGACACACTAAACTGAAAGCTTGTTTACAGGTGTGACCTGGGAGCACAAAGAAGTTAAGTGACTTACTCGGGGTCATACAGTATGCAAGTGAGGGCTGTGAGATTTAAACCCATGTCTTCAGGTTTGCAGCTCAGAGCCTTAAACCACCGTATTATACTGTCTCTTTAATGTTTGACCTGCTGACAAGTAAATAAAATAAATATTTGTTTTTAGTCAATAGGAGAGCTGAGAGCAATGAGAGTCTAAGCCAGGAATCATCACTCAAGATACATGAAATGTGCCACTCAGCAGAGGAACAATGTCACTCTCTTCAGTACAAGAACGCATTCTGTGTCCTCATCTCTGAACAACAGCAGATTCACAAAGGAAAAGGGATATATAACTGTGCCAACTGTGATGAGAGTTTTGCACAAAAAAGTCTTCTGGTAACACATCAGCAAATCCACTCTGGCAAAAGAACAAATAAATGTGCCATGTGGGCCAAGAGTTTTACACGCAAGAGTAGTCTGAGAATGCAGCAGCAAATTCACACTGGTGAGAGATCATATAAATGTCCCACATGTGAAAAGAGTTTTACGCACAAGAGTAGTCTGAAAATCCATCAGCAAACTCACACTGGTGAGAAACCATATAAATGTGCCACATGTAACAAGGGTTTTATACACAAGAGTAATTTGAGCGTGCATAAGAAAACTCACACTGGTGAGAAACCATATAAATGTGCCATATGTGAAAAGAATTTTACACAGAAGAGTTATCTGAAAATCCATCAGCAAACTCACACTGGTGAGAAACCATATAAATGTTCCACATGTGCCAAATGTTTTACACTCAAGAGTAGTCTGAGAATGCATCAGCAAATTCACACTGGTGAGGGACCATATACATGTACCACACATGACAAGAGTTTTACACATAAGAGTCATCTGAAAATCCATCAGCAAACTCACACTGGTGAGAGACCATATAAATGTGCCACATGTGACAAGAGTTTTACACAGAACAGTAGCCTGGTAACACATATACGAATTCACACTGGTGAGAAGCCACATAAATGTGCCACATGTGACAAGAGGTTTACACAGAAGAGTAGTCTGAGAAGGCATCAGCAAACTCACACTGGTGAGAAGTCAAATAAATGTGACAAATGTGACAAGAGTTTTACACAGAAGAGTCATCTGAGAATGCATCAGCAAACTCACACTGGTGAGAGACCATATAAATGTGCCACATGTGACAAGAGTTTTACACACAAGACTAATCTGGTAACACATCAGAGAATCCACACTGGTGAGAAGCCATATAAATGTGACAAATGTGACAAGAGTTTTATACGGAAGAGTCACTTGGTAACACATCAGCGAATTCACACTGGTGAGAAGCCATATAAATGTGACAAATGTGACAAGAGTTTTGCACAGAATATTAGTCTGAGAGTGCATCAGCAAATTCACACTGGTGAGAAACCATGTAAATGTTCCACATGTGGCAAGAGTTTTACACACAATGTTAGTCTGAGAAAGCATCAGCAAATTCATATTGGTAAGAAACCATATAAATGTGCTACATGTGACAAGAGTTTTATACGGAAGAGTAACCTGGTAACACATCAGCGAATTCACACTGGGGAGAAACCGTATAAATGTGCCATATGTGACAAGGGTTTTATTAATAAAAGTAATCTGAGAATTCATCAGCAAACTCACACTGTTGAGAAACCATATAAGTGTATCACATGTGACAAGAGTTTTACACACAATAATAGTCTGAGAATGCATCAGCGAATTCATACTGGTGAAAGACCATATAAATGTGCCGCATGTGACAAGAGTTTTACACTGAAGAGAAACCTGATAACACATCAACGAATTCACACTGGTGAGAAACTATATAAATGTGCCACATGTGACAAACATTTTACATGGGAGAGTGACCTGGTAAAACATCAACAAATTCACACTGGTGAGAAGCCATATAAATGTGCCACATGTGGCAAGAGTTTTACAGTGAAAAATAACTTGGTAACACATCAGCGAATTCACACTGGTGAGAGGCTACATAAATGTACCACATGTAACAAATGTTTTATATGGAAAAGTGACCTGGTAAAACATCAACAAATTCACACTGGTCAGAAGCCATATAAATGTGCCACATGTGACAAGAGTTTTACACTGAAGAGTAACCTAGTAATACATCAGCGAATTCACACTGGTGAGAAGCCATATAAATGTGAGAAATGTGACAAGAGTTTTGCACACAATAATAGCCTGAAAATGCATCAGCAAATTCACACTGGTGAGAAGACATATAAATGCACCACATGTGACAAAAAGTTTACACAGAGGAGTAATCTGAGAATGCATCAGCAAACTCACTCTGGTGAGAGACTACAAAAATGTACCACACGTAACAAGAGTTTTACACAAAAGGGTGACCTATTAAAACATCAGTAAAGTCACACTGGAGAGATCACCCAATACCAACAGCCAAGAAAGTGGAAGCAAGAAAACCTGATATTGTAATACAAGAAAAGAGAACAAAGGTAGCATTGCTGATTGAAATAGCCACCCCTAGTGATTACAGTGTGCTGCGTACAGAGAGACACACAATCATGAAATACCAAGATATGCAGTCAGAAACCAAACTGATGTGGAATAAGGACACACAAATTGTTCCAGTAGTGCTTAGAGCAATGGGACTAATCAAAAAAAACTTTCAGGCACATTTAAATATGCTACAAATACTTGTGACACCTTATGAACTTCAAAAGGGAGCCATTTTGGGGACGTTACATTTGCTGAGAAGAGCGCTCTCAGCAAACATCAAAGACTAATACAGTACTAATTTCTTGAGTTTTGAATATGCTCTGGCTAAAGAATGGGGTCCATTCTTGCCACGGTATTAGAAATCCCTAAACATTTGGAGCCACTAACCCCGAGAGAAGCCATATAAATGCACCACCTGTGACAAGAGTTTTACTCAGAACAGTAATCTGAGAGTGCATCAGAAAAACTCACACTGGTGAAAGACCATATAAATGTGCCACATGTGACAAAAGTTGTACACAGAAGAGTGACCCAGTGATAACACATCAGAGAATTCACACTGGTGAGAAGCCATAAAAAAGTAACAAATGTGACAAGAGTTTTGCATACAAGAGTAGAAAATGCATCAGCAAACACACTGGCGAGAAACAATATAAATGTGCCACACGTAACAATACTTTTATGCAGTAGAGTCATCTGAGAATCCATCAGCAAACTCACATTGGTGAGAGACCATATAAATGTGCCACATGTGACAAGAGTTTTACAAGAAAGAGTCATCTCGTAACACATCAGAAAATCCTGTTATTTTAAATATGCCCTGGCTTAAGCATGGGATCCATTATCATCGTGGTACTATAAATCCCTGAACATTTTGAGAGACTAACCTCATGAGAAGCCTTATAAATGTGTCACATGTGACAAGAGATTTATACAGAAGAGTGACCTGGTAACACATCAGCAATTTCACACTGGTGAAAAGTCACGTAAATATGACAAATGTGACTAGAGATTTACATGAAAGAGTATCTTGATAACACATCAGAAAATCCCAACTAGTGAGAAGCCATATAACTGTGCCACATGTGACAAGAGTTTTACACTGAAGAGTAACCTGGTAAAACATCAGAAAATTCTGGAGAAGCATCTACGGAAACCCAGTTAAACATAATAGGGATCCAAAGTGGGTACCAGAAATAAGACAGCTTAAGAAATTGCATTTCCAGGGTTGTGGATTGGTCTCATGTAACAGCTAAGGAGATAGAAGCAAAGTTAAAGAAGGCCCCCAACCGGAAAACCATGGGTCCAGATGCAATACCCAATGTCTGGCTAAAAGTACTAACATCGCTACACCATGACTTCACCACATGTACAAACTTTTTATATGCACATCCACAGCTGACACCCATCTGGCTAACAACAGGGAATATCATACTTCTTACCAAATCAGAGCCTTCCAGGGTCCCCAAGAACTATCGCCCAATAGCCTGTTTGCCAACAACATATAAATGATATAGTGGAATTGATGCAAACAGAGTCTACAGTCATTTAGACTGCAATAAGCTCATAGCAATAGAACAAAAAGGCAATAAAAGAAAATCATATATTACAACCAAGCCATAATGGAGAGCTGCAAAAATTGCCGAAACCTTAGCGTAGCCTGGATTGACTCTAAAAAAGCATTTGACAGCATCTCACACTTCTGGTTCGTTGAGTGTTTACAGATCTACAGGATACATCCCACACTGATAATCTTCATCACAACTACTTTGAGAAACTGGCAAACCACCCTGCAATTAAACCATGAGAAAGGTCAAATCACTGTCCCAAGTATAAACATCCAATGAGGGATATTTCAAGGAGACTCCTTGTCACCACTTCTGTTTTGCCTTGCCCTCAACCCATTAAGTAGCCTAATCAATAACCTACTGTAGGCTATGGATACAGCTTGAACTCCAGAAACAAAAACAATCAACGACTAACATCTCATCTCTTTGTAGATGATCTAAAGCTTGATAGTACATCAGGCAAACACTTGAAATTAAAACTACAAATCGTTAAAATCTTCTCTGATGATATACGGATGACATTTGGCCTAGACTAATGTGCCAAAGCAACATTTATAGCAGGAAAGTAAATTCATAAAGAAAACATTAACCTGGTGGAGGGTTGTGACATAAAAGAACTTGTGCAAGAGGGACTGTAAAAATACATGGGAATAGATGAAGGAGCAACAACGCAACATGAATAAATGAGAGCAAAAATCAGCAAGGAACATTTCAGAAGGTTGAAGCTCATACTGAAAACTGCTTTGACAACACAAAATGAAGTGCCAGCTATAAACCAACTCACCCTTACAGTGATGATATACAGCTTTGGTGTGATAGACTGGCCACAGAAAGTGTTGAACCAGCTAGATATAAAACAAGAAAACTGCTTCATGCTCACCAGTTAATATACAAAAACCAGTGTATTCAAAGATTATACGCTCCAAGGTCTGAGGAAGGCATGGGCCTCCTTGAGCCTGCTTACAGATAGAGATCCACAATAGTGGGGCTACATACATACATGCCTACTAACATCCTTGGACCCAAACATAGTCAAGGTCCTGAATCATAAAGAAAGCAAGCCTAAATGACTTCACTCATCAAATTAGGAGAAGCCTTCAGGAGGGTCGCAGAGATGGATAGTAAGCCACTAGTAGATAAGGAAAACAGCAACAGAAAGTGCAAAGAATCAGAAAAAGGAATACAAGGGCAAAGAACAACAGAAAAGAAAGACCAACTGGAACACCCATAATTACAGTGGAAAAGACAAGGAGCTACTGGAACAACCACAGGTCGATCAAGACCTGACCAATAAGTGGTTAAGAAGAAGTGAATTTAGTTCACGAGATGAGAGATTGATAATGGCAGCCCAAGATAGTCAATTATGCACAAGCTGGTTCACAAAATCCATAGAAAAAACAGGAGAAACAGACAAGTGCAGGTTCTGTTTTACAGAATTAGAAACAGTTGTGCATCTTGTGGATGGATGTGAAGTACTCATGGCAGAAGGCCTGTATACCGAAAGATACAAAAACATAACAAGAATGATCCACTGGAAACTGTGTAGACACTACGATATACAGGTAGCAGAGAAACACTGGAAACATGAACCACAATGAATCACAGAGAAAGAAGAAGTAATGATTACATGGGATCACTCAATACCAACTGCCAAGAAAGTGGAAGTGATAAAACCAGATATTGTTATCCAAGAAAAAAGAACAAAGGTGGCATTACTGATCAAAATTGCCATCACTAGTGAATACAGTGTTCTGTGTACAGAGAGACACAAAATCATGAAATACCAAGATATGCAATCAGAAACCAAACTGTTTGACACCTGGCAGGGGAGAGAGGGAGGTCAGGTGCCTCGCAGGAAGCGCTGCATTGTGGGATGGGAAACAGATCCATAGGATCGCAATGGCAATAGCTAGGAGGGAGCAGTTGGATATCATTGTCCACCTAGGGACCAATGACCGGAGTTAGCCAGAGTCCAGGAAGATTTCAGGAAGCTGGGGGTGACCTGAAACAGATCGCATGCTCCATCTCATTCTCAGAGGTGCTACCTGTCCAGGGCACAGGGGAATCTAAGGCACTCCACATCTGTACCTTTAACTCCTGGTTGAAGAATTGGTGTGGAAGGGAGGGTTTTGACTTCATAGGGGACTGGGGCTTGACTTGGGCAGATGCGAGCTTATATAAGGAGGATGACCTGCATCTGTCCGAGAAAGGGACCTTGGTCCTTTGTGAGAAGTTAAAATGCTTCAGCTGTTAGCATTTAAACTGGCCAAGGGGGTACAGGCAGGAGGGTCAGTAGGCTTAGGAACAACCTCCATTGGAACATGCAGGAATGTAAGTTGACTACAGGAACAAATAAAGCAGGCAGGCAGGGAGGGACTGGCAGGTGAAGAATGTATAACAAGTGATACGTGGGGCTGGAGCACATAGGAAAGGAAACCAGAGCAGGGGGAAAGATGCTGGAGAGGGAAAGCAAGAGCAGAGGGAGGGCAGACTGTAAAACATGGAAGGTCATGCTAACGAATGCCCATAGCCTAGGAAATATGGTTCCAGACCTAGAGGCCTTGTTGGAAGATGCAGACCTTGACACAGTAGCAATAACAGAGATGTGGTACTCTACTAATCATGGCTGGGAATTCAATGTACTAGGTTATACACTGTTCAGGGGGGACAGGAAGGTATACCATGATAAGGGTGCTCGCTATTAGGTGCACACCAAGAAGGGCGACTCAGTAGTGGCGCCTTATTAAATGGCTAGTGGATGGGGGACCAACTGCAGGTATAGTGACATCCTGTTGCTATATATACATGCGCAGAGGGGGGAGCGAGCATGGCAGAAGGAGAGGGTGGGTTTGAGTGGCACATTTTAGCAACGGGCTGCCAAGCTGCCCCATGGCATGGTGGAAGAGGTCGCAGGCTTCAGCTGTGAGGGTGTCAGGTTCAGGCCCTGGCACGTATACATTTTGTTGCGCCTGTCCCCAATTTTTTTTTTTTAATTTGCACCCCCTCGACATGCACCCCCCCTGGAGTTGTTGAATCCTATAGTAGGGGGGTGCAGGGGGCACAGCCCTCTGCAATAACATAAAAAATGTAAGTCCCTGGTGAGGCATCACCAGTAGAAAACAGGAAGTTGTTATCCCTCTGTACAGACAGGTGGTGAGACCCCATCTGGAGTACTGCGTGCAGTTGTGGAGACCCCATCTCCGCAAAGACATAAACAGGATGGAGGCAGTCCAGAGGAGGGCAACTAAAATGGTGCAGGGTCTGCACCGGAAGATACATGAAGAAAGACTTAAGGAGCTTAATATGTATAGCCTTGAGGAAAGGAGGGAGGGGGGGACATGATAGAAACTTTCAAGTACGTCAAAGGAATTAACAAAGTCCAAGAGGGTGGCATCTTTCAGAAAAAGAGGTGTGCAAGAACAAGGGGCACAATTTGAAGATAATGGGGGGGTGGCTCAGAGGTAATGTAACTAAGTATTTTTCCACAGAGAGGTTGTGGATGCATGGAACAGCCTGGAGGAGGTTGTGGAGTCAAAACAGTGGTGGAATTCAAGAATGCGTGGGACAGTCATAAGGCAATTCTAGGGGGTGGGGGTAGGAAGAAGTAGGCTGTTGGTTAACTAGGATCTGCAGCTTATCCATTAGGTAGGGAAATGGGCAGACCAAGTGGGCCAAGCGGTCCTTATTTGCCATCAAATTCTATGTTTCTATGTTTCTGGTGCCCTTTTGCTGTGCACCAGGGTGTACATCGGCGATGTACCTTTGCCATAACAGCGATTGCCTTTGTGCAATTGCCATCATGACATAGGACTAGACAGGAAGGGTAAATAGGGTGGAGAAGTGGGCCTGTACATAAGAGATGTGTTATAAAGGCTACAAAAGTTCAGGGAAAACAGGGGGAGGCTGAGGTAATGTGGGTCACCCTGGAACCAGTGAATAACACAGCAATACACACAGGGGTGATCTACAGACCTCCAGCACAGAGGGAGGAAGCAGACAGGGAACTAGTGGAGAATATATACAACATGGCAGCTAAAGGCAAAATCCTGCTACTGGGGGATTTCAATGTGCCGGACATGGTTTGGGCCACCCGGGTAGCTGCTTCAGCCAGAAGCACAGCCATCCTGGAATCCCTGCAGGGGGTTGGATTCAGGCAGCTGGTGCATGAGTCAACCAGGGACAAGTCAATTCTGGACCTGGTATGGACCCATGTGAACAGAGCAAAAGAAATACAGGTGGAAGGGTAGTTGGAGGTCCAGTGATCACCACATGGTATGGTTCAGCATGGAGACATGAGCTCAATTAAGCCACACAAGGGCAGGAGAATTAGATTGCAGGAGGGTGGATTTCACTGCAATGGGTAGATGTACAGTATACAAGCAGTTCGTGGGAAGGGAGGGGTGGAAGAACAATGGAAAAAACTGAAAGGAGCCATAGAGGATATAACAAATCAATGCATTACGATAGCGGCCAAAGGGAAAAGAAGAAGCAAACAGATATGGTTCTCCAAAGAGGTGGGGGACAAAGTCAGGGCTAAAAGGCAGAGTTTCAGGAAATATAACAGGAGCCAAAGGGAGGAGGACAGGGAGGTGTACCTTGAATGTCAAAGGGAAGCAGGGAAGGCTGTTAGGAGGGCAAAGGTACAGATAGAAGAGGGCTTAGCACGGTCTGCAAACAAAGGGGATAAAGCATTTTATAGCTACATCAGTAAAAGAAGAAAAAACATGGGGGGGGTTGTGAGGCTCAAAGGGGAGAAGGGAGAGTGTAAAGAGGGGAATATGGACAAGGCAGAAATACTGAACAAATACTTCTGCTCAGTATTCACTAAGGAGTGAGAGGCAAAGGACTACAGCTGTGTTGCAGAGGCAATGGGGGGAGAAGGGGACACCAGTCCATTCACAGTGGAAAGAGTTCTGTAAGAACTCACAAAGTTGAAGGTGGATAAAGCCATGGAGCCAAACGGCATCCACCCAAGGATATTAAAGGAGCTGCGAAGAAAAGTAGCAGTGCCTCTGGTGTCCCTGTTCACAGAGTCACTCAACACGGTGTTGTTCCAGAGGACTGGAGGAGGGCATGTGTAGCTCCACTGCACAAAAGTGGCAGTAGGGAGGAGGTGTGGAACTGCAGGCCAGTCAGCCTCACCTCAGTGGTGGGGAAGATTATGGAGACATTGCTGAAAGAAAGGACAGTGGCACATATAGAATCCAGTGGTGCTCAGGATCTGAGGCAACATGGATTCACAGCAGGAAGGTCATGTCAAACGAATCTAATAGATTTTTTTGATTGGGTGACTAGGGAAATAAATCAGGGAAGGGAGGAAGACGCCACCTACCTAGATTTCAGCAAAGCCTTAGACACTATCCTACATAGAAGGCTGATTAACAAGATGGGTAGCCTGAGCATGGGAGACAAGGTGGTGAACTGGTTAACAGACAGAAGACAAAGGGTGGTGGTAAATGGGGTACAATCTGGGAAGGGGGGGTGACCAGTGGGGTACCACAGGGATCAGTACTAGGACCAGTCCTCTTCAATGTCTTCATAAATGACATTGCAGAAGGGCTGGAAGGAAATGTCTGCCTGTTTGCAGATGACACCAAGATCTGCAGCAGGGTGGATATTCTAGAAGGGGTGCAAAAAATGAAGAGGGACCTGGAGAAGCTTGAAAGAATGTCAGAGATGTGGCAACTGAGGTTCAATGCAAAGAAATGTAAAATAATGTACTTGGGTAGACGGAACCCTGGGGAGAGCTACAGGTTGGGTGGGGAGGAGCAGACTGTCACCAAAGAGGAAAGGAACCTAGGGGTTATCATCTCTGATGACCTTAAGGTATCAAAGCAGTGCACAAATGTGGCAGGGAGGCCAGTGGCATGCTGGTGTGCATAGGCAGGGGTATCACTAGCAGGAGGCGGGAGGTGGTGATGCCGTTGTATAAAACATTGATAAAGCCTCACCTGGAGTACTGTGTGCAGTTCTGGAGACAACACCTTCGCAAGGACATAGACAAGGTGGAGACTATCCAGAGAAGGGCAACAAAGATGGTGCAGGGTTTGCACCACAAAACGTATGAGAAGAGACTAAGGGACCTCAATACATACTCACTGGAGGAGAGGAGACAGTGGGGGGACATGATTGAAACTTTCAAATGCCTCAAGGGCATAAATAAGGTGCAGGAGGGGGACCTTTTCCTATGTAGAAAAAGTACTAGAACAAGGGGGCACAATATGAAATTTGAAGGGAGTAGATTAAGAGGTAATGTGAGGAAGGTTTTCTACACAGAAACAGTAGTTGACACTTGGAACAGTCTGGAGATAGTGGGAGCAAGCACAGTGGAGGGGTTTAAGCATGCCTGGGACAGGCACAAAGGAAGCTTGAGAGAGGAGGGAGTGATGAAAAGCCATTGATCACATAGGGTCAGTGACCACATACAATGTATACAGCCTATGGGCAGACTGGATGGCCCTAGCAGTCCTTATCTGCCGACAATTTCTATGATTCTATGTTGTGGAATAAGGATACACAAACTGTACCAATAGCGCTTGGTGCAATGGAACTAATCAAAAAGAACTTTCAGGGACATCTAAATATGCCACAGATATTTGTGACACCTTACGAACTGCAAAAGGAAACCATCCTGGGGATGTTGCATGTGCTGAGAAGAGCTCCCTCTGTAAACATTAAAGACTAATACAGCACTGATTTCTTGTGTTTTGAATATGCCCTGGCTTAAGAATGGGGTCCATGCTCATCACGGTATCAGAAATCCCTAAACATTTGGAGACACTAACCATGAAACAATACGAAATAAAGTGCAAGCTATAAACCAGCTCGCCCTTCCAGTGATTTCATATAGTTCGGTGTGATTGACTGGCCACAGAAAGTGTTGAACCAGCTAGATATAAAAACAAGAAAACTGGTTCATGCGCACCAGTTAATATACAAAAAACATTCTCATCACGGTACCATTAATCCCTGACCATTTGGAGACACTAAAATGTGCTGAATGTGACAACATGGAAGATTAATTACAACAACAAATATGCCAAAACAGGACAAGTGTGCAAAAACTTTAATGGTGCAGCAGCCTGTTAGCACATCAGCAAACTCACACAAGTAAGAAGCCATATAAATGTGATAAATGTGACAAGTTTTATCTGGGAGAGTAACCTAATAAAGCATTAGCAAAATCACATTGGAAACAAACTGATGGACCAAACTGATGGACCAGTTGTTAATATGTTATGCCACTAGTAGATAAGGAACAACCAGCAACACAAGGTACAAAGAAGCAGAAAAAAGAATACAAGGACAAAGCTCAAAAAAGAAGAAAGGACAATTAGGCTGGCCCAGTGGTGCTGAGGGTTGAGGTGCTGGACGCCACACCTCACGCTATGCTGATAACCCAGGTTTGGGAATGGACTTGGGGTGTCAGGGGTCAGCCAGGGGGAGGAGGATTGAGCATCCATGGGACTGCTCTCCTCCAGGAGGGTGGGACAGAGTGCCCATGCATGTGCTGGCTCCTAGCGGTGGCCGGGGGAGAGTGTGAGTCGCGATGCAAAAGAAGGGGACAGCATGGACAAACATTTGATGAGTGGTGAGCAGAAGCACTCAAAATATCATTACTGGCATCATTGTACGCCCGGGCTGCAGGGGAGAACTACAGGGACAAAAAATACCATGCCTCCAGTTCATGATGACCTGCCCCACGGTGCTACATTGGATGCTCCCAGGAATTCTCTCTGGTCCCGACCCCTTGGTCTTCTGTGAGGGAGTCCACAATGTGACCTTAGAGAAGGTGAGGGTGAGGGTGAGGGTGAGGGTGAGGATGTCACAGCTCAGGTATGGGGCCTGATGCAGAAGCTGCCGGGCCTGAGCAAGAGCAACAAGGCGAACCATAGGACTATCCCAGGAGGACAGGTAGATAAATAATAAAAAAAAAAAAAAGAAGAAGAAGAAAGGGCAACTGAACAACCCATAATTACAGTGGAAAATACAGTGAGCTGGTGGAACAACCACAGGTCTATCAAGAAATGACCCACAAGTGGTTAAAAAGAGGTGGATTTAAGCCACAGGATGAGAGAGTGATAATGGCAGCCCAAGACAGTGGACTATGCACATGATGGTTTATAAACTCCATAGAAAAAACAGGAAATACAGATTCAGGTTCTGTAGTATAGAATTAGAAACAGTTGCACCTCTTGTAGCTGGATGAGAACAGTGTTGAGTAGTAACGCGTTACAAGTAACACGCTACTGCAATGAAACTACATTGCCATGTAACTTGTAACAGTAACAGATTACTTGCAAGAAATTGTAATGTTAGGACGTAATAGATTACATTGTTTTGCAAGTAATGCAGTTACTATAATGCATTTTTCCATATTACTTGTCGTTTTCTTTTCCACATGTGTGAGCCGGCTCACTTGAACCTGGAGTCATCACTTTAAAGCACTTTGGCAGCTCATAGGAGAAATCCAGACAGGCAGGCAGCCACAGGATTGATCTAAATATGCACCTTCGTTGTCTTCACATCTACCACCCTCTATATGCTCTGCAATACCTAATTAACTTCCTGGCACCCTGGCAGTCTATTCCTCCAATCAGTCTTTCTCATGTTTCTGGCACAGCTGCAGCTGCATTTGGTGCCAGTTGCCATTTTGTAAGTTAAGCAGCTGCAGCTGTCCATGTGGGAGATGAGCCCAATGCATGTTTATTCAGCAAGTGGCATAATGAGGTGAGTTGGCGAGTTTAACAGCTAAGCAGGAAGGAAGCATGACAGGAGGCAAGCTTTTAGAGTATTGTAGACCAGATTCAAAGGGAGCAGCCCTATTTGGAATCATGGCTCGGAGTGCAGCACCAGTATAAGGAAAGAGGACATGGAAGCAGCAGCAGCCAGAGTGAGGAGGAGGAAGGGCAAGATCGGTTAAAAAAAAAAAAAAAACTTTATTTAAAAAAACTATTTTTATTTTGAGGTGGTCACGGCATAGACTAGTGAGAGGCCAGGGGATGCCAAGCATGGGTGTAATTATGGGTGGGGGCGACGGAGGACAGGTCACCCCCAGCATTTCAGGCTCTTGATATTGCTTCACTTCTGTACCCCCATGCGGATCGATCAGCTTAACTGTGCACAGCCAGAGAGAGAGTGCCATGATTATAAAGTAGCCATTTGTTGGTTGTCGCCAAGGTAACAGCTGGGTGGGATAGCCAGTTAATGTTGCCTCTGCACCACCCAGCTGTTACCTTGGGAACAATCAACAAATGGCTTGACCATGGTCTCTCTCTCTCTCTCTCTGCACAACTGAGCTAACTCTGATAATCGATTATTTGAAGGCAAGCAGCACTATTAGCAGATGTGTGTATGCAATGTACTTCTAAATCTGATATTTAAATAAAATTTTGTTAAAAACAAATTTGGTGTCAATATACTGTCTGCTGTACAATACAATGAATTTTGCCTCTTTGGAGTTACACAGCCTTTCTCCTGGATAGTTCGTGTTGTGACTGCCCTACTGAATCAGTCACTCCATGTCAGTGCAGCATGTAAAGGAGCACAAAGATGACAAAGATGACAAAGAGAGTGAGTAGCTTCTAGCCTGCAATGCTGGAACAGAAAGTGAAAGGTACACACTAGATAACACTAGGCAGTTAAAATCTTCTGTTCAGTGGCAGATGCTTCTTTGAGTATTACATGCTTTCTTTGTTTTTATTCGAAATGAGTTTTTTTGTGTGTGTGTTCAATGACAGCCACTGCTATGAGTCTGACATGATTATAAAAACAAACAAAGCATTTCAGACTTGGAACAGCAGCTGTCACTGAATGGCAGATGCAAGAAGGGGTGAACAGATTTTAAATAGTAGCCTATCATTACTCTGCCTAGACACAAGGTCACCAATGCATTCAGAGGCTAGTGCCAACCAGCAGTTGAGAAGGCAAGCACACACACACACACACACACCCACAGAACCCTAACTCCATGAAGACTTAATGAGTCTGCTCTTCCACACACTATTGGAGCAGGGAGTTATATGTTCCTGGACACGCCCATTATTGATTTACTAATTTATTCTTCTTTATAAGAAATCACATACTGGCCATTTGCTCCACATAAAGAGTCACATGGCTACTCTTTGATTTTAGTGCTGACAAGACAGACTGATAACTTGAGAAGCTGTAGTGTTATTTTCGGGACTATACCGTGGAAGTTAACAAACTGCAGGGGATCGAACCAGGCTGAAAGCCCTCCTGGCAAATAAACTACTGTGTTTCCTATCATTCTTTGTCCTGCTGCCTGTGATTCTCTGCGGGAAGTCAGCTTCAAGCAAGGAGGGAGGTATAGAGAGAGTGAGGTGGAAGCTCATTGTATTGGTATCAGAAGAGGACTCAGACACATCAAAATGTGTTTACAGAAAGACATACAGACATATATACTGTATATGATTAATACTAAATGTATGAGGATGGGTGAGGGGAAGTGTATGCTGGGCTTCTTCTGTCAGCCACAGATGTGCCAGTGACTACACAGGTTGGAGGGGGTGCTTATTGGTGCTGTGTTACTATCCTACCAGTCCAGCGCTGATTTACTGTTAATGACTTTGCTTTGGCTTAGGTCAGGAGTGACTGTGGGGGAGAGGGTACTGTCTTATGTCTAATGTTGTGTTTTCCTGATGTACACTTCTTAGTCAAGCTTTGTGCTGTGGGTAGCTTAAAGGAGTTTTTTTTTAGTTCTATTAATCAATCAAATTCAATCAAATGTTATTTATCAAGTGCAATTCATGAATATCAAAGCACTGTACAGTCATAAACATTCACTAAAATGATTTAAAATACTCTAAAACTAATTAACACTAATAATAAATATGTACTTCCAAGTACTATATCTGAATACCATATTAAAAATCAGGAAAGGCCAGCTGTAAAAGATGTGTTTTAAGAGCAATCGTGAAGCTCTCCACTGTCAGGTACTCTCGTATCTGATGAGGTAGAGAATTCCACAGGGTAGAGGCAGCAAAGACAAAAGCCTGTGCTCCAGAAGTCTTCAAATCCACCCTGGAAACCTCTAGCAATCCCTCGTCTGCTAAGCCGAGTGGTCAGAGGGGGAAGTAGGGATGCAGAAGCTCTTGCAGGTAACTCAGACCCAAACCGTGTAGGGCTTTATAAGTCAGTAAACTGACTTTAAAGGTGATCCACCACTGAACAGGCAGCCAGTGCAGAGTGCGCAGCATAGGGGTAATATGGCTGGATTGAGAAGATCCAGACAGTAACCTGGCCGCAGCATTCTGCACCAGCTGCAGGCGGCAGATATCTACTCCAGGAAACCCCAGGTAAAGGGAGTTGCAGTAATCAAGGCACAAAGTCACAAAAGCGTGGACCAAAGTTGGAAGATTGCCAGATGGAACAAAGTGCTTAATCCAGGCAGTGTTCCTCAGATGGTAAAATGAGGATTTGACAATAGCTGACACCTGAGAACGAAGTGTCAGCCCATCATCAAAAACCACCCCCAGATTCCACACCCATTCAGAGGTCAGCAGCTGGGAGCCCCCAAGTCACAGCCCAGCAGGCCATCCAGAAGCCAAACCCTCTATCTGGTGACCCGGCTCCACCACATAAGGTAACTGTAAGCTACCTTATGGTATATTGGCATGCTGCCAGTAGTCACCTAGAAACTCCCAAATGTCAAGTGAGTAGAGAGAAATAGCAAGGCAGACTAACCTTTAATGTATTATAATGATGCCATATAACATTTAACATGTCATGAGCTAATTTCTGTGATACATGGCTAATATTTTTGTTTTTAATGAATGCCTAAGAAAAGACCCATATTTTTGGAGTTCTTTTAATTAAGTATTTTTGTGACACAGTAAAAATGTTCTAAAATTGTATGAGTATATTTACTAAATAACCACTTGATCAAACTTGGGGGGGGCAGGGAACCCTACTTGTAGGGCAAATGTTGGGGGGGCCCCGAGCCTTACCCCAAAAGACAAGAGGCACAAGGGTAGGAAATATAGGTGTGAAGCAAGCAGGAAACAGGGAGGAGGGGGTTGGAAGGTCATGTATGCAAATGCCAGAAGTCTGGGTAGGAAGATTCCAGATCTGGCAGTGATAATGGTTGAGGAGAGCCTCGACATTATGGGGGTAACAGAATCATGGTGCCACAGGGAGCAAGGATGGGACATGTAGATACCAGTGCATACATTGTTCAGAAGGGACAGGGAGGCAAAGAGGGTGGGGTTGCACTCTACGTAAAGGAGGTATCAGAGCATCAGAATTGCAGGGCAAGTAGGGGGGAGGCCGAAGGACTATGGGTCTCCTTGGCAGTGGGGAAGGGAGAGGTGGTGTGTACAGGGGTGGTTTACAGGCCCCCAATACAGCAGGAATCAATGGATAGAAGCATGGCTGATGAATTTGTAAATATGGCAGCTAAGGGGGAGGTGGTGCTGATGGGGAACCTGAACTTACCAGATGTGGACTGGGACACCCTATTGGCATCATGAGCCAGCAGCACTGAGGCAAGGGTTACCCCAAAGGGCACTGGCTGTGAAGCCAAGTTTCAAAGAAATACAAAATCACACATTTTGCTTGTGCACTAAGGTTCTTTAGCTTTTAGCTTGCTTTTTGTTTTTACTGGGCTCACCACAACCCAACCCAGATAGACTAACTTAGGGGAGCTGGTTCATTCCACTGGGGTGTCATACAGACGAGGCATACGGATTAGTCCTGGTAGGACAAAACATGTGTCTGTGTCTTCTGTTGGCACTATGCATTTCTGCTTAAAGTTGAACCAGCATAATATTTTGTGGTGATTTGCATATACAGCCCATGATGCTTTGCATTATGGGAGTATGTGTGATTTTGTATTTCTTTAATATGAAGTAGTATGGTTCATATTTTTAAAAAATATGTTTCATCCTGTCATGAGTGACATGATGTGCTTCATTATAATGTTACATAACATGTTTACATTATTTTTATATGCAACAACTGTTTTCCTATTTTCCATGGAAAACATGAAATAAAATAACATACAAACAGATTATTTGTGTAAGACTCCATTCCTGCTGTTTTTTATGATTTTTGATGATTTTTGGGTGTTCCAAGACCTCATAAATATGATCCATAAGTAATTGAACTTCATGTATTGACAGTATTATAAAGTAATATGAAATGTAATATGCATTACAGTTACAGTTACTGATTACTTTTTATGTCTGCATAATCTGTAACTGTACCTGATTACTTTTTTGGGACAGTAACTAGTAACTGTAACTGATTACTTTTTAAAATTAATTTACCCAACACTGGATGGGAAGTATTTGTGGCAGAAGACCTATATACTGAAAGACACAACAACATAGCAAGATTGATCCACTGGAAACTATGCAAATTATGTAACATACAGGTAGCAGAGAAACACTAGAAGCATGAACCACAAAGAATCACAGAGAATGATGAAGTAATGACCACATGGGATCACTCAGTACCAACTGCCAAGAAAGTGGAAGCAAGAAAAACAGATTTTGTAATACAAGAAAAAAGAATAAAGGTAGCATTGCTGATTGAAATAGCTACCCATAGCGATTACAGCGTCCTGCACACAGAGAGATACAAAATCATAAAATACCAAGATATGCAAGCAGAAACCAAACAGATGTGGAATAAGGACACACAAATAATTCCAGTAGTGCTTGGACCAATGGGACTGATCAAAAAGAACTTTCAGGCACATCTAAGTATGCTGCCAGTATCTGTGACATCTTATGAACTGCAAAAGGAAGCCATCCTGGGGATGCTGCGTTTGCTGAGAAGAGCGCTCTCAGCAAACATCAAAGACTAACACAGTACTGATTTCCTGATTGTTAAAACATGCCCTGCCTTATGAATGGGGTCCATTCTTGTCAGGGCACTATAAATCCCTAAACATTCAGAGACGAGACACTAACCTAGACAGAAACAAACATCAAGATACAGCAAGAGATATTCCATGAAGATTTCTCATCACCACTCCTGTTTTGCATTGTTTTAAACCCACTGAGCAGACTCAATAACATAGGGTATGGGTCTAGCATGAACTCCAAAAATAAAAAGATCATCAAATGGTATCTCATCTTCTTTATATAGATGACTTAGCTTCATAGCGTATGTGACAAACACCAGAAAGAGCCGTTGTAAACTGTCAAGTCCTGAAAGAGGACTCAACATAAAATACCTTGAGCAAGAAGGAGTATACAATTACATTTCCTAGCAAAAGATGCAGGAGCATCAATGCAACATGAACAAATGAGAGAAAAGATCAGCAATAAGTGCTTTAGGTGGTTGAAACTTGTATTGGAAACTGCTTTGATAACACAGAGTGAAGTGCAACCTGTAAATTAACTTGCCCTTACTGTGCTCTCAAACAGGTTTGGTGTCATTGACTTGCCACGGAATGAGCTAGACCAGTTAAACAGAAAAACAAGAAACTTCTCAACTAATTTACAGAAATTAGTGTATGCCAAGATTATACCTTCCAAGGTTTGAAGGTGGCAGGGGCCTTCTTAAGATTGACGACACATTTTGTTCCAAAACTGTGGGACTACAGGCATGTTTAATGACATCCCAGGGCCAAAATGTCATCAGAGTCTTGCATCATGAAAATAACAAACACAAAGCTACTTGCACTGCAAAATTAGGGACAACCGTCAGGAAAGGAACAACTCTAGCTGAAATTCCACTAGTAAACATGGAACAACTGACATCAGAATTTGCAGTGCAGAAGAAGAAAGCCATTAAAGAGAAAAACCAACAGAAACAGAGAGACAACAGGAGAGACCATAACTGCCAAGGAAGATGTATGGATCTGCTGTAACAACTCCATATTGACCAATGACTGTCCCATCTGTCATTAACAAGAGGAGAACTGGATTCAGATCCAGCGTCCTGTACATCCTGTCACATTTTCTATGGCTCCTGCTTACAGAAGGCAACTAAGTGCTTCAATCCTCCTTAAGCCACCCCTCACCCCTCTCTCCTTACTCTAATCCCCACCTTCTGCTTTTGACCTCTCCCTACTTCTTTGATTGCCTCTCCCCACCCTCATGCTTATACTTGTTACCTTGTTGAACTGCTGGATTAACTCCACTGTACCGCCTTAGGCTTATTGCATTGATTGCACATGCTTAATTTTTCATAATGCCTTCATCTCCTAGTTCAGTCAGCACTTCCTTCCTGAACTTAGTATACCATTCTGTGATGTGTAACTAAATTTGTACTGACCGTTGAAGCTTGTATTGCTCTATATTCTACCACCCAAACTTGTTTTGTACACCACTATTTTTCTGTATTGTGGATACCACTACGTTTGCTTGTATTGTTTTCACCTATTGTAATATTCTGGGTCATACCTGAAAAGGGCATTTCTTATGTCTAGTGCACCCACCCAATTACCAAAAACAAAATAAAATAAGTGCTAAAACTTAATTTTTATCATCCTGCTTTTGTTCAGACTTCACAGAACTGGTACGAAATTGGCTGTGCAGTATGCATTCATGTTTTAAGCATTTTTGTTTACCTTTGTTTTACCAGGAGAGACACACTAAGCTGAAGGCTTGTTTACAGGTGCAACTTGGGAGCACAGGGAAGTTAAGTGACTTGTTCAGGGTCACACAGTATGCAAGGGGGGCTGTGGGATTCAAACCCAGGTCTCGAGGTTTGCAGCTCAGAGCCTTAAACCACTGCACTATACTGCCTCCCTTCACTGCACTATACTGCCTCCCTAAACAATAGAAAAGCCTAGAAACACTGTGCAGGTAAGCCACTGGAGGCCTCACATTCTAACACATAGTTGGCAACATAGAAACAGAGAATATTTTTGCAGATAAGGACCGCCAGGTCCATCCAGTCTTCCCCAAGCTTGACACCTGATGTCGGCCTCTGACCCCATCTGAGTTTCTCCTCCCTCCACTCCACCTCCAAGGTTCCCTTATGCTTGTCCCAGGCATGTTTAAATCCCTCCATAGTACTTGCTCCCACCACCTCCTGTGGCAGACTATTCCATGTGTCTACCATTCTCTGCAAAGAAAAACTTTCTCATATTGCCTCTCAGCCTACCCCATTTCAATTTCATAGCATACCCCCTCATTCTTGTTCTCCTCCTCTACTGGAAGATGTCTTCTCCCTACACCTTATTAATGCCCTTTAGGTACTTCAATGTTTCTGCCATGTCCCCACTCTCCCTCCTCTCCTCCAGTGAATACATACTGAGATCCTATAATCTCTCCTCATAAGTCTTGTGGTGCAAACCCTGCACTATCTCCCTTTTCTGGACTGCCTTCACCCTGTCAATGTCCTTACAAAGATGCGGCCTCTAGAACTACACACAGTACTCCAGGTGAGGCCTGACCAGTGTTTGATATGAAGGCATCATGACCTCCTGCATTCTGCTAGTGATACCTCTGCCTATGCACCCTACCATGCCACTGGCCCTTCCTGCAGCCTTAGTAGTCTGCTTTGACATTTACAGGTAATTTGAAACAATAACCCCTAGGTCTCTTTCTTCCCTGGTGATGATCATCAGCAATCCCCCCCAATCCTATACCTCTCCCAGGATTTCTCTGTCCCAAGTACATGATCTTGCACTTCTTAGAATTAAACTTTAATTGCCACTCTTCAGACCATTTTTCAAGCTTCCCCAGATCCCTTCTCATTGTCTCCACCCCATCTGGTTTATCTGCCCTGTTGCAGATCTTGGTGTCATCTGCAAACAGACAGACCTTTTCCTCCAACCCTTCCACAATGTTGCTAATGAAGACATTGAACAAGACTTGCCCAAGGACTGATCCCTGAGGTACACCACTGGTCACCCCCTCTCCCCTGATTGTATCCCATTTACCACCACCCTCTGCCTCCTGTCCATTAGCATGTTCCTAACCCAGTTTATCACCTTATGGCCAATGCCTTGACTACACATTTTGTTTACTTGCTTCTTATGCGGGACGGTGTGGAAGGCCTTGATGAAATCAAGGTAGGCAGCACTCTTTATTTACTTCCTTCGTCACTCAGTCAACAAAATCTATCAGATTTGTCTGACATGATCTAGCATGTGTGAATCCATGTTGCCACAGGTCCGGGGCACCACTGGATTGCAGATGTCCCACTATTCTTTCCTTTAACATTGCCTCCATGAGCTTACCCACCACTGAGGTGAGTCTGGCTGGCCTATAGTTCCCTGCCTCCTCCCTATTGCCAGATTTGTGCAGAAGAACCACATGCACCTTCTTCCAGTCCTCTGGAACCACTCCTGTGCTTAGTGTCTCTGTGAACATGGCTGCTAGATGCACTTTGAGCTCTCTTTGCAGTTCCCTCAAAATCCTCTGGTGTATGCCATCTGGCCCCATAGCCTTCTTCACCTTCAGGTTTGCAAGCTCATTCCAGACTCTGTCTTCTGTGAATGGACTAGTGTCCTCCTTCCCCCTCTTTACATCTGTTGCGGAGTTGTTGTCCCTGCCTCCCCTTCAGTGAATACTGAACAGAAGCATTTCTTCAGTATTTCAGCCTTTTCTTGGTCGCCCTCTCTACACTCCCCTTTGAGTCATACAATCCCCCCTTTTTTCTTCTTTCACTGATGTGCCTATATAATGTCTTATCCCCTTTCTTTACCATCTGAGCTAATCCTTCCTCAGTCTGCACCTTTGCTCTCCTGACAGCCTTCCCTGCCTCCCTCAGACATTCCAGGTACACCTCCCAGTCTTCTTCCCTTTTGGCCTCTTTGTATTTCTTGAAAGATGCCGTTTTAACCTTTAACCTGCCTGCCACCTCTTTTGAGAGCCACAGTAGCTTCCTCCTTTTTTTTCCTTTGGATACCAATCTGATGTATTGGTTTGTCACTTCCAGTATGACTCCTTTTAGGTGTCCCCACTGCTCTTACACCCCCCCTCCTACTACCCTCTTCTCCAGGGCAATTTTGATACTTCTTCACAATCACCAAAGTCCACCTTCCTGAAATTCAAAACACTTGCCCTTGTGTGACTGGACTGATTTTCTGTCTCCATGTTAAACCACACTATGCAGTGGTCACTGGATCCCGGTTGTCCTTTTTCCCAGACCTCTGCAATTCTGTTCTCATTGTTCAGTACTATGTCCAGAATCACCCTGTCTCCAGTGGGATTAAGCACAGGCTGTCTTAGAGCCACACCCTGAAGGGAGTCCAGGATGCCTTTGCTTCTGGCCGAAGCAGCTGCCTGGGTGATCTAATCCATGTCCAGCATATTGAAATCCTTCAGTAGCAGAACTTCACCTTTTGATGCTATCTCATGAATCTCATCCACTAGCTCCCTGTCCACTTCCTCCCCCTGTGACTGAGGCCCATAGATCACCCCATGTGTATTGGTGTGTCATTGCCAGGTTCAAGGAGGACCCACAGTGCCTTAGCATCCTCTGCACCACTGTTACCTTTATACACTCTCTGACATACAGGGCCAAAGCAGCTGCCAGGGTGATCCAATCCATGTTCAGCATATTAAAATCCCCCAGCAGCAGAACTTCACCTTTTGATGCCATCTCGTGGATCTCATCCACTAGTTCTCTGTCCACTTCCTTCCTCTGTGACTGAGGTCTGTAGGTCACCCCTGTGTGTACTGATGTGCCATTCCCAGATTCAAGGGTGACCCACAGTGCCATGGCATCCCCCTGCACCTCTGTCACCTCTGTACCCTCCCTGACATACAGTGCCACACCCCTCCTTTCCTGCCCGACCTATCTCTCCTGAACAGAGCATAACCTGGTACATTTATGTACCATCCATGATTTTCAGTGTACCATGTCTCAGTTATTACTACTATGTCCAGGTCTGCTTCTGTTATCATGGCCTTCAGGTCTGGGATTTTATTTCCCAGGCTGCGGACATCGGTTACCTTGGCCTTCCATGCTGTGCTTCCCATATTCCCTCTGTCCCTGTTTTCCCTCTCATGCTTCTTCTTCCTTCCCCCTTTATTTTTCTTGTGTGGGCCTGATCCCCTGCTTCACCCTCTCTGACTCCGTCCCTTGTCCCTGACATCAAATTATTTTCCTGTTTGTGTCCTAGGGGTTGATAGTGCTCCACCTGACCTTCCTGACTCCCCCGCCAGGTCAGCTTAAATGCTTGCTGCTGAAGCTTTCAAACTTCTCACTCAGGTCAGTGGTCCCCTTCCTGGACAGATTCAGGCCATCTTCCTTATAGAGGCCTGCATCCATCCAGGTGGGGCCCAGTCCCCCATGAAGCCAAAACCTTCCCCTCCACACCATTCCTTCAACCAGAGGCTGGTAACCATATATTTAGTGCAATCAATTATGCACAAGATGCATAAAGCCATAAAACTGATAAGATCTAAATTTGACTTAGTGGCACCAAGTGGTCAAGCAGAAGGTAGAGACCCACAGTGTGGAGGTCATAGATGCAGTAAATGTGTGCAGTACATCAGCTGTGTCAGTTGGCCTGGTTAAATAAAAGCAGTTGCTACCGTTTCACCTTGAACTCTTGGACAATTTACTGTGGGAAGAAAATGTCTGTGTGAATGGACTCACTGAGGAATTTGGGGAAGTCTTCCCCATGTAATACAATTTTGCCCTGGTTGGGGAAGCACTTCTGCTAGACTTTGATGCAATATCGACTTAGTTTGTGAATCAATACCTTGCATGCTGTTACTTAAAGTGTGGTCAGTACTCCAACATGATACCATGTTTAAAGCTGTCAGGCAAGTGAAGAACAAAAAGTCTGACTGCAATAGAATTTTAATATTCCCCGTCTTAGGCTGTGCCATGCTTCAAAGGCAAAAAAAAAAGCATTGATAGCAGAAAATGGAAACTCAGAATTCCATATCCCATTAAATACTATCTACCCTGCAAAATGAAGATGCTTAGTTGCTGACGTTCTTTTCCTCAGTATGCCTTCTGTGTTTCAGTTGCTGCTAACTTCAGGAAGTTTCTGTGTTTTGTAACAGATTTCAGGTAATTGATTTTAAATTGCTGTGTGCTCTTTCACCTGCCTTTAATTGCTGAAGTTCTTTTCCTCAGTCTGCTTTTTCAGAGCTGAAAAGAACTAGACAGCAGAGGTGATTTATTTTATTTTATGTGAAATATTGCCATTTAGTTGATTGTTTTATTACTTTCCTTACTTTCTTTTGTAGGTCTCGAGTGCTCTCATTTTGCTGGAGGAAGGGCCCCCCAACCCTACCCCATAACACCCTTCCCATGCTCTCTGCATTTATAGGGTCTAGCTGGCTCAGTCCTGATTACTTCCTGTTGGACAAAGGAAATAGCTGCAGCAGCCTACCACAGCAGAAAGGGAGACAGGGAGCAATAGAAGTGACAAAGGGCAAAACAAAAATAGAAGGAGTCTCTGGAGTATGGGTTGGCTTAAAAGAGTCAGGTGACACTAGCATTCCTAGCCCCAGACATGCCAAGAAGAAGAAAGGGGAAAATGCTGGAAGAGGTGCAATGCAGTGGTTGTAGAGCAGCAGTATTTAAGAAAACCTTCTGAATATTGCAGTACTGCCCCATCTGCAGGCACCTCTCTGGGCTGAGGGAGGAGGCTGCCAGTCTATGGGCCTAGTTGACTTCAGCCCCCACCCAGAGGCCAACATATCCACACCCACTACCTCTTTGGTAGCCCAGCAGGAGGGGTGATTGGACAACAGTGGGCTCAGGCAGGGTAAAGGAGATGAGGCAGAAACACATCCTCCAGCAGGTACTACTAAGCAACTCCTTTGTAGTACTCAAGGAAGAGGAAGGACCCAAAGGGTCACCTGAAATTGCACCTAGGGAGGATGAGCAGGGTGTCTGTAATGGAACCCCATGGGTGGGTGGTGGAGGACCACAAAGGAAGAGGAAGATACTCCTGGTGGGGGACTCCATTATCTAGAGAATAAGAGCTAGGAGCAGCAAGAGCAGGGGAGGGAGGTACATTGCCTGCCGGGAAGCATGGCTTGGAGGGATGGTGAGCAGATCCATTGGATCACTAGGGCAATAGCAAGGAGGGGGAAGCTCGATGTCATTGTCCATCTGGGGACAAATGACCTAGCTGGGAACAAGGCAGAGTCAGCAAGGGTGCAGAGAGAGTTTAGGGAACTGGGGTGGGACCTGGATATGGTAACAGACTCTGACCTTTTTGGAGGTACTGCCTGTCCATGGCAAGGGGGAGGCTAGAGATCTCTGCACCAGGACCTTCAACACTTGGCTGAAGGACTGGTGCAGAGAGCAAGGTTTTCGCTACATTGGGAACTGGGAGACCACCCGGGATATACAGGTCTGTACGGGGGAGATGGCCTGCATCTTTCCTGCATGGGCACCGGAGTCCTTAGTGAACAGTTTCAGTACTTTGTTGGCAAGTATTTAAACTAGCCAAGGGGGTAGAGTTAAAGAGCAGGGGCAATCCACTGCCCACCCCAGTAAGTTAGTGTAGCCAGCAAAGAGATTACAAAAAGATTTTTAGCCAGAAAGAAGGGACATGAAGGTAAGACACAGAATGGGACCCCAGAAGGCAGGGAAGATTAGGGAGAAAAAGAAAGCATTCAGAAAGTATAAGGAATCACAGAAGAAGCAGGACAAAGAAATGTATCAGTTAAAGCAGAGGGAAGCAGGGAAGGCAGTCAGGATGGCAAAGGCCCACAATGAGGAAAAGATAGCCAGTTCAGTTAAGAAGGGGGATAAAACCTTTTATGGATACATTAGGGAGCACAGAAAGACCAAGGGAGGGATAGTCAGGCACAATAAAGGGGAAGGGAGGCAAGCAGAGTATGACAGTGAAAAGGCAGAGATACTGAATGAATACTTTTACTCAGTAAAGTATTCACAAAAGAAGAAGAGGTGGAGATACCTAAACCAAACATTAGAAGCACTCTGGGCAGGGATGTCGATATCAGTCCATTCACAGAAGAAAGGGTCCTGAAAGATCTCCTAAAACTCAAGGTGGACAAAGCAATGGGACCTGATGGGATTCACCCCGGAATTCTAAAAGAACTAAGGGGAGACCTAGTGACACAACTGACTACCCTTTTAGCAAATCATGGGAGGATGGTGTGGTACCTGAGGACTGGAGGAAGGTGGATGTAATCCCCTTTCACAAGAGTGGGAGCAAGGCAGAGGCAGGAAATGACAGACCTGTTAGTTTGACCTCAGTGGTAGGGAAAATTATGGAATCATTTCTGAAAGAAGAATTGTTGAGTACCTAGAGGCCAGCAGGTCACAGGACCCAAGGCAGCATGGATTCACAGCAGGAAATTCATGTCAGAAAAATCTAATAGATTTCTTTGGCTGGATGACCAAAGTAATAGACCAGGTAACCAAAGTAGTAGACCAAGAAATGGCTGTAGATATGGCCTACTTAGACTTTAAAAAGGCATTTGACACAGTACCACACAAAAGATAAATAAACAATTTAGCCAGTCTGGGAGTGGGTCCCAGGGTGGTGGCCTGGGTAACAAATTGGCTGAACAACAGGATGCAGATGGTAATAGTACATGGAGCACACCCTGAGGAAAGGGGAGTTACTAGTGGGGTACCACAGGGTTCATTACTGGGACCAATACTTTTTAATGTCTTTATAGGTGACATTGCAGAGGGCTGGAAGGAAAATTATGCTGCTTTGCTGTCAACGCAAGGATCTGCAACAGGGTTGATACACAGGGAGGGTTGGAAAGGAAAAGGGATTTGTCAAGGTTGGAGCAATGGTCAAAAGAATGGCAGCTTAGTTTCAATGCAAAGAAGTTTAAAGTAATGCACCTGGGAAACAAAAACCCAGGGGAAGAGTACACAGTGGGGAGGTACTAACAACAACAAAAACTGAAAGGGACCTGGGGGTGCTCATATCAGATGACCTTAAGGTAGGCAAGCAATGTGGGAAGGCAGTAAGGAGGACTGGGGGGATTCTGGGATGTTTAAGGAGAGGCACCACCAGTAGAAAGTAGGAAGTTGTTATCCCTCTGTAGAGACAGGTGGTGAGACCCCATTTGGAGTACTGCATGCAGTTCTGGAGTCCCCATCTCCACAAGGACATAGACAGAATGGAGGCAGTCCAGAAGAGGGCAACTAAAATGGTGCAGGGTCTGCACCAGAAGCCATATGAAGAGAAACTAAAATAACTTAATGACCTAGATATTCAAAGGAGTTGCACAAAGTACAACTGACTTGCACTTGTGCAACCACAGAAGGTGTCCCTGCACCATATTCAAACAGCAGCAATGGGCAGCACAAAATCAAATGTGCCACTGCGTGACAGTAATGTATGCAGCACAAGTCCAGTGGGGCGTCCCCATGAATACGTTGCACAATGGCATATTCAGCCAAAATACATTGCGCAACTATGGAGTAACACACAGAATGTGCCACACAGAGCTGAGCACATATAAAGGAAGCTCAAGCACACACACAACATAGGAGCAATCTAGGGAAGCATAGGCCATGGACTCTGGGCCAATCATAATGGAACAGGTGATGAGGGGGGTGAGGAGGAAGGAGGAACAGCAACGTGGCCGAGGAAGGGCCTGGTGGTGGTATGCCCAACACAGACAGTACCATGGCCGGCCCACATAAGAGGACTACGGGGACACAGAGATCATGGGCTGGTACCGTCTGAACAGGGCACTTCTGGGGCAGCTATGTTAGCTGTGTCATGATGAGCTGCAGGCACCCACCAGAAGGAGTCATTCCATGATGGTGGAGACCAAGCTGACAGAGGCAATGTACCTGCTCACCACGGGCACCATCCAGACACCAGTGGGTGCAACCGTAGATATCACTCAGTTGACCACATCCTGCCTCCTCACCCAGTTCCTCAATGCCCTGCTGCTACATGCTTTAGAGTACATAAGATTCCCAAGCACACAGGCAGAGTATACAGCAAACATGCAGGAATTCCACAGGGTGGCATGCATTCTTAGCATGATAGGAGCCATTGACTGCTCCCACATGGCCATACACACGCCACCTGGCCAGGAAGGGGCTATGTACATGAACAGGAAGGGCTACCCCTCCATCAACTGCCAGGTGTTGTGCAACACCACTGGGCGCATCATCAGTGTGTGCACTACACACCCTGAGAGTACACATGATGCATTCGTATGGCACCAGTCAATTCTGTGCCAGCGGTTTGAGAGTGGGGTGATCCCCATGGGGCACCTAGTAGGTGAGCAGGACCAGGAAAGGGTATAGGTACAGACTGTTCAGGGCACCACACAGCCACACCACAGGGTAGTGGGGGATATGTACAGAGGAATGAAGGTTACAGGACAGGGATGGTGAATGGGAACAGTGCAGGGGTGATGGACAACTGTGCCTGGGCATGTCAGACACAGATAGCATGTGGGGAATGGTCCCACAGCAGCTGTGTAGGGATGAGCATGACCAAGGCACACAGGGTGGTGGATGGTTGCAGTGTGAAGCAGAGGGGGTGGATGATGAAACAGCTATGCCATGTGGTAACCATCATATATATGTCCCCCACACAGGTGACAGTGCATACCCCCTCCGGCCCTGGCTGCTCAGCCCCTTCTGGCACCCATGCAGTGCTGTGAAGAAGTGGTACAACAAGGCACACATTGCCACATGAACTATCATAGAGTGAGTGTATGGCATGCTCGAGATGTGATTCTGTTGCCTAGACAGATACAGCGGTGCCCTACAGTACAGCCCTGAAAAAGCCTGTGGCATATTCCTGGCCTGCTGCATGCTGCACAACATAGCCATTGACCATGGGATAGCTGTCAAGGTGAATGAGGGCAACAGCAGTGATGACAATGGGGAGGATGAGCCTGATGGGGATGTGCAGCCACCCATGCAGAGGAGGGACCACAGGCTGGCAGCCTGTGCCAGGAGGCACCGAGACACCATCATGGACATGCACTATGGGAACCTCAGGTGAGGACCACACAGGGCAGCTGTGCATGCATGACACACTCATGGACACATGCAGGGACACAGGCAAACACAGGGGAATGCACAGGCCTGCAACCCATGAACAAACAACATGTGGACAGCACAGGCAGATGCATCCACCAAAGTGCCATGTGCTGGACACACATGTGGCCATACACTGGCTGGCACATGCAGTTGTACTGCCACAGGGTGCACACCATGGCACAGGGGACCAGGTGGGACACACAGACAGGTGTTGTGGGTGCGGTGTCAGCACACACAGCAGTACAGTGGTCCATGGCATGGATCAGAGGTTAAGCACTGGCACACATGCAATGCAAGCACAGTGCTGCATTCATCACACCCATGACACACGGTCCAGTAGAACTGACTGCACACATGCTAGACATGACCCCAGCCAGACGTATGCCACTGCACACACACAGGTGCAGGCCACACAATGTGTGCAGCAGGCAACAGCAGTGGGCAACAGGACCTGACAGCACACAGAGCAGGCCTACCATGTGGTGCCACAGCTGCCACGGCCATGTGGGTGGCTACACCCAGACTTTGTGGCAGGCAATGGCTGCTCAACAGCAACAGGTGGTGTCATCACCGCAGCAATGGGGGTAGAGGCCTGAGAATACAACAGGGTCCTCACGGGTATGTACAGACTGGCAAAAAGGCTACTGCTGGGTGTGTCAGCCATGCAGGGGTCACCAGTTGCCGAGAATGTGGTGTTGACATAGCACTACAGGGAGTCCTGTATGACTTGTTGTCCCCAGTAGATGACAGCAATGCAAATCCTGCAGCGATGGTCCCAGCATGCAGTTCATCAATGTGGTCATGGCCTCCCACATACGCCAGCAGCCTGCTGGACCTGCCCCACAGCACTGATGCCCACACCAGCACCCTGGCCAACACTAGCCGCACTGCCATTTGCCACTGTGTGGCTATGTGTCATAGGTGCCAGCGTGGATGCTGTACCGCCCATGCTGGCATCTGCCACCTGTGCTGACAACTGTCCCTGGGGTGATGTGATGAGTACGGCACTGTCCATTATCAGTATTAGGTCATTGTCACTGTCACATGCGCCCCCCTCCTGTGTCACGGGTGCAAGCATAGGTAGGTTGTCTGGAAGCAGGAGGTTGACCAGTGGATCATTGTCCCCCAGCCCTAGGAACTCCAGAAGCCCCATATCACCATGGCACACCTGGTTCATGGCCACAATGCTAGTTGACGTAGATGACACTGCGTTATCCTGTCCCACATTGCTGGTCTTGCCCTGCACTGCACCTATGAGGCGTGAAGGAGCTGGAAGACAGAATGGGCATTGTCACTGTTGATGTTGCTGCAGTGCATGCTGTGCTGTGTACTGTGCAATGTATGTATGCATGACATTGGCATGCCAGGACACACCAGTGGCTGTCTGTGCAGCACTGCATGACAGGGTGTCAATGCCACAGGTAGGGCTTGGGACTTGCCAACTGCGTCGGGTAGCCAAACAATGCCATGTTTCACGTGCACACATTGGGCAGACACAGCCCCACCCCCACAACTGTCCCCCCGACTATGCCTTTTGCTGTGTGTTGCACCACAGCCTATAAACACTGTAGCCATGGATGTGGTGACACAGACATTCATGCCCGCACAGCTGTGGGGCTTGTAGTGTGACATGCTCACACTGCAGGCTGCCCCACCGTCCCAGCACATACCGCTGCCATGAGGCCCACAGGGACCAGGGATGTGCACATAGTGCCCATGTGCAGCATGCACCGCAACATGCCACACCATACACAGGTACCCTACACACCTGCAGTGCACCAGGCATGCCAGTGGCATGCACACCTCTCAACCCCCCAACACCTTCTGTCATACTCATAGTGCTGTGACTGGATGCCACCTGTCTGGAATCCCCCTTCCGGCACAACCTTAACAGTTGCCCAGCTGATGGTGGCTGTGACAAGCTCCTCCCCCACTGATAGGATGGTTGCCATAGCCTGGCCACCACCCGTTCTAGTGCAGGATGCCCTGATGGCAGCAACCTTTTACTTTATGTGTTGCCTGTCTGTGCCAATCTTCTTTTTGCACTCCTGTGCACTGCAAATGTGGCAGCCGTGGGCATTGACATATGTTGCCACCTCCTCCCACCCAGCAGCATGCTCCTGCGTGGTCCCTGTGGCCCCACTCAGTAGGCTTTCCCTTTCCAGATAGGCCTCAAACAGGGCCTGCTGTTCACCTTTTGTGAAGTTTGGCCTGCACATCCTGGCAGGCACCTCTTCCTCAGCTATTTCCAACTCTGACATGTTGAAACCTGTGAACAGTACAAGATGGTGCACAGATGAGCAGCATGGTAGCGTTCCATGGTACGGTGCAGCACTGTCCACCAGCATAGCAGTAACATCACCCAAAACACTGTGGACAAACATATCTTACTGGATACAATACCTGCTAGTCACCACTGCTATGTTGTGGTGCTTATATGGCTCAACTCATGCAAATTAGGCTGTGCGCAACCATTAATGATATGCTAATATGCGCTATTGCGCTTGGCTTAGGCTCATAAGGCTATTTGCATGTGATGGCTGAACATTGCTGAATTGCTCCTTGCGCAATGGACTGCATCATGTGCAAGTGCATTCCAGTGGTGCACATGTTGTGCATGCTCAATGTGCATGTGCGCAACTGCAATGCGTGATAGCGACCTATCACACAACCGAGTGTGCTGTGCATGCATGTCCTGTCATGCATGCGGATTTGAGAGTGTGCCACACATGTGACATGGATGCACTGTGGTGCCACATCATGCAACAGGCACTGCTGCTTGGTACCAGTGACTGCGCATAGGCAGGTGTTGCACCATTGACTTGCAGCATGTGTTGCACCGTGTGTGTGGCCTGCATATCCACACATCATGGACGTGTCCCCATTTTTCTGCCTGCACTTCCAGCGTTGCACATGTGTGGTATTGTGCAATAGGCCACAGTACTTCGCAGCAATCTCACAACTCCATGCTGCATGACTGGCCTGTGTGTTCCTGTCATGCATGTGGCATGGCAATGGTAGGTGCATTTCCTGTGCATGCCACATTGCAGCACAGTGTGCAGTTATCATGGTGCAGTCGGCAGAACTGGGGAGACGGGCCAGGAACTGGTCAGATGTAGAGTTGGCCAACCTGGTGGTGTTGGTGGAACCCCTGGTTGACCAGCTCTTTGGGGCAGGGGATCTGCAGGAGGCCATGTCCCAGATGTAGGCCTGTGTGGCAGAGGGCCTGGAGAGGCATACTGGTGTAGCACAGACAGGGGCACAGTGTCACCACCAGTATGGTGACCTGAAGTGATGTGACCCTTTGTGACTGGAGAGGCTGCAGGACTGTGCCCAATGAGGTTCAGTCCCACAGCCAGGTAGGTGTCTCTGTGCATTGTGCATGCTGCCACAGTCCATTGGTTGACATCGTGGGTGTGCCGCCTGTGCCTCTGAACCTGCACTCAGGGGTCCCTGCACAGGTGGGGGGGGTGTCTGGTGGTGTGGCACCATGTGACTGAGTGTTGCATAGTTCCAGGGGCCCCAACACCATACCCCACATGCAACACAAGGTCACTGCACAGGCTGCAGCAGTGCTGTGCACTGTGTTCAGCCTACGGGGGGTGCTGTCCATGGCATGCCACTCATGTACCTTTCTGTCTATGTTCACTCCACAGTGCCAGAAGTGTGTGGAAGGCAGACAGGGAGGACCCTGCATGCATGGGACAGCGCAATGATGCAGATGGTGCAGCAGGGCCAGCGCGACGGGCAACAGGTGAGTGTGTGAAGCCTGGGCCAGTTGACTATGTAGTACATGGGTTCAGTGGGACCAGGACATCTCCATAACATTGCTGACATGTATGGCTGTGGCATGTGTTGACGCAATGGTAACACTGCCTTTTTGGTTGTTGGCATTGGGTGGTGCTGCCATGCTCGTGGACTCTGTGTGGTGACATCCTGTTGCTGTCACTGGTGGTCTGTGTGTGTGTGTGTGTGTCCCATGTGTGCGCATGTGACTGCAGGGTGGTCCGTCATACCCATGGAGGCATTGATCCCACACTGTGAGCCGCCTGCGCCCAGATATGGGTGCATGGTGCTCACTGGCATGCCACCCAGTATGTCCATGGGATGCTGGCCAGGTGTGCTGTGACTGTCCACTGTGCATGTGTTGTTGGCAGCATCGTCCATGGGAGGGCACCACAGCTATCCTCTGCACACACTGCCGGGGGGGGGGCATTTGCTGTGTGTTGCCTGTCAGTGTCTGTTCTGTGTTCCTGTTTCATAGGTCATCCTGGGTATGGAGTTCAACGGCATCATGTTGGCATCCTTGGTGGAGGTCTGCTCCAAATACAGCGCCTGACTCTACGGCTCATAGCCAGAACAGCCACACAGATCTGACTTAGCAGGCAACTGCTGGGTGCTACACGGAAGCTGGTGTCAGAGGTCAGACAGATGAGTCTTGCTTTGGGACAGCTTTGCCAATAGGCCATGAACAGTTGCTACCCATCTCACCCTCCCCTGACCACCACCCACCTGGACTGTTGTTTCTATTCCCCTGTAACCTACTATTATCCATGCCCATCCCAGTTTTTACCTGTGTTCATTTCTGTGTTTGCCCTGTTGGCACCCCTGTAAATAGTTTTTGTTTGTCCTCTTTTATAGAAAAGTGTCTTCTACCATGTGCCCGTGTGTGTGTGTGTGTCTCATTCGCAGGCTTACTGCTGCACTGTGCTGCTGTTGTTCAGGGTTGTAGTTGGGGAGGTCCCTGTCTGTGCACATGCTGTCCCTTCAGTGCGGTGGTGTTGGCTGCACAGTGGTCCATGTGCCACATCCCTCTGTGTCATTGCACCTTGGGCATGGGCTGTGCACCTCCTCTGTGTTTGGTACGGTGTCATGTGTCCCTGTATGTCTATGCTGGCCTGTTCAACACCAGCCATGGTACCCTTCCCAGTGCCAGTGTGCTGTACGGGGTTGTGTCCTATTTCCCTGTGTGTTTACATCGAGTGTGCATAATGCGGCCTGGCACATGGTGGTGTGGCAGTGGCACACTGTACATACATGGTGCCTTCACACAGTGGCTGCAGCATCATCCCATCCCCTGCTGGCTATCGGGGCCATGATCGAGGGGTAGCCAGTCTCTACAGCCATCTGTGCCATGGGTGGTCCATGCTCTGTCACATGTTTCACCTGGGTCTGTGTGGTGCATCAGCCATTGTCCCTGGTGGTGGGCCCTCTGCCTGTCTTGTACCTCATGCCCATTGTTCCCTTGTGGTGTGCCAGTGCATCCCCTACCATGCTAATGTGCCCTTGCACAGCCCTGCCTTTGTTCCCTTGTGCATGGTGGGCCTTGCACAACCTGCTATTTTCATCATGCACACTTGCTCCTGTGCAGTTCAAGTTGCTTCGTCACATGTCTGGTTGCGCAATGGTGCATTTGTACTATATTCAGTGTGTTTTGTGCAGGTGCATTCCTGTGGCACATCCGCTGAGTATGGCATTCTTTTCCTATGGAGCACCTGGGTTGTGTTGCACATCTCATAGCGCAGGTTCAGGGTGCACTTTTGAATATCTAGGCCCATATATATATATACCCGTGAGAAAAGGAGGGAGAGGGGGAACATGATAGAAACCTTCAAGTACCTCAAAGGAATCAACAAAGTCCAAGAGAGTAGCATATTTCAGAAAAAGAGATGCACAAGAACAAGGGTGCACAATTTGAAGATAGAGGGGGGGATGGCTCAGCGGCAATGTGAGGAAGTAGTTTTTCATGGAGAAGGTGGTGGATGCATGGAACAGCCTTCCTGAGGAAGTTGTGGGGTCAAAAACAGTGGGGGAATTCAATAATGCATGCGACCAACATAAGGCATTTATAGTGGGGGGTAGGGGGTAAGGAGGAAGTAGGCTGCTAGTTATCTAGGACCTGCAGCTTATCCAGAAGGCATGGAAATAGGCAGACTAAGTGGGCCAATCGGTCCTTATCTGCCATCAAAGTCTATGTTTCAATACCAGATACACAGGGAAAGGCAGGGGCAGGAAGGCAAAATAAAAAGAGAAATGGGGTAGGGGAAAAAACAGGAGGGCAAACACAGAGAGAGAGGGGGATATGCAGCAAACCATGGAAGTGTAAGAGGTCTGAACCTCACCTTCAGGTTCTTGACAATATTGGGAATGCAAATAATCACAAACAAGTTGCATTCCAGTAATAAACAAGTTTATTACTACAAAAGGGATAAATCACAGTTGCCCTAAGCAGTTCTTACCAATACGAACCGGGAGCCAGTGCTAAGCGTTCCCTACACCTCGAGGTTTCTCTGTAGTCTCTTGGGATCTCTCGGTCTCCGGTGCAAAGCCTGTGCATAACATTATATACCTGTGATAATTACTATGGTTACTAAAAGATAGAAACATTTCTAGTTACAGAGATGAGCCCTATTGGCTAAGTTAGAGGTGGTTCCACTGTCCAAGATAACATTATATAATTCTGTAAAGTCATCAGTTTTAGAACAAAGACGTTCTTATACAGAGTCTTACATAACAAGGTGAAGTGGTGCACATCACCAAAGGATGGCAATGTTGCCTTACATATTACAATTACTTCAAGGACAGGTGTCTTGGCATCTGACAAGTAAGAAATAAACAGAAAATACATGGTATAATATGTGTGCATTAGCAAGCAAAGTGGGTTACAATAATATGCGTTCATATCCTGACATCTACTCTTATACAGTAGATGCCTTTAGCCCTATATATTAGTATGGCCTATGCCTAACCATTAGCTGTCTACGGTGTACCCCTGAGGGTATCAATTAGGGTGCAGGGACCTCGTGTAACAGAAGGACATGGTTACAAGTGCCCAAAGCCTGGGAAATAAAATCCCAGACCTGGAGGCCCTGATGACAGAAGCAGACCTGGACATAGCAGCAATAACAGAGACCTGCTATGCCACCAAGCATGACTGAGATGCAAATATTCCAGGCTATTCTCTATTCAGGAGAGAGAGGGAATAAAAAGGGGGAGCTGTGGGCTTGTACGTAAAGGAAGGTATCAAAGCAACAGAGATGCAGGGTAGACAGGGAGAGACCAAGGCAATGTGGGTCACCCCTGAGCCAGCCAACAGCACAGCTATCTGCACAGGGGTGATCTGTATACCTCCAGTGCATGGAATGGAGGTGAATAGGGATCTAATGGATCATATTCTAGAAATGACAACAAAGGGAAAGGTAGTATTGCTAGGGATTTCAATATCTCAGATGTTGATAGGACCATCCCAGCAACTGCTTCATCCAGGAGCCAAGACATCCTGGGTTCCCTCCAGGGGGTAGGCCTCAGACAGCTGGTGAGTGGTCCCACCAGGGACAGACTGATTCTGGACCTAGTACTAACTAACAGGGATAGAATCTGAGATGTCCAGGTCGAGGCAGGCAGCTGAGATGCAATGACAACCACATAGTGTAATTTAACATGGGGACCAAGGCACAGTTAAGTCACACTAAGACAAGGGTCTTTGATTTTAGGAGGGGGGTGGATTTTTAATGGGGAGGAGTCTCAAAGAAGTCCTGGCAAGGAGTGAGTTAGAAGGAGGTGTCAAGGAGCAGTGGGAACACCTGAAGGGGACCGACCATAGAGGAGGTGACCAACCAATGCATTAGGATGGTAAGCAGAAGCAAGAAAAGGAGGAAACCACTATGGTTCTGAAAAGAGTTTACAGGCCAGGTAAGGGCCAAAAGGAAGAGTTTCAGGAAATATAAAGAGCCTCAAAGGGAGGAAGACAGAGAGTGCACCTAAAGAATCTAAAGGAAGTGGGGAAGGGGATTAGGAGTGCAAAGGTGCAGACTGTGGAAAGATTAGCGCAGACAGTGAAGGAAGGAGACAAGACTTTCTCTAGGTACATATGAACATACGAATGTGCCAGCAGAAACAGACCACCCGGTCTATCTAAGTCTGCTCGAGTGTGCAGCCAACACCCCTAGTTTGCAGCTGCCCCACCCCCTTCCCTTTGTCATCCCACTGCCACCCCCACCTCCCCCACCCTCACTCTCCCCTGTTCCCTGTCCCATGCTCTTTTGAAGCTGTTCATAGATTTACATGATACCACCCATTCTGGTAGGGCGTTCCATTTTGCTACCACCCTCTCTGTGAAATAATGTTTCCTCGTTTCCTTCCTAAATATTCCCTCCTCTATTCTTAGCCCATGCCCCCTGGTGTCCCTCCCCCTCCTTAACTTAAAGACCCCATCTGCCCCATCCTTATTGATTCCCCTCAGATACTTGAATGTCTCTATCATGTCCCCCTGTCCCGTCTATTCTCCAGGGTGTACATATTCAGGTCTCCCAGCATACTGGCATAGTCTTTCCCCTCTATTCCACATATCATCTTTGTTGTCCTCCTCTGCACCCTCTCCAGTAGCCTGATATCATGCTTTAGGTATGGTCTCCAAAACTGTACACAATACTCTAAGTGCGGCCTTACCAGCGGCCTGTAGAAGGGCATGATCACTGCTCTTTGCCTGGATGAAAACCTTCTCAGTATGCACCCCAGCATTTGTTCACTTTTGCAGCCGCTCTCCTGCACTGGGCAGTGCTGTTCATGGTCCCTGTTATCATTACCCCTAGGTCCCTCTCCTCCTCAATGATCCCCAGCTTAACACCCCCTCCCAGCCAGTATTCTCTCCTTGGGTTCTTCACCCCACAGTGCATAACCTTACACTTTTTGGCATTGAACCCCAGCTGCCACCTATCTGACCACTCCTCTAGCTTGTGTGGGACCCCCTGCAGCTGCTTCTATCCCTCCTCTCCATCCACCACTGCTCCGATTTTGGTGTCGTCAGCAAACAGACTTACCTTGCTCACCACCCCGTGTGCAATGTCTGATATGAAAAGCCCAAATAATACCGGCCCCAACACAGAGCCCTGTGGCACCCCACTCATCACCGGCCTTGGAGTTCAGAGCTCCCCTCTCACCACCACCTGTTGCAGCCTGCCACTCAGCCAACTTGTAATCCAGTTTATCATTTTTGGCCCCACCCCTACACTAGTTAGCTTCCCCCCAAGCCACCCATGAGGCACCAAATTGAAGGCCTTGCTGAAGTCCAAGTAAAGAACATCCACCACGACACTTATCCAGCTCACCTGTCACCCAGTCACAATATTGAATGAGGTTGGTTTGACAAGACTTCCTGAAACAAACCTATGCTGTCTCACATCCTAGAGGTCATTATCCTCCAGGTATGACACCAGTCTTTCCTTTAGTATCATTTCCATAAGTTTGCACACTATGGAGGTGAGACTTACCGGACGATAATTACCCGGTTCATCCCTTGGCCCGCTCTTGTGTAATGGTACTACATGTGCCATCCTCCAGTCCAGTGGCACACATCCCGACTCCAGTGAGGTGCTGTACAGATCTGCCAGTAACTCGACCAACACCTCTGCCATCTCCCTCAGCACCCTAGGGTGGATACCATCCAGCCCTGGTGCCTTGTCTACCTTCAGTGCCCTCAGTCCCTTTAGGACGCCTCAATCCTTCCATCTGTAGCCTCTCTCCCCTGTCCCACCTCCCAGCCCATGCTGGTAGCGTCCTCTTTTCTTCCATGAACACTGAGGAAAGTATTCATTCAGTGCTTCTGCCTCCTCCCCCTTTTCTGTCCACTTCCCACCCCTTTTTATCCTCACTATTGTATCCTTGCACTTCTTTTTCTCCCTGATGTATCTGAAAAAGTCTCCCCCCTGGGGCCTTGGCTTCTCTCACTTTTCTGGTCACCTCCCTGGACCATCTTGCATATTCTTCCCTGTCCACTTCCTTCCCCATCCTCCTAAACCTTTGGTGCACCACTCGTTTTGCCCTCACTACCTCCACAACCTTGCTGTTCAACCAGCATGATTTTCTTGCTCTGCTCCTCTTACTCTGTGCCTTGATGCAGGCTTCTGTTGCCTCTGTAACCCCCCCATTTAATAATATCCCATTTCTGCTCCACGTCCATCTCCAGTCTTATGCCCTCCAGTTTCCCTTTCAGTACTTCCTGCATCCTCCCAAAGTCCTCCCCCCTGAAGTGTACCACCCCAGTAACTGAGTTCTCTGGCTCCCCACACATCGTGATATCGAACTGCACCATTTGGTGATCGCTATCGGCTAGTGGGTCCTCTGCATTTATTTCGCTCACTGTCTCCCCATTTGACAATACGAGATCTAAAGTGTTCTTTAGCCTAGTAGGTACAGTAACCAACTGTGTCAGGAGACCCTCCTGGATTGCATCCAGGAGCACTTGCTCCCTAGCACTGGAGGTGACCGGAATGCTCCAGTCAACCCCCGGCAAGTTGAAATCCCCCACGATGACCACCTTCCTTTTTCCACATACCTTTTTGATTTATCCCGCTAACTCCCTGTCAAGCTCCTTAGACTGGGACAGTGGCCTGTATACCACCCCAAACCTCAATTTCCTACCCCTTGAGTCTAGGAGCTGGAGCCAGATTGCCTCTGTTCTCCTTTCTTCTCCCTCGACCCTTGTGCATTTGATACTGTCCCTTACATAGATTGCCACCCCGCCCTCCTCCACCCTTATGGTCCTTCCTGTATAATTTGTATCCTGGGATTGCCAGATCCCAGTCCTGGTACTCAGTTGCCCACGTTTCTGTGACAGCTGCAATATCCACCCTCCTCACTGCTAAGAGTGCCTGTAGCTCAGTGGATTTGTTTCCTAGGCTTCTTGCATTAAATGAGACCACCCTCTATAATGCCCCCTTCCCTTCACTAGCCTCCTTCTCCTCCCTCCTTTTTTGGCCACCCCAAGTCCTTCCCTGCTAGCCTGGGGGTAGGCTACCTGCTGTCCACTTGCCACCCCCCCCATCTAGTTTAAATCCACCCTTGTCGCAAAATACCTCCCCATTCTTTCCTCTAATACTTTCTTCCCCTTCCCCACTCAGGTGCAGCCTATCCCTTGCAAACAGATTGTTATTATCCCTGGTATTGCCCCAGCTGCCCACAACCCCATACCCCTTAGTTCGACACCATTCTACCAATCATGTGTTCAACTCTCTAATCCTCTCCTTTCTCACTGTGCTTGCACAGGGTACTGGGAGCACTTTTGGAGAAGGCCACAGACTCCCCATTCTCCTCACACAACCTTCACACTTCCTCAATCCTCTCCCCTGTTACCTCCATAACCTTCCCACTTCCTCAGTCCTCTCCCTTGTTACCTCCACCGTTTCCCCTGCTAGGTCATTTGTCCCCATATGTACCACAATGTGTGGTTTCCTCCTACCCCTATTTATGCACCTTAGGATTGCCTGTCCTGCCATGTCTGCCTTTAATCCTGGTATGGACTCCACCCATATCCGACTGTACATCAGTGAGAGAAGGAAAACTTGGGGGTGGGAGTGTAAGGCTCAGAGGGATACAGGGGTGGGAGAGAAAGACCTGAGAAGCATACTAAGAACAATCGTCTGCTCTGTATTCACTAAGAAGGGGAGGGTCAGGGACCCAGAATTAAGAAACAGACACGAAGGAGGGGAGGCAAACACATCTCCATTCACAGAAGGGAGAGTCCTTGAAGAGCTTGCAAAACTAAAGGTGGACAAGGCAATGGGGCCAGATGACATACTCCCTAGGATATTAAGTGAGCTAACAGCACCTCTGGCAGCCATGTTCACCAATTTACTCAATGTGGGGGTGGTCCCAGATGACTGGAGAGAACACATGTAGTCCCTCTTCACAAAGGTGGTAGTAAGGAGGAGGCCGGGAACTATAGACAAGTCAGTCTCACCTCAGTAATAGGTGAGATCATGGAGGCACTGTTTAAAGAAAGAATAGTGACAAACTTAGAATCCATTGATGCCCAGGATCCAAGACAGCATGGATTCACAGCAGGAAGGTCATGTCAGACAAATCAGATAGTTTTTTTTTTGACTGTGTGACAATGAGATAATTGCAGGATTGAGGGGGTTGGGGGCATGGATGTCATCTACCTTGATTTCAGCAAGGTCTTGGATACTGTCCAACATGGAAAACTGGTTAACAAAATGGGTAGTCTGGGCATGGGGCAAACAGTGGTTAACATGGGTGAGTAACTGGCTAACAGACAGGAGGCAGAGGCTGGTGTTAAACAGGATCCAATGTGGGGAGAGGGAAGTAACCAGCAGGCTACCCCAGGGATCAGTTCTGGGACTGTCTTATTTAATGTCTTCGTTAGTGACATTGCAGAAGGGCTGGAGGTAAGGTCTACCTGTTTGCAGATGACACCAAAATCTGCAACAGAGTGGATACATCAGACAGGGTAGAGACAATGAGGAGGGACCTGGGAAAGCTTGAAAAATGGTTGGAGGTGTGGTAACTGAGGTTCCATTCAAAGAAGTGCAAAATAATGCACCTGGGAAGAGGGAACCCTGGAGAGCTATAGGATGGGGAGGGGGGTGTTGTTGATCACCAAGGAAGAAAGAGCCCTGGGGGATTATCCTTTCAGACACCTAAAGGTGTCCAGAGTACACAGGCAGCAGAGAAGGCCAGTGACATGCTGCAGTGCATAGGCAGAGTTATTATAAGCAGAAAGTTGGAGTTGGTGATGCCATTGTACAGAACACTGGTAAGGCGAGATCACGTGATGAGCCTGGCATGAGAGGACATCTTCTGTGCTGCTCCTAGGCCCTGCTAATTTGTAATAAGCTTTTAATTTTGCTCAGGGCCCTTGTCTTTGTTTTTTTACCTCACTCCGGTTGGGGAAGTGCTGCTGATTTAACATCGATATCTCAAGCTGATAGCGGGTGTGTGTATAAGCGGCTTTTGAAACTTTAGTCTCTCGCTGGTGGCGCCTATACCAGGCTGAGCTGCTGCATTGGAATGAAGCCAGATGTAGTGGAGCTCTTGGCTGCAAGAACCCCGGCGGTGAAAAGGCCGAAACCCTTATCTCCCATACCGGACGAACAGGCAAGCCAAATTGAACTGGAAGGAGGGTCCAATACAAAGGTGGAGGATCTAAGTGAGATTAAGCAACTGTTACAAGGTCTAGTGATGGATCTTGCCACTATCAAGCCAGCGCTACACTCCCTGGCCCAGAGAATGGGGGATGTAGAAGCACGGGTTTCTTCTCAGGAACGGAAAGTTACAACTATGGACCAAGAGTTAATTACCATACGTAAACAAGTTAAGAAACCTGAAGACAGAATGGAAGACCAGGAATCCCGGGGCAGAAGAAATAATCTCATTTTAGCAGGCCTTCCAGAAAAGACAGAAGGTCCTGACTGTGTCTCATTTGTGCAGGATATGCTGCTCAAGCTGCTTGGCCCTATGCCGTACGGGGAGGCTTACAACTTAGAGAGGGCACACAGGGCTCTGTGGGAAATGCCTCCACCGGGTGCTAGACCTCGGGCTCTGATTATAAGGTTTTTAAATTACAAAGAAAAATCTCATGTGCTTAATCGTGCCCAACAAAACAAAGCTTTGCAATGGAATGGTGCGTCACTATGGCTTTTTCAGGATCAAACCCCATCGGTTAGAGAGAAGCAAAAAGAATATGCTGACATCAAGAAAAGACCCTACCTCGCTGGCATTAAGTTTCGACTGCAGTACCCTGCAACTTTACTGGTCTGATTGCAAACTGGTGAGAAGAGATTTCTGACTGTGAGTGATGCTTTATTGGGCCTCAGAGCCGAGCTTCCTGATTTGTTTAAGCCACCGACCTGAATCACTGACACTGCGGAGAGGACTGGCATAATTTGTTGAAAGGGACTTGAATGGCAGAAGCGACATGCAGGGCAAGATGAGGAAAAAAGTGTATTGTTTCTTTCCCCCTCTCCCCCCAACACTTTTTATTCCCCCCCCCCTTTTTTTTCCTTCCTCTTTCTCTCTTTTCCGTTTGTTGTATGAAGATGGCTGATAAATGTTTATACCCTATGGTTAAATGGATCCTCCGGTTTGAGTTAGGAATATGGAGCTTACCTAGGGAGTTGGGTTCTATGGGTCATATATGTACCTTTATAGATGTTGTAGAGATCATAGGATACTCAGATTTGTTTTTTGTTACGGGGGGGTTTTGTTGCAAAGGGTAGATGATGGGGGTGGTTGGAGAGAGCAGGAAGTATGTTCCCTGAGTATGGTGATGCCTCAGAAATGAACATCCATCCCGGCCGAATTACATTGACTGGGGCTTAACAGGGATGGATATATGTGTTGGAACTGGGGGAGGGGTTACACCTCCTCACGTAGGGGGCGATATAGTAGCGGTTTATGGGGCTGAGGAGGGACTTGCCATGATGTTTGGTAACTCCCTTTGATATCACGGGGGGGGGGTTTCTTGGGTAAGAGGGACCAGTTGTTCCTCAGGGCTATAGTTTATAGGGGAAGGAAGGGGCTGAGCAATGTTTTTTGGAGAAAGGGCCCAAAGGGACTACTGTGGTTGCTCTGCCGATATTCCCATACAGACTAGGATATAATGTGACCACATACTCAGCTCATCTGCCTTCCATTAGGTATATTAATGTAGTAAACATGAGAGGTTCTTGGTGGGGTAACATGACTAATTTGAATAAGGGACGAATGGCAATGGAGGGTGTTATATGGGGATTAGAGACCGGGTGAGTAGTTTTTTTTTTTAGGGCTTTAAGAGAGGGGGCTTATGGTAGAATGAGAGATATGATATAGGGGATAGGTCCCTGAGATTGGCGCAATTATGATGGGGGCTGGGGGAGGGGAGCATAGAAAAGGGCTTGTCTATGAATCGTTGTTTCAGGGGAGGTCGATCTCGGATTGCCAGGAAGACGAGCCAGGGATCGGTGGATGGGGGGAAGGGGTTTAAGGGATCTAGTATTGAGAGAGAGTCCAACAGGTGCCAGGGCAGGATGCAGACTTTGATAGTGCATTGTATGATGGTGTCGAACAAAATTCTTCTTATGTTTACTAATTTCGAGTGTTAAAATAATTTCATGGAATGTAAAAGGACTCGGGGTAGACGTAAAAGAATGGTAATTTTAAGGCATATTAGACAGATGGGGGCTCACATAGCTGTACTGGTGGAGACCCATCTATTGACAGAGGAGCTGAGCTTCCTTAAGAGGCCGTGGGTAGGCCAGGTTTACGGGGTTGGTAAGGAAAAGGCCTCAGGGGGAGTGGTGATCTTAATAAGGAAAATCTGTCCATATCACATAACACAGGTGATTACAAGGGAGGATAGTAGAGGGATTTATATTTCGGGTACTATCGGGGGTAAAGAGCTTATAGTCACTTCTATTTATGGTCCAACCCCTTCCAATCCGGACTTCTTTGCTTCATTGAAGTTGGATATTACTGTATTCTCTCCACACTCCCTCATTTTGGCAGGTGATTAGAATCTATGTTTAAATAGCAGGGAGGATAGAATACCACCATCCGGTGGGCCTCTGTCCAGGGCTCAGAAAGCTATGATTAGATTACTGAAGGTCACTGCTTTGGTAGACCCACTCTGGACTCACTCTAAAGGGGGCAACAACATGACTTTTTTTCTCTGCGGCACATAAGACCCAATCCAGGATTGACTTTTCTCTGGTTCATAGGGTGGCGCTTGGTGAGATTAAGGAGGTGACAACCTAGTGTAGAATTTTTTCGGATCATTCCCCAATTCAATTAACCTGGGAGCCTATGCTGCCCCCCGAGGCTGTATAGATGGTGGTTAAATGATATGCTTTTTACTGAGACTTCGGTCCAGAACAAATTAGAGGAAATCCTACTTGAGATCATACAAAATCAATTGCCCACACTCCAAAATGCATAATTAGCATGGCCAACCTGCAAAGTGCTATATGCAGGGGGAGCCCAGGGTTTGGCAGCATGGTAAAATAGATGAGACTGGCAAAGGAGTTGTTTATCCTGGGTGCCACTGATTCATTGACTCCTCTGGAGGGGTCCTCCTCAGAAATAGACATGGAACTTCAAACTCTGAGAAGCGAAATGTCTGATATCATGTATGGTAAGGTAGAATTCTGGCTGGAAAAGATTCAAGCTAAATATTTGTTGCAGGGTGATCTACCGGGCCGCCTTCTTGCTGCTAGAGTCAGGGGGTTGGAGGCCGCGAGGACAGTTATGTCCATACAGTATGCAGGGCAGCGCTTAACGGATCCTCAGAAAATGGCGGATGCGTTTGCCTCTTATTACAAGGACATTTACCGAGCAGAACACCTTGCTGATGAGATGGCAATTAGGTCCTTCCTAGAGGGAATACCATTACCTGTGTTGGATGCAGCACAGGTTGGTGAGTTGGTGGTCTCAATAACAGAATCTGAGATAATAGATGTGATTCAATCTCTGCTGTCCGGCAAAACTCCAGGGCCAGGTGGCCTATTGGCTAAGCTGTACCAGACACATCTCCATACTATACTCCCCCTGCTGAAGGAATTTTTTGACCATGTAATGCGGGATGGGGTGTGCCACCCACCTCTCTACCAGGTATATATTTCCCTGATTCTAAAGCCAGACAAGCCTAAGGAGCTGCCTAGTAGTTATAGGCCCATAGTCTCGATGAATCAAGACATCAAGATTCTCACGAGGATCATTGCTAATACAACATTGAATATTGCCCCAAATTTAATTAGTCATGAGCAGGTAGGATTTATGCCAGGTAGGGGGCGCAGGATGCTCTTAGGAAGCTCCACCACATACTTGAGGAAGCTCCACCACATACTTGGGCAAGCGTCGGATTCCCAACTTCCCCTAGCTTTGATATCTTTGGATGCTGAGAAGGCCTTCGATAGGGTCTCCCACCCATTTTTGTTTGCTACAATGGAGAGGATGTGTTTCCCTGAGGGCCTTCTCAGAGGTATTAAAAACCTATATGCGGCTCCCACGGCCAGAGTGTTATGTAATGGGTATATTTCACAGGAGATTCGCTTAGAGAATGGGACCAGACAGGGATGCCCTCTCTCGCCAATATTGTTTAATATTTATCTGGAACCCCTGTTATGGGCAATCAATAATGATGCTAACATCAGGGGGATCATGATAGCGGGAAGGGACCTAAAATTTTCAGTCTTTGCAGACAATATCTTGTTACATTTGCAAGAACCGGACTTAAGTTTTAAGAGGACAGTTGAAATTATTGGGCAATTTTCGAAAGTTTCAAATTATAAGTTAAATTTGAGCAAGACGCAAATTCTCCCTTTGACATTGCATGTCAGCAGAGCAGATTTTGAACACCCCTACAGGTACATTGGGCGCCGGACAGGATTAAATATTTGGGTATATGGATCACGGCTCATATGGAGGATGGGGCAGCGATAAACATGGATTTGATTTTGTCTGCGACTATGGGGGACATATTTAGATGGAATAAGCTTCCTTTGAACTTTGCAGCTAGACTGGGGTTAGTCAAAACGAACCTTTTGCCCAGGTTATTATACTCAATACATCTAGCCCCTTATCATATTCCCAAATTACGGTTTGTAAAAATTAGGAAACTGCTATCGGAATATTTATGGAACTCTAGGCCTCCTAGGAGAAAACATAGCATCCTGTGCTTACCGCTTAATATGAGGGGGATCAAGCTGCCTGAACTTCAGCTATATTATGTGGCAGGACAAATGGGCTTTATGAGTCGATGGGTTAGTAACTCAGTGGAAGGGACATACACTCCAATATGGCTACAACTAGAGAGGCAATTATTACTGAATTCAGGCCTCTCTCCAGAGGCGTTTCTCTTTGCTAATCCAGAGAAATACCTTAAAAGCACATCTCTGACTCCAATCGTTAAATCAGCATTGGCCTGGTGGTTATTTCTTACTCCTACCCAGAGAAGGGATAATTGAGGTCTCAAGAACAGTCTCTGCTGGGCAACCCTAATTTCTTGATTCGGGGTAAAGTTATTATTCAGCGTTGGGCAGCTCAGTTCCTGGGCCTGCAGGTAATAGATGTTATAAAGGATAATAGGGTGGTTCTCCCAGGTAAGTGTGATTCAATGCACTTTTTCAAAAGGTTATAGCTTATTAAAATGCGGGAAGGGGTCTGGAAAAGGTTTGGGGGTCCACCAGGAAATCTGTTTACATGGGATAATCTAAAGGAAGTGGATCCTACTTCTCATTCTTTATCCAAAATTTACAAAGTGCTTTTGAACTATGTCAGTCCGAACTCTCCCCTCAGGATTCCATATTGGGATAGAACACTGGCCTTTCAGAGGCCTGCTTGGGAAAATATATGGAGGAGTCACAAATATATATCTATCCCCAAGTATAAGATTATGCAATTTTTTATTGTTTCCAATATGTCCTTTTCCCCTGTGAAACTATGTGAGAGACACTTTAGACAGAGAGACCTGTGTTTTAGATGCGGAGTGTGTTCTGGTGATATCCTACATGTGATGTGGGAATGCAGTAAGATTGCACCTCTTTGGGTTGAAATTAAACAACAGATGGATCCTCTGTTGGACTATTCAGAATTTATATTGGCCGAAATATGTATCTTAGGTGATATGTTGCAGATACGTGGGACTATTCCTAAATATAATTTATCTTTGATGTCTGCAATAGTTAAATTCACTATATTGAGACATTGGAAGGATGACTATATTTATACTTATGAGCAATGGGCGAGAGATCTTATTTGTGCCTTGGGAAGAATAGAGAGGCATGCTTATAAGGAGGGAAGGAAAGGGTTATATAAAAAAAGATGGTCGGCTTTGGAGGCAATTTACACACTGAAAGTTACTAGTATTCGAACACAAGCCTGTCTGTCGGGTTGGGATCAGCAAGAGATTATTATTTAAGAGAAATGTATAACTTGAGTTGAACTTTTTCTGTTTTGAGTGAATATAATATAATATCCACAAATGTTATGGGGTTGCACTGGTACTAGTGAATTGGTATCAAGATAAGGGTGTTGGTCTGCTTACGTTTAGGGGTGGTGGTGGACTCTCTCTCTTTCCAGGCAACACAGCCTGGGGCTACCTCCGGCGGGCAATGTTGCCTAGGTTGTGGCTTAGATTTCTCAATCCTCGAGGGAATTAGTACTTTCGTTCTAGGGGTTTTAGCCCCGTGGGATGGGAAAAGTTATTGACATGATTACTTCCAGATAAGGCTGTTATAGTTCTTGCCAATGTTTTGGAGACTAACCCCTCAGCTGTGGGTGTATATAGTTGGGGTTGTACATAGTTTTCACAATCAGTTTTGGGATTGTGAATCCCGGCTCCGTCCGGGACATTTGTGTGTATGGTTAATAACTTGAAACTCTCTAATAAAGATGTCTTTAAAAAAAAAAAAGAACACTGGTAAGGCCTCACCTGGAGTACTGCGTGCAGTTCTGGAGGCCACACCTTCAGAAGGACATCAAGCGAGTGGAGGTGGTTCAAAGAAAGGTGGCAAAGATGGTGCAGAGCTTGCACCAGAAAACATGAGGGGAGATTAAAGGAACTCAATATGTATTCACTGGAGGAGAGGAGGGACCAGGGAGATATGATAGAAACATTTAAGTACCTCAAGAGTATAAAAAAGGTGCAGGGGGGGAGACAACTTCCAGTATAGGATGAGTAGAAGAACAAAGGGGCATGATATGAAATTAGAGAGGGGCAAGCTGAGGGGAAATGTTCGGAAGTTTTTCTTCACAGAGAGGGTAGTGGCTGTCTGGAATAGCCTGCCACAGGAGGTGGTGGGAGCAAGGACAGTGGAAGGATTTAAACATGCCTGGGACAGACATAAGGGTACCTTAGAGGTGGGGAGAAGAGGGAGAAGGTCATTGACAAGGTAGGGTCAGAAGCTGCACACAAGTGTAGGGTACAGGCAGACTAGATGGGCCTAGCTGTCCTTATCTGCTGACAATTTCTATGTTTCTATGATACAGTATTTTGAGTACTGGTAGGGACTGTTGAGTGAGACTACAGATATGTTAATAATTGAGGTTCTATTATTACCTATGAAAAATTCTTACTCCAGCCTCCCCAGTTCATCACCTCCACTCCTCCACCAAGGGCCTCCTGGTGGCTCTGAGAGCCAGGCTAAAAACCTTGGGGGATCATTCTTTCAAGGTGGCTAGCCTGGCCCTCTGAAACTCGCTGCCAAAATCTTTGAGGGAGGCCCCAATGGAGGAGGCATTTAAAGGGGGCGTGAAGTCCTATCTTTTTAATAAGGCATTTGCTGACAGTTTCTAAATTCAATTTTATGTTGTGTTTTACGGATGTAATTTGGTAATTGATCCTGCCTTAACCTTGTTCCTATTGTAATGGTGCCCAGAGCCTTTGGGATTGGGTGCCAAAATGTAAATAAAACCTACCTATCTATCTATCTATCTGTCTATCTACTACATCAGTAAAAATTTAAATGGCCCTTTTTCTTTGATACTGAAATGTCAATTGTGGCATGTTCAGTAACAGCCATTCAGAACATTCCCATTACTGGGATATACCATGATGTGTGAGGCACTGCAAAGCAATGCTAACTACTGCTGCATTAATTACCTTAGTGGGTTGCTCAGCTTTCATCATTCACTTGCTATTATTGCTGCTGAAGTGCACCAGGTGTCACTGTTGTTAATCCAAATGTCCTGGATACCACGGGGAACTGCATTCAGTTTTTCTCGGATCCTGGGAAGCTGCCCCTTTTCAGCCCAACTAGTCCAATGGAAATGGGGAGGGGGGAACACAAATTCTTTTTTTGTGAAATGAATAAACAATGTCCATCACATAATAACAATATTCGAGCATTCACCACTTTATTTTGCATCTGTCCCATTTCACCCTAATAGCGCGTTTTCAGAGGATGTAATTTCTGGAAAAAAAACAATAATTACCGATTTTTCATTGATGCCACAATTGTTTTTACAAAAAACATAAATATTGCAAATTCAGAACTGTTCTGGTTCTCACATCTACTCAACTCTGAAGCTGTTAAATTAAGGAGGCAGCAAATAGGGCAATTATTTTCCACAGAGGGTGGCACCCAGGGTTGTGGAGTTATGATTTTAATAAACAGGTCGGTTCCCTTTTCCCCAACCCAAATTATTGGTGACCCACAAAGCAGATTTCTTCTGGTCAAGGGGAAATTGCATACAACAGAGGTTTTATTGGGTAGTTTGTATAGTTCAAACATGGATGCCCCTGGTTTCTTTATGTAGTAAATCAATGCACTAATTCCCTTCCTTTCTATCCCAAATTATTATTGGTGGGGGCATGAACCCAACTTTTGATCCTGATATGGACTGATCAGGAAGCTCTTGTAAGAGTCTTTCTCCTGGTCAAAGGACTTTTCGAGAGATGATCGATCAAGTAGGCCTCTATGATATCTGATGCATCTTACACCCCAAAGATAGAGAGTACACATTTACCTCACGAGTGCATGGGTCCTCTTCCTGAATTGACTACCTGCTCATTTCGCAGTCACTCATCCCCAGGGTATTGGACTCCACTATTTAGTCAGGACCGCCCTCTGATCATTCCCTGGTCATTTGTCTGATCTCCTTTTCATTTCTTCCAACAAAAGGTGGGCGCTGGAAAGCAAATAACCAACCCCTAAAGGATCCAGACACAGTTAAATATATTTCAGATCAATACATATGCATACATATCAGACATCAGGGATGGTATAGGGTGTGAAATGAGTCTCTTCGCGGATGACTCCAAGATGGGAGCAGTAGTTGAGGGAGAAGAGGGGAGGTTGGCCCTGCAAGGGGACCTGGACACCCTGGAAAGCTGGGCTCACACATGGAAATTAAATTTCAATATCACCAAGTGCAGGTGTTGCATCTTGGTTGGGAAACCCTAAACACAGGTACACCCTGGGAGGAGGTGCTGGAAGCCTCAACAGGGAAAAGATCTAGGGGTCATGGTGGATACATGTATGAATAACTCTGAGCAGTGCAGGAGAGCAGCTAGCAAGGCAAACAGGATGTTGGGATGCATCGCAAGGGGATCACCTCAAGGAGCAAGGAAGTGATTCTGCCGCTGTACAATGGACTGGTTAGACCACACCTTGAGTACTGTGTACAGTACTGGAGACCACACTTGAAGAGGGACATACAGCTCCTGGAGAGGGTTCAGAGGAGGGCAACAAAGATGATACGAGGCTAGGGATTTGACTATGAGGACAGACTTGAGGAGCTCTGCCTGTTTTCATTGGAGGAGAGGAGAGACAGGGGGGACATGATTGAGGTCTTCAAGTACCTCAAGGGAATAAATAGGGTAAACATGGAGGGGATCTTTAGACTAAAGCAGGGAGGCATCACCAGAGGGCATGGTTTGAAGTTGGAAGGTGGAAGGGTGAGGGGGGAAAAGAGGAGGAGGTTTTCACTGAGAGGGTGGTGGACCCTTGGAATGCTCTGCCTGGTGAGCTGGTTCAGAGATCCACAGTGGAGGGCTTTAAGAGAGGGTGGGACAGACACAGAAAGTGGATGTATCAGATGATGGCCTGTCCCGGGGGGGGTGGGGATGGATGATAGGGGTTTCTGGAGCACAAGGGATGGGAGGGTCTCTGCACCCAACTAAGGATCTAGGTTCGAGCAGACTTGATAGACCATAAGGCCTAATCTGCTGGCAAATAGTATGTAAGTATGTAAGTATCAAATAACACACTTTATATCCATTAATACTAACTCCACAGGCAAACCAGATGTTGAATGGTACACATTGAAGGCCTCTATATGAGGGATACTGACTGGGTTAGTCTCTAAGTGGAAGAAAAAGCAGGAGGACCAACTTTTGTCTCTCTTATCTCAAATCCAGGGCTTAGAAGCCAAACTCATTCCTCTTTCCACTGAACAGTATAAATAGGACTTGAGGAAATTGAAAGACTCCTATTTAGAATTTTTGAGGGAGATGGCAGAATTCATAGTTTTGAAGGCAAAGGCTTCATACACAGATCAGGGGGAAAAGACAGGTCGCTTGCTTGCCCTAAGAATCAAACAGCAAGAAGCCTCCAGGTTAATTGCAGCCATTCGATCCCCTGAGAGTGACTCCATAAAAACATCCTCCTTTGATATTGTTGCAGAGTTCAATAGTTATTACAAGCAATTATATGGCCCCATGTTGAACCCTCCCTCTGAGTGATATCCGGACAATTGCCTAACAGAATCTCATCTACCTACACTATCAGAGCCTCAACAGTCCTCTCTGATTTCAGCTGTTTCACAGGTTGAACTGGCCAAGGTAATTAAAGATCTTCTCTCGGAAGAGACCCTTGGGCATGATGGGTTTTCCCCTCATTTCTACAAAACTTTTGCAAAACAGTTGATTCCTGTGCTCATTCCACTTTAATCAACATATTCTTTTGGATAGTGAATCAGATAAATCTCTTTTTGAAGCTCTGATAGTTCTACTCCCAAAGCCTGATAAGTGTCCAGAATTAGTGACTAGTTACAGACCAGTTTCACTTCTTAATCAAGACATTAAAATCCTGGCTAAACTCTTAGCTGATCAGGTTAGTAAGGTTCTCCCAGACCTAATAGGGCTTGAACAGGTATAGTAGCTTGTATGGGGGAGGGGGGGAGTCCTCCATAGACCTCTTACGCACTCTTACCCATGTTTTCTTGGTGTCCAGAGAGCCAAGTTCCCAGCAGCTCTGGTCTCCCTGGATGCTGAGAAAGCTTTTGACAGGGTTAATTGGAATTATTTGTTATGTACTCTGCAGGCATTTGGTTTTTCCTCAGAGTTCCAGAGGTGGATATGTGCCCTCTACAGAAACCCAACAGCTAGAATATCTAGTAATGGAGCAACCTCTGAGTCTTTCACTCTACATTCGGGTATGAGGCAAGGCTCTTCCCTTTCACTCCTCCTTTTCAATCTATATTTAGAGCCCCTTATACGTAGACTGACAGAATGCCAAGGGATTCAAGGCATTGATGTCCAGGGTCAAATGATTAAAGTCTCTGCTTAAGCAGATGACCTTCTCCTTCAAGTATCCCAACCAGCTCTATCTATCCCACCTATGTTGGAAATCATTGAGGATTTTAGTAAGGTTTCTAACTGTAAACCGAATATTGAAAAGACAGTGGTGTTTCCTCTCAACCATAAAGTACTGAAGCATTCCATCTCAAATCTGGGGCTCGACTGGAAATCCGATTCCTTAAGATATCTTGGGATTGAGCTCACAAGGAATTTAGCCCACTTTAAGAAGATAAATGTGGACTCCCTAGTTCAGGTAATTAGTCAAGATCTGAAAAGATGGTCTCTTCTCCCTATATCCCTTTGGGGCAAAATGAACTTAATCTAGATAAATGTCTTCCCCTGTCTCTTCTACCCACTTAATCTCCTAAACATATGGCTTCCTTTGGTATGGTTCAGAAAAGTTCATAGCATCATCACAGATTTTATTTGGGCCAGTAAAAAACCATGGATGGCTTTTCACAAACTAGCTGCCCACAAAATACAGGGTGGGTTACGTTTACTGCATATTAGCCTCTATTATTGGGCCAGTCACGTCAATAAATACCTCAGGTGGATATCAGCCAGAGATCTCCAGACTCCTTTTCCCTTCCTGCTTGTCTGGCTCAAAATAAAAGTAGTTCTTATAAAGGCACAGGATCTCTCTCCCTCTGCACTTTTATACACCCAGCTAAGCTCTCTCCCACCGAAGCTATGGGATTGTCCCATAGCGACCTCCATTAGAGTTAATTCCCAACTGTGCTCATTACTGAAATACAATAATAAGCAAGATCTGAGTCAGTTATTGAGGGGGTAACCCTAATATTAAGATAGAAGGTAAAAGCCTCCCAGCTGGATGGCTCCCACAACTGGGAGACTGTCCACTTTCGTATTTTGTTAAAGAAGATGGATCGTGGCTTTCCTCTCCTGAAACCATGTGCAAATTTACTGTAGCATCCAAACATATACTATTTTCAAAGTCTTTCAATTGAGCCATCTCCTGACAAAGGTTTTTTGGGCTACCCCCCCACACACACACATACACAAACTTTAAAATGTTCTTTCCAGGCAAACCTAAATACCCTAGCAGGTTTCCCGCAAGCAGTCTCCAAATTATACAGCTCTTTATACAAATGGATCTGTCCTGATAGCTTTGGTCCTACCTCCTACTGGTCCACCCTCTTCCCAGAGAAGAACATAGAGTGGCCTCTGTTATGGCAGAATTGTCACAAGTTTGTTACCCAAGATAGGTTTCGGCCTATGCAATTCCAAATTTTACATAACCTCTGTTAATCTCCTCAGAGGTTGGAAGAGTTTGGAATTACTGCTTCCTCTACTTGCATCCGATGTTTGCAGGAGGAGAGTGACCTGCTAGAAAATTTCTGGTCCTGTTCGAGAGTGGCCCCTTTATGGGCCCTTATTGAACAATGGGCAGATACCCTTTTAGGTCTGACTGATTTATTCTCAGCAGAGGTCTGTCTATTAGGGGACTTTTCGGCAATTTTGGTGCTGAACCAAAAATACCATATAGCCATGATTTTGACGTCTGTTAAAAAATTAGTCCTGAAGCATTGGAAAGACAAAAACGGAAATCACTTACACTGAATGGCTCCAGGAATTTCTGGCCAATTTTAGAACAGAAAAAGCTATTATTAGTCTCAACAATTGACTCAAAAGGTTTAATACGATATGGGGCCCTTTAAAAGCCCTTTATGTTTTTCACTCCACTAGCATTGGTACATCATCTTCTACCTGAGGAAATACTAAGGAGACAACTCTGTAATGGGGAGGGGGTATAGGATGTTGGAGGGGGGGGAGAATAGAGCTAACTTTATTTTCTCAATGTACATTCTGGTTACTCTATGTATGATGTGGATCTATTCTCTGTATTGTGAAAATCTTCAATAAACTTTGAATTAAAAAAAAACTGTTCTGGTTCTCCCAATGCTGAATAATATTTTACACATTAATAATGTATAATTCTAGCTTTTTCTGTAGTTATGTACAATACATAGTCATCTTCTTTGAGGTTTCTATATATCAAATCAATGTCTTTTCAACATCACACATTCTCAAAGATAGTGCTTTAATACTTAATCACACTGTTGTCTTAGGTTGTATAACATTGTGCCTACGTCCCACCCCCTAAGTGCATGGCTTTGGTCTGCACAGATGGTAGCTAGTTTATTGGTATTTTTCCTCATCCTTTTCTCCACAGGTGCCATCCACATTTGTTCTGCAGGGGGGAGAAAGGGAAAAAAGTAATAATAATAATATTAATAATAATAAAAAAACAGATAAATTAAATTACTGTCCATCCTACAGAGGAAGTCAGCCAGCACTCCAGGAAGAATATCTTCACTTCTGTTTCTTCCAGCACTCATTTAATAACATTTCCCACTCCCTAGGACTACACTAGTGGGATGAAAAAAGATCAGATATAAACAAAATGGACGTTATGAGTCATGAACGGTATGGGGCTCTCATCACCACAACTCATACCAGACAACTGACTCAATGTCACATGCTAGACCATCGGCGACCTTAGGTCACAGCTTTGGGCAGCCTTGGGACCAAATATTCCAACTGCAGGGTGAAATTCGATGCATCAGGCAAATACAGCCTCCAGCTTCTGACCACCAGAAATCAAGTGCCAACTACTACCCCAAATGGGGCCAGGGTCAGTAGGTTGGGAAGTGGTCAGGAGAGGGAAACCAGGATGAGTGAACAAGGTAAACAAACTAAATATGCAATGTGGAGACATCATCCCTGCATCAAACTGGTACTCACTACTGAAAGCAGTACATCAGTCAGAACCCAGCAATATTTCACAAAAGCACCACACTGTAGAATATGGCAAACAAGGGTCTAAAACCACTACGCGGAAACTACTCATAGCTGTCCTTCTCTGCTGACAATTTCTATGTTTCTACGGTACAGTATTTTAAGTACTGGTAGGGACTGTTGAGTGAGTCTACAGATATGTTAATAATTGAGGCTCTATTCTTACCTATGCAAAATTCTTACCCCAGCCTCCCCAGTTCGTCACCTCTGCTCCTCCACCAAGGGCCTCCTGGTGGCTCTGAGAGCCAGGCTAAAAACCTCGGGGGATCATTCTTTCAAAGTGGCTAGCCTGACCCTCTGAAACTCGCTGCCAAAATCTTTGAGGGAGGCCCCAATGGAGGAGGCATTTAAAGGGGGCGTGAAGTCCTATTTTTTTAATAAGGCATTTGCTGACAGTTTCTAAATTCAATTTTATGTTGTGTTTTATGGATGTAATTTGGTAATTGATCCTGCCTTAACCTTGTTCCCATTATAATGGTGCCTAGAGCCTTTCGGATTGGGTGCCAAAATGTAAATAAAACCTATCTATCTATCTATCTATCTATCTATCTATCTATCTATCTATCTATGTCTGTCTGTCTGTCTGTCTATCTATCTATCTAATTGCTGCTGCTCAGAACTGACCAGCTCAGCTCTTTCGAACTGTGGACAGGCTGTGCAACCCAGCCTGTCTGCAGGTTCGAAGAGCTTTTTCACAATTGCAGTGTGATGAGCTTGCTCGGCTCTTTGCTGATAAGGTGGCCAACATCAGGTCAGAGACCCATGCAGCACACTCTGTGGGAGTTGTTGAAGATCAGCACTTGGTCACTATCCCTCCTTTTTCCTGGCATTCCTTCGAATGGCCGGAAATCGTGGATGTTATGAGGATTGTCCAGGGTATGCGCACTACATGCTGTAGTTAAGATCCGGGTCCTACATCCCTGATAATGGGCTGTGGTGGTGTTATCGGCCTGGTTCTGGCACAGATAGTCTGGTGCTCCCTTGACTCCGGTGTGTACCCCTGCTCCCTGAAGGAGGCATTGGTGACACCTTAGTTGAAGGAGGCTTCTTTGGACCCAGACTCTCTCACTAACTACAGGCCAATCTCTAACCTTCCCTTTGTGGGGAAGGTGATTGAGAAAGCAGTGGCTGCTCAGCTGGAGAACCATTTGACCATCCATAGCATCTACGAACCTTTCCAATCCGGTTTCCGAAAGAGGCATAGTACCGAGACTGCGCTAGTTCGGGTGCTCAATGATCTTCTGATGGCGAGAGACCAGAAAAAACGGTCCATTTTGGTACTTCTTGATCTGTCATCAGCTTTTGACACCGCTGACCATGGGGTTCTGCTTGAGTGCCTGAGATTCATCTGTGGGCTCTCTGGTTTGGTCCACAGATGGCTTACTTCATTTCTCACCGGTAGAACTCAGAGGGTAGTGTTGTTTTTTTTTTCCTCTAACCCTATCTCTCTGTCTTGTGGGGTGCCCCAGGGTTCAGTGCTGTCTCCCATGATGTTTGTGGTGTATATGCTTCCCCTCAGAGACATTGTAAGATGGTATGGGCTGAAGTTTCATTGCTATGCTGATGATACCCAGCTCTACCTGTCTTTTGCACCCGACCAAGATGGAGCACTCTCAGTATTTAATAACTGCCTCGCCGAAATCCAGGGTTGGATGAAGTCCAGCTGGTTGAAGTTGAACCCTGGGAAGACAGAGGTGATGGCTGTGGATCCAGGTCACCGGATAGGGGGGTGGCGAGCAGGTCAATCCATAGGTTTATTCCTTGGGGACTCCAAGTTTCCTATCTCTGAACAGGTGCGAGACCTAGGGGGTGATTCTTGATGATGGGCTGACACTTCGTTTGCAGGTGTCGGCTGTCATTAAGTTATCCTTTTATCATCTGAGGAACATCACTAGGATCAAGCACCTTGTTCCGTCTGGGGACCTTCCTACATTGATTCATGCTTTTGTGACTTTGCGTTTAGATTACTGCAACTCCCTGTACTTTGGGCTTCCGGGGGTTTATATCTGCTGCTTGCAGCTGGTGCAGAATTATGCAGCCCGGTTGTTAATGGGGACTCCTCAATCTTCCCACATCACACCAGTGCTGCAGGAGCTGCACTGGCTGCCAGTTCAGTGGCGGATCACCTTCAAAGTTGGATTACTGACATATAAAGCCCTACACAGATTGGGCCCTGACTACCTGAAGAGCTTCTGGTTCCCTTACTCCTGGCGACCACTCCGCTCATTAGCGAGGGTTGCCAGAATCGAGTGTTTAAAATCTTCTGGAGCCCAGGCATTTATGTTCATGGCACCAACCCTCTGGAATTCTCTACCCCATTGGATTAGGAAGTGCATGACTGTGGGGGGCTTTAAACAAGCATTGAAAACGTATTTATGGAACAAGGCTTATGGTGATGGTGTTGAGTATGACAGACTCTAATTGCATTGTATGCTTTTATAATGATGTAGTCTTGGTCTTAAACTATTTTAACTGTGTACTGTGCCTTGATATTTGAAAAGCACATTAAAAATAAAGTTTATTATTATTATTATTATTATCTATCTATATATATATCTATTACATTAGTAAAAATTGAAATGGCCCTTTTTCTTTGATACTGAAATGTCGATTGTGGCATGTTCAGTAACAGCCATTCAGGACATTCCCATTACTGGGATATACCATGATGTGTGAGGTACTGCAAAGCAATGCTAACTACTGCTGCACTAATTACCTTCTTGGGTTGCTCAGCTTTCATCATTCACTTGCTATTCATGCTGCTGAAGTGCACCAGGTGTCACTGTTGTTAATCCAAATGTCCTGGATACCATGGGGAACTGCATTCAGTTTTTCTCGGATCCTGGGAAGCTACCCCTTTTCAGCCAAACTAGTCCAATGGAAATGGGGAGGGGGGAACACAACATCTTTTTTTGTGAAATGAATAAACAATGTCCATCACATAATAACAATATTCGAGCATTCATCACTTTATTTTGCATCTGCCCCATTTCACCCTAATAGGGCATTTTCAGAGGATGTAATTTCTGGAAAAAAAGCAATAATTACCAATTTTTCATTGATGCCACAATTGTTTTTACAAAAACATAATTATTGCAAATTCAGAACTGTTCTGGTTCTCACATCTACTCAACTCTGAAGCTGTTAAATTAAGGAGGCAGCAAATAGGGCAATTATTTTCCACAGAGGGTGGCACCCAGGATTGTGGAGTTATGATTTTAATAAACAGGTTGGTTCCCTTTTCCCCAACCCAAATTATTGGTGACCCACAAGGCAGATTTCTTCTGGTCAAGGGGAAATTGCATACAACAGAGGTTTTATTGGGTAGTGTGTATAGTCCAAACATGGACGCCCCTGGTTTCTTTATGTAGTTAATCAATGCACTAATTCCCTTCCTGTCTATCCCAAATTATTACTGGTGGGGGCATGAACCTAACTTTTGATCCTGATATGGACTGATCAGGAAGCTCTTGTAAGGGTCTTTCTCCTGGTCAAAGGGCTTTTTGAGAGCTGATCGATCAAGTAGGCCTCTGTGATATCTGATGCATCTTACACCCCAAAGATAGAGAGTACACATTTACCTCACGAGTGCATGGGTCCTCTTCCTGAATTGACTACCTGCTCATTTTGCAATCACTCATTCCCAGGGTATTGGACTCCACTATTCAGTCAGGACAGCCCTTTGATCATTCCCTGGTCATTTGTCTGATCTCCTTTTCATTTCTTCCAACAAAAGGTGGGCGCTGAAAAGTAAATAACCAACTCCTAAAGGATCCAGACACAGTTAAATACATTTCAGATCAAATAACACACTTTATATCCATTAATACTAATTCCACAAGTAAACCAGATGTTGAATGGTACACATTGAAAGCCTCTATATGAGGGGATACTGACTGGGTTAGCCTCTAAGAGGAAAAAAAAGCAGGAGGACCAACTTTGTCTATCTTATCTCAAATCTGGGGCTTAGAAACTGAACTCACTCCTCTTTCCACTGAACAGTATAAACAGGACTTGATGAAATTGAAAGACTCCTACTTAGAACTTTTGAGGGAGAAGGCAGAATTCACAAATCTGAAGGCAAAGGCTTCATACACAGATCAGGGGGAAAAGACAGGTTGCTTGCTTGCCCTAAGAATCAAACAGCAAGAAACCTCCAGGTTAATTGCAGCCATTCGATCCCCTGAGGGTGACTCCTTAAAAAACGTCCTCCATTGATATTGTTGCAGAGTTCAATAGTTATTACAAGTAATTATATGGCCCCATGTTGAACCCTCCCTCTGAGCGATATCTGGACAATTACTTAACATAATCTCATCTACCTACACTATCAGAGCCTCAATAGTCCTCTCTGATCTCAATTGTTTCACAGGTTGAACTGGCCAAGGTAATTAAAGATCTTCCCTCGGAAGAGACCCTTGAGCCTGATGGGTTTTCCCCTAATTTCTACAAAACTTTTGCAAAACAGTTGATTCCTGTGCTCATTCCACTTTATCAACATATTCTTTTGGATACTGAATCAGATAAATCCCTTTTTGAAGCTCTGATAGTTCTACTCTCAAAGCCTGATAAGTGTCCAGAATTAGTGACTAGTTACAGACCAATTTCACTTCTTAATCAAGACATTAAAATCCTGGCTAAACTCTTAGCTGATCGGGTTAGTAAGGTTTTTCCAGACCTAATAGGGCTGGAACAGGTAGGTTTTATGAGGGGGAGGTCCTCCATAGACCTCTTACGCACTCTTACCCATGTTTTCTCGGTGTCCAGGGATGCCAAGTTCCCAGTGACTCTGGTCTCCCTGGATGCCGAGAAAGCTTTTGACAGGGTTAATTGGAATTATTTGTTATGTACTCTGCAGGCATTTGGTTTTCCCACAGAGTTCCAGAGGTGGATACGTGCCCTCTACAGAAACCCAACAGCTAGAATATCTAGTAATGGAGCAACCTCTGAGCCTTTCACTCTACATTCGGGTATGAGGCAAGGCTCTCCCCTTTCACCCCTCCTTTTCAATCTATATTTAGAGCCCCTTATACGTAGACTGACAGAATGCCAAGGGATTCAAGGCATTGATGTCCAGGGTAAAATGATTAAAGTCTCTGCTTATGCAAATGACCTTCTCCTTCAAGTTTCCAACCAGCTCTATCTATCCCACCTATGTTGGAAATTATTGAGGATTTTAGTAAGGTTTCTAACTATAAACTGAATATTGAAAAGACAGTGGTGTTTCCTCTCAACCATAAAGTACTGAGGCATTCCGTCTCAAATCTGGGGCTCACCTGGAAAATCCGATTCCTTAAGATATCTTGGAATTGAGCTCACAAGGAATGTAGCCCATTTTAAAAAGATAAATGTGGACTCCCTAGTTCAGGTAATTAGTCAAGATCTGAAAAGATGGTCTCTTCTCCCTATGTCCCTTTGGAGCAAAATGAACTTAATCAAGATAACTGTCTTTCCCTGTCTCTTCTACCCACTTAATCTCCTAAACATATGGCTTCCTTTGGTATGGTTCAGAAAAGTTCATAGCATCATCACAGATTTTATTTGGGCCAGTAAAAAACCATGGATGGCTTTTCACAAACTAGCTGCCCACAAAATACAGGGTGGGTTACGTTTACAGCATATTAGCCTCTATTATTGGGCCAGTCACGTCAATAAATACCTCAGGGGGATATCAGCCAGAGACCTCCAGACTCCTTTTCCCTTCCTGCTTGTCTGGCTCAAAATAAAAGTAGTTCTTATAAAGGCACAGGATCTCTCTCCCTCTGCACTTTTATACACCCAGCTAAGCTCTCTCCCACTGAAGCTATGGGATATCCCCATAGCGACCTCCATTAGAGTTAATTCCCAACTGTGCTCATTACTGAAATACAATAACAAGCAAGATCTGAGTCAATTATTGAGGGGTAACCCTAATATTAAGATAGAAGGTAAAAGCCTCCCAGCTGGATGGCTCCCACAACTGGGAGACTGTCCACTTTCGTATTTTGTTAAAAGAAGATGGGTCGTGGCTTTCCTCTCCTGAAATCATGTGCAAATTTAACATCCAAACATATAATATTTTCAAAGTCTTTCAATTGAGCCATCTCTGACAAAGGTTTTTGGGCTCCCCCCCACACACACACACACACAACTTTAAAATGTTCTTTACAGGCAAACCTAAAAACCCTAGTAAGTTTCCTGCAAGCAGTCTCCAAATTATACATCTCTGTATACAAATGGATCTGTCCTGATAGCTTTGGTCCTACCTCTTACTGGTCCACCCTCTTCCCAGAGAAGAACATAGAGTGGCCTCTGTTATGGCAGAATTGTCACAAGTTTGTTACCCAAGATAGGTTTCGGCTTATGCAATTCCAAATTTTACATAACCTCTGTTATTCTCCTCAGAGGTTGGAAGAGTTTGGAATTACTGCTTCCTCTACTTGCATCCGATGTTTGCAGGAGGAGAGTGACCTGCTAGATAATTTCTGGTCCTGTTCGAGAGTGGCCCCTTTATGGGCCCTTATTGAACAAAGGGCAGATCCCCTCTTAGGTCTGACTGATTTATTCTCAGCAGAGGTCTGTCTATTAGGGGACTTTTCAGCAATTTTGGTGCTGAACCAAAAATACCATATAGCCATGATTTTGATGTCTGTTAAAAAATTAGTCCTGAAGCATTGGAAAGACAAAACAGAAATTACTTACACTGAATGGCTCCAGGAATTTCTGGCCAATTTTAGAACAGAAAAAGCTATTATTAGTCTTAACAATCGACTCAAAAGGTTTAATAGGATATGGGGCCCTTTACAGACCCTTTATGCTTTTCACCCCACTAGCATTGGTACATCATCTTCTACCTGAGGAAATACTAAGGAGACAACTCTGTAATGGGTATGGGGAGGGGGTATAGGATGTGGGAGGGGGGAGAATAGATCTAACTTTATTTTCTCAATGTACATTCTGGTTACTCTATGTATGATGTGGATCTATTCTCTGTATTGTGAAAATCTTCTATAAGCTTTGAATTAAAAAAAAACTGTTCTGGTTCTCCCAATGCTGAATAATATTTTATACATTAATAATGTATAATTCTAGCTTTTTCTATAGTTACAGCATGTACAATACATAGTCATCTTCTTTGAGGTTTCTATATATCAAATCAAAGTCTTTTGAGCATCACACATTCTCAAAGACAGTGCTTTAATACTTAATCACACTGTTGTCTTAGGTTGTATAACATTGTGCCTACTTCCCACCCCCTAAGTGCATGGCTTTGGTCTGCATAGATGGTAGCTAGTTTATTGGTATTTTTCCTCATCCTTTTCTCCACAGGTGCCATCCACATTTGTCTGCAGGGGGGGAGAAAGGAAAATAATAATAATAATATTAATAATAATAAAAAAAGCAGATAACTTAAATTACTGTCCATCCTGCAGAGGAAGTCAGCCAGCTCTCCAGACAGAATATCCTCACTTCTGTTTCTTCCAGCACTCATGTAATAACATTTCCCACTCCCTATCACTACACTGGTGGGATGAAGGAAGATCAGATATAAACAAAATGGACGTTATGAGTTGTGAACGGTATGGGGCTCTCTTCACCACGGCTCATACCAGACAACTGACTCAATGTCACATGCTGGACCATTGCCGACCTTAGGTCACAGCTTTGGGCAGCCTTGGGACCAAATATTCCAACTACAGGGTGAAATTCGATGCATCAGGCAAACACAGCCTCCAGCTCCTGACCACCAGAAACCAAGTGCCAACTACTACCCCAAATGGGGCCAGGGTCAGTAAGTTGGGAAGTGGTCAGGAGAGGGAAACCAGGATGAGTGAACAAGGTAAACAAACTAAATATGCAATGTGGAGACATCATCCCCACATCAAACCGGTACTCACTACTGAAATCAGTACAGCAGTCAGAACCCAGTCAGAACCCAGCAATATTTCACAAAAGCACCACACTGTAGAAAATGGCAAACAAGGGTCTAAAACCACTATGCAGAAATTACTCATAATTGGGGATTCCATGATTCGAGGTGTGGAACACCACCTAAAATCCAACACCAATGTGGGGACTCAGGTAAAGTGTCTCCCAGGAGCATCCGCAAAGAGACACAAACTGCATACTAAACCTTGTGCATAAAGAAGGAGAGAACAAACATGTGGTAATCCAACTCAGAACAAATTACTTGGTGAATCAAACACTGAACAAAACCTAGGAACACGTAACAGATCTAGCAAGCAAAGTGTCTTCTGTTTCATCCACCCTTGCCTTCTCAGAAGTCCAACCAGTCTGGGAAAAAGGCAGTAGCAAAAAACATGTCAGAGTAGAAGAAATACACAACCTCAACACCTGATTGCAAGAATTATGGCAGGAAAAGGGTTACAACTTTATAGGGAACTGGCAAAGTTTTTGGGAAAGACTTTTCTTCAGGTATGATGGCCTATACCTTAATAAAGAAAGGTGAGGGCACTTGAACAGAAATTCGATGTTTACATGAGTTGTTTAAATTAAGAAATGGGGAGATGGGGACTGCACACACCACAGCACCCAGTGCATAGGACCCCATTCCCCATAAATCCAAAAAAGCATAAAAGCAACACCAAATTTCAACACTCACCCAAAAAAACAAATGAGCGGGAAACAACATCACACCAGGGGGAGGGGCAAAGGAATATGGAAAGCATTACTTACTAATGCTAGAAGCCTCACAAACAAACTACCAGAACTCATGGCAACTATGGCACAGGAAGACCTGAACTGGGTGGCTGTGACTGAAACCTGGTATACAGAAAACCACATCTGAGACACAGTGATCCCAGGGTATAATCTGTACAGAAGGGATAGAAAGAGAAAAAAGGGAGGAGGAGGAGTGGCAATATATGTACAGGAAGACATAAAAACCATAGAGATACAGGGCCCCCCAGTGAAGCTGAAGCACTGTGGCTGGCAGCCAACACTGGAAATGGGGCCACCGTCAGAGTGGGTGCAGTTTACAGGCCCCCATAGATACATAGACAGTGTCAGCAGATAAGGGCCTATGGCCCACCCAGTCTGCCCATTTGAGCTTGTAAGTTCAGTTTGTTTTCCTAGAAGTCTGTTGCACCTTACCCCTGACCTCCAGAATTCCTTTATGTCTATCCCATGCATTCTTAAATCCCATGATTATTTCAGCCCCCACCACTTCCTCTGGCAGGGTGTTCCACCAGTCCACCACCCGTTCTGTGAAGAAATTCTTTCTCATGTTTCCTCTGAATCGTCCTCCCTCCAACTTCATCCCATGCCCTATAGTCCTGGAACATCTTTTTCGCTTAAAAATAGTGTTTTCCTGCACCTCTGTTCCTCCCTGTAAGATACTTGTATGTCTCTATCATATCCCTCTCCCTCCTCTCCTCCAGGGAGTACATGTTCAGTTCCTTCAACCTGACTTCATAGGACTTGTGATGCAATCCATGCACCATCTTTGTTGCCCTCCTCTGAACCTTCTCTACCCTGTCTATGTCCTTACGTAGGTATGGTTTCCAGAACTGTACACTGTACTCCAGGTGGGGCCTCACTAGTGTCTTGTATAGCGGAATTGTGACCTCCCTTTTCCTGCTGGTAATGCCCCTGCCTATACATCCCAGCATCCTATTTGCTTTACCTGCTGCCATCACAGGGAGAAACTGCAGACAGGGACCTACTCAAACAAATTCACAAAATGACGGGCAAAGGTGAGGTGATACTTGTTGGGGATCTAAACCTGCCTGATATCCAGTGGGAAACATTATCTGCAGCATCAAAAAGGAGTAGGGACTTTTTGAAAGCCTTGCAGAATGCAGGACTGAGGCAGCTGGTGGTCTCTCCAACAAGGGAGGAAGCCATACTGGATCTGGTTCTAACAAATGGAGAGAGAGTAACTGAGACAAAAGTGGGGTGCCACCTGGGGAACAGTGACCATCGTATAGTCAGACTCAACATCATCACTATAAAGGACACTACTCACTTCAACATCAGGGTCCTAGATTTTAGAAGAGCTGATTTTCAGAGATTGAGGCATAGCATAGCTGCGATCTTAAAAGAAGGTCAGGGGGAAGGGGTCGAAGAAATCTGCAAAAACCTAAAGACAGCCATCAGGAAGGTGACAGACCAATACACCAGGAAAAAAGGCAAAGCAAAAAAGAAATAAATCCACTATGGTGCTCCAAAGAGGTGGCAACCATAGTTAAGGGAAAAAAGTCAGCCTACAAGAAATTCAAAGCAAGAAAGAAACAGGAAGACCAGGAATTATACAGGGAGAAATTAAAGGAGGCAGATAAAGTAATAAGGAAAGCAAAAGCACAAACTGAAATGAAGATAACAGAAGGTGTAAAAACAGGGGATAAGACCTCCTTTGGGTACATAAGGGAAAAAAGGAAGATGAAGGGGGAATAGTAAGACTAAAAGAGGAAGGGAGGAACATAGAAGAAGGGGAAAAGGGAAAAGCTGAAATCCTAAATAAGTACTTCTGCTCTGTATCTACAGAGGAGAAGGAGGAAAATAGACCAGCCCTGGAGAGGACCAGCACCCCAGAAATAGGGGTTGATACAGACCCCTTCACAGCAGACCAAGTACTGAAGGTGCTAAATAGCCTGAAAATAGACAAGGCCATGGGGCCAGATGAAATGCACCCCAGAATCCTAAAAGAATTACAGAGGGAACTTGCAGCACCACTATTAAAACTCGTCCACAGATCACTGAAGACTGGGGAGGTGCCAGTGGATTGGAAGAGGGCAACAGTGGTACCACTCCATAAATCTGGTACCAGGGAAGAGGCAGGAAATTACTGACCAGTGAACCTCACTTCCATGGTGGGAAAATCAATAGAATCATTACTTAAACAGAGGATGCTAGCATTCCTTGAAGCCAGCAGACAGCAGGATCACAAACAGCATGGGTTCACAACAGGGAGGTCCTGCCAAGCAAACCTAATAGATTTCTTCAACTGAGTTACAAAGACAGTTGATAATGGGGGGGGCACAGTAGATGTGGTCTACCTGGACTTTAGTAAAGCCTTTGACTCTGTCCCCCACAGAAGGCTGATAAAGAAGCTGGACAACATGGGAGTGGGGCCACAAATGGTGGCATGGATGAAAAATTGGCTGCAGGGTAGAACACAGAGGGTGCAGGTAAATGGAGGAATGGTCAAATGTATGGCAGCTTAGATTCAATGCAAAGAAGTGCAAAGTAGTGCACCTGGGAAAAAAACAGGGAAGAGTATCCGGGAGGAATGGAGATACTGACAACAACAAAAATGAAAAGGAACCTGGGGGTAGTTATATCAGATGACCTAAAGGTGGGCAAGCAATGTGAGAAGGCAGTTAGATGGGCTGGGGGAATACTGGGATGCACAGGGAGAGGCATCACCAGTAGAAAACATGGAGTGGGTCCCAAGATGACAGCCTGGGTAAAGAATTGGCTGGAGAATAGGACACAGAGAGTAATAGTAAATGGAGTCCACTCTGAAGAAAGGGGGGTTACTAGTGGGGTACCACAGGGTTCAGTATTAGGACCGGTCCTCTTCAATGTCTTTATAAGCGACATTGCAGAGGGACTAGAAGGAAAAGTATGTCTCTTTGCAGATGACACAAAGATCTGCAACAGAGTTGATGCACAAGGTGGGGTGGAAAGGATGAAAAGGGACTTGGCAAGGTTAGAGGAATGGTCAAATATGGCAGCTTAGATTCAGTGCTAAGAAGTGCAAGGTAATGCACCTGGGAAACAAAACCCAGGGAAGAGTACACAATGGGGTGAGATACTAACAACAACAAAATGGAAAGGGACCTGGGGTAGTCATATCAGATGACCTAAAGGTGGGCAAGCAATGTGAGAGGGCAGCAAGGAGGGCTGGGGGATACTGGGATGCATGGGAGAGGCATCACCAGTAGAAAACAGGAAGTTATTATCCCTCTGTACAGACAGCTGGTCAGACCCCATCTGGAGTACTGTGTGCAGTTCTGGAGACCCAGTCTTCTGAAGACATAGACAGGATGGAAGCTGTCCAGAGGAGGGCAACTAAAATGGTGCAGGGTCTGCAGGAAGACATATGAAGAGAGACTTAGGAGCTTAATATGTATAGCCTCGAGGAAAGGAGGAGGGGGAGACATGATATAAACTTTCAAGTACCTCAAGGGAATCAACAAAGTCCAAGAGGGTAGCATCTTTCAAAAAAGAGGTGTGCAAGAACAAGGGGGCACAATTTGAAGATAGAGGGGACGGCTCAGAGGTAATTTAGGAAATATTTTTCACAGAGAGGGTTGTGGATGCATGGAACGGCCTTCTGGAGGAGGTCGTGGAGTCAAAAACAGTGGTGGAATTCAAGCATGCATGGGACAGTCATAAGGCAATTCTGGGGGTAGAAAGAAGTAGGCTGCTGGTTAACTAGGATCTGCAGCTTATCCAGTAGGCAGGGAAATGGGCATACTGGGTGGGCCAAGCGGTCCTTATCTGCCATCAAATTCTATGTTTCTATGTTTCTATCCCTCTGTACAGACAGTTGGTGAGTCCCCATCTGGAGTACTGCATGCGGTTCTGGAGACCCCATCTCCACAAAGACATAGGCAGGGTGGAGGCTGTCCAGAGGAGGGCAACCAACATGGTGCAGGGTCTGCACCAGAAGACATATGAAGAGAGACTAAAGGAACTTAATATGTATACCCTCGAGGAAAGTGGGGGACAGGAAGGAAACTTTCAAGTACCTTAAGTGAATCAACAAAGTCCAAGAGGCTTGCATCTTTCAGAAAAAGAGATGTGCAAGAACAAGGGGACACAATTTAAAGACAGAGGGGAGGACAGCTCAGAGGTAACGTGAAGAAGTATTTTTTCATGCAGAGGGTTGTAGATGCATGGAGCAGCCTTCCTGAGAAGGTTGTGGAGTCAAAAACAGTGGGGGATTTCAAGAATGCATGGGACAGACATAAGGCAGTTCTAGTGGAAGGTAAGAGGAAGTAGGCTGTTGGTTAACTAGGATCTGCAGCCTATCAATTAGGTAGGGAAATGGGCAGACTAGGTGTGTCAAGCGGTCCTTATCTGCCATCAGATTCTATGTTTCTATGTATTGGGACACTATCAGCAGAACAGAGGGTAACCAACGAGTTGCCCCAGGGCTCCGTACTGGGACCTCTGCTTTTCAATATATTCATAGCAGACATAGCAGGGGATCTTGAGGGGAAGGTGTGTCTGTTCACAGATGACACCAAAATAAGCAACCAGGTAGACTCCACAGCAGGGTAACTAAAAATGGAGACAGACCTAAAGAAGCTGGAGGAGTGGTCTGCAGCATGGCAGCTGAACTTTAACACCAAAAAGTGCAAAGTCATGCACATAGGGAGGGGAAATCCAAAAAAGGAGTACTTCTTGGGAGAGTAAAACTAGCAACAACCAGTCAAGAATGGGAGCTAGGGGGTCATTATAACAGATGACCTAAAAGTAAGTAGACAATGCCAGAAGGCAGCACTCAAGGTCAGTGGCATGCTGGGGTGCATAGTCAGGGGAATCACATGCTGGAGGAGGGAGGTCGTACTGCCACTGTATAGGGCACTGGTCAGTCCTCACCTGGAGTATTGTGTCCAGTTCTGGAGACTACACCTCAGAAGGGACATAGAATGGAGATGGTACAAATGAGGGCAACAGAAATGATACTTGGAATACACACAATTCCATATGAGGACAGGCTGAATGAATTAAACATGTACTCTCTGGAACAAAAGAGAGCGAGGAGGGACATGATCAAGACCTTCAAGTACATCAAGGGGTTAAATGAGGTCCAGGTTCAGAAACTATTCAAGGCCAATGAGGGCAACAGAACATGGGGTCATGATTTTAAACTAAAGGGGGGCAAATTCAGGACCAACATTAGAAAGTTATTCACAGAGATGGTGGTGGATGCCTGGAATAGCCTGCCATTGGAGGTCATGGAGGCCAAAACAGTAGTGGGGTTCAAGAATGCATGGGGTAGGCAGAAGTATATTATACAAATAAGGGGGTGGCGGGGGGGTAGAAAGTAAACCATGGGCAGACTAGGTGGACCTCGGGGTCTCTTTCTGCTGTCACATTCTATGTTTCTATGTTTTTAAGTTGTGGACCACCTGCATTACACAGATTGCTCCCTGTGACATAGCCATGAAACTCTATAGAAGTCCCTACCAAGGTAACTTATTAACATTTCCATTCATGTTGTTCACATTCAGAGTTTTCTTATACTGTACTTAATGCTCTGGAAGCTTAATATTAATGATTTGTGTCTTAACTAGTATATTTCAGATCCTTTCCAGTTCTATGCAATCAGATTCATGATATATGTATCTGTAATATAGAGAGGATATGACACGGCCTGACTGAAGATATCATCTTAATTGGCCTCAAGTGAAGATAAATATATCTTCAGTCACGACATGTTATGTTCTATTTATACAGTACATGTTCAGGTGATTTTGAGATAGAAAAAGTCTGCCAACTCCACCCAGCAACAGCCCCTAAATGGACTGCCAATATACAAGGTCACCCAGTCACAGCCTCTACGTGGACTGTCATCCCAGACAAACATGGACATGATAGCTGATCAGAAAAAACAGGGTCGGGGCACCTGGGATCACACACAGGCTGAAGGGTGGCAGTACAATAAACATTTCTATTAAAATCCTGTGTCTGTGTCTTTATTTCTAGCAAACATTACTACTTAGGGCAGTTTATAGACAGATAAAACAATTCAGGTTATCAGATTACATAAAATTGTAGGGGCACTGTCACTTTGTGGCCATCTTAAGCTGGCACACAGATACTGGCAGAGGGACAGTGTCATCATGGGGGCCCAAAAAGCATCGCAATAAAACAATTATGTACATTTATTTACAAGTAGTTCACTTTTGAGGGTGCATTGCCCTTTTAAACCTGACCTCTGGTGCAGGCCACTTGAATTCAGATGTCAGGCATTAATCCACACTAAGGTATACAGTTCCTTACTTACAGTTCTTTGCTCTACAGATTCTTACATTTATTCTGCCCCTTTTAAGCCATTCCTGTAAGCAGTAATAAATATTCATTTAGCCATTATATAGTTCCTGCCCCCTTTTAGACTGCAGAGGCCTGTCATTTCCCCCTTAACTCTGGGAAGTCTGCCATTGCCCCTTTAAAAAAAACATTGTAAAGCATTAGAGTCTAATCTCACTGATGGTGTAGTGGTGCTTGAGTCAGGAGGGGCAGGAGATAAACTCAGTGAATGGAAATGGGTTTACTGGGTGCAAAGCACCAAAGAGGATAAGCAACGTACTACTGGATATACTGTAACTTGGTACTCTTTATCTCTATAGCAATTCTTATGCTCTATTCCTATACTCTAAGATTGTCTTATTACACTAAACTCTATAATAATCCTTATTCTGTATTCATACAGTGGCGTGAAAAAGTATTTGCCCCCTTCCTGATTTTCTCTATTATTGCATATTTGTCACACTGGATGTTTTCAGGTCCTTAGACAAAATATAATATTAGATAAAGGGAACCTGAGTGGACAAATAACACTTTTTTTTTTTTACTTATTTCATTTATTTAATGAAAAAAGTTAACCAACACCAACTGGCACTGTGTGAAAAAGTAATTGCCCCCTAGTTAAATCAACCCAATTAAAGGGATAATTAGAGTCAGCTGATTGAACACAGCCAGGCTTGATTACAGCCAGCCCTGCTCAATATAAACCTCACTTATTTTGGTCCTTACCATCAGAGTCACATTGCCAGCACAAAGATTCAACAAGCACATTATGCCATGATCAAAGGAAGTTCCTGAAAAGATCAGAAAAACATTTTGTTGCCCTCTATCAGTCTGGAAAGGGTTACATAGCTATTTCTAAGGCTCTGGGACTCCATTGAACCACAGTGAGGCCATAATCTCAAATGGAGAACACTTGGAACAGTAGTGAACCTTCCAGGAGGCGGCCTGCAAAATTACTCCAAAGGCGCAGTGTAAAATCATCCAAGAGTCTCAAAGGATCCTAAAACAACATCCAAGAACTGCAGGCTTCTCTTGCCTCAGCTAAGGTCAGTGTTCATGACTCCACAATCAGAAAGAGACTGGGCAAAAATGGGCTTCATGTGAGAGTAGCAAGGCGGAAACCACTGCTAACCAAGAAGAACATAAATGATCGTCTCTCATTTGCCAAAAGCACCTGGATGATCCACAAGCCTTTTGGGAAAATGTTCTATGGACAGATGAGTCCAAAGTGGAACTTTTTGGACAACATGGATCCCATAATGTCTTGCGTAAAGCAAACACAGCATTCCACAATAAGAACACCATACCAACAGTCAAACATGGTGGTGGTAGTGTGATGGTGTGGGGATGCTTTGCTGCCTAAGGACCTGGATGACTTGCCATAATTAAAGGAACCATGAATTCTGCTCTGTACCAGAAAATTCTTAAGGAGAATGTCCAGTCATCCTTCCGTCAGCTGAAGCTGAAGCGTAGTTGGGTCATGCAGCAAGACAATGATCCAAAACACAAAAGCAAGTCCACATCAGAATGGCTAAAAGAAGTAAAATTAAAGTTTGGAGTGGCCTAGTCAAAGTCAGACTTAAACCCAATAGAGATGCTGTGGGACCTGAAACGAGCAGTTCATGCTCAAAACCTACCAAATGTTACTGAATTAAAGCAGTTCTGCGAGGAAGAGTGGTTAAATTCCTCCACACCGATGTGAAAGACTGATATTGAATTATAGGAAGTGTTTGGTTGCAGTCATTGCAGCTAAATGTGGCGTAACCAGTTATTAAGTGTAAGGGGCAATTACTTTTCACAGTGGCCAATTGGTGTTGGTTAACTTTTTTTCATTAAATAAGTGAAATAAAAAAAAAAAACAAGTGTTATTTGTTCACTCAGGTTCCCTTTATCTAATATTACATTTTGTCTAAAGACCTGAAAACATCCAGTGTGACAAATATGCAATAATTGAGAAAATCAGGAAGGGGGCAAATACTTTTTCACGCCACTGTATGCTCTATGATTTGTATTACTCTAAACTCTATAATAATCCTTATTTTCTATTCGTATTCTCTACAATTGTCTTATTACTCTAAACTCTATAATAATGTCAAGCAGAGACCAAAAGAGCATAGAGTCCTTCACAGGTCAAGAGTGGTGGCCACCAGTACACTTTGTTGGCCTGCTTTGGTTGAATTGGAAGAAGTGAAAGGTGAAGAACTAGAACAAACAAGAACCAAAGCAATGGTAAGCCTCCTGGCTGAATAGGGCTCCAGGGGAACTGAGCAGTTGAGAAACTGAAGCATACTATGCAAAGCAGATGTAGGAACTCCTGGCCAGTGGAGAACCCCAGGGAAATGAGACATGGATGCAGACAACTGATTGAGGACTTCTAGGCTGAAGCTGGACACCAGGAAAACTCAGGATGCAGACAACTGGGATGAAGCTGGACCCCAGGAAAACTCAGGATGTAGACAACTGGGATGAAGCTGGACCGTAGGAAAATTAGAATGCAGACAACTGGGCCAAAGCTGTACCCCAGGAAAATGAGACAGGATGCAGAAAACTTATTGAAGACTCCTGGGCCAAAACTGGACCCCAGGAAAACTGAGGGTACAGACAACTAATTGAAGACTCCTGGGCTGAAGTTGGATCCCAGGGAAATGAGACATTGATGCAGACAACTGATTGAAGACTTCTGGGTTCTTGCATCCAAAGCCCAACCCCCCTTTCTACGACTGATCCCTACCTGTGAACCAGGGCAGTTTCCTGCACTACGTAAAAACTGTTAGGGAGGGGAATGGCCTGCAGCTCTGGACATGGAACAGGTGACAGGGAGCTATCTGTGCTATACCTGTGCTGGTGACCAGCCCCAACTTTTCGGAAGAAGGAAGATGGTATCAGTCTCTAACTGGTCACTGCTATCAACAGTCTATAAATGGAATGATAATCTGGTGAAGAAAATTAGCATTAGGCTAAAGAATTCTCAGATGAGCTGGCAGTTCAGTGGCATGCAAGGTAGTTCTTGAAAGGAAAAGCAAGTGCAGGGTTAATCCAATTGTAACCCCCCTGCAAATGGGGGTTCCCAAAAGACTTCCAGGAGCTTGCTTGAATGCTCCAAGCCTGAATGGTGTTTGGCGTTTAAGCCATTTATCAGAGAGTGTTTTTAGAACCTCTGGTACTGTCTCTTTAAGAGCTGTCTGCTTGCAGACATAATTAGTTTGTATGGGGGACTGTGTGTTTCTTTGATTGAGTACCACTCAAGCTGCTGCAATTCACTCCATTTTGCAGTCACTAGGGTGCAAAGGGAACCTATCTGAAAGATGTAACTGTTTGCTAGAAATTATTTAGGTGATAATGAAATTACAGTTTGTCTAACCTGCTTTCTTTTGCAGTCAGAACGTGTCTGCTAGTTCCCCATTCTGGTTTTGAACTGCTGAACTGGACCAATCAGTGTGGGGTAAGCTAGCTCTAAAATGGTGCCTTGGACGAATCAGAACTTGGACTCATAATCTGAGCCAGCCACAAGAGGATTGTATGGGCAGTGACTCTGGGAGATGTAGTTTAGACTTCAGTGCCTTTTTGGACCAACAGCAGCAGTCTATTGTGAGTGACAGCCAATCCAGTCAAGAACTGGGAGGAACTCAAAGGAAGTGCCCGGTTTTGTCGGTTGGAGTTTCAGTTGAGCTTTGGCAGTGAAGGAAGGAGCCCTGTGCTTTTTCAGTGTGCAGTTTTAGTCAAAAAACGTGTGTAAGGCCCAGAGTTCCGGTCTGCAGCTTGTGTAACAGCTTGTTAGGACTGAATCCGTCCTGTGAAAAGAATCAAAGGATCTCTGAAGAGTAGAAACCAGGCTCACCCTGTAGAAGACTGGAGAAATTGTTGAATTGCACTCGGTCTGTCAGGAACTGAATCTGATGTGTGTTCTCGGGTATTGTGCAGTAATTGCGATCGGGATAGAGAAGCAGCCTGCCTGGTATAGTACTTTCTTTTTTACCATATAAATGTGTGAAGAGTTCTTGGAGCTCAAAAGTAGCCTGCTGATATTGAAGGACCCTATCTTATTTGGAGGTCGTGAGTACTAATTCAGGTTGCTCCTGTTGAATTGCCACATTAAATCCAAATGGAATTACTGTACTGCTGACTGTTTAATTTTCCTTTTCTCTGTGTGAAAGGGCCCCTACCAGCTGCCACGGTTTGGACTAGCCACTAGGGCTTGGGTACCCAGGGACAGTAACTGATAGGGATAGGCCTGTGCACAGAGCCATAAATGAATTATTAGAGTGATAAGCTAATTAACCTGATTCCCCCTGTCCTTGTTATATCCCCTAAATAAATCAGAGCTGCTTGTTTCAGCAAAGTTATACTGCCTGGGTATTTGTCTATGTTAAAGTACTGTACTGTGATTGTTGCACTGTATCTCATTTCACAGGAGGTCCCAGTGCGGAACCAGACCTGGGGGTAAGTGTATACTGTGAAGGTAATTCTGATATATTGTGTGGGCCACTAGTGGGAAGAAAGGGGGTGCAGTGTCCCAGGGGCTGTGACCAAGTTAGTTTAACTATTGCAAACCCTGACCTCTGGGTGGAGGCACCGCCATTGGATCCAGGCCCCTCAACCTGTTGGTGGCAAATCAGGCGGGGTAGTAGCCCCTGGGATAGCGCCATCTAGGGGTTACATCTTGGAGGCTCACCGCTGGGATTGTGTGTCCTCTAGTGGCCATATTCTGAACCACTGTTAAGAAAAAATGGGTACCCGACAGAAGTGGCTGTGCACCGGCTGGTGGAGTGGTGTACTGAGGAGAGATCGACCCCAAAATGCTATGCTTATCCTGGACATCCCCTGGGTATCAATCCGGACACTGTGCAGAGTACTTTCCAAGGTGGAAGGTTTACAAAACCCTGTGGTGGTGGGTGGCATGCTAATCTGCTCACCCACACTTTCCTGGCCCTAGTAGAGTTTAAGGATCCCATAGATAGCTCCAAAGTGCCACAGACCATTACCCCAGAGGGAGCCCTCACTGCTTGGAGAGTGATAACTAAGGACAGTAAAGACCCGGGGGGGAATCAGCCCCCACCACTATCTGAAACTTTTGAGGAGAAATTTGCTGAATGGTTGCTGGGAGAAGGGAAAACTGTGGAGGACTTGAAGAAACTATTCTTGCCACCTGGGGGTGTTCCTCCCCCAACACCCTCTCCTGCTCCAGTGCCCGTAATGGTGGCTGAACCAATGCAGACTCCTATTTCTGCACCTGCCATAAGTCACGACTCTTACGAAGGTTGAGGATCTTCTCTGGCACCCTCCCACCCCCAAGGGAGGATGACTGGGAGACCTGGATAGACTATGTTGCCCCAAGTGCTAGAATGGCAATGCTCGGAGAAAGGCGAAAGAGGGTTAGTGAGAACCTCCGAGGTCCTGCCCTGGCTACCATCCATGCTAAACGGGCCAGTAACCCTGAGCGACTGCACAGGCCTATCTTGAGGCCTTGGAGAATGTGTAGGAGCCCAGATTCTGATGAGGACCTATGGTGGAGAGTAAGAAATGCACAACAGTACCAAGGAGTTGTTGTCTGTGTATGTCTCGGCTGGAAAAATTGTTGCAAGAATGCCTCAGAAAGGTGGTTTGCTGCGATTGAACTGGACGAACCAGACTGGACAGAATCCTTAAGTCTGCCCCTTCTCAGAACTGCTGTTGCTTCAGTTCGCCTGGCAAATCGACTGGAATCCCCACCCTCCTATGATGAGTTAATGAGAGAAATTGAGAGTTGAGAAAAGGCGACCTCGGGAGGTACCTGCACCAACAGCTGTGGCTACGACCCAGTGACTGAGGGTGACCCATCAAGTGAAGTTCAGGGGCAGAGGTTGACAGTCAATGGGTGCTCTGACAAGGAAAAAGATATGCCACAATGGGCGAACTGTTGAGAGAGTCCGAGAATTCAAAAACAGTCCCTTTATGAAGGCCACGCCTGCAAATGCAGACCCTGACCTATATCGACTGCATCTGCTATGGGGTGGGGTACCCACCCATGTATCTCCTGCTGATAACAGCTCCGAACTCGATTCCTTGACCATGGAAGTGGAGAAACTGACGAGATGTCTCCAAATGCTTATCACGCCGCAGACAGAGATGGCACCAAGGTTTCCAGTTAGTAATACCCCGCCCTGGCTCCCAGTGTGGCGCCTCGGCCAGCTCAAACTCCAGAAAGTATGTTTTGCTATAATTGTGGAAAGATGGGCACATGAAAAGGAATCCAGTCCCAAAAGACACTGACAAAGTTGCATATAGGCTACAAGGAGAGCTTCGGAGAACAAATCAGTGGTTAAGAGGTGCGCGAAATGATCCCAGTGAGGGCACCAAAATGCTAATTCACGTCCTTTTGTGGCAAGGTCAGTTGCCCAGGCCCCCTACCGCCTCTCAGACTGGTCCAGAATAGTGGGTCCCTCCATGGAGACCACTGTAAAGGTGAATGGAGTGTCTACAAGAGCTGTATTAGACAGTGGCTCCCAAGTGACAATTATGTTCCAGGATTGGTATCAGAAGCATTTGTCAGACGTACCCTTACAACCATTAGAAGGACTGCATGTATGGGGGTTAAGTGAGAAGGCCTACCCCTATTCCGGGTATATCCGAATTTGGCTGTCTTTCCCCACCTCCGTGGCTGGAGTGGCCGAACAAGTAGAGACCCTAGCCTTAGTGTGTCCCCCACTGGACTGTATGATGGTGTCCCTTTGTTGATTGGAACAAATGCTCATATGTTCGGAAGGCTGGCACAGTTGTGTTATGAAAAACAGGGGTCAAAGACTAGTAGAGCTTTAAGAGTTCCGGCTTTAATTAAGAAGGCCTATGAGGCACAGAGAGATGCTGAAAAAACAGAACCAGAGGAACCGGTCGGAATTGTATGGAAGAAGGATCCTGAGTCTCTGATCCTGGCGCCAAATGCCCAGTGTACCTTACAGGGAGAGGTCCGTATCAGAAAGGATGTTAAGAATAAAATATTAATGTTGGATGCACCAGGCGATGGAAAATTGCCAGAGGGACTGCTGGTCAAGCCTAGTATTTTGCCGCTAGAGCCCATGCTTATGCCAGAAGGGTAATGGTCCAAGTTCATAATGTGTCTGAAAGAGACATTCGAGTAAACAGAGGTTGCATCCTGGCTAATGTGCATTGTGCAGACACTGCAGTGCTACCCAGCAGCAAGAGTTCAAGGAAGAATGACAGAGTAACGCCTGACTTGTTTGATTTCGCGACTCCCGCTGCCAGCTGAATGGAAAGTGAGGATCAGTGAGAAGCTTGCCCAGAGACCAGGTGTTTTCTTTAAAGGAATGGGATGTAGGATGCGTGCAAGGAGCTGAGCACAATATCCGGCTGCATGACGAAAGACCATTTCGTGAGAGGTCTCGCGCCTGGCACCTGCTGACATAGATGATGTGAGACGGCATCTGCAAGAGATGTTAGCTGCTGGTGTAATACAAGAATCCAGAAGCCCTTATGCTTCCCCATTGTGGTAGTGAGGAAAAAGAATGGAACAGTAAGGATGTGTGTGGATTATGCACCTTAAACGTGGACTATCCTGATCAGTACACAATGCCCGCATTCAGGATGCTTTGGACTGCCTAAGCGGGAGCAAGTGGTTCTCTGTGCTGGATCTCCGCAGTGGGTACTACCAGATCCCGATGGCCCCAGAGGACCGTGAGAAGGCGCCTTTATCTGTCCGCTTGGCTTCTATGAATTCATGAGGATGCCTCAAGGATTTCAGGTGCCCCAGCCACTTTTCAGCGATTGATGGGCGTGCAGTGGGGACATGAACTTAGAGTGCCTGGTATACCTAGATGATGTTATTGTGTTTGGCAGCTCACTGGAGGAACATGAGAGCAGATTATTTAAGGTATTGGACCGACTGGAGGACTTTGGCCTTAAACTGTCCATTGATAAGTGTCAATTCTTTCAAACATCAGTAAAGTATGTAGGACACATAGTATCCACCGAGGGAATAGAGACCGACCCAAGTAAAGTTGAGGCCTTGACCACCTGGCCACAGCCCAAAAATCTAAAGAACTGCAAAGATTCCTGGGATTCTGTGGTTATATCGGCGCTTCATCAAGGACTATTCAAGAGTGATCCGCCCTTTACTTAACCTTACTCAAGGGTATCCCCAACCCACAAAAATACCAAAAGTCAAGCGTCCTCAAGACTGAAAGAGTGTATTTTCATCCAGTGAAGTATTTGGGGCCCGCTGGACTCCTGATTATGAGACTGCTTTTCATGAGATCATATATCAACACCATGCTCCAGTGCTGGCCTATGCCATCCAAGAAAACCTTCGTCCTGCACACTGATGCTAGCTTGCAAGGGTTGGGGGCTGTGTTGTACCAAACCACGAGAATGGCCTGAGACCAGTGGCCTTTGCCAGTAGAAGCCTGACCCCATCCGAAAGAACTATCCTGTACATAAGTTAGAGTTCCTAGCTTTGAAGTGGGCTATTGACCAATTCCATGAGTACTTGTATGGGGCTAAAATACTAGTAAAACTGACAATAATCCTTTGACCTATGTGCAGACCTCAGCTAAGTTGGATGCCACTGGCCATAGGTGGCTTTCTGCATTATCTACATATGACTATGCTCCGAATACCGAGCAGGTCTGAACCACATAGATGCTGATGCTCTCTCCCGGAGGCCTGTTCCCCAGAATGATTGGGTCCGATTGGCAGAACCTGACATTCGGGCACTCTGCCGAAGTTTGACAGGGAGGAACAAATGTCCGCAGGCATGCAGTGGACTGCATGGTGGATTGCTTGGGACCCTCTGAGAATTGCATACCTGCTGCTTGTGCCACTTTTCTGCAATAGACATTGGTGCACTGCCTCAGCTGGACAATGACAGTATTCGCGGGCTCAATCCACGATCCCATGATCAAAGCAGCTTTAGAAGCCCTCTATGCAGGAAAAGATGTGTCAAATTCGCTCCACTGATTTGAGAACTGCACTGTTATACAAAGAAGGTCCTAAGTTGAAACTGATCAATAAACTGTTATACAGAGAAACAGTAGACAGAGGGGGACAAGTAGACAAACAACAACTAGTGCTGCCCACTGCCTTTCGAGACTCAGTACTGAGGTCCTTGCACAACCACATGGGGCACCTTGGTATAGACAGAACACTTGACTTGGTGAGATCCAGATTCTATTGGCCTAAGATGGGGGCTGATGTGGAGCAACACATTCGAACTTGTAGTCGCTGCTTACAGAGGAAAGCTTTGCCCCAGAGGGCTGCCCCCCTTGTTAACATCACCACCAGTGCACCCATGGAGCTGGTCTGTATTGATTTTCTGAGTTTGGAGTCAGATCAAAGAAATATCAGTAATGTGCTGGTGGTCACTGACCATTTCACGAGATATGCCCAAGCTTTCCCACCAAAGACCAGAAAGCATCCACTGTGGCCAAAGTACCTTGTAGAAAACTTTTTGTTCACTATGGGGCTCCACAAAGAATCCATTCTGATCAAGGGAGAGACTTTGAGAGTCGTCTGATCAAAGAGATGCTTTCTCTGTGGAGTCGAAAGTCAGAACCACTCCTTACCACCCCCAGGGGACCCACAGCCTGAGCGTTTCAACCGCACTTTGCTAGATATGCTAGGCACCCTGCACCAAAGGACAAGCCTAGATGGAGCCAACAAATTAGCACCCTGGTACATGCTTATAACTGCACCAAAGTGATGCCACTGGATTCTCCCCTACCGCCTGATGTTTGGAAGAGAAGCTCGACTACCAGTAGATGTGTGTTTTGGGTCTCTCCTGATGGGGTTCAAGCTGACAACTATTTACAGTATGTGCAAAAGTTAAAGGCCCAGCTAACTCATGCGTACTCAACTGGCTCAAACCATGGCTGCCAAAAGAAATCTGGCCAACAAAGAAAGGTATGATAAAAGGTGAAAGCACAGGAACTCCAGGAGGGAGATCGATGTGCTAAGAAATCTGGGACTGCATGGCAAGCACAAGATTGCTGACAGATGGCACCATCTCCCTCACATTGTAGTGGGCAAACTAGATGATCTGCCAGTGTACAAAGTAAGGCCTGAGAATAATTCAAAGATGTAAAAACAATGCATAGAAATCATTTACTGCCCATTGGACAAATCTTAATTGAGTCTGAGCCCTAGAAGATGCCCCTCTGGACCAGTGACTAGAGCTGCTGCTAAGAAAAGATCAAGAAAGTCTGCACCTACAGAAGCAAAGTTAAAGTGTTCCCTCCACAAGTCCCAGTTGAGCATGACTGTCAGTCCATATCGGAAGAAAGTGAGAGTGACTTTGAATACTATCCTTCTTACGAACTGAGTCAATTGTTTGGGGCAATCCCTAGTCAATACTGGAGATGAAGCTGGGCCTTCTGGACTGTCTAAGCCCCAGCTTCATCCCTGAGCCAATGCTCCCAGAAAGTGAAGTGCAAAGCATCAGATCAGATGAAATGGAATCATTGTGCATGGTTGAACTGTTTGAGCTTTCAGGGAGGAAAATGATGGATTGGGGCAGACTGGTGATACACCAGAACAAGAAGAGTATTTTGAGTGCCCTGACAGTCCACTGCCAGTGTCCGAAAGCTCTCCATGCGAGCCAAATGTTGTGGACTCAGAAACTGTAACTCCTGGAGCTGAAAGTGCCCCAAGTTCTAGCCTCTCTACCCCATGGAGACTCCCTGACAAGTGAGGACAATGCTGAAAATGAGGCTCAGAGTGCAGAGACTGTAACAGTTCCCCTAGAAAGACTGGTCGAGCTGTAAAGCCTGTGGTGCACCTCAGTTATGATTCCCTTGGGAGGCCTGTGGACTTGCCTCTCAATGTTGTCCATAAAGGAGTATGTGTCCCGAGCTCATTGCCCAAACTGAGCGTCAGTGCTAACTCAAGTTACTTGTGTTGCCCTCTAAGTATGGTGCCCTTGCCCGTCCAGCCCCAAGGTAACTGATAGGAAGGGCCCCTCTCTTCAGGTTTCATGTACAAGAGGTAATACTTGAGTTATGGTACAATGTGTATGTAATACTGTGTAAAGTGACGTACTGCAATGTTTCAGAAATGTGTTCTTGGTAAAATGATATATTGACTGATGATTACATATGCGAGCCTAATGCAAATGTATATGGTTGCAGTTGAAACTTATGAGGTACTTGCTGCGGACGTCAAGCTTTCCCAAACCAGGAAGGGTGTAACCCCTGCAAATGGGGTTCCCAAAAGACTTCCAGGAGCTTGCTTGAATGCTCCAAGCCTGAATGGTGTTTGGCGCTTAAGCCATTTATCAGTGAGTGTTTTAGAACCTCTGGTACTGTCTCTTTAAGAGCTGTCTGCTTGCAGACATAATTAGTTGTATGGGGACTGTGTGTTTCTTTGATTGAGTACCACTCAAGCTGCTGCCAATTCACTCCATTTTGCAGTCACTAGGAGTGCAAAGGAACCTATCTGAAAGATGTAACTGTTTGCCAGAAATCATTTAGAGTATAATGAAATTACAGTTTGTCTAACCTACTTTCTTTGCAGTCAGAACTGTGTCTGCCTAGTTCCCCATTCTGGTTTTGAACTGCTGAACTGGACCAATCAGTGTGGGGTAAGCTAGCTCTAAAATGGTGCCTTGGGACGAATCAGAACTTGGACTCATAATCTGAGCCAGCCACAAGAGGATTGTATGGGCAGTGACTCTGGGAGATGTAGTTTAGACTTCAGTGCCTTTTTGGACCAACAGCAGCAGTCTATTGTGGTGACAGCCAATCCAGTCAAGAACTGGGAGGAACTCAAAGGAAGTGCCGGTTTTGTCGGTTGGAGTTTCAGTTGAGCTTTGGCAGTGAAGAAGGAAGGAGCCCTGTGCTTTTTCAGTGTGCAGTTTTAGTCAAAAAGCGTGTGTAAGGCCCAGAGTTCCGGTCTGCAGCTTGTGTAACTGCTTGTTAGGACTGAATCGTCCTGTGAAAAGAATCAAAGGATCTCTGAAGAGTAGAAACCAGGCTCACCCTGTAGAAGACTGGAGAATTGCTGAATTGCACTCGGTCTGTCAGGAACTGAATCTGCTGTGTGTTCTCCCGGGTATTGTGCAGTAATTGCGATCGGGATACAGAAGCAGCCTGCCTGGTATATTTCTTTTTTTACCATATAAATGTGAAGAGTCTCTTGGAGCTCAAGAGTAGCCCTGCTGATATTGAAGGACCCTATCTTATTTGGAGGTCGTGAGTACTAATTCAGGGTTGCTCCCTGTTGAATTGCCACATTAAATCCAAATGGAATTACTGTACTGCTGACTGTTTAATTTTCCTTTTCTCTGTGTGAAAGGGCCCCTACCAGCTGCCACGGTTTGGACTAGCCACTAGGGCTTGGGTACCCAGGGACAGTAACTGATAGGGATAGGCCTGTGCACAGAGCCATAAGTAGATTATTAGAGTGATAAGCTAATTAACCTGATTCCCCTGTCCTTGTTATATCCCCTAAATAAATCAGAGCTGCTTGTTTCAGCAAAGTTATACTGCCTGAGGTATTTGTCTATGTTAAAGTACTGTACTGTGATTGTTGCACTGTATCTCATTTCACAGGAGGTCCCAGTGCCAGAACCAGTCCTGGGGGTAAGTGTATACTGTGAAGGTAATTCTGATATATTGTGTGGGCCACTAGTGGGAAGAAAGGGGGGTTGCAGTGTCCCAGAGGGCTGTGACCAAGTTAGTTTAACTATTGCAAACCCTGACCTCTGGGTGGAGGCACCCGCCATTGGATCCAGGCCCCTCAACCTGTTAGTGGCAAATCAGGCAGGGGTAGTAGCCCCTGGGATAGCACCATCTAGGGGTTACACAATAGTCTCTAGGAATAATCCAGCAAATACGAGCAGACAGGGCACTTTGATATCTGCAGAGTCAATGCAGAGTTAATCCAACAGTTTCTTGGGATAAAGACAGCTTGAGCAGGAGAAGGCAGTTATACTATAAAAGTCAGGGACTGTCTCTGTACATGCAGTTTCAATCTCTATAAAATGTTTCACCTTCTTCAAAAATCACAGTATCCCACAGAAATATTTTCCCAGGCAGGAACTTTAGAAGGGAGATGCACTGAGGAAACCTGCCAAATGCTAGGGGCTACCTATGTGGGGACCCTGGGGTATAACCCCCCTCCCACAGGTATTTAGCTCTGAAGGCACCTAATGGGAGGATTACCCTAAGGCTGAGGGTGATCTGACTAGCTAAAATGCTGAGGGTCCCTTCCTGACTGTTCCTCCCTGAACTAGGGTCTATGGAGAAGTTACAGGGGTTACTAGCCCTTGGGCATGGATGTTGGCTACTAAGCTGCTGGGGTGGCTAACTGCCTGGCCTACTCCCCTTCCCTTGCAGCTGGCTACCGCTAAGAACAGAGTGCACTTCTAAGCAACAGGATAGCACTCTTTAAATATTTGCTTGGCTTGTTTACTGGTGGCCACTTAGCTATTGGCCATTTTACTCCTCTTTGGGGCACTAATCCTTATCTGGGGCTGGTGTCCCCTAACTGGACCACCCAGAACTGGATAAACTGAGAATAATGTGGAAAAGACACTGAGGAAACCACATCGGTCTACCTGGTCCCTAACCTACTGGCCCACCTGGCTAATGTAGCTACCATGTTATCTGAGGTCCTCTTTACCTTGATTGGCCCTTTATTTAATAAAATGAATAACCTGTAACTTTTGGGCTAACTAGCCCTGTCTGGTAGCCCACCTGGCTAACTGACCTACAGTGTAGGGACTTTGCCCTGCCTCTGGCTACAGCTTCCTCCTTGGCTTTATTTGTTTAAATAAATAAATTCTGTTCTGGGCCATCTTGCCCTAGCTCCGCCTCACAGGAGCTTAATTTAAATAAATCCCCAACCTTCTCCTCTTGCTGGAGCTAATTTAAATAAATTAAATATTCAAATATGCCCCCCCCCTCGGGCAGTCCCTTCTCTAAGGGGCCTTTCCTGCCCCACTCATGGCTGTCCCTCTGAGCACACTTCAGCACAAAATAAACTTTTTGTAGCATTTATTTAAAAGTTCTGGCAGTTAGTACCTGCCAGATGGTGCTGCCACTAACTCATCACCCCGACCTGGGGGGAAGCTGCTGGAGGAAGAAGGAGCTTGAGGAGGGAGATGTTGCTGCTGTGGCTGGTGCTGGCTCTGAAGTGGGCAGGCAGTAGGAGGGTGACTAAGGGGGCCTTGTTGCTTGGCCCAACACTCCTCATTGCGGATGCAGCCCGAATTGTTGGCACCACCAACGAGGGACAAAATTAAACTTTTTATTTATTTTAAAATAAAACAGGGCTATTTTGAGCCCATTTGCGGTTGGCTGCTGCAGTTCCATTCTCAGGAACCCACCAGACAAGTGAAGGACCACTGCCACTGTCACACAGGAACCACCGGAGTGTTACAGGGATGAGAGGAGGACTGCAGGTACAATTTACCAGTACCTTTTACCTCCCTGCATCCTCTCTCTCTCTCTCTCTGCTGTAAAAAAATACTTTTCTTTGTGTTGAGGTGCCTGACAGCCCTCTCCCAACTGTCATGGCTGCTGGCCACACCCCCCATTACTGGCCACAGAGAAGCCCTCCCTGGCGTTTGGGACGCTGAGTCCCTAGCCATCCGGGAGGCAAGCAGCTGCCCAGCATGAGGATGGCACTACCTTGTGGTAAGGCTGTGCGGGCTGCAGGGAAGCAAAGAAAGAGAGAATAAAACAAAACTGCAGTTTAACTTTTTACAGGGGCTCCTGCACTAAAGTTGCCCCCCACACCAGGGCTGTGACCACGGGGGCGCAATGGCCACAATTGCATTAGGACCCCGATTATCAAGGGGCCCACAGTTGCTGGCACTGGCACTGATTTTTTTTTTTGTCATTGAGGTGCTTGCACTGAAAGCCATCCTGCACTTCCTGCCTATTTTCGACTCACGTTGCTGCCTCCTGTCATCATGACCCCCCCCTTGCAGCAAGTGTTATAAGATTAGATTACTTTCCCAATGATCGTTCAGAGACTCCCAACCCGATCTCACCTGTCTGTCTCACCACACCAGTAGCTGCCGGCGCCGCCTGCATCCTGAGTGACCATAGCATCTGCCACCTGGCTTGGTTGGAAGGAACTAAACAACTGGGACCTGTGTGTCGGAGGGAGGGGACTGTGGAATTGCTCTGCAGGGAATAGGCACAGAACTGCAGACAGAAAGCCAGGATTACGTCGTTACGGATGGTTGGTCACACAGGAGGCCCAAGCGCGGTCCATTGGGTTAAACTCCAAAGAAGTTCGTGTTGGTTCCCTTACTTAGAATGTCCTTCGATTCAGGAGAGAGATAAGATTGTAATGCCTGGTGGCCCACCCCGACTGACTGACTAACGTGTAAAGTTATCCTTTCTTGACTACTTGTCGCCAATCGTTTCACTGGTCATGCCCGCTGAGGAATCCTGTGTGTGAGAACCTAAGAGAGGACGATACAGATGCGAGGCACAAGCTCAGCATCAGTGAGGAGGGGACTTGTCAATTGGCAGTCAGGCTGTGTCAAGTCGAGGACGGTGAGTGACTGACAACTACAACTACTTCTTTCCTCAATCCTCACAAATAAAATTATTGTGAGGATGTGATGATTTGTGATTTTCAAAATTTAGACAGAGAGGAGTCACTGTCATGACCAGTCGCTCCTAAGGTACACAGACACTCGCTGACGGCGCGGGGGTCAAGCAGCAGGCTTTTTTTCCTTTCACACCCAAAAAGAACTGACCCCATACACTATAGTAACTGAGTACAATAAAAAAAAAAATTATGTTGAAAATAAATAATAAATACTCTATGTGTTCAAAAAAATTACATCTGTTCCAGTATATATAGCTGCCTTGCTTAATTGGAGATTCTCTCATTATCACTGACCGTCACCTAGGCTGGCAGTGGCTGGTCTTTTATTCCCACACCTGGCTGACCTAAATAGAGTTTTTTTTTACACTATAGTACCAAAATATATGCTCTTGCTCAAGAGAACCTGTGTATTCCATTCCTTCACACCTTTCCATTTATTGGATTTAAATTGCTACATGTTCACTTAAAGGGGCACTGTCAGCTTTTGCCCTCCATTTTTGTAACTTCCAAACATTGTTCCTTTTGGCACACACCTACATCAACTGCAGTGTACAATATCCCCATCAGACTAAAAAAGAAAGAAATGCACCAGATTTCTATATTTTCACTGTTATTATGGTTACCTCGACCCACGCGTCACCGGAAGCCGATCCTGGTACAGTACACGCAGCAGGCACAAGCGTGGTCCCAAAGTGGCATTTTATAAATGCTCCCCCTGTAACTCCTATCATTGCAAACCGTGCCTGGTATAGCAGCATGCAAAACGAGCACCACGAATGTTGTAATTTATTTTTCCCAACCGGAGCCAAAATCCCACGCATGCGCAATGGTGGCATGTTCTTGCTCATGTGTGGGATCTTTCCACATGCTTCTTCCATGCATGCGTGGGATTTCAGCTCTGGTTGAGTAAAGTAAATTACAACATTTGCGGTGCTCGTTTTGCATGCTACTATACCAGACACGGTTTGCAATGGTAGTATTTACAGGGGGGGCATGTTTGTAGAGTGGGCATGTTATAAAATGTCACTTTGGGACTGTGTTCGTGCCTGCTGCGCATTCTGGACCAGGATCTGATTCTGGTGATGCATGACATAACCTCGGGTTGAGGTAAACTATAATAATACTGAAAATATACAAATCTGGTGTATTTTCTTCTTTTTTAGTCCAATGGGGGAATTGTACACTGCAGTTGATGTAGGTGTGTGCCAAAAGGCACAATGTTGGGAAGTTACAAAAACGGAGGGCAAAAGCTGACAGCGCACCTTTAATTTTGACTGCAATGACAGGACTACAGTGTAGTCCTGGCTGTCATTGCAGTCAAAATGAATTAAACATGTAACAGTTATTGGAAAGGTGAAAAATCAGGTTTTGAGCAAAAACGCAGAATATTATTTTGGTACTGTAGTAGAAAAAACTCTGCTCTGTTTGGGTCGGGCGTATATATAATATTCATTCACTGACCTATGCAGCCAGTATAGTGTTATGCTTGTGCAACTGTGTTAGTTTGGTTTTGGACATTCGCACTCTCTATTCCAGAGGAATTACCACCCTGTAGGGGTACGAAGGCAAGGAACTCTCGGAGAGGGTTCCACCCCTAGAGGTGCCATGGGACGATTCCCGTGGCTAAAGGTACCGTAGGAATCCTCCTAAGGAGAGAGTTCTGCCACTGGAGGAGGAGGAGGAGGAGGGGAGGATGGTGGGGCAAAGAAAAAATGCTTCACAGTGAGGCTGAGAGGAACTGCTTATATAGCTCAGGAAGTGCTTGGCCACTGAACTCCAGGCAAGCCTTTCCAAATATGTTTCCCTTTAAATCACTTATTTAATTCCAACTGCAGTCTTCACTGTATGATTTATTTATCAGAAGCCTTTCCACTCCACTTCATGCAGTTTTTACCATGAAATAATACACCTTACATAATGTTCTCTTCACAAAGTGTGGCACCACACTTCACAGAAAGAAAAGTCTTGAAGTGCATGTATTCTTTGCTGGGAAAACATGGAGCTTCAGAGTAACTGTGATTAGACTATGCTGGGGTAAAATAACCAGCTTAACATCCCATGAGCAGGTTTAACAGCACTGTGACACACTGACAAAGATGTGGAGGGAGGCAAGTGGTAGAGGAGCCTGTGAGGACATGGAACAGGGCAGAGAGACCTGTGGGGTTGCTGCATTATGTGGTAGGAGCACAAAACGTTGTTTTTACTCAAAAGTGGTCAGTGTCAGCACAAAGCAGAATGCAGATTGCATAAACTTTCAAAATTACAGGGGAGAAAGTTTGTGCTATTCTGCATTCTGCAGTGTGCTGCAATTGAGTGCTGTTGGAGTAAAAACAACTGTATCATGAACCAGCATTGCAGTATTCCTTTGTGCACACTACTGTTCTTATGCTGGACTGGACTGTCTTCCAAGAAGCCCTGCTGCTGCTGCATCCTGTTGATTGCTGGCACTTCAATCAAGACTGCTCACCGCAGCGCTGCTGTCGTCTCATCATCATGCACATTGATCCTGCCCTTTTTGGACCTAAAACAAACAGCAGGTATGCAGTATTTTGCTTTCTGATTTGCTACTGTGCTCTGTACTGTACAAGACTTAGGAAGGTGAATTATGTACCAGGTAGAGTGCTACAGTGCTAAACTGTCAAGTCGTGAACTAAGGAAAAAGGTGAATAGCGCCCATAGTTAGCAGAGACAAACTCTGTCTCAGTCACCAATATGGAAGCTTCAGTTTGAAGTGCTTTTAATGTACAGGTTACGCACACCTGAGGGTGCAGATCAAAGTGCAGGCATACAATACCACTGAAAGCCACTGGCGTTTGACACTGCCACTGCCATGCTTCTTCAGAGTGATTAGTAACGTTAGCATCTTTCAGTGTTATTGTGCACCTGCATTTTGATCCTAGCAACCTCAGGTGTGTGTAACCTGTGCACTACTATAACATTAAAGAGACTTGAAACTTCCATGTTGGTGAGTCCGAGTTTGTTCTTACTAGCTATAAGCTATGGGTGCCATTCACCTTTTTCCTTAATTCAAGACTGTACAGTACATTTAATATTAATGTTTGGGTCTGTCTTTGCTCATAGAGAAGACTGTGAGGTTGTGAGGGGAGATATGAGGGATGGGGCTGCAGGGGGGTATTATATATGCAGAAACAGATTATATTGTGATTTGTATTGCCATTTGAATTTTCTCACAAAGTACCCCCTGTAGGAACAGCTAGCCTTGTCAGGAAAGGCAGGTGGGGTGGTTGCCAGGTAGTAGGTCATTTTGGGGCAGTGTCTGGCTGAGATGAGTTGGGCTCCATGGTTATAAAATGTATGTTACTGGTCTCAGAAGATGGTTGCTGACTGCTGAGCGTGGGAAATGCTGATCAGGGAATGTCTGTGCTGAGAAAACTGCTTTACAAAATTTTGAATGTTTAGTTTGGGAAGGTTAGGTAGGTGGAGTGTGGAGGGTGGTGAGGTCCATGCTAGGTGGGACTTGTTTAAGGGTGTCTGAATCACTGGGCCAGTTGATAGCACAGTTGCCTGTAGGCTACAAGGTCTCGTCCCACACCAGGCTTGAGCTTGTACCTAAACATGCTGGCACCTGAGTGTAGTATTTGGTGGGGGGGCTGTACTGATGGGGTGTGCCATCCAGGTGGAAGTAAAAGCACACAAGGCATTCTTTGCAGTTGTCCAGGTTGTGTGTGGATGTTGATGTGCATGTGATATGGCCTCCACTACATGTTTAGTCACTTCACTACCAGTCTAGTATTGCTTGTAAAGCACTTTGGGATACACTGTGTATGAAAAACGCTAAATAAATGCTGATCATTCTTCTTATTGATCTTGTTCTTCACACACAAACTGAAAAATAAAAAAAAAGTTGTGCCTGTCTGGGAATGTGGGTGGGGAGAGTGGCAAAGTTCATGTATGCTGAGTGGGGGGCTTGCTTAAATTACTGCCAGTGGACAGGGAAGTTTGGCAGAGGAAGGCAAGGTCTGTGGTGTGGTCATGTGGAGTGGGGAGAGAGGGGAGGGACTTGTTAAAAAAAAAAATGAATTTGTTTGTTGTCTGTCTGGAAAGGTGGTTGTGGGGAGGATGTCAAGGTTCGTGTGTGCTGAGTGGGGGGCTTGTTTAATACACACAAAAAATTGTGCTCGTCTGTGATGGTGGATGGGGCCAAGAGGTGGCAAGGTGTGTGCCAATTAAGTAGGGAGCTTCTTACCAAAAAGAAAAAGAAATGGAGGTCTGGAATGGAAGGAGGGTAAAGGGGCCACTTCGCGTAAGGTTAACAGGATGTGTTTGTCTGGGGAGGTGGAAGGAGGATGGTAGGGTTCAAGCCAAAGCCAAGGCTTGTGTTTAAAAGGAAAAAATTGACTTTTGTCTGTCCACTAGGAGGGTGGGATAGTCAGTGGGGGACTTGTTAAACAAAAAAGTTACTTGCAATGTCTGGGAAGGTAGTTGGAGGGCTGGTCTGGTGAACTCTCATCTTCTCCTGCTGTTCCCAGCCGCATCGGCATCCTGTTGCAGCTTTGGAGGGAGCAGATTGAAATAAGTGGGCATCTGTAAAGGGCCCGGGGGAGTTGGCGACCACATCAGCGGGGGAGCCTTGTTGGCAGCTGTGTTGTGGATTTTGTCAGTAGTAAGAGCTTTATATGCAACTTGGGGAGCTGTGTATCGCAGAAGTGGGATGCCCACATCAGGTGGCGATGACAGCGTGTAAACTGCGCCAGGATTTTTGACTGTCCATTTAGCATTTGAAAGGGATGCACCCACAATTTTCTCGTGGCAGTTTTAAACAAGTAAATTAAACCAACCAAGTACCGGGGTGCTTGGCCAATCAAGAGGCCAGGCGCCAGATTTGAACTGTCGTGGCTAGGCATAAAAGGATCGGGCCTAGCCTCATCGGCATCCTGTTGCAGCATTGGAGGCAGCAGATTAAAATCTGCGGGCAACTGTAGAGGGCCCGGGGGAGTTGGCGACCGCATGAGTGTGGGAGCCTTGTCGGCAGTTGTGTTGTGGATTTTGTCTCAGGGCAGTTTTAAACCAGTAAATTTTCCAGCCCACCCACCCTGGCCTCGACCTCCATTAAATGTGCAGAGGAGGTGTGTGCAGGTGTGAGGTAGGGCACTGACTGGCTGGGGGGGTACTACAGGGGTTTTCAGGGGGTCTGTTGAGAGCATGCACTGTTTCTGTCCTTGTACTAATTTTTGTCTATTGCTGGATCTACTGAGGGGCTGAAAATCTCTGTTCTTTCTTTTGGATGTTATTATTAGGGGCTGCAGCTCTGCTAAATCCTCTAGGACTGTATTATCTGTTGGAACTGTAGGGGAATATAGCTCTGACTCACACCATCCAAGCATTGCTACCTGGAGAGGGGTGCGGGGAGGTACTTCTGGGGGAGGAGGAGACCTGTTCAGGGGGTAGTGTCCAAATATGTATGGTAAGGGTCGCTGCGTGTGACCTCCAGCCACCAGGGTGCGCATCTTTGACAGGGGGGAGTTTGGGGGGATAAGGGACTGTATGCCTGGGATAGGATTCACCTATACCCAACAAGGAAGGATGGCTGCACTCAGAGGGTAGTGGTCGGCTGGGAGGTCTTCAGCACATACAAAGTCCCCCAGAATTAATGGCGCACTCAGTCATGTGTGCAGTGGTGGCACAGAGTCCCAGACTTTTTCTCCAGGCCCAAAATGCATCCTGCTTGTGTGCAGAAAATTGGCAAGTGTTAACACAGTGAAATGAGACTGTTTCAGCACATACAAAGTCCCCCAAAATTAATGGCGCACTCATTTATGCGCGCAGTGGTGGCACAGAGTCCCAGATTTTTTCTGCAGATCCAAAATGCATCCTGCTTGTGAGAAGAAAATGAACAAGTGTTAACACAGTGGAATGAGACTGTTTCAGCACATACAAAGTCCTCCAGAATTAATGGCGCACTCAGTCATGCACGCAGTGGTGGCACAGAGTCCCCAGATTTTTTCTGCCTACCCAAAATGCATCCTGCTTGTGTGCAGAAAATTGACAAGTGTTAACACAGTGGAATGAGAGAGTTTCAGCACATTCAAAGTCCCCCAGACAGACTCATGATGGCAGTGGCTAACATCAGTCCCGGTGGTGGTGGTCCGGGGGTGGGGGGGCACACCCCCTTTTAAAAACTTCAGTTAAAACCTGCCAACATTAACCACATCATCATCCTCATAAAGAAAGCTGCCCTCACAGTCATCAATGTCTGAAGTCTGACCACAGGGAAATTCTCTCCCATTGTGTCGTCATCTATGTCAGTGGTGGGCCGTTTCAGGCAGCCACTGCCAGTGCCACCAGGATGCTCCATTTCCACATCAGCAAGACCACCATGACTAGGCTGGGGTACGAATATCGAGGTTGCAGTCTGTGCTGGTATGTACCTCTCATTCATTTTAATGAATGTTAGCAAACTAACATTTGCAGGAGACAGATTTGTCCGACGATCCCTGACTATTGCACCTGTTGAGCTGAATACCCTCTCAGCACTTACACTGGAGGATGGGCATGTGAGGTACTTCAGTGCCACTGTAGTCAGCTCTGGCCATTCACTGACCTTTCCACTCCAGTACAAAAGAGGAATTGTCAGATGCCTGTTTTCAGACAAACATGACTCAACCATTCTCTGTGCCACAGTAAGTCCAATTGTTGATGCATCATCCTGTTCTCCCGAATCATTTATTTCACAAATACCCACTTGGGACAAAGCCTCCCAAAGTGGGTTGATGCCAGCCACTTTGGATGACAGACCACCTGGAACTGCAGTCCCCTTCCCTTTGTAGGATATGCTTGATGGTCCTCCAGGTACACCTTCAGATGGATTATGCTGCTGAGGTTTGCTTACCTTGGCATGTGACTTCTGTGCCCCATGAACCAAGCGCACCAGTTGACCACTGATATATTTTAATTGTTCAGGCCCTCCCTCCAGTACTGATGCAATTCCATGTTTGTATCATGGGTCCAGCATTGTTGCTATGGCAAAGTTGTCACTACGCTGAATGCTCACAATGTGACAATTCTGGTCGAATACTGTCAACATGTGTTGCAGCAACATACTGCTACCACCGTCTCCGGCAACATCAAGGCTATGCTGTACATTCACCAATGTCTTCCTCAGCACCCACAGCAGTGGAATTGATTGGCTAATGGAGGCAGACTCGCCACTCACTGCCTGTGTGGCATGTTCAAAAGGCCACAAAATTGTTATTATAGAGTCCATGAGGTGCCACTGTTCAGTCATCATAGACATGGAGGCCCCGGAACTGTCACGGCTAGTGTGCATAACAAGATATTCTGAGATGGCTTTGTATTGTTCATACAACCTCTCTGCCATGTATAAAGTGGAGTTCCATTGGGTGACAACTTCCAGCTTCAAGCGGTGCTGAGGCAGGCTGTTTTGTATCTGCAACTGCCGCAGTTGGTCACAAGCTTTTCCAGATCTTGAAAAGTGAGAGCAGATACGTCGTGCAACAGTCAGCATTTCCTTTATATCAGAGTGCTGCAGAAACTCCTGAGCCACAAGATTTAAACAGTGGGCCATGCATGGAACATGAAAAAAAACACCATTCGTGATGCATTTCACCACATTTGACCCATTGTCACTTGCTATGAACCCAGCTCTCAGGGACAGAGGGTTTAACCATCTGTCAATTTCAGTCAGTACCACATCCAACATGTTTTCATCAGTGTGTGAACAGGTCATATTGTGCATAGCAATCGTTGCATGCTGTCAAATTCCTGGAAGATTGCTACCGCGACAATCCACCTTACTGCACTGATTATTCACACTACCAACATCACAAACAACCCCCAGCATATGCGCCCAGTGTGCAGTTATACACAAATATGAACTCCCCACTGTTTTGCCACTTGTTCACATATCCATACTTAAATGGATGAATGGAGAGGAGGAATGTTGAAGGGCATGTCTTACTGAGTTGGACACAGTGCGGAACAACTCGTGGGGACAGCACGGGTAGAAAAGTATGTCCTGGATGGGACTTTCCAGTTTGGACAGGCACGGGCAGCAAACCGCCAGAACCCAGAATTCTCCACAAAGGAGAAGGGCAAAAGATCAATTGTCGGCATTTCCGCTACAGCAGCATTGAGTTCAAGTGACACTGTATGATTCGGGGTGGGGGGGGGGACTTCAGCTTATGTGCAAAAACACTCTATAATGTGGGCTACCTTAAACGTTTTACATGGGGTATGTTGATCACAAATGGTTGTGCTCTGTGATGAATGGTATTGGCAGGGGGTGGAGTGTGGACATTTGATGAAGACTGTTGCACAGGTGATGAAGACAAACCCAGAAATGCTGTTATTTTGCCAGATTTCCCAACCAGGGTTGATGTACCACTTACACTAGACATACTGCATTCACCACCACCACCACAAAAACTGCTACTCTCACCAGCACTGGACAACATTTCAAAGTCATTATGATCCTCCACCTCATCATGCCTGTAGTAATCGTCTGCTCTTATTACCACACTACTGCACACGTTTAATTTCCTACTGGGCTTAACAGTCATGGAAGGGGATAACATGCTGGCTATGGTTGCCAGTGACACGGGTGAATGCCCCACTGTGGTATTAGCTGCCAGCTTGTGCTGGGTCCACAGTGCCAAGTGCCTATTCTTAAGATGCGTATGCTGTCCTCCTGTGCCCAGATGACTTCCCTTTTTACCTCGACTCACATGCACATGGCAAACCTGGCAGATTGCAACTGAATCATCATTTGCATCTTGAACAAAAAAATCCCAGACAAGGGATTGTAATGCTCTGCTTTTAACATGTCCATGATGTGGCTTATTTAAGTCCATTATTTTAAGCACTGAAGTGGGGGGGAGCATGTGATGTTTCGGGCACTGCACACCTGGACTGCAACTGACCACCATGACTATCTAACAAAATGATTACTGGGTCATCATCATCATCAATTAAAACCAATAGATCACAAGTTTTTACGGGATTCCTGCAAACAGACTCAGACACAGCCACTTTTAATTTATTTTTCTCCGGTTCCCAACTGGGGTCAATTACATCATCATCATATTCATCAACGTCACACACATCCACATCTTCTGCTTGGATGCTAGCATGTGGACTGCATGTTGCAACAACAGCAACATCATCATCACATTCATCATCAGCATCTACAACACCACCATCACCTGATATTTTTTCACCACACTGTGAATCACTGCATGGAAAATGCATGACGTTAAGTGCCACGGTGGACGGAATATCACATTGTATGCTATCATTGACATGATTATCAGAATCCTCAGGTTAAGTTACTGGGATGTTACTGGGAAGTATGACATCATCTATGCTGCCACTCACTTGCACCGCTTCACACTCAGTAGTTTTAGATACGGTACACTGGTCGGAATTAGAACTTGATGCAACAATACTAATACTACCTCCACCACCACTAACACCAGTAACACTAACACCACCAGCTGGGAAAACATCATTTCCTCCAACTATGAGTGAAGCTACTGATTGGGCTGTAAAAAACATTGCAGGAGGAATACCTTTCCTCACATCAGCAATGCACTTCTGTGTCTACATACTACTACCACGCCCACAGACCATCTTACTGCCAACATTGCCATGGTGAGAAACAGCTTTGCTTGCACGTCTCTTTGCAGGCAGTTTGGGGGATCAACCACAAATATTATAACCAAATTCAGATTTTGATACGTTCACTCTCTGATTGGAGGGATGCTAGATGTGAAGCCAAATAAACAACTGTGGCTTCAGCAACAGATAAGAGACTACTCTGAGACTGTCATGGAATTAAAACAACTTCAGTAACCAGTGGTGCTGATGAGGTCACAAAAACAATCCAATCTGGTAAAAAATACCTTTTGAACTTGGGGGTGGGGGGGAGCACTGAATGCAGGCAGTGCTGGTTTTTACGGCACTACAAGCAGCAAAACTAAGAACAGATACCACGATCGCAGTACAAAATCAGGCAGCTGCAGTGGATAGCAGGTTCACACTGCTGTGCCTGCAATTACACTAGTCTGTGGCACAATAAAAGGTGTATTATTTGATGCACACACTCACACACAGAACAGTTTGTGTACAATGCTGAACAAGGAATGCATAGCAAATGCAAAAGTTCAGTACTATGCCACGTTACGTATTGTAAATTTGTAATGTAAACAACCTGAACTTATGAACTGCTGCACCACACAACAAACAGCAAGAAAATTTCTACTATTACTGACAAATAATATTACTGTGTGTACATTAACACAGTTATATAACAAAAATATAACCAAAAAACCAAGAAATCACTATTTCTCCAACTTAAATCTACCTACACCACAAATATGCCCCTCCCCCAAAGCACACTTTCACTGTCTTTCACCACACACACTCAATGTTGTAAATTAACATCCAAAATCCACACAAAAACCAAAATGCTCAATGATATGAGCACAGGAGGGTTTCCTACAATCGATGAACTAAAGTTGGATCCCAAACAAAAACGCAAAAATGCTTTCTGAACAGCTTTTACAAGATTCCTATCACAGACAGCTATCAGAGCACACTGTCTCCTACTCCTTCCTACTCATACTACCCCGAACTGAGGCTGTGCAGATCAATATAGAGCCCATGTGATCTGAAATCCCATGAATCACTGCAAAATTTGCCTTTGGAGCTCAAAAACAAGGTGAAGTGAGGCGAAGTGCACTGCCTGCAATGCATTCACCTTAAATTTGGCAGAGTAGTGGTCTGGGGAGGCGGAGTAATGCGAAGTCATTGCTTCCAATGGACTTTGCGTTCCTCATTATAACGTAAAGTACTCTGCTTCGCGTTGTGGAGCACTCCGCGAATCCGCCTTTTGCCTGGTGAACTGCCCGCTGGAGCGGATGAGCCCACTTCGCCCACCACTATCTAGGAGTTCAGCACTGATGTAAGTTTACCTGTCCCAAGAGCCAGGGTGAGCCATATAGAGTTATGGTTGTTGGAGCCTAGTGGCCCCCCCATCCTATCCTTTTCTGAGTTGGTAGCACCAAATCAATAATGGTAGCCTGCCTAGTTAATTCCTTAACCAGCTATACCAGCAGGCTATCCTGCAATGTATCCAGCAGGGCATGATTTCTTGAGCTCCTTACCGCCAGAATGACACTATCAGTATCTTGTAGGTTTAGATCATCCATTACCACTACCTCCCCCTTTGCCACCCCATTTGTAGTTCTGCCTCTATCTCTTATCTGTCTCTTCTCCTTGCCCTGGAATTCAAAAGACCCCCATATCCATAGTTTCTTGCCTGAGAAGGCTTTAAGCAGAACTTATAGCAATTATGTTTCCCCATTACATCCCCTGATATTTTCATTCCCACTGCCTTTATGTTTTCCTTGACAAATAGGGCTTCAGCATACCTCTTCCTTTACATGTTCCTCTATTCTGTCTAAACATGGTATAGGCTATGACTGTAAGGTCCTAGTCATTATTCTCTGTGGCCCAAGTTTGTGTGATGGATACAAGGTCTATCTCAGTGTCTACCAGCATTGAATGGAGATCACTAATCTTATTTCCCAGATGTCTTGCTTTAAGGCAGACCCAATTTTCTCTGGATCTCATCATGCTTTTTCCTATTCCATCTCCCGTTTTCTTCCCTACTCTCCTATTTGTTTCCATTTTTCATGCTGAATGTAGGTGCTGTCAGCCCTTCCTCACTGGCCTCTTCCTCTAACCTAATTTGAACATCAACTTTACCGTTACTCACCTTTCTGCTACTATAGTTAGTCCCCCGTTTAGGGGAGCATTAGCTTAGTTCCCTACTACTTTACCGTAACAGTGGTTTCCCTAGCCTCCATCGCACTGCAGTCAACTTAACTGTCCAGTGTAAATATCAAACTTCTGCCCCTGAGTACTGTCCCCTTTTCTCATTGGATGAATGCCATCACCCTTAAAGAGCCTCCTGTCCCAGAAGCCCACTCACATTCCCCACAAACTGGTACCACTCCTGCTGACAGCATCACTTCAGACATGCATTAAACTCCTCAGCCTCATCCATTCTTACTCTGTCATTCCCATTCCTCCAGTTACGTATAGGGGAGAACCTCAGAAAAGGTCAGGGAAGCTAAGTGCACCCTCAATCTGTACCTTGGCATTTTAATGTTTCCTTTCAGTGCGTCCATGACAGGTTTTCCAGATTGTTGGTACCTAGTCTATCAGCACCCCAAGTTTCCCATCCCCCTTCTCCACAATCCTCTATATCCTTAATATATACCAGATGGCTGATGCACCAGAAAGCTATCTGACCATTTCACTCTCCCTTCCTTCCCTGCCCACTACCCTCTCTATGCCCCTAATCATTTTGTCTCCAACTCTAAATATATGTGGTCCGTGGGACTGCCCCACTGGAGGCGGCTGTCTCATTTAGGTACCTTGCAGTCACTTTAGACCCTGCCTTTGATTTCAACCTCCATGTGTCAACCATCTGCATGACTATAAACACAAAACACAGCCTTGCTTACAAGATTTGATACAATCTAACTGCAGCTGCCAGGCTGGCCATTGCACAAGGTGTTCTGAGGCCCAGCCTCACATATGGGCTGATATCTTACTTGGAAGCTAACAAAGGGGTGTTAAGTAAATGGAAGACGTGCTAAAACAATATCTGTTGATTTGCCCTGCCATTGCCCAGGCAAACCTACTGCTGTGTCCTCTATGCTAGCCTTGGCTGGCTTTCCCCATTCTCTTACCAAATGTTTGCTGCAGGATGTTCTGTATTTAATACTATAACAGCCAGTGTACCAGAGTCACTGGCCAGCATGTTGAATCTCACTTCACTGGCTTATTCCCTGAGGTCAACTGACAAGTCTCTCCTTGTAATCCGTAAATGTACCACAAAGATAGGAGAACATGTTTTCTCAATGTTTATGCCCAAGCTCAGGAACTTTCTTCCAATGGCTCTTAGATGCTCTAAATCTCACCAGGTCTTTAAGAATGATCTCTGCAAACTACTTCCGGTCAACGATAAATGCTCCTTTGCCTGATTCTCATTATCGTTGGAATGAATCTGTTATATCTCCTGTTACTGTAGCACTTATTTGGTTGCTTTCTTGCACCTCCTGTACTGCTCAAGTGTTACATGTTACCCTCGTATCTTGCTTACCATGTTTGATGTCTTTTAACATTGCAATCTGATGCTTACTTTGTCTGTAACCCTCCTGGGTCATGCCTGAAAATCGGCCATGCTTTGGTCTAGCGCACATACCCGCTCAACAAAAATGAAATAAATAAATCACAAAGACTCCTTGATGCCTTTCTCCTACTCACCTTCCTGTATGACACCAAGTTATCCTCCCCTCCCCCCAACTGACTCAGAGTCCCCCCTGAGGAGTCAGGTACCTCAGCCACCTCCAGCAGTGCAGTGATTTGCTGTCTGGATGGTGTGAGATCAGTTGAACCCCTTGTGGCTGCCTCTGCCACCTTTCCCTTTCCCCTTCCCCATCACGCTACAACCTCTGGGCCAGTGAGCCTGTGGAGAAGTGGGGGTGTAGCAGGCAGACCCCAGCTGAGCCAACTCCACAAATGAGATAACTCATCTCTTGCTGCTACTAGTTGAGCATGGAATTCTGCATAGTCCTGCAGAGCAGTACACAAAATGTTTCTTGGTTGTTAATTTTCTGACCCCCCAATACTTGTATGTGCCTGTGTTTGCCACTTTTGTACCATTATGTAAGCAGCTCTTTAATCCTGGGTCAGAAGCTGACTTTGAATTTTTATTTTTAAAGACCATGACCTGCATTTCTGATACACTCAGGACCACATTTGATTCTGAAACCCAGTGTTGCAAAATGTTATGCTATGTCTGTAACGTTAACTCTAATTTAAATTTGCTAATTGCCTTACGAATAAGGACAGTACTGTTCCCATACAGTAATATGTCACAATTTGTGATCAACTGTGGAAGGGTATTTATCTGAACCAAGAATAGAAGGGGGTCCCATATGGAACCTTGATGTAAACCCCTGAAGAAGTGCTTTTTATTAGAAAGTATGTTTCTGATAGATACTTGTTGTCTCCTATCCACTAGGTAGACTGAAACCAACCAATTATGGTGTTAGATATACCAACCTGGAAGGGTCTGTTTACTAGATATGATAGTTTACCAGGTTAAAAGCTTTGGCAAGGTCAACAATACCACACTAACTGACTCAACCTTTTCCAATCCCTTAGTAAAAAAAAGATTGACAAAGTCCACTAGTGTGTTGTACATTGACCTCCCCACCCTAAAATCTGCCTGGAATGATATTCATAGGTTTCATAGGTGGTTCAGAGCATAGAAGACTAGTAGTCCATATCGCACACCATTTAGTATCCCATTATTTTTATATTAATTAAATATCTATCCAAGTTATGCTTAAATTCCTCTGTAGTTTTACTGGCCAGGACCTCAATAGGGAGGCTATTCCAGATTTTTGGTACTCTAACAGAGAACCAGTATTTCCTCCTGTTGTTACAATACACATTACATTTAATCTGCAAGGGGTGTGCTCTTGTATACTGGCTTTGTTCCCTGATATCTAGAGTCAACATATCCCACAAGTCTGGGTTAGAAAAGGCTTTGTGCACGAAGCACATATCCCCTCTGAACCTATGATACTCAAGATTAAACATACCCAAGTTCTGCAATCTTTCACTATATTCCAAGTGTTGTACCCCTTCAATTAATTTTGTCGCCCCTTTCTGTACCCTTTCCAGTGCTCTTATATTGTTTTTTCTCCCTGATGCCCAAAGTTATGCGTAGTATTCCATGTGTGGTCTGACTAGTGAAGTATAGAGTGGAATGAGAACATCTTGGTGTCTACTCTTAATATGCTGCTTAATACAATTTAGGATTCTGCTAGCATTTTTGACTACCTGGTTGCAATGTATCTTGCAACCAAGGTCATTTGAAATTCTAACTCTCAGATCCCTTTTGTCTATTACTTCTCTTAATGCAGAACTATTTATACTATAGTTGTGTTTAGGATTCTTATGGCCCAGGTGCAACACTGGGCACTTATCAGCATTAAATGTAAGTTTGTACATCCTAGCCCAGTCCTCCAGTACTTGCAGTGCTTCTTGTAGTATTTCTGCATCCTTCTTGTTATTTACTGGTTGGCCTAACCTTGTGTCATCAGCAAATTTGGACATCCAAGTTTCTCCCTTGGTTTTCATAGATGATATATAAACATTAAACAGGGCTGGCCCCAGGACAGAACCCTGTGGCACCCCACTAGTGACACTGGACCAGTCCAAATAACTACCCCTTATGCAGACTCTTTGCTTCCTGTCATTTAGCCAAGAGGCAATCCATTTGGTAATGTTTCCTGGAATATCATGTTCAATTAAGGAGTCAATTAGCTACCCATGTGGTACCTTGTCAATTCATGAATTTGTTGGCTGATCAGCTTCTCAACTAGCTTTGAAACTGTAGAAAGTAAGATGATATGTCTACAATATGTCGGTTTATATCTCTCAGCATACGTAAAAATGGGATCTATTTTAGAACTTTTGCAATATTTGGGAAAAACGTATTGTTGCAAAGTGAGATTGAAATTACTTGTAAGAAGGGGGGATACTGTTTTCTGAGTATGAGCTCTTGGGCCCCCTTCTCATGAATTCAGTCACTGTCATGGTGTTATTCTGTCCCGAAAGGTGATTTTGAGGTAACTGTGTGAAATGACCTTTTGGGACCGATTAACAAAATGACAGTGTCACTGTTCATGAGGTGGGCTCTCAAAAAGTCTATGTTGCAAATTTGGTGAATATTTTCAAAAAAATGACTGTTACGAGCGTGCGTTGTGCAGTTTCCATGCATACTCGTAACTTTGCAAATCTGTAATATTTTCTCTCCAGATTTTCAACATTGGCATTTTTTCACACCTCCTTATGAACTGCACAGCTGTCATTTTTCACATCCTGGCTGAAATGTGTTTTCACACTTCTGTTACACAATAGCACGGTTACTGTGAGAAATCAGTGTTTGAGAGAGATTAAGAAAATCACAGTGACACTGTTCATGAGCAGAGGTCCTAAAATGCCCATGTTGAAAATCTGGTGACAAAAGTCCATAAAATGACTGTGCTGCGAGTGTGCGTTGTGCAGTTTCCATGCACCCTTGTAACTTTGCAAATTTGTAATATTTTCACTCCAGATTTTCAACATTGGCATTTTTTCAGACCTCCTTATGAACAGTACATCTATCATTTTTCACATCCTGCCTGAAATGTGTGTTTGCACATCTTGAGCACAAATGGCACAGTTGCTGTAGAAAATCAATGATCGAGACAGATTAAGAAAATCATAGTGACAGTGTTCATGAGCAGAGGTCACAAAATGCCTATGATGAAAATTTGGTGTAACAATTCCACTAAATGACTGTGTTACAGGCATGCGTTGCACAGTTTCCACGTATGCTGGGAAGTTTGAGCATTTTTCATATTTTCACTCAAGATTTTCAACACTGCCATCTCTTCACACCTCCCTATGAATGGTGCAGCTGTCATTCTTTGCATCCTGACCAATCTGTGTTTTTGCACATCTGGCACAGAATGGCATGGTTGCTGTGGGAAATCAAAGTTCAGGACACATTAACAAAATCATAGTGCCACAGTTCATGAGCAGAGGTCACAAATGCTTTCATGAGGTGGGGGCCACAAAAAGGCCATGTTGAAAATTGAAAAATGTCCTTATGAAATGGGGTGACTGTGAAGCCAAACACCCCGAGGCACAACTCAACACTTGTCTGTGTCTACAGGCTAGGGAAAGGGAATATTCTTTAACCGGGAGTAGCATACTAAGCCAAAGCTAGGATAGGGAGAGGTGAAATGCTGTCAGCATTGTGGGCGATGACACAAAGGCACACCCCAATGCTGTCCATCTCTGCAGGGTGGAGGTGGGGTTGGCATGAGTTCAGTACTTCACTGCCATTCCTATTCTGCATCTGTCTAACTCCTGCATGTCCAATGCTAATATCAGCAAGCAAACATTTGGCATTGATAAATGCTTGTTTACTAAGGTGTGAACCATCAACACAGTGATAATCAGTATTATCCAATGTAGTCCTCCCAATGTTTAATACACTGTATTTTCTTGAAGTGTCCATTGCCGTAGCCAATTGTTAACCTCCTTCAACTTCATCATGTTAAAATGACCTTCTCTGGGGGCAGACAGGGGTTTTGAAAAACATATTGTGCAATTTAAACTGCTAGCTTCTCTCTTTATTTCCTTATATTCTGTAATGATTTCATTCATACTCTGTCTTTTCATGTTATTGATTCCAGCATACAGTATTACTGTAGCAGTGCCATCTCTTTGGAAGCACCACAGTATGGCAACAGCGATAATGCTGACAGCCCCCATAGCAACACACGGAAGCCGCCGCACACGAACCTGATGCACCCCAACCCCGAACGCCATGATTCAGACACAGAGTCTGCAGTGGACAACCCGATGGATGGCACGGTGCACAGACACAGAGCACCAGCACATACCACGCACAACACTGATGCTACTGCAATGGACCAGTCATCTTGCCCCCACCACGAACCACAACAGATGCATCGGACAGTGGAGCGACACTGCAGGTCATAGGCAGGGGCACCCATAGGCACTACAGGTGCAGCAGAGTTCTGGCATGACAGCACTGTATGGACTGGGGACACCTGAGGGCAGCAGACACAGGGGGAATGGGCACCCATACAGTGCACATGGGCCAATTGGAGCACCACAGGTGGGCATGGACCAGGTGCATGATGCATGGTGACCACAGTGGTGGTGGTGGCACTGACGCTGTGGGGGCTTGTCGGCTGCTGTGGTGGGGTGCAATTGCGGGTGTCAGGATTATGGTGTCACTCAGACACCATGCTTCCCATCTCTTTCTTTTACAACATCCTTTAGCATGTTTTTATGTCACCAATCTTTGCACCAGAAAAATAACTGGAAGTAACCAATTCTTTATTTATGCCTGTTGTGTATCTATCAGTATATTTTATAATAGAATCTTCCAAAATGTAAACAGTTTTACTGCTGCTATTGTTAGTTGTATCTGTGACACCCTTCATGCTATTTTCATTTAATTTCAGAATATGACTGTTTCTTGCCTTCTGTATGTGTTCCTGTAAATAGTTTAATTCCCTGTTTCAGAATGTTACTTTTCTTGCCTTCTGTATGTATACCTGTTATTGCTCTGTAACCTCCAGGGTCGTGCCTGAAAATAGTCATCCCTATGGCTAGTGCACTTACCCAGTAAACAAAAACTAAATAAATAAATTTAATTTCATTTTTATTGGTTATACTGGAAAGGCATGTGATCATTGCTGCCCGGAAGCACTTCTTAAGGAAAGGATAGTGCAACACCTGGAATCCATAGGAGCACAGGATCCAAGACAGCAAGGGTTTACAAAAGAAAGGTTCTGTCAGACTAATCTCATAGATTTCTTTGACTGGCTACCCAGAGTGGTGGACCAAGGGGGAGCAGTTGATGTCATCTACCTTGACTTCAGCAAAGCTTTTGATACTTTTCCACATAGAAGATTGATTAATAAGCTGGGTAGGCTCAGGGTGGGTCAGAAGTTGGTCAACTGGGTGGCAAACTGGTTGACGGGCTGAAAACATAGAGTGGTGGTAAATGGTATACAGTCAGAAGAGATGCAAGTCACAAGTGGAGTACCTCAGGGATCAGTCCTGGGGACAGTCCTCTTTAATACCTTCATTAGTGACATTGCAGATGGACTGGAGGGTAAGGTTTGTCTGTTTGCAAATGACACCAAGATCTGCACCAGATTAGATGATCCAGATGGGGTGGGCAGAATGAGAAGAGATCCGGATAAACTAGCAAAATGGTCAGAAGAGTGGCAACTGGGGTATAATGCAAAGAAGTGCAAGGTCATGCACATAGGGAAGAGAAACCCTGAAGCCACCTATAGGCTGGGAGGGGAGTTGCTGGCAATCACAAGGGAAGAGAGAGACTTGGGCATCATCATCACCTATGACCTGAGATCATCCAAGCAGACCACTAAAGCAGTAGGTAAGGCTAGGGGGATGTTGAGGTGTATTAGTAGGGGCATCACAAGTCAGAAGAGGGAGGTAACAATCCCTCTTTACAAGACACTGGTTAGGCCCCATCTGGAGTACTGTGTGCAGTACTGGAGGCCATACCTTCACAAGGACATTAACCAAATTGAGGCAGTCCAGAGAAGGGCAAACAAAATGGTGCAGGGACTGCATCAGAAAACACATGAGGACAGATTAACAGAGCTGAATATGTATACCCTAGAGCAAAGGAGGAGAGAGGTGATATGATCAAAACATTCAAACACCTTAAGGGCATTAACAAGGTAAAAGAGTCTAACATGTTTCAATATAAGAAAATAGCAGGACAAGAGGACATAGCATGAGATTAGAGGAGGCCAATTAAGGGTAATGTGAAGAGTTCTTTTTCACAGAAAGGGTGTTGGATGCATGGAACAGCCTACCTCAGGAAGTGGTAGATATGAATACAGTGCAGGGCTTCAAACAAGCATGGGATAGGCATAAGGGAGCAATACAGATGAGTATGAATAGATAGGCCATTGACAGAGCAAAGGCCGATGGCACATTTGTAAGGTAGAAAAAGAAATGGGCAGACTGGATGAGCCTTGTGGTCCTTATCTGCCATCAACTTCTATGTTTCTATGTTACACAAGCGTCCAGTTACATACAACAATCATGAGACATGACACAGGCTTAAACATTTAACTAACAGTGAGGGTTAATTTCCCGTTCATGGTCCCTGAAATCCATTAGTGGTCCAATATGACCTCCATCATGTTGTGTTCTTTTTCTACTCCCACTATTGGCATCTCCTCCATGATTGTTTTTTGCATTTATTATTGTATTACTTGAATACATTTTCTCTATACTACCAGTTCCTGTGCAATCCTGGTGGTGGATTTCACCCTCTGCAACACTTATATTTATTATGCTTTCCTGCTGAATTTCACTGGTGCTTGCAACTACACTGTTGTTGCAACTTACTCTCCATTCTGTTTGTTCTTCTATATTACTGTGATTTTCTTCTTCTAACATCAATAAGTGTTCAAATCTATTATCAAGGTGTTTAAGGAAGATATTCAGTTTTTGGGTCGCCACCTTCATGTGGCTGCATGGCAACAGTACCAATTCAAAACACTTAAAGAGAAATCACCTCAAGGATGGGTTATCATGGTGCTAGACTTCGATGAAAACTATGCCTGTAAGCACCAGGATGAGATCCATTCTTGCCACTGACATCATGAACAGGCCACAGTGCACTTGATTGTCACTTACTACAGATGTGCTCATTGCAAAGGTATAAAAACAGAAGCCCTAGTATTCATTTCACAAGATGTCACACATGACACTACATAGGTCGGCACTTTGTTAACATGGCAGACACACACCACACAAAGGCTCAGCACCTAACCATGGAAAAGGAGGTACATTTTACAGATGGCTATGAGAGCTAGTATAAATCAAAGTGGGTGTTAAATGCAATTTCAATGGCTAACCAAGAATTCAGATTTCCAATCAAAAGAGCATACTTCAGATCAAGGCATGGGAAGGACCCCTCAGATGGAAAGAGTGCTGTTGTTAAATCAATGGCAATGATGGCTGTTGTGTCACATCATGCAGTCATTTCCACAGCAGAAGAGCTCTTTGTGTACTGTCGGGATAACCTAACATGAGCACCTCCAACAGAGGGTGCAGTCACTACCAAAGAACTTTCTTCTGGATGCCCAACAAACACATAGGAAAGTCAAATGGAAGAGATGTGAAACCTGTCCCTGGAATGTGACAGATCCAAAGTGTTCTGAAGTCTGTGGTGCCTGGTGTGGTGCACAGCAGAAATTTAAGTTGTTTCTGCATCCACTGCCAAACTGATGGCCCATGCCTGAACAATGAATATGTACAACCATGGACACTAAGGAGTTTCACATTTTCACATGTGAGAAATGGTACTGAAACACCTGCCCACAGGATGAAATTGGACCCTGTTCCTGGCACATCAATGACTGCAACTGCAATGATGGACCCCTGCACTGCTTCTGGCTCTCCAGTGCCAGATCCTTCAACTCCTCCTGTAACTCCAGCAATGCTCATCATCCAGTGATGGACCCTTGTGCCGCAACTCTAGTAATGGACCACCATACAGATTCCGGCACTCAAGTGACCAAACCTTCAACTGCTACAGCAACTCCAGCAATGGACCCCAGTGATGCTTCTAATGCACCAGTGATGGATCCCTGTGATATTTCCAGTTCTCCAGTGATGGATACCAGCAATATTTCTAGCTCTCCACTGACAGAATCCTCTTCTGCTTCAGGTGCATCTGTGACAGACCACTGCACCTGTAGTCTGTGTAACAAGCTCCCTGAACTAGTGGCCTTGATGGAAGAGGGACACCTGGATATCATGGCAGTCACAGAAATATATTACACAGAGAACAATGACTGGGATGTCAACATACCAGGGTGCACAAACTACAGGAGGGACAGGAAGGGTAAAAGAGGAGGAGGAGTAGCTCTCTATGTAAGGGAAGGGATCAAAGCAATGAAACTAAAGGGTAAACAGGGAGTAGAGGAGGCACTGTGGATCACCCTGGAGACAGGTAATGGCACCACAATCTGCACGGGGGTTGTATACAGATACCCATCTCAGGGGAGGCAATGGACAAGGAAATGATAGAAGGCATCCTTAGAATGGCAGAAAAAGGGGAGATATTGTTGATGCAGGGTCTGAATATGCCAGATGTTAACTGGAGCACCTCTGCTGCAGCCACATCCAAGAGCAGGGTTATTCTCGATGCCCTACAGGGGGCATGCTTCAGACAGCTAGTGGTGGAGCCCACTTGGGAGGGAGCAATCATAGACCTGGTACTGTCAAATGGGGATAGAGAAAGGATCTTGGATTTAGAAGTGGGTAGCCATCTGGGAACAAGCGACCACCAAACAGTGTGGTGCATGATAAACACAGCCATAGACTCAAGCCATACAAAAGCAAGAGTATTGGACTTTAGGATGGCTGACTTTGGGAAAATGGGAGAGTGCCACAGAAAAGCACTACTAAAATAGACAAGAGGAAGGGGTGGAGGAACAATGGGGAAAAATCAAAACAGACATCACAGAGGTAACAAGCCTTTATGCAAAAAAATCAACAAAACAAAATGAAGGAAAAAAACACTATGGTTCTCAAAAGAGGTGGCATTCAGGAAGTATAATGAAACACAGAAGGAGCAGGACAGAGAACTGTACCAGTTAAAGCAGAAGGAAGCAGGGAAGGCAGTCAGAATAGCAAAGGCCCAAACTGAGGAAAAGATAGCCATCTCAGTTAAGAAGGGGGATAACACCTTTTACAGGTACATTAGGGAGCAAAGAAAGATCAAGGGAAGGATAGTGAGGCTTAATAAAGGGAAGGGACGGTAGGCAGAGGGTGACGGTGAAAAAGCAGGGATACTAAACAAATACTTCTGCTCAGTATTTTCATAAAAGAGTAGGAGGGGGAGATACCTAAACCAAAAAACAGAAGCACTCTGGATAGGGTGGTCAATACCAGTCCATTCACAGAAGAAAGGGTTCTGAAAGAACTCTTAAAACTGAAGGTGGACAAAGCAATGTGGCCTGATGGGATTCACCCAAGAATTCTAAAAGAGCTAAGGGTAGAACTACTGTAGTGACTCCACTGACTAACCTTTTTAACTAAACATGGGAGGTTGGTGTGGTACCTGAGGACTGGAGGAGGGTGGATTTGATTCCTCTTCACAAAAGTGGGAGCAAGACAGAGGCAGGAAACTATAGACCTATTAGTTTGACCTCAGTGGTACAGGAAATGATGGAACCAGTTCTGAAAGAAAGAATTGTTTAGTTCCTAGAGGCCATTAAGACACAGGACCCAAAGTAGCATGGATTCACAGCAGGAAGATCGTGTCAGATGAATTTAATAGATTTCTTTGACTGGGTGACCAAAGCAGTAGACCAGGGAGGGGCTGTGGAAATGGTCTAACTAGACTATATCAAGGCATTTGACATAGTCCCACACAAAAGATTAATACACAAGTTAGCCAGCCTTGGAGTGGGTCCCAAGGAGGTAGCCTGGGGAAAACATTGGCTGGACAACAGGACACAGAGGGTAATAGTAAACAGAGTCCACCCTGAAGAAAGGGGGGTTACTAGTGGGGTACAGCAGGGTTCACTACTGGGACTGGTCCTCTTTAATGTCTTTATAAGTGACATTGCAGAGGCACTGGAAGGAAAAGTATGTCTCTGACACAAAGATCTGCAACAAGGTCAATACAGAAGGTGGGGTGGAAAGGATGAGAAGGGACTTGGCAAGGTTGGAGGAATGGTCAAATGTATGGCAGCTTAGATTCAATGCAAATAAGTGCAAAGTAGTGCACCTGGGAAACAAAAACCCAGGGGAAGAGTACACAATGGAAGTGAGATACTAACAACAACAAAAATGGAAAGGGACCTGGGGGTAGTCATATCAGATGACCTAAAGGTGGGCAAGCAATGTGAAAAAGCAGTAAGGAGGGCTAGCAGGATATTGGAATGCATAGGGAGAGGAATCACCAGTAGAAAACAGGAAGTTGTTATCCTTCTGTACAGACAATTGGTGAGGCCACATCTGGAGTACTATGTGCAGTACTGGAGACCCCATCTCCACAAGGACACAGACAGGATGGGGGGTGTCCAGAAGAGGGCAACTAAAACGGTGCAGGGTCTGCACTAGAAGATATACGAAGCGAGATTAAAGGAGTTTAACATGTATACCCTTGAGGAAAGGAGGGGGATGGGGGACATGACAGAATCTTTCAAGTACCTCAAGGGAATCAATAAAGTCCAAGAGGGTAGCATCTTTCAGAAAAAGAGATGTGCAAGAACAAGGGGGCACAATTTGAAGATAGAGGGAGGATGGCTCAGAGGTAATGTGATGAAGTATTTTTTCACATAGGAGGTTGTGGATACATGGAATGGCCCTTCTGAGGAGGTAGTGAAGTCAAAAACAGTGGGGGAATTCAAGAATGCATGGGACAGACAAAACATTTCTAGTAGGGGTAGGAGAAAGTAGGCTGTTGGTTAACTAGGATCTACAGCTTATCCATTAGGTAGGGAAATGGGCAGACTAGATGGGCCAAGTGGTCCTTATCTGCTGTCAAATTCTATGTTTTTATGTTTCTATACAGTAAATCCACCAACTCGTAAGAAAATTTTGAACACAGACAAAACAGAAGTTGGGAAATTCTATGGAGTGTACTATTCTAAAACATTTTATATTGGGCAAGTGCTGGAACTCACTGAAGAGAGAGAGATGTGTTTTTTCAGTCAAATTTTTACAGTGATGTGCAAATGGATCATATGCATGGCCAAGTCAACAGGACAGTTACACAATCAGGCAGCAGAGACTTTTCATGGGTCAGTAAATCTGAATGGAGAAAGCACATTTCAGATTGAACCAAAAGTCCAGCAAATAATAATAAGGAATGATAACAAGTTACAGCAACGCTAGAACTGAAGACTTTTTTTTTGGAGGGGGCAGCATGATCAAATGTTAGCTTGACCACTGAGGTCCAGCTAACAGGTATGTAGTTTCCAGCCTCTGGGAAAAAGGCAGAGACTGGAAACTACAGACCTGTTAGCATGACCTCAGTGGTAGGGAAAATGATGGAATCACTTCTGAAAGAAAGAACCTTTGAGTACTTAGAGGCCAGCAGGGCACAGGACCCAAGGCAGCATGGATTTACAGCAGGAAGGTCATGTCAGATGACTGTAATAGATTTCTTTGACTGGGTAATCAAAGTAATAGATCAGGGAGGGGGTGTGGATATGGCCTACTTAGACTTTAGCAAGGCATCTCACACAGTCCCACACAAACGATTAATAAACAAGTTACCAGCCTAGGAGTGGGTCCCAGGGTGGTAGCCTGGGTAACAAGCTGGCTGGACAGCAGGACCCAGAGGGTAATAAATGGAGTACACTCTGAAGAAAGGGGGGTTACTAGTGGGGTACCACAGGATTCAGTATTGGGACTGGTTCTCTTTAATGTCTTTATAGGTGACATTGCAGAAGTTCTGGAAGGAAAAGTATGCGTCTTAGCAGATGACACAAAGATCTGCAACAGGGTTGATACACAAGAAGAGGTGCAAAGGAAGAGAAGGGACTTGGCAAGATTGGAGGAATGGTGAAAAATATGGAAGCTTAGATTCAATGCAAAAAAGTGCAACGCAATGCACCTGGGAAACAAAATCCCAGGGGAAGAGTACACAATGAGGGAGGGGGAAAGTACTAACAACAACACAACTGGAAAGGGACCTTGGGGTAGTCATATCAGATGACCTTAAGGTAGGTAAGCAAGGCAGTAAGAAGGGCTGGGGGGATACTAGGATGTCTAGGAAGAGGCATCACCAGCAGAAAACAGGAAGTTGTTATCCCTCTTACAGACAGTTGGTGAAACCCCATCTGGAGTATTGCATACAGTTCTGGATACCCCATCTCCACAGGGCATAGACAGGATGGAGGCAGTCCAGAGGAGGGCATCTAAAATGATGCAGGGTCTGCAACAGAAGCCATATTAAGAGAGAGTAAAATTGCTTTATATGTATACCCTTGAGGAAAGGAGGGGGATGGGGGACATGATAGAATCTTTCAAGTACCTTAAGGGAATCAACAAAGTCCAAGATGGAGTATCCTTAAGAAAAAGAGATGTACAAGAACAAGGGGGCACAATTTGAAGACAGAGGGCTCAGGGGCAATGTGAGGAAGCACTTTTTCACAGAGAGGGTGGTGGACACATGGAACCACCTTCCTGAGGAGGTTGTGGGATCAAAAACAGTGGGGGAATTCAAGAATCCATGGGACAGACATAAGGCAAGCTTAGTGAGGGGTAGGAGGAAGTAGGGTGTTGGGTAACTGAATCTGCAGCTTATCCAATAGGTAGGGAATGGGTAGTCTAGGTGGGCCAAACAGTCCTTATCTGCTGTCAAAGCCTATGTTTCTATGTTGTTTTGAAAAGCTGAATATCAACATTTCACACATGTTCATACATTTTCTCAAATAAATATGTACATTTTTAAGAACTTGCACTGCTGTTTTGTTCTCCACAGCATTCAGAATGTATGCTTGGTGTCCACCATAACATTTAGAACGCATGCTTGGTGTCCACCATAACATTTAGAATGCATGCTTTTTGTCAACTATAACATTCAGAACACATGCTTTGTGTCCACTATAACATTCAGAACATTAAACATATTTTTTTCAGGCATTTCAAAGTGAGTTATCTCACAACACAGTGAATTTTTCATAGCTGGGTTACAGCATGCTGAAATGCCTAAAAAAAATACATGTTCCATATTTAAAAACTGACACCTCATGTCAGAGTTTGATACAACATTTTCATGAACAGATCCAACTATAAAACAGATGTGGGGGGGTTGGGGAAGAGGTGGACACCAGTTCATTCACAGAGGACAGAGTCCTGATGGAGCTTACAAAACTGAAGGTGGACAAGGAGATGTGGCTAGATGCCATACACCCAAGGAGTTTGAGTGAAATGCTAAGAGAGCTCACAGTGTCTCTGGCAGCCATGTCCGCAGAGCCACTAGTTATAGGAGTGGTTCCAGATGAGTGGAGGAGGGCACATTTGGTTCCTCTACACAAATCTGGCAGTACTGAGGAAGTGGGGAGCTATTGGCCGGTCAGTCTCACCTCAGTGGTGGGGAAGCTCATGGAGGCCATGCTAAAGCAAAGAATAGTGGATCATCTGAAATCCAGTTCAGCCCAGGACTCAAGGTAACATGGATTCACTGAGGGTTGGTTGTGTCAGACAAATTTAATAGATTTCTTTGACTGGGTGATGAAGGAAGTAAATAAAAGGCATTGCCTACCTTGATTTCAGCAAGGCCTTCAACACCATCCCACATTAGAGGCTGGTGAAAAAAATGGCAACTCTAGGCATGGGACATGAGGTGATAAACTGGGTTAGGAACTGGCTAATGGACAGGAGGTAGAGGGTAGTGGTAAATTGGATACAATGGAGGGAGAAGAGGTGACCAGTGGAATACCTCAGGGATCAGTCCTTTGGCTAGTCCTGTTGAATGCCTTTAATAGCGATATTGTGGGAGGGCTGGATGGAAAGGTCTGCCTGTTTGCAGATGACACCTAGATCTGCAACAGGGTGGATACACCAAACAGGGTGGAGACAATGAAAGGGGACCTGGGGAAGCTTGAAAAATGGTCAGAAGAGCAGCAATTAAAGTTTAACTCTAATAAGTGATCTCTAAGCCTGCTGCACTGCATTGTGTGCGTTTGAACTTTTTAACTTATCTCCAATAAAAGGTGTTTTGTCTGCAACAACGGATTGCCTCAACAGCATTTTTGGTGACTGGGAAATTGAACTCCTTGGTACTGTGAGGGATTTATAGTACAATGATAAGAATGGACCCCATTCTTAAGCCAGGGCATATTCTAAAATCAGAAAATCTGTACTGTATTAGTCTTCAATCGTTTGCTGATAGTGCTCTTCTCAGCACATGGAATGCTCCAGAATGGCTTCCTTTTGCAGTTCATAAGGTGTCACAAATATTGGTAGCATATTTAAATGTCCCTGAAACTTCTTTCTGATTAGTCCCATTGCTACAAGCCCTATTTGAATGATCTGTGTGTCCCTTTTCCACATCAGTTTGGTTTCGGATTGTAGATCTTGGTATTTTATGATTTTGTGTCTCTCTGTACACAGGACACTGTAGTCACTAGGGGGTGGCTATTTTAATCAGCAATGCTACCTTTTTTTTTTCTTGTATTACAATATCTGGCTTTCTTGCTTCCATATTCTTGGCAGTTGGTATTGGGTGATCCCATGTAATTATTGCTTCTTCATTCTCTGTGATTGTTTGTGGTTCATGTTTCCAGTGTTTCTCTGCTACCTGTATATTATAGTGTCTATACAGTTTCCAGTGGATCAATCTTGCTACATTGTTGTATCTTTCGATACAATTTTCGGCCTTCTGTCATGAATACTTCACATCTAGCCATGAGATGCACTACTGTTTCTAATTCTGTACTACAGAACCTACATGTGTCTGTTTCTCCTGTTTTTTTCTATGGATTTTGTGAACCAACTTGTGTGTAGTCCACTATCTTGGGCTGCCACTATCAATCTTTCATCTTGTGACCTAAAGACACCACTTTTTAACCACTCATGGCTTAGGTCTTGATTGACCTGTGGTTACTCCAGTAGCTCTGTGTATTTTCCACTGTAATTATGGGCTTTCCAGTTGTTCTTTATTTTCTGTTGGTCTTTGTCCTTATACTCCTTTTTATGATTCGTTGCCCTTCTGTTGCTAGCTGTTCCTTATCTACTAGTTGCTTACCAGTGTGAATTTGCAGATACATTCTCAGACTATTCTTATGTGTAAAACTTGTGACATTTGTCAAATTTAAATGGCTTCTCACCAATGTAAATTCACTGATGTGTTACCAGTCAAGTCTTCAGTATAAAACGTTTGTCTCATGTGGCACATTTATACAACTTCTCAACAATGCAAATTTGCTGGTGTTTTACCAGATTACTTGTCTGTGTAAAATTCCTGTCACATTTGGAATATTTAAATGGCTTCTCACTCTCGGGGTTAGTGTCTCTAAATGTTCAGGGATTTCTCTGGAAAGCAGCTCTTGTCATGCCTGTCTATAAAAGTGGCGACAGAGCACAGCCCTCTAACTACCGCCCTATCGCTATGCTCCCCTCGCCCCCAAGGCTGGGGCTGAAATAAGGATTTGGCAGGCAAGAACAATGAATAGCTCCTGGGTAGCGGCAATTTCCAGCAGACCAGGATCTACTCAGGCAAAGGCAGGAGCTGACATCAACACAGATAAAAATGCATTGGGATGTCGTAGAAGGGGAATAAAATGGAAGGACATCAATAATAAAGAATGCCATTCTCTATAGGAATCTTGTATAAATATTAAATAGCTGTAAATCTGCCAGTTATATATCACTTTAATAACAAAATTACTAATTACATTAACACATTCTCATGGTAAAGCTACTCACTGGAAAAGGTTCAGTTGGTCTAAACAGAAACATGCAGAAAGAGGCACTTTGCCAGTTGTGTTATACATTTGTCAATTAATTTAAAGATGAGGAGAGAAGCTGTTAATTAAAAACTACATTAACAGATTCTCTCCTCTTTTTTTAGACTAACTGACTAAGGTACAAGACAAATGACAAAGTGCATCCTAATGTATGTCTCAGTTTAGACCAACTGCGCCTTTCTAATGAGCAGTTCTACTTTTGCATAGGTGGATTGTGTAGATTCTTCTCTTGCTTTCCTTTTCTCCATTTGATTTGCATCAGCTGCCACTGTTTTTGTTAATCTCTGAGTTTACAGCTCTAAAAATATTTTAAAAGACTAAAATAAGTTTACTGAAAGGAAAGAAAGGTATGGTGGTTCATAGCGTCAATCTTTTATTTCAGGACTGGTCTGCTGCAGCTTCATAAGACAAGATGTAAGACTTTTCTCACCTGTCTGCCCATTCAACACCTCACTACATTGGTGCAAAAGTGATGCTCTGTTTTGCAAATAGACCACAGCAGCTGCAAGCCCTCCTCCATTTCCAGCTGACATGTGGAGCATCTCCAGTTGATGTTCTGAGAAGGGTTACTGTTATGTTGCTGAGATGCTGTCCCTGCCCTCACTGTCCAAGCAGCCCCAAGACATTTCTCCATCTCCAGCACATGACACACGCGCTTTGCAGTTCACTAGCAAGGCTGCCATGAAAGTGCTGAAGTTAGAACCACTAATCTTCTTTTATTGAGAGCACCAGGTGCTACTATGGAATTTGCAGGTGCTAATTAGCATCCAGCTCCCCCTTATTTCGAACCCTAGGCACTCGAGTATATCGTCACTGAGCAGATGACCGAATACCTTACCAAATACAATATCCAATGCAGGAAGCAGCATAGCTTTAGGAAGGGATGCAGCACAACCACTGCCTTGCAAGAATACACTGACTTCCTGCACTGTGCACTTGACCGAGGCCAGCTGGTGGGGTCAGTCTACATTGACCTCACCAAGGTTTTCGATATCGTGAGCCATTCTCATCTACTTCACTTGCTCCAGACTATAGGCCTCTCCTCAGAGGTTACCAGGTGATTTGCCTGCTATCTGAGTGGCAGAACCCAGCAAGTCAAAATTAACAACACCGTGTCCAGCTTATGCCCTGTCAACTCAGGCGTCCCTCAAGGCTCCATCCTTGGACCTTTATTATTCAGCATCTTCTTAATTCACTCCCTAAAGCATGCCCTAGCAACATTATTCTTTTTTATACTGGTAGTTCAGTATGAGTTTATGTCTGGAGAACCATAGTTCTGATTCAGTAAAAAACCCTCTGTAGGTCACTTTGCAGGAGGGTAGGATCAGTGTGGTTACAGAACATTACAGCATCATTGGCATACAAAAGTAGCTTCCCAGAACAGGCAGAGGGGAGGGTGTTGATAAATAAACTGAAAAGGAGTGGATCAGGGACTGAACCCTGGAGTACTCATGACCTTACCGGAAGACTTGAGTAGAGGATATTAGTAATTTGAACTTGCTGAGATCTTCCATGTAAGTAGTTGGCAACCCAAGAGGTAACTTCTTGGGACAGGCACACAGAAAAGAGGGAATCCACAAGAAGGGCATGGTTGACCATGTCAAATGTCTTAATCAAGTCTATGTAAAAAGACTCGACTATGTGACCACAGTCAAGGGCTTTCTGGATAAAACTGGTATATTCCAGAAGGACAGTGGAAGTGCTATGGCCCTTCTGTAAGCCGTGTTGCTGGGGACAATATATACTATAGTTCACCAGGTATTCGGCGAGCTGGTCAGAGACAATTTTTTCAATGACTTTGGAGAGGGGTTGCTGCTGTTGTCAAAGAAATCGGGGGGAGAATTGTGCTAAGATCAGAGAAGGCTGTATTGAAGGCATTGGCAATGAGTAAGGGGTCTTGGGTGAGCACACCATTCACGTTGAGCAGCGTGGGGGGAGGGGCCGAGGTTTTGCCATTAAGCTCCTTCGTATTATCCCAAAAAGTCCACCCCTTTGAAAGTGTGCAGACTTGGCATGGTGAATTTCCCTGGTACAGAGATTTCTGACTGCTCTGTAACATTGCCTGTCAGAAGGGAGGCCATTTGCCATGGCTTTGTGCCAAAGATTATCACAGCTGGACATAAAGTCCAGAAGTGCCTGGGTGATCCAAGGCATATCAGGGTACTTTATTACCCTCTTTACGTAGGGGATAAAGATGTCACAGGCTGAGTAGAAGGAGGTAATAAAGAAGGCCAGGCCATTATCAATATTAGTGGCTGTATCAATTGGGGTCCAGTCCCAGTTTAGGAGGTAGTCTTTGAATTGCTGTAGACAGCCTCTTTTGAGAAGCATTGATATGAGGTCTTAGATGTGGTTTCAATTAAAATTGGATCATTTGCAGAGGACGGGGAAATGGTCACTCAGGGAGTCTGGAAGGACCCAAACCTCAGCGATTCTCACAGGGAAGTTAGAGAAGATGATGTTTAACAGAGTGCTATTTCCTAAGTTATAATTAATTCTGGTGGGAGTTTGGATGACTTATGCCAGATTAATGTTCATAGCTGCATCCCTATAATGAGCAGCAGAGGGGGCCAACCAATTGATGTTAAAGTCTCCTAAGGCAATTACCTCAACTTTTTTTGTCAGTTTGGAGAGGTAGTCAAGGATGGTCTGGAAAGTAAGCTTTTGGTTACGTGGAGGGATATAAACGGACATTACTAGCAGAGTTTTGCTAGAATTCCTGAAAACGAATTTAATTGTTACAGCCTGGGCACCGTAGCCGGGGGGGGGGGACTGGAAAATGAACCCTTGTAGGGAGTCTCTGAGGTAGATGGCACTGCTGCCTCCCCTTTTCCCCACCCTGTCAGTTCTGAAGACAGTGTAACCATTTAATGCCACTGCTGAGTCAGGGATTTCAGGAGAAAGCCATGTTTCGATGACTGCAAGGACATCCGGTTTGTACTTTGTGGCCTAGCCTTGGAGAAGAACATGTTTCTTGAGTAGGTTGCATATGTTCACAGAGGCTATAACAAGTACTCCTGCTTGACAACTAGAACAGGTGGGCAGTGAGGGTGGCCCTGGGTTGGGGTGCACATTGCCAGACAGGAGAAGTAGTAACAGGACAGGTCTATAAAGGCCACGTTGAAGCAATTTAGGTTTGATGCACAGCACACTCACAGGGGGCTTGGAGGCAATGGATGGGAAGAGAGAGAACATGTGGCAGGATGAGACAGAAGAGTAGGAAACAGCAGCAATTGGTGCCAGTTGCAGACACCAAATGCTGTGTGGTGAATGTGAGGGGTTTTTTTTCAGTTTGTACCACTCAGGAGAAGGGTTTGTAACTAGAGGCAGAGCAGTGGATGGAGGAGAGGAGAGGAGAGGAGAGATGGTAGAGGGGATGGGTGATGAGACAAGTAGCTGAAAAAGAAAGGAGAGTATGGTCAGAAACATGGCCCACATAATGAATGATTGGGGAGGAAGAATAACTGATGGGGAGAGAGAGGTGAAGATATTAGTGGCACAGATATATCTACAATGGTAGGCATGAAGCTGTTTGGTCACTGCCTCTGGTGGAGAACATCTTGGATTCAAGTCCCCGGGCAGGTAGAAGGGGCAGGCGGGTGGAATAGAACAAAGAACAGAAGTGGGGCCAAGAAAAAGTGGGTGTGTGGATGTGTATGGAGGAGAGGTAGACAGGTAAAAGGAGAGAAAAAAGGGTGTATAAGACTGATCCCCTAGTGGTCAGCAAATATAAGCAGCAAATGGGAAAATTGGGACTTAGTTTATGTACCAAGAAATCATGTGAGCAGCAGCATCTATAAAAGTAGGGACAGCCTTGGGTGGGAAGGTGGCATGGGTGAGTCATTCAACATGACGCATCAACAGACCAACACCCTGCACAGATATCTCTGCACGGGGGAGCGATATGCTGTCAGAAGTTCTCTGTACCTGATGGCTTGGCTCCTGCGGCAGCTCCGTCTGCAAATGGAGTGGGGTGGGTTGCTAGAGGCAACAAAGGAATAGGGATGAGCAGCAGGAACAGAACAAAGGACTGGGATTCAAGTTTACTGTGCATGTGCAGATCCAGTCGTGGAGCACTTAACATCAGGAAACACCATACAGGTAACTACGAATTAAAAACAGAACACAATTCATAGCAGGTTCAGCAGTTCACAAATAGCCTTAAAGTAACAGTACTTCACCTAACTAAAGCACAGGCAGTCATTCCCTATGACTGGCAGACAAAAACCTATCTGTACAGTTTGTTGTATATTAAGATACACTTAAAGTGCATAATGCAGTCCTTCAACAATGGCAGAGTAGAGACTCCAGTAAATATTTAACACCCTGCACAGAAATCTGTGCACACAGGACTGATATGCTGTCAGAAGGTCTCCTTACCTGATGGCCCAGCTTCTGCTGCAGCTCAATCTGTGAATGGAGCAGGGTGGGGCGGGTGGGGCAAAATCAGGAACTTTATTTTTATTTTTTTACAGAGATTGTGGTGGGTTCAATGACAAAATAAAACTAATGATTAACATTCTGATGGGACAGCAGCAGTTGAAGCGTCCCCATATCTTTTAGCTGATGCCCCTCAATTGATGCCAACTGCTGCTTAATGCTGTCAACGCTGTTAATGCCGGCCTACTTCCATTACATCAAAGAAGGTACAGAGGTGACATTTTACTTATTTTTAAAATTCTAGAGTTGCAATCTCTAATGAAACTATGCGGCTTGTCTCTAGTCACTAAACGTATAGTTGGAAGAGTCCATAACAAACAATTCAGTGGCCTACGCAGCCAGTATAGCGTTATGTTTGTGCAACTGTGTTAGTTTGGTTTTGGCCGTTCGCACTCTCTATTCCAGAGGAATTACCACCCTGTAGGGGTACAAAGGCAAGGAACTCCCAGAGAGGGTTCCACCCCTAGAGGTGCAACAGGATGGTTCCTGTGGCTAAAGGCACCTTAGGAATCCCACCAAGGAGAGAGTGCTGCTGCTGGAGGAGGAAGGGAGGATGGTGGGGCAAAGAAAAAATGCTTCACAGTGAGGCTTAGAGGAACTGCTTATATAGTTCAGGAAGTGGGAGTGGCTGGCTGCTTGGCCACTGAACTACAGGCAAGCCTTTCATTTCACTGGCCTATGCAGCCAGTATAGTGTTATGCTTGTGCAACTGTGTTAGTTTGGTTTTGGACGTTCGCACTCTATTACAGAGGAATTACCACCCTGTAGGGGTACGAAGGCAAGGAACCCTCGGAGAGGGTTCCACCCCTAGAGGTGCAATGGGGCGGTTCCCGTGGCTAAAGGTACCTTAGGAATCCCCCCAAAAATGTAGTATCATCCCCAAAAAGGAGGCAACATGAAGCATATGAGCAAGCAGTATCTGAGACATAGGAGTAGTAACTGTAACGTAGTAGAGAAGTACAGGCAGTCTGATAATGCAATAAGATGCTCAGTTGTCGTAATGACTACCCAGGTCTGCGTAGCATGATACCGATGGTTTGCTTTGAGAGTAGGGGATCCCCTAAGGAGAGGGGGAACGGCAGGACATCCTCCCCCTCCATCCAACAACGGAACCTACCTAAAGAAACTAGGGGAAACAACTAAGCTAAGTGTTATAACCTGAGGCAACGGAGAAGAGAAAAAAAACTCTATGAGGAGGAAATCTCTGGGGATACAAGGCTTAGGTCGCCGTCCCTCCAGGCTTGGGATAGTTTACTTAGTGATGGCTCCGCAGCTGCAATTTGGAAAACCCAATTAAAGGGAAGTGGAAAATATTCCAGTTTGGAGGAAGGCTGTCACCAAAACCCTCTAGCGGGAACGGCATGGAAGGTTGCCAGAAAACTCTGCAACAATACGTGCATCCAAGGCGCAGGAGGGGAGCAACAACTGCTGAGGCACTCACCTGGCCTACCCACCCTAAAACAAACCAGGTGAACCAGAGGCAGTTGTAGGGAGGATGCCGTGAAGGTGCCTCACTAGGGAAACACTATATAGTGGAACACTAGAGCCAAAGGAGGTCGTCGTAACCACCCTTCACTGCTAGTCATAAATTCTACACCAAGAGCTGCTGTCACATAGCAAGCAGCTAAAGCCAAGCCCAGGGTGAGGACATTCCCAGCTATGGGCCAAGTGAGAAGGATCCCACCCCAAGTTGGACACGCTTGAGATGCAGACTTAAAGCAAAGCGAGACCATCGGCTGCAGCAACCCTGCACCAAAATAGAATGGCTGGCATGCCCCAGAAATTGATTAACAGCTGAAAAGCTGGTGAGCTGAATGAGCACGGCATGCTGAGATTGTAATGAGCATTGAGTGCTGAGACCTTGCAAGGTTGAATGCAGATTGAGTGCAGCAGAATCCCAGGCTTAAGTTGAAGGGATGGCAGTAGGCATGAAGCAATGGTTTGCGCAAGCAAGGAGCAATGGTTGCGTAAGCAAGTGTGGACCTGATAGGTCTGTAAGAAGTAGTAGTAATAGGTGGACCTGCATAACATACTGTATAGCAATAAACAGCACTGAATTGGGGCAAGCCAGACAGACAGTTCAAAGCCAAATCAAGCTGACAAACTCTGAGGATTTTCAGCAGCAAAGACAGGATTTAGAACAGAATTAATAAGCCACAGAGACCACGACCCCCCAAACACCTCCCAGTCCCCACCATAGGACAAACAAGGAAGTGATGGAAGGGCCGAGAACCACATGCAGATATAAAGCTAATTTAATAGCCTAAGCAGGAGCATCAGCTAACCTCAGAGTAACACAATGTACAATAGTAATGGGAGTAAACAAGCAGTAGCAGGAAGCAATTAGGCCTGTGCAGCAGTAGTGAAAACAAATGAGTACACTGAGTTGTAACTGCAATAAATAAAATGAGGTATAGTACTCTTAAAGCACTGTCACCAGGTAGTGCAAAAAGACTGCTTCAATGAGGTAATTAGAACAAGCATGAGTGAACTGTAACGCTAGGTTTCAAAACTGAGTCAGGTGAAAGTAATAGATTATGCCATGGAACAGCTAGTTGAGCTGAAACACACAAATCAGGTTTGCAGTTGCAGAGCAAGTAATTTGAGAGTTGTGAGTAACTGAAGCAAGCAGTATGAGCTCTGAACAGCAGCAAGCTAGGAGCTCAGAAAAGCCCCCCCCCACAAAAAAAAGAAAGAAGCACACACAGCCGAAGGCAAAATACAAATCAAAAGCAGGAAAATAAACACAGAAGCCCTGCAGAGACAAGCAGGAGCGGGGGGGGGGCAGGCTCCAGCCAGGGAGGCCCAACCAGCTCAGAGGACAAACCGGCACATGAAAAAATGCTTTTTAGTGAGGCTTAGAGGAACTGCTTATAGCTCAGGAAGTGGGAGTGGCTGGCTGCTTGGCCACCGAACTACAGGCAAGCCTTTCATTTAGTCATCCATTGGGCAAATACTGACAAAACAGATAACTTATTCTGCATTAGAGCAGCCAGAACCTGGAATTTATTGCCCCAAGAACTAGTAAATAGCTCTGATTTTGATACCTTTAAACATAATTTTGATACCTGGCTAAACCATCATTACCCTTGCTACTAATGGCCCACACTTGTGGGAGACAATCTTGATGGGCCATGTGCCTGCTTTTGTCCTAATAAATCCAGAAAAGTGAAGTAAGGCAGAGTGAGCAATGCAAAGTCATAATTACAATGCGAAGTGAAGGTTTTAAATGGGCACTTCGTGTAGCGGAATGGTAACTCCGCGTCCACTTCATGGGCAGAATTTAACTTCACTGCATCTCTATCTCAGATTACTGTTCTCTGTAAAACTCTTGCCACATGTGGCACATTTATATGGCTTCTAACCAGTGTGAATTTGCTGTTGTATTACCAGGTTACGCTTCTGTATAGCAGTAGTAGTAAAATGTTTATTCATAAATCTCTTTATGAATCGCATAAACTCAATTGAGCATTGCTCATTTACAATCAGATCCTTAAAACAGAACAGTAAGCAACAATACACTCACAGGACAAATTACAAAGATATAAATGTACATTTAAAAAGCACAGTCTGCACAATAATAATGTTCACTCCATTATTACATCCTGGGCTATATAAATTTACAAAATTTAGCTTCAATTTCAACTTAAACACTGTTTCAATGAGTATAAAACTCTTGTCATATGTGGCACATTTGTATTGTCTCTCACCAGTGCAAGTTTGCTGATGAATGCTCAGACTATTCTTGTGTGTAAAATTCTTATCACATTTTTCACAGTTATGTGGCTTCTCAAGGGGTTAGTGTCTCCAATCAGAGATTTCTGGTTCACTGATCAGAATGGTCCCCATTCTTAAACCAGGGCATATTCATAACTCAGAAAATCAGTACTGTATTAGTCTTTGATGTTTGCTGAGAGCACTCGTAATGTCCCAATATGGCTTCCTTTCGAAGTTCATAAAGCATCACAAATATTGGTACCATATTTAAATGTGCCTGAAAGTTCTTTTTGATTAGTCTCGTTGCCCCAAGCACTATTGGAACGATCGGTGTGCCCTTATTTCACATTAGTTTGTTTTTTGATTGCATATCTTGGTATTTCATGATTTTGTGTCTCTGTACACAGAACACTGCAGTCACTAGGGATGGTTATTTCAATCAGAAATACCACCCTTTTGTTCCTTTTTCTTGTATTGCCATATCAGGTTTTCTCGCTTCCACTTTCGTGGCAGTTAGTATTGGATGATTCTTGTTGTTCATGTTTCCAGTGTTTCTCTGCTACCTGTATGTTATAGTGTCCGCAGAGTTTCCAGTGGCTCAACCTGGCTACACTGTGGTGCCTTTCAGTATACAGACCTTCTTCCAGGAATACTTCACATCCAGCCATGAGATTGTGCAATTGTTTGTAATTCTGTACTACAGAACTTGCACTTGTCTGTTTCTCCCATGTTTTCTATGGATGTTCTGAACCATCTTGTGAGTAGTCCATTATCTTGGGCTGCCGTTATCAATCTCTCATCTCTTGACCTGAATTCACTTCTATTTAACCACTCATGGGTCAGGTACTGATTGTCCTGTGATTGTTCCAGTAGCTCTCTTTATTTTCTATTGTAATTATGGGCTTTCCAGTTGTTCTTTTCTGTTGCTCTTTGTCCTTATAATTTTCTTTCTGATTTTTGTGCACCAGTGTGAATTTGCTGATGTCTTACCAGGTCACTCTGTGTAAAACTGTTGTCACATAAGGCACATTTATATGGTCTCTCACCTGTAAGAAATTGCCTATGCATTCTCAGATGACTCTTCTGGCACATTTACATGACTTCTCACCAGTGTGAATTTGTCAATGTGTTGCCAGGTCATTTTTCTGTGTAAAACTCTTGGCACATTTGTCACATTTATGTAGCTTCTCATGACTGTAAAATTGCTAATTTACTACCAGGTACAGTTATGTGGCTTCTCACTAGTGTGGTTTTTCTGATGCATTACCGGGTTACTTTTCTGTGTAAAACTTGTGTGACATGTGGCACATTTATATGGCTTCTCATCAGTGTGAATTTGCTGATATGTTACTAAGTTAATCTTCTTTGTAAAAGTCTTGTCACAAATGGAACATTTACATGGCTTATCACCAGTGTGAATTTGCTGATGTGTTACCAGGCAGCTCTTCAGTATAAAACGTTTGTCACATGTGGCACATTTATGACTTTTTATTAATGTGAATTCGCTGATGTGTTACCAGATTACTCATCAGTGTAAAACTATTGTCACGTGGCACATTTTTGTGACTTGTTACCAGTGTGAATTCATTGATGTGTTACTAGGTCATTTGTCTGTGTAAAACTCTTGTCACATTTATGTGGCTTCTCACCAATGTGAAATTGCTGATGTACTACCAGGTCCAGTTATGTGGCCTCTCTCTAGTGTGGATTTTCTGATGCTTTACCAGGTTACTTTTCTGTGTAAAACTTTTGTCACATGTGGCACATTTATATGGCTTCTCACCAGTGTGAATTAGTTGATGTGTTACTAAGTGACTCTTCTGCGTAAAACTTTTGTCACATGTGGCACATTTATATGGTGTCTCACCAGTGTGAATTTGCTGATGCATTCTCAGACTATTTTTCTGTGTAAAACTCTTGGCACATGTGGCACATTTATATGGCTTCTCTCCAATGTGGATATTCTGATGTGCTACCAGATGGCTCTTGCATTTTAAACTCTTGTCACATGAGACACATTTATATGGTCTCTCACCAGTGTGAATTCGTTGATGCTTTTTCAATGAACTTTTCTGTGTAAAACTCTTGTCACATGTGGCACATTTAAATGGCTTCTCACCAGTGTGAATTCGCTGATGCTTTCTCAGTGAACTCTTCTGTGTAAAACTCTTGTCACAAGTGGCACATTTATATGGCTTCTCACCAGTGTGAATTTTGTGATGTATTACCAGGTTGCTCTTCTTCATAAAACTCTTGTCACATGTGGCACATTTATATCGCTTCTCACCAGTGTGAATTTGCTGATGCATTCTCAGACTACTCTTGTGTGTAAAACCCTTGGCACATTTCTCACATGTATATGGCTTCTCGTCAGTGTGAATTCGCCAGTGTGTTACCAGGCCACTCCTCAGTGCAAAACTCTTGTTACATGTGGTACATTTATATGGTTTCTCACCAGTGTGAGTTTGCTGATGCATTCTCAGATGAATCTTCTGTGAAAAACCCTTGTTACATGTGGCACATTTATATGGTTTTTCTCCAGTGTGAATTCGTTGATGTATTCTCAGACTATTCTTGTGTGTAAAACTCTTGTAACATGTGGCACATTTATTTGGTCTCTCATCAGTGTGAATTTGCTGATGTGTTACCAGAAGATTTTTTTGTGTGAAACTCTCATTACAATTGACAGAGTTATATGAATTCTCTCCTTTGTGAAACTGCTGTTGTTCAGAGATGAGGACGCAGAACGTGTTCTTATACTGAGGACAATAAAATTGTTCCTGTGCTGTGTGGCACATTTCATGTATGTTGAGTGATAATTCCTGGCTTAGACTCTCATTGCTGTCAGCTCTCCTGTTGACTAAAAATAAATATTTATTGTATTTACTTGCCATGAGAAGAAACATTTTTTCAGAATCTTTCTGATGGTAATTTAGACAGGCATTTCAGTTTTTCCAAACATTACATGTTCCACAAAATTGCAGCCTGCAGATGTTTAACACTGGCTACTGAGGACATAAGCTAGAGGTTCATCTAAACAAGTATGACTACTGAGAAGGATTGAATGTTTTTAGGGACATGGCTGTCTGCTTCCATCTGTTATTCTTGCATTCTTATGTAAAATTTGGATAACACTGGTCATTCCCTGGGACATCTCGATTTATTTTTTTAATTGAGCTAATTAAAGAATGCACTCAACTTGGATTTACTGGTTATTTCATGTGCATATACGGAAGAAGAAATATGGTAAATAAGAGTCACATCTAAAAGATAAATTATACCATACACATAAATAATCAGCCAATCACATAAGCAGACTGGCACCTTAGCCCTGTTGTAAATCCTATGATAATCACTGGCAAAGGTGCCAGCCTGCCACATCCTCATGCCACCCTGTAAAAAAAATCACTCCGACACCCCCTCCAATGTTTCAAAGCCGCCATCTTTCCTCTCGCTAACATTCACCAGTAGGTCTAATATTTAAAAAACGAAAACAATAAAATGGATGCCTCCTTTGACCTTATCAACAAAAGTGAACTCGATGAAATTTTCAAAACCCTCCAAAATAAAAGCACAGATTTAGACCACAGGGAAAACGTACCTCAAGAAGCCAGAGACATCCCGTACATCGCGCCTCTCCCAACGGCCAAAACCCCGATACTGCAGTCGCACATACAGCCGAGCACATCACCTCGACCCTCCGCAGGCTGCCAGTTTGAACTTCGGTGCCTCTCTACACGTCGCCGCAGCAGCCAATCCTGCTTAGGGAACAAATTGGCTGCTAAATGCTTATGGCCCGAGATCAAGCAGCAAGCGAGCATGGTAATCGCGTTTCGAGGACACAACTAATGGAAGGGCGATGCTCTGAGATGTCTAATGTAGTACCTATCTTGGTCCTAAATCCTGTGCTCATTGGAGGAGTTTTATACTACCTCACAAAACTTAAATAAAGAATACCATTAATTACCATGCACTATTTTCTTTCATGGAAGGATATTTCTTACAAAATCATTTTTAGACACAAATAAATAAAATAAAACCATTTAAACTTATATCCATCAGAGAATGTAATGGCATAATCGCAATAAGCCACTTGGGGGTGTGGGTTATCGGGGGATTTACCACGGCTGGCGAGGATTTGCCCATGAGGCGTGGTAAATCCCCCGATAACCCACACCCCCTCATGGCTTATTGCTTAAATAACCATTAGCTAGGACAAAATAGCAAGAGACAGAACAGACACAGGGCAGGAAATTGCAGAGGGAACTAAGAGTAATGACAAGATTTTCTTAAGATTCATAAGGGAGAGAAGGAACATTCAGTACAACACTGAACAGCACAACAAAGTTGGGGTATACTTTTAAGAGAATTATTTATTTCAAAAGTGTATTTATTACTTATGTAAGCCCCCTACATGGATTTATTGGTTGGGATCTGCAACTCAGAGTCTCTCAGCAGCACTGGTTGCATTGGTGGGTCTGTGGGATTCATGTCTTCCTGTCCCCTTTGCTGTTTTGCAGCACCAGCCATGATGGATCCCAGTGTCATGGCTGTTGGCAAGGCAGCTGAGTGCAGATGTTGGTTTTGTGCCTCTGGATGTACGGCAGATCCTGTGTCCATTTTTTGTGTTAGCCAGGCTCAAGACCACAGAGGAGCTATAAAAATATAACAATAAAAATAATTAAAATGCTATGGTGGCCCACTCTCTGCACATTCACAGATACAAGAGCCAGAAATTTAAATAAGCAGCAGCTCCATTTTGTGGGGAGTAGTGTGGCACCCGCTGGTGCAAATTTAGGAGCAAATGTTAATAGTTATTTCAGGACAAAATGTCTGGTAAGTCTTTGGGGCACAGGGCTGTTTTGGCACCCATTAAATCCATGCTGATTGGACCAGTTCTGGCAAGTGAGATTTGACACCTTTGAAGAGAGTATTTAGGGGAGAGCAATGTGTGAGGGGGAGATCCAGTGGTGTGAGGACTGAATGGGGCAGACTGCTCATTACATCAGTGGGGCTCTGCTTTTATTTGTTTCTTGTGTGGCCATATAGTTGTAAGGTGGGAGGATGTAGCAGTGGCCATTTTTAGGAAGACCATGTTGGGGCATGCTAGGAATCCAGCTGAAATTATGAAAAGGGTGAGACCTGCAATCTGGAGGTGGACTTGTTGCTGTTAGCCCAGAGGACCACTGGTGAGCGGGGCCCCCAAGATACAATTACCACATGGAGAGATTAGAAAGGAGATACTTTGGGACAGCACAGAATGAGGAGAGGCTGTACTGCCTAGGAAATGTAGATGGACAGATGAGAAGGTATGAAGCCTGGGAGGTGAGGGTTGCAGGAGGGATCTGGGAGTCTAAGGTAGCCCCTGACCCCTATTCACCCATGATGTAAGATGTGCATTTCTGGACCTTTCTGCCAAAGTAGCCTAATGGTAAGAGGGACTAAGTGCTGAGTCAGCTGTCCCTCAAGAGGTTTTTGCTCCTATTCATGATGTAGAGAAAGAGAGGATGAAAGTGAGCTTTACTGCCTATAAATGAAGGCCTGATTCAGTTGATAGTTAAGCTGCCTGCGTGTTGGACTGTGGTTGCCTAGCCAGAGGGTAGCTGCCTGGACTTGATGCTCAGTTAGTGACCTCCATGGTCTAGAGCACCTGTTAGCTTCTAATGTGACCTCCTGGTCCAGAACAACTCCTGTGTTTTCTTGCTCCATGGACTGTTTCCTATTCTGAATTAACTGTTCAGTAAATGGGATCCCTTGTTCCTGCAGTTCTGGTGTTTGCCTCATTCATTTGGATGAACTGCTTGCCACTAATAAAATTTCTGCCTCTACAGCCAAATTCTAAGCGCAGTGTGTTCCAGAGTGACAACTACAGGATCTGGGGAACTATGCCCATTTTGTCCACAGAAGATGAATCAGAGGACTATCAATGAAGATTGTGACAGGCCTGTCTGGTAAAAACTCCTACAAAGGCCTATGAGGTAAAGTTGGTTAGGCCAGGCAGGTGAAGATCAGCAGTCTCCACTTCTCACATCATTCAGCTGTACCTCTGGAAATTTGGGGCATCCCAGTTTCATGAGGCCTGGCAATCAGGCCGACCAGGTATGTGTTGTTGGGTTTGTTCTGTATGTGCCCCTCTCCCCATGGACTTCCAACATCATACCCCTAGACACCATGGAGGGGGGGCTACATTTATTTCAGAAGTTTCAGCAAGAGGACATACTTTTTCATCCTGGAGGAAGGATGAGTTTAGAACAACAATCTGAAGAGCAAATTACATAGTACACTGAAATCAATAAAATTATAAGAAATACAGTATGACAGAATTCAGCATTCACAGTAGACTATGTATACAAACATGCTTTACCTATTCAGTTACATGGAAATACATTTCTAAGGTGCAGAGACCATGTAGGGCTAGAATGCTGTATGGAAGAGAAGGAAACAAAATAGAAGGAGAGAAAAAGGGAAGGGGAAATTGAGAAGTGGAGCAAGGACAGGTATCAGTGGCAGCTGCAGGAGTGAGAGGTGAGGTCAGGGTGTAGAGAGGAGAGAGCACTGGAATAGGAGGAGTGAATGGATAGGGGAGTGAGTTCCAAATTTTAGGGAAGCAGAAGGAGAGAGCAGCCTGGTTAGCAAGGGTTCACATAGAATTAAAAGTTTTTGGTGTCCCGGTGGCACAGAGGGTTGAGGTGCTGGATGCCACACCAGCGACCCCAGTTTCATGAGCGAGCCCGAGTGCTGGGGGGCGGCAGGGGAGGGAGATTGATTGAGTGCCCATAGGACAGCTCTCCTCTTTCTGGTGCAGTAGAGAGCCCCGGTGGAGACCGAGGGTACTACTAGCGTGGGAACAAAAATCAGGGACGAGCACAGCTGGCATCTACTGGGCAGCCACATGCTGATGCCATTGCACAGCTGTGCTCAGGGGGCACGTATAAGGAAAAAATCCTTCCAGACTACCGATGAGATGACGATGGCTCCAGTGGAACACCCAAATGCCAGCCCAATCATACCTGGGACTCTCCATGGCTGACCCGACGACCGAAGGTAAGGCACCTCACGCTTAGGAGATCAATCAATCAATCAATCAAATATTTATTTATCCAGGTGATCACTGTTGAGCAAGCTCATTTACAAGGTGGACCTGCTGTTGGCAGGGACAATTGTACAGTCACAGATCAAATATACATAATACAAAATGAACAAGATGTTTACAATAATGATGATTACACTAATGGTAGGTGCACAGTATATACATTCCAAAGGCACACGTACAAGTAATATATACATAACACATCAGTAACATGATATGTACAACACCCACAAAAACAGGACGTGTATGGTTATCATATGCAAACCATAGGAGAAAAAGGAAGATTGTTTACATTTTAGCCATCAGCAACAAGTTACGGGCCTGAGTGGAAGTTCCTAAGCTATGGAGGTGCACATGACGGTGTCTGTGTCTCAGGCTTATGTGGCGGGGGGGAGGGTGGTGTGAAAAAGGGGTACAGAGGATGCTAAGGGCAAGTGTGGCAACTGAGGGGTGAGTGGTTAATAGTGGCAGAGGGGGACTTAGAGTCACTGGCTGTGACTAGTAAGGATGGGGAGAAAAGCAGCAGTCAGGCTGCTAGGAACGGTGGAAGCAATTACAGATTTCAGCAAACGTTTTGTCATAGATGGTCTTAAACAAGGCAATACTGACAGGGGAGCTGGGGAACAGGGAGATGACTGCCAGGGGGAAGGCAGAACCAGCCCCGGAGGTGATCCGGGGGTCGGGCCTGCCTAGGTCATTTGGGAGACAGAGCCTGGGAGACGAGCGGGTTCAGGCTGAGAGTTAGGGTGTATCCACATGGGCACTCCTGAAGGAGGTCCAGGGGTTCGGATGCATAAATAGAGTCCCAAAAAAAAAGGAGTAAAAGTTTTATTTACTAAATATCATGAACAGAGATAAAATATTTCACTGAGCATAGCTCATTCCCAAGGAGGGAGAAGAAGAAAGCACAACAGAGCAATAGCTTGGGTTACAAGGGAGTATGAGGATGGTGGTGGGTGGAGAAGAGTGAAGTAAATTAAGCAGGGAGGGCGGCCAGCCAGAATTTCAAGGTAAATGGTGGCACAATGAGCTAGGCATCTAGCTTCAAGGGAGGGCAGAAAGAGGGAGCATAAAGAACAGTGGTAAGTGCGTGGTGGACAGTCTATGATAAAGTGACAGAGGAAGTGAAAGAAGGGGTCCAATCTGGCTATGGTAGTCTTTGGCACAGCATTGTAGACAATGTGCCATAGTTGAAAGTAGGGAGAATAATTTCTAGATTATAGCTCAGCAAGTAAGAAGGGAGATGAAGCCTTTGTTCCCGTATAATTGACCGAGTTTTTTTGTGTGGATGGCATCCATATGCACCAAAAAGTAAAAGTGCCAGTCCAGTCAGGCTCTACGGTACTTAAATGAGGAGACATCATCAACCTGAGAATCCATCTAAGGTGGAAGGGGAGGGGGAGCCTTGAGAGCCTGTGCTTAGTGCCAAAGGTCTCAGAATCCACTTTTCTTGGCAATTAGGGATCGATGAAATGACCGGAACCAGTACTGAATGTTGTTGACGTCCAGTTGAAGACTGGCCGTCAGCTCAGCAGGAGGGGAACCAAAGGCAAAAAGGACTGTGTCATCTGTGTACACATAGATGCAGAAGAGTAAACAAAAGGAAGGTCATTAAGAAAGACCAAGAAGAGTAAGGATGCCACCTTGGAAGAAAGTGCAGTTGCATAAGAACTTACCGTAACAGCAGATCTTTGAGAGAATCTCTTGCAGCAGGTCATAAAAATAGGAATATTCCTGCCACAGGCATGGTTTCCAGCTGGAGGATTTTGTTAGCAGTCAATCTGGGACCACCCGCGACAATACAATGAAACACATGCAGCTAGAAATGCCTGTACCCATGAAATACGGCAGGCCAAAGCTGCCTGCTATCAGGCTAGTCTCTCCTCCTCATGTGCATGGACGCAAATTCTGGGAGACGATTAATAGACTAAATGGTAAATCCAGCTGTCCTACCTTCCTTCATGTCCTTGGAGCTGCCACGCTGGATCCTGAACTAATAGCCAGCATCTTAAACACCACCTTCACTGACCTCGACAGCGTCCTCCAATCCGACTTCTTCTCCACACCCTTGACCCCCCTCCTGCCTTCCCCCCATCCCTATAGAATGCCCCCCTTTTGCTTTAAGTCTATTTCATGGAGTACAGCCAGAAAATACCTATCCAAGGTCCTAAGAAAACCCAGACTTAGCACCGAATCCTTAGATCTCTACCTCCTCAACCTCTCCATGGAATCTATTCTAACCCCTCTTACTAAGATTCTTAACTTGTCACTATGCCTAAGCCAATTCCCATCTCAGTGGAAACAAGCCATGGTGATTCCAATTTTTAAGAGCGAAGACAGAACTATAGCTAGTAACTATAGACTAAAATCCATATTGCCACCTCTATCTAAAGGTTTGGAGAAGATTGTTGCTGACCAAATATCACAATTCCTTGACACAGATAACCTATTATGTCCCCAACAGCACGGTTTCAGGAAGGGCCATAATAGCACTACTGCCCTTCGGAATATACCTCCTTTATCCATGATGCCCTTGATCAGGGGCTCTTAGTTGGGTCTGTCTACTGTATGTTGATCTGACTAAGGCCTTTGATACTGTTCACCACTCTCTGTTGACCAACTCCCTACTCTCCCTTGGACAAGTCACTTAACTTCCTTGTGCTCCCAGGTTGTACATGTAAACAAGCTTGCAGCTTAGTGTCTCTCTCCTGGTAAAACAAAGGTTAAAAAAAAAACTCCTATTTTTGACACAGAGCCTTTGCAAATGAGTCTCTGACTCAAAGGGTTATAATTCCTAAACTTTAATAAATTTAAATATCCCAGTATGTATAAAAGAGGGAGGTCTGTCTACGATGCTGGCAACCCGGGTTCAGGAGTGAACTCAGGTCACGGAGGGCGAATGGGGGGCAGGCTGGAGCATCCAATGACAGCTCGCCTGTTCTGGGGGCAGGGTTGGGATGCAGCTTGGTGTCTGCTGACACCTAGCAAAGGCTGGGGGCTTAGCAACACATTGGCGCCTCAGTGTCTGATTAGCCCAGGGTGTAGGTCTGGGGCTCAACAAGCACTGTAGGCAGCTAGGGGAGGGTTCCTGCAGATGTCAGTGGTCACAGCTAGACATCAGGGCTCTTGTGACACCCACAATAAATAATGTGGAAAAATGCCTGCCGTCCCAGGGAAGATGGAGTGCCTGGAATGTGCGCTCTATGTGCCTTCACCTATCTGGCAACCTCCAGACTGATGAAACTTTCAGTATTGGGGTGTTTGGGGCCCTACTTCGTCCCCACCCGGGGGGGGTAAGCCACAGCTCCATGGGGATCCGGAGGTCAGTTCAGGTAAGGTGACTGGCAGAGGGATGTTTTCTTGGTGATCCTGAAGGGTCTGGAATGGCAGGACGAGGGGAGGATAAAAAGTAATTTCAAAACAAAAAAAGGGGGGAGCTCCCAGATGCTCCTCAGTCGTCCCCCCCCCCCAGCAACCCTATATGGATTACACATTTCAAGGGGCATCCAAGGGAAACCAAGGATGAAGTATGAGTACCCTGATGTTTTATAGAGAGCAGTAGCAAGTCTCCCTCTTAGAACACTTAGCAAGGGGGTTGAAGGGAGGGGTAGCATGACCCTCTACAAGAGATTAACTTGAAAATCTACTGTTACAATAAGTTCTTATGAAACTGTACTGTCTTCATCGAGGAAATCTCATACAGCAGGACACACAAATACAAATGAGTCCCCAACACTGTTGGAGTGAAACACAGGGTGGTGGAGATGCAAAATAAAGAATAAAGATAGCACACCTTGTAGGACTGCCCAACCAAAAGTGGTCTGTTTTGGATGCAATAACCAAACTGTAATGTTTGGTAAAGGTATGAACCATTGACCATGTTGCTGCTTCACAAATTTCAGTTGCAAAAATGCCTATAAAGCATGTTTCTTAAGCTGCCATTCCCAGTGTGGAGTGAAGTTTCATCATGCTCGGGATTGGCTTATTAGATTTTTTGCAACAAAAAGCATTGCCATTGGCAAACCATGTGGACAGACACTGCTTAGAAATGGCATTGCCCTCTTTATTTTTATTTATTTATTTTATTTAGTTTTTGTTGACCGGGTAAGTGCACTAGACAAATCCTGCCTATTTTCAGGCACGACCCGGGGGAGGGGGATACAGATGAATGCCAACTGACCTTGAACCAGATTAAACTGTTGGTAGTATTTTTAGTGGACGAGGGAAATTTGGCCAGGACACCGGGGAAATTCCCCTACTCTTTTCGATAAGTGCCATGGGATCTTTAACATCCACCTGAACTACCACCAATCCAGGCAGATGGGACCTCGGTTTGACGTCTCATCCGAAAGACGGGTGAAAGAAACAAAATGTTGCGCTGACTTGCAATGTGCTTTGGTATAAAGAAGATAGTAACACAAAATTCTGTGTATGTCCAATGTATGGAGTAAAGCTTCTCCTGGCTTAGCAGGCTCCACGAAGTACACAAGTAAGTTTATAAATTGATTTAAAGTTAATTCTGACACCACTTTTGGGAAACAATTAGGATTGGTTCGCAGTGACACCAGATCCTTGTAGAAATTCAGGTACAGTTGTTTACATACAAGTGTCTGCAGTTCCGATACACATCTCACTGGCACAATAACTGTCACCAGCCTACTCCCGTATGGTGAGATTTCTCTCTGTGTCACAGCACATCCCTCTGGTGATGGGAGGGTCATGGATACCCTTTCTCTGTCCTTCTAGCACACTGTTTCACAACTGAACAAGTGCCAGAGAATCTCAGGGCATCCTCTTTTTGCGGGAGGGGATACAAATACAGTCTTGAGTCTGTGTTCCTGGGTTAGAACCTTCTCAGCCACTGCACCTTTCACTAGAAAAACTACAGGTGTGCATAGGATTTAGGGGCCTTATACACCCTTTTGTTTCTTTCCCCCAGAAATGCAGCGCTTGGTTCCAAAATCCCCCACAGGCTCCTCCTGAGACGACTCTTATTTCCTCCCCTCTTTTCATCAGAAAGGCCCTAATGGTACTTCACTTGATGGTGTTAGACCGTAATGAAGTCACACCAGTGTGGCATCGTTTGAACAACTCTTACCAAGGTACAATTACACGCAAAAGCAACATAGGCAGAATTATTTTAAAAATAAGACAAAGGTTTTACTAATTAATAAAAATAGTAAATAACATTAAATCAAATGAAACACTCTCAGTCTGCTCCAAAAATGTAACTATATGCCCTTGCTTTTTCTGATGTTTTTTAATTTATAATTTGCCTTATCTGCCTGTTTTAATTTCTGTGGTTTTAACTAGTTAGAATGTTTTCTGTTTTTACTTTTGTACAAGTGCTCTGGTAATTGAAAAGCGCTTTGTAAAAATAAAGATTGGCTTGACTAGACATTGGTTACAAGACATAGAAAATAAAAAGGAAAATACACATAAAAACCTACACTTTCAAACTCTGAGGTTGAAAGTCTACCTTGAGTACACGAATACTTAGTTGTGGAATTCTGAATTGCAAAGTAGTTAACAAAAGCAGTGAAGATCTTGGTTCTTGGTAGTCCAGTAGAATTCTTGAGGAAAATGCTCTCTCATCAAGAAGAAAGAGAATGTCCCAAATGCCAAACCCTCCAACTGTACCATTTTTTGCCAGCACAATACCGTATTTTTAAGAGTGGTACAGGATCCTGCCTGGATCATACTGTACACTAAATTTGCCACCACCCTAGTTAAACAATTTTTATTCTTTTCCTCTGAAAGTTTTACTTTTTTGCTGGAGTGCTCAGCCAGCTTAGTCTGAGGTGAGGAGTGTCCCAATGTCCTCATGGTAACCTCCAGAATGCTGTCCTTCCTGTGGTGCTGTCAGCAAAGGGCTCCTTGATGATCACTGTGAACTCCCGGAAGCACTGCAGCTGTCAGTGCTATTTGCTGTGTAGCTTTGCCCTTTCCCTGACTGACTCTGAACTGGTGGGACATGGTGTCACTTCTGAGGGGATAACTCCTGAGGAGGTCCAGGCCAGCCCGTGTCACAGTGGAGAGCAAGCAGAGCAATTGTGTCCTATTGCAATTTAATTAAAACCAACCACCGGTTGAGTCACAAGTCTCATGGTGCAGTTTTCAGAGTTGAGCAGCCATCATCGTGAAGCTGGGGGACAGGAGTGGAGTGACTATCAACTATGCACAACTCATCCAGCTGGATTCATCTCTGCAGGTGACGGGAGGGACAGGGTCATGTGTGAGAAATCCTGGTAATGATGCTGATTGCTCTGGCTGTGTTGACACTTTTGTGGTGGCGGGGGGGGGAGGTTCTTCTGTCAGGGTTTCTAAAAAGGAGCTGGGGAGAGGGGTTCTTGTTCTAACTTCTGCCAGGTAGGTTTGCTAAAAAGGGCTGTACAGTGTATTATTAATAAATTCAACAACAAATGCAATACATTAGATGTGTTAGGACTGTGTCCACCTAATCATGGGGGAACGGCAAGAACATAACAAAGAAAAGAAAATTACAAACAGAATTGCCCCGTCTCTTATCCGTTCTTCATGGAAGTGGTGCTGTCTACATGGACAATGTGCTGTAAATTCCTTCAGATTTTAAAGGTGAAAATTCATACTACCCTAAGATGTTAAATAAAAAATAAACTTTGCACAGATAAACACAATGACTTCCACAGTGTTGACAGCTTGTGTCTCCCTGTTTGAGGATGTGTCCAGTTTGAGGGCCAGTGTCCTTTCAATAGTCCATGTGTGTATAAATTATTTATTAGTTTATAATATGCTTTATTGAGGTTTTCAGAAAAAGCAAACAATATAATACAATACATACCATATATCATCATTTAAGCATCTGACCATCTACATTGAAAATTCCCCAACTCCCCCCACCCCTCCCTCTATCCCTTATCCCTATCTTCCCACCATTACAAATGGTGTGTCGCAGTCTGCTATCCCTCCTTCCATATCACCCTCCCCTGTCTCCCTCCCTTTACTATAGGACTACATTTCAATTCAGTTACTTAGAATTCAATAAGGACATAAAAAAAATCAAAGAATACCAGCTTTAATCCTTGCATCTTTTCTTCATTCCTAGAAAGTTGAACTAATAATGATCAACAGGTTTTTTTTAACCTCCCCAGCCATAAATTCTGTGAATTGCTCCCATCTCTTATTAAATTTGGAAGTGCTGTGAAATTGTGCAGCTGTCAACCGTTCTGCATAAAAGGTTGTATGAACTTCTTGCACCCATTCTCTAAAGGGTGGTGCTGTGCCTTTAGTCCAATATCTCATAATGAGGAGTAATGTAACTGTAGAAATAACAGCAAAATTATATTTATATGTTTGTGATGGTATGGCTGAAAGGTTACCCAATACACATGTTTCTATATTAAAATGGCATAATTCTTTAAACAATGGATCTGCAAATTTTGTTACCTGTTGCCTAAAGTTATGAATTATGGGGCAAGACCATATCATATGTTTTAAAGTACGTAGATCTTCTTGACATCTTGGACATACTCCATTATGTATTTTACCCATTAATTTAAGTTTTGTTGGTGTGTAATATACATTATGCAGTTTATTAAATCATATGCGTCTCAATCGATCCTCTTTTATAAAATCTATAGTTGTTCCTCCAGATCTGTTCCCATATATCAGATTCATACGAAATATCCGCTGCATGTTTCCAATAAAATGCTGTCGAGGAATAATTCAGCCAGAATTTGTCCAATAGAAATCTGTAAATTTGAGAACTAGATCTGGATTGAGTGGCTAATTGAGATATTAACCCTAAAAACTCCGCAGTCTGGGAAGACCAAGGTGGGGATCCTGAACTAGCCTGTATACATTTTTTAATTTGTAAATATTTAAAAACAGGTAGAAACTTTAAGCCCAGATTTTGCTGGATTTGTTTAGGGGGATCTATTTTATTATCTGATATCAAGTCTGACAGAGATGCCTCTTTTAGGTCACTCCAGAAGGCGGGAGAAATAGGGTAAGTTCAAATTATAGCACAGTGGCTGACCCAAGTGTTGTCTATTGTCAAGTTTAAACAATGTGCACAACTGAGTGTGCACACTCACTGACCATGCTATGGGGTTGCTGTGCCAGGATTTGGGTAGTTTTTTCTGAGGGGTATAAAGTAATGCTTTTGTTGACAAAAGGTGGTCAAGAGCCCTAACTCTTTCTATTTTAAGCCACGTCAACTGTGATTCTGAGCTATCTTGAGGTGTCAGCCACTGGAGATATTTACAACTCAAAAAGGCTAAATAATATAGAAATAAATGTGGAATGCCCAGCCCTCCCCTTCCCTTCTCCACTACCAATTTACGTAATGCGCGCATCTAGGTCTTATCTTTCCACAAGAAGGCTGTCCAGATAGAATCAACCTTTTTAAACCATGCTCTAGAGAGAGGAATATTTAGCATAGAGAGAGGATACATTAATCTGGGAAAAATCACCATCTTGATTATGTTTACTCTTCCCCATAGAGATAGAGGTAAACTTTGCCACCTCTTTAAATCGTGTTGCATATGTGTAATAACTGGATCAATGTTTAATGTTTTCAGTGTATTAGTGTCTGAGGTAATTTCAATTCCTAGAAATGTGATTGATTTAGACGTCCATCTCAGACCTAGCTCCTCCACCTCTCCTCTGGTGCAAGCTGAATTCAACAGAACTGTTGTTTTATTATGGTTCTACTTATAACCTGACAAAACACTAAATTTCTCTTCTTTTTAGCACCTCTTTAAGGGAAGCTTGCCAGCAAGAGAGGTGTAGGAGAATGTCATCCGCAAACATGGACATTTTATAATCATCTTTCCCTATGGTTATGCCCCTTATCTCCTCCACTCCATTAATTTTTCTAGCCATGGGTTCAATATATAAATTAAATAGCATAGGAGACAAGGGGCAACCCTTGTGAGTCTGAAATTACTAGAGATGGCCCATTGCAGGAAATTCTTGCTGAAGGGAATGTGTATAGAATTTTAATCCATTGAATAAATTCTAAAGGTAATCCATATCTGGGTAATACATCAAATATGTACTCCCAGCTAACCCTGTCAAAAGCTTTTTCCGCGTCAAGGGATACCAAGATCTTGTCGTTGTTGGTATCCCCCGAAACGGAAAGCAAATGCCATATCTTTCTAAAATGATCACTTGAATGTCTTCCTGTGATGAACCCTACTTGATCTGGTCCTATAAGGTTTGTCCAGACTTTCTTAAGACGGAATGCTAATATACTTGCTAATAACTTTATATCCACATTTAATACTGATATCCGTCTATAATTTTCAGGCCTGGTTAAATCTTTTCTTGGTTAGGGTAATACCACGATTCTAGTTTCAAGTAATGTTAGTTCCCTGATAGGAAAGGACTAAAGATAATTAAACAGGGTTCCCAAATAAGGGCCAAGCTCTTCCTTAAAAATTTTATAAAATAATGAAGAGTAACCATCAGGCCCGGGAGCTTTGTCTAATGGTAATCTATCTATAGCTTCCTTAATTTCTTGTATGGCGTCTTCCCCTTTAAGCTCTAGTTGTTGTATCGATGTAAGCTTGGGGGGTTCCACATCATATAGAAACCTCTCTAAATGCTTATGGTAATCATGGTCAGAAGGTGGGTCTGTGTAAAGTTCCGAATAGTATTTTCTAAAATCATTTACTATACTCGACGGGTCAGAAATTAGTTTCCCTGTAACACTATCTTGCAAATTAGATACCCACGTAGCTTCCTTTTGTTTTTTTAATCTTTGTGCAAGTAATTTCCCTGATTTTTCTCCTTGCCCTATATATGTAGCTTTCCATTTTGCTGATGATTTCAATGTGAGATTTAGAGAATAGGCTGCATATTTATCTCTTAGAGAGTGAAGTTCTTCCCACATAAGCTCATCCACTGTTTGGTTTAGATGCGTTTCTATGAACCTTATTCTAGTTAACCATTCTTCTACCTGCTTAGAATGTTTATGCTTTCTTATAGTAGCCAGTCTGATAAGTTCTCCTCACCACACCATTTTCATAGCCCCCCCACAGGATGTCTTTATATACTACCAATTCCTGGTTATAATTCCATGAGTCTTTAATAAAAGCTCCCATATGTTCCACTATTTCCTCCTCAGCTAATAATTGGTTATTAATGGACCGTGACTTCTAGATTTATTGGTAATTTTGAAATCTCAATTTGAGCCAAATTGGATAATGGTCTGACAAGACTCTGGGATGTATCCCCACATCTTCTATTCCCTGCAAAGCAGCATTACTAAGGAGAAAATAATCTATGTGAGAACAGACCTTGTGAGGTGGAGAGTAGTAAGTATAATCTATCACATGGGGAGAGTAAGTTCTCATGGATCGATTAGACCGGAGTCCTTCAGGAATTCCCTCAATGCACTCTAAGCAGGCGATAATGTGGCTCCCCTACTATAAGATCTATCCAAATCATTTGAATGGACTAAATTCCAATCTCCCCCCAACAGACAAGGAATGTTAGGGGAAGAGGCAATAATAGTGGCTAGGGGGAGGAAAAAGGAAGGAGAGTCCACATTTGGCCCATATACAGATACCAACAGAACCTCCACCCACGCTAATTTCCATTGGACCAAAATGCATCTCCCTCAGGGTCATGCCAGGATTTTGTTTCCTGGAAAAGTACATTCTTATTAATAAGAATAGCTACCCCCCTCATCTAGGACTTGTATCTGTTCCAAAGACCTGGCCCACCCAGAGTTTCCATAAAGTTGACAACTAATTAGTAGTGATATGGGTCTCTTGCATCATAACTATATGCGGGTGGTATCTATTAAGATGTCTTAAGACATTATACTTTTTAGAATTGTCCTTGCCTCCTTTAATGTTCCATGACATTATGTTCCAACTTCCCATAAAACTTCCAGATCTGTAGTCCTCATTTCAAGTGTCCTACCTATCCAAATTCATCCACTTTGCTCACTTTTAATTACAAAGATCTGTTCTGCCCTCCCCCCTTCCCATCCATCTATGCCCACAGTAAATCCCCCCCATCCCTTGTCCCAGTCCTCCCTCTTCCCGGGCCAAATGCCTACTCCAAAACGTTTTGGCCGTTATACCCTCTTGGTGCAGCATCCACAGCATTATGCAATCTGTCCATAAAAAAAAACACACAAGTTTCCACCTCTTAATGTATTATTATACCCAGTCTCATGGGACGAGCTTCCAACCTAATTGTAACCAAATATTAGCTTAATTACATGTTCTTAATACTCCCCCCATTAACCTATAATGATTCTATACTCTAAATCCCCTTGTCTGAATTCCATAATGATTTATCTAACCAACCTAACCTATTTTACCCCTATAGCTCTACTTCTGAGATTTCTATAGCATCTTAAAACATAACACAAGAGACTTGCAAACTTGCTCTTGCAAACATTGGAGTAGAGGTAAAACTCACTCAAACAGTAAGATTCAATTAACATCAGCTCCCTTGAATAAGCGTCTCTGAAAAATGCCCTACTAAAACGAATAAACAAAACTAAATGTCACAGGGCTTTCAGAGACTGACTTGCGTTAAGACTTAACTGAAAAACGGCGCTAGATGGCGCTCTCACTCCATGTCTTATCGTAGTATTAAGCAATTCCACACAAAGTCCATTTAGCTACAATGAGGAACAGTTTTCAAACTCCAAACAGAAGCTTTATAATTATATACTTTCGCCCATCTCAGTTCAGACAAATCTGACGACCTTCCCAGTCTCATCTAAACCAAAATCTGGCTGTATCAGCAAGTAAAGTGAGGCATATCCATGAAATCCCCTAAATCCAACAAGCGCCCGTCCTGTAAGCTTGCGATAAATTTAAATTCCTGTTGGATCACTGAAGAAAGCTCACCCCTCTTTGCCAAATAGATCTGGTATTCTCAGTTTAAGATCTACCATTGCCTGTGATGCAGATTCGTACCTTTGGTTACCGTTAGGAAAGAAAACCTCCAGCCATGCTGGAAATAACATTCTGTGCTTTATTTTTGCTGCCCACAGCTTAGACTGGATAGCTCTATATGCAGCTCTCTCTTGGCGTACCTTATATGTAAGATCAGGTACTAGGTGCAGATGTTTACCTTCCCAGATTATCTTTTCAGCATTTCTAGCAGCTTTCAAAATATGATCCCTATCCAAGTAATTAAGGACCTTGAATATATTGGGCAGGATAGTTGATCTGCTGTAGGTTTTGGCCTAATTGACCTGTGAGCCCATTCTATCATGTATGTAGGGCCGTTGGGAGATGGGCCTGCACTGCGAGTACATAGTTTTTGAACGAAGCTTACTGTATTTGTGCCTTCTTCCCCTTCTGGAAGCCCTAGCAACACTAGATTGTTACGTCTGGATCTGCCTTCAAGGTCATCGACCTTATCTTCCATTTATTTTGACCTTTTTTTTTTTTTTTTTTTTTTAAGAGCTGTATTCTCTTTCTCTACTTTATCCAGCCTGTCCTCTATGGATGAAATACGAGTTTCAACATCAGAGACCCTGATGATCAATCCGGATAGGGAAGCCTTCTACTCTCTGAAGTCTGCAATAAGAGAAAATAATGCAGATTTAATAGCAGAAACATCCTCTTGCAGTTGTCCTGAAGCAAGTGAGTCTTAGTTCTTTGCCAGTGATGCACTTCTACGAGGCCTTTTCACTTTCCTCGTCGGTGTCACTGCGAATCAATTCTTTCTGCGATTCCATAGCAGTTGACCTCTTTACTTCACAAGGTAGAATCTTGCTTTGCAGCAACTTTAAAACAATTTTTTGGGTGGAAAATGTGGAATTTCTTGCCTATAATCGCGGAGCTGCTACAGCATGCTATTTACTCCCTCGAAGGCACCATGTGATCCGTGTATAAATTATTTATAAATGGGCACAGATTTTACATTTTTAGGACTGCTCTAGTATACTGTGCTTTGTCAGTTGAGGCTGATCTGTGATAATAAATATTTATGTTGTACAAAATAGGGGAGGCTGAAGACCTAGAGCAAAGCATGCAAAGACATGGAGCATACTGACTGGCAAATGCCCTCACGAGCACAGAAGTGCATCTGTTTTGATTGGTGAAATGTTGAAGGGTCTAAAATGCAAACTGCCAAAATAAAGACTTTAAGCAACTAGGCAGAGGCTAACAAGCAAAAAGGCAGAGATCCCTCTCCGCATCCAGGTTGTAAGGGGGTGTTCAAGAGGGCAGGTCTAAAGGCTAGTGGCTAGCATTTCTGTGTCTATGGTTACCCAACCAGAGTTTAGTATGTTATTATAATAACACAGATATGCAGTTTTCTGAATATAAGAAATAAGACCATGAGGTAAACAAGTTCAGACCTGATTTTCTGGGAACATTCCAACCTCCTTGCTGGGAGATGGGCTGCTGATAAGTGACTGTATTTAAGTGCAGTTTAACTAAATGGTAGCCCATTCAGTTAGTAACAATACCGAATCACTACAGCCTTGCAAACAGGGGCACAGACATATTGTATCTTGAGGAAGCTGAGGCCTATTCAAATACAAATGTCTGTCCGTTTCCAGCTCTGCTTCATTATTCTGTCTATTTTTTTTAAAGATCAACCGCAAGCATTTTACACATTGTCAGAAAAGCCTAAAAAGCCTGAATTCAGGTCCCAATGTCATAAGTAGTGTTCCCTAAACATTACATGCTATTTAGTTTTATGGTTTGCTTTTTAAAATAGCATTTGTCTCGTTGCCAGCAAGCGGAGGGCTCTCTGTCTCATATATTTTGGACCTGTCCCAAGGCCTCTATGCTTTGGGAGGGTATCCAGCAAAAGACAGACCCCTTGTTAGGACTATCAGATATTTTTACCCCTGAGGTGTGCCTTCTAGGTGATTACGCCATGATTCCAGTGACCATCAGGTGGTATCATACAGCTTTGATATCCCTATCTGTTAAGGTTATTCTCCGCCATTGGAAAGACAGTGTGGATATCTCATATTCCGAATGGTTGAAAGAGTTACTTGCCAACCTCAGAACAGAAAAGATAGTGGCTAGTCTCAATAATAGAATGGATAGATATAAAAGGATATGGGAACCTCTTCACACACTGTTTATTGTCTAATATATAAGGTTATGATGTTAGGAGCAAAGTCTGCAGACTATAAGGATGGAGTAGACTGCTGAAATGGGAGGGAGGGGTTTATTGGGGGTGGGGTGGGGGTTTAGGGTCGGGATAGGGAGGGGACAGTTCCAATGTATATAGGATTGTACTGTCTTTGATTCATTGTATGATACAGATGGTGTATACTGGTTCTGTTCTCTGTAGTCTAAAACCAATAAACTTTGATTTGAAAAAAATAAATAAATAAAACAGCATTTGACATCTTGTGCCCAAACTGAAAACAGTAAGGCTGTTTCTGTCCTTCTAACTGAGCCTGGGAAAGTGATGACATCATATGAGACTAGGCTACAGCTTCAGCAGTGTACTTGCTTGACTGACGAGCTGTTAACTTCCCTATCTGAACAATCTGTGAGGTAATTGGTTGCTGTCCAAGGTTTTTACAAACTCAGTCTCTGGTGTTTGTTCAGATGAATTAGCAGAAAATTTAAATTTTGTTCTTCTAAAGTGCTGATCATTTGAGTTTCGGTGCCGAATTGAAGTGGTATGAATTTGAGAAATCGGCTTATCTGTATCACAGATGCTGCCAGTTCTTTCTCATCAAAACTCTGTGTTTTGTTCTAGCTACAACACTGGGTTACTTAATGGATATAAAATAAGTCTAAAGTTTGTTAGTTCATACAAGCAGTTTGTCTTTTTAATGTAGTCTCAATAAATAGGTTCATGTAAGAACATTATTTTCCTCTCAGATTGACAGATACAGTAGGTACCTGCCACACTCTGCTATTTAAGGTACATGTACTATATGAACTCACACTTTTAAGTTCTTTGATGGTTTATGAGTTAAAATACATCATGCATATGTATAACTAGATATACTACATGGCATCCTGATGCTCCCCCATCTCATACCTACAGTTGAGGCAGCAGAACTTTGCTGCCCCATGTCACCTGCCCTACATGCCCTTCCGAAGTGCTAAAGTCCAAGTTTCCTGCCCCAGATTTGAGGAGGCTTCACCATGCAGCCCACTCTCGGATCCCATAGTCAGGGCTGCTGCACCCTGTCCTGGCTGAGCAATCAGGGCCTCAGCACCCTGCCTGAATAGTTGCAGTTAATGCACCCTGCTCTGGCCCTTTGTCACCCACCCCCTCAATCACAGCCACTGCACCCTGTCCCCCCATTCTTGTCACCACAGTTGGGGCTGCTATGCATTTCTATACCCTAGAATCCCATGCCCCCTGCCTCCACATTTGGGGCTGCTGCACCATGATGCCCATGCCACCAGAGGTGGGCTTTTATTGCACCCTGTTACCAGCAGGGCTTCTGCACTATGCACATCCCATCCCATCCCATAGTCAGGGCTGCTGTGCCCTGCTGCCCCTCCCATGTTCTGCCCCACAATCGGGGCTTCTTCACTATGCAGTAATCTGTCTCCTGCCATCACAGCCAGAGGTGCTGCAGCCTGTTCTGGTCTACACAGTCAGGGCTGCTGTACCCTCTTGCACCCTACAGCCCAATTCCTCCACAGCCCCACGACTCCACAGTTAGGGTTGCTGCACCATGCTGCTCCCTGCCACCAAAGTCAGATTTGTTTGCTGCACTGCTCAAAAGAGGAAAAAAAAATTAAAAAATGCTTTCATCTTGTGTTATGGAGGTAAAAGACAGAGGGCATTAGGGTGAAGAATTTCCAACTGTTTGGTCAGGAGACAAAGGAGGCTTTAGGGTACAGCAGCCCAAACTGTGGGACAGGATGCAGCAGTCACACTTGGGTGAAACTGACACAACTATGGGGGCAGAGGACAGGGGGCAGCAAATGCCCTAACTCTTGTGGCAAGTAGCAACCTGGAGCACCAGCCCTAACTGTAGAGGCAAGGGGCTCTAGGGCACAACAGGCCACAGTAACCCTGCCTGAGTAGTCAGCAGCAGGGTGCAACAGCCCTGGCTATGGTAGTAAGGGACTGTGGACAGCATGGTGCAGACGCCTTGACTGTGGGGTAGGACACAGGGGGGCAATCAGGGTACAGCAGCCCTGACTGTGGGATGGGGAGCTCATGATGCAGCAGCCCTGCTCATTTGGAACACTGGATGTCGATAGCAGGGTGAAGCAAAAGTCCCACCTCTGGTGGCATGGGGCAGCATAGTGCAGCAGCCCCAACTGTAGAGGCAAGATATAATGGACCCTAGGGTGTAGCAGAGCTCAGCAGCCCTGGCTGTGGAGATGGAAACAGGGGACAACAGGGTTCAGTGTCACTGACTGTGGTTTGGGGGACAGTAGATAGCAGGTTGCAACAAACCCAACTGTTCTGACATGGGGAAGCATGGTGCAGCAGCCCTGACTGTTCAGGTTGATGGTGGGCAACAAGGTACAGCAACCTGAACTGTGTGGAAGAAGACAGTGGACAGTAGGGTGCAGTGGCCTCGAATGTGGGGAAACAGACAGAGGGCTTGTGGGGCAGAGGACAGGGCATTAGAGTGCAGCTGCCTCAACTATGGTGCAGGAGACAAGGGGCGTCAGGATGCAATACACTGTTTCTAGTTATACATTATGTATTTTAACACAGAAACCATCAAAGAACTGGAATGTGTAAGTTCTTTTTGTACATGTGCCTGAAATAGTAGAGTGTGGAAGGCACCTGTTTGCCAATCTGAGAGGAAGAAAAATTGTTCATACATGTACATATTTATTGATGTTATATCAAACTATTTGTATGAATTAATAAACTTTAGATTTATTTTACATGCATTAAATAAACAACCTAGTGTAACTGCTAGAAAATAAAACACAGAGTTTAAATGAGAAAGAACTGGCAGCAGCTGTGATACAGATAAACTGATTTCTCAAATGTATACCACTTCAATTCAGCACTGAAATGCAAATGTTCGGCTCTTTAGAAGAACAAAATGTGGATTTTCAACTAATTCAACTGAACAACACCAGAGAGTAAGTATGTAAAAACCCTGGACAGCAAATAATTACCTCACAGATTATTCTAATTGGGAAGTTAATGGCTCATCAGTCAAGCAGGTACTTATACTGCTGAAGCTGGAGCCAAGCCCAGATTAATGGACGTGGTGGCCCTACTCCAAGTTATATTTTGTGGTCCAGGGGAGGCCCCAAATGCCAACATCCCACTCTTTCTTATTTATTTTATTTCAAAAACGGTCCCATGCTGACTGTGATAGTGCTCCTTGCTCTCTCTCTGTGCAGGCTGCAGCCTGCAGATTCGACTGCATTAGTGGTTTGAGCTCACCACCCAAACACTCCCTGACAGGATTCCCTTCTCGGTGTGGTAGCACTGACTGCCTGAGGTGCTCAACCCCAACTCACTTGCACTCTCACAAGGCATGCTGGCAAGAAGCAGCTTCCAGTCTCAAAACAAGCGTAACCTCCTCCTCGGGAGAGGGCTTACCTGGACTGCTGCTGTCATGCTCCTGAGGTCCTGTACTGCTCCTGGCTCTCTTTTGCTTGACTGTGTGTGTGTGTGACAAAAATAGAGAAAGAAAGGGGCAACAGCAGGAATCTTTGGTACTTCCTGCAGCCTTTGCTTTGTGACTGCAGCCACATTTCATCAGTCTGGTCCCCCAGTTCTAGCAGATGGGACCAGGGACAGGTCAGCACCGGATGCCTTCTTTCCTGGCACCTGACCTCCTGCACCACTCCACTGCCATGGACTGATCTGATGAGGAGGAGACAAAGAGGGAAAGTACATGCTAGCAGCACAGGGCTCCTCTTTAGCTCTTTATCTCCTCTTGACCCCAATGTCAGAGTTGCCACACTCAGAGCCCTAAGGGACAGGCCGGTTGGCAGCCCACGAGTGGCTGCAACTGCCCTGGGGGCCAGCAGACTAAAAGGGAGAGAGGAGTTTAGCTGGGGGCAAGATGGGAAAAATAGCAACAGAGGCAGAGAGCAAATCAAACTAGTAAAATAGCAGCAGAGAGGAAATCAAACTAGTGGGTAAAATGAAATGGACACTCCTATGCCTATGCCAACTAGAAACTAATTATGGAAGCAGATCACTAGGTCTACGTTATTTTTTTTTTTAAACAATGCAAATACAGGGGGAAAAGCAGCAGCAGCAGAGGAAGCCAATGCAGTAGGTAAATGATGAAATAATTATCAAAGAAGATCATACTACCCTAAGCTAAGAGGTACAGAAATGGGTCCATAGGTCTATGCTAACATTAAAAAAAATGGGGCAAATTCACCACATTTGAAAATTTAACAATGCCACGATGAATTCGATCATAGTACTTTAAAGAACATACATCAGCTTCTCCTCTGAGTCAGTCTGAGATGGTGGATCTCCCTCAACCTCTCAAGAACATGATGTTGCGGCATCGCACAACAACTCAGCTCAGGACAGTAACAGGTCTCAGTCCACTAGGCCCGGCAGCACCGTAGGACTCCTCCTCATCCTCACCACCACAAGGCAAGCATACACACAATGCGACTGGCTGGCCAGCAACTGCACACTAGGGTGGTGGACTGATGGTGTCAAGTCGAGAGGTGAAGGCCAGCAGCAGGGCAACTTTAAGTGTGAACTTGAAGCAAAGGGGCCACTAATTGCATCAAAGAAATGAACACCCTAAATCTGACTCCGTGACCAGTGTCCTGCTCTTGTCTCTCCTCTCTCTCGCAGCCTCAGTCAGGATTCGATGGACCAGCCACCTCCACCGACACTGATGACACGTATGACTCATCACTCGATTCGAGTAGTCCAGTCCGACCATCCTTGGCTCTCCTCCTGGCTGATCTGAGTGAGTCTGTCGAGATGACTTGGTGGTTGCTGGCTCACTGTATGGCCCTGATGCAACGCATGCATGCCAGTCTGCCACACAGCAAAGATTCCCGCTCCTCAGTAGCCACACCTCTGGAGGATCTTCACACATTCTGATTGGCATGTGGAGTCAGTGCAGAGACGGAGCTGGAGCCAAGGCACTCGCTGAGTGGAGGGGGGACTGTCTGTGGTGCTTTTTTGGGGTATTTGGGAGTATTCGGTCTGTTGGTGGTGGGCAGTCAGTCACACACACACACACACACACACACACACAAATACAGCAGGGCAGGGGAAGAAATGAGAAAATAATGCAGTGGATGGCACGTGGGGGGGGGGCCCTCCTGAACCATGGCATCATCTGTGTACATGTTAATCCGTCCATGGCTGTAGCATGGTCCAATATGATGTCATCACTCTCCCATGCTCAATCAGAGGCACAACAGCCTGCCTGTTTTCAGTTAGTGCAGAACAGGTTAGTAAATGCTGATTTAAAGAAAACCACAAAACCAAATGAAATTTTCGGGAAACACTACTCATAACACAGGGACTTGAATTCAGACATTCTTTGAATTTTTTTTACACAATATATAGAATGGTTGCCATGGATCCTTAAATTTAATTAACTCTAACTCTGACCAGCAACAACCAGTTTTCCTGCTCAGTAAAAAAACAATCATTTCATTACACAGGTTCAAGGGACCTGTACCTGAGATCTCTTGCACTTATACTGGCTATTTTGGGTGTCTCTGATAAATTATATACAAACAGTTATATAAAACATGACACAAAATAATAAGATATGGCCTAATCTTGCAACACTCCTCCCTCCTTAACAGACCTGGGGGTAACACTCCTCTTTTCAGTAAGAGTTCAAGCCAGTTCTGCTTCTTTTTCAATTGGCAAGATAGGCCATCTGAATTGGCATTAGCAAATCTGTGTTGCATGTCCCAAGTATAATACCTCAGCTATGGCCACCCAGCACTTTTAGGCCATTACAGCAGGTTCTGCCTTCAGTATTCTACCCAACACTCCCTTAACTCTGGCAGTTAGCCCCTCCTGCCTATACCCCTTTCTCAGGTCTCCAGTTGATAGGTAGGTTGCCCCTCCCAACTTGTCCAATAATTCATCTGCCTGGGGCACTGGGTGGGTGGACTTTGTGACTGTGTTTAGTTCACAACAGCCCACAAAGAAGCTTGGGGATGAGGACTATGGGCAAGACTGTGGGATTTCTGGATTATCCCTAACTCCAGCATTTCTTCCACCTTACTCCTAATGTCCTTTAGGATGGCCTCAGACACCCGGTATGCTGCCTACCATATAGGCACTTGCATCCCCATGTCCACATCATGGGTCACTAAGGGGGTCCATCCAGGCTTGGCCATAAATAAAGGGGCAAAGTCCTCTAAGAGCTCCCTTATTTCCTAGGTCTGTTCCAGAGTCAACTGAGGCAACAGTTTATTGTCTCCACCGATGACTCCTGCTTGCTTTCCTCTAGCAAGTCCAGGAGGGTGTCATCTTCATCCGTCCTCTCCCCAGGACAACAAACAGCAAATGCTCTGTAGGCCCTATTTACATATGACTTCATCATATTGACATGGTACATTCGATGGATATGTCTCCTGTTAGGCAGTTCCACAATATAATTTATGTCATTTACCTGTCTGACTACCTTATATGGTCCCACCCACTCAGCCTGCAATTTGTTCTTCTAGAATAGAATGAGGGCCATTACTTGGCCTGTGCTGTACAAGCAAACTCTGACTCAGTGATTCTATGGACTTTTTGCATCTGCTGGGCAGCTGGCTGGTTTTTCTTGGCCATCCTCATAAGCTCTTTCTGATTCTCCTTCAGTTTAAGGATATACTTCACTACTGGAGTACCCTGTGTGGCGTGTTTACCTTCCCAGTCTTCACAAATCAAGTCTAGGAGCTCAGGCCCCCTACATCCTCATAAAGTTCAAAGAGGGAGAACCCTGTTGACTCTTGGGGCACTTCCCTGTATGCGAACAACAGGTGGGGTAAATATTTTTCATAGTCCCTCCCATGCTGTTCAGCAAACACTTGGAGCATTGTGTTGTGGGTACCACCGAATCTTTCCATGAGCCCATTGGTTTGTGGGTAATAAGGTGTCATCCATCTTTGCACCACCCCACAATTCTCCCACAAAGACTTTATCAGGTCGGACATAAAGTTAGCCCCCCTGATCAGAGATAACCTCCTCCAGAAACCCAAAACAGAAGAAAATCCCTAGCAAGGCGTCTGCCACTTTGGATGCCTTAATGGATGACAGGGTGACCACCTCTGGGTATCGGGTGGTGTAAATGATAACCATCAGGATAAAATATTTTCCTGGAGGAGCCTGGGGTACACAAGGGTCCCACAATATCCATTCCTTGCCTCTGGAACGGCTCCTCCACAATGGGCAAGGGAAGTAGGGCAGCTTTGGGTTTACTACCTGCCCTCCCAATCTGTTGGCACTGGTGACAAAACCTGCAATATTCCTTCAACTGCTGGGTGAAGTTGGGCCAATAGAAATGTTGGGCCAGCCACAGCATGGTGCATGCAATTCCCAGATGTCCAAACACTGGGGTATCATGGGGGACCCTGAGCAACCACTCATAGTACACCTGGGGAACAAGCTTTCCTGCCCATCACCACTCCCTCAGTCCTCATGTCCTGAGTATACAACAGTCCACTGTCCCAAAATACCCTATGTCTCATGTCACCTTCCTGTGTCCTGTCAGATTCAGCACAAGCCATCAGCCTCGCCAAACTAGGGTCAGTTCGCTGAGCAACTGCAAAATCTTCACATTTTTCCATGGCATGGGACATGTCCCCCCTCACTTCTTAAATTGGGGTCCGTAGGTTTAGAGTCAGGGCATTCAGAGTTACTGCCATCCCTAACCCTCTAACCACTGGTTATCCCTCCCTCCCTCCTCAGAGCAATTTTCTGTAGCTGTTTGGTGTATGGCTACTTGGGGAAATCCTACCTCCCTTTCACTATTCTCCATTTCAGGAGAGACAGGCTGGGAAACCAGCCTCCTATTCTCTTCCATTGGTGTTTCTATAGGGTTCAAGGAAATATAGGGGGCCTTAGCCATCTGACTGCAGGTAACTACACACACTACACCCTGCTGTATAGTCCTCCAGATAATCACATCCATGGCCAGATTGTCTGCCACTGCCACACATTTTTTTTTACCCTCTCTCTCTCCTGTCTCACCCCAATCCAGGAGAACACTAGGTAGTGGAAGGGTTTTCTCCTCCCCTGTGAATCCCCTCACAGTGACAAATAGATTAGGTATAATCTGTTCCGGCTCAACCAAATCCCCTTTTACCAGGGCAAGAAATGCTCCTGTGTGTCTTAATATATGGGTCTGCACCCTATTGTATCTGACCAGGTGTAGGTGCCCCCTCATGTTCACAGGCATACACAGTGATACACAGTGCACCCACCTCCTTTTGATTGACCCTTTGTCCACTCTGTGCCTTTTTAGAACACTGTCTAGCCAGATGTCTGGGCTGTTTACAAAACCAACAGTCATCATTCTTTTTTTTTTTTTCCAAAGACCTCCCTTCTTGGTAACTTGGGGCTTCCCCCTTTCTGCAGAGACAGTGAGGGTTTTACCTGCCCTGAAGGTGCTTTTCCCTTTCTGTGCTGCAACATCTGCTCCCTCACTTCCTTTCGGAGCAGACCAGTTCCTGGCATAGCGATCTGAGAGCTCAGTGGCTTGCTTTGCTGTTCTGGGATCCCGGTCCACCAGTCAGACTCTCAGTTCCGCTGGGAAAGCCCAAAAGAACTGTTCTAAAAGTATAACCTCCTCAATTTTTCCTGACAGAGTTCGCTTGCACCCCCTCTCACCAACGCTTTAAAAACTGCTATTGTTTTGTGGCTAGTTCATCAAAGCTCATGTCAGGGCTTTTTTGGAGTTTATGGAATTTAAACCTGTAGGCCTCAAGAGTCAGTTTATACTTTAGTAAAGCAGCTTTAGGTTTCTCATAATTTATTTATTTATTTATTTACGAGTTTTACCAGGAAAGCATACTGAGCAACATGCTCGATTCCAGATGCAACCTGGGGGCCGAGACCCACTTACATATTAGTAATGCTTAGACAGTACAGAGTTGTGCAAGGATTGTTACATTACATTTGTGTGGGAAAAATTACATAGTTGGGGGAAAATTACAGCCAAGGGTAGGATATATACAATCAGTATAGAGAATACAGAGGGTAGATACTGTTCAATACATATAAGATTATAGCAGCGAGACATTTAAGCAAGAATTCTTAGCTGAAGCAGCAGCAACTGGAGGTGAAATGTACTCTGAGTAATTTGTTCCATAGGGAGGTATTTGGTGTGTGTCAGAAGGGGGCAGGTAGAGTGTTCCAGGTCTGAGGTAATCGGTTATTAAAAGCGGCCTGGCCTTTGGATGTGCGCATAAATGGGACATGGAGCAGTTTATGGTCAATCCCTCAAAGGGAGTACGTAGGTGACGGTTGTTGGGAGAGGGCAGAGGTCAGGTAGGGGGGAAGGGAGTTGGACCAGAATTTGGCTGCAAATCTGGCACAGTTGGATTGTCTGCAGTCATGTAGGGATGGTAGAGTTAACGAGCTATAGAGATCACAGTGGTGGGTTGATTGGTGGCAGCCGAGGATGAAACAGCAGAATGAGTGGAACAGGGTGTCTAGGCTGGACAAGGTGGACCCGGGGGCGGTGGAGTAAACTACGTCGCCGTAGTCAATTACGGGAAGGATCATTTTTTGTACAATGGCATGCCTTGTCGGTGTGGGGAGGCAGCTTTTGTTACGGTACAGTGCCCCAAGTTTAGGGAGTAGCCGCTGTGTAGAGAGGTGATGAGCAGAGAAATCTAGGTGTTGGTCTAGCCATACACCCAGGTATCTGAAGCCTGTGAGTTTTCCAGGGAGTTCTGCCCAGGGTTTTGAAAGGTGGGGACTTCATGAGAGTCTTTGAGGTGAACCAAAAGTTAGCGATATGGTTTTTTTAGAGTTAAGAAATAGCTGGTTAGACCTAAATCAGTTTGGATAGCATTGAAATCTTCTCAGAGTTGGGTTGCTACACTGAGGGTTGTGGGACCAGAGGAGTATAGGACAGTGTCATCTGCGTACATCTGAATAGAGGAGTGTGAGCATGCTGCTGGGAGGTCATTCAGAAAGATGGAGAAGAGAAGGGGACCCAGGACTGAGCCTAGAGGGACACCTGTTGGGACAGGCAATGGGTGGGAGGTGTGAGAGGCTATTTTGACTACTTGTCTCCTGCCTACTAGGTAGTCATGGAACCAGTTAGTGGCTGGAATAGAGAGCCCTGCAGCGGTGAGTTTGGAGAGAAGTAGGAAGTGGGAGACTGTGTCGAAGGCCTTGGCTTGGTCAATGAAAATGGCAGAGGTGATGTGACCTTTGTCCATACTTGTGAGGATGTCACCTGTGACACGAAGTAGGGAGGTGGTGGTTGAATGGGATTTACGGAAGCCCGATTGGAATGGTGTGAAAAAGGAGGAGGCATCTAGGTACGGGGTGAGTTGGGACAGGACCAATCATTCCTGGAGTTTGGCCAGGATAGGAAGTAGGGAGATGGGTCGGTAATTTCCAGGGGAGGAGGGGTCACCTGCTTTTGGCAGAGGTATAACGGTGGCCAGCTTCCAGGCTGCTGGTATCTTGCCCAGAGAGAAGGATAGGTTGAAAAGGCCGGCTAGAGGGAGGGCAATAGCTGGGGTGGAGAGGTAGAGCATTTTTGCGTCCATGAAGGTGGGGCATTTCCCTTTGTTTTGGTTTAGCGCCCGAAGGGAGCGAAAGACATCTGTTTGGATAACTACACGGAAGGAGAATGGTATGGTTGAGGAAGTAGTGTGAGGGGCACATGTGTAGTGGGGAGGATCCATGGGGTGGGTGTGGGGAAAGGAGGACAGGAGCTTTTTGGCGCAGCTGGCGAAGTGAGTGTTAAAAGCTTCAGCTACATGGATAGGGTTGGAGATAAGGGAACCTTGGTCTAGTAGTGTCGGTGGGGCAGGTTGGGTGGGGGGGAGAGCAGGGTTTTGAGAGATTTCCAGAAGTCAGTTGGGTGATTTATATTTTTGCTAAAAGTCGATTGGAAGTAGTTTTTTTTCGCTAGTCTTATGCTATTTGTACACTTGTTTCGAAGGGATCTATATGTAATGAGGGAGGCCTGAGTGCCCCTCTTTTTATATTCTTTCCAGGCGTGGTCCCTGGCATGGCATATTTTGATTATGTCTGCCGAGATCCAGGGGAAATGCGCTCCTCGAACTCTTTTCGTACGCAGAGGTGTGTGTATATCCCAGACTTTAAGGAAGTTTGCTTTGAAAACCTCGAAAGCTATGTCAATGGTGGGCGCCATTGAGATGAAGGACCAGTTTATCTGTCTTAGGTCGGTCAGGAGGGAGACTAGGTTGAGGGAGTTATAAGACCTGGTGACTAATGTCTTTGGGGGTGGGGCAGGGGGACTGTGAACCTTCCTGATCATATAGATCACATGATGATCACTTATGGAATCGGGTAGGAGGCCTGCGCTTAGTATTCTATGCGGGTGAGAAGTGAGTGCCCAGTCCAGTAAGGTGTGATTTTGGGTTTTGTGGTTTAGCCTGGTGGGGTCTGTAATGAGCTGAGATAGAATTAGGGCCTTAATTTTAGTCTTTAGATGTGCTTTATCAGGGCTGATCCAGTTTATATTGAAGTCACCAGTGATATGAAGCTCACCCCCAGCTGTGAGTGATTGTAGATTGCCCAGATGGGAAGAGAATGTCCTCGGGAGGAGTGCAGGGGGAGCAGTATGAGCCAGCCACATAGATGGGGTTGGAGCTAGGGAGGGAGATTTTTATGAGTAGTGCATCAATGTTTCCAGGGGATACGGGGATATCCACTACAGAGAACTGACGGCTATTTGCGATGTACATTGCTGTGCCTCTGCCTCTCTTTTTTCCTTGGCGGTCAGACCTGATTATTGCATACCCTGGTAGGGATACCTCCGCATCATTGTTATGCGGTTTTAGCCAGGTTTCTGAAATGACTAGGATATCGGGGCCCAGGGTTAAGGCAAGTGGTTGTATAAGTGAGAATTTAGATAGGAGGCTGCAGGTGTTTAAATGAAGGATACAGAGGCCTTTTGGGAAAGAGAAAGGGGAACAGGTGTCAGAAACAGGGGTGTTGGGACCAGGGTTTGCCTCTATATCCCCTGACAAGAGTAGGAGAAGGGTGATAAGATGTTTAAACTTGACCCAGGGAGGTTTAAAGACAGTAGTAGTGGTTCAAGAAGTAAGGGCAGGTGGGGGCGGCAGGAGGAAGTGCGTAGAACCATAAGGCCCATGTGAAAATGAGGGGGTAGAAAAGTTGCACTAATGATACTGTAATGGTCATTTGTCACTGCTAGAGCAAGCGTGTGTCCGAAGGCAGAGTAGCAAGGGCTTGGTGTTAGATTTGGGGGCATGGGTGATGGCTGCACTATGCATAAGAGGATAGTTGGTGGCAGGGAATTGTTTCCCCAGTTGAAGGAACATGATTAAAGTAGGCAGCAGCAGCATCCTAGCTTGAGCTATAGCTGGGTGGATGAAGATTTTGGATGGGAGCCCTCTGGTGGTGACAACTGATAAGCTGCAAGTGGAGAAGTGGGCTGATAGGTTTTGAGCAGTCATGTGACAATCCCTATAAAAGGAGGAGCTCACCAAGGGCAGTGGTGGGGAGCCGGCGCACAGCGCCGGCAGGGCAGAAGCAAGCAGACAGTGGAAGCAGAGCTTCCCCCTACAGGCAGTATTTGAATTTAGAAAATGGCGCCTGTGGAGTCTGCAGTATGCCTTCCGCGTGTCCTCATACCTGTGCTTCGGGGGGGGGGGTCTGTCATCAGCGACTGTGTGGGGAGGGCAGCTGTGGATCCTGTGCCCTCGCAACCCTGCTCCCTTGTCCTGCCTGTGTAGAAAAAGAAGTGAATTTAAGCAGAGCTGAGAGAGGACCAAGAGGTATGTGGGGCTTGTTATTGGCCCAGCTACAATTCTTTTGTCCCCTGAAACAAAGGCTAGGTGAAATTTAAAAACCCAGAGGCTGTGTGGTACTGTTTTAAGTAGGCAGCCGTTTAACAATGCGAGTTTCAAATCGTGGTAATTGGCAAGCTGCAGCATTGATACTATGACCAGCAATTACTGTGAGCAGCAGATTCCCCCTCCAGTAACCCCTGTAAGTATAAACACGCTTATTTAGCCGTTTACTGTGCTCTCCTGATTATGCCTTGTAGTCAATCAGTGAATGCAAATCTTACACACTATTAGGCGAACGATAAACATTACTGTAAGGGCTTTCCAAGGTGGGTAAAGGAGTAAAAGGTTAACAATTCTTAAAGCACCTTCCAGTTTTCATTTAATTAAAAGCACTTTCCAGTTTTCACTTGAATTAAAACTAACAGCACACCTGTGCCGACTTTTATTTTTACACAAAGCAGACAGTGGAAGCAGAGCCTCTACAGGCAGTATTTGAATTTAAAAATGGCGCCTGTGGCATCTGCAGTATGCCTCCATGGTCCCTCACCTGTGCTTGGGGGTCCATCGTCGGTGACGTGTGGGAGGGCAGCTGTGAATCCTGTGCCCTCGCGATCCTGCTCCCGTGTCCTGCCTGTGCTTGAGGCGGGGGGCCATCGGCAACTGTGTGGGAGGGCAGCTGTGATCCTGTGCCCTCGCGACCCTGCTCCCGTGTCCTGCCTGTGCTTTGGGAGGTCCGTCATCAGTGACTGTGTGGGAGGGCAGCTGTGGATCCTGTGCCCTCACGACCCTGCCCCGTGTCCTGCCCAAAGCCTGGGGGTCCGCCGTCAGCACTGTGTGGGAGGGCAGCTGTGATCCTGTGTACCTCGCGACCCTGCTCCCGTATCCTGCCGGAGCTTCGGGGGGGGTCCATCGTCGGTGACTGTGTGGGGAGGGCAGCTGTGGATTGCAACTGTCCTGATTGTCCATTAGACCTAGTGCCTCACACCCTTTACCAGTAAGTAGTGGGGATAGCTGGAAGCTCCAGCACTCCTTGGGTATTTTTGCCTGGATACAGACCTTTTCGAATGAATTAAAAAATACATCCATATCCTCCCCTCTCTTTAAATGCTAGTATTAATTTGGAATTAGGTTTGTACCCCAACCCTGGAGTTTCAGGTTCACCCCTGCCACTTAGAGTGAAGCCCCCAGGATGAAGTGCAGCACTTAAGAATTCTGCAGTAGAATTACTGCAGAAAACAATGCCATTTCAAAGGGAGTTAATCCCTTTTGTCATGCCAGAAATCTTTGACACTGTGCTTCATACTGGAAGGCTTCACTGTACCTCCTCTGGAGCTTTCTGTTGGAGTCTTAGCTTCTTCAGTTCAAACTCTCTGTGTCGCTGCCTTTCTCTTTCCTTGGCCTCTCTCTGAAGCTGCCTTTCTTCTTCCACGGCCTCTCTGTCTCTGGTGGTATTTTTCAATCAACTCCAGTTTGAGTATTCTTAGCTTGAATTCTTTCTGATGCTGAGCTTCAAACTTTCTCTGCTTGAACTCCAGTTTCTTCAGCTCAAATTGTAACCAGATCCCTTCCAGCTCCAGTTCTGTGGTGACCGTCCCTAGTGCTGTGGCCCTGAGTTCCCTCTGGTCTCACTGTCCTCCTCTTTGGAACTGAACACTGCAATGTCCTTTGACATCTCCATGCCCAAGGTCCGGTCCTTCTCAGTCACCGATTGTGACTCAAGGTCCTGGGTAGTCACTTGCTCATTGGCTGCCACAAGACCCTCCACATGGTTCTTTCTGCTTCTCCCATTATACTGGACAGTTCTCTCTTGGCACAGCTGCTTCAGCTCTTCTACGATGCAGTCACTATACTTGGAAGCCATCTTTCTTCCCTATACTACCAATAGTCTGTCTTGCAGCAAACAAACAAAACAAAAAAACAGGGATGGAACCATATCTTGTAACCAATTTGCCATTTTTCAAATTTTCAGCACTCTTTGTGTATGGCTGTTGAAACATTTCGCTAATCGCACCACTGCTCATCAAATCTGTCACCAGCCAACTCCCATGGGGCAGGATTTCTTTCTGCATTACAACAAATTCCTCCAGTGATGGAGGGGTCAGGGCACATGTGCAAGAGAATCCAAGGGCACCCTCTCTTCATGCAAGGGGATATAAATACAATCTACAGTTGGGGTAGACCCCTCTCAGCCACTGCACCATGCACCAGAAAAGTCACAGGCATGTGTGTAGACTTCAGTGGGCCATATACACCCTTTTATGAGTCTTTCCCTCAGAAATCCAGTGCTTGGTTCCAGAATTCCCCATAGGCTCCTCCTAACACCATTCGTATTTCCTCCCCTTTCACCACAAAGTCCGTAATGGTACTTCACTTGATAGTGTTAGGCCTTAAAACAGTCACACAGGCGTGGTATCATTTGAACAACTTTTACCAAGGCATACCCATGTACACAAACAACAAAGGCAGAATTATTTTAAAACTAAGCCAAAGGCAGTACTAATTAAATTATTATAAAACAGTGAATAACAAAGACATATATGGTTAGACACTGGTTACAACATATGGAAAATAAAAGGGAAAATATACATAAAAACATACACTTTCAAACTCTGAGGTTGAAAGTCTACCTTGAGTACTTAGTTGTGGAATTTTGAAGTGCAAATAAAAAAAAAGGCAGTGAAGATTTTGGGTCTTGGTAGTGCAGTAGAATTCTTGAAGAAAATGCTTTCTCATCAAGCAGATAGAGAAGGTTCCAAATGCAAACTAGCAAAACAAAGGCTTCAAGGAAATAGGCAGAGGCAAAAAAGCAAAAAGGCAGAGATCCCTCTCTGCATTCTGGTTTTAACAGGGTACAAGACAACAGATCCAGAGGAGAATGGCTGGTCCTGCAACTGGCTGGCATTTCTGTTTCTATGGTTACTTAACCAATCAGCGTTTAGTATTTTATTACAATTACACAGATATGCAGTTTTCAGAATATAAGAAAAAAAACTATGAGGCAAACCAGTTCAGACCAGATCTTCTGGGGAACATTCCAGCATCCCTGCTGGGAGATGGGCTGTAGATAAACTGCACTTAAATACAGTCCATTAACTAAATGGTAGCCTGTTCAGTTAGTAACAAGACCGAATCACTGTAGCTTTGCAAATACAATAGGAGCCCAGACATACAGACTCTTAAGAAAGCTGAGGCCTATTCAAACACAAATGGCAGTGCCCGTTTCCAGCTCTGCTTCAATATTCTTTTGTCACCTATTTTTTAAATATTTTAAATAACTCTAACCCTGACTAGCAACAACCAGTTTTCCAGCTCAGCAAAAACAAACAAATAAAAACTGTTTTCAGTACACAGTTCCATGGACCCGTACCCATGATCCCTTGCACTTACACTGGCTACTGTGGGTGTCTCTGATGAATTATATACAGAAAGTTATATAAAATGTGACCCAAAGTAATAAGATATGGCCTTATCTCGCCACAATTGCAACAAAAAAAAAAAACGCTTTCCAGAAGATGTACCACAGTTCGCATGTGGCTACAGGCTCAAAAGGGGGCAAAGTAAGTTTTTCTAGAACAAAATATAAGTCCCATGGAGGGACAAGGTTCCATATAGGGGAGGGTTAAGGTGGAGGATATCTCTCAAGAAGGTCTTCCCAACCTGTAATTGAGTCAAAGGTTTGCCACCTACAGGGACATGAAGGGTAGGTAGGGTTTATAAATGTACTTTCACTGAAGAGTATTTCAGTCCACCATCTGATACAGCAAGTAGATAGTCTAGGATGAGTTGCAGTGGGCACGTGTATGGGTCTAACCTTTGGTCTGCTGAACATATAGTAAAACATTTCCATTTCATTGAATAGGATGCCCTGTTGGAAGGCTTACTAGCTTCTTATAACACCACCACTACATGCAAGGAGACTTGGAACCTATAAAGAATTATGTCCTCAGGAGCCAAGCATGTATATGGAGGGAGTGGAGATTTTTATGTATTTATTTAAAACTGGTAAATGGAAAAGGCACACTGAGCCGCGATGTGATTCCAGGTGCGAACAAGGGAAAGGGTACATGAGGAAGCCGTTTTATACAAGACAATGCACAGAACAACAGTATACAGGTACAGTGAAGGAGTAGGACAAACAGTATACAGGGAAAAGGCATAACACTATACAGGTAATGATTGCGAATCCAAATTACAAAGGGTAAACACAAATCCTGTACACTAATATTAGTAAATACAGAAAGTAGGTTGCCAGAACTAAAATACAGTGGTGAGAACAGAAAAAATAACAACAAAATGTAAATATAGAACAAGAATGTTTTGCCTACAAAATAGGTAAAATACAGTCTGGGAACACTTCATGCAGAAACAAGGGGGGATTGGGAGCACTGAGAGCATTGGGGGACTGGAGCAATCTGAGTAGGCTTTTTATGAAGATAAAAGAGGAGGAAAGGTGGCGATCAGCAAGTCATTTTGTTTCTCCAGAGTAGTGGGAGATGATAGGAGAAGGTGGATTGGCCAGCAGCAAAGTGGGGGCGAGGGACCGCAAAAGTATGCGGGTCTCTGCTGCACAGAAAGTTGAAGTAGATGCAGTAGAGAGGTGGGAGAAAAGGTAGGAAGGGTTTTTAAACCAGAATTTAGCTAGTAGAGAGGCACAGTGAACCATCCTTCTGTGGGTTAGTGGTGCTAGAGAGAGAGACCAGTGTAGAGAAGATGGTGGTGAGTGAGAGGAGGGAAGGCAGTGGCAAAGTGGCAGAAAGAATTTAGGAGTGCATCCAGTTTGGAGAGGGATGAGGCTTGGGCAATACCATATACCATGTCGGTGTAACTGAAGACTGGAAAGATAATTTTAGATATCAGTTCTCGACGGGTTTGAAAAGGGAGACTATCTTTGCGATGGTAGAGAACTACGAGCTTTGGAAAGAGCTTAAGCAGATGGCATCAATATGGGTTGAAAAGTCGAGATGGTTATCCTGCCGGACATCTAGATACTTTAAAACTAGGACTGAATCAAGGGGGATACCATCCAAAGTACGGAACACTGAGGGAGACTGCTGAGTAGCCAATTTCTGTCTTGTGCCAAATGTCATGGCAACTTTTTTTTCACACTGAGTTTCAGTTGATTAGACTGAAACCAAAACTGCACTCTGGTGAAGTCTTCCTGTAGAGGTGAGTGCACACTGGAGATGGAGTGATCAGAGATCAAAATGACAGTGCAATCTGTGTACAAATGCATACTGGAAGAGAAATGGGTGGAGGGAAGGCTGTTAAGTGGACAATGAGAAAGGGAGGCAGGAACTCAGGGAGGATCTAGCTAAACTCGAACACTGGTCTAGGGAGTGGCAGTTGGGGTTTAATGCTAAGAAGTGCAAGGTCATGCATCTCAGACCAAGAAATCCTAGGACCAGCTACTGGCTGGGTGGTGCAGGTAACAGCTGCACAGGAGGAAAGGGACCTCTATGTAATAGTCACAGGGAACATAAAGGAATCAGCACAGTGTAGAAGGGCAGCAGTAAGGGCAAAAAGGATGCTGGTGTTCCACTGCCAGAGGGATCACCTCTAGAAAGGAGGCGGTCATCCTGCCCTTGTATAGATCACTAATGAGGCCACACTTGGAGTACTGTGTGCAGTACTAGTGCCCATACTTCAAAACAGATGTGAGATTACTGGAGATGGGTGCAGTGCAGGGCTACAAAAATGATCATGGGACTGGGGGATTTGTCGTATGAGGAAAGATTAAGGAAGCTCAACATGATCGCTTGGGGGAGGACATGGCAGAGACCCTTATGTACTTGAAAGGCATAAACAAAGTCAGAGAGGAAGGACTGTTCCACTTAAAGGGAGGAAGGGTCACTAGTGGGCCCAGTCTGAAGTTGAAGGTTTAAGAGGGAGATAAGGAGGCACTAACTACTTTACAGAGAGGGTGGTGGCAAGATGGAATGCACAGCCGGAGGAGTTAAACTGAGGACAGTGGATAGCTTTAAGAGGGGTTGGGACAGAGTTGAGGGCAGGATTAACAAAGACAAGAACACAGAGGGAGGAAGAACAGGAAAGGAAGAAAGGGGTTTGGGTGGGGCTGGGGCAGCTGTAGTAATATGAAAGTAAGAGCTGCACAATCAGGCAGACTTGATAGACCTAAATGCATATTTCTGTAGGCAATTTTGTATGTTTGCATGTTAATGAAAAGGGAAAAGAGGATGGGTCCAAGGATGGAGCCTTGAGGGACCCCTGTATGGATATGAAGAGGGGAGGAAAGGGCATCATCAATTTGGATAGATTGCTGCCTGTCATGCATGCAGGAGCAGAACCAGTTGATAGTAGGAGTAGCTAGGCCAGCTGATTTGAGTTTGTGAAGCAGGAGGTAGTGGGAGATTGAGTCAAATGCCTTATCCAGGTCAATGAATATGGCGGCTGTAATATGACTTTGATCCATAGCTGAAAAGATGGAATCAGTGACTTGTAGAAAGGAGGAAATAAGACTGGGATGTAGAAGGGTTCCAAGGGCCTGAGTAAGAAAGGTGAGACTAATGGGAAGTGGGTGAAGGTCCAGTACAGTAAATTGTAACAGTGGAAACCAGACTTGTCTCAGCCATACAGGCGCAATGAAAATTATGGCGGCTTGGTCTTGGATCAGTTTGAGTAGAATCTTCTGTATGAGAGGGAAGGGAAGAAAGATGTAAAGAAATGTGCCTGTCCAAGAATTAGATAATGGTTCCAGCCACACAGTTTCAGGATCTGACTCTAGCAAGCAACAGTGAGGCAGTGTGGTGTTGTGTAGAGAGGCAAACAGGCCTAGTTCGGGCTTACCCCATTAAAGGAAGATGTCTTTGACAACCTCCTGGGAGGAGCTCCGATTCCGTGTTTCTGTACCCTGGACCTGCTGGGAACATCTACTGGGGTGTTCTTATTGCCTGGGACATGTACTACCGTTAAATGTGATCCATGTTGGATTGCCCAATACCACACTCTCATTGCCTCTCAGCACAATGAATAGGAATGTGTCCCTGTCTGTTTGTTCAGATAATGGACAACTATAGAGTTCTCAATGTGAATCAGGAGACAACTGATGGTATTAAGTCCTTGAATATCTGCAGGGCAGAAAGGACTGCTCTCATCTCTAATATACTGATGTGAAGACATGTTTCCTATGGTTTCCACCCTCCCACTGATTCTGAAGATGGCCCAGATGGGCTCCCCAACCTTTGGAGCATAAGAACATAAGAATTTGATGGCAGATGGGGACAGAGTGGGCAGATGGGGACAGAGTGGCCTATCTAGCCTGCCCATAAACCTAACCCCCTCCCCTATATTTTGCTGTTTTTGTTTATATTGTAGTGCTGGTCCCATGCGTGTTTAGATACATTTACCGTCTTTGCTGCAACCACCTTAGGGTGCTGGCTGTTCCATGTGTCTATTACCCTCTCCGTAAAAATGTACTTCCTGATATTGCCTCTGAGCTCCCCCCCCCAGCTCAGGTTCTGCTCTCTTGTATGCATCTATACGTTTGCATGGAAGAGTTTGTCTACCCAAACAGCGTTTATACCCTTGATGAATTTGAACATTTCTATCATATCCGGTCAGTCCCTTTTCTGTTAAAGAAAGTAAAAGTTTAGGTCTTGTCATCTAGACTCATATGGCTTGTGATGGACGCCCTGCACCATCTTTGTGGCCCTTCTCTGAATTGATGTTACGTGCTTTATGGCCTTCATCAGGTGGTGCCTCCAGAACTGGATGTAGTACTCCAGGTGTGGCCTCACCAGCGATCTATAGAGTGGAATGATCACTTCTTGTTTCCTGCTTATTTCCCCCGTCTATGCATCAGAGGATGCCTTTTGCTTTTTTGCATACTTTCCTACTTTAGGATCATCTAATATGATTACACCCAAGACCCATTCAGTCCCGGTCTCTTCAAGTCGATACCAATTTAGGAAGAACCAAGTTCTTGGGTTCTGTTTTCCCAGGTGCATCACTTCATATTTTTCAGCATTAAAAATCTAAGTTGCCAGTCATTATACCACTGTTCAAATGTCTTGAGGTCCTCCTTACTGGAGGCTCCCTCCTAACTGTCCACCCTATTGCATAGTTTTGTATCACTGGCAGACAGGCATATTTTACCCTCAAGACCATCAGCAATGTTCTCGATAAATACGTTGAAGAGGACTGGACCCAGCACCAACCCCTGAGGGACTCTGTCAGTCACAAAATGCTCTTTGGACATAGTGCCATTTCCTGTGACTTTTAGAGTTCTATCCTGCAGCCAGTGTGCTACAGAGCTCATTATCTTATGGCTGACACCTGTGTGTTTAATTTTACTGATCAGACTCCTGTGCGGGATGGTATCAAAGGTCTCGAAGTCTTAGTACATCATATCCACTGCCCAATCCCTGGTACACTGCTTTGGTCACCCAATCAATTAGATCAGGTTACTCTGACATGATCTACCTGCAGCAAATCCATGTTGTCTAAGGTCAAGGTTTCCTGTTTCTTTTAGGAAGTTCACAATCCTGCCTTTAAGAAGTGTCTCCATGATTTTCCCCACCACTGAGGTCAAGTTGACTGGGCGATCATTTCCTGCCCCCTTCCTGCTGCCACTTTTATGCAAGGGTACCATGGTAGCCCACTTCCAGTCAAGTGGCACTTTGCCACTTTTCGGAGATACGTTGTATAGCTCAGCTAATGGTGCAGGTATTTCTTCTTGAAGCTCTCTCGGTATTCTTGGGTGAATTCCATCCGGTCCCATGGCTTTGTCTGTTCTCAATTTTTCTAGTTCTTTCAGCACCCTTTCCATTGTGAAGGGACGTGTGTCTGCCTCCCATGCAGGGTGATCTGTTCTGTTTAGTGCTGGACTGCTACTATTCTGCTCATTCGAAAAGACTGAGCAAAAGAATGCATTGACTGTTTCAACTTTGTCTTCTTTTTCCACCATCTGATCATTGTTTCTTGACATTCTGACCATCCTTTTTTTTCAGTAGTTTCTATTTTAGCACCTACCGTCCAGGGCATCTCTTGGGCTAGCTCACACAACCGTGACCTGTTACTACCCGTCCACCTGAACCACATTCCACTGACAGTATTATCAGGTTCAGGACCCTTGACTTTCTTAATCCCCCCCTTGAAGAGGCCGAAGGTCCCAAGAGTAGAGTCAAAGATTGTGGCCGGCACTGGACGTGTATTTCCTTGGTTACTGGAGGTTCGCCGTCACCTCACCCAGCTGATAGGGTTTTTTCTGGATTAGTTACTCCCTGGAGTGCAACTTGAAATGATGTCTGAGCGAGCTTGGTCACTGATGTCTGCTGACACTCCTCCCCTCTTTGTGCTGCTCAGCTCTGGGGATCCTCTTGGTCTACACTAGAGGTCTCCATTGCATTGAACATGCCCCGGATCCCACCACAGGGGAAGAGAGGAGTCCATTGGAAGCTCGATCTTCACCCTCACTTGCCAACCCCTGGCACCCAGGCTTTTTCACAAACCCGGGCTGCCAGCGTGGTGCTCAGTGTGACATCCAGTACCTCAACCCTCAGCGCCACCGGGCTGGCTGACCATCCCCTCTTTGCTCTTCCTTATTTTGGTGATGTATCTAAAAAAAGCTTTGTCCCCCTTCTGGATTCCCAGTGCTTATTTTTCTCTGTTTGAGCTTTTGCTAACCTTTATAGTCTTTCCAGCCTCCTTGAGCTTTCTACTGCTTTGAGCTATCTCCTTCCATTTGTGACTTTTTGAACCGCCTAAAAGCTTGTTTCTTTTCTCTAATCTTCAGTGCTACTTCTCTAGTATACAAGAGGGGGGTTTCTCTTATTTTTAGATTTAATTAATTTCCAGAAACAAATCAGCCATGTGCCAAAGCTAAAGCTACTTCCTGACTTCTCAACCTGAAAGGCCAGAAAAGGAAAATAAACAGCTCATTATGCTGAGAAAGCAGCTGCTGGCTGGGTCTGAGCAGAGCAAGTAGGACAGAAGCCACCTTAGCAGAGAAAGGAGCCGGACTGTGCACTCCAAGGGGGATTCACACAGGTAGAACTGCTGTCAGGGAATTCCTGCTTCAGCACCTGTCACAGTCTGCCTTCCCTCCAAGATTGGTCTCTCTTCCAGTTGATGAAGATCAGTGAAGCTCAGCAGACAGTAAGGCTAGGGGCTGGACTGCATGTGGCGTATGCCTCCTAGGGTTGCCCTTTGTGTCTGAGCTGGGAGGAACCTTTTGAAGAGAGGGTCTAGCACTACATGGCACCTACTTTAATTTTGTTTTTATTTACTTTGAATCTGCAATAAACAAAGAAGCAACTGTATTATTACGGTGTATGGTGCCCTTATTTTTGTGGTTGGACTGAACTGGGAGGAGGCTTTGGTGGTCAAGATGCAGTGAGGTTTGGGGGCCTGAAATAGTACACCATGTAAGAGGTTGTCCAGGTACAGTCACTACTGAAGATCATGGAGTACAGGGGTGGAAAGCATGGCTTGTGCTTTGAAATTGTTTGCTCTTTGCTCACATTGTACTTTTAGGGTCCACAGCAGTGCCTACATGTAAACTGGGAATGGGGTACAGTCAGAATGGTTGTTGCCATGTGTCCTAATCTCAGGCTGAGACGTACCTCCGGCAGCTGATCCTGGATGCCACAATGATAAGTTTGTCCACCCCGATCTTGAGGTAGAAAGGCTATTGCTTCTGGATGAATCCAGGATGGTCACAATGTACTGAAGACATTGAGTATAATTCAGTTTGTACTTTGGTATGCTGATGGTTATTCCTAGGGAGGAAAGCATCTGTAGAGTCTGGGATAGGGTGGTCACCAACTGTTGTTTTGATGAGGCTTTGAGAAGCCAATCATCTAAGTAAGGAAAGACCTAGTGGCCAGCTCTCCTGAGGGCAGCCACTACCACTGCAAGGCACTTCGTGAATACCCTGGGTGCAGAGGCCAAACTGAAAGAAAGGGACTTTTTTTTATTTTATTGATGTTTCAGAATTACAATCCTCTGAGTCGATGACTCTTCTGCAAAGGCTCCACGTCGATACAAAATAGACACAGCACTTAAGACAATTTTGTACATAGCTCACTAAGCAGGACATCACATTAAGTCAATTAATACATGGTTACCTCGTACAGAATAATTTACAATGTTTAGATTTGTTTTACTAGGGTAGCTATGGATCCTAGGTCGTCGAGTTGAAAAGTGACTGGATACTGTTTCAGTGGGCCCACCCAGGCATAGGGGCAGAAGTCTACTTCCCGGTGGGTGCATAGGCCTAGATTTGGGTCATGAGCGACACTTGTTTTCTATCAGAATCAGAAATGTGGGAGGGATGTTTGTAACAGCCACATGAGACTTGAGTCAAGGAGCAGTCTCTTAATGCCCATTTTAAATAGGCCAAGGCTAGGGGCCAGGGTGATGGAGGAGGGAAGGTCATTAAGCCAGCGGGGAGCATGGTAACGGAAGGACCTTTGCCCTAGTTAAGTCCTACAGTGGGGGACTAAGAGGGGAGTGCTATCCCGGTGCCTGGGGGTGCTCCTGTGTGGGGAAGGTTGGATGAGGGGGTGAAGGCCCGAGGGTGCAAGATCCATAAGGATCTTTTTGGCTTGGAGGCAGGTGTGGTAATTTAGTCTCCCTTCAAAGGTCAGCCAGTTTGCTCACATGTAGAGTTCGCACGTATGTGTTAATCTATCACAGCTTGTGACTAGTTGGCAGGTTTTGTTGAGGGCTAGATTGATGCTGTTTAGGGCTGTGTGGTCAGCCATGCCATATATAATTATCCCATAATCGACCAGAGATATGACTGAGCTGGTAACTGCCAGCCATAGGGCCTGGGGGGGAGGCAGTGTTTGTGTCTGTATAGAATGCCAAGCCGGGTGTTTACTGAGGAGGAGAGGTGGTTAATGTGTAAGTGGTAGGTGAGGAATGAGTCCAGAGTGATGCCTAGGTATTTGAAGTCAGGGACCTGTTCAATACAGATGCCTTGGGAATTAGATGGATAGCTGGGCATTCCTGTAGGGGTTTTGGCAGTGAGCAAAGATCATTGATTTAGTTTTGTTGTAGTTTACTGGTAATGGTTGTTTTGGAAACAGAAACATAGATAATGCCTGTGGGTGGGGTGGATCATGATTGGGGTGTAGCCAGACAATATAAATATGTATACCAGGACAGTGTTTGTTGCCCCGTTTGGCACAATAAATACAACTTTTGTACCCCATGGCACTGGTTGCTGCCCCCCCATGCAAGGGTATGTACAGATGCCATGCATTGTTCCTTGAGACACCAATATACTAGCCCAGACCCTGTAAGACTGTATAGTCCTTGGGATGCAAAGACAGTATCAGTGACCAATCCTTCTGGTTTTGACACATATGAAAAAACTTATAGAAAGGTTGTGTTTTGTTTCTATGGAATAAGGAAGCAGTTCAGGGCCTATTTGTTGCCCCTTCAATAAAAGTGTACACCATGGAGTATGCCTGCCTACACCCATGATCATGACGTGCAGATTTGCATTCATCATATCTAGTGAACAGACAGTCTTTCTTGTTGAGAAGCTAAGACTGTTTGAAGCGTGGCCATTCTGAATTTCTTGTACTCTAAAAAGAGATTTAAGTTCCTGAGATCTAGAATAGGTTGCAGATCTCCTGTCCATTTTGGGACCAAAAAAAGTTGAAGTAAAATTCCATGCCCTTTTGAAGAAGGGAGCTGTTTCTGTTGCATTTTTTAGTACTAGGGCTTTTATCTCTGTTGCCAATACTTATTCGTGATCAGGAAGGGGGTAGTAAGAGGTCCATGGGTGCATATTAGGTGGTACAGCTATCAATTCCAGAGTGTGTCCTATCTGAATCAGTTGGCGCACCCATGCATCTGTTGTTAAACTTTGCCAGCCCTGTACATATGTGCTGTCCAGGATGAAACCCATTTTTACAGCATTCTGCAGTATGCTGCAGTTGAGTTACTGCAGTAAACAATATAATTTAAATGGGAATGAATTCCTTTTGTCATGCAGTAAATTGTGACACGGCCAGGATGAAGTGAATGCCAGTTTCCTGCATGATAAAAGGGACTAATTGCTACTGAAATTACACTGTTTGCCACAATAACTCTGTTACAGCATGTTACAAAGTGTTACAAAGTGCTGCAAAATGTTGCAGAATTAGATTTTATCCTGGCAAGCACATCTGTAGGTACTGGGAGAATCTGCTGTGGGATATGCCCTAAATCCCACGGGCATGGGGGAATCCTGCTGGGGGACAGCGGGGGCCAAACAAGATGTTGCTGGGTTAGAACAATGGCCAGGCAAAGACATACAGGTTACTCACCTGTAACAGGAGTTCTAGGAATGGTATATGTTGTTCATCCACACTTATTGGAAGGTCCCTTACCACTTTAAATCTTGCTGGAAGGTCTTCAAGCTGGCTCCTCCCACCCAACCGGGTGGTAAAACTCTCAGCTCCGCCCATGATGCCAGAGTCTAGCCCACTGGAACCAGGTTGTGCGTCTAAGCTGGAGAGGTTGGTGTCGTGTGGATGAACAACATATACCATTCCTAGAACTCCTGTTACAGGTGAGTAACCTGTATTTCTAGGGACATGGATATGTTGTTCATCCACACTTATTGGCAGACTCCTAGCAGTTCTCCGGGAGGAGGGAGGCATAGGCGCACACCCCTACTTAGGTAAAAAGACTGGAGAACCGAGGCCCCGATTAGCACCCCGGCGTGACCCAAGGTCAATGTGGAAGGGGAACGGTAAAGCCTGCTTCCGGGCAGAAGCCCTGCAGATATCCTGGACCGGAGAGTCCTTGGAAGCAGCCACCGATGCAGTGGAAGGACGGGTAAAAAGAGCGCTTATCCCTCTGGGAGGCTCCATACCCGCCCACCTATAGTGGAGACCTTTGCAGGGGTGACCCGCCCGCTCGTCGTCCACTGGGCTGCAAATCTGCCAGATGCGGCTTCACAAGATGATGAACAGCTGGCGAACCTCTCCAATCTTTAGCTTTACGCCCCAAGAGGTGAGCGGCAAACGTTCCCACGGAACCTGAATACGGCCTCCGAGGGTGTGAAAGGAGATAAACCCCGCAGAGGCAATACCCCGAGGGAAGACTCACACCACCGGAGGGACTTCGGGTGGGGCGCAGGACAACCTAGTCCCTGTGGAAGACCGGATAGGGAGGTTAAAGGAGCGCCTGGAACTCTCCCTGCCTTCTGGATGGTGGAGTGGCCCCAAGAAGGTGTTCTTCCACAACAGGTGGGGGAAACTCACACCTGTGCAAAGGTTCGGATGGCTTGCTCATGAGCTAAGCCCATACCAGCAAGGATCCCGCAGAAATGGGGATACTCTCCCCAAAAGGGGAGGCGTGATCTAGAAGTGCCAGACCACCTTCTCCGCACCACCAGCTGCCTCCCGGCCCACGCCTGGAAGACAGTGGTGACCACAGAAGCACCTAGAGGGTCGTCGGCCGAAGCCCTTGTCTAAGGATGGACCGCAGATGGTCCGGAATGCTCGCCCAGGGACGGGGAAGGGAACGGCCCTATCCCATCATCAAAAAAGGGAGAACTTCTCCCAAAGGATGAGCATCTTGGCCGACTTCTTAGCAGGACGCCTCGAAGGTCGAGGACCTTGCCGAAAGACCCTAGGCCTGGCCCCCAGCCACACAGGGGTCGGGCCACAGGTGCAGGGATTGAAGGTCCAGATGGATAACCTTCCCTGAAAAGGAAAGACAGGACCGTGCGGACTAGAGGCCACCTCGGGAGCCTGGGGCTGAGACTGAGGAGAGCTGGATACCAGAACTGGCAATCCAGTCTGGGGCTACCAGCATCACCTCGCGCCAAGTCCTCCCTGCCCGTGAGGTCAAGGGAAATGGGGGAGAGGCACGGAGGGGCCCGGGGTCCATGGCCCCAATGGCATCCCCTGCAGCAGGCCTTGCTGAGGGGCGGCAAAAACAGTCTCGGCCTGGTATTCTCCCCAGAGGGAAGAGGGAGAAGATCCTGTGCTACCTCCGGCAGGGGAGACCACTCATGAGGCGCAGCCTATGCCCGGCTCAGGGCAGCAGCCAGGGAATCGGGCTCCTGCCATCAAATGGCTGGGAACCTTCGACTGTGCAACAACCCAATGTGGAGAACCTCCTTGCACCGAGACAAGGGGATAGACCTAACCTGGCGGAGTAGGTAGCACATGGTCTTGGAATAGTCCTACTTGGACTTAGACCTGTAGACCCCGTATAAGCGGAGCGAGCGGCAGGCTCAGCAGACCGTCTGTCTCCAGTGAGCAGGAAGGACATCGGGACTGCAAGAGGACCAGAGGCGAAGCACCTGTATTCCCCAAGATGGGCACCCCACCCATCCGAGAAGCATCGGTCAGAGAAGACCGCCAACTCGGGGCAAACAAGCAGGATGTTCTCTGCCAGTTAGAACGGCCAATGGAGCTGCTCCCAACTCCTGGGCTGTAGGTCACCTAACTGGTCCAAGGGACGCAGCGCCAGGACCTCTGGCTGGCCCCTCCCACTAAGGGAAGGCCCCTGAGGCCCAGGAGGAGCAGGAGGTCCTGGCAGGACGCACTTCCGCCAACCCGACCGCAAGGAGGAAGAACCTCGCCCTGTTCGCCTGGAGCCGAGTTCGGACTCAAAAGTCGAGCTTAGTCCCGAAGAAGCTTCACCGCTAAGATACGAGTTCTCACTTGGCTCCCGAAAACGGGAGACCAGTCTGCCTTCCGGGTTGGGTGACATCCGGAGCCTTCAATGCCGCAGATACTGCTGAGCAAGGAAGTGCTAGGAACTCGTAAGAAGCTCCCCCGCAAGAAGGGGTGGAGCCTCCCCAGAAACGGACGGAACGAGGGGTAGGGACATCCTGGAGACCAGGAAACAGCTACATGCCACGTTCTGAGGATGGGATGTCTGAAGAAGAGAGACCATCCAGGCATGCGGGAGAATGGGCGCAAGCCCCCGTCCGTATGATACCAGGAATACCTGGACGCGAACCTAGGGTTGAATGGGGGGGGAATCCACAGCCTTCCTGATCACCTCTAACTAGAGAGCCAGGCATGTCGGACGACCGACACAGGGGCAGTGAACTCAAGATCCCCATGGGGCAACGGCTCAAAAGGGGAACCGCTCGCAACCTGCAATTGGATCCACCTTAAATACCTCCAGAACGAGGTGCGGAGCTGTCCCCCCATGGGGAAACCCGGGCTGAGACGACGGGGCCAGGGCAATGCCCCTTGGCCCGTCACTGAGCAGGCTTAGAGGGGAAGGAGTCGAGGAGCCCCTTGGTTTCCTGCCTCCGCGCTTCCTTTTGGAGGAAGACGCTGGTCTGGCAACAGGCCGCCCAGCGCCTGCCTGCTGGCCCTCATGCTGGGCCGGGGGGGGCCCAGGCTCAGGGGCAAAGGGGCTTACGCAAAGGCTGATGGCTGCCCTTGACCCCCGGGTGAGAGTGACCGAGTACGGAGTGGCATCGGACTTCTCGGGCCCATGGATGTATCCCTCCACTCCAGGGCTGAAAAGGTCAGTCCCCAAGAAGGGGATGTCCGCCAACTCGTGCTGGGTTTCCAAAGAGAAGGAGGATAACCTCAGCCATGCCCTGTGGCGCATGGCCACTGTGGCCGCCACCGATCTGGCACAGGAGTCGCCTAGATCCAGAGTCGTCTGGAGCTGCTGCTTCGCCACCACCCTACCCTGGTCCCACACCTGTCGAACCGTGGTCCGCAGGTCACCTGGGAGATGAGGGAGAACCTCGTCCAGGGAGCCCAAAAGGGTGTTGGAGAAATGTGTCATCAGTGCAACCGAGCTGGCCTGACGGAGGCCTAGGGAGGATGCAGCGTAAACCTTACGCCCGACATAGTCCATCCTTCTGGACTCCTTGTCGGGGGGGGGTCTGTCCACATCCCCAGCATTTCCAAGACATTGGAAAACGTTGTCGGTAATTACCCCTTCAGCCGAGGGGTGCTCCGAGAAACCGGGCAGAGAACCGACAGGGATAGGGTACCTCCGAGCCACCCTGGCCGAAGGCGCAGGGCAAGAAGTAGGCCACTGCCATAGCTCCAAGGCTGGGCCCACGATAGCCTCAGCCACTGGGAAGGCCTCCGTGGAAGAACCCCCTCCATCCAGAATCTCCATAAGGGGGTAAGGTGCCCGATCGGAGACGGGCTTGAGCTGCATTCCAGTAAATTCTGAAATGAGCTGAAGTAGACCCTTCGAAGACTATGGGCTGTCATCTACTGGATGTTCCTGGGAAGACCCGGGTCCTCCCTGTTAGGAACATGGCAGAGCCTGCTCCAGGCTCTGAAGGGTCTGCAAAAACCGCGAGGCCCGAGGCATTCTTCGTCCGCTGTGGGCAGGAGTGAGGGACCGAGTGATCTGAAGGACAGGCCACGGTCCGTTCTGAACTTCCGCCAAGGCGGAGGGCAGCGAGGGTCGGACGAGCAACCGCCCTGAGAAGGCTCCACGACCGATTTGAACGGCTGCCGACCAAGCGGCGGCTGCTTGCTATCCGGAGAATGAATCGGGGTCGATTGAAACCCAGACAACAACTGCTGTCGCCACATAAGTTCCTCGTAACACCGACACCAACGGCATCAAAACCGCTCCTCATCCGAGGAAGGGGACGAGGAAGAACAGCAAAGCCACTTAACTCGGTGCCTCGACCGAGAACGCCGAGATCGGCGTGAGTGGCTAGACCGAGAGGTTGACCGAGACCGAGACCCAAATCCTCGGGGGGACCGAGGGCGGGCCTGGGAAGAAGCGGGGTGCGCCCGCTCCTCCCTCGGCTCGGAAGAAAGGACTGAGGGCTGTTGACCCGGAAAGGGAGGACACAGCCTCAGCTTCCACCGGCGGCGGCGGAAGACGGCCTCAGCAGACCCCGCAAAGACGGGTTGAGAGACTGACAACGTCGAGTGGGGAACATGGGTCACTGACCTGACTGGGATACCGTGAGGCCAGTGCGGAAGTCGAATCCTCGACATCAAGTCGAGCTCTGGTCATGAGGGAGGGGACAGATCCCACCCCGCCGAAGAGACCCCGCCTGCGGCCCTTTAGCCATAGGCCGAGCGACAGGACTCCAGGTTCCCTCTCCCTTGGAGGAGAGGGAATGACGAAGCTCCCTGAACAAAGCTGCATGAGAAGAATCCAAGGAGAGCGGGATAAGCTCCGCAACCGAGGGAGAGGGGAGGGAGAAACCCACCCCTTCCCTGGCAGGATCAGACTGCAGAGAAACAGTCGAAGCGGACACCCGCCGGTCCGATGGAATCTCCGGAGCGGAGAAAACTACCGGATGTCCGAGCCCCGAACGGGCAGCGCGGTCCTCCGGAGAGCTGACTGAAAGGGCAGAACAAAAGTTGCAAGCCTGAGGATCGTGATCCAAGTCCAGGCAAAAAAAAGCACGTGGAGTGCAAGTCCCTCCTGGAGGAACTAACCGTACGCCTCTCGGGGCCGGAAAAAGCCATCACCGTAGCGAAGAAGAAAAGATTGAAGATTCAAAGGACACTTCAATAAATTAGAAGACCGAACTTTTCAGGAACCAGTCAAAAACGCAGAGCGCTAAGGAGGGAACCTGAGCTTCCAAGCGGTGAGGAAGATCTGGCGTCATGGGGCGGAGCCGAGAGTTTTACCACCCGGGTGGGTGCGAGAAGCCAGCTTGAAGACCTTCCGGCAAGATTTAAAGCAGCAAGGGACCTGCCAATAAGTGTGGATGAACAACATATCCATGTCCCTAGAACTGATCTTTTCACTTGCTGGGTCTTTGGCAGCAACCATGCCTATTGGCAGGTCTACAAAAATTCCCTTTATAGTAGGGCTTTGATTGGGTGTGGTATAGGGAGGGTACAGATTGTAGTGTACAACCTGAAGTTTGTGATGTCAGTATAACCTTAGTGTCAGTGGCTCAGTAGGTAGCACACTCGCCTCTGTGGCCGGGAGATCTGAGGGCTGTGGGTTCAGTTCCCACATCCGGCACTTGGGTTAATATCCCAGTACTGACACTGTAGTGCAGTATGAGAGGGGTGCTGCACTTCTGAGGTGCCGTCTTTCAGATGAGATGTTAAACCGAGGCCCCATCTGCCTGGATTGGTGGTAGTTCAGGTGGATGTTAAAGATCCCATGGCACTTATCGAAAAAAGTAGGGGAAAATTTTATTGCAAAAAGAAAAAAACAGAAACTGGTACAAATTATAAGACATACAAAATGACAATTCCTAAAACAGTATTGTAGAAAGAACGTGGGATAAGTCTGATACCACACAGTCTATTCAGAACATCATAAGGAATCCTTGTAGTACTACTTCTGGATGATCTAATACCTAAAAGGGGGAAGAAAAAAAGGAAAAGAAAAAAAAACATCCTAATAAAACCCACACAGTTCACAACATTTTTTCAAACTGCAGGATATTGTTTGCTGAAAAGAAAAAAAAACAAGAAAAAAATTCCTTTTCTCCATTAATCTAACCTAAAAAATAAACAGCCTTCCATCTTTTTTTCCACTGTTCCCTAGTCAACAATTGTTTATCATATTGCATCTGTGTAACTATTTATTTCTCAATCATTTGAATCAAGATTTGAGGTGTAATAAATTTTTGTTGCAAAACATATCTACAGCGGGTCTGCCATAAAATAAACTTTATGCACATAAACAATAATCGAACAGTGCCAGCTTCAACAGCAACAGATAAAGGAATAGTACCTGTAACAACATTTTCATAAGTAGTTGAACTCCAGGCCTCATATCCCCACCTTAGAGCAATCCTACTCCACATTTCCTTAGCACAGCTACAAGTAATAAAAAAAATGCTCCATGGTCTCAATTTGTTCTTCACATTGCTCTCTAGGGCACATTCGTTCTTCTGTGCATTTATGCTTTGAATTACCCTTTACCCCCAAACGGCCAAGCGCATTTAACCATACCACGTCCCACATATGCGGAGAAGGTGCATTTATCTACAAAATAAAGTTCCAATAAATGTTGTTTCTCTTGAGAGATATTTGTATAAACTACAGGGATCAATTAAGAGCCAGATTGTATCCCTTCATAAATTATTTTACTACGCAGGACAGCCAACTGCGAAAGAGTAAGCTTCCACCATCTTAATTTTTCAAGCAAATATACCACAAATTGAGGCCAGCGTTCCCATTTTCGTACTTTTAGAGAACCTTGCCTCCATAACTGAAGCAAGGGGTTCAACTATATAGCCGCTACTTATTTCCAGGCCTCCCCCCCACCCCGGTAATAAAAATGTTGAGACTGTATTATATAAAAACAAACTGAAAAAATAGCTAATCCGATTTAACAGAGTTAGGCCCCCTAGTTTATAATCCCTCTCTTTTTATTGGGTTTAACCTGCTATCCCACAGTACCCGAAATGTTTGACTGAGGAGAGTAACATACAAAAAACCAGGGAGTGGGAACTAAGCCCCCCCCCCATATGTCAACTGTGCTAGAAAAAAGGTTTTGATTACTGACACTTTTTTTTCTTTGTCTGTTGCCATTTTTTCCATATCTGAATTTTTTCATTACTTCTGTCCAATACATCTTGCCAATTTTCCTTTGCCATATTTATATCCCCAAATTTTAATCCTAAAACAGTGATATAAGTATTTGTCATAGAAATATTTTGTATGTCATCTAGCCGTACAGTAACATCACTAAAAACAAACCCCCTACATTTTCCATGATTTAAAGCAGAACCTGTCAATTGAGAAGAACGGTGAACCACATCCAATGCACATTTAGCAGAGCTTCTATCTGCTATGAGAAGACACACATCATCAGCATAAGCCAAAGTTTTTGTCAACCCCACTACTTCCAAAATCTAAAGACTCTTAATCTGGCTAGTGTACTGTATCAATTTTAGTAATGGATCTAAACAAAAAATGTACAAAATTGGACTCATTGGGCATCCTTGTTGGACTCCCCGATTAATATGTACAGGTTTTCCCAGATATCCATTTATTAGTGGATTCAAGGAAGATATCGCATATAACCTCATGAGCCAGGTAACAAAAAATTTTGGTATACCATATTTTTCCAACACCATTTGTAAATAAAGATGGGGAATCCTATCGAATACTTGCTCTTGATCAAGACTAATGATATACCCACTTCATTTCTTTTGTTGTCCTTGTGAAAAAATCTCCCTCAATAAAAGAAGGTTGTCAGTAATCGTTCTCCCTATAATAGTACATACTTGGCTAGGGTCACTAACAAAAGGAGCAACAGTTCCCAACCTAAGAGCTAACATTTTCATCAGAATCTTGAGATCCATATTCGCTAAACTAAGAGGTCGCCAGTTTTTCAACTGTTTCCTATCCCTTTTTTGATACAAGAAAATTTGAATGTCTTGTCCAAGTTGTGGTGCTATGTCAATTCCTTCCAGTATTGTATCGAAAACAACATAGAGAATCTCCACCAGATCAGGCATGAAAGTTTTGAAAAATTCTGAAGTGAGGCCACCTGGTCTTGGAGTATCATTGTTACGCAGCGAACAAATAACTGCTTTAATTTCTAAATTAGTAATCGGTTCTGTAAGATTTTTTAATAAATCCTGTGGGATTACTGGAATCTGACAGGATGCCAACATTTGTGAGCCCATATCCTTCGTTACATCTGCTGTGGCATATAATTGTTTCATATAATTATTGACTACAGTCAATATATCTGAAGTACTCTGCACCACCTCCCCCTTCTCTGTAATAAGGGAGTCCATGGATCCCCGATGCAGTCTTGTTCTACAACTTTCGTAGATATCTCCTGTTGTTGACTTTCCGGGGGTACCTATCATATGTTCATACAGCAGAGACGCCGCTTTGCTGTATTGCAAGGCCTCCATTTGGTTTTTTAATAGTTTTAACAGGTCACCATATTCACCATAACCTTCATTTATGTGTGAGACCACTCTCATGTACTGACCTCGGAGTGTCAAATACTTCAAATATTTTTCAGTGGCTGTGATAGCCCCGTGATTTTAGTACGTATTTTATATCACATTTTGTCTGAATCCACCACCTTGTGATATTATCTTCTAAAAATGCCTTTGACTGATGTGCCCATAATAGATCCTGTACCTTTGTTGTACACACTGTATCAGTCAAAAATACAGGTTACTCACCTGTAACAGGAGTTCTAGGAATGGTATATGTTGTTCATCCACACTTATTGGCAGGTTCCTTGCCGCTTTAAATCTTGCCGGAAGGTCTTCAAGCTGGCTCCTCCCACCCACCCGGGTGGTAAAACCCTCGGCTCCGCCCCATGACGCCAGATCTGGCCCGCTGGAAGCTCAGGTTGTGCGTCAAAGCCGGGGAGGTCGGGTGGGTCATGTGGATGAACAACATATACCATTCCTAGAACTCCTGTTACAGGTGAGTAACCTGTATTTCTAGGGACATGGATATGTTGTTCATCCACACTTATTGGCAGACTCCTAGCAGTTCTCCGGGAGGAGGGAGGCAAGGCACACACCCCCTACTTAGGGAATAAAGACTGGAGAACCGAGGCCCCAAAACCAGCATCCCGGCGTGACTCAAGGTCGAGTGGTACTGGTAATGAAGGTGTGTGCTGACTTCCAGGTAGCAGCCCTGCAGATTTCCTGATAGGGACGCCCTGGAAGCAGCCACCGATGCAGCAGTATGACGGGTAGAATGAGCCTATCCTCCGGGAGGCCCATGCCCGCCAACCTATAGCAGAGATCTATGCAGGAGGTGACCCACCTGCTTATCGTCCACTTGGCTGCAGGTCTGCCAGGGCGGCTTCAGCGTAGGTGACAAACAGCTGGTGAACCTCTCCCGATTTCAGCCGTGGCGCCCTTATAATAAGCGAGCCTCTGTGGGTCCAAAGTATGGAGCCTATTCGCCTCCGAGGTGTGATTGGTAGAACACGGCAGAGTCAACACCTGGTTAAGGTGAACTCCACACCACCTCGGAAGGAATTTCGGTGGGCGCAGGACAACCTTGTCCCTGTGGAAGACCAGGTAGGAGACTCGATGCAAAGTGCCTGAGTTCTCCCATCCTTCTGGCTGACGTGATAGCCACCAAGAAGGCAGTCTTCCATGACAGGTGAGAGATCACACCTGTGCATTGGTTCGAATGGCTTGCCCATGAGCTTTGCCAGTACCAGCAGTAAATCCCACGGAGGTGGAGGTTCTCGCACCGGAAGGGAAATGTGATCAAGGCCTTTGAAAAAGCGCCAGACCACCTTCTCCTGCACCACCGACTGCTCCCCGGCCCGCGCCCGGTAAGCAGAGATGGCTGCCAGGTGCACCCTTAGGGTCGTCGACCTAAGCCCTTGACTAGAAAGGGACCATAAATAGTCCAAAATGCTTGCCAAAGAACAGGAGGAAGGGTCCAAGCCCTTGCCCTGACACCAGATGGAAAATCTCTTCCATTTGAAGGCATAGCATTTGGTCGACTTATGGGACGCCTCAACAACATTGAGGACCTCTGCCGAGAGACCCAAGGCCTGAACTCTAGCCGCCAGGAACCAGGCCTAAGGTGTAGGATTGAAGGTCTGGATGGAACACCTTCCTGATTGACTGAAGAGCAGGTCCGGGGCGAGCTGGAAGCTGCCTCGGAGCCTGAGCTGAGGCTGAGGAGATCTGGGTACCAGAACTGGGGGGCCAGTCTGGGGCTATCAGAATCACCCTGCCTTGTACCTCCTTGTCTTGAGAAGCACCTTGTGAATCAAGGGAAATGGGGGAAAGGCGTAAAAGAGGCCCGGGGTCCACAGCCTCGAGAAGGCATCCCCCTGCAGCGAGCCCTACTGAGGGGGACGGGCATGAAACAGCCTCAGCTTCGCATTCTCCCTGGAGGCAAACAGGTCCACCTGAGATGTGCCCCAGTGGGAGAACAGATCTTGTACTACCTCCGGCAGGAGAGACCACTCGTGAGATGCAGCCCCTATCCGCCCAGGGCATCGGCCAGGGTGTTGGAGGCCCTGCCACATGAATGGCCAGGAGATCCACCTCCAGGCTGGCGCACAGTGACCAAACGCGGAGGGCTCTTGCATAGAAGCAGGGAGCGCGTCCCCGCCCCTGGCGCGGTTCAGGTAGTACATGGTCGTGGTATTGTCCGCCTGGACTCGGACCACTTGACCCCGGAGAAACGAGCAAAGGCGGTGAGAGCTAGGCGGACCGCCCGAGCTCCAGCAGGTTGATGTGGCATCGGGACTCCCGCTGGGACCAGAGGCCGGGCACTCGGTGTTTCCAGATGGGCACCCCAACCCATCAGAGGGCATCGGTCGATAGAGAGACCGGCTCGGGCGGACAAACGGGATGCCCTCCTGCAGATGGGATGGAACGGTCCACCACTGGAGAGCCTTCCACATCTCCTGGGTCACTATCACTAGCTGGTCCAATGGATTGCAGCATTGTGACCACTGGCTGGCCAGTCCCCACTGAAGGGGGCGCATGTACCAGCGTGCCCAACGGACTACGCTGGTACAGGCCGCCATGAGACCCAGGAGGCGCAGGAAGTCCCGGGTATGGCGCGATTGCCCAACCAGAAATGATTGGGCAAAGGAGGTAAGAACCTCGGCCCTGTCCACCGGGAGCCGTGCTCTGGCTCGAAGAGAGTCGAGCTCTGCCCCGATGAACAGGATCACATGCTTCCGCTCGAGTTCCGACTTGGCCTCGTTGATGAGAAGGCCGACTTGAGAGCAAACCTGGAGGGCCAGATCTCTGGACCGCTCCACCTCCCGTCTGGAGGGGGCTGCTATCAGCCAATCATCCAGGTAAGGGTACACCCGGACCCCTCGGCGCCGCAGGAATGCTGTCACCACTGCCATGCATTTGGTGAAGACCCTGGGAGCTGGAGATAAGCTGAAGGGCATGGCTTGGAACTCGAAGAGGGATCCCTCCGCTCGAAAGCGGAGGAATCTCCGATGTGACGGACGGATAGGGACGTGAAAGAACGTGTCCTGTAGGTCCAGAGAGCAGAACCACACACACCGTGTTCCAGAGATGGTATTATCTGCGCCAGAGTGACCATTTTGAAGGTCCGAGACCTTAGGAACTTGTTCAGGTCGTGTAGGTTGAGAATGGGGCGCCAGCCCCCCGTCCGTTTCGGAACCAGGAAATACCTGGACACGAACCCCGGGTCTAAAGGGGGGTCCCTCTACCTCCGTGATCACCTCCTTTGGAGGAGGAGAGAGCGATATCTCGGCTCAACGAGCCGCCAGTGAGCTGCGGACTCGAGGCCCCGAGGTGCGACGGCTCTGAAGGGCGGGGCCTGCTGGATCCCAGAGGTAGGCCTTTCCACCACCTCCAGTATCCACCTGTCTGTGGTAACAGCGACCAGGCGGAAAGGAAGGTTTGAGCTGCCTCCACGGGAACCAGGGGTGAGGTGACAGGGATGGGGCAACACCCTCAGCCCGTCACTGGGCAGGCTTGGAGGAGGGACCGCCGAGGGACCTCCTGGCCTTACCTCCCTGCTTCCTGTTGGAGGAAGCCGGCTGCCGGGTTTGGGATGCCAAGCTCGAGCCTGCTGGCCCTGACGTTGCTGGGCCAAGGCCATGTGGGCGCAGAAGGACTAAAGGGCTTAGGCTGTGGCTGCGGCCTTGTCCTTCTGAGCAGAAAAGATCGAGTCCAAGGTAGCATTGGACTCTCGATCCTCTGCAGGTGACCTTCCACCCCAGGGCAAGAGGTCAGTCCCCAAAAGGAACATCCGCCAACTTGTGCTGGGTAACCGAGGTAAAGGTGGATATCCTCAGCCAAGCCCGACGACGCATGGCCACTGCGGCTGCCACAGACCTGGCACGAGTCCCTGATGTCTAACGCAGTCTGGAGCTGCTGTTTGGCCACTGCCCTGCCCTGGTCCCGCACCTGCCTGACCGTAGTCTGCAGATCCGCAGGAAGATGAGGGACAACCTCATCCAGGGAGCCCAACAGGGCGTGAGAAAAATGTGCCATGAGGACGGCCGAACTGGCCTGACGAAGGCCGAGAGAGGACGTAGCATAGACTTTTCGCCGCATAATCCAATTCTGGATTCCTTGTCGGGAGGTTTGTCCACATCCTCGGCCTCCCGCACCTCGAAAATGCTGTCGGTAACCAACCCTCGGCCGAGGGTGTTCCGAAACCGACAGGGAACCGTGGACTGCATACTTCCTGGCCATCCTGGCCAAGGCGCAGGGCAGGAAGCAGGACACTGCCAAAGTTCCAAAGCCGGACCCACTCTGGCTCGCGCCACCGAAAGGCCTCCTAGGAGAACCTCGTCCAGAATCTCCGTGAGGGATACCTGGCCCATTTAGAAATGGGTTCAAGCTTCATCCCGGTGGACTCCGAGATGAGTCGAAGCAACCCTAAGAAGGACGAAGGGCTATCGTCCACTGACTGCCCTCCCGAGGACTCCAAGTCCATGCGCTTGGAGAAGAGGGAGGAACCATCATCGGACTCAGAAAAGTCCTCAAAGAGCTGCCTCGGGCCTGAGCCACCCTCCACCTGCCGAGGTTTATCGGGAGTGAGGGTGACAGACAGCCTGGGGCAAACCCAAGGCCGACCGAGATTTTTGGCCGGAGCCCCAACTAATGGCTGTGGAGGCGGAGGTTCACCAGAATCGTGGGCAGCTGGAATTGGCCAAACAACCGCCTGGGAACAGGCCTCGGCCAACGAGGGTTGTTTCGCCGCTCCCGTGACAGCCACTTAATGGCGGGAAGACGACTGGGTCGGCTTATTCCCGGTCAAAGGAGCTGTTGCCACATGAGTTCCTCGTACTTCCGACGCAACTTGCGCTGAAGCCTACCCTCGTCCGAGGAAGAGAAAGAGCGCGGCGCCCGCCGCCGCTGTGCTGAGACCGAGATCGCCTATGGCGGCGGGATCGGTGGACCGCGAGATGTCTGAGACCGAGTCTCGACTCAGGCCGAGGAAGCAGGAGAAGTGTCGGAATGGCACTCCTCGGCTCGGACGATCCCACCGAAGGCTCCGGAACTGGAGGCACAGACGAGCCGACGGGATCCTCAACTCCCACCGAGGGAACCGGGGAGAGGGGATTCTCAGCTTCTCCAGCCGACAACCCGTCTAACCGGTCGAGAAAAATCTCGACCGCGTCCTCCGGAGTCTCGGTCAACTGGCCTGACGGGGACACCGTGAAGCCAGTGGCCGAAGCTGAGGGGTCGACCAAAGTCGACTGTCGACAAGGGAGGGGATCTTCCCGCTCCCAAGAGCGTCCAATGGAGAGACTTACTTTTGCTCTTTGGGCCTGGAAAGGTCCCGAGTTGGACCTCACCTTCACGAGAGGGTCAGACAAAGCTCCTTAAAAGAAGCCGAGTACGAGGCACCGAGAGAGCGGACAAATGTCGAGCCGAGGCAGAAGCGGCCCGCGCCGCCTCCTCTTCGAGGACGATCATCTGCTCGAGCTGATCCGCCATGCCCGCCGCCGGACACCGCCAACCGGGCCTCTTTAGATTTCACTGGTGGAATTCTTCTCTCGGGGCACCCCAGTTGTAATCGGGCACCACGGTCTTCAAGGACGTAGGCCGAAAAAGGAAGAGCACAAGTCGCAGGCCTGCGGGTTGTGCTCAAGGCCCAGGCAGTAGACGCACATGGAGTGCGGATCCGTCCTAGACATCTTCTGCCCGCAAGGGCACCTCCGGAAACCGGGAGTCGATTTGTCCATCGCAGCCAGCGAGGAGAAGAAGACCAAGTCTTTTAGCAAAAAAAACTTTTGATTTCAACTTCTCAAGAATTAGGAACCAGTCTTAAACACAGAGCGTTAAGGAGGAACCTGAGCTCCAAGCGGTAAGGAAGATCTCAGGCCATGGGCAGAGCCGAGAGTTTTACCACCCGGGTGGGTGGGAGGAGCCAGCTTGAAGACCTTCCGGCAAGATTTAAAGCGGCAAGGAACCTGCCAATAAGTGTGGATGAACAACATATCCATGCCCCTAGAATGGTATTATTCAGTTTCCATACACCCCGCCTCTCTGAACCTCTCCCCCCAAAGAAAAGTGAACCTTAACCATTAGGTGGTTAGAAGTTTCAAAAGGTACAGTAAATGCAGAAACACATTTTAGGGAAGAGGAAGAAAAAACATTATCAATCCTGGTCGCAAGGCGTGCTCTATAAAAGGTATACTCTCCAGTAGCATGATTACGCCAAAAATCATCTTTCAGACCAGTCAAAGTCAGCACACTTTGCAGTGCATTTACATCACAGAAGATTTTTTTTTGTTGCACCCCCTTTATCCAAAGTTGACAAGCCACAGTTAAAATCTCCTGCCCAGATTAGGAGACATGAGGAAAACAAAAATGGCTTGATTTGCATAAACATATTTACCCTTTCTTTTTTTGTCTGTGGTGCATAAATAGTAATTATATGCCATTGTCTATGAAGATGCGTAAAATCTATCAGTAACACTTTACCCATACATAATTCTAATACCCTCGTGATAGAGAAATCCCACCCTAAAATAAGAATTCCCACTCCCCTACATCGTTCTAAAGTGAGAAAAAAAAAGCAGGACCCAGCACCATAATTTCCTAGCATTTTCTATATCAATAGTAGTGTAAAGATGAGCATCTTGTAAGCAAGTGATATCTATGTTACTATTTTTTAGAATATTAAAGACAACGAGGCATCTCCGGCTATTTCTTATGCTGTTCACATTAATAGTGCAATATTATATTTATAAAATTCAGCCATGGAGACAAAAATGTTTAACTTTCCTCATAGATACTCCACACCCTTTCAAGTCACTGCCTGTTTACCCAGGCGTTGACTATGTCTGGGTTTCATCCCTAGCTGTTTAGTATTTGTCCGCACAACTTGTACAGTTGCCATAGAGCACTCTTCATCCAACTCAGTGGAAAAACCTTTCTGTGAGGAGACCATAGATGAAGATTCAGAATAGTCACCATCATCTGAATCATAAGTTTGTAGTACCTCATAGGCATTGGAAAGTTTCTTCATCTCTTTCTTTTCTCCCATACGTTGCACTTTAGCTTTAGGTTTTACATTTTTCTGCTGTCGTTTTTTTTGATGCCACAACTGTGGTCTCAGGTGGTGGCATATTTTGCACAGTTAGTTCTATGTCAGTCTGTGGGCCTGCGGTTTCCGCAGTCTGAGAAAGGTCATCTGGTAATGAATTCTGGAGCTCTGTTTGCTCTATCCTAGTCAGGTTTAAAGACTCACTTGGTACAGTCTTTTACACATCACCATCAGGAAGAGAGGGGGTATCACAGGGGGTTAATCCTCAACATGCGGTAGGTTAGACAGTTGTACCTCTGTCACCACCGCTGCATTCTGTTCACATACCCTTTTTTATATAGAGATGCTAACATTTTGGGCTTTTTCCACTATAAGTTTTTGGTTTGGTCTGTCCGATCTATTATGCGTAGCCCATTCACAAGATCGATACACATGGCCTGGCAGGTTACAAAGGTTGCAAGCTTGATCGTTTGTATAGTCTCTGTTGGAGTGACCACATTCCATGCATAGTGTGCACTTCACCCTGTCACAAACACTACTTAGGTGCTGTTGTGATCTGCAGCAGAAGCAAGTCTTCGGCTGCCCTTAATAAAAACAAGTACCCCTCTCAGGGCCTAAAAAAAAAAAAAAGCACTGGGCAGGTGCTTTGGGCCTTGTGGAACAGATTTTAGACGCACCTTAAATTTCCATCCTCCCATCCAGATGTGTTCATCATCTAGGATTGGGGTAGGATCTTCTAGAACATCGCATTGTTTCTGCAGCCAGTATCTAATGCCATGCACTGATACTCCAGCATTGCGGAATAGCACAGTAATGTGCTTAATAACGGGTCTGGTAATTGGAATAACCCGAAAGGGCATCCATAAAGCTGAATGTTTTTTTTCTCATACATGGACCAAAAATGGTCCAGTCCAGCTGGAGTTTTAAAACTCACATCAAAGTTCATGTCACCAGATGCATGGATCAGTGCGTAAATTTCATTAAGAGAAAAAACAGAAAGAATCTTTCAGTAGTACTTTCCCGATATACAATCTATCAGGCTGGAGAGGCAGGCCACCAGTGTATTGAATGCAGGCAGCGCTCTTCTGTTGGGCAGGAATTACATTTGAAAAACCAGCCTCCTTCCTCCTGAATTGTCTCCATAATAAGGAAGGCTGTATATGTACTGGTTGTGGTTCAGGGGTAAGGTACGAATCATCTACCTGATCTCCCCAAGTTGGTTGTTCTATGGGGGCAGCGAGGTCAGTGGCCTGGGATACAGGAGAGGTCTCTTGCTCAATACGGGGTTCTACCTGTGTCGCAATACCAGAGACAGCCTTGTCTTGGTTTGCAGATTGTACTCGCACAGGATTTTGCATAATATTTTTACTCAAATCAGAGATTGATAAATCCGTTTCATCTGGAATCCATCTCCCCCCTTTCAACCTTTTTCCAATCTGCAGTGATCAGGGTTGAATCAATATTACTGGTTTCTGATCCAAGAGACCTTGAGTCTTCTGTCAAACATCTACTCCCAGGATCTTGTCCCCTCCCAGGCCTGGCCTTCTGTAACACATTTTCAGTAAACAAATCGTCAGTATTTTCAGTAGATATGGGACTTTCAGAGGGATTTTCAGCTGATACAGCCAAATCTAGGTTTGTACTCACTTTGGAAGAACTGTCTGTGGAAACCTTTGCTGTATCAGCACTCTCATTGAGTGGTTGTTCCGTAACCAAACCCTGAGAAAGATTTTCATTACATATATTAATCTCTACCACAGGTTTTCTCTGCAAATGGGTTGCCACAGCATCTGTTACCTCCATCTGTTCTACAAGTGATTGCTGCTGTCCACCATGACCCGGAGTTGAAAGAACCATTAGTAATCATTGCTGCTGTTCTATTGTGAGGGCCTGTACAAAATCTACTTCTTGCTGGAGGCCTGCTGCCTGGAAGTCCATATATCCACCTTCAATAGTTTCACCATCCATTAACTCTATACGCTGATCGGTTACCAACATTTCTTCCATGATCATCTCCTGCTCCAAACCTATAGGAAGGGAGATCCCTCCTGCCACATCATCACATCCTCCACCTCTTGTGTCCGGCAGCAAACTGAGTCCCTCCATCCCATCCGCAGGAAGTGACAGCACCCCTGCAGGCAGAGTAGGGGAATTTCCCCAGTGTCCTGGTCAAATTTCCCTCATTCACTAAAAATACTACCAACAGCTTAATCTGATTCAAGGTCAGCTGGCATTTATCTGTAGCCCCCTCCCCCTGGGTTGTGCCTGAAAATAAGCAGGATTTGTCTAGTGCACTTACCCGGTCAACAAAAACTAGATAAATAGATAAAAATAAAACTGACTCTGAGGTCCAAAAAGCTTGTCACCTTTAAAAGGAGCACTTAAAATAGAATGCTGTACATCTGTGGCAGAACTGGATACAGGGAACCACGAATGATGTCTAAGATAGATTCTTGCTGTAGATGCCTGGGCCGTAGAGTCAACAGCATCATAGGCCACACATAATGATGGTGACCAACTGCAGAGGCAGTCTTGAACAGGTAATAACGTGGTCCTTCGGGGAGATGTCAGGGAGGGCTTGTACAGAAGACTGTGCTGTCATCTACAGTTCCTCTTGATATCTGAGGAGGTGACCCATATAGTTCAGAGCTATTGGTGTGATTGTGAAAAATGAGAACATTCTCTTCCTCATTGCATCAAACTTTCAGGACTCCTTATCTGGAGGCTGGGCATTAAGTTGTTTTGGTCTGACCAAGTGGCCTGTTATGGGCTGCATTAATGACTACAGAATCCACTTGTGGCACCAGAAGACATATGAAGAGAGACTAAAGGAGCTTATTATGTATACCCTTGAGAAAAGGAGAGGGGGGGGGACACAATATAAACTTTCAAGTACCTTAGGGAAATCAACAAAGTCCAAGAGGGTAGCATCTTTCAGAAAAGATGTGCAAGAACAAGGGAGCACAATCTGAAGATGGGGGGGGGGGCTCAAAGATAATGTAAGGAAGTATTTTTTCAAAGACAGGGTTGTGGATGCATGGAACAGACTTCCTAAGGAGGTCATGGAGTCAAAAAACAGTGGGGGAATTCAAGAATGCATGGGACAGACTTAAGGTAATTCTAATGGGGGGTAGGAGGAAGTAGGATGTTGGTTAAGTAGGATCTGCAGCTTACCCATTAGGTAGGGAAATGGGCAGACTAGGTGGGCTAAGCGATCCTTATCTGCCATTAAATGCTATGTTTCTATGTTTAAGTAAAGTAAGAATGTTCTGCCAGAGCATGATGGGTTCTATCAGCCTTCAAGAGGGTATAGTGAAAGGTTGCTGCTATGCAGCCAAAATCACATCCTCATAGGCATTTAATGACCAGTGATAGCCTCTCTGGAAGGCCTACATAACTGGCCAGTTTACGCTTACAGGTGTCTTGTTCTGTCTCTTGGAAACCAATGGTTTTCTGGAGGTGTTGCATGATATCCAAAAAGCGTCCATCACCTGGAGGGAAATATGGAAGACCAGGAGTAGGCTCCTCAGCCACTGAGGCAGAGGAACCAGAGAAGGAAAACCAATTTCCTTAATCAATATCCTCCAGGTGGTCATCCTGTTCCCACTCATACAAATATGGATCCCCCATATCAATGTCCTGTAAGTGATCTGTGGATTCTACAGATGTACTGGCCATTCTAGAGGCAGAAAAGCATCTAGAAGGCACCAACATAGGGACAGAAATAACTCATTTGTGAGATGGAGGAGTGCCCTTAGAGAGGTCAAGAGTAGTATTGGCCAATGCATGAACATCTACCATAGCCAACTAAGGGGAAGAAATGGTCACAGGGTTAACTCTGAACACACTCTACAGGTATGATGGAAGAAACCGGAAATTGGAAAATCCCCATTGGCCAGGGAGCAGAGGCTGCTGGACGCCTTTCAGATACATTTCTAGTTCAACAGGTTGTTGACCCAACGAGGAAGGGTCATATCCTAGATGTAGTCATGGCTGACTGTGACCTAGTTTGGGAAGTGGAGGTGGGGGATCCCTTCAGCTGGAAGTGACCATGACACGGTCTGGTTTGTACTGGACCTGGGAGGAGGGACGGACCACAGAAGGACTATGATTGTTGATTTTAGAGGGGCAGACTTCAAGAGCATGGGGTATATCCTCAGGGACCACTTGTATGGGAGAAATCTGGGCATATACATGGAGAGTAGGTGGGAAATCATCAAGAGAGGGCTACAGGAGGCTACCAGGTCCTACACAAGGGTGAGACACAAGGGTGGTAGATCTAGGAAGCCATGCTGGTAGACCAGGGAGGTCCAGGAGTCGGTGAGGGAAAAGAGGGCAGCATACCACAGGTACAAGTGATCGTGTGGGGTCTTGGACAGGGATGGGTATCTAATCTTCACACGACCAGGCAGGTTATCAGGGTGAGGGGGGGGGCCAAGGCAAGGATGGAACAGAGGTTGGCGCAGGGGATCAGGAAGGGAGAAAAAGGGTTCTTTAGATATACTGGAGAGAGTAGGAGACTAAAAGGGCAGTTCAGTAAGTTGAAAGCCGAGGAGGGTGGGCGGGAGGCAGGCAGAATGTGGCAGAGGTACTCAACGAATACTTTGCATCAGTTTTCACTAGTGAGGAGGAGGGGGAGTCACAGGCAAGGAATGGCGCAAGGGTTGGAAGGGGTTGGGGCCTTAAATGTTGGGGCACCTCTTGTTACAGAGAGGGCTGGGGGAACTGTATTGGCTGAGGGGGTTAGAACCATGGATGTGGAAATTCCTGTTGGCAGGGTGTGGGAAGCCCTCCGGTCCCTGAAAAAGGATAAAGCTCCAGGCCCTAATGGAATCCATCCAAGGGTGCTGTGGGAATTGATTGATGTCCTGGTCAAACCCGTGGTGGCCCTTTTTAATGCTTCTCTACAGACAGGAAGGGTGTCGAAGGATTGGAGAGAGGCACATATTGTGCCCATCCAGAAAGGAGGATCGGGGGAACTACAAGCCAGTCAGCCTGACATCGGTGGTGGGCAAATTGATGGAGGTCATATTAAAGGAGATCCTGGGGGCATTCTTGGAGGAACAGGGATTCCTGGATGATCACCAGCATGGCTTCATCCTGTACAGATCATGTCAAACTAACCTTGTGGAGTTCTACGAATGGGTGATGACAGTGTTCGACCAGAGTAAGCCAGTCGATGTCCTCTTTCTAGGTTTCAGCAAGGCATTTGATTTGGTCCCCCACACTGGTCTATTGGATAAGTTGGGAAAGATGGGGTGGGGGCACGGATGGTCAGGGGGATTGGAAGCTGGCTGTCACACCTAGTGGGTGGTGGTGGGGGGGTAGTCTTGTCCTCTACGGGGGTCATTAGCAGGTCCCACAGGGATCAGTTCTGGGACTGCTTCTGTTTAATGCCTACATCTCCCATATCATAGAAACATAGACTTTGACGGCAGATAAGTCCTGCTTGGCCCACCTAGTCTGCCCACTTCCCTACCTACTGGATAAGCTACAGATCCTAATTAACCAACAGCCTATTTCTTCCTACCCCCCACAAGAATTGCTTTATGTCTGTCCCATGTATTCTTGAATTTTCCTGCAGTTTTAGACCCCACAACCGCCTCAGAAAGGCGGTTCCATGCGTCCACCACCCTCTCTGTGCAAAAAATACTTCATCACATTGCCCCTGAGCCACCACCCCCATCTTCAAATTGTGTCCCTTTGTTTTTGCACATCTCTTTTTCTGAAAGATGCTACCATCTTGGACTTTGTTGATTCCACTGAGGTACTTAAATGTTTCTATCATGTCCCCTCTCTCCCTCCCTCCTTTCCTCAAGAGTATACATATTACGCTCCTTTAGTCTCTTCTTGTATGGTTTCTGTTGCAGATCCTGCACCATTTTAGTTGCCCTCCTCTGGACTGCCTCCATCCTATGTCCTTGCAGAGATAGGGCCTCCTGAAATGGACATAGTACTCCAGGTGGGGTCTCACCAACTGTCTGTACAGAAGGATAACAACTTACTGTTTTCTGCTGGTGATGCCTCTCCCTATACAACCCAGTATCCCCCCAGCCCTCCCTATTGCCTTTTCACATTGCTTGCTAAACTTAAGTTCGTCTGAAGTGATTACCCCCAGGTCCCTCTCCATTTTTGCTGTTGTTACTACCCCCCCCCCCAAATTGTGTACTCTTCCCCTGGGTTTTTGTCTCCCAGATGCATTATTTTGCACTTCTTTGCATTGAATGCATTGAATACAAGCTGCCATACTTCTGACCATTCCTCCAACCTTGCCAAGTCCCTTCTCATCCTTTCCACCCCAGCTTGTGTATCTGATTCTCGATTAGATACCCTATTACAATGCGCATAGAGGTAAATGGCAATTTTCTCAACTTTACTACACCGAAGGCCCTATTAGAATATATCCATCACACCTGGCCTTCCAACTCCACTGACATAAGCCTAACAGTAAGCAAAATGATGCGCCAGCAAGAGGACGACACAGCCCATCATCAGCGCAAGAAGACCCCATGGCCCAGTACAACCCTGCTTTCAATTCACAGCAGTAGGACCAGGCTTCCCAGCTCATTCAAGGAAACGCCAGCAATCAGTGAGACATGATAGGAGGGAGCATCCCCTTGCTCGTAGGAAAGAACCACCACAGCTACATATGGACACCTCTATACAACAAGACACCATGGGCTGTGTTTTTGCCATGCCAAACCAATACGCCTGACTGTACCCCACAGACCTCCCAGACTAACCGGAGGAGGAGATGGTGCGCGAGGCCTCAGCGATCGAACAGAACTCCCAGCTGTGGATTATCCAAATGCCTCAGTGCACAGCCTCCCCTCCCAGCCACACAGTATCTGGCCCTGTGGATCGTGGCCCTGGCAAGTGAGCAGAATCTCCTTCCACCTCACCAGAAGAGCTGCAGAACTCACTGCAGGCTGAAACTACATGGATAAGTGTATTTTATAACTTTTTCTTTCTGGTATAGAGGGCAGGGGTACATGTTCTAATTAATCTTATTATACGGTAGATAGATATCCCTGGGCAGTCCAATTCTTTTCTCCCCAGTTAAGGGTGGCGACGTTAGATTCCCCTGCCCTGAGACTCAGAAGAGAATGGATATGGGCACTAAACATTATGATTAGCAATGTCTAGTACTGAATGCTTAAAATACTTATTCTGAGGCACGTTTACAACTATTTCTTGAATCTGATGGGGGAAAAGTAGTTCAAGAAAGATCAGTAATTCCGCATATTGCTCAATGGCATACTGTATGGGCCACTGTTACGTTGAAAGCCCTCACTGTATGTAAACCAGAGTGAGGTGCCCTCTTTTTGTAGTTTGTATCCAAAAAGTGTGAGCCATGTAGGTGCATGCATGTATACAGTTAACTCCCCTAGGGCAGATGAGCCCATCTAGGCTAGCCCTTATTTTCCCAGGCCACTCTGTCCAAGGAGATAGTTAAGCCTGCTTGCCCCCCCCACCTATTACCAGAGAGATTGCAAGGCCTAAGAGATGCTGTTATCTTGGCCTGTATTGCACACCTCGTCCACTGTGTGACAAGACACACACACACTATATACAGTTTATTGTTTTGCTTTTCCATTAAAGGTGTGTATAATTGCTACTGGTTAAAACTGTTACTATTGCTATGTACAGTGATGTTTGCAGATAGGTTAGTCATTTACCCACGTGATGTTTGTGTATAATCTCAGAAGGCAGCAGCCAGCATGAAACCCAAAATTATTATTACCTTTGGGCCTCCTGCGTCTGGATTATGCATCTGTCTCTCCACTCTCCCTGTGTGTGGGCCATATTTTCTACCATATATTCCTAACCCCCTTTGGATATGGCTTAACTGTGTCTCACCACCTGGAATGTCCGGGGTCTTAATTCGCCTCAAAAAAGGAAAAAAGGTGCTTACACAACTAAAGAGAGTGAAGATACAGATAGCTTTCCTACAGGAAATGAACCTTACCAAAACGGATCATGTTTTTTTGGTTAAAGGTTGGGTAGGGACAGAGAGGCATGCTACAGCACTCACCAGGAACAGAAGAGAAGAGTGGCTATATTACTACATAAGTCTCTCTCTTGGTCCATAGTGAATACTAAAGCGAATCCTTTAGGGCGCTGGGTAATAGGTTTGTCTGATACCTCCAGGGCGATATATTGCTATTAAATGTTTATGCCCCCAATGAGGATGTCCCTGTCTTTTTCAACGACTTAGCAACACGGTTAGAGCCCCTGGTCAAGTTGGATACTCCCCTAATAATAGGTGGCGTTTTTAATCTCACAATGGTTCCCATTTTAGACATAAGTGTCCCAGGGATAGAAACACATTTGGAGGCTGCAGGCAGCAACTCCATTGTGTTCTGAATTTCGACTTGTGGATATATGGCATCTCACTCACCCAAAAGAGAGAGATTATAAATTCCAATCCCTCATTCATGAGTCCTTTAGTTGGCTAGATTTCTGGTTAATATCTCATGCTCTTAACCCTGGGGTCCTGGACTCTACCATTCTCCCTACCGTCATCTCAGATCATGCACCTGTGCAATTAATGCTTTCATGGGGTATCCCAATTCCTCACTCCTCCTCCTGGAAGTTAGACCCATTGCTATTACAAGACCTTGATTTTGTAAAATGGGCTCAGAACTAAACTAAATTATTTCTTCAAGAAAATCCAGTTTCTGACACCGCTACACAAAACATGTGTGAAGCTTACAAGGCCACTATGAGAGGGGAAATCATAGGATATGCTGCGCACAGAAGGAAAAAAAGAGAAGCAGATCAAACTAGAAGGGGAGCTGGCTGCCACAGAAAAGGAACTTCAAGACATGCCTTATCTGTCTCATAACTCAGCTTGTGGTAGGCATGCATTGAAGATCCGTATGGAACTCAATGTGCTGTTATCCAGGAAAGTTGATTTGGCACTCCTTCAGAGGTGGCACTTATAGTGGGAGGGGGGGATAAATTTGGGAAGGTGTTGGCATATCAGATTCGCAAACAGCAAGATACATATCACGGCTAAAGGACCCACACACGGGGAAGGTCAAAACCAAGCCCCAGGAGGTTAATGATATCCTGTCAGCCTTCTATACCCAATTGTACACCTCATCTAGAGCCGACACCACCCCGAAACCCGCACCTTTTTATATACTAAACAGCTCCTTCAGTTAAACCCCAAACATAGAAGTTGATGGCAGATAAGGACCACAAGGCCCATCCAGTCTGCCCATTTCTTTTTCTACCTTATAAATGTGCCATCGGCCTTTGCTCTGTCAATGGCCTATTTATTTATACTCAATGAACTGAGGGCTACTCTTGAAACCCCTTTAACCACAGCCAATGTAACCAAGGCCCTGGCTTCTATGAAAACAGGGAAAGCTCCCAGTGGAGACGGATTCCCTGTTGAATTCCTTCAACTCCTTGCTCCTTGGATGTCCCACCTTCTATGTCAGGTCTACTCTAACTCTCAGCATGTGGGGATACTCCCTCAGACTTCATGGGAAGCAGTCATCACAATGATCCCTAAAAAAGGGAAAGATTTCGCCGATGCGTCCAGTTACCGTCCCATTTCCTTGATCAATTCAGATAGCAAGGTGTATGCAAACGCACTAGCCACCAGACTGAATCCTTTACTTCCCGCCCTGATTCACCCATCACAAGTGGGGTTTGTTAAGGGCAGATATAGCACATATTATCTTCGAGTGCTCCATAATTTGATATGTAGAATGTGGTTATCTACACGTAGTTCTAGAACATTTTGGTTTCGGTCACCATTTCAGATCTGCTATATCTGCCTTATACAATACTTTCTTAGCAAAAGTACTAACTAACTCAACCCTCTCTACTCCCTTTCAACTCCACAGGGGAAACAGACAGGGATGTCTTCTCTCCCCCCTTCTTTTTCTTCTTGCCGTTGAACCCCTAGCTGCAGCTATCCTACAAGAACCCTCTATTCAAGGGATAAAGGTCAGACATAGAACTTACTCAACTCTCATGTATGCAGATGATTTGCTTGTCCTCTTCGAGGATGTTCAAAATACTATTCCTCCATCTACAGTCCCTTCTAGATTGGTTCACGCACATCTCCGGCCTTAAGGTTAATCAGTCAAAAACTGAAATATTACCCCTCAACTCTCACGGTCAACCTCATATTATAAGGTCTTAAGAGGGCATCAGACCATATTACCTACTTGTGTATTAAGGCAGGGGCAAATATCGAAAGATGGTGGAACAATAACCTTGGGCCCCTGATAACTGACAGTGGAAGTGAGTTGGATCAATGGAACTGATTACACCTCATGCTAGCTGGTAAAATAGCAGCTTTTAAAATGAATATTGCCCCCAAATTGTTTCAACTAATAGCCCATATTCCCTTGTTTCTACCCCTTCGTGGTATAAGAAACTAGACAGGTTTATTGGATCCTTCCTATGGGACGCCAGCAAGCCCCAATACAGTAAATTTACACTCCGTTCCCACTGGAGACAAGGAGGGTGGGGACTGCCATGGTTTGAGGGTTATAAGACGGACTACCAGTGCTCGCAAACACTAGCATGGTTCCAGCCCCAGTCCCACAGGACCCCTCAGTCGATGGAGATAGAACAAAGTTGGGGGACATCTATACTTGCCTTCTTACTTTGGGGAGCCTTGCCAAGGCCACTTGAAAGCCACCCCACGATTGGCCCTCAATCAGGTACTGGAAAACACTACATAAGAATCTGGAAATCTCAGCATGCCCCTTACAATACACCCCTCTCTGGGACAACCCCAGTATTACCATAGGGAATGAACCCGTACATTGGCCGAGCTGGATTAACAAAGGTATTTTATACATTAAGGATCTTTTAGTTACTAAATCCGAGGTAATAGACACTTTCCAAAACCTGCAGCGCCACTGATCATTACCCTCTGCAGACTTATGGAACTATTTCCAACTCAGAGATGCACTTAAGCCCTTTCTGATACCAGGAGAATCACATTTTAAAGACTCATTTCTCCTACAGAAATGGCTTGCGGCACCCAAAGGACCAGCAGGTCTAATATACGCCTCACTACGAGATGCCATACCTAACACTGCAGCATCATCTAAAGGGAAATGGGGAAAAATGTTACAAACACCAATTACAGATGCCCAATGGGGGCAATTTTGGAGAGCTGGACACACAGCATATAGGGATGCCCGGAGTAGGCTAATACATAATAAAATACTCCATTCCTGGTACAGGACCCCCACCTTCCTTAAAAAAGCTAAAATCTAAACCCAAGATATTTGTTGGAGATGGCAACAATTGGGGGGGTGGGATATATACCATATGTAACCCCACTACAAATGGGGGTTCCTGAAAAGTCTTCCTTGAGCTTGCCTACATGCTCACTGCCAGGTTGGTGTTCTGCGTTTTAGCAGTTTAAACGTATTGCCAGAGAGTGCCTCTATACCCTCTGTGTATTGTCCCTTTAAGAGCTGCCTTATCACAGTTATAATTAATCTGGGGGGGGGCTGAGTGTTACTATGCTCGTGTCCCACCCGGGCTGCTAGATAATCGCTCCATTCTGCCATCGCTATTAGCGTAGAGTGAGCTCTGTTAGAAGCTGTGCTTGTTTGCTGATTATCTATTAGAGTGATAATGATATTGTAGTTTGTCTAACCTGCCTTTTTTGCAGCATGGACAGTTCTGTTTATTTCCACTGTCTTGGTCCTGGACTGCCGAAATAGGCCAATCAGTACCTTTGGGGACTCTAAAATGGAGCCTGTCCCCAGGGGTCTTGTGGGAGCAAAATCCTGTAGGAATTGTAGTTTTGGGCTTTTGGCACCTAAATGAACCTGGAGGGGGAGCCCTTGTTGTGTTTGACAGACAGATCAACCAATTGAACCTTTTGGATCAGAGGGAAATTCCCCAAGCTGCCTGAAGAGGAGGTCAGAAGTAAGTTGGAGCTGGAAGAGTGAACCGCTCCAGCTCGAGGAGCTGTAATCCCGTGGAGCAGTGTGGGGACTTGGCGGGAAGGCTGAGTCTGGCCTGCCTGCCTTCAGCTCTTCTGCTTGGAGAGATTATAGAAGCCTTATTTCAGACTGCGTGTCCGAATCCTTTCTTTGTGCCCAGATTCATGGGCATGACGAGCAAGAGGTCAGATCTGAGTTCGGAAGTGAAGGAGTAACAGCTCAAGATAGTAAAGCAGCCGTCCTGCAAAGTTTCATGCGGGAGAACTGTGGAAAGGCTTGAAGTTTGTCCTGCCTGCCTGCCTGCTGTCCCTGATTGGGAAATTTGAGTTTATTCAGACTGAATCTGACTTTGTAGAGCAAGATAAACCACTGAATGACCAGGCTCCTACCTGAAGAAGACCGAAGGTTTGCTGAACACGATCGGCCTGTCAGGACTTTTAACCACCTCTGAGCTCCCGGTTTGTGCAGAGACTCTGTAATTGCAACCAGACTGCCATCCGCCTGGTACAGTGGTATTCCCTTACTAAAAATGTGCTGTGTGTTACTAGTTGGTCGTGATTTGGTTCCTCACTGTGTGCTGAACTGTGTTCTGCTTGCTGGAGGCTGCATCCAGCTCCAATGGACTGAATCCGCATTCATCTCCATTTGGCCTGGGCCTTGCCACACTGGCCCAGCCAGATTACTCACATCCCAGAGAAAGCCATCAACGAGAGATCTGCCTGGGGATCAGCCATCTGCTCAACGCTTTGAACAGAAATGACACCTCAGTGATTCGTGTGGGCCCTGCTTCTCCTGGCACTCCAGTTCAACAACCTGCCATCTCGCTTTCGTCCTGCCTGTGTCCTGTATTGGGTATTGTGAGTAAACATCAGGGTAGCTCCCTGCAACAACAGCTAAATCTAAAGTGTTGTCATCTGATTGCCTTGTTGTATTTTCCTTCATGAACTGAGCCCTCCGGCTCCAGATTACAAATAGTGCGTGTTGTGCATGTTGCTTTCTTCCATCACAGGGCCCCAACCAGCTGTGATGCCGGCCTACCCTGGGCAACGTTCCTGGATAGCTCACCTCTTCCCCACCTGGGTACCTAGAGTGTATAACTGTGTAGGGACTCTGAAGTTCATGCATGACTATTTGATTGATATAGCCTTTAAGCAAATCAACCCGATTACTCCCCTCCCTTGTTCAAGTCCCCTGAATAAATCAGATTTAACTCTTTTTGCATTTAACCTGACTGTGGTTCCAGTTTGTGCCAAAAGTACTGTACTGTTGCTATTTGCTGTACATAGCCTTGTTTTACAGGGGGTCTCCAGGATCGAGCTAGAAGAACCAGCCCTGGTGGTAAGTGCAAACAGTGTGGGTAATTGCATGTTGAAAAAGGGTCACTGTGAAAGTGATTATTGTATATTGTTCAGGCCACTAGAAGGGAAAGAAGGGGGTTACAGTGTCGTGGAGGGCTGTGCCCAGATTAGCTTGACCACTAACAACCCTGACCTCCTGGTGGAGGCATCCGTTTCAGTACCCGACCAGGCCCCTTAACTGTCAACTAGCCACGCAGGCAGGGGTAGTAGCCCTTGGGATAGCGTCACCTAGGGGTTATACATATCCTCTGGCAATGCCTGCTAATCACCCATATATGGGAGGAGGTTTCCAAACCTACTAACATCCTGAACCTTCCTATCTCTCCCTCTGGCCCTCACATGCTGCTGGGTGTGAAAGCTGTTATTCCCCACCTGTCACCCCACAAATTTTGCTGGCTTATGTTACTAAGCATGCGGGTCAAATGAATTATCCTAAAACAACTGGAGAAGTCCTATCATACCAATTATGGAGGACATTCTGCCAGCACTCACTGAAGTATATGAATTAGATAGATAGATATTGCCATCTGACACTAGGACAAAAGCAGACCTTTCAGTGTTGCTGGGAACCACATATGGCCTTTCTGGCACAGAGGGCTGGCATAGACTGAATCTGAGATGAGACAGTAATTTGGATACAAGTTTTAAATGAACTGGTGTATGATATGACCCCCCAATGTTGCAAATGTAAAATAGCAACTACTGTGTAAATAGCTAAAATTTTTCTCATCTGTCCTTTATATAATTTTTCTTCTTTTTCTTTTTTCGGATAAATATGAAGATAGTAAGGCAGTTAGCCCAGTTTTAGGTAGTAAGGCCACTATCTGCTAAAATTCTGACCTACTTACTTTGTGCTGCCCTTCCTTTACAGTCTCTTTTCCTGTATGGCTACTGGAGGGTACAACTTTCTGATACCTAGGCCTTGACAGTCAGTGGCAGTACCTTCTCCTGGTTGCACAGCGCCTCAATATTAATAATAATAATAATAATAATAATAAACTTTATTTATAAGGCGCCTTTCAAGTATTAAGTATTAAGGTAGGTCCTGTTTTATTTTTCTTTCTGCCTTAAATGACGGAGGGCAATACATTGGTTAAGTGCGAATATGTAAGATTATTCGTCAGACTCAATTGATTTGACCATAGCCTGAATACAGCTGATATGTACACATATGTATACAGATTGTGCGGAATATGTAGTGCAGGAATGTCTAATTGTACCCAATTCTTCTCTTCTTTGTATGTATGCTTTGTTGTCTTGCACTAATACCATTTGTGTACTGTTTTCATTTTTCTGTTTACTTATAATCAATAAAATAATTAACAATATAAAAATGGGCCTGGGAGAACAACAAAGCAGTGGAGGGCAGGAAATGACATGTGCTGGATGTCGGCAGCCACAGACTTTGTAGCTACCAAGGAGGCCTAGAGTTTTTAGAAACAGAAAGAGACAGTGATGGCAGAAAAAGACCAGTGGTCAATCCAGTCTGCCAGAGTTCTGTATTTAACCCTGGAACCTATTGTCCATGTAGGGTCTTAACCCTGCACCTCCTCCCTACTTCTTATTCACAGGTTTGTTGCCCAAAGGAAATACTCTCCCTTTCGCTCTGGCACAACCATGTTTGAAACTAGCAATTGTTTTATCACCCACAACTTCGACTGATAGACTGTTCCACGGCTCCACCTCCCTTTTCTGTAAAATAATACTTCCTCATGTCCCTCCTAAATCTCCATCATGTCAGTTTCCACTCATTTCCTTCTGATGTCGAACTAGGATTCAAGCTAGATAGTTCCTTGCAGTTCACCTGGTTTAATCCTTTTAGGAACTTGAATGTCTCTATTATAGCTCCTTCTCCTTTCTGGTCTCCAGTAAGTACATCCTCAGTGCCTTGACACGCTCCTCATAAGACCTGCCTGCTCACTCGGAATACTAAGTGAGCGTGTTTAGTGCCTTAGGGCACTCCTCATGAGACCTGCCCTGGTACCGAATCATTTTTGTTACCCTATGCTGCACCATCTCCAATTTGTCCCTATTCTTCCTAAAGAGGGGGCTCAAAAACTGGGCCCAGTATTCCAGGTGTGGCCTCACTAAAGATCTATTAAGGGTTAGTATTACCTCCTTCCTCCTGCTATCAATATCCCTCCCTATACACACCAGCTGCCTACTTGCCTTGCCATAGGCCTTGTTGCACTGGATCAATTGCTTGAGGGTGTCCTTAATAATAACTCTGAGGTCACTTTCCTCAGCGCAGTGTTTAGTCTCATCCCACCCATCCAGTACTCTGTCCTAGGAATCTTATTCCATAGGTGCATTACTTTGCATTTTTTGGTACTGAATTTCACTGCACTTTTTTGGATTGAATTTCAACAGCAAAGTCTTAGCCCACCCATCTAGCTTATTGTAAGTCACCCTGCATTTCTTAGATTCCTTTGTTGCTATCCACCCTCTCACAGAGCTCAGTGCCATTTGCAAAGAGACACAACCTGCTCTGGATACCTTCTCCAGTGCCACTGATGAATATATTGAAGAGGACCGGGCCCTGGAGAGATCGCTGTAGAAATCCACTTGTGACCTCTCTCTTCTGATACAACCAGTTGACCACAACCCTCTGCTGCCTACCCTTTAGGCAGTTTCCTACCCAGTTAACTATGTCCATAGTCACACCCAGATCCTCAATTTTCCTAAGCAAGCGTCTGTGGGGCACCAACTCAAAACCTTGCTTAAGTCACCATACAGCAAATCTAAGGTATGGCCCCAATCAAATTCTCTCATCACTGAATCATAGAAAACTATCAGGTTTATCTGACAAGATCTCCCCCCCCTGCCATTAACCCATGCTGTTTACTATCCTGGAGACCATTGATCACCAGGTAGTCTATAAGGTCTTCTTTGATCAGTGACTCCATCAGCTTCTCCACAGAGCAGGTCAGACTGACAGATCAATAGTATAGGTCTTGTTCCTTGTCCCACTCCCTCTTATGGAGCAAAACAATGTTTGTCACCAACCAATTCTTCTGAACCACCCCTGTTCTTAGTGAGCAGTTGAATAGTTCTAACAGGGATTCACTGAGTTCCACTGCCAGTTCCCAGAGTATCCTCGGATGCAACGCATCTGGTCCTGTGCTTTATGTAGCTATAGGGCTGCCAGCCCTTCCTTGACCATGTCCCTTTAAAACAGTGGCTACCTTATCTTCGGGACCCCCCTTATTGACCATTACAGTGTCACTCTCAGGCAGGGCCCCACCTTCCTCCCTGGTGAAAACTGAGCAAAAATAATTATTAAGGAAGGCATCCTTTCGCCCATCTTTTTCTATCACTCTACCACCCTCCAATAGCCTAACAGCAGAATTAACTCAACTGAAGTGTTATACTGCCCCACTATCTCAGCATCCCCTTTCTGGAAAATAAACTGCTAGTTATGGACACTGAAGTCCAGTTTGGTTTTGACTTACTCCTAAAGTATATAAAGAGCTAGTGTTTCAATGTCAGCTTTTTTCTATTTCTTGCAAATATACTACAAACCAGCTTGATACTTATCCTGGGTTGTTTCGAGCTGTGCCCCTGTGAAGGTAACTCGGCTATTGTCAGTATAATGTATCACACTCACTAGCAAACATGATGTTTAAATCACAGTTCACTGATGCTATGTGAAGACACTGGTTTCAACATAATCTTTCCCTGGAAATAGGGAGAATGTACTTACTATCTTTATTCTTTTGTAAATGCTGTAAGATGAAATGTTTGCCAAAGGAAACAAGCAACTGACTTCTTTCTATCCTTCTTAATTCTCAGCCATTTTAGCAAAAAACCCATACATGCCATCTACTTACTATTGAGAATGTCTTCAAGATGATCCTCTTGTTGCTGAGTTTCTTCCTCCTTTACATCATCGATGGGGAGTTCCTCATCCCTTTCAAACAGCAATAACAAGTGCTCCATTGAGATATTGTATCCTGCACATTTATTGCAAAAACAGAAACCAGGTAATAAAACAATTATATACAGTCAATTAGAGCTAGACACTTTACTTTTAATTAATTGTTTTACCAGGGAAAGGGCTGGGCCAATGTCCCATTTTCTGCCATGACAGGAATGTAATAATGTTTCTTTTTTGACAAAGGAAGTAAGAGGAGGATGAAACAAATTCATATTTAATCAGGCTGTCTTATGGCTGGATAAACAGAATCTGTCAGCCTTTGGCACAGAAAGAGCACACCCCTGTACTCTCCCCCACCAGCCTAACTATTACCTCCTGTTTTCCTTATGTACCTAAAAAAATATGTTCCCACCTTTTATTCCCTCAGTAATCCACAGCCTCTTGTCTGCCTTTGTCCATCTGACCTCCACCCTTGCCTCTTGGAATTTAGCCTGATAATCAAGCTAGACATCCTCCACTATGTTCCTCTGGTACTCAGAAAAGGCCTTTTCATTCGGCTCTCCCAACTGTTATCACCCCCTTTGAGAGCTAGATCAACCTTTCGTGTTTGTTCCTTTCAGCAACCTTCTTTGCCAAAGATTCCACAGGTGAATCTGTAAGTACTCAATCATGCTTTTTTGAATATCAGTCATCACTGATCCTTATTAATCACCAAATGTTACCATATGATAATCAAGGGACAGTTGGCTAGCCGAGACAGTGACAGCACTACCGCTTTGCATGCCTATGACTCAGGTGGAAAAGCAAGCCGAGAATGTCAGAGGACTGGCAAGGGAGGAGGATCAAACATCCATTGGACTGCTCTCTTCCTCAAGAGGAGGGGGGAAGAGTAGGGGAGAGCCAGGTGCTTGACTGGCTCCTGGCAGAAGCCGGGGGAGAAGACGTCCGAGCTGGAAGTTTGGGGCGGCAGTCCACAGTCGAGTCGAATCAAGCATATTGGAGGTCAGTGCTTTCTGGAGGGTTGCCACCCCAGTTCAAGCAAGTTCCAAAACAAAGAGCACTCACAGGTAAAAAAAAATAAATTTAATTAAATATTGTTGTTTATTTTGGGCTCTCAGACCCAAAACCCCAGCACTTCGGCAGATGCCTTTGTCAGGGGGTGTGGCTTAGGAACAAATGGGGATAGTTTTGTTTAATGGTAGCAGTTCTTGGTTTAAACATAAAATATAACAACAAAAGCAATCATTTTACATATTTAAACAAAAATTAAACACTGCAAAGGTACCATAATGGTTGGATTTCTACAAAAATACATATTTGTTAAATCACAGCTTAAATGCCAACTTTCAAAAAAACTCTGTAGTCATGCCAAAACCATTAATGAAAAATATACACACTGCATATACTGATACCTATATCTACATCTTCATGACTACTGTGTACATATCACACTAAAGTAAAGTCTGTAAATATTCAGCACAATTCCAAATATCCAGTAACCAAATTAAAGACACTACTGTATGAAGAAGCGAGAGAAAAGAGTATCAGCATGTCTCAAAGTGATCACCCCTATTTCAGAGCTTAAATTTTTTTCATAGCTTCAATATAGTTCTTGGGATCCACTGAATCACTATGCTTGAGATAAAAGGTGAAGGTGAAGCAGGCACAACAGGCAGAGGGAAAACTCCAAAGAAAGATTCCTTGTAGGAGGAAAAGATCAAGAACATAAATGTAGGGAGGTCATAAATGTTCCAAAAGGTCAATCATACTTCGAATCAAAAATTCACTTTTTCACATTTTGAACCCTGTTTAAAGATACACATGGAAGGTCAGGTACAAGTGCAAAAGGTCAAGCAGCAAATGAACATCCAGAGAGAGAAACAGTTAATTTTTTACTTTTTATTCCTCTTTTTCAGGAATGGTTTCAGGTCCCAATGGTCATTCATGCCATCTGGTTTAATGTTTTTCAGCCTGTAAATCCATTCACTCTCATAAGCAGTAGGTTAACCCTATCGCCTCCATATTTCATTGGAAATACCCATTCAATGACCATGAATCTCAGCCCCTGATGAGATGATGCATGACAACATGCAAAATGCAAGCCGACTCACTTGTTTACAATATGTCTTATGTGCTCCTGCATTCTTATTTTCAACATTCTTGCAGTTCTCTCAATGTAGACTTTCGTACAGGGGCACCATAATAAAAAAACTACAAAAGTGGAACTGCAGATAATAAACTGCCTGATCTCAAATTTCTTCTCTGTGCCCACTGGATGTTTAAACCTACTACCTATATTACAGTGACCACAAGCATTGCATTTGAGGCATTTAAAACAACCACTGGGCTTTTTTGGTAACCAATTTGATGTCTTTTGTATCTTATCAGGGGAAAATCCACTATGGAGTACTTTATCTTTAATGTCTGGAACCCTACTGAAAATTTTATGAATAATTCCTACTGCTGATTTAGCAGTTCTGTCTCCTAACAGAATAGGCCAATTTTTATAGATGATGTTACCTATTTGGCCCGCCCACTGGTTGTACTCAGTGACAAATGTCACTTTTGGTTCCCCTTCTTGTTTTTTACAATTTGTGTGCAATAAATGCTCCCTTGGTTTACCTTTAGCCTTCTCTAAAGCTTCATCCAGCACCTGAACGATATACCCTCTAGAAAGAAATCTATTTTTTTTAATTTTTAGTTCTTCTTCCTGTTTTAAAAAAGTATTCTTATTACAGCAATTTTACTTGAGATGCAGAAACTGGCCAAAAAGTACTGAGTTGATAAGCCTCTTGGGGTGGGCACTATCTGCTCTCAATACAGAGTTTGTGGTTGTCTCCTTCCTGTGACATTTTGTAACTATCTCGCTTTCCTCTGTTGTGGGTTTAGAAATAGTAATGTCCAGAAAGTTGACACTTTCGTTGTCTGGTAAATAAATGAAGTGCAGGTTTTTATTGTTTGTATTCATCCAATTCATAAAATCATCTGCACCTTCACCTTGCCAGACTCACATAATGTCATTGATAAAATGTGCTGTAGCCACAATTTGATCTTGGGAATCAAAGGGTTTGTAAGATTATTAAAAATATAGCTTTTCTCTCACTTGCCCAGGAACAAATTGGCACACGAGGGGGCTATGGAAGCCCCCATGGCTGTACCGCAAGTCTGCAGGCAATATGTGCCACTGAACTCAAAGAAGTTATGTTTAAAAAATGTTCTGTGACGTGGAACCTTTGTAAAGGAGTCTCTGACTCAAAGGTACTTCCGATTACTCAATAAAGAAATGAAGAATAAAATCCAGTGACTGAATAATAAATTCAGTGGGCACATCTTGCCTTTTGTGGCTATTTTCTAGGAAGCATCTACAAGCATCCACACCATCAGCATGTTTAATGCAGGTATACATTGCCTTGGCGTCAATACATAGCCATTTCATTTCTTCTTCCCATTTAAAGTCTTTGAGTACATCTGTTGTGTCCTGAACATGTGATCTTAAAGTAGTCACTTCCCTTTGTAGATAAAATTTATACATTTCCCCAATCTTTCAGTAAGGGAGCCAATACTAGAAATGATTGGCTTCCCTGGTGGGTTTGTCATACCCTTATGCACTTTGGGAAGTATATATATGCTTGGTGTCACAGAGTGTTCATTCCAAATATATTTATATTCTTTCTCACTGATGTCACCTCTCTCTACTGCCCCCTCCAGTGTATGATACAGTTCAGTTTTAAATCTATTCATAGGGTTTAATGGTAATTCTTTATAGTTATCAACAATTTTTAAAAGATTCATTAAAATGGATTCATAATATTTTTTGTCAAGAATTACAACATTGCCCCCATGTCTGCAGTTTACGTATAATATCCTTATAATCAGAAAGCTTTTTAAAGTAATTGATTCTTCATTTTGCAAATTCCTAGACTTTGGGGTACCAATTCTGTCTAATAACTCATTCACTTGTCTTTCTACAGTTTTTTTCAAAGGCCAAAATGGCAGAGTTATTTACAATGGGAATGAAGGTAGAATCTGGTCTAAATATGTTTTTTTCTTTGTATTCCAGTGTCATTGTACCAAACCTGCATTATGGCAAAGAAAATAACCATGGGCCAAGCACCCCCCCCCCCCGGAGTCCAAGCTCTTCTTTGCCCCAGTAGTAACCCTCGCCACACTAGGGGATCCGAATCACAACTCCTGCAGGTCCCTCACTGCCGTACCACCCAGGGACAAAGATCCTTTGCTCATAGGGCCCCTAGCCGGTTGAATAGTCTCAGCAGTGACATCTCCTCCGTACCTAAGTTTGGCCCGTTCAAATCCAGGCTCCGCCTACTCCTTTCTGCCTCTAGCACCTGCGACTGTCTCCTTTAATCAGCCCTCCTTACCATTACCCAATCCTTGTCTCAGTTCTTTCTACATAGCACTTCTATTATCTACCCCAGTCTCCTACAACCCCCTCCCTCACCCTCTCTTCCCCCTCCCCTGCACCCCCCCCCCCATCACCTGTTGTTCTCCCTGCGATGTGACAATGCTCTGGCTGCTCTTACCTTTTGTGTCCTTGCCATGTCTTTTAGCACTATTTACCCCATCAATGTCTCTGGCTTTAGTTTAACCCAAATGTATTCATTCATATTCATGTAACTGATTGTTAACCCGCTATCCTGCCTTTGTTACTTAATTGTCTTTTTTTTTTTTTTTTTTTATTGTACTGCAACTGACGTGGAACCTTTGTAAAAGAGCCTTGGCACAAAGGTACTTGTAATCCTAGATTCAAATAAATAAATAAAATGTTTAATATCTTCATTAGTGACATAGCATAGGGGCCGGAGGGGAAGGTATGCCTCTTTGCAGGTGACTCTAATATCTGCAATATGGTAGACACTCCAGGAGGGGTGGAAAAAATGAGAAAGGACCTAGCTAAACTGGAGGGATGGTCCAGAGTGTGGCAGCTAAGACTCTATATGAAGAAGTGCTAAATCACGCACTTTGGGTATAGGAACACAGGGGAGGATTATATCATGGGTAGGGAGTCATTAACAGCCACCAAACAGAAAAGAGATCAGGGGTGATCATCTCTAATGACCTAAAGGTAGCCAAACAATGTGATTAGGTGGTAGGGTGAGCCAGTGGGATGTTGGGGTGCATAGGGAGAAGTATCACCGGCAGAAGAAAAGAGGTAGTGATGCCCAAATCATTGCTGATACCTCATTTGGAGTACTGTGTCCAGTTCTGGAGGCTGCATCTCTGAAAGGACATAGACAAGATAAAGGCAGTTCAAAGCAGGGCAACAAAAATGGTGCAGAGCCTGCAACAAAGGTAATATGAAGAGAAGCTGTAAGAGCTCAATGCGCATACTGAGGAAGGGAGACAGGACAGAGACCTTCGGGTACCTAAACGGAATAAATAAGGTACAGGAGAGCAGTATCTTTCAGAAAAGAAGATGCTCTAGAACAAGAGGGCATGACATGAGACTGGAGGGGGGTAGACTAAGGAGTAATGTGAGAAAGTATTTCTTCATGGAAAGAGTAGGGGAGGAATGGAACAGCCTCCCAGCAGAGGTGGTGGGAGCAGAGTCAGAAAGAGAATTCAAAACTGCATGGGATCGACTTAGGAGTCCCTAGTGATTCAAAAGAGAAGGCAGAACCAGAGATCAAGTTGGATCTCCAGAATTTTTAGTAGGTAGGGAAAATGGGCAGACTGGATGGGCCTAGCAGTCCTTATCTGCCATCAAATTCTATGTTTCTATGTGAGCGTCACAAAGAAGAAGTGCAGCATCTGCAGGTGTGACAACAGGTTGTCTGCAGTTCTGCAGGGAACCCTGACTGAGGCAGCAGAAGGACGTGCTGCTAGGAACTTGCAACACTGCAGAACTGTTAAGTCTGGTTTGGGGCTGCAACAGGTGAATGAATCAAGCACCCTATCTAGGGTAGGTTAAGTATACGTTTGAAGTACTGTTACTTTCATTGGTACTCTTTTGTGCTCTGGCCCACCCCTTCTTTTTCATCTGTGAACACTACGCAGAAATATTTGTTCAGAATGTATGCTTTTCCTGCTCATTGCTCTGTAGAACCCCCTCTTCCTTTTTTAACCTAACAATCCCACCCCTGATTTTCTTCCTTCTGCTCACATTCCTAAATAAATATATTGTCCCCCTTCATCACTGCCTATTCTCTCTTCATTTTGCACCCTTGCACTCCTTACTGCTCTCCCTGCTTCCCTCTGTTTCCCCAATATACATCCCTATCCTCCTTCCACTGCATCTCCTTATACCTTCTGAATGCTACCCATTTAGCATTTGCCTTTTCCACCAGCTCCTTTAAGAACCATTGCAGTCTCTTTTTCTCTTGCCTTTGCTCACTTGCTTGACACAGAGGTTTACTGCCTTCACTATGGCCCTTTTTAGCTTTGACCACAGGTGTTCCACCCCAGTCAAGTCACCCCCTCAGCCCTGTTAGGTAATCCCTGAGCCATTTGCCCATTTTTTTCAAAATCTGCTCTCCTGAAGTCCAGGAGACTTGTCCTTGTGTGGTTAGCTTCTGCAGCTGTCCTTATGTTGAACCACAATGTACAGTGATCACTGTTCCCCATGTAGCCTCCCATTTTCATGTCTGCAACACTGACCCTGTTAACGAGCACCAAGTCCAGTACTGCCCCATCATGAGTGAGTTCACTGACTAGTTGCCTCAGCCACACCCCCTGTAGAAAGTCCAGGATGTGCCTCCTTCTAGATGAAGATGCAGCTTGAAGGCTCCAGTCTAATCTGGCAGATTAAAGTCTCCCACTAGCAGTACCTCCCCCTTTTCTGTTATCTTACCAATGGCTTCCAACAGTAGGTTATCTAACTCCTCCCCCCTGTGCTGGAGGTCTGTAGATCACACCAGTGCAAACAAAGGATTCATTCCCAGACTCCAGGGAGATCCAAAGGACCTCTGCTCATCACTGTATTCCCTGTATCTCTGTCCTTTTATGCCTTTCCCTGGGTGACCCACAGTACCTCTGCTTAAGGAGATGTTGGAAGCAATTGGAAACGTTGCTGAAAAATGTAAGGTATTGCTGGTGGGGGACTTCAATCTGCTGAATATAGAATGCAGCCTCCCAGCTGCAACTTCAGTTAAATGCAGGGACATCCTGGACTCCCTGCAAGGGGCGTTCCTAAGGCAACTGGTCAGTGAACCTGCTTGGGTTCCATGTAATAACAGCGATCACGTAACAGTGACCACTGTTATAGCAAATGTGTATCACCGAAAAGCAAAACGGTGATATACACCTGCGGGCGAACACACATCCAGCAGGTGCACTTACTGTTAATGCCTCCCCCCAATGCACCCCCTTCCCGAGGGTAACTTCGCCCACCGCACCTCCCTGCTTAAATATAAAAAAACTTCAAGGGTATGCATGTCGGTGAGGGGAGAGACATCTCTGAATAAAAAAATTTAAAAAGTACGGCAGCACTAAAAATTTCTCCCAAACCCAGTACATGCTACCCGACTCTAGCCACCCTTACCACCACACCACATGGCTAGCTCAGTTGCAGCATGGCACACTACCCTACACAAACCCTCCTCCCTATCCCTCCCCTTCCATCTCCTCCCTATACCTCCCATTCTGGTTGCCCTCCCTCCCTCATTCCTACACTCATGTTTGCATTCCCTTGCTACCCTTACAGGGTAATCCAAAAGGACAGCGCTGTAAATGAGTCACTGTTTTATCAGTTACTCATTTACAGTCACTATCATCATTGGATACCACCCACTTGTGATGGGGCAATACTGGACCTGGTGCTCACTAACAGGGACAGTACTGCAAACATCAAGGTGAGAGGCCTTCTTGGGATCAGTGATCATTGCACAGTGTGGTTTAACATAAGAACAGCTTCAGAATCCAGCCACACAATGGCAAGAGTCCTAGACTTCAGAAGCACAGATTTGATAAAATCTGGTGAATACCTCAGGAATGACCTGGCAGGGGGAGATGACATGCAGAGGTGGAGGAACAGTGGGCAAAACTGAAAGAGGGCATAGTGAAGGCAACAAATCTCTTCAACAAGCAAGTAAGCAAAAGGATGAGGAGATCACTATGGCTCTCAAAAGAGGTATCGGGAAAGGTAAAGACTGAAAAAGTAGCATTCAGCTGGTATAACGAGACCCAGAAAGAGGAGGATAAGGAAGTGTATCAGGAAAAAGAGAGGAAGGGAGGGAAAGCAGTAAGCAGTGCAAAGTGGCAAAACTGAAGAAAGAATAGTTCAGTTAGTATCAAAAGGGGACAAGACATTTTTAGGTATGTTAGTGAAAAAAGGAAGACTAAGCGAGAGACAGTAAGGTGAAGTGGGAACTGTATGGAAGTGGATCAAGAAAAGGCAGACATTTTGATTAAATACCTCTGCTCAGTGTTCACAGTGGCAATGAAGGAACCATGTAAAACATCATGAGCTTTGATGGGAGGGAAGTGGACACGTGTCCTTTCTCTGAGGAGAGAGTATGGAAAGCACTCACTAATCTGAAGGCGGACAAAGCTATGGCGTCAGACAGCAGGCATCCAAGAGTGCTGAGGGAGCTCAGGGAGGTACTAGCTGCACCTCTGATAGATCTATTTAACAGATCACTGGAGACCAGAGTGGTTCCAGAGGACTGGAGAAGGGCAGATGTAATCCCACTTCATGTAAGTGATAGCAGGAAGAAGTAGCAATTAGAGGCCTGTCAGTCTGATATCAGTGGTGGGTAGGTTACTGGAAACACTACTAAAGAAAAGGATTGTGGTAAATCTAGTATCCAACAGGTTACATAGAAACACAGAATTTGACAGCAGATAAGGATCGCTTGGCCCACCTAGTCTGCCCATTTCCCTACCTACTTCTTACACTCCACATCCTACTTGATCTTCAGCTTACCTCCTCTTTCCTATGGTTACTTTCTGTCTGTCCCATACAGACTTCAATTCCCTTAACATGTTTGCTCCCACAACTTCCACAGGGAGACAGTTCCATGCATCTACTACCCTTTCCATGAAAAAAATACTACAGAAATATAGAATTTGTCAGAAGATGAGGATCGTCTGGACCACCTAGTCTGCCCAATCCCTACCTACTGTATAAACTCCATATCCTATTGATCTACAACCTACCTCCTTCTTCCTACCTCTAGTGTTGCCTTCTACCTGTCCCATACATTCTAGAATTTGCCAGCCATTTCTGCCCCCCACAGCCTCCTCCAAGAGATTGTTCTATGCTTCCACCACCCTTTCTTTGAAAAAATATTTCCTCATGTTGCCCCGAGTCTTCCCCCCCTCCAGCCCCATATTGTGACCCCTTGTTTTTGCTCATTTCCTTTTCTGAAAAATATTGCCCTCTTAAACTCTGTTGATCCCAGTGAGGTACATGAATGTCTCTATCATATCCACCCTCTCCCTCCTGTCCTTCAGAGTATACATATTGAGTTCTCTCAATCTCTCTTCATATGGTTTCTGGGGTAGCCCCTGCATTGCCTCCACCGTGTTAATGCCCTTTTGGAGAGGAGGTTTCCAGAACTGCATGTATTACTCTAGATGAGGCCTCACAACTGCCTATACAGTGGCATCACCACCTCCTGTTTTCTTCTAGTGATACCTCTCTCTTTGCACCCAAGCATCCCACCAGCTTTCCTCACCACCTTCTCACACTGTTTGGCTACTTTCAGATCACCTGCTAACACTGCCCCAGGTCTCTATCTATCTTAGTTGTTGTTAGTACCCCCTGATTGTGTAGTACACCCCAGGGTTTTTGCTCCCCAAGTGCATGATTTTGCATTGCTTGGCACTGAATCCAAGCTTGACCACTCCTCCAATCTGCCCAAGTCTCTCTTCATTTGCTCCATCCCCCCTGCAGTGTCAACCCTATTGCAGATCTTGGTGTCATCTGCAAAGAGGCATACGTTTTCTTTAAGTTCCTCCAAATATCGCTTATAAAGACATTAAAGAGGACTGGCCCCAGTGCTAAACCCTGTGGCACCCCGCTGGATCCCCCCTTTCTTCAGATTGAACTCCATTTACCACTACCCTCTGTGTCCTGTTGATAATCCAATTACTGACCCAGTTTACCACCTTGGATCCCACTCCCAGATTGCCCAACTTGTTAACTAACCTCTTGTGTGAGACTTTGTCAGATGCCTTGCTAAAATCTAAGTAGGCCATATCCACCACCCTCCCAGATATACTATCCTGGTAACCCAGTCAAATAACTCTGTCAGATTTGTTCGAGAAGACCTCCCTGTTGTAAATCCATACTGCCTTGGGTCTTTGCCCTGGTGGCTCTAGATATTCTACAATCCTTTCCTTTAACAGTGATTCCATCATCTTTCCAATCACTGAGGTCAAACTGATAGAGTGGTCTATAGTTTCCTGCTTCTACCTTGCTCTCACTTTTGTGAAGGGGTATCATGTTCACCCGCCTCCAGTCCTCTGGTACTACTCCCTCCTCCAACAATTTATTGAATAGGGCTATCAGTGGTGTCAGTAGCACCTTTCTGAGTTCTGTTAGGCTTCTGCGATGTATCCCTATCTGGCCCCATTTCCTTGTCCACCTTCATTTTCAAGAGTTCCTTTAGTACCCTCTCTTCTGTGAATGGAGTTGTGTCCACCCTTCTTCCCTGTGTGTGCCCACTGGCTAATTTTAGTCCCTTCCCTTCTTTTGTGAATACTGAGCAAAAGTATTTGTTCAGTATCTCAGTCTTTTCCAGGTCTCCCTCTGCCCACTCCCTCTTCCTTTACTTCTTTACTTAACCTCTTTATCCCTGCCTTGGCCTTTCTTCTTTCAATTATGTACCCGAAGAAGGTTTTGTTCACCCTCCTTCACTGCCTGGGCTATCCTCTCCTCTGTTTGTGCCGTTGCACTTCTGACTGCTTTACCCACCTCCCTCTGCTTTGTCTGATACATTTCCTTGTCTTCCTCCCAGTGTGTTTCCTTGTACTTTCTGAATGCCATTTTTTCTCATGTTGCATCTAAGTCTCCCCCAGCCTCATATTGTGTCCCCTTGTTCTTGCGCATCTTTTTTTCTGAAATATGCTGTCCTCTTGTACTTTGTTTATTCCCATGAGGTGCTTGAAAGTTTCTATCATATCCCCTATCTTTCTCCTTTCTCCAGAGATTACATATTGAGTTCTTTCAGTCTCTCTTCATATGGCTTCTGATGCAGTCCTTGCACCATTTTTGTTGCCCTTCTCAGGACTGATGCTACTATGTCTATGTCCTTTCTGAGGTGTGGCCTCCAGAATGGGACACAGTTCTCCAGGTGAGTTCATACCAATTGTCTGTATAGTGGTATCACAACCTCCTGTTTTCTACGGTTCCATGTAATAATGGCGTGGTTTAAATCGGCGACATTTTCATAGCGTGTGTTAAAATCGCAATCATACATAAAGGCGCCGACAAGTATAGCTATTAGGTATAATTAGCAATCATTGTTATTGAAGCACTCCTCGTGAACCTTGTTTACCTTAAGACTTCTGTATGTACCACATGTTCCATGGCCGATACACTGCTTCCTGTTTCCACCATATGCTCCTCCCTCCTTCCTGCTTTAAATGGTAGCTATGTTTGCTCATTTCTGGTTCTGGTAGATGTGGTGGATTACAGTGATGGAATCTGAGCTGATTCAGAGCCAGAAAGGTAGGCCGCTAGCACTGTATAACGGCTATATCTACCGTAAAGACAAGGAAACACAGGATAAGATTTATTGGCGTTGTGTTGATTCACATAAGTTTCAGTGCTTGGCCAGAATACACGGTGGGCAACCAAGTTTCTGCACTTAGTAAGGAACACACACGTCCCAGATGCGGGTGATGATGGGGCATGGAAAGTAATGGCAAAAATCAGGGATCGTGCTCGTAACAGTGTAGAGACAATGTCTCAGGTGGTGGTTCAATGCACCAGTAGTGCCCCTGATAGTTTGGCTGGCTGTCTCCCTGCTATTCCTTTAATAAAACGGATGGTGCAACGCATCAGATGGGTGAATAGAGGGTGTCTAGCCATGCCTGCCACAGTTCAGTAGATGATTATTCCTCTAGAGTTTACGATAACAAAATCTGGAGAACCCTTTCTGTTGTTTGATAGTGGCAGTGAGCCTGATCAGTTTCTGATTTTCACAACACATAGCAATCTCAAGCTATTACAAGAGAGCAATGACTGGATGCTTGATGGGAAGTTTAAGTCCTGCCCATTGTTATTTGATCAGTTATACACCATTCATAGCCTCTGGTCAGGTTGCATTGTCACAGCAGTATATATGCTGATATGTGCAAGAAGGGCAGCTCGTACTCACGAGTGTTTTGCAAACTGCATGGACTGTGCTCAGGTTTAACACCTGCCTCTGCAATAATGGATTTTGATAAATCAGCTTGGAAATCTTTCTCTGCTGCATTTCCCAACACAGAGACGAGAGGCTGCTTCTTCCATTTCGTGCAAGCAGTTTGGAGAAGGATCCAAAAGTACCCTGAGGTCCAGGAGAAGTACTGTGCAGACCCTAACTTTGCACTACACCTCCGAATGCTCCTCTCCTTGGCTTTTGTACCAACATGTGATGTTGTTTCATCGTTTGATGAAATGAGGGAGTGTGAGTTTTTTTTTCTGCAAATGAGGAGATGTTAATACACTTCTTGACTACTATGAGTCAACATGGGTGGGGTGACTGAGGGGATGTGCCGGCTGCAGAACCGCAGCATTCCCACCAGAACAGTAGAATTGTTATGATGCCACAAGTCGAGGTATTGCATACACAAGCAATGCTGTTGAAGGGTGGCACCGAGGTTTCAACTGCCGCCTCAGTGCATGTCACCCTAGCATTTGGAAAATGACTGAATGCTTAAAGGAAGAACAGAGGCTCACTGAGTTAAAGGTCAAGCAAATGGTGTCAGGGGCAGGTGGATGCACTCAAAAAAGAAAATACAAGGACATGAACATCTGTGTTGAGAAAATTGTATCCCAGTATTCTACAAGGAGCAAATATGACTATTTGCGTGGATTAGAGTAAAATGTTCAGTTCGAAGTGTGAGGTGAAGTGAAGATGGTGCTTTCCTTTGCTTTCGAGTGTGCAGTGTGTGCTTTCAATAAAGATTGACTTTTAATGTTCCAACAGATGTTCACACACTACAGACATCACAATCGTTCTGACTGTGGGTTTTTTTCATTCCGAAAGTCGCTATTTTGATGCATTAATCAGTCTGACACCATTTGACATCTTTACTCTGAGTGGACTCGCTATTTCTTTATTTCATCATTGTTGCTTGCTCATTAGCACGAAAGTCACTTAAATGGTGAGTCACCTTTGTTTAGCAGTTGCGATTTTAACTTTCGCTATACTGTATTCGCTATAATTGAGTTGTGATTGTTGCATCACTAATATCACTGGATACCTTTTCTACTGGTAATGCCTCTCGTTATGCACCCCAGCATCCCTCCGGCTCTCCTCAAACCTTTCTTACATTGCTTTGTTACCTTTAGGCCAGTTGTTATGACAATACCCAGGTCCCTTTTTAGCTTTGCTGTTGTCAGTACCCCCTTCCCCCCCAAATGTGTATTCCTCTCCTGGATTACTGTGCCCCAAGTGCATGATTTTGCACTTCTTTGCATTGAATCTAAGCTGCCATACTCTTGACTACTCCTCCAGCTTGCCTAGGTCTCTCCTCATATTTTTTCACCCCACCCAAAGTGTCAGATCTATTGCAGATCTTAGCATAATCCACAAAGAGGCATACTTTCCCTTCCAGCCTGTCTGCAGTGTTGCTTATAAAGACATTAAAGAGGACAGGCTCCAGCAATGATCCCTGCGGCTACCACTGTTTACCTCCCTCTCCTTAGACAGGATTCTGTTTACCACCACCCTCTGTGTCCTATTGCTCTGCCAAATTCTGACCTAGTTTACCACCTTGGGTCCCACTCCCAGACTGCCCAACATGTTTACTAACCCTCCATGTGGGACAGTGTCAAAGACCTTGCTAAAATGTAGGTAGGCCATGCCTACTGCCCCTCCCTGATCAACTACCCCGATCACCCAGTCAAAGAAATCTATCAGATTTGTTTGACGAGACCTTCCTGCAGTGATTCCATGTTGTCTTGAGTTTTGTGCCACCCTGGATTCAATGTATGCAGGATCCAAGGCAGCATGGATTCACAGAGGGAAGTTCATGGCAAACAAACCTGATAGATTTCTTTGATTGAGTGACCAAGGAGTAGGGATGTGAGAATACCTTAATTCAAATATTCTGATAAATATTCAAATCGGGGCTCCAGATATTCAGTATTCATTACTCATTATTTGTTATTTGACCCCAGATAAATGTTTTTTAAATAAGACATTGTAACACTTTAAAGTCTACCACTTCCTTCCTTTTTGAAGTACAACAGTTAATTCTACCACGAACACCCCCTAACAGCCTTTCAGCAGCCCAAAAAGGCAAAACACTACTGCACTGGTCAGTGGTCAGGTGACAGACAGTCGTCAAAGACTGACCAAAGTCTGTAGATGAGATGACATCTTGTGTCTTGTCTAGCGCAACTAAAATGGCACTGGTGTAAATGAATTGTATATGCACCCTAGAAGAGAGAGCTAGATGTGCCATGATAAAGACCTATACAAGTACCTCACAGCAGTGAATAGGGCACATAAGGAGAGTCTCTTAAATGAGAATTAGCACAAGTACCGGGGAAAATGGGGGCATGTGATGAAGCAGAAGGGGGAGTTCAAGACAGATGTGAAGAAATATTTATTCACAGAAAGCATGGTAGATGCCTGACTCAGACTGCCAGCATAAGTGATGGCAGTGAAAACAGTGTGGGGTTTAAGCATACGTGGGATAGGCATAGGGGTGTTTTTCAAAACAGGCCGGGAGGCAACAAGGTTGCCTTAGCGTCTGCAGAACAGACCGATAAAACAGGGATGGACAATCTGGGCAGACTGTGTGGGCCAAGCAGTTGTTTTTTGCCAACAGATAATTAGTAACTTAAACACAAAAACATAGACTTTGAAGGCAGAAAAGGATTGCTTGGCCCACCCAATCTGCCCAATTCCCTACCTACTGGATAAGCTGTAGATCCTAGTTAACTAACAGCCTACTTCCTCTGACCCCCCACCAGAATTGCCTTATGTCTGTCCCATGCATTCTTGAATTTCTCCACTGTCTTTGACCCCTTGACCTCCTCAGGAAGGCCATTCCATGCGTCCACCATCCTCTGCGGGAAAAAATATTTCCTTACGTTGCCACTGAGCTGCCCCCCCCCCCAATCTTCAGATTGTGCCCACTTGTTCCTGCACATCTCTTTTTCCAAAGTATGCTACCATCTCTGACTTTGTTGATTCCCTTGAGGTACTTGGAAGTTTCTACCATGTCCCTCCTCTCTCTCCCCTCTCCTTGAGGGTATACATATTTAGCTCTTTTAGTTTCTCTTCATCTGACTTATGGTACAGACCCATTTAGTTGCCCTCCTCTGGACTGCCTCCATCCTGTCTATGTCCCTGTGGAGACAGGGTCTCCAGAACTGCATGCAGTTCTCCAGATAAGGTCTCACCAACTGTCTGTACAGAAGGATACCAACTTCCTGCTTTCTACTGGTGATGCCTCTCCCTATGTATCCCAGTATCCTGCCAGCCCTCCTTACTGCCTTCTCACTTTGCTTGCCCACCTTAAGGTCATCTGATATGACTACCCCTGGGGTTCCTTTCCATTTTTGTTGTTGTTAGTATCTCACCCCCATTGTATACTCTTCCCCAGGGTTTTTGTTTCCCAGGTGCATTACTTTGCACTTCTTTGCATTGAATCTAACCTGCCATACTAAAGTACACAACAGAAGAGACTGATAAGTCAGGGACTGACAATCTGGGCAGACTGCATGGGCCAAGCAGTCCTTTTCTGCCAACAGTTGATTAGTAACCTAAAGTGCACAACAGTAAGTGCACTAACACAGTATACAGTATTTGTTTCTAGTTTAAAAGGAGCCTCGTGGTGGTCCTGCAACATATAGCATATATGCCAGAGAGTGGAGAGCATCCCTTTAAGTTAAATATTTAATGTGATCGAAAAAAAAAGGGGGGTTAAGCTCCCCTTCAAAAAGTAACATTACACTGTTGTAACATTATGGAGATCAACATTAGTACAGTACAACCAGTTTTATGTGGGCAGATCTTAGTTATAGCCAACTACTGGTTAATTTAGTTTAATTAACACTAGCTTTTCAATGTGTTGAGTGTCCAGCTTGAAACATTGTGGCTCAACAACATCACCAGCAGTGCTAAATATCCTCTCAGATGGCACACTTGTAGGAAGGCAGCTTAGGTATTTTAAAGCAAGTTGTGCCAGGTGAAGATAGGAGTTCATTTTCCAAATCCAGTAGCCCTGTGGATCAACTTCAGATTTTTTATTTGTCTATTTATTTTGGGTTCAGATTAATACCTTTGAGCAGAGAAGCTCTTTACAAAGGTTCCAATTCAAAAATTAGACACGTAAAACAAAAACATTTGGTGCAATACAAGTCATGACACAGAACTGTGTGGTACACAGGTATACATAAAATTAACAGTTTCAAAAGAGCAGGGAGTTACAAGCAGCATCAGGATATAGGATTACACAATACAACTTTTGTTAAAATTACACAGCTATTGCGCTCAAAAGACACTTGGGTTATTAAGTGCTAGTCAATAGGTGGGTAGCTGCATGAGAAGACTTTGTCTGAATGGGTAGAGTGGGGAGGTAGCAGCCAGAGTAGACTTTGTCAGAGTGAGGGAAGTGGGGTGAATAGGAGGGTGGGGAGGGGGAGGTATTGAGTCATAGTACGATTAAGAGGTGCACTCACAGTGAGTTGATTGGGATAGGAGGAGGTGGCAGCCTTTCTTGAAAGGGCCGATTTTATCACAGTCAATGAGGGATGCAGGCTCTATTGATTCTGCAAAGTAAACATAAGTAAATTTTCTTTAGAGAAAAGCTGAGATTGTTAGTGTTTGTGTTGCTCTTGACAAAATGATGTGCTGAGTAATGCCCAGCCACTATGCCGGCCTTCCCCAGCTCCACCAGTACCATCAAGTTCCAAACCACCACATTGCTGTTTCTCTTAGTCTGGAACCTGAACTGAAGCATCTTCATCCCCTTCCAAGTCTCTCACAGCCTGCATGGCACTATTTAACACTTCACTCAGCTGCTGCCTAAAATGAGTCATCCTGTGGCTATCCATGGCTATAAGAAGAATCTCAGATTTGAACCTAGGGTTCAACATGACAGCAAATACATGGTGGCAGTTATCCATGACTGTGGCGAACCTTGCATCAAGTTCTGCATCAAGATGATGTACATGCTCCATGACCTCTTGTGTACTCATTGTATTGTCAACCAGAAACCATTTTAATAATCTTTTCAGGATATGCACAGCCAGGATAACCAGACTAAGTAAGGCTGTGGTAGCATTTAGGTCACATGTACTCCTCTTAAATGGTGCAAGAAACTTCACAATCTCCTCAAGAACTAACCAATCATGATGTCCTAGGACCCCTCAAATGTCTGCTTTCATAGACATTTCATGTAGTGTCCACTTTTGCTCCAGTAGTCTTGAAAGCATCAGGTATGAAGAATTCCACCAAGTGCTAACATCTTGTATTAAATGGTGTTGGGGCAGACCAAGGTGTTCCTGAACTTGTCTGAGTTTGTTAGTGTTTTTTACAGAGTGATGGAAATGGGTGCAGATGGAACGGGCTGTGGATAATATGTTGTTGGTCCTAGTACTGTTGTGCATGAATCACAACTAAGTTCTGTGTGTGCAAAGCAATTAATACTCACAAAATGTCCATCATTGTTAGCTTTCACCATATTTGTGCATTGTTGGTAACAAAAAAAAACAACTTTTAAACTGGTGTTAACACAAGTCCAAGACCGCAACATGTCTTGCAGGAGTGTGACAATACTATGTGATCTGTGGTCTTCCTCCATCAGTCTGGCGTTCAGCAAAGCTGACCTAATGAGACTACCAGATTGTGTGTGTGGGGGGAAAGGTGATGCACTGTAAACAGCAGCAGCAGCAACAGGCTGCTGCACACACTAGTTTGTGATTAACGAGAGACAGGCATGCAGGGAGTTACTGCTAGTCCAGATATCGGACATGCAGTGAAAACACCACCAACAGCCTCTGCAGGCAGAGCAGCAATGATAGATTGCATCCCATAATACAGTCATGGCAATACACTCCATAAGAATATAGTACAAGATGGTATCTGATAATGTGGGTACCAATAGTGGAGAAGCTGTTGGAAGCCAGTATCTTCCACAACTGAGATGGGTTGGAGATCCAAAGACATCTTCTCAGCAATCAACTGTGTGATTTGCTGTGCTGTTGGAAGTGAGGCGTGATATTTTGTTGGTGCATGCAAAGCATCTATTATTGGAACTGCCATGGGAGACATCGATGTGGACCGCTTCATCGGTGGTGTGCGAAGTACTGATAACTGTCTCTGAATTGTAGTATCACTGGAGTCAGAAGTAACCAGAGTAGAGGGACTCTGTTAGTGAGGGAGAAGGAGTGACGTGATCACTGGGTTACTCAAACTCAGATCTGTTAGTACCACCACCACCACTGCCAAGAGTACATGCCAGTCCACCGGAAGGGTTTGGTCTTGGCGAAACCAAGGGTCTAGATCCAGACCCAGATGTGCTTCAATACAGCTGAGGGTGCTTAAGCTTCAAATGGTTCTGTCATGATGTGGTTAAATTAGAGAATGATTTCCCTCAGTTTATAGTGCTGTTGCATAAAGAACAGACTGCCTTCCTTGTGTTCTCCATTACAGTGAAATGCAGCCACATCGGACTCTCAACACTGCAGTTACCAGTGATTCTGGTAGCACTGTATCCCCCAGTTCTCGTTTCAACTGATGCGCCTGACTTTTCCTCTTGTTCTTGCCCTGTGACCGCTGGTCCTGATGGTACCATACTAGTGCTGTCATCACTCAGCTGTCCCTCAGGTTATGATGGAGCCTGCTGAAGAAACATCAGCATTGCTCATTTGGTTTTTTTTTTGGGGGGAGGGGGTTGTTTTGCTTACTGCTGCTTCTACTACCCTGGGTCAGGGGTCCAGATACGTTTTATGATTGGGAAGTATTTACTGCTAGCTGTTTCACCTGGTAGTACTACATGGTAGTAATACCATGCACTGACCTGTCTCGGACCCCCATCTCTAAAAAATGTCACAGTTCCACTGGGTGTCTGCAACCACTGATCCTCCTTCTCTGATACCAGTTAGGAGTCTTGAGATACTTTCCCACTGCTATATAGTATAGTGACCCTACTTTTAATATTTTATGTTGCAATTGCCCTTCTTGCAATCCAGCCAGTCTTCTGTATGTACGCAACTGATACCTATGCTGTTTTCTGACCCCACCTCAGCTGCTGACAGTCTGTTAGTGTGTGGATCCATGGCTAGTAGCATTGAAAACTGCTGCCAATTCTGTGCATATGTACCAACATACTGTAAATATACAGGGTGGGAAACAACTTCCTAAAATCAGAAAGTGGGAGTAAATCATGCAAAACTGGTAGTAAAACACTCCTTTACTCCTCTTATGTTTCCCTGCCCTGGATACTAGTGCCTCTGCTGGAGGCTCTTTTGCCAGCCATGTTTTTGTTTCTGCCTTCAAAGTACACAGCATCTGCCTCATCCTCAAAGTCACTCACATTTGCCTCTGATGAAGTAGATGACACGTCACTGGGCAATTCCTGTGGAGGGAAATACTCAGACCCCGATGACTACTTCTCTACAACATTTTCAGGAGAGCTGAGAAGCAGGTGGCATAACCGAATCAATTGTAATTCTCCTCATACCAGCATTAGCAGCTTGAATGCCTCTGATTTAATTGGCCACTGAACGGGATTCTTGGCTCACCATTGGACACTGCAACTCCCTGCTTTCAAGTGTCGAAATTTAAAACTGTGCTTCTCCAGCAGGCTTATACAGTCTATATGAGGCTTAGACCCTCTACGTTCTTCCCTGCCTGAGCTGCGTGCTGGCTCCCCACCTGTCCCCACCCTAGCTCGACACTTGTATATATATATATATATATATATATACCTACAAGCTATCTCGTGACCCTTGATTTTTTTCTATCAGCCCCTTTTTCCCATTGGCTCCTTATACTCATTTACCACTAGAGGCTCCTCATAGCTGCTCTCTCCTCTAAACTGGTCAAACAACAGCCTATTGCTCTCCTGATCACTATAACCACTGTATCATTCACTTCCTTATCCTGCCAACAGGAATGGAGTCCTGGTAGACTTTCCAACATGGATACCTACTCTTTGCAATGTCTCTATTACTGCTTCCCATACATTACACTGAGCCTTCCGGGGATACCTCAGCCCAGTTAGCCCCTTTGACTGTGGTTAACAGTTCAGCTCCACTCTCCAGAATGTCTCACTTTCCTGATGTCTCACTCCACATTCACTCCCCTGTATTCCCCTGTGCATCTGTCCCCTCTGTGTTTCATCTGTTCCCCACCCTCCTAAGGATAGCAGCCTCTCCTATGTTTCTATCGTTTCCACCCAAAACTGCAAAACGTCTACTCCATAGCTCACATATAGTAAGCAGGCTCCACCATCTCCTTCTCCTTTTGCTCCTCCTAGCAGCCGGTGACATTCACCCAAACCCTGGCCTGCAAATTGTTCTGCCCCCACCACTGCTCAACCTGCAAACACCCCCCCCTTGCCCTCCCAAATGGCCTTAAAATTATCCACCTGAATATAAGAAGCCTTGTTCCTAAAACTCCCTACTCCAGACTATGGTGCATGCCTATGCTCCAGATATCATTGTGATCTCTGAAACCTAGCTGTCCGATAATATCATGGACCACTCTGTCTCTATCCCAGTCCTCTCTATCACCAGACAGGACAGGAATGGGACAGAAGGTGGAGTGGCTATCTATACCTCATCTTCCCTCCAGTTTACACCTACTTACACCTTCACTGCCCTAACTTCACATGAGGTACTTCTTGTTAAAATCTCCTATCCCTACACTGAGCCCATTTTTGTCGCTGGGGTTTATTGTCGTCTGTGGCACCTCAAGCCAATGTCATCGATCTCGTTACTAAGCTCACATCCTTAGCCATCGGCAGAGAACTATTTATCCTGGGTGACCTCAACCAAAATTGGCTGGCCCCAACATTGGCTAATGTCCGTTCCACCACTGAATCCCTAAATCTCTCTCAACTTATCCTTGAACCCACTCGCCTCAACAATAAAACTTTAAACCATTCCTTGCTTGACCTGGTCCTCATATCTCACCCTCATAGGATAGTGGCCTCTGGTCTCTACCTGATTCTATAAGTGACCACCACATAACCTTTGTGGTGCGCAAGATCCATAGGCCTAAACTCCCACCTAAAACCATTCTCACTAGACCTTACGCCTTACTCGGTCTGCAGTCTCTGCTTCGCGACCTCACACTTACTGACTGGTCCCCTCTCTCCTCAGCTGCCTCAGCGGACTCGGCCTTACACTCTTTCAGCAACAAGTTCCTTCAGATATGGAATACCCTTGCTCCGCTCCGTAAAACCCGAGTCCGAGGTGGGCACCTCCCCTGGGTCACTCCTGAGCTTCTGGCTTGCCAACGAGCTTATGACCTCATGTGGTGATGGTCCAAAGCTTCCCTCTGCCCTAGAGATCACCAACGCTACCGTGAGCTTCGGAATGGCTGCACTAAAGTAATCTGCCTAGCCAAAGCTGAGCACTTCAAATCGAACTTCCTGTCTAATACTAACAACCCATCCAAATTCTGGAAGGTTGTCCACTCCCTCTTCTCACCTCCCACCACCTGGCCACCCCCCTACCCTCAAGTACAACCACTCTGTCATTTCTGATCCTATGGCCATTGCTGAATGCTTTAACTCCCACTTTGCTACCTGCACCTCTTCTCTTCTGTGCATCCTGCCTGGCTCCTCCTCTGGCCAGGTGGCCTCCTCTCTCTCCCCTCTCCATGGTCATTTCCTCTATAGCACCCATTGCCTCAACTCTGTCCCCTATCCTCGTCTCCCCCCATACATCTCTGCCCCCTCCTCCTCTCCTTCCATGCCTCTATCTATTCTGTCCGCTTCCCAGTTCTCCTTCTCACCTGTCTCTCCTGATGACACCCTCCAGGTTCTCCTTGCTCTAAACCCCTCTAAAGGCTCCTCACCTGATGGCCTGGATCCTAGGCTTCTCTCTCTCTGCTCCAGTTAGTGCCTACCCACTCTCACTTACACTAAACCTTTCCTTCTCGACAGCCTCTGTTCCCTCAGAATGGAAACATGCAGTTGTCCTCCCTCTCCCAAAGGTGGGTGACTCCGGACCTGGTAACTATCGGCCTATCTCTCTCCTTCCAACTTTATTTTTATTTATTTATTTGTATTTCGGATGACACCTTTGAGCCAAGGGCTCTTTTACAAAGGTTCCATGTCAAGGCAATAAGGACAATAAGGTACAAAACAGAACATGATCATTACAATGGAACTTGCAAAAAAAAAAAAAAAAAAAAAAGACAAGTAATGTTACAATAATAGCAGCCAAAGGCATTGTTAAGGAATTGTGCTGTGAGTTAATTATAGAGTACAAGTCATAGGTGGCTCAGTGAAGCTTTGTTAGGAGTGGGTTAGTGGGAAAAGAGAAAGAAGAGTGGTGGTGAGGGGGTGGTATGGGAGAGAGAGAGAGGGAGGAGGGGAGAAATAGGGAGAGTGTTGCGTTGGGTATGTGGTAGATGGGAAATAGCAAGGGAGGAGGAATGGGGGGTGAAAAGGAAGAGGAGACATATTCATCCTATACCCAGTAATGAGGGGCAGAAGAGGAGGAGGAGCTGAGGCAGTGAGGAGGTATGCTTGAGGGTAGTATGCTTGGAGGGGATTATAAGAAGCAATCACCTAAGGCACTAGCCACAAGGTGTGGACGTAGTTTACACTTAAAAGCACCAATCGTGGCAATGTTGGAGATTTCTGTAGGTAGCAAGTTGAACCAGGTGGAGGCTCTGACAAGGTAAGAATGCTGAGCTTGAGAGGTCCAGCAGCGAGGTATTGCAAAGGTTAGACTGTCTGATCTTCTAGTTAGGCGGTGGACATGCTGCGGGGTCAGTATTGAATGGACTCCAGGGGGCATAAGGCCCAGTGATGTCTTCTTAGCTAGGATGCAGGTCTGATACTTTAGCCTGCTGGATAGCTGAAGCCAGTTAGCCTGCTCGTAAATGTCACATGTGTGAGAAAGGCAGGCAGCTGAAATAAGGAGTCTACATGCCTTATTAAGGGCTACAGCTATGCGCCGGAGTGCAGTATCAGTAGCGGACCCATATATAACGAGCCCGTAATCAATAGTTGAGATAACGGAGCTCTGGATAGTGAGGTTCAAGGCTTCAGCTGTTAGGCAATGTTTATGCTTGTACCTTGTTGAATATTTTGACGGGGTGACTAGGGAGATGGATCAGGGGAAGGCAGTGGACATGGCCTATCTGGACTTCAGCAAGGCCTTTGACACTGTGCCATATAGAAGACTATTACACAAACTGGGGAATATGGGTGTGGGCAGGACAGTAGTGTGGTGGGTGGGTAACTGGCTGGGCGGCAGGACACAGAGGGTGGTAGTAAATGGCTGTCACTCCACAGAGGGAAGAGTGACCAGTGGGGTACCACAGGGATCAGTGCTGGACGGTCCTATTCAACATCTTCATCAGTAACATTGTGCAGGACCTAGAAGGCAGAATTTCACTGTTCGCTGATGACACAAAGCTCTGTAACACAGTAGACACACCAGAGGGTGTAGACAGAATGAGAAGGGACCTGCAGAAACTTGAAGAATGGTCAGGGGTTTGGCAGTTGAAATTCAATGCAAAGAAGTGCAAGATAATGCATATGGGGCACAAAATCCCTGGCACAATATATCAGTTGGGGGTGAGGATATAGCATGCACCAAGCAGGAAAGGGATCTTGGGATTATCATCTCTGATGACCTCAAGGTAGGGAAACAGTGTGACAAGGCAGCAGGTAAAGCAAATAGGATGCTGGGATGCATAGGCACGGGCATCACCAGCAAGAAAAGGGAGGTCATAATTCCACTATACAAGACACTAGTGAGGCCCCACCTGGAGTACAGTGTACAGTTCTGGAGACCTTACCTACGTAAGGACATAGACAGGGTAGAGAAGGTTCAGAGGAGGGCAACAAAGATGGTACATGGATTGTATCACAAGTCCTATGAGGACAGGTTGAAGGAACTGAATATGTACTCCCTGGAGGAGAGGAGGGAGAGAGGGGATATGATAGAGACATACAAGTATCTTACAGGGAGGAACAAGGTGCAGGAATACACTACTTTTAAGTGAAAAAGATGTGCCAGGACTAGAGGGCATGGGATGAAGTTGGAGGGAGGACGATTCAGAGGAAGCGTGAGGAAGAATTTCTTCACAGAATGGGTGGTAGACAAGTGGAACACCCTGCCAGAGGAAGTGGTGGGGGCTGAAACAATCACTGGATTTAAGAATGCATGGGATAGACATAAAGGAATTCTGGAGGTCAGGGGTAAGGGGGCAACAGACTTCTAGGAAAACATAAACTGAACTTACAAGCTCAAATGGGCAGACTGGGTGGGCCATAGGCCCTTATCTGCCGACACTGTCTATGTATCTACGTATAGCAGCCCTATGTGGGAGTTCACAGTTTTAGCAATACTGTCAATGTGTTTGGTATACAAGAAGGAGCAATCAAGGGTCAGGCACAGATATTTAAACATATCTACCTGCTCAAGGGTGATACCTTCGTGGTTGTTAATTATGAGCTCATGGTCCTTGTACTTGTTGTGGGTTCCATGGAATAACACTGTTTTAGTTTTTTGTGGTTAAGGATGAGTTTATGTGAGCAAAACCAGTCTTCCACTTATGTGACACTTTTCTGTAGCTGAGACTGAAGGGAGGTGGGGTCAGTGTGGCAAGTGAAGATTACTGCATCATCTGCATACAGTAACATTCTGTCATGGCAGGAAGCAGGGAGATCGTTCAGGAATATGCTGAATAACAAGGGACCCAGGATAGAACCTTGGGGTACTCCAGAGTGGATTGGTAGGGATGACAAGAGGGATTCACCAATCCTGACCTGTTGGTTCCAGTTACTGAGGTAGCTTTGAAACCAGAGGGTAGTTTCACTTAAAAGACCAAGGAGGGAAAATTGTTCGAGGAGAATGGAGTGATTGACCGTGCCAAATGCCTTAGTCAGGTCAATAAAAGGGGTGCCGACCAATAGGCCCTGATCAAGTGCATGATGGATGTGTGTGGTGGACTTTAGTTAAACTACAAGAACATATAATAGTCCTTAACCAGCTCTCTCCTCTCTGACTCAGTGTTCTTCACACCTTTCCAGTCTGGATTTAGGAAATCCCATTCCACCACCACTTCTCTGTTAAGGCTAACAAATACCATTTCCACCGGATTTGAGAAAGGCCACATTACCTTGGCCATCTTTATTGACCTGGTTAAAGCCTTTGACACCATCTCCCACCCTTTCCTCCTGAACAACCTCATAGCCGCTGGTCTCTCCCCCTCTGCCATTGGTTGGTTCAGTTCCTATCTGTCCGGCAGGTTGCAATCAGTCAGAATTGCTGATGTCACCTCTTCCCCCTTGCCTATAACGACTGGTGTTCCCCAGGGTTCAGTGCTTGGCCCCATTCATTTCTCCATTTTTTTAAATGACTTCACCCAGGTTTGCACTGCAGTTTGCGTTCACATGTATGCTGATAATACAGTTCTATTTACATCTGGCAAATCTGTCTCTGATGTCACTACCAGGCTCCAGCCCAACGTCACAGATGTCCAACTCTGGTTTAGTTCTCATCAATTTTTCTAAATGCCAAGAAGACTGTCTCCATGACCTTTAGCACAAGGCAGAGACTCGCTAGGCTAAGTCACCTACCCACCTTTCACACCCTTGATGGGACTGTATTAGAGGACTCCTCCTCCTCCTCATTCAGGTATCTCGGCGTCTGGCTGGCTAGATACCTTAACTTCTCAGTACATAATGATGCCATTCTGAAAAAACTTAGGCCCAAGCTTGGGGCCCTTTTCAGAAACCGCAGCTGCATCCCACTCCCTGCCAGGTGAGAGCTTGTATTGAAGATGATCATGTCCGTGCCCATATTCGACTACTGCGACACAGTCTAGGGTGCTGCCCCGCAATCCTCCCTAGCTAGACTGGATTCTCTCTATAATTCCTTCTGTCGCGTTGCTCTTGATGCCTCTCCCCTCACCCCCCACTGTAATCTCTACTGCTCTCTAAACTTTCTTACCCTCCATAATCATCGTGCGCTACATGGTGCTAAGTTCATCTCTAAATTCTGGCTCAGCTCTCTCCCCTCCTACCTCTCCTCCTCCTCCTCCTCCTCCTCCCTTGGTACCCCTCCCATATATTCACTGAAATACCATGATGATATGTGCATCATCTCAATCCACAGACAATCTACTTCCTCTCACTTAAAAGCCTTCTCATACCATCTGCCCAAACTGTGAAATGCTCTCCCTCCACAAATCCGCCACTCCTCCTCCTTCCTGGGTTCTCTCACTTCTGCTCTGCTCTGCTCAACTACCTAACGACTAACTGTGCATGCTCATGACCCCCCCTTGCCTCCTAGCTCTCTCCCCTCAATTTTTCAGCTACCTGCACTTATTGCCCTTAATAGCCTAGCACTTAAATGTGCGTTTTCTGAATCCATGTTATCCTCCCTGGTTTGCTGATATCATGTTATCAAGTATCCCATGTATTATGTCTCTGTAATGATATTATATGTATGTAACTGCTGGCACCCTACTATGCTGTATATCCTACTGCCCCTTCCACCAGGATGTGCCGTGAGATGAGCATTAAGTTGCTCAATGTACCTTTCCTGGTGAAACAATTCAATAAATAAATAAATTTAAAAAATTGTAGTGGTCATACTGCTAATATTCATAGTAGCAGGGATAACAGACTATGGTGATGGTGTTACAGTAGTGGCAGGGTTCACAATGTCAGTAGTGACAGTTGCAGAACTGGCAGCAGTAGTCGTCCTGCCAGTTGTGGACGACAGGGTCTCTGAGGTGGTGGTGGTGGGTACAACAGATGTGATGGTACTGGTGAGAGATGAGGACACATTAGTGGTTGTGGGAGTCAAGAACAGCGTCCTCTGCTTGTGCTTCTTGTATTACTTTCTCCTGTGCCTGGCACAGTACTACTATTGCTTGAAGAAATAGGCTAGGAAGGGGTAAACAATTTTGGGCGTTGAATATGACCTGACTGTCGCTCACATTCAGGTTCACCATCACCAGCCTGTTCCTCCATTGTAGATTTGCATGGGCAGGAACAATTAAGTTTTTACTACCTCTAGCTACCACTGTCTGTGCAAATCATTTCTAAACACTCTCAACTACTGTAACACTTTTAAATGAAAAGAAGAACCGATATATTTTTGCACCACAAAATTCTTGCAACCAGCATGAACAGCAGGCAAGTGTATGTTTGTAGTGCAATTGTGTGGCATCACTACCTGGCCCTAAACTGTGGGCGGTGTGAATGCAGTTAAGTAACTGCCCTCCAAGACTACTGGCTACTACTGACTTTCGCGAAACCTGAGCCAAAGCCCAGATTTCACCACCGGTATTTTTAAAGACAGATTTCTATAGCAAAACGACTTTAATACTTTTTAAATGAGCAGACGTACTGATTTATTTTTGCCAAAAAAATTCTTGCAAGTGGCACGCAGGGAAGGCAAGGGTATGCGTGCAATGCAATTGTGTGGCGTCACTACCAGGCCCTAAACTGCAGGCAGTGAGAGTGCAGTCAACTGACTGCCATCTGAGGTTGCTGTCTGCTACTAACTTTCATGAAACCTGAGCCCAGATTACACTCTATTATTAAAGCCAGAACAGGAAATACTTTTAAATGTATAGAAGTACAGATTTATTTTATCACAAAAGAGTTCTTGCAAGTGGCACACAGGCAAGGGTGTGTGTGCGACTGTGCGGTGTCAATATCTGGCTTTATGCTGCAGGTAGTGGCCTTGGAGAGCAGTCCTTCAAGATTACTGGTTACTACTGGCTTATGTGAAACCTGAGCGCCACCCCCCCTCCAAATATTTATGCCAGCAAATGTAAGACAGATTTTTTTTAATGTAACCCCTAGGTGGCACTATCCCAAGGGTTACTACCCCTGCCTGCTTGGCTAGTAGCAGGTTAAGGGGCCTGAGTTCTGAAACAGGTGCCTCCACCTGGAGGTCAGGGTTGGTAGTGGTCAAGCTAACCTGGGAACAGCCCTCCGGGACACTGTAACCCCCCCCTTTCCTTACTGGTGGCCGGAAGAATACACAATAATCACGTTCACAATACCCCTGATACACCACACAAGTACCCACACTGTTTGCACTTACCACCAGGGCTTTCCTCTGGCCGGCCCAGGGACCCCTGTAAAACAAGGTTATACCACAGCAAATAACAGCAGTACAGTACTTTGCACAAACTGGAACCACAGTCAGGGTAAATGCAAAAAAGAGTCAGATCTGATTTATTTAAGGGGCTTGAACAAGGGAGGGGCGTAATCAGGTTAATTTGCTTAAAGGCTCTATCAATCAAACAGTTATGCGTGCACTTCAGGGTCCATAAACAGTCACACACTCTGGGTACCCAGATGGAGAATAGTGGGCTAGCCAGGAACGTTGCAGCTGGTTGGGGCCCTGTGATGGAAAAAAACAACATGCACAACACACACAGTTTGTAATCCGGAGCCGGAGGGCTCAATTCGTGATAAGAAAACAACAAGACAATCAGATGACACACTTTTAGATTAGGCTGTTATTTCAGGGAGCTACCCTGATGATTACTCATGATACCCAAGACTGGACATTGGCTGGACGAAAATCAAGACAGCAGGTGGTTAATCTGGAGTGCCAGGAGAAGCATGACCCACACAATTTGCCGAGGCATCATTCCTGTTCAAGCATGGAGCAGGGAGCTGATCCCCAGGCAGGTCTCTCGTTGGTGTCTTTCTTTGTACAGTGGGGTAGTCTGGCAGGGCCAGCATGGCATGGCCCTGGCCGAATGGAGATGAACGTGGATTCAGTCTGATTAGGCTGTATAAAGCTTCCAGCAAGCAGAACACAGTTCACACAGTGAGGAACCAAATCACGACCCACTTTCAATACACAGCACATTTACATGTAAAGGATTCTACAGTACCAGCAAGCAGAACACAGTTCACACAGTGGGGAACCAAATCACGACCCACTTTCAATGCACAGCACATTTACATGTAAAGAGATCCTACTGTACCAGGCAAACCGCTCTCTGGTCACGATCGCAAAGTCTCTGCACAAACCAGGGATTCAAAAGCAGCTGGAAGTGCTGAAAGGCCAAGCGCATTCAGCAAATCTTCGGTCTTCTTCAGGTGAAAGCCTGGTCACAGTCCAGTGGCTTAAATAGTCCTCACAACTCGGATTCAGTCTGAATAAACTATTTTCCCTCTCAGGGACAGCAGGCAGACATGCTGGCCAAAACTCAGCCCTTTCACAGTTCTCCCATAAAAAACTACAGAGAACTGCTGCTCAAAATCACTTGAGCTGTTACTTCTTCACTTCTCAGCTCAAAACTGAAACTAGCTGCAGCAGCCTGGGAAATTCCCCAAGATACAAAAGGTTTGGTTGGATGATCCTCCTGTCAGTCACAACAAAGGCTCCCCCTTCAGGTGCAAAAAGGCGCAAAAGCCCAAAACTACAATTCCTTTAGATTTTGACTGCAGACAGCTCCTGTAGTCCGGCTCCATTTTAGGTCCCACCAGTACTGATTGGTACAATTCGCACTCCAGGACCAAGATAGTGGAGATAAAACAGTCCTTGCTGCAAAGAAGGCAGGTTAGACAAACTACATTATCATTATCACGCTAAATGATTTTCAGCAAATAGTTACATCTTTCAACACAGCTCCCTCTCAGATTACTTAAGACTGCAATCCAGGCAGCTCTTAAAGAGACAGTACACAGAGGGCTATACAGGCATTCTCTGGCAATCACATTTAAACTACTAAAAACGCAGGACACCAGCCTGGCAGTGTACATTTAGGCAAGCTCGAGGAAGACTTTTCGGGAACCCCCATTTGTAGGGGGGTTACGCCAATAATTACAGCAGTCAAGCTAGAAATCAGGACTACTGTAATTAATATATAATATAGTTTCAGTAACACTGTCTACCTTCTCCTTTTACCTCCACAGAGCACGGAAGGCCTATAAAATCAAGGAATTGAAACTACAAGTCCCTCTCTACACAGATCCTGCTAAATAAATCACTAGATCAGACAATTTCTCTGGGGAAAAAAAAAAACTCCTACTAGTACCTGACTCTTAAAGTAGCACAGTACACCAACAAAAAAGCTAAGGTTTTCTGATGTAATATGATTTGTTTGTGCTTAATCTCTCCTACTCTCAGAGCTCTCTCCACCACACCTTTCTCTGTTGCAATGTATCAGTCACATGATCATTCTTTGGCAAATGCTCAACAATTGGCCAACAAGTTCCATGGGATCTTAAAATCCAGCTGAAAAGTTGACCTAAATACCATCTGAATAATGTCACAATTTGGGTTCTGAATACAGAATAGTGCATTATTTGTGGCATTTGGAATTTAATATTCATTACTCACACACATCTACCAAGGAATTAGATCAGGGTGGAGCGAGGAATGTGGTCTGCCTGGGTTTCTTCAAGTCTTTTGACACCATTCCACATAGGAGACTGGTAAACAAGCTACACAGCTTAGGGTGAGCCACAAGCATAACTAGGGTAAGAAACTGGTTGGGGAACAGGAGACAGAGGGTAGTGGTAAACAGAGTTCAATCCGAGGAAGGCAGGGTGGCCAGCAACATATCTTGGTTCAGTGTAGGGACTGGTCCACTTTAACATCTTTTAGCCTCTTTACAGATGACACCAAGATCTGCAAGCGAGTGGACTGCATGTGTGTGTGTGTGTAAAGGATGGGCAGAGATCTGAAAAAAACTGGAGGAGTGGTCAAGGATATGGCAGGTGGTTTTAATGCAAAAAAGTGCAAAATAATGCACTTAGGCCACAGAAACCCAAGGCCAGACTACAAAAGGCAGAGAGTGGGGAAATGGGCAGACTGAGTGGGCCAAGTGGTCCTTATCTGCCGTCAAAGTCTATGTTTCTACGTGTCTATGTCAATGAGTGATAACGATAACAACCAAGCAGGAAAGAGTCCTGGGGTAATCATATTGGATGACCTAATGATCTTACTTTTGTCTTGGTTTTCTATTTAATGAACTTTTGTTATTGGATTATTAGTGCACTCTCTTTAGCAGTGCTGCAAGCGTGAAAAAGCACTTACACTTATATTAGATTGATTAAATCTTCAGGCATTTAAAATAAGAAATTAACAAAGATGTTTTTATGTTCTTAAACTGATAGATTTTGTATCAATGAACCTTGTATATATTTGTAATGTGGTCACATTTCTAATTAACATGTATAACATAATGCATTTAATAGGGGTGTAACCATGAATCCTGATGAAGGCTTGTTCAAAGCTGAAGCACTGGTGCTAGAGGCTGGTAGCACCACTTGCATTTGTGAATTTTTTGCAGCACTGTTTTTTCTGCGCAATAAAAGATTAAATACTGAAACATTTTGGATCTTTCATCTTTTGAAGTGAATGTTCTGGTGTGCCACAAAAAACCTCTGTCACCTTGGTTCATAGAATTGGTAGGATAATATAAGTTGGTAAGCATTAGCCAAACTGGTTGTGGGTAAGCTAATGAAATCACCACTTAATGAGGGAATTGTGGAATATCCTAAATCCAATGGGTTCAGAGACCGCATACATTTACAGGGGTGGGGGGGTCATGTCAAATGAATCTGAGAGTTTTTTTTGACTTGGTGGCCATGGAATTACATCATGGAGCGGTGGATATGGCCTACTTAGATCATCACACAGGCAAATGGGTGTACGTCAGCAGTGCATAACAACATCAGGCTGCCATTCGGAGAACACAGTTAATGGCAAAGAGTAACACACTAAAAAGCACACACAAAAAATACACCAATCTGTTCTTGAGTAATAAGGATTTAAAATGTTGGTTCTGAGCATGCTCAGTAGGGTCCTTCAGATAGATGTTTGATACAAAAGAGGAATTTCCTGGTCATGACAGAAACATTTTCTCTCAGGAGTCGAAATTCTTTCTTTTGTGATTAAAAATTTCCTTCGTCATTTGTGGGTTTTTTAATTGCAAACCCATAAAAATGATGCCCCATGAGAAAGACAAACACATAAATCTAGCTAAAATCACCCAAATTAGCTCCATTCTGGAGTTTGTTTTAAAAAAAAAAAAAAAACTGCCACAAAAAATGCTTTTTTGGGGTCATCCCAAAAATCCTTAAGTCTCGCAAAACAAGAATCTCCACTCACGAAAGAAGATGGTAGACTAAGCTTCTTTTTCACTGTTTTGCGATAAGTCTGCCTCCTCCTTTTGTGGTCATGACAGAAGTCATGAAAGAACAATATTGGCTCACAAAATAACTAAGAAAAAAAATAAGTCAATCACCTTATTTTGTGAGCCAAGATTCTACTTTCTTGAGTGGCACACCTGGATATATATATATAAATTTCCAGGTGGGCTCCTTCTTATTGGATACTTGGCTGCCTTCTAAACTTTGAATATCTTTGCATTTATTTAGTTAGTTTTTGTTTACCGGGTAGGTGCGCTAGCCATAGAAATTACTATTTTCAGGCATGACCCGGGAGGTTATAGGGTAACATTACAGAGAATACAACAGAAGGTAGATACAGCAAGTTATACACAGTGGTATTCTACAGCAGGATATGCAGCATAAATAAGATACAAGGTATTGAGAGCAGGTAACAGGACATATATTTACAGTTATAGCATTGGGATGAGGCATATTGGCAGTAGAGTAAAAACAGTATTGTTGCAATATACAAGGGATAACTCAGAGGTACATGGTCACATATTCAAAGAAAAAATAGACATACAGCAACTATGACCCTGGAGGAAAAACAATTTTAAGCAGACAAGGAAAATATGAGAATCAAAACAAATAAGTACTAAGGGGGTTAGATGCAGGGGATAGGAAAATGGAGGTTATTCATGTTTGTTGTAGGGTAAGTTTCAGAGATAGCCAAGGCAAATAGTGGGTGCGGCAGGGAAACAAGGCGAAAGAGGATATACCTCGCAGGGGTAAGTAGGCAGAATTGTTCTGATGCAAAGGGCAGGGGAACCAAACAAATAAGTGCAAAAGGGGTTAGATCCGGGGATAGGCAAGCTGAGATAGGTTAGGTTAGGTACAGGGTGGCATTAGAGGTGCAGGCCTGTCGAGTATGGGGTGCATCTGGGGAGAGGCATAAGAAAAGACATTGAAATGGTATTTGGCAGGAGCAGGTTAAGAACTGCAGCCAGGGATGTGGACAGGGAGCTAAGGAGGTTTAAAGCAGGAGCATTGGTTAGATGAGATGAGGTAGTGATGGAGATCTTTTTTAATGGTGTCATGAGTGGGTGCTAGGTGGACATCTAGAGGGAAGGAGTTCCACAGCGTAGTGGGCAAAAGCACGAGAACCTTTGGTGGTTGAGTATTTCAGCACACTTAAGAAGAATTTATCTGTTGAGCACAGACCATAGTAGGAGGTCTGTGGCCCGAGCAGTACTGCCAGTGATTTATGGGTTTGAGACCTCACAATACTGTCTATAGTGGAGCCAAGGAAGTAGAGCCTGGTGGCATTAGGAGATAGCCAGTTAAGATCTGAGTAGAGGAAGCAGTGGTGTTTCTGCCTATGGGACGAGGCAGCGTACCGACATATATTATTGTAGGCGACATCCCATCTATGGAGATTTGTTTTAGGTATAGCGGCATATGAAGATGCTCCATAGGTTAGTGTCAGTAGGAATATGCCTCGGGCAATAGCCAGTCTCGCTGAGGGGGTTAAAACATAGCTAGTATGATATACTACACCCAGCTTGGAGTTGAACAGACTTACACGTGTTCGAAATGTGATGTTCAAAGTTTAAGGACTGATCCAAAGTGACACCTAGGTACTTAAAAGAGGTAACTATGCCAGTGGGAGAGCCAGCTAGGCAGGAGACCCTAAAGTTGTTTTGGTATGATTTGAGTTTTGAGGGGGTGCCGAATAGCATCAATTGGGTTTTGGTCTCATTAAGAACAAGTTTATGATCCGAGATCCAGGATTGTACGAGTTGGAAATCAGCAGAAAGCTGTAGATTGATGTCAGATAAATTTTTCACACTGGTATAGAGGACAACGTCATCTGCATGGAGTATGGAGGAGGAGGCAGAGATATTTGAGGTGATGTCGTTAATGAAAATTGAAAAAAAGAAGTGGTCCCAGGATAGAGCCTTGGGGTACACCAATATTCACTGTAGCTTTATCCAAGTAGGATGAGTTGAACTTAACAACTTGAACCCTGTTTGACAGATAGCTGCTGAACCAGCTGACTATGCTAGATGCAAAGCCCATAGATTGCAGGGTGGTGAGGAGAAGGGGAGTGGTTCACCAGGTCAAAAGCCTTCGTCATGTCAATGAAGACCGCCCCTGTTAGAAGACCCAAGTCCATAGCAGTGAGAGTGTCTGTGGTGAATTTAAGCAGGGCAGTAGAGGTGCTGTGACCTTTGCGAAATCCATGCTGGGCGGTTGTTAGAAGGTCATGTTTGAAGAGAAATTCTATGGTTTGAGTGGTGACTAGTTTTTCTAGGATTTTGCTTATCACTGACAGGATGGCTATAGGCCTATAATTTGAGAGGTGATTTTGGTCATCCTTTTTAAGGATAGAGGTGACTCTCGCTGTCTTCCAAATGTCAGGAAAGCTACTTTGACATAGGGAAAGGGTGAACATTTTGGTCAGAGGAGCAGCAATGAGAGGGGCAGCTATTTTTAGAAGCCTAGGCTCAATACTGTCTAAGCCTGAGGCTGCACTATCCGAGATCAAGCTAAGAAGTTGTGTAACCTCCTTTAAGGTAATGGTCCTAAAGTTAAAGGAGGGGGCTGCAGGATCCCTGCTAGGAGAAGCTGGAGTCAGCTGCTATGAGGTGGGGAAGGAAGAAGTGAATTTAATTTGGTCTAAGAACTGATTATTAAGGAAGAAAGCAATGGTCAGAGGATTGTTGCAGTGAGTTCCATTAAGGATCATTTCATAAGGGGTAGATGTCGGAGCGGATCCCAGGAATGTTTTTATATGAGACCAGAACTTTCTGGGGTCATCCGGGGCATTGGTTAGTAGGTTTTTGCAGTAGGAGCTTTTTGCTGACCTTACAGCCTTTTTGCAGGCATTCCTTAATATCCTATAGGTGTTATAGTCTACTGGAAGTCCTGAGGACTTTATCATCTGTTTGTTAATTAAATGTGGTATTTGTGCTACTGTATGTAAATGTAAGATGCAAACACAGAGCGAGTGTATCAAATTAGGAGGAATATCGATATGTGTGTCATCTTGGGCCCTACCCTGTTGATTTTTCCAGGTGGACCCCTGTACCAACTGTCCACGTGAGCCTCCATACAGAGTCCAGTCCAACCCTGTCTCTTGCCCCCCGCTCCCCTCCAGGTTGCCATTCACTTTTCATTTGTGGCAGCACCAAGATTCCTAACCTCAGTGCTGCCAAAGATCCTCCCAATACCTGAGTGTCCAATTCCCAGTGTCTGCTTCTGGCCCCCTACAGTAAAGGAAATAATCCCTCTTTGATCTCCCCCACCACCACCAACAAAAAAGAAAAGGGTCCATTAGCGATGTAACACCGCCAAACACTCCACTCACCCATACCTGAATAGGTCTCACGATGTAGAACCACTCTTCAATGAAAGACACAACTTGCTGTTGGATTCATCAACATGGCCTTTTTTGCTCCCCCCCCTCCCGCCAACCTCCACCCAATGAAAATGGTGGTAAAATTATGAAAATCCATCCTGGAAGGTTTTGGATGGGTTTTGAAATTTTTTTCCACTTTGTTCATGAGCTGGGGTCATAAAAATACTGTGCTGAAATCTCGGGTTAAAAGACTGAAAAACAACATAGTTATGAGCATATGTTGACATTTTTACACTTTGGTAATTTTCAATATTTTGACCCCAAAATTTTGAACATACCATGTTTTCACACCACCTTACAAATGTGATAGCTGTAATTATTGAAATCCTAGCAAAAAACGTGTTTTCACACTTATGGTGCAAAATGATGTTTCAGACAGTATTCCAGAATTTTTGCCTACCAGGTTTATGAGGAGGGGTCATAACTGGATATGCTGAAAATTTACAGTGAAAATATTGAAACACATCAACATTATGAGCATATATTGAAATTTTTCTACGCTCACTCATAAGTTCAGTAATTTTTTATATTTTGACCCCTAATTTTCAACAGTCATTTTTTTATACCACTTTATGAATATGACAGCCATCGTTTTTCAGATTCTGGCAAAATGTGATTTTGCACCTATGGTGCAGAATGACATTTTGGCAGGCATGTGAACATTTTTTATCTACTGTATTCATGCAGTGGGGTAATAACAAGACTATGCTGAAAATTTTGGTGTACAACTATGGTAAAATGCCCAGGTTATGAGTGAATGTTGCAATATTTCACTGTTCACTCTTAACTTTGCTAAATTTGCAATATTTTAACTCCAAACGTTCAATGCACCCATTGTTCCACACCACCTCATAAACATGACAGCTATCTTTTTTTTTTTTTTTAAATCCTGGACGAGATATGTCTTCACCCTTGTGGTGCTAAATGATGTTTCAGACAATAAAATATAAACAACTAAAAATATAGGATCAAATTAAAAAAAATAAATGGTTAAAACAGGTTGTGTGTAATGCCAGTCTTCACCTTTGTGGGGCTGTTCTGTGATCCCGTGCCAGTAAGCTGGGTTCAGAGGCAGGCTTCGTGACTCAGCTACATGGGATGAGGGTGGTGGGAATGTGCCGTTATGCAACACCTCCATAAGCCAGGAATGAAAGCTGAAGGGTTGCCCACATAGGACAGAGTACATAGTGAAGACAACTCTTCTCTTGGCATAGGGCTCTGCACCCATGGGTGACAGAGAGCCCTGTGCACTGGCTGACAGGTGAACTCTTTTCCCAGGGACTAGAGGGCCCTGTGCTTCTACAACCCACCAGACAGCCCAATTAATTCTTGATATCCATTGGTGGACCGAGTCTTCCTTATGCTCACCCTGTTCCCTGAACAAACAAAATCAGACATGACCTCCTGCAGGGCGGCCCTGCATGAAGAAAGCAACAACAAATTGTTCTGGCACCATGTGGTGAGAAATACTTCTCTACCTTTGAAAAGTGTATCACTATGAGGCACTGGCTTGGATCTGTACCTTCTGCTTCGGACAGGAGGCTATAGGCTGGGGGGGGGGAGCTTTAGGGTTGACAACCCCAGGGAACACCACACTACTGATTCTCCAAACCTCTGAAGACCCAAAACTCTAATATTGTTTACTTTTGTTGCATGAGGCTGAGGGTGGGGAGTTAGGGTTGGGAACCCTAACACAGCATTCCCCTACTTTTGTGGCATTAACGCCAACTCTCTCTGGTACACTAACAACGTTTTTTGCAAAGGAATGTATGCTATAGGTCCTATGTCTGGCATTAACAATCACTGAGTTCCTTTGTCTAAATCATGAAACACTCCTACTGTGACTAGCATTTCACAAACTATGTAAAACTTGTCAGAACACTCCAAACATTTTGCGTCTTATTATTTAAAGTTAAAGACCCACATTTTATAATTACTCACCTTCTCTAAGATTTGTTGATGTTGTGGGTTGCTTTATAAGTGCCCTTTCTTAGTAGAACTGAAACGCATACTAATGGTGTAATTATACCCAACCCTGTTTTCACTCAAATCCTTGATCTACCACTATTGTACACTTCTTGAACATTGTAAACACACCTAAACAGCATAGCCACTCATGATACAATAATCTCCGCTCCTCCAACTGCATCATGAGTGACTACAGAGATGGGGGTGTTCCCAGGTCTAGAAAAGATGCAGTGGGAGCTGATCAAGAACTGTAAACTAGCACATTTTTGTGTGGTAACATCAGTATGGTACGTAGTCTGTTTTTCACTCTTAAGAAGAACAAGCACTTGTCAATGCCGAATGCTGTCTTGCTGACATCGGCACTGGTAGTGCAGGAGTTAGAGAAATGCATAACAGGAATGGCAGTAAAATATGGAAGTGACGCCAACCCCACACCACCCTATAGAGACTGACAGGCACTGATGTGTGCCTTTGGGCGTTGGCCATATTGTTCATGTCATTTCAGCTCACCTTATCCTGCAGACTGTGACAAGTATCACATTGTGCCTTGGGGTCCTCGGGCCTTACGCTCACCCCATTCGCCCATAACGCTCATGGGATTTCACTTCACCCTATCCTGCAGACACCGACAAGTGCTGAGGCATGCCTTGGGGTGTTCGGCTTTAAAGTCACCCCATTTCATAAGGACTTACGCTGAAATGGGTGTAGTATAGGAGAATGGGGTGAACTCTGGGGCTGAAGAGTCCAAGGCACACCTCTATGCCTGTCACTGGCTTCAGGGTGGGGAGGGTGGTATAGCGTGAGCATTACAGCTGGCAATCCAAAGGCACAGCCCTGCCGCCTGTCAGTCTGTACAGGGTGAGACAATATGGTTAGAAACCATAACACCCTGGGCATTTATTGGTATTTGCAGCATGTGGGACCTCTGCTTATGAATAGTGGCACTGTGATTTTGTTAATCTGTCCCGAATGTTAATTTCTCATAGCGACCGCACCATTCTGTGCCAGATGTGGGAAAACACATTTTGGCCAGGATGTGAAAAATGACAACTGTACCATTCATAAGGAGGTGTGAAAAAATGGCAATGCTGAAAATCTGGAGTGAAAATATTACAAATTTGCGAAGTTACGAGTGTGCATGAAAACTGCGCAACACACACTCGGAACAGTCATTTTTGAGAATTTTTTAACCAAATTTGCAACATAGGCTTCCTGGGAGGCCACCTCATGAACAGTGACACTGTTATTTCATTACTTGGTCCCAAAAGGTGATTCCGCACAGTGACCGTGAAATCACTTTCGGGACCGAATAACTAGATGACAGTCACTGAATTCATGAGATGGGGTCCCAAGAACCCCTATGTTGAAATGTGGTGCAAAATGGCTGAGATATCCACATAAGTTGAAAAAAAAAAAAAAAAAAAAAACATTTATGCCATTATACAGCTTACCGGCATTTCTTCATTTCGCGGTCGGCTTTGAAGAGTGCAGACGTGTTCCCAGTCCACCGAAGATCATCGTGCTGGGCTCCATAGGTAAGTATGGAGTGTGGGGAGGTGGGGTGCACAGAGGGTAGGTGCAGGTTGGGGGAGGAGGCACTGAATTCAATGAGGGACCATTTTTAATTTTACAAGTTTAAAAAAAAAAAAAAACAACAACACGGAAGGTTTCTATTTTGCAGGTACTTTTGCACACTGGTGGGCTCTCAGTGTGCCACCTGAGTGTTTGTTAGAAGTCCGTAGCTGATAGGGGATTGGGCACCTCCATCCAGCACATACAAAGTGTGGGGGCATGAGCCGAGGGGGACTGGGCACCTCCCCGGCACACAAGAAATGGGGGGGCATTATGTCGATAAGGATTGGGCACCTCAATGGCAAATTAACTTGGGAGGGGCCATGCCGACAGGGGGATTGGGCACCCCCGCTGGCTTTCAGAGTGACTGTGAGAAGCAGCGGCGTCCGTCAGTTTCCATAGGGACTGGGAGAAGTGGACAGAGAAGCCACCACCATGTTTATTGAAAGGGGACACCAGACAAGGCAAGCAGTAATTCGCTGCTGCAACCAGAGACCGCCCCTGGGTGCTCCCTGACTACAACGGCAAATTTCTTTCAACTTGGTGGCAGGCTTCTCAACTGCTGTCATAGACAGCATGCTATACCATTGGTGCCACAGAGCCTGGACAGAAAAAGCAGTGGCACCATTGGCTGCAGCAGGACCGCACCTCCAAATCCTGCTTCTCCACTCCAAGCAACCACAATATGTTGTCTGCGCTGCACGCACAAGACAACATAATAAAGGAATCAAAACTCAAACCGTCAGCTACATCAGCAGTCTCTACAGAATATGACAAATTGTAACATGTTTTCAAACTAGAGACACCTTGAGGAGTTGACAGTGTCCCTTTAAAATCATAAATGTAGTTTTAAAACTTTCCTTTTCATCTGAATTATCTCCCTCCACTGCCAACAAAAGTGGCACAAATGGAGACACAGAGGGTAAGCTCAATATTCTTCACATGCTGCTTCAGTTTTCAAAAAAGTGCAAGAATGTTGTAACAGACCCCAATCCCATCCAGTTATAGCATTACCAGACACACCATCAGACTTGAAACTGTTAAAACCCCCATCCCCAAGCCTTACCTACTGAAACCATGGTTTCAAAATTCTGCACCATCACTTCCCTGTGCAGTTCCTTCTCCTGCTTGCTTAACATCTTCCACTCCTCTTTAGAAAAAGCAACTGCAACATCTTCAAAGGTTTCTGGCACCTGAAACAATGTGAGATGTACAGTATGTTATTCTTGTTTTACTTAATAGATTGGTAAATCTGCAACTCTTTTTTTCTTTTTGCTCCCCCCAGCTCCAGGCAGGCCTCTCCTTCAGGCCCTCCTATGCCCTCCATGCCGCACTGCCTCAGTACAGCCACCTCTTCACCCTATACAGCAGCCCCCCAGGTAACCCCCGGATGAAACACTTCACCGGGTGGGTCCCCCTCCTCCAAGAGGGAAGGCACCAGAAGGGCGGCCAGTGCCATACTTGCCCTGGGTGCTGCTTGGGTGGTTCGAGCGCTGCCCAAGGTCTCATGGCAGCAGGAGCTGGCGACAGTCATCTGGTCGGCCTCGGGGCTCTTTTCCCATTTGCTCCCCAGGGACGTGGCGTGCCACTAATGTGAGGTTTACACCGATGTTTGCCATGCCCCATTATTCATGGGACCCCACACACTGCCGAGCCCCAGCCTCCGCCAGAGGTCAGCAATCACCAGGTCACATCCCCACCTCCCCCAACAGAAGGCAAGCAGTCATCTGATGCTTCAGCCTTCTCTCCCAGTCGGCCCTCCAGCACTTGAATCTGCAACTCTTTAAAGAGAAATGCCACCTCCAGATGGGCCCCGCCTCCGTGTGAAGCAGGGCACGATTAGCAGTTTAATAAATGTATATCGTTTTATTACTTACTGTGCCATTTTTAATTTCAAATTATATCTGGTTTATCCTGCACCCTCCCCGTTGGCATTTTAAAACTCAGAGCCCTCCCTGGCGCACCCACAAGCACCCACAGCTGTCCCCGTGATGACATGACCTGCGGGGAGCAGTTGGGGGGCCTCCATAGGCTTACACTATTACCACAGCTACAAGCAGCTCCTGTTTGGTGCCTAAGTGCTTCTGTGATATAATGAGGCCATGTACCGGCTGACAGGCACCCTGCCGGTTGGTACCTGGTCTCAGTATAGCACGGGCACATGCACTTAGGAACCAGTCCTTTTGATAGATGCTGGAGGGACTGTAACAAGGTGGATACACCCTTTCATATATTTTGGGAGTGCCAAGAGTGGGAGATGTTGTACTGAGGTTAAGGCGACAAATAAAAACACACTTACAAATCAATGTGGATCTGAAGTTTCCAAACCTGGTATTAGGCCTTTCCCCGAAAAGTGCTACTGGGGGAATTATATCTATCTTTATAATATCTTAATAGCAGCAGCCCTTAAGCTGATCACACAAAGACAGCTGATGAATGGTTGCCCTGAAATAGAAGATTGGATTGAGATCCTAAAAAAGATTAAATCAATGGAACAGATCTCTGTGCAGCTTCAGTTAAACAAGAAAAATGTATAGCAAGATGGTTACCTTTTGAACATTTGATTGAGGAGAATATCAGGTCTAGATCAGATCAGATCAGTGAGCATTGATATAGGTAACTCAACTGTTCTGTGTTCAGTTTACCTAGGTAGAAGTTTACTGTAACATACTTGTCTACTTAGTTTCCTTGCCCGTGTTATAAGGGCACATCCTTTACAGAAACACAAGTGTGCTGCGTACATGCACAATGTATGCCACATGCTTAATTTTGCAATGTCTGCATGTGGTTCGCATACTCAAAAGTGAACCTAAGCTAACGTAGATCTAAAAAGCACACCGGGTTCACATGCTGCAAGCCTGACATGCATGCATGTGGCAGCTAAGCTGGTGCAGACATCATCTAAAACTCATATCAGGTTCACAGGCTGCACACCTGACATGCATGCAGCAGCTTGAGCTAGCACAAACCTCACTAAAAAACACATGCTCTGTCTCATACGGCTAGAACCACTGGGTGCCACAGGATACAAACAGCCTACAGTGGAGGATCCTGCTGCAAGGGATTCACCCTAAAGATGCAAAATTCATGAGGAGCGTGTAAGTGAGCATGTTGGCAAGTGCTGAGGGCAAGAGTCTGGGAATGATGATGGCCAGTATAAATAAATGTGTGCATAAAACATGACTGCATGGAAGCAGAAACTGAGGAATAATAACTGCTCAAAGGAATGGCTGATATGATTCACAATGACTGACTGATAGCCCCCTGACAAAAAAAGCCCAATATTTAGGGGGCACAACTGTGTGTACCCCCAAGCTGCCAAACTCCCCCAACTTCATCTGCTGCTCCCTCCAATGCCATAATGTCACGGGGGAGGAGCAGCAGCATAAGTGGGTGACCAGCAGTAAGAAAGATGGAGCAAGAGCATGATGTGGCTTCATTTAGTGATGTCACTTGCGGGTGGGAGTTGTGTAATCTAGATCTAGTTGCAATAAATGTTGTTACATGAATCCTGCGCCCTAGGCACTTCACTGAATGCAAGACGCACCTCGCCGATTTGGTGGTCAACCCTCATGGATGAATCAATGTTTTCCTGTTTCCCCATGTAATTGCGCTTGGGGGTAGCAACCAATGGACATTGGGGGGGGGAGGGAAGTAGCCAATTGATGGGGGGGTGGAATTCTGAGTATGGGGACATACAAGTTTGCATTAAAATGTTGAGAAGGTGGCACAAATAACACTCCAGCAGTGACTTCCATCCTACAGGCTGGGAGTGACAAAAGTGCCTGCTGCACTTTCACTTTTAGCAGGACACGTTACAGGGGAGAGCTGCAGCAGCAGGCCCAGACTGACCTCCTCTCCTACCCCACCCTGTCTGTCCAACACAAAACTGAGGCCCAAGGATCCCCCACTAGACCCCAAGGAAGGGTTCTAATTTTTATTTTTTTTTTTAAATGGCTACTAGCCTTACACATCACATTTCGCGGCTGTGCAGCTTTACCTGCTGGCAGCTCGGCAGTTTTCCAGGAGTCTTAACTAGCCATGAGTGCAGCTCTCTCCTCAGTTGCCCACTGCCACCTCCCAAGCTCTACAGGGCATTTATCAAAATTGTCGGTGGAGCTGCAGTTCAAGAAGGTGCAAGATGCACTCCTACCATAGCCTCCTCCACCTCCTGTCTCCCCCTCTTCCACCCACACGCAGCAAGCTGCAGCCTGAGCTCTGTACAAGCTGGGAGTATCAAGTGCCTACAGGCATTTTCACATTTACCATGGTTGCACTGTCTGGATTGCTGCAGAAGCAACCCCAGCCTATCCTCCTCCTTTATTCTCCTCCTTGCTCTGCAACACAAAATCAGGGCCCAAGAGGCCCCCTTAGACTCCAGTGGGAGGTTCTAATTTTATTTAACATAATTTGTTATTGCATTGGCCACCAGGGAACTAGCCCACGTGGGCTACCAATTCTAGGGAGTAGGACTCCTAGGGCATCCCTAGCCCACAGGACCACCAATGTGAAGTTTATGTCACTAAAGCTAGGCTATTACCCCAAAAGAGGCTCCACTAGCCCACCTAGGCTACCATTCTAAAAAACTTTTAATCTACAAGGACATTTTGACAGGTCTCAACTCTCATACTGAAGTTAAGGCAAGAAGAATGTAAATGAAATGACTGCCCTAATTCTAAATATTCGTAAGCTGTCTTATTGAAGTATGCTGTATAAAAATGTGTACTTCAGCTGAATAATTAATAAACACTAAGTTAAAAAAAGACAATATTATAATACATAAAAAATATGAAAAACAAAAGTAAGACAAAATTAATCTATTGCATCTAATAGTATTGTAACGTTTTAAAAATATGCATAGCTCTACTACTCTGTCAACCATTGCTTATGCCTCAAAACATGTACAAAGCCTGTGCCTTGTAAACTACAATGTACGCTTAACTCTGTAAAGTTACCTGGGTCGCCCCTGAAAAAGGGATCTTCAGGGCCCAGTGGACCTACCCGGTCACCAAAACTGAATAAATAAGATTAAGCAAAAAGCAATCCCAATAAGAGGTTTCTCTGTTGTAAAGGAAATCTTTCAAGAACACTGTTTTCATTTATATAAAAAAGAAATCATTTTCATAAAAAAAAGTCAGGAAGATGCCAGCACTTCTGCTTTGTTCTTTCACATCAACATTCTTACCTCCAGCTTCATGATCCCCTGTTTTAGTCTCCGGCACCACCTACTTACAATTTAGAACCACACTGCTTAGAACCCTGAGCTGTTCTTCAGAGTCTGGGATTAGAACAAGTATCGCAGTTGTTCTCAAAAATCAGATTCTCTGTACAGCTCTTTGTTCTCCTGTTTTTATGTTGCTGCTCTCAAAAACTCATTTGCACTTCCTGTTTGCCTCTGAATACTCATTCCCCTCAGGAACTAAAGTTCATTTCCTGTCCGCTTCAGAAATGTGTCCCTAAACTATTGAAATAGGCTTATTAATATTCTTGACATGCAGCAGCAGGGGTGGGGTTCCAAAACATAGTTATCCCTTAAAGAGACAGGAAAACATACAGAATTGGCATTTCAAGACTGAGGCAAAGCCATTGAACCTTTTAGTCAGGATGGAAACACACACTATAAAATGGGCAAGGAAATCCCACTGTACTGATTGACTGAGCCTTGGGTCTAGCCATGGCAGTAGGAGAGCACCACCAATGGCTAAAAACAAGTCCCTGCCAACCAGGACAACTCACATAATTCATTAGCCACTTACTTCCTAATTTTCATCACAAACATGGCTGCAACCTTTACTCAGATATGAAAAACTTCAACTAGGCCCTAAAAATGAAAGTCCATTAAATAAAGTAAGTAAATAATTTAATTTTATTTTCACTCAAGAACCCATCCTTATACATACACATACACAAATTAAAAAAAAAACAAGTACAATTCAGAGTTTCCATAGCTAGCGTTTCTTTGATGACCATGAAAAATCAACTACCTATCCCTACCAGTTTGCCAGAGAACTCCCTTTCCAATTCCTGGCAACAGACAAAATTTGGTTCTGTCTCCACTCGAGACTTGTGTGTGTATCTGTGTCTGTATGCCAGTGGAACTCTAAAGAATTTTGAATTCATATATTCCATGCTACCATTCTCTGTATGTGGGGTTGGGGGGCATTCTACCACAGGAATATTGCAGAGCTTTGAATTCTTCTATCCCATGGTATGCTGATACAGAATCTTAATGAAGATGTTCTAGAGCAAGTCTACTCATTTAAATACCTAGGCATTCACATTGATGATGCTCTCAATTTCTCCAGTCATATTGACCATGTTGTCAAAACCACCAATATGAAACTTGGAGTGCTATATCACCACAGGCACTCTATGACACCTGACGCTCTACAACTAGCCACGAGCAGTTTGGTCCTTGCATCTATTGACTACAGCCTACCAATATATGGGATAGGCACCGAAACTGCCCTCAGTTGAATAAAAACCCTATTAAACAAGGCTTGCCGGCTGACCCTAGGAGTCAATTCTTCAACTCACACCTGTGCCCTCTACTCCGGTACTGGATGACTTCCTCGCCATCTCAGAGCCCGGTACCAGACCTTCCTACTTGTCAAGAAAGCCCAATTAAGACTAGCTCCTCCATCTCTATGTGGACTCTTCCAGCAGGCTAGATCATCTAAGCCAACCAGGATTGCAGAGAAATTCAGACTCCTTGTACCATTTAAATGCACCACCCTGGCACAGAAATCCATCTTGTACCAAGGACCAAAATGGTATAATGGACTACCTGCATCACTCATTGAAAGCAATAAGATTAGCCTCTTCAAAACAGGACTTAGGACTCTACTGCATCATGAACTGGCCTGTGCATGTTTCGACTAGCCAACTACAGGACTCTTTAGCCTGAACAACCCACCCCCTCTCCCACCCCTCCTTCCCACCCCAACCCCTCCTACACCACCATCCCCTCCACCTCCCAATCCCTCATCCTCTCCTGCCCCCTAATATTCCCCACCCCAATTCCTCTCCTGCACAACCCCTCCATTACCACACCACCTACCTCCCTTGCTGTTTATACCCCAACCTCATTTCACACCCCTTCCCCACTCCAGTACCCTTCCCTTAGTTTTATCCCACACCTGCTCCTCCACACTTGCCTCCTACTGAGCTCCAGCTTGCACCGCCCCTCCCCCATGCTGCTGGCATCACTGCAGCAACTTCCCCTCTACCCCTATCACTCACCCTCCCGAAAAACGACAACGCCGTCCTTAGGCTGCTCCCTCAATCACTCCCCCTCTGTATACCTAGTCCCCGTCTGTATGGCCAGCACTCCCAGGGGCCTCATGACCCAAAATTGACAGACTAAAGCACTTCCTTTGAAACTGTTTCCTTTGTTTGAGCTGTATCCCGAATGTTCCCTCACTGAAATGCTTTATCCCCTTGAAACCCTGTTCCTCCTATTTTATTTGTAACCTGACTGAAACAAACTGTTCCTTCAATGTATTCTAACTCATATCATTCAAATGTATGCAACTGATATGCTTTGTCTAACTTTTTTTTGTAATGTCTGCAACCTGTATGTTTGACTAATTGTTTTGTGTATGACCTGGAACCTTTGTAAACTCAGGACTCAAAGGTATTAATCCTAAACTGCAATAAATAAATAAAATAAATGGTAAACAATTACACAATGTATTGAATCTGAAGAAAGACAGATGACCGATAGGTGAAAAACATATGTGGAGGGACTATTTTACATTATTTAGCAAAAGTTTATTATATTTTTTGTGACTTTGAAAACTTTTTGAGTATTTGTTTTTTAACTGTTGCCTAAGGGTCCATTTTATATTTAAGCAAAGACACTCCAGGGACATTGGTGGTTCTAGGTTCCCCCATGGTCAGGGGGCTGAAGGCACAAGGCTTTGACTCATGCCTCACTGCACTCTTGACCATTGGGGGAAGCCTAGTACCACCAATGCCCTGTCGTGCTTTATTGCATAGGGGCTGTTCCTACCCTCCAAAAGGCCTGGGGGAACCTGACTTCCCAATATCAGGTCCCCACCATGCACTGGCATACTTTTGCACAAGAATCAGCTTCCCTGCCATCATCTACATAGCGGAATTGGAAAGAGGAAATTGTTTAATCAGGAAAGGCACACTAAGCCAGAGTTTGTTTCCAGGTGCAATCAGGGAGCACAATGAAGTTAAATGACTTGCTTGGGGTCACACAGTATGCAAGTGTGGGCTGATGGGATTCAAAGCCAGGTCTCCAGGATTGCAATTCAGTGCCATTAACCATTACGCTATGCTGCCTCCTAAGGGCAGTATATCCCTCATCTACATAAGCCACCAACACCCGGGCACCACCACCATTCTCTGAAGTAGAACTTGGCCCCTGACTGAGGCAGTTTCTAAAAGAGGCACTGACAGACTTTAATTCTCCCAGTTTCCCACAACTGATCATGAGACATACAGAATTGTATGTATTTAGTTCATTTTTGTTAACTGGGTAAGTGCACTAGACAAAAGCAATTGCCTATTTTCAGGCACAACAAGAGAGAAATACATATAGACTAACAGCATATTATAGGTGACAACACAGTACAACATTACATACATAGTTTAGCCAAATGATGCAGAATCAGTTATAGGTGATTACAAACAAACACACTAAGCAGTTTCAAATTAGGGTTGCTTAGATATGATTCTGATGGAATTAGTTCAAGTTTATTTGCAGGAAAACTCCATTGAGCACTCTTATTTGCATGGAGGTCCTGGTAGGACATCTTGATACAAAGTATACACAATATTACAAAACAATACTGTACAATACAGTACTGTACAGTACAATACAATATAGTACAGTTGTGATACATCAAGTTTGAACAGTGTTGAGACAGGTAAACAATGTACAATAATACAGTATAATACAATTGTGATCATCCAGTTCGCATAGTGTTGAGACACGTAAACAATACACAGTAGGAGGGGAGTTACAGTTAAATTATATACATTTCTGATACTAAGCTAACAAGCAGGAAAGGAGAAATGGGGGAAACATGAAAGAAGTTTACATTCAAGTGCTGTATGAGACTATAACAGTTTCTCTGCTAGGAAGGCTACTAGGTGCTTCAGCAGTGGTAACTTTCCATAAGTGTTTTTTTGGCCAGGGTTTTAAATACATTTAGGAAGACCAGTTCAGAGACTTTTAGTGTGGCTTTTAGTTTGTTCCAGGTGGATGGAATTTCATGGTTTAATGCAGCTTTACCATAAAGTGTGCAGAATTTGGGTGCTTTTAATAGTATGAAAGCATTTTTTCCAAGGGCATAGAAGCTATGATGATGAAAAAGGGAGGTGATGTAGGAAGGGACTTTGTTCTGAAATGTTTTAAGAGCCCTGATACTAATATATAGCATCCATCGTGAGGCCAGGGAAGCCCAGCCTACAGTCATGTAAAGGGCACAATGGTGGGTTCTGTAGGGTATATTAATTATAAAGTGGATCACGTGGTGAAACAGAATATCAAGCTTATGAAGGTTGGTTACTGTGCTACTATTATAAATGATATCTGTGTAGTCAAGTAAGGGAAGAAAGGTGGAGTGAACCAGCTTTTTCCTAATATCTTAGAGAAAAAGAAATTCGTTTCTGAAGAGACACTGAATTTCAGGCATTTTTCAGAGTTCAGATTTCCAGTACTGAAGGCCAAAAATCTGAATTCTAAAACCAAAGATCAGATGCAGATTTGGAAGCATATTCCAATTCCATATTAGACTGCAGTAAAATCCATTTGGATCTTGTACTCCTCCCTACCCATTAATCCCCGAAAGGCAGCAAGGTACCTGATTAAAGCCCTGACTCCTGCCCTCTTACCTAAGAATCCTATCTACTGACTGTGTTGCCCAAACTTCAGTTGTGTCAAGTTGTGCACTGCAGGGATTATTGTCTTACTGGTCATCCCCTGCTTCACCAGTGCCAACTCATTAGGATGTATGTTGTTCCACTTCAAATCACAATACTTCCCAGGCCTGTCAACAAAAATGAGCCCATCGCATCCCTTTTCCAGGGCAGTCTAGTCCTCAAATTATATTTATTTATTTAACTAATTTATTTATTTAAAATGTTTCACCAGATAGACATACAGAGATATATAACAATCTCATTTACAGATGTGACCTGGGGGAAGGGAAGGGAAAGGGGGACAAGGCAGCAGCAAATGCAAAACAGCAATATAATACAGTATACAAAAAGACATAAGTACAGTATACAGAAACATAGAAAGTTAAAATTTACATCAGGTATGATCAGGAATTGGAAGACATGTAGGCAACTACATCTTTACCAGCCAAATCAGATGTAGTCACAGCAGGACATGACTGTATTTTTAAGAAGCAGTTTAGAAGTGGCTGTACTGCTGGGTGAGATGTTACCTAAAGTAAGACTGTTCCATACTTGAGGGAGTCCGGAAATAAAGCAAGTTGCCCAGAACTTAATTTGTCCTGTGGAACAATGACTCTGTTTCCAGAGTGAGAGTGAAGATGGTCTGCCTGCAGAGCAGCAGGGATGAGAAGGGTCCACAAGTAATTATTTTTTTTTTGAACTTGGAAATTTTATTATCCTTTATAGGACATGGTACAGGTTCAAAGTGGATACAAAATATAAATGCAAACCGGACAATGTTTCTTACATTAGAAAGCATAAGTAGATCATAATATTATAGGTTTAAAATTACCAGTCCATGTTTTATTTTTTGCAGGTGGTGTATCTTCCAGCAACTTCATCCAAAGACTTCCAGTTCCCATTACCTACATCACCAGTCCCTTTTATGAAGTATGTTCTGCACCCCCCCACCACCACCACCATCTTTACAAACAAAGATGTCAGATTCTTGAATGCTGTATCGAGTCTTTTTTAAAATAAAATATTTGTCTCCAAATGACTTGGTGTAGTTATTAGTTTGTCCTATAGCATTAATACAAGACATAGGAATTAGAACTTTATAACTATTTTACAATTATAATGGAAACCTGACTAAAGAAAAAAAAAAAACAGGAGAATACCTTGAGTTCCACACTAGGACTTTAGTCTGTTTGTCATCAAATCAGACACCCTGAGGGCAGATCTCCTCCTCAACTTCACATTCAGTTTAAGAACAGATTCAAAGCACAAGAGGTTAAATGTCCACTACTAAGTTTATAAATATTGATCAAGTATTGGGGTACTGTCCTTAACTTCAACATATTCAAATAGAGGGAGTCATTTGGAATTAAACTGTTCCATTCTGAGTCTTAAGCGGGCCGTGACCACCTCCATTTCTGTAATGTTGGTTACATGAGCCCACCGTAGGGAATAGGGAAGAGAGTGTGGAGTAAGCCAGTACTGAGCAATCACTTTCAGGGTGGACACTACTAATATGTAATATAAATATTTCCATGCTATGGTTCCTACACCGGGGGACCCAAGACCAAGTGTGTGAACTCACATTTATCCTCTAACTGGAAAATCTCCTGGATAGCCTCTACAACCTCTAACCAAAAATTTCTAATCATTGCATAGTCCCAGAATATGTGAAAGTGAGATCCCCGGCCCTCACAAAGTCTCCAGTATCAGTCTGTATGAGATGTAGCATAATGAGAGGAGATTACAGGGGTGATGAAAAATCTAGTGGTAACGTTCCATCTGAACTCTCTCCAGGAGGGTGAATTGATTGTTTTCTGTATACTAGACCAGATTTGTTTCCAGGTCTCTTCAGGAATCTGGGCTCCCAGCTCCTCCTGCCATTTCTCCTCTATGATCTGGATCAACAAATCTCTGATGCCCTCTTGCAGGACCTTGTATGTGTATGTAATAAAATTTCTCATATCCCCCATATGACTTGTTTGGTAGGTTCTAATCAGCAGAGGTGCTCGGTCTTTCATTATGGCTGTCACTCCTACTGTGTTATGGATATAGTGCCTACACTGAAGATATTTGAAAAAGTCTCTGTGGGGTATTTTGTAGTCTCTCTGAATTGTTTCAAATGATTTAACCACTTCTCCAGTTAGAAACTGTGGGAGATAATTGAGCCCTAACTTTGCCCAATGTGTAAAGCAGAGGTCTTTGCGTATAACTGAGAACTGAGGGAAGTGCATCAGGGGGATATATTTCCAAACCGGTGTGGGAATCTCCCACCATTGCCTAGTATTAACCATGAGGCGATGGAGTGTCTAGTCCATATGTTAGTAATGACGTTGAGGTCTGAGTGAAGTGCCAGCCAGGGGCGGATTTTAAGATGAATTGTTGGGTGTGCTCGCTCTTCCATGGCATACTAGCCCACTCTTAGTTCAGGTGTCAGCATCTTTAGTATTGGTAGTAGATGGGCTGCTTTATAATAATTTCAAAAATTTGGGACGCCAAAGCCCCCTCTTTCCTTAGCTTCAGTAAGAAGATCCCATCTTTTCTGTGGTCTATGACCTGCCCAGATAAAGTTGGATAACTTCCTCCTCAACTCCCTCCACTCCAGTCTTGGGATTGGAATAGGGATGGTCAAAAACAGGAACAAGTAACAGGGAAAAATATTCATTTTTACGGTATCTACTCTATTCATAAGGGTGAGAAGAAGGTTTAACCACCTATTCATATCCTCAAATATTCATTTTTTTAATTCCCTATAGTTGAATTGATATAGTTTTGAAAGATCTTTGGGAATACAGATACCTAGATATTTGACTTTCTCCATGATCCATTTAAAAGGGATATTTACCTTATCCTCTATCTGACTAGGGCTGTTAATACACATAACTTCAGTTTTATCTGGGTTAACTTTAAATCCTGATAAATTCCCAAAGTGCTCTAGTAAATATAACAAGAGGGAGGGAAAGCTTTGGGCCATTCAGATAAATTACAGTATCATATGCATAAAAGGAAACCTTATTTGTAACCCCTCCCACCCTAATACCGTGTATGTGGGGTTTTTCCCTGATTGCTTGGGCCAAAGGCTCTATGCTGAAGGCAAATAATAAGGGGGACAAAGGGCATCCCTGTCTGGTTTCTCTTTCTATTGAGAAATAGTCAGAGACCATCCCATTCACTTTAACCCATGCCCTAGGGCTCTGGTAACACAGTGAGATCCACTTGAGAAAATTGCCTCCAACCCCGATGTGGGCTAGCACTTCTGTCATATAGGTCCAGTTGAGGCAATCAAATGCCTTCTCAGCATCTAGGAAGACTGCTAATTGTGAGGTCTTGGAAGGAGATTTATTAACTATAATATTAAGCAATTTTCTAATATTATCATATAAATGTCTGTGTGGAATAAAACCAGTCTGGTCAGGATGCACCAGTAATTCTATATACTTTTGCAGATGAGTGGCTAAGATTTTTGTTAAGATTTTAAAGTCTTGATTAAGTAGAGATATAGGTCTATATGCCTTGCAGTGACTGGTAGGTTTCCCTGGTTTGGGGATAACAGTGACCAGGGCCTATTGCCAAGAGCCTGAAAGTGACCTTCCTCTAAGTTTCAATTAAAGACCCTTGCTAGTTTGGGGACCAAGATTTTTCTGAACTTTTTGTACTACTCAGCAGACAGTCCATCTGGGGATTTGCCTGTGTGAAGGCCCACAATCACTTGAGTAATTTCTTGCTCTGTGATAGGGGCTGATAAGGCCTCCTGCGCCTCTTGGGGTAAAGTAGAAAGAGTCAGGGAATTCAAAAATTCCTTTGTTTTCTCTGTCACCACTTGCCTTTGTTTATCTTCAGTATAGAGATCTATGTAAAAGATTTGAAATTCAGAAGCTATGTCCCTAGGTTTAGTCCAGACCTTGCTGGGCTCCCAATTATCCTCTATATGTAATACATGTCTATCCACTTGTTTTTTACTCAGTCAGAAGGCCAGAAATCTCATAGCTCTCCCTCCAACTTTGTGATACATCTGATTAGAGAAACACAAGAAACCCTCAGCTTTCTTGTGTTCAAGTTCTTGGAGTTCAGAAAGACTTTTGGTTAAATCCTCAGGATCATGGGAGCAGCTGCATGAGGGAAGGAGCTGGATGTCATTGTCCACCTAGGGACAAAATGACCTGGCTAGGAATGGGATTAGAGCAGTGCAAGAGGAGTTTGTAGAGTTAGGGAGGGGCCTTAGAGAAGTAGTGCATACGGTAACCTTCTCGGAGGTGCTGCCTATCTATGGCAAGGGTGATGCTAGGGTACTCCTCACCAGGGAATTCAATGAATGGTTGAAAACTGGTGTGGAGCTCAGGGTTTTGGCTTCATTGGGGACTGGGGAGCCACCTGGAGGGATGCAGACCTATACTGGCACAATGGTCTGCATCTGTCCGGGGGGGGAACCAGGATCCTAGGTGAGAGGTTTAAATGCTTCATTGGCAAGCATTTAAACTAACCAAGGGAAGGGCACTGAAAAGAAGCAGGGAAATCCCAGCCTTCCCCCATAAAACATGGTAATTAGTGAGGTAAACACCAAGGTAGAGAAGTCATTAGGGAGCAGGACAGATGTAAATGTAAAAAAAGGCAAAGGCAGTAAGGACAGGAATGGGGCTAAAAGGGGTAAGGCCATCAAAAAGTGGAGGGTGATGAGTACCAATGCCCATAGTCTGTGTAACAAGCTCCCTGAACTAGTGACCTTGATGGAAGAGGGTTGCCTGCATATTGTGGCAGTCACAGAAACATGGTACACAGAGAACCATGACTGGGATGTCAACATACCAGGATACACAATCTACAGGAGGGACAGGGAGGGTAAAAGAGGAGGAGTAGCTCTCTATGTAAAGGAAGGGATCAAAGCAGCAGAACTAAAGAGTAAACAGGGAGCAGATGAGGCACTCTGGGTCACCCTGGAGACAGGAAATGGCACCACAATCAGCATGGGGGTTGTATACAGACTCCCATCTCAGGGGGAGGGAATGGACAAGGAAATGATAGAAGGCATCCTTAGAATGGCAGAAAAAGGGGAGATATTATTGATGGGGGACCTGAATATGTCAGATGTTAACTGAAGCACCTTTGCTGCAGGCACATCCAAGAGCAGGGTCATTCTTGATGCCCTACAAGGGGCATGTCTCAGACAGATAGTATTGGAACCCACTCGGGAGGGAGCAACCTTAGACCTGGTACTCTCAAATGGGGATGGAGAAAGAATCTCAGATTTAGAAGTGGGTAGCCATCTGGGAACAAGCAACCACCAAACAGTGTGGTTCACGATAAATACAGCCATACAATCAAGCCATACAAAATCAAGAGTATTGGACTTTAGGAGGGCTAACTCTGGGAAAATGAGAGAGTGCCTCAGAAAAGCACTAGCAAACAGGCAAGAAGGAGGAGTGGAGGAACAATGGGGAGTAATCAAAACAGCCATCACAGAGGCAACAAGCCTTTATGTAAAGCAAATCAACAAAACACAATGAAGGAAAAAAGCTACGGTTCTCAAAGAGGTGGCAGGGAAGGTTAAGGAGAAAAGGATAGCATTCAGGAAATACAAGGAAACACAGAAGGAGCAGGATAGAGAACTTTATCAGTTAAAGCAGAAAGAGGCTGGAAGGCAGTCAGAATAGCAAAGGCCCAAACTGAGGAAAGGATAGCCAACTCTGTTAAGAAGGGGATAAGACCTTTATAGGTACATTAGGAGTGAAAAAAGACCAAAGGAGGGATACTGAGGCTTAATAAAGGGAGGGAATGTGGGTAGAGGGTGACAATGAAAAGTAGGGATACTGAACGAATATTTCTGCTCAGTATTCACAACGAAGAGGAGGGAGGTACTCAAACCAAACAAGAGAAACACTCTGAAGACGGGGTCGATACCAGTCCATTTACAGAAGAAATGGTTCTGAAAGAACTAATAAAATTGAAGGTGGACAAAGCAATGGGGCCTGATGGGATTCACCAAGAATTCTAAAAGAACTAAGCGTAGAACTAGTGACACCACTGACTACTCTCTTTAACAAATCATGGGAGGATGGGTGGTACCTGAGGACTGTAGGAGGGTGGTTGATTCCTCTTCACAAAAGTGGGAGCAGGACACAGGCAGGAAACTACAGACCAGTTAGTTTGACCTCAGTGGTAGGGAAAATGATGGAATCACTGAAGGAAAGAATTGTTGAGTACCTAGAGGCCAGTGGGCACAGGACCCAAGGCAACATGGATTCACGATGGAAGGTCATGTCAGACAAATCTAATAGATTTCTTTGACTGGGTGACCAAAGTAGTAGACCAGGGAGGAGCTGTGGACATGGCCTACCTAGATTTTAGCAAGGCATTTGATACAGTCCCACACAAAAGATTAATACATAAGTTAGCCAGCCTTGGAGTGGGTCCCAAGGTGGTAGCCTGGATTAAAAATTGGCTAGACAACAGGATGCAAAGTGTAGTAGTAAATGGAGTCCACAGTGAAGAAAGGAGGGTTACTAGCGGGGTACTGCAGGGTTCAGTACTGGGACCAGTCCTTTTTTATGTCTTTATAAGTAACATTGCAGAGGAACTGGAAGGAAAAGTATGTCTCTTTGCAGACGACACGAAGATCTGCAACAGAGTTGATACACAAGATGGAGTGGAAAGGATGAGAGGAGACTTGGCAAGGTTGGAGGAATGGTCAAATGTATGGCAGCTCAGATTCAATGCAAAGAAGTGCAAGGTAATGCACCTAGGAAAGAAAATCCCAGGCGAAGAGTACACAATGGGGGGTGAGATACTGACAACAGTAAAAATGGAAAGGGACCTGGGGATAATTATATCAGATGACCTAAAGGTGGGCAAGCAATGTGAGAAGGCAGTAAGGAAGGCTGGGGGGATACTGGGATGCACAGGGAGAGGCATCAGTAGTAAAAATCAGGAAGTTGTTATTCCTCTGTACAGACAGTTGGTGAGACCCCACCTGGAGTACTGTGTGCAGTTCTGGAGACCCCATCTCTGTAAAGACTTAGACAGAGTGGAGGCTGTCCAGAGGAGGACAACCAAAATGGTGCAGGGTCTGCACCAGAAGACATACGAAGAAAGACTAAAGGAGCTTAATATGTATACCCTTGAGGAAAGAAGGGAGAGAGGGGACATGATAGAAACTTTCCAGTACCTCAAGGGAATCAACAAAGTCCAAGATGGTAGCATCTTTCAGAAAAAGAGATGTGCAAGAACAAGGGGGCACAATTTGAAGATAGAGGGGGGACGGCTCAGAGGTAATGTGAGGAAGTATTTTTTCATGGAGAGGGTTGTGGATGCATGGAACAGCCTTCCTGAGGAGGTCGTGGAGTCAAGAATAGTAGGGTAATTCAAGAATGCATGGGACAGACATGAGGCAGTCCTAGTAGGGGGTAGGTGGAAGTAAGCTGTTGATTAACTAGGATCTGCAGCTTATCTGTTAGGTAGGAAGATGGGCAGACTAGGTGGGCCAAGCGGTCCTTATCTGCCGTCAAATTCTATGTTTCTATGTTTCTATGTTAAATCCTTCAGGATCTTTTTCATCCTGTGATTTTGTTTTCTACCTCTAGCTCGGTGATTTTAGTCCTTAGTTCTACTGTCTTTTTTATTTTTTTATTTATTGAGCGTATCAGAATTACAATCCTTTGAGTCAAAGATCCCTTTTCAAAGGCTCCACGTCAAGTAAACAACATTTGTACAAACACGTAGTCAGAATACGGTGGTGGACAAAAACTTTTGATATTACATAATGTTGGGGTTACAACTGTGAATAAAAATCTTTACATTTACAAAATTTACAAACTATAATACAGGTAATTGGGGAGATATATTAGACAGCTTGAATGTAAATTAGGCCACAGTGAGATAGGTAAGCACCATGGTTGTTGTGCTTGTTTATATGATACTAGAATCACATAGAGTGAGTAGGCAGGATAAGGTGCGTAGTTAAATATCTGTCCCCTAGAAGCCACTTTTAAGGTATCCCACCAAAGGAGAGGAGAACAGTCATCCACCGGGGAGTCAGTAGTTAAGTTTTCCACTGTTTGAGTTAGTTATTTGATAAAGTTGCCATCATTTAAAAGAGAGACATTAAATCTCCAGATAGAACACCTATCCTCTCTCCCCCAGGTCAGTTTAAGTGATATTGGTCCGTGGTCTGACAAGGTTATGGGATGAATTTTGGCTGAGGTGAACAGGTGGAGGTCTGTTTTGTACATAAAAAACAAGTCAATGCAGGAATATGATTTCTGAGCATGGGAGTAAAAAAGAGTAATCTCTTTCCCACCCATGTTGCGATCTCCAGGCGTCCACCATGCCTGCTTCAGTGACCAGGGCTTTAAGTGTTCTGGTGGAGATATTGTTCATGGATGTGTGACCCAAGGAACGGTCAAGGCTTGGACAGCAGACCATTTTAAAATCTCCCCCCAATAATAACTGGCCTTGAGGTAAGGTTGCCAGTTTATGAAAAACTTCTGTTAGGAACTTTTCAGTGACTATATTCGGAGTATAAATGTTAATCAGATGTATTATCTTTTCTTGCAAAAGGCCTGTGACTCTACTATAGTGATCCTGAAATCCCTCCTCCACCTCTTGTATTACCAATGGAGCATTCTGCTTAATTAAAATTGCTACCCCTGCCTTTTTTGCAGTAGGGTGCACGGATGATACTGCATGTCCCACCCACATTTGGTTAAGTTTGGCATGTTCTTTCTCTGATACGTGTGTTTCCAGAAGATATGCCACATCACAATTTAAATATTTTAATTCTGTTAAGAGCCGAGTTCTTTTTATTGGAGAATTAATCCCTTTGGTGTTATAAGATATCATTTTTAGGTGCGCCATTTTAAAGTTTTTCTTCAGTATCCCATTTTCAGGCCTATCTTAGAGGATCAACATACTTCCTTTCCTATTTGAATCATCTCAAGGAAATCCCTAACAGACAATCCATAAAAGTTAAAGACTATAGCCAGGTTTCCATATATAACGTAAAAACTATTGCAAACTGTGCAGAAATTGTATGTAAACATTAACAAACAGTAAAACTACAAATGTTTAAAACTATACAAGATAAAATAGAAAAATAATTAGTCTGAAATTTAGTATGACTTCCACGAAAATCCTGTAGCGTCACTGCAGGTGGTCAAAGCTTTGACTCTAGAGTGGTCCCTTTAAATTAGGGATAAGTGGCAAGTGTTGGATCCTAATAGGAATACTCATGCTCACTCCTACCCATCACCCAATCGGTAGGTATGAAACTAGCCCAAAAAACATAAAATTTGGGTCATTTTCTGTCGGTAGACCCACAGCCCCCCCTTCTGAAGCAAACATAATCCTTTTAAAATCACGCCCCATCTTAACAAAACCAAAATTTCCCTAATTCTATTTTTCAAAATGAATTTCTCATATTATGCTCTCTTAGCTTGAATAAATTCACTATTTTCTACAGCTCAGGGGAACCACCCATCAGTGCAGGGAGATCATGGACATGCAAACATGTCCTAGCTCTCAGTTCTAAACCAAAGAGTTTTGTTTCTGCAATTCGATCGTCCCCTCGCCCCAGGTATTGTATTTAGAGGCTGGGTTCCCTCAGAATGATATTTCATTTTATTACTGCTCAAACATGTATATCAGTGCAAGTGATTATGTAGCTATCCCCTGAAAAAAGTGATTATCGTAGGCCTTTCTGAGTATAGTGAAAGTCCTTCCCCTCCCACAACCAGCATGTTAGTAGTGTGTAGTTCAAATAGGAACCTAGGGCAAACAGAACCAACCAGTCTTCAGTTTGTATCCAGTATAGATTTGCCCCATATAATCACTTTTTATTTACTAGCTCTACCAGAGACTCAGTTGGTATCAGAGTCAATATTGAATGTCCCCACCTCTACTAGGTGTGTCCCTCAGTACCTCAATGTTTTGGGAGATTTAGTTGGAGAAGATGGAAACCTGGAGTCTTGAGATCGTTGTTCAGCTTGTTGTAGCAGTCTGGCAAGATCTGTGGTTGCTGTATGAGGAATTGCCCCAGGGAAGTTATGTTTCTTGTTCTACCCCCTTGACACTATGCTCCATGCTCCACTGGTGAGTCTCTGCTCTAATTGTTCCACTTCCATATCTGGCAAGGATATGCCTAATTCCCGCAGTAGGGGTAGAGCCTCTACAAGGGCTGGGAACATGATTCTAGATGTATCTTGATGTGGGCTGGAAATAGTAATTGTACTTTAATGTCTTTCTTAGATTTAAGCTCTTTAATTACCGCCAGAACCCTCTGTTTTTCAGCTTATAGTGCTGTATAAAAATCTTGGTCAAAGAAAATAGAAGCACCCTTGTACTGCAGGTTTTGATGTCACCATGCCTCTTGGAAGATAAGATCTTTGCTTTGGAAATGCACCATTCTGATGATCCACGATCTCAGGTGTACAGATGGGTCTGAAGGTTTGGGCACTAGTGAGCAGTGTGCCTGGCCTATGTCTAGGTTCAGGTCAGAAGGTAAGGATAACATAGATCTTACTAATTGTTGGATAAAATCTATGGCAGTTGCGAATCCCTCTTCAGCCCCCTCCGGGACTCCATGCACCCTAAAATTATTTCTTTTCGATCTATTATCTAGATCTTCTAGATGATGATGCTGCACTTTTTGGTCATGCTGAAGCAGATACAGGATCAGGCATTCTGAACTGTCCTGTGCTTCAGCTATTGCAGTTACCTTGGCTGCGTTTGTCGAAACTTTTTTATCTTAAGTGCGAACATCCTGCTTAAGATCGGTTAGAGAGGAGTTGATTTTATTTACCATAGTCAGGATACATTGCAGGGTTTATGCAGTGGTCTCCGAGAAGTTTACTTCCTTGATTTCTTGATTGGCTGAAGATTCAGAGGCAGAGTATCTGTGGAGGGACTGGGCCGCGAGCCCCTCCATATCCTCATCAAAAACAAGCTGTTTCATTTTGGCAGACATGTTGCCCAAGTTCAAGTTTTTCCCCCATGATTGCTTTCCTGCCATCTTTAGCAGCAAAGGAGCTCTAGTTTTAGGCTAAAATATATAATTTAATGATGAGATGGATTTAGATTAGGGGGATAAGACCGCAGATCAGCGAGAGTCAGTGCCTGATCACATTGGTGACGCACCGGAAGTCCAGGTCCACAAGTAATTTGAGAACTTGTTGAGCCAGCATTTAAGAGCAAGGTGTTCCACACATCTATCAAACAGTGAAGGCCAGCCCGGATGGTCATATAGTGACCAATGAGACCTCCAGGCAGGGGCTTGTAAGATAATCCTACAGAGTGCATTAAATATGGTATCCAGTTTTGTTAAGTGACATTTAGGGGTGACAGCATAAATGACATTACTGAAATCAATAACTGGAAGGAAACAGCACTCAGCCAAGCATCTATGCTTTCCCAGTGAAAGGCAATCACCCACCCAGTAGAGGGCACCAAGCTTCCTGTAGGATTTGGAAATAAATGTCTGGTTGTGTAAAGAAAAGTCAAAGGAATTATTTAGAATGACACCTAGCTACTTATGTTGGGACACAGAGGATAAGGAGGCACCATCCAAAGTCTTAATGGTCAAGGTAAGAACAGCATTTGGTCATTTCTTGCTGCCAAAGAAGACAGAGACAGTTTAGACTGATCGTGAGCTAGACAATTTGCAGTAAACTAACCTGATAGTGCATTGAAGTCACATTTCAGGGCTAGAGAGAGAGATCAGCAAGACATTGTCCAAATGAATAAATGATGGTGTCATCCATGTACATATGAAGATTACAGGATTTTACAGACTATGAGAAGTGATTTACAAAAATGGTAAACAGGAAGGGTCCTAGAACAGAGCCTTGGGGGACCCCCAGTGATATGTGTACAAGCAGCTAGCACTGGGCCAATGGAGACTGACTGAGTGCAGCTGGAGAGATAATATGAGAACAAGGATAAGGAAGAGAAGGTGAGGCCAGAGACAGTGAGTGTATTTACAAGAAGGGCATGGTCCACAGTGACAAACACTTTGGCCAACTCACCTGTCTGAAGACCCATATCCCTATTGAAAAGAATAAAATCAGTGAGTCTGAGCAGGCAGGAAGATGTAGAATGTGCTTCATAAAAACACATTGGTATTCAGAGAAGAAATATATACTAGGGAGGAAGGCAGGTAGTTGTTGGACAACCAGCCTCTCCAATAGTTTGGAGAGCATGGGGAGTAGTGAGATAGACCAGAAGTTGGCAAGAGAGTCAGTAGAGCCACCTTGATGCAGGGGATTACTGTGGCATGCTTCCAGACTGCTGGGAAATACTGGTGGTGGGGGGGGCAATTACAAATGTGGGCCAAGGGAGCAACAGTGCCTGAGGCATATGACTTTAGAAAAGGGGGTAGGTAATCTGAGGCAAAGTGAGAACATAGCTTGATGTGGGAGAGCTAGAAAACATGGCTTGATGTGGGAGAGCTAAAGAAACTGCGGGTGGATGGGATAGGTGGGAGCTGTAACCAGGAGACGGAGAAGGAATAATAGCCAGGGATCCATCCACAAATTCAGTATTTAAAGTATTAGCTTTGGGTTTCTGATTGGTGATCACATTAGAGGTATACCTGAGGTTGGTAATGTCTGAACTAGAGCATGAGGGGTGGAGCAGATTATTTACCACATACCAAACTTTGGATGAATTTGGTGATTCCCTAATGAATTTGGAATGGAAGTAAGAGGCTTTGGCTTTACAAATGGTCCGCGTGCATGGGTTCCTGATCCTGCTCTGCTGTTGAAGATCAGCAGAATTGCCAGAAGCTTTGTGAGCTGACCAGACACTATCTCTTAATTTGACTAGTTCCATATAATCATTGGAGACACAGGGGGGATGAGCCCCCTTTATTCTGGTTGACTCATTGGGGTATGGATGTTGCAAAAATGGCTAGGAATAAGATACAGAAGTGAGACAGCACCCAGTCTGGGCCAAGAGATCCATACACTGGGCTCCAATAAGCAATCAAGAGGTCAGACCCCAAATCAAGCAGGGCTGATTTAGGGAAGGAGTGTCCTGAACAATTTTAAGTGGTGCCTTGTTCATCCTTCTTTTGTGAACACCCTAGGTGATGCAATTATCACTGAGTAAATCAGGAAGGGTGTCAGCAGACAAAATACAGTAGGGATGAGTGGACAAGATCCAATCCAAGAGGGAGTGGTTGGAGGACTTGCAACTGAATCTGGTAGGGTAAGTGAGCAACTGGTGAAAATTGTGTCTCTCAGAATGATGTGTTCATGCCTTGGATTATTGACATGAGCTAGATGGTTGGGAATGAAATCAGCAGCAGCAGCAGCATCTACCTTTGCCAGGGGAACAATTATGTCAGTAATGAACAGGGGGAATGGAATGGAGAAAGTAATTCTCGCACACATTAGTTCCTTGGTCCTAGGAATAGCTTCCTGGGAGGTGTAAGTAAAACTAAGGGAAGAGAATACTTATAGGCAAGGCCCCTGGAGTTCTGTGATTCTGCGGTTGTGGAATGTTCTGCAGAATTTGCATCATGCCGCAGAATTCATATAGTGCTGCAGAATTCATTGTTTTTGGTGAATTTTCATTCAAATATACAGTTTTTCCATAGTGCCAGACTTCTGTATCCATCTTGTTTATCCTGAAGCCCCCTCCTCTATGCTTGGCAGGTGATGACATCACATCATATTTTAGCCAATGGTAGGACTGCATCCTGCCACAGAAATGAATAAATCATGCCACAGAAATCAGAAAATGCTGCCACAGAAGCCTAGGAGCCCTGCCGTAGAAATCAGAAAATTCTGCCGCAGAGCACTAGGGACCCTAATTATAGGGCACCACCCCAACTTCTTCTTCCTCTATCCTGTCAGTAGACAATGAATGCTGGAAAAACAATGTCAGATGATGAAGTCCTGGTGGATAACCAGATTTTGGAGAGTTCTAGAGTGGGGTGGTCTGAGTAACCCAAATATTTAAAAGTCAGTCACGGGCAAAAGGCTGAGACTATTAATGTGGTAAAGGCAGAGAGCTATAGGAGGGGAAGAAGGCAGGGTGGAAGGGAGGAAAACAAGGAAATGCATCAGACAATTAAGAGGGAGGTGTGTAAAGCAGTCAGAAGTGCAAAGACACAAACAGAGGAATGGAGGAAAGGATAGCCCATACAGTGAAGGAGGGGGACAAACCCCTTCTTCAGGTACATAAGGGAAACAAGAAAGGCCAAGTGAGGGATAGTGAGGTTAAGTAAAGAAGGGGGAATGGGCAGAGGGAGTACTGAAAAAGACTGAGATACTGAACAAATGCTTTTGCTCAGTATTCACAAAAGAAGGGAAGGGGGAGGTACCAAAATTAGCCTGTAAATACCCACAGGGAAGAGATGTGGACACCTGTCCATTCACAGAAGAGAGGTTACTAAATGAACTCTTGAAACTGAAGTTGCACAAGGCAATGGGACCAGATGGGATATATTCCAGACTCCTCAAAAGAAATCAGAGAGGTGCTACTGACACCACAGATGGCCCTATTCAACAATTCATTGGGAAGGGAGTAGTACCAGAGGACTAGAGGTGGGCAAATGTGATGTCCCTTCACAAACATTAGAACAAGGTAGAAACAGGAAATTATAGACTAGTCAGTTTAACCTCAGTGGCTGGCAAGATGATGGAATCACTGTTAAAAGAAAGGATTGTAGAATATCTAGAAGCCAGCAGGGCACAAGACCCAAGACAACATGCATTTACTACAGGAGGGTCTTGTCAAATTAATCTGATAGATTTCTTTGACTAGGTGACCAGGGTAATAGATCAGGGAGGTGCGGTGGACATGGCCTACCTAGATTTTAGCAAGGCATTTGACACAGTCCCACACAAGAGGTTAGTTAACAAGTTAGGCAATCTGGGAGTGGGTCGCAAGGTGGTACACTGGGTCAGTAATTGACTTAGCAACAGAACACAGATGGTAGTGGTAAATGGAGTTCAATCTGAAGAAAGTGGGGTAACCAGTGGGATGCCGCAGGGTTCAGTGCTGGGGTCAGTCCTCTTTAATGTCTTTATAAGCAACATTGCAGAGAGATTTGAAAGAAAAGTATGCCTCTTTGCAGATGGCACCAAGATCTGCAATAGGGTTGACACTCCAGGGTGGGGGGTGGAGCAAATGAGCAGAGACTTGCAAGTTGGAGGAGTGGTCAAGAGTGTGGCAGCTCAGATTCAATACCAAGAAATGCAAAACCATGCATTTGGGGAGTAAAAATTCAGGGGAGGAAGGTTTTAACAACTACTAAGATGGAAAGGAACCTGGAGGTAATCATAACAGATGATCTGAAAGTAGCCAAACAATGTGAGAAGGCAGTGAGGAAAGCCAGTTGGGTGCTAGGGTGCATAGTGCTAGGGAGCATAGTGCACAGTGAGAGGTATCACCAGTAGAATACAGAAGCTGGTGATGCCGCTGTGCAGGCAGTTGGTGAGGCCTCATCAAGAGTTCTGCAAGCAGTTCTCAAGACCTCATTTTCGAAAGCACATTGACAGGGTAGAGGCAATCCAGAGAAGGGCAGTGAAAATAGTGCATGGGGCTACACCAGAATCCATACAAAGAGAGACTGAAAGAACTCAATCTGCATACTCTGGAGGACAGGAGGGAGAAGGGGGCTATGATAGAGATATTCAAATATCTCAATGGAATCAATAGAGTTCAAGAGGGCAGTATTTTTCAGAAAATGAAATGGGCAAGAACAAGGGGTCACAATATGAGGCTGGAGGAGGGAAGACTCAGGGGCAATGTGAGGAAATATTGCTTTACGGAAAGGTTGGTGGATGCATGGAACAGCCTCCTGGAGGAGGTTGTGGAGGCAAAAATGGTTGGTGAATTCAAGAATGCATGTGACAGGCAACAGGCAACACTAGAGTTAGGAAGAAGGACGTAGGATGCAGATCAATAGGATCTAGAGTTTATACAGTAGGAAGGGAAATGGGCAGACTAGGTGGACCAGGTGGGCCTTATCTGCCAACAAATTCTATGTTTTTTTTATGGATGATGAGTAGGATTTGCTGGGACTTGGGTTTAACTCAGTATCACCACACAATAAAAGTAAAATAAATAATAGCCTCTTGTAAGTGCTGATTAGCCTCTCAGCAGTTAGCTTCTTGGAGTGACCTGCCCAGGGGAGGAGATGCAACTAGAAGGGGGAATGGCAAAGAAAGAGGCAGGGTCTGAGGTAATCCCATTCCGTAAACTGGCATGAGTGAGGGAGTAAGAAGGTGCAGAATCAGTGGACACAGGAGCAGATAGGTGGGTATGGAATTGAGAAGAATTAGAGAGAGAGAGAGAGAGAGAGAGAGAGAGAGAGAGAGAGCAGCTAATGAAAGGACAGAAATTAATTAATTTAGTTATTTATTTATTTAGTTGATAACAACATAGTTCAAGCTAAAGCACTCACCCAAATGCCCAGCAACAATAGAATTAAATATACTAGAAGTAGTGGCATGCAAAGTTTAAAAAATTTACTTTATGAATTTGTGATAGTTTTTTATGAAGTACCAATTCATAATGGGGCCTATGCTCCAGTGGGTGGGAAATATGCACCAAAGGCATGAATCCCACCTGTGGAGCTCTGCATCTGTGGACAGGTGCACAATGGTGGCATTCACTACCGCTGGCCACCTGTCCATGGCCCTGCCTCCCTGGCGTGTGGGTAAGCACAGGTTCACATGTGGCACCCATGGGTGGAACTGTGCACCCGGGCAGGCATCCAATGGGATGCCCATCCCAGAACAATCAGTGGAGCACATACATGATGGGGGGCACATTGGCTGTGCTCCCCCATGGATGTCCACATGGTTGGCGGCTGTGGAGATGAGAGGTGGGATGTGCCACCGGCAGTGCCTTGCCCCCAAACAGATGGGGTGGTACGGGGGTTGGGGGGTGTTGGCATGAGGGTGTGTGTTGATGGGGGAAGGAATCATGCTGCCCACCACACCAGCAGAGTGAAGGGACAAGAGGTGGGCAGGCAGTGAGTTGCGGGGGGTCTGCAATCCAGGGCCCAGTGCCTATGTGTGTGTGAGGAGGGGTTGGCATGCACAGGGAGGTGTGGTGCATGGCTGGGTGGCCCCCAGGTGGCCTGTCACTGCTCTGCTGTTTTGTCCTGTTGTTGAGAGATGGAGACATGAGGTGCGTAGTGGGCTTACAACAGGGTTCTCACAAGAATAACCCAAGTCCACCTCTGCAACCCCCATGGCCATCACTATGTGCCGTTGTGCATTGTGTGTAGAGCTGGCATGACCCCCGCCCACCCCCTGCATGTTGCAGTCTGCCCCGGTGGGGGATCATGTGCCGAGGGGCTGTGCGCCCTGCGTTATGCATTCTGTGCAGGGTGCACAATGGGTGTGGGGTGGCTATGCACTAGCTACTCTGCACATTCAAGCATAGGGGCCAATATGAGAATACCTTCTTGAATAGCAAATTTGATAACTTTGCCCACCAAGTAGGAGCCACAGATGAAGTTTGCTATGCATTAAGGGACTGGAGGTCCTATGGTACTGAAATGAGCAGTATGCCATATGGAGGCTGTGTTGAGCGCAGTCTTCTGTAGACAGAACTGGAGAGAAGTCAGTCCATGTTTATCTGAGCAAAAAAACTTTAAAAGTAATTGAAAACCAGAGTATTTTGGAACCAAATTGCTCACAAAAACATCTGGAGGGCCTTGTGCAGCTTGATTAGTGTTTGTTTCTCATTTTGCCACTTTATTTAGTTTAAATTATTGGTTTTGCTTTGTCTGTTGAAGCACAACTGTGTGGAGGAGGGGAGATGTTTCAGCTATCAAGGCAGCCTGTAAAGATCCATGACCAAGAACTCTTTATGGCTGTGAACAGAGCCTGCAATTGTCTTGCTTTAGCTGGAAAAATGGGATACCAAAGTACACATTTTTGGAGTTTTCTGTGTATCTGTCCACACTTGCAAATCACTACACCTGTCAGTTTTGCAGTGAGATTCCCAAGCCTCTGTGCAGAACTCTAAGTACATTTGCACATATAACAAACGAATCTTAATGGGAGCTACGCACGATTGTGCAGAGTGGCTATGCGCCCCAGATCCATGGCGCATAGCCACTCCGCATCCATTGTGCCCTCCACGTGGGATGCACTACACAGGGTGCACAGCCCCAACACACCCAATCCTCTGGCAGCACAGACAGCGGGGAGCATGCCAGCACTACGCACCATGCACTAAGGCACATAGTGCTGCACACCGGGGGGCATAGTAAGGTGCCTGTTACACCAGGTGGAACCCTGCCATAAGTGCCCTACAGACCCCGCACCATGCACATTGGCCATCACACAGCCCCAGCAGCTGTAGTGACCCCCCACCCACTCCCACACACACCTGAACACCCCCCCAGACCTGGGAGGATAGTATGGCCCCCCACAGGACCAGATCCCCAGCCCAAAACCATAGTGCAGCCCTCCCTCCACACACATGGTCATCCCATCCCCCACTGTGTGTGGTATCCACCCTCCAAAACAGCTGTGCCTCATCCCCACAGGCCAGTGGCATACCCCACCATCCCAACACATGTCCACCATGGACCCTGAAGGTAGCAGCATACCCCCACCCCCCCGACACAGGACCCCCATCGTGGTGTGCTGTAGGACACCCCCCACACACACACACACACACAGGTACCCCAGGCCACATGATGCTGACTCCAGTACCCCTACCTTGCATAGATGTCCTGTGGTCACCCCCACCATGGCACCAAAGACTCCCCACCCCAGTCCCACATACCTTTCTGATAGGGCCATGGTTTGGGATATATGGCACTGCCCTCCTCACACCTCCATGGCTGCTGGACAGCATACGTCCAGGGGGTGCGCCAGTAGTATGTGCCCTGCCATGTATGGGATCCACTGAGGGACCCAGGAAGGGCATCCAATTGGATGCCCATCCAGGTCCACAACTCTGCCCCTGGCCACCCTGTGGAGACCTATGTGCTTTGGGGCAGAGCCATGGACAGGGGAAAGCCATGGATGGATATGGCCGGTGCACACCTATCTGCAGGTGCTAAGCTATGCTGGTGGACTATGCGCCTCTGGCAAGGTATTCCCACCCGACAGTTCATAGGCCCCAATATATGGAAAACTGTACTAGCTACCAAAAAACAACCAGCAGCAAAGACCTTTACAATGAGGATAGTCACTAAGCTGTGCTCCTTATATTTTCCTAAATGTAGCCATTTACATAATTAATTTTACTATTGTTTTTCACAAAACACACACTTTGAGTGGCTGTATTTTAAAGACAGTAAGGAGTTCAGTGTAGTGACTACCCTCATTGTAAAGCTCTTCTTGTCCTGAACAACTGTGCTCTGGTTGTATATGCATAACTGGTATGGTTTTCAAGATATTTAGTTTTCTTTGGCATGTGTGAAAATGTGTGAGACTGCAGTGCAGAGCAACAGAAAGTGCATCTTCACCACAAGCAATCACAATATCAGTCATTCCAAACAAATGTAAATAGCTTGAAACCCATACCAGCTACGTATGCACAACCAACAGTAAAGTTGTTTAGGACAAAGAGATCATTACAATGAGGGTAGTCACTAAGCTGTACTCCAATTATATTTTTTTCCTTTTTTTTTCAATTGTTTATCCAGGAGTAGCACACTAACCTGAATGCTTGTTTACAGGTGTGACCTGGGAGCACAGGGAAGATAAGTGACTTGCTCAGGGTCACACAGTATGCAAGTGGGGGCTGTGGGATTCAAACCCAGGTCTCCAGATTTGTAGCTCAGAGCCTTAAACTACTGTGCTATACTGCTTCCCTAATTTTTAATATACAGTCATTTGATTGCCAGAATTTTTTTTAATATCGTACTTCAGATGGCTATATTTTGACGACCATAATGAGTTTAGTTAATACCCTCATTGTAAAGGTCTTTTCATCCTGAACAACTTTGCTGCTGGTTATGCATATGCAGCTGGTATGGTTTTCAGGATTTTTACATTTGTTTGGAATGCATGAAAATGTGCAACACAGCAGCAGAACTACCTTTTTTTTTTGTCCAGAGCAAACACAGTCACAGGCATGCAGCACAAGTAAATATCTTGAAATACCTACTAGTTACACGTACAACCAGCAACAAAGTTGTTCAGGACAAAAAGCCCTTTACAATGAGGGTAATCACTAAACAGAAATCTTTATGGTTTGTAAAATATATTGGTTGTTTACTCACCTGGTAAAGGTGATTGTGTTGGTTGGCATCCATGGCACTCCAGACATTACCTCATGGGTTTTAGCCCACCTGATTGGCTAGTGATGCACATGACCCTAGGATCAAATTTCTAGTATATCCAGGTCCCAGAAACCCCTGCTCTCCAGTTCGAATCTTCCATAGCTGAAATCAAGGTTAGTAAAGTGCAAGAGAAAAAAACAATGCAAGGAAGACCAAACAATGATGGTATGTAAAATGATGCTAGCTACAACGTAGTCTCAGTGGCCAGTAGGCGAATTTTATTATCCCTATTATTTACAATCTAATCTCGATCCCGTAGGGACCGACTGTAAAACTTCACTGCAGCTGCTCCCCTCCTAAGCCTGGCGATGATTAAATGGACTTTCAGTCCCGGTCACTCTGAGCACTCTGAAGGGAGGGCCTTGGAGTGCCATGGATGCCAACCAACACAATCACCTTTACCAGGTGAGTAAACACCCATTGTGATTGGTTGGGCATCCATGGCACTCCAGACATTACCTCAAGGGTAGATAAGAAGCAGTGTAGTACACAAGGGAGGGAGCAGAGTGGTCTATGAGTGAGGGGATGAAGTTGCTGCTAGGAGGATCTGTGTGGCAAAAGTGGGCTGTATGGCATGCAGGTGTTCGAGTCTGTAGTGTCTGGCGAACGTGTGCAGGGAGCTCCAAGTAGCTGCCCTGCATATGTCCTCGGAGGACACATTAGCCCTTTCTGCCCAGGATGTGGCGACTGCCCTGGTGGAATGAGCCTTGATACCCTGAGGGTGTATCATTTGTTTTGCTAGGTAAGCATTCTGAACGGTTCTTCTTAGCCAACGGCGATCAGCGTGGACGAGCTGCTTGCCTTGCTTTATCCTACGGCGACAAACAATCTTTCTGTCTTACGGAGGGGCCGTGTTCTGGTTATGTAGACGGAGAAGGTGGATCCGACATCCAGGTGATGCAGCACTGACCGAGTGACCTGCTGTGCATCCGCCGGGAAGGTGGGCAGCTCAATGGGCTGTTCCCTGTGGAAGGCAGTAGGCACCTTGGGCTGGAAGGCTGGAACAGTTCGCAAATGGACTCCTTGAGGGGTGAAAACAGTGTAGGGTTCTGTGCACGATACAGCCCCTAGTTCTCCGATCCATCTGGCCGAGCAGGTGGCCACCAGGAAGCATGTCTTGAGGCCGACCCAGAACAGGTCCACTTCATGAAGTGGTTCGTAGGGTGCTGAGCTGAGGGAATCGAGGACCAGTGGGAGATCCCATGGTGCGACAGTTGGTCACATTTTTGGTCGGAGTATCTCCACTGCTTTCAAGAAATGCAGGGTGTCGGAGTGTGCTCCCGGGCTGTACCCCCCCGATGGGCCCCGTGGCGGCCCCTATAGCGGACAGTTGTACTTTGAGAGAAGAGTGGGCTAGGCCCTTGTCCACTCCCTGTTGTAGGAATAGCAAGATGGTAGCCATGTCTGTCTGCTTGGGTACCTTACCTCTTTCTTGACACCACTTCAAGAATATAGACCATTGTCTACCGTAAGTGGAGGTGGTGGAAGTCCGCCTGGACTGTAATATGGTACTAATGATGGAGTCATGGTAGCCTGCCTCCATTAATCTCCTCCTTTCAGGACCCAGGCAGTGAGCTTCAGTGTCCGTGGGGCCGGGTGGACTACTGGGCCCTGTGAGAGCATGTCTGCTCGGTGAGGCAACCTGAGGCTGGCTAAGGACAGCTCGCGAACTGTGGCAAACCATGTCCTTCGTGGCCAGTAGGGGACCACTAGGATGATGGTACAACGCGATGCCTGTATCTTGGCTAGTACCTGGGGAATTAGCGGGAGGGGTGGGAACACGTATGCATGTTCCTGACACCATGGTTGGGATAGGGCGTCGGTTCCCTGGGCGTGACCCCTCCCTGAAACGCGAGTAATAATCCTTGACCTGTGTGTTCTCCCGTGTTGCCATGAGATCTATGGTTACGGGTCCCCATGTTCTTTGGATCATCTGAAACAGATCGGGATGCAACCGCCATTCTCCTGGGTGCACCTGTTGTCTGCTGAGCCAATCCGCGTGTACGTTGAGTTTTCCTGCAAGGTGTACTGCGCCTAGATGGCTGAGGTTGGATTGAGCCCAATTGAGGACTGACGTTGCCTCCTTCAGCATGGCTCTGCTCCTGGTGCCGCCTTGTTTTGCGATGTAGGCCACCGTGACCCAATTGTCGGAGCGTATCAGGACCGACTGGCCTCGTACAAGGGGCTTGAAGGTCTTGAGCGCATGGTATACAGCCCTCATCTCTAGGTCATTGATGGACAGTTTGGACTCCACTGGAGACCATAGGCCCTGGGCTGTTGAATCTCCCAGGCATGCTCCCCAGCCGGAGAGGCTTGCGTCCGTCTCTATTGTGGCTGTGTAGGAGGCCTCCAGGAGGACTCCCCTGGTGAGGTTCGATTCCACCATCCACCATGCTAGTGAGAGTCTCACTGATGGTGGTAGTGGGACAGTGACCTGCAGGTTGTGTTCATTCGGTGCTCCCCGAGTGAGGACGTATCTCTGAAGCGGTCGCATATGCCGCCTGGCCCAGGGTATGAGATCTATGCATGATGCCATGCACCCTAACAACTGGGCTATACGTCCCATGGTTGTCTGGTGGTGGGCTTTCATTTGACGGGCCAGGGTTATCAGGTTGATGACCCTCGAGGGGGACAGTTTTGCCCATCCATGGGCCGAGTTGATCAGTGCTCCCAGATGCTTGATCTGCTGCGTGGGAGCCAGATGACTCTTTTCCCGGTTGACCATCCAACTGTGTTCCTCGAGTGCCTGTAAGGCGGTCGCTGTGTCCTGTAATGCCTGTTCCTTGGAACGTGCTCGAATAAGCCAGTCGTCCAAGTAGGGTATGATGTCCAGCCCCTGCTCCCTGAGCCTGGCCACAAGGACTATGGAGACCTTGGTGAACACTCTCGGGGCTGATGTGAGGCCGAAAGGTAAGGCCTGGTACTGGTAATGGTGGCCCAAGATGTGGAATTGGAGGAATTGCCTGTGTCTGTGAACGATAGGGATGTGAAGATATGCGTCCTTTAGATCTATGGACGTCAGGTAGTCGCCTACCCAGAGACTGCGTAGAGTTGATCGTATGATCTCCATTTTGAATCTGTGGCACACCACATGTTGGTTGAGGTGTTTTAAGTCTAGAATAGGTCAGAGCTCTCCTGACTTCTTGGGCACGAGGAAGAATATTGAGTAGACCCCTAGCTTTTGTTCGTGCATGGGGACGGGCTGGATGGCCCTGTTCCGAATTAGTTCCAACAAGATGCGTTGGACTTGGTGAGGGGTCGTCTTTCTTTTGGCTATTGGGGAGGATACAAATCTGTGGGGGATTTGGGGGTGGGACAGCTCTATGAAGTACCTCCTTGCGACCACCTCTCGGACCCACCTGTCCGGGGTTGTGTTGAACCAATGGTGTGTGAATAATGACAGCCTTTGCCCCACCGGGGAGTAGGGACCCTGACTGTGAACAGTCATGGGAGCGTAGTCACTGCTGCTTCCCCCTGTAACTTCTACCTCGTCCCCTGAATTTTTGGCCACTGGCTCTGAAGGAGGACAGTTGATAGGCCTGTGGGTATGGGCTATGGAAACTGTGGGATGCGCCTCTGCCTCAAAAGGAACTATTTTGCTGTGCCGTGTCCCTGCGGGGTTGGTATAGCCTGTTCCCACTCCGAAATCTCCGCCTCGATGAGGGGAGGTAGTTGTATCTGGTTTTACTCTTAAGTAGGTCTCTACCCTCCTCCTTTTGTTTTAGGTAATCCTGTAGCCCCTCCCCAAACACATACTTCCCCCTCAGAGGTAAATTTTGCAATAGAGTCTTAGATTCATTGTCAGCATCCCACAATTTCAGCCACAATGCTCTCTGGGCACGATTGGTGATAGCTGTGGCCCTGGCGTGTAGGCGCAGGGTGTCTACTGCCATGTCGGTGAGGTATTTTGCCACATCTAAGGTGCATTCTAAGAGTTCTGCCTCCCTGGACTTCAGGTTGGCTTGTTCCTGAAGTTCTTTGAGCCAACAGATTTGTGCTCGGGCTGTGTAGATGGCAGTAGTGGCTGCTTTTGCTGCGGTGCCCTCAATCTTGAATGCCTTCTTTAGCATGTCCTCCACTTTCTTGTCCGTAGGATCTTTGAGAGCTATTGTTCCGCATGGTAAAACTGTTTTCTTGCTGAGGGCCGCCACCTGTGGGTCGATGGTGGGGGCTTTGCACCAGGTACCAGATTTTTCCTCTTGAACCGGATACATTCTGTACAGATTCTTTTTGTTCGGCATTCTGCCTGGTTCCGTGGACTGCCACTCTTTATTGAAGACATCCTCAATAGCTGGGCATACTGGGAAGGTCTCCGGGTTCGACACTTTCATCTGTATCATGGGGTCAAGTTTCGACTCGGGCTTACTCTCCTCGATGTCGAACCCCATAGTGGCTTTGATAATCTTCATGAGACCTGGGACCGTGTCAAATGAACACAACTTCAAAGTGAGAGACGGTGTAGTCGGAGGTTCCGTATCCTCTTCGTCTGATTGTACCCCATCCACTTCCTCTGGGATGTCCTTATCCTCATTAGCGTCCTCGCGAGGATTCTCTGGTAGGGTGTCCTCACGATCTGGATGCTCCTCCAGTTACCCCCCTGCCTTGTCTGGTTCCGGAGGCGCCAGTATGATTCTGTGCTGAGTGAGGGATTCAAGTTTTTCCATTATTTTCAGCATGAAGTTCTGCTGGCTTTCCATCATAGCGACCGTGGCCTGCTGATTTTGAATCAGGAGTGAGCCAGGGTCCATCCATGTGGAGCCACTGGGCCCCAGATTGCTGGGTCCCATGGGAGGAGTTTGCTCCATGGACGAGTCATCGTCGTCGAGTAGACAGGTGGAGCAGAGGGGCCCCGGGGTTTGGGGTAAGAGGGTAGCGTCGCAAGCAGAACACTTCTTGGCTTTGAACATCTGGTGAGAGAGAAGAAGGCAGGCCTTAGATTAGAAGTGATGCAATGCCCTGTGGGGATCCTTTTGTCCCCTATTGATTCAGTAAGGAAGGCAAGCTATTGCCTGTCGTCTGTATCATGTTTCTTTGGGGGGCTAGCCAGCATGTGGAGGCGCTGTGGGAGCGACCCCGCAAGCATGGGATGAGGTGGTTGTCTCTATCGAGAGGGTCTCCTGCAGGAACAAGCACGCATGGCTCGCTATAGAGAGGGATCCATGGCACAGCTGAGTTGATGGTCCTGAGAGCGCAAGATCTTAACGCCTGGGTCACTGTGGGAGGGACCCAGGAGAAAGGAAAAGACAAGGACCTGTGTTTTTGGTGGAACCACAAACCAGAGGGGTCGCTGTGGGAGGGACCCTTCAGGTGCGGGTCTGCATTGGGCCCTAACTGTAACTGTCCCTTGGGGGTGGGATCTCGATGCCTGGGTCACTGTGGGAGAGATGCAGGGGAGGTGCTGCGAGGCCTGGGGGGATCCAGGCTCCCACCGTGTAACGTAGGTGAAGACCCGCGGTGCTGCCCTACTCTGAGGGGCCTTACAAAGCAGAGCTCTCGATGAAGCAGTTCCCCCTAGGGTTATTGGGCCTAAGGGGAGAATGCCAGTAGCTCCCTTCCCCCTCGCCCCGCTATCACGACGGTGGGGAAAAGGCCATGACACAGAGGCTGCCTAGGAAGGAAGCAACCAGTGTAATGAGATGCTGGGCCCCCGAGGGGCACTCGCAGTAAACTCCCTCCCTTCTCCTGGAGGCGCGGACAGCTCCCCCCCGAAGGAGGCCTCATGGACACGAGGATGGGATTCCGCCTTCCCAGGCCGAGCGGTAGCAGGAGCGGCCTAGGGGAAGGTATGGAGGCATTGGAATATCCTGGGGAGCTCGGAGGAGGAGCGAGGAACCACGTGGGGACGGTAGGCCAAGAAGCCTACAATGTGCAATGCGTGATCCAGGCGCGTGGACCTAGGGAGGCAGACCGCAATTGAAAACCGAGCCCCAGCTGTTCACGCAGCCAAGGGGGAGTGAGGCGATGCCAGGAAGCGCCTCCGGGGGTGGATTGAGAAGAAAAACGCCTGGCTGGCAAGGCGCGGTGGGGAAGAGGATGGGGAGGGGAACAGGGGGTCCACGCGGGAGGCGTGAGGCCCCAGAGGCTCCTGTAGGCCCAAAGGCCAGACCAAGGGTCACTCTCCTCAACTGAAAACAGCAAGAAGCAACCCCTAAGCGGGTAATACAACTTTTAAATTGGAAACATGAATCTTGGCATTCTCTTTACTACAATGCACTATAGCAGCATTTGCGACATCCCTAAGCCAAACTTTAAAATGTGCACTGCAAACAAAGCTTAGGGAACTGGATCAAGTATGATATAACACTGTTTTAAGCATTCTAGATTAATTTTAGCCTCTAAATCTTTGCAGGGTTCAGAAAAAAGACCTGCAGTCTAGATAAACGTGCTCTTATACCTATTCTTTTTACATATTCTCCTATATAGTTCCATACTGGGCAAGAAGAAACAAACATATCACTTGCTTTTTTTTCCAGTAAGCTTCAGATTATGTGTTATATCATTATAAGCTCAAAGGCCTACCTTTGTGTGGAGCAAACAGGGATCCCTGGTGTGCTTGTTGCCTGATCAGATGCACGATTCAAAACTGGACAGCAGGGGTTTCTGGGACCTGGATATACTAGAAATTTGATCCTAGGGTCATGTGCATCACTAGCCTATCAGGTGGGCTAAAACCCATGAGGTAATGTCTGGAGTGCCATGGATGCCCAACCAATCACAACCATGTTTATAAGAAATAAATTTACCAATTAATTTTATAACTTTGCAACTCTATTTCCTAACCATAAATGCCATTTAAAATTTACTCCAACACATGTAGGTGCCATTCAGAGTACATTCAAAATTTTCAGAGTTTGAAGTCAGTCAAACTATAAAAAATTAGTCTGACCTTGAACACCAGGTTTGTCTTTGCAATAGAAACAGAGCAAGCATTTGTCAATGCCAAATGTTTGCTTGCTTGTATTGTCATTGGTAGTGCAGGAGGTAGAGAGAGGCATGATAAGAATGGCAGAAAAGTATTGATGTTGTGTATGTAAATGAGTACAGAAATACATAGGCATGTAGTATGTACTGTAGGATCTGTAACTCTTTGTCAAGATTTTCACTCAGGCCAATAATGACTGTAGAGATACTCAGCTGGCTGTCATTCAGGTCTGGAAATGTCTGAGGAAGTCAGCAGTTTTTACTGAAATATTAAAAACAAACTGAAATGCTTAGAACTGATTGCATACCACTCTTAGAAAGGTAATTTTGTGCTGAACAACTATGCTGCTCATACTTTGTGTGTATCATTTATAGTTTAGGAGGTATTCACATTTATTTATGGTGTGGTGTGTATGGTTGACTTTTGTCGCTCAAGCCTCACCAAAGTACCTTGAATAAAAATCAAATACGTTTTATACTAGAAATATTGCTTTTAGTACAAAATGACTCTAGTACTTGCTTCTAATGTATGGGTACTAATTTGGTGTTGATATGTTACATACCCCCCCCAAAAAAAAAATGCTTTCCGTTGTCTTTTTTATTAAAAAAAAAACAAAACTTTGGAGGCATTTTGGCTAGCACAGAAAAAAATGGAAAGTAGTACTCTATATGACTATATACCTTTAAGTATGCACATTTGAAATGTATGTCATTTGACCAGTTTGCTGCTATTTAAATGTTGGGAATATAGGGGGCAGTATCTTTGATAAAGACTCATCGAGTTGAAATGTCAGACATTTTTATTTTTTTGTGTGGCTCTCCTTAGACCCTGTGGTCTATCTGTGATATATTTGGCTCAATAAATGGAGGAAATGGTCCTTAACTAAGGAAAATCTGACTCCTGATTTTTCATGTATGTACCCTGGTGAGTGCCGTGACTGCTTTTTCTTCCCATTTCTAGTGTAGAAATATTTGAACAGCCTCCAGTGTCCACACTGTGTGCATGTTAAATACACATGAATGGAGTGCTGGAGCAATCCCTGTATTAAATGCACTGTAAGTTTCGGGCTCTGTCAGCTTGAGCTGAGCATCGCTGACAGGTGCCAACCCCTGCAAGCTTTATAACATGCATCTTGTATGTGTCTCCCACCCCCCAAGTGTCAGTTGCTTGTCTTTGAATTAGGTGGGGGAAGATTAGAAGATGCTCACATACCTTCTTTGCTGTCCATTGGGTTGGTGGGAGGTTTGTGTACTTATGCAAATAACTGCCATGATGAAGCAGTTCCTGACTGCAGTTGTAGATCTGTTTCAAGTGCACGAAGTTCCTGCCCACTGCAGTCAGAATGACTCATTGGTATGTCAGGAACTCACCCGCCAAAGCTTGTCCTGCATTGGCCATGACAGTGACACACCTCTCCAATGCATGTACTGTCCTAAGATATTTCTTGCACATGCAGGCAAGCAAACATAAAAACAAAGAAATGCTGGTGCACTACTTTTCCTTTTCACAATTGCCAAAGGGACTGTGTCCATGTGTAACATGGCAGCACTGACTTAACTGTGCATGCGTAAGTATTGCACATATGTAGTCATGTCAGCGCTGCTATGTTGCACATGGCAGACTCCAGGGCAAACTGCACATGTGTGAATATTATGCATGTGCAGTACTGTAATTGCTGCAATATTAGTTTCAGCTGACTCCGGTGTACTTATGCAAATAACTGTCATGATGAAGTAGTCCTTGATTGCAGTGGTACATTTGTTTCAACTACACAAAATTACTGTCCACTGCTGTCTGACTGCTGTCATAGACAGCTTGCAGACTCATTGGTGTGTCAGGGACTCACCCACTAAAGCTTGCCTTGCATTGGCCAGGTCAGTGACAAACCACTCCAATGCCATGTACTGTCCCAAGATGTTTCTTGCGCGTGTACACAAGCAAACATAAATATGCCGGCACACTACTTTTCCTTTTCAGAATTGCAAAAGTGACAGCCGCCATGTACAACACGGCAGTGCTGACTTAAACTGAGCATGCATGAGTATCGCGCATATGTAGTCATGTCAGCACTGCCATGCTGCGCACAGCTGACTCTGGGGCAAACTGCACATGTGTGAGCACTGCATATTCATTTCAATGCTCTTGCCACTCCAAAAATTTTCACAGCCATATCTGCTCTGACCAGAGTTTGTTTACTGTGAGCACTTGTCTGTGTACAGCAGATATATCATATTTGTTCTCCTCAGTCTTGTTCATTACTTGTTGTATGGTCTGTGAGTTCTCATTTAATTTCTGTAGTACAGTTTGATGTGGTTAAGTGCAGTACTGTGTCAGTTTCTTTCTGTCTTAGTTGTAGCTATTTTGCTAAGTTTTTAAAGGGATGGTGTAACTTACAGTAGTTTCTTGAATTACCCCTATCATGTGTGCCTTGTTAATCCCCGTCATGTAAAAAAAATAAATACAAATTTAAAAACAACTGTTTTGGTGGTTTTAGTGTAGCTGCTATTAGCTCAGTAAGCTGGCCTGTTCAGAATCAGCTCAGACTGCCAATCCCTCAGAAAAGATGTAGTTCGCTGTTGCTATTTACTTTTACTGCAGTGTTTCTTTAAAACATTTTCCTTCAAAGTATTATAAATCTAAATATATCAAATGTATAAATTTAGTGGGAAGAGATACTTGAATAAAGGTAGAGGTGCCAGGGAGGCAGCACAGAAATGTGGTTCTGTGGGGCAAAAGGATGTTGCAGCTAAAAAAAAAACTACATCTGAAGCAGCATAATCTATGGGCTCTGGGGCTGGTAGCAGTAGTAATGGAGTAGCTGGCTGCACTGACAGTGCCATTAGTGTGGCCAAACATTTCTCTGCCACATCTGTGGGATCCCTGCTGCTGAATGCCAGGGGTGGTGGTGGTGGTGACAAGAGGAGGCATCAAAGAGGTCGCAAAATATCTGGGTCAGGCACAGAGGTTGAGGAGAAGGTTGTTGGTGCCCCCATGACTTCTGGTGGTAAGCTTTAATGATAGTTTCCCATTCCCAAGTGAGGGTGTGGAGCCTAACCATGAGTCAGAGCTGGAGGAGGGAGATTTGACTATTGTACAGTCAGAAAAAAATACATTTTAAAGTATGTCTTTGACTAAAGACGATAAATGGGAGAGAGTTCAGAGAAAGTAAAAGGAGCATATCTGTGGTGGTGGGGATGATCATTTGGATCCCCTATGGGAACCGGAAAAGAAAAAAAGGAAGGGTGATGCTGCTGAACATGTGGGGGCTTTGCATGCCAGTATGTCATGAAACTGTCAAAGTCCCCCCACCATACTGCAGTAGTTGCCCCTCTTACCAGTGTTGAGCCCATTACACTGCATGAGTCAATCAGAGTGTTGAAGTGTGTAAATCATTCCCCCAAAAAATACCTATTTCCACACCTCCCCTGTCCCACTCCCACCATCATGTAAAATCAAGGGGTACACAATCCATAGTTTGGGATTTTTATATACTGGACCAAGCTGATGAAACAGTTCCTATCTGTCAGCTGTGTCAAACATTAGTTAGTCAGGAGGAAAGAGCAAGCACCTAAGCACTGGTAGCCAGTGCAAACATCTAAAGTTCAGACACCTCTTACACTGGACTCCGCACCAAAAGGAAGCCGGTGCAAGGAGTCCATCTCTCCCATATCATCTGCATTTGTCAAGGTATCAAGTAGCATGACGGAACCAGTCATAGTGGAGGGAGGGTTAACTGAGGAGGACTACTACAGAGATAAGAAGGAGACTCTGGGACTGCACAGTAGTGATCATAGCAGCAGTGATGGGGGAAGTACTAGCAACCAGAGACCAAAGCACAGCAATCCCAGTTCAGAAAACACCCACAAATTAGTTTTCATTCAGGCAACACCTCTGAATCCTCAGGAGTCAAATACTACCCCACCAGTCATGCTGCTGCTACTCCGAGTCCATCTGTTTGGTAGCCAACCACCCAGAAAGGTCCAGCCTATGCTGCATGAGAATGTTTGAGCATCACATCAAATACCCAACCAATCATGTTATTGCATGTGCAAATATAGCCATAGCTGAAATGTGGGCAATGCTCCATATCTGCAACTGCAACAGCCATTGTTCTAGCAGTCAGCAAATTTTGGGATAGTCACCGTGCTGGACCCACAGTATAAATGGGATTTGTCATCTAATGTATACTTGAAAATGGGTGTGATCAGGTCTAAAATGCATCCGATTTGCTAATAAGATGGGTACATGGGGTACAGATGTTGAATTCATAGTTATGTAAGTCACAACAACAAAGTGAATGGCAGCCAGGTGTTGCTACCTCCTCACATGGTAAATGGGCTGATAAAACATGCAAGATAACAGAAAACATAATCACAAATCTAACTTCGGATGCCTTTTGCCAGGTAAGAATTGGAGACATGGAGGAAACTAAGGAGGACAAGGCTGCAGAGGCAGCAGGATTGTGGACAGAACAAAGCATAGAGGATACATGTTTGGTGGATACCAAGCACCTTATCATCACGGAAGAACCATCGCTGTACTGGAGTAGTGAGGTCACTGTCTGGCCAGCATGGATCTCCACAGCAGTTAAATACCTGAGCTGTCCACCACTGAGTATCAGTGTAGAGAGGGTATTCAGTTCAGGATGGGCCAATGTGTGGGACAGCTGTAAAATTCTTTCCACTAGAAATGTTGGCATGGTAAAGAATAGTTACCTACCATAGCAGTAGATCTTTGAAAGAATCTCCTCTATCATACCATATCAAGGAACTATATGCCAACAGGGTCAGGGCCACCTGGGAATTTTTGCAGGTTGGGGCCACCAACATTGATATGCCACTCTGGTGCTTATATAATGTGGGCATCCCTAGAGTGACTCAGTTCTCTAACGGAGACAAGTTGGAGGATGATTGAACCAGCAGGGACTAAAGTGACAAGAACCAAAATCGGTCTGGAAACCTGAGTATGGATACCATAGAGGGCATCACAGAAAAACAAGACAAGTGGGGAAGGCAGGAGGGAAAGTTGTATCTAAACGAAGGAGATTTGCTTGTAGGTCTACTGCTACAGCCAGTAATTATGCTGTCTTCTTCAAGGATATCTCCCCCCACTGAGTCACATGGTTCTATGTGATAACAGCGAGTGCCGAACGGTGACCCACATTATTGCGACGTCAGGGCGGCGAAAACAATTTTGCCACCCTGACATCCTCAGCACATGGAAGAATGGCCCTGGGAACTTAAGTCTTTTGCTTTCTGTGGGAGGCTGCATCCCCCATCCCCCCACAGGGGCTTTGCCCCACACCCCCCTACTAAAAGATTCTCAACTCCCGGAGGTGCATGTTGGGGGGTCGAAGTAAAAAAAACAAGTTTTGGGAGGGCTCAAAACGCAGTAGCGCCTGACCCAGACCCGAACTGCAATTCTACACACCGCAAGTGGAGGCCAACCTCTGATGCCATAGTGCAGCTCAGCAGCCAACCGCAGTACCACCCCCTACATCCCCTTCGCCCCTCCAGCCCACGCTCGCCATGCTTGCTCTCCACCCCCGCGTGTACATATAGCGACATCCTGTTGCTGCAGTTGCCCACCCACCACATCCTGTCACCCTACCCCCCATATCGCCATTGAGACTTTTCGCCCACATCAAGTCACCGTTTCGGACGGCGCCTTAATTCAGGTGCCCACCTCATGTGCTACCGGGTCATATCATGAAATAATTCCCAAGCAGTATCAAAGCACTGAGGGAAGATGGCAGGATGTAATAATCCTGAGTAAGGAGGCCTTTCAGATCACTGAGGCCAAAGTCAGCATGTCTATGAGAAACGATGTCCAGCCTGTAGTGTTTAGTGAATGTATTAACAGTACTTCATGTTACAGCAGCACAGATGTCAGCAGTGGATACATGTCGAAAACAAGCCACTGACTAATTCTCAGAGATGCTCCTTTAGAGGTGGCTCAAATTACAGAAGATGAGGAAGGCTATTTTATATGACTTATTGGTTCTTATTGGGGACTACCATGTACTTATCCAAACATTTATGCTCCTAATAATAGTCAGGATAGACTATTCTGTTTTTAAACAGCATTTGCTCTGCACAGCCATAGATCAAGGCATCTTGATTTTAATTGGTGAGGATTTTAATTGTACTCCTTGAGGAGGCGTGGGCCCTGGATTGGTCTGGTCTCACCTCTCTCACTGATGTGACTAAGGCAGTAACCCTATTTATGCAGACCCTCATGGTCCTCCAGGACAGGCACTTTCCAGTCACCACAAAGAGGCAGCTGTTTGTGCTGGGTCGTCAAGGACCTTCTTACCCTAATGAATGACAGGGATCGTGGTTGGTCTACTAACAAGGCCTCCCCCTCCCCTGCTCTCTGGGATGCCTATAGTCACCTGGAGAAATCTGTGTAAACACCTGGCCAAGTCCCTCAAACAGAATCATTTCCGTTACCTCCAACAGGCTAACCTTGGAGACCCCAGGGAATTCTGGTCATCCATCAACTTTCTCCTTAACCCCCACTCCGGCAAGGTGCCTCTGCAACTAAACTCCCCTGATGGTCCCCTCGACGACCCACTGGAAGTGGCCGTGGCTTTCAATGACAAGTTCACTGACATATCTACGTATCTCAGTAAACTCCCAAATAGCCAGCCTAATAGCCTGGCCCCCCTCTCAAACCCTTTGTTGGCTACCACCAGGCCTTCCACACATCCTCATAACCCACCTTTCTATTTCCAAGCCCTCTCAACTGCTGACACTGCTAAGCTCCTCAAAAGCCTCCCTAACCATGGGTCACCTGGAGCTGCCAGTATTCCTCAGGCTAGTCTCATCAGTCATCATAAAGCCTCTCACTTGTATCTTTAATCTCACCCTCTCCTCCTCCTGCATGCCTGACCCCTGGAAGATTGCCAAGGTCATTCCCACCTTCAAGGCAGGTGATCCTCTATCCACATACAATTATCAGGCATACGGACATATAGTTGTGGTGTAATTTGCCGCAGACACTATGTTGCGGTCAGTTCATCAAAATTACTATTCGTCACATGCTGAATTGGTCGCGGGCAGATAAGAGTGACCATGGAGATTTAGTGGCAACATTTTCTTTCCCCAGTCTACCTTGTATGCTCCTACCATCTCCTGTACCCAATGGTCGATCTTCATTACTGGGGAGGAGTGAGGGTACCACACTTGTCTGGACCTAGCCTCACAGCAAGGGAGGGGGGTGTAGGGCTGTATTCTCCCCCTCGAAAACTCGAAAAGACTGCCACTCATTGACAAGCTAGAGAAAAACCAAGCAACAGAACTGAACACAATCTTGCAGAGGTACTAGAAGTACAAATTGGTAAGCCTGCAGTAACAGTACCATCCTATTGCTAATTGCTGACTTTTAACTGCTTAACAAATGCTTGGGCATATGGACATATAGTCGTGGTGTAATAAGCCTGCATAAGTACATCTTTCAAGTAAATGTGCAAATATTGATCGTTCTGTTCTCTGCACCAGGGCAACTCTCTCCACTCTCTCCCTTACAGAAGCTGCGACCATTTGACCGGCAACAATAGTGCTCAACGGCATTTGCGGTAACTATATTTTGTCCCCACTACCTAATGTCTGCGACTTATTGTCCACGACGTTATGTCCGGGGACAACATGTCCGTACGCGACAACTATCATACCATCGTCATCCTTCCTCTCCTTAGTAAACTATTGGAGAAGGCCATCCACCACCAGCTCGCTGAGTACATAGTGAATCACAACCTCCTGTGCAGCCAGCAACACGGCTTCCACAAGAACCATTCCACCATGACCACCCTTGCACTACTGACCAACCACATATTATTAAACATGGACCACAGAAAAGCCACTGGTGAAGTTTTTGTTGACCTCTCAAAAACTTTCGAAGTGGTCAATCATGCCCTCCTCCTCCACAAACTACAATGTCTCGGATGTTCACCAGAGGTTATGAATTGGCTCCTGAACTACATCTCTGGTCACACCCAGTTTGTGTTTATCAGACCTGCCAGATCCCCCACCCTGCCCAACTCAACAGGTGTACCCCAGGGCTCCATCCTGGGCCCACTTCTATTCTCTTTATTTATAAACTCCTCCTCCCTCCTCCCTCAGACAGCCTGAAATGCCAATCTTTCCTCTATGCTGACAACTGTGTACTTTACTACAGTGACAGATCCCCTGATCTTATCTCCTCTGTTCTTACCCTAAACTATACTACGGCTCACAACTGGTTTGCAGAAAACCTCCTCATAGTTAATGTGAAAAAAATTAAATTCATGTTGTTCAGATCCAAGCCATTTCTAGCTAAATCCAAAACTCTCCCTGATTTCAATATCATCTCTCCAAATGACCAAGCCCTGGAAGAAGCTGACACCTTTAAATACCTTGGTGTCATAATCAACCCCTCCCTCTGTTTTGCAAACCACATCAATGTTCTGATTCTAATATTCCACCAAAAATTAGGCACTGCCTAAAGGTTTTGGCATTACTTCACCTCTGAAGCCCGACTGGCCATCGTCCAGGGTAATCTACTGCCAATCCTGGACTACTGATCCCTCATACATGCTAGGAAATCCACAACCCTGATGTCCAAACTCTACTCTGCCTACAACAGCAAGTGTAATTTTTGTCCTGCTAGCCCCATTTTCCACACACCACTGTGTCCTCTACAATATGCTAGAATGGCTCCCACTGCAAGACCACTTCGCCCTCGCCCTTGGCAGCTTGGTCAACTTAGCCATCTGGACTGGCCTGGAATCTCCCCTTACTGCCATCCTCATGGTTTGTACAGTGCATTGTCACCTACACTCTCACAGTATCCCCCCATATGTTCCTAGGGTATCCACAAATATGGGTGGTAGAGCCTTGTTGGTAGCTGCCCCGATGTTATGGAATAAACTACCTGCTGAGCTTCGCTCCATAGACTCCCACGGGCACTTCAAATCCCTCCTCAAAGAGTGGCTCATGACCATCAACAGATGCCATTGCTTCCCTGGGTAGTTCACTACTGCTGTACAGAGCATAGTAATAATTTTTTCTGATCTCCTGTTTGTGTGTTTTTCCAATCAGTTTCAAGTATAAGCCTAGTGGATCCATGTCATCACAAACTTTGTATCACTGTGAAACTCTGCCCTCAAGTAACCCTGTATACTTGTGTACCTTTGTTACCTGTGTACTGTAAACTGTAAATTTTTTGTAATCATGTTTTGTTTGTCTTTCTGTTTACAATCTTGCATTTAATGTTTGTAAATCTGTGCCACTTGTACAGTGGCCCGGGTCATGCCTGAAAGTGGTCCATGGGATCAGTGCACTTACCCAGTTACCAAAGTTATAAATAAATAAATAAAACTCCATAACCTGACCTAGACTGGAGTGGCCCAGGGACTGGTATCTTGTTTTTAATTGGTGGGGATTTTAATTGTACTCCATAACCTGATCTATACAGGAGTGGTCCGAGGACTGGGGATCAGTGGGGGGAAGGCCACAAATTCCAGAGACTTTTGTCCGAAACTAGGCTGGTGGATATTTCAAGGCATCTGTATGGAAGGGAGAGGAATTGTACTTTTTTTGAAAGCCACATGCACAGTGCTCTTGTATAGATTTTTTATGTTGCCCCCTGAGTGGCTCCAGCAGGGTATCCTGTCGGAGGAGTGACACAATGAGCATGAAGGAATGAGGGTGTCGCAACCAGTTTGCCTGGCACAGTGGCAAACTGGTTGTTGGAGTACCCTCTAGGGAGAGAACCACAGGGGTGTTGCATCCCATCCCCAGTACACCTCTGTCATGGAGGTGATTAATGTAATTTTCTTTGCAAATATTCTGGGCAAACTGCTGGAATTTCCCATGCTGTATTGGGCACAATGGGGTCAAGCATTACAATTGCCAGATGGCATGACTTGTCAGAGAATTGTGCTGTTGCCCTAATAATGGTCACCCTTGTTCTGTCACACTAAAGTGAGTAAACCCTTTACTGGGCCCGAGATAGTCGCATTAAAAAAATTACAGCTTCTGTTCATGCCCCGGTGACTCTTGACCTAGTAGTGGAACCAGTTTTCAAGAACCCTTTCTGGAGACTTAATATCTCTCATATGAATAATAAATAATTGTGTCATAAACTTATCCATGCCATTTAATAGAATATAATATTAAACAGAGAGGAAGATGCCTCTACCACCGTTTGCTTGGATGGATTAAAGGTCATCCTGAAGGGCCTATGTATTTAGTATGCTTCCCATACAAAAAAGGAACAAAAAACAGCATAAAACAGAGTTAGATAGGCAATTGCAGGACCTAGAGGCAGAACACAAAATTACACTGAACCCCAAAATTAGAGACCGCCTTAAGGAGTGTAGGGATAAACTTACTAAGTTTGTGGAACAGAAAGTAGAAGGGAATCTATGTTGCACACAATAACACTATTGAGTCAAACAAAAGAGCAGGAAGTTTTTGGTCAGGCAACCTCGGCAACAGGCAGCAACGCAGTCAGTTTTAAAAGTTAAAGTGGTGGAATATACTGAAATTACTTACACAAATACCATAGATATCCCCTGACCTGTATAGCCCTGTATTATACCAATCCTTATGCAGACCTTTGGGGGGAAGCTCACAATACAGTAAGGCTCTAAAAGAATTTCTGGCCACTGTTATGCTACCACAATTGTCTGAGGATGAGAGGGGTGACTAGGAAGCCCCAATTTCCCCATTTGAGATTCTTTCCACAATCGAAAACCTCAAAAGTTGTAAACCTCCTGGTGTGGACGGCCTCCCAGATGAGTTTTATAAAAGATTTGGTGAGCTCATGGCATCCCTGCTCCACATAACATTTAATAAAATTCTGGCTGGTGAATAGGCCCCAGATTCATGGCACCAAGCACAAATTACAGTCTTTGCCATACTGGGAAAGGACCCTCAGCTTTGCAGTTCACACAGACTGATTTCCTTGCTGTCTGCTGACACGAAGATTTTACCTCCATTGTACCTGGCAGGTTGCAGAGGTCTATAAGTGGTTTGGTGGATCCAAACCAAACTGGTTTTATAAAGGAGAGATTATTGCAGACAATATTCAAAGAGGCAGGGGAGGAGCCAAGACTGACGAGGAAAGATTTACAGGGGGGAGAGGTGGACACCAACCCATTTACAGTGCATAGAGTCTTGGAAGAACTAGGAAAAGTAAAGACAGACAAGGCAATGGGGCCAGCCGGGATTCACCCTAGAGTGTTGAAGGAACTCAGGGAATTCCTAGCAAGTCTGCTGACAGCCCTCTTCAAACACTCACTAGAGAAGAGGGGGAGGTACCTGAGGACTGGAGGAGGGCAGAGGTGGTCCCCCTGCACAAGACTGGAAGTAGGGAGGAGGCAGGCAATTACAGATCTGTAATCCTGACCTCAGTGGTGGGGAAGCTGATGGAGTCCCTGCTTAAGGAGAGGGTGGTGAAGTTCCTGGAATCAAGCGGTGCAAAAGACCTAAGGCAGCATGGATTCACTGAGGGTAGGTTCTGTCAGACTAATCTTATCAATTTCTTTGACTGGGTGACCAGGGAGGTGCATCAAGGAGGGGTGGTGGATGTGGCCTACCTGGATTTCAGTAAGGCTTTCAACATTGTTCCTCATAGGAGGTTGCCTAACAAATTGGGGACTCTGGGTGTGGGCTCTAAAGTGGTAAAATGAATTGGAAACTGGCTAAAAGGCAGGACCCAGAAAGTGGTAGTAAATGGCATAAAATCAGAAGAGGGGGAGGTGACCAGCAGGGTACAACAGGGATTGGTGCTGGGTCCAGTTCTATTCAATGTCTTCATAAGGGACATTATGGAGGGACTGGACGGGAACCAATGCCTGCTTGCAGATGACACCAAGATCTGTAACAGAGTCGACACAGAGGAGGAGCTAGATAAAATGAGAAATGACCTAAGACTACTTGATGAATGGTCAAGGGTTTGGCAGTTGGGTTTCAACGCTAAGAAGTGCAGGATAATGCACCAGGGACACAGAAACCCAAGAGAGGAATACAGAATGGGGGGGCAGGTTCTAGCCACCACATGTCAGGAGAGAAGCTGTGGGGAAGGCAAATAGAATCCTGGGGTGCATAGAAAGGGGCATAACCAGTAGGAGGAGTGAAGTGGTGATGCCACTGTATAGATCACTGGTGAGGCTTCATCTGCAATACTGTGTCCAGTTCTGGAGACAGCATCTCAGGAAGGACATAGACAGAATGGAAGCAGTACAGAGAAGAGCAACAAAAATGATACATGGACTGCACCACAAAGCCTTATGAGGAAACACTCAAGGAACTAAACATCTATTCACTGGAAGAAAGAAGGGAGAGAGGGGATATGACAGAGACTTTCAAATACCTTAGAGGAATAAACAGGGTACAGGAGGGGGGCATATTTCAGAGGCAAAAGTGCACTAGGACAAGGGGACATAACATGAGGCTGGGGGGAGGCTTAGGGAGAATGCTAGGAAGCATTTTTTCACAGAGAGGGTGGTGGATCCATGGAACAGCCTACCAGAGGAGGTGGTGGAGGCAAAAAGAGTACAGGGATTCAAAAGTGCATGGGATAAGCATAATGGCACCCTGCTGTACAGTAGAGTGAGGGAAAGGCAGTCCAGATAAGAGTAGGGATTGCCAAACCAAGTAGGGAAAAGGGCAGACTAGGCGGGCTGTATGGTCCTTATCTGCCAACAGATTCTGTTACTATGTTTCTATGTGTTCTTAACATCTTTTCCTCTCAGAAACATGCCACACAAAAAGCAAATTGCCCTGTCATTAGATGTTGAAAAGGTATTTGATAGGATAAGCTGGGAGTATCTTAAAAGAATCTTGGGAGCTATGAATTTAGGCCTAGGCTTTCAGGCATGTTGTACAGGAAGCCCGAAGCAGTAGTGAAAGTTGTATGGGGTTAACTCTATGAGATTCCCACTGGCCCATGGCACAAGACAGGGCTGTCCCCTCTCCTCTCTCCTTTTCACTTTATGTATTGAGCCCCTCACAATTAAAGTGAGGACATCTGAGAAAATGAAGGCGATTGTGACAGCAGGTGAACTGCATATGATTGCCCTGTTTGCAGATGACGATGACCTGCTAATTATATGTGAACCATCCACTTCTGTCCCAGCATTGTTGGAAACCCTACAGATCTACAGTAATATTTCAGCGTATAAAGTGAATTACACAAAATCTGAGGTGATCCAAAGTAGTGGGAAGTTTTTTTCAGACAAATAAGGTGGAACTTCCATTCACTTGGGCCAAGCACAGTACTATTCTCTATCCAGGTGTGCACATAACTGCCAACCTCAACAAATCATTGAAGTTAAATTATGAAAAATTAATGGAAGACCTGAAGTCAGACCTTAACCAGTGAACTTTGCTTCCATTTTCCCTATCGGGTAGGGCAGGGGTGGTTAAGGTAAATGTCTTTCCTAGGCTTTTTTTTCCAGACTTTACCTCTAGCCATCCCAAGTCACTTCTAGAAGTGGCTAGATAAACAACTGCAAACGTTCCTGTGGGTGGATAGGAGATCATGGGTGGATCATAGGAAATTGTCCCCCCCGGAGGGATGAAGGGGGTTTGGAGTACCTTATTTTCGATTATAGTACATTGCTGATCAAGCTTCCTGCTTAATCAACTGGGCCAAGCAGAGGGCAGATTCAAAATGGTATTTAATGGAAGCCACTGGTGATTTGCCACTTCCCCTCCACGCTATTCTTACCACTAAAATTACCCATAGTCTGAAAAAGCAGATTTCTAACAGATGGGTATTATACTCTCTCAGGATACTATAGAAGGTCAGGATTATGTCAGGCACTCCTAATGAATTAGCCCCTTAACTCTAATCACAGGAGATATTAATTTTTTCCCTGGTTATATGGACAGAGGTTTTAAATACTAGAATGCATTGGCTTTAACTAGATATGAGCAACTTTTAGAGGGGGACCACTTTGTTTTCTTTCAACAATTAAGCACTAAGGCCCCCATATTCAAAGGGGATGTGTGGCACAACCTGGCTGAAAACAGAGATGTGCTGCGCATCCCAAACAATGCGCTGTAACACGATATTCAAAGGGCGTTGATGCACCACCCAAAGGAAAATGGGCCATGGCCCACAGATAATGTATACAGTGCATGCAAAGGGGAGCATTTCCATGACTGTGCCACGCATGGGCATATTCATCATGAATGCACCCCTCAAGGGCCAGAACTGTGCTGTGCAATGATAGGCTAGAAAAAGCAGACCTAAATCTGCTGGCCACCCACAGGCAGGCTGCAGAAGTACAGACATGTGTACAGCAGCCTGTCTGTCCCAGTAGGCTAGTGGCACCCCCTCCTATCCCCGTATCCCAAATCCAAGGATGAATTTGTGGTATAGAGTACAGTATCATCTGCGAATAAGTGCACATTGGTTGTGCCCAGCTGCGAGTCCAGATTATTGATGTATATTGCAAAGAGGATAGGGCCCAGGATGGAGCCCTGTGGGACTCCTCGTAACAAGGATTTTTGTGGGGACGGATCTCCTATGGCTTTGACTTGTTGTAACCTATTGGTTAGGTAGCTGGTGAACCATTTAATGGCTGAACTATCAAGTCCGATGTTACTCAATGCAGTAAGCATGATGGTATGATCCACAGTATCGAAGGCCTTACTTAGATCAAGGAAGAGGGCAAATACATGCTTCTTAGAGTCCAAGGCCATTTACCAGTCTGTAGTTACTTTGGCAAGAGCCAATACTGTACTGTGTTTGCCTCTGAAGCCAGACTAAGCCGGGTTTAGCAACTTTTGTGAATCCAAATGTTCTCTAAGTTGGATGTTGACAATTTTTTCAAGTAATTTAGAGAGGACAGATAGTATAGAAATAGGCCGGTAATTGTTCAGATCACTCGGATCCCCGGTCTTGAATAATGGTAAGATGTGGACAGTTTTCCATGAGACAGGTAGCTCACCTTGAATCAGAGAGGTGTTGAATAAGTGTGTAATGGGGGCGGTCAGATAGGTATGGCCAAGTTTTAGGAAGTAAGGTTCAATATTATCTGCACCCACACTCTTTTTTGTATCCAGAGAAAGAAGGAGGAGGAGGAGGAGGAGATCCTCCACTTGCTTGAAAGTAATTGTGAGGAAGCTAAAGGGGGTGGGATGCAGTTGGTTATGGTTGTGGTTATCAGTGAAGCCAACAGAGTAGTCTCTTGCCAGGCCAAGTTTGCTGATAGGTGAGGTGTCAAAGGCAAGCCCTGCAGTGGCAAAGTGATCATTAAGCTTCTCTAGTATATCAGCTTTGACCGTATAGGTGGTACCATCAGACACAATTTTGTTTGGAAGGGGTGTTGCAGTGGACTGACCTTCAACTTCTTTGAGGATGTTCCAAAATTTGACAGAGTTGTTTTTATTGTCTTCTAGTTCTTTTTGGAAGTACCTAGCTTATTCTGACCTAATTAGCTCGGTACAAGCATTCCTAGTGGTACAGAATGCTAACCAATCGGCCTCCAGGTGGGATTTCCTCACTTTTTTCCACCAGTAGTCCCTATCCCTAAGTGCTTTCTTCAGGATGGGACAGAACCAGCCAGGATTTTTATTTTTTGATTCGATCAGTCTTAGTGGGGTGTGTTTGTCTATTAGCCCCAGTAAGAGGCTGTGAAAGATGTTAAATGCCTCGTTAAAGGTGGGGGCTAAATAGAAATCCTGCCAACGAATGTTGCTTAGATCTTTCAGGAAAGTGTACTGGCAGAACTTTTTCAGGCATCTTTTAAGTTTGAATTTGGAGGCCATTTTTATTTAGGAAGGATGTCTGATGGAGGCAGTAGCACAATGGTCACATATATCATTGAAGAATACTCCAGTATGCGAGATATTGTGAGGTTTGTTTACTAGCATAAGGTCCAGGAGGGTGCTGCACTCAGGGTTTTTTCTGTTAGGTCTGGTTATAGCAGTCGCCATTTGTAACAGACCATTAACATCACATATATTCTTCAATTTCTTAAAGCTGTTTTCATTCCAGTTTAGATTGAAATCCCCCATTAGAATACACTCAGTATTAGCAGAGTCAAGAAGGTTTTGAAGGTGTGGCAGAAGTGCCCAGCCACCAGACGGCGGTTGGTAGCATGCTGTCAGAAGGAGTGATTTCTCACTGGAAAGTAATAATTTTAGAGCCAGGCATTCAAATTACTTAGCCTTTGAGGTACAATCAAAGACTGTGACTGTGAATATGCTTTTGACATATACTGCAACCCCTCCCCCTCTAGTCGGTCTATCACAGCGGTAGATGATATATCTGGGTACATTGATAGATTTGTCCGGGGTCGAGGGTGTGAGCCAGGATTCAGTTACCATGAAGAAATCAGGAGAAGCATGTAGAGCCCAGGTCTATATAGAGCCAATCTTCTTTAACAAACTACAGACATTGATATGGAGAAAGCTAATTCCTTTATATTGAGGGAGGTCCGTGGGGGCGTCCAGAGAAATAGGTGGGCCTGGGTTTAATTCAACATTTCCTGAACAGCGTAGGAGAAGCAATAGTAGTTTTTTAAGGTGGTATCTTAGCCTGCTAAATAGTCTTTTGTTACTCCTTCTAGCATACATTGGTTTAGCAGTGGCTGTGTTAAGGGCAGGATTGCTATTTGCTAGGGAAAAAACATAGAGAACTGATAGGGCCGATACCATCCTTGGAACTGCATGTGTTCTATAGTTATGGCCTGGTGGGAAGAGGGGCATGACCATAGAGGAGACGTCCCTGATGTAGGATGCCATGGTCTAATGTGGGAGGATATATCTTGGTAGATGATAGAGGAGGGAAACTGGCCTTTGTCCGAGTTGCAAATCGAAATTTTGGGTAGCGCATAACTTAGTAATATAAGGCAACTATAGAGAAGGATAGGAACAGATGGCATTCTTAACATGGAGATATTTCCTTTTACCAGTAATAAACACAGGATTTGCAACAGTTCCTTGAGAGGGCCAGGGAAATGAGTGGTTCCTATGGGATGATGGGGGACCAGTGAAAATTAAGGCCTAGATAACCAATGAGGCATGGCTGGGAATAGCCAGTAGGAATGAGCTAGATAGCTGGGGAGGGGTTTATGTGTATTTAATCAGGACCGGGGGGAAGGGTGAGCGAAAAAATTGGCAGCTAGGGCTCCCTTCCTGGAGGTAATCAGTCCCTGAGGGCAAGTCCGTACCTACGTTTCTGTGAGGGGCTGGTGGCTTCACAGCTGGACTGCGGGTGGCAGTCTGGCAGGTTGGGTTCATCAGAGAACCATGGGTGTGGCTCTCAGACTACCTGGCAGGAGAAGGCAGAGGAGAATTAGATAAGAAAGTCAGAGGGTGTGGGGTTGTTCATGGAGCTAAAAAGAAATGCAGACTGGCTTAAACAGGGGGGATGTTGCAGACTAAAATGTTAGACAAGGTGCCTTCAAGTCTGAGAGAGCAATAACTGGGCTATTTAAAACACAATACTAGCATAAAAAAGTGAAGGGGGATTCAAAGGCCTGAGCTTAGGTCGCTACTGGTCTTATGAGGAACACAATACAGGCATTTACATTAAATCAGAAAACTTCAACTATAAAATGCAAACAAGACAGTTTTAACAGAAAACATAATCTAGCACAATATAATCAAACATTAACAGTGCAGAGCTATATGGAGCCAATCGGAGTGCTCCTGGGGCTGACTGCAGCCAGTGGGCCACAGCAGTAAAAGACTCCGGGGATATCACGTCTTTGGGATGTCTTTGTGAGACTAGCAGCTCTGGTGGCTCGCTCCCATCTCGACCCTCTGACAAAACCTACAAGACACGTTTTAGAAGAGGCTCCAACCACATCAAGATACAGATTAACTAACCTCTAACAGTTAAATAGAGCTGCTTAGTGAATCGGAGAGCTTTTCTGTCTTTTTTTTCCGGCGAACTTATGAAGAGCCTCACCGACTTTTCAGGCCTAGCAATAATATGGAGGCCAAAATGCACCAGGCTCTCCCGCGGCACACACCCCCACAAACACCGGAGAAGGGACCAAAAAGACCTAAAGGGCAGACCGGAGGCACCGCAAAAGCCCTTATAACAACGACACTCCAACCAATGGCGATTCCGCTGTCAGAACAAAAGCTTTTAGAGGAATTTCAACCTTTCAAAATAGTTCTGCAAGATATCACATTGGAGATAAAATCTCTTAGAGGGGAGCTGGCAGATACTAACCGGGCCATTTCTGATGTCTCCGCACGGACTACATCTCTAGAGAACTGGAAGACTAAACTGGATCCCGAAGTGTTGACCCTCAGACAGCGTTTACATAAAGTGGAAACTAAACTGGAAGACTTGGAAGGCCGAAGTAGGAGAAACAATATTGTCATCTTCAGCCTTCCTGAAGAAGCTGAGGGAGTCTCCCCTATTACATTCTTCCAAAAATTACCAACTAAAATAGCTGGTCCTTCCCCGAATAATCCGTCGTATGTTATAGAGAGGGCTCACCAGTCACTGAGCCCTAAACCAGCGAAGGGCAATCCACCGAGACCAGTCATTATCAAACTACTGAACTATCTGGACAAATCACATATCTTAGCCCAAGCCAGAAGTCTGCAACAGGTTCTTTGGGAGGGACAACAATTACGTTAACGCAGGATCTACCGGCCACAGTGAGACAGCGCAGGGCAGAATATCATCCCCAGGTGTCTAAATTAATTACCACGGGCATTAAGTACAGGGTCCAATACCCCTCCAAGTTGATGGTGCAACATGCAGATGCTTGGCATTCATTCGAGACAGCACAGGCTGCAATCCCTGCACTACATAAGATGTTCCCGGACCTGTTCCCTGCCAGCTGAAGAGGATTGGAATACAGCGTGAACACAAGTCTCTCCACGAGAAAAAGAAGGTTAAAAAATCACATTTAAGTTGGACCCTGAATGGAAAATAAAATACCTGTCTGACAGTCTTCAAGTAGTATAGTGCTATGTTTGTTCGTTTTCTTGTACGGCCTGATTCAAGATTTTCTTCTCCGGACACTGCTCACAGAGGACACACGAGGGCAGCATAGCTCCATGGTAATGGCTGGAAGCACTGGCAATCTAGCATGAACATTTACAGTAGGCTGAATGTTACATCCTTCCTTTGAATGCCAGATGAAAATCGTCTATCAAGCAGCTCCGGGTGGTCTGTGTGGAAGTAATTAATGCATATGTGTTTTTTTTCTTTTCTCGTGTTGGAAAAAGATATACAGCAGAATGCAAATGGAGGGGCCTCAGATATGAAAGTAGAGGGTGGGGGTGGGAGACAGGGGCCACTAGTTAATCCTGCAGCCTGCACAGTGCATCATGTACTGGCACAGGGTGGGATGGGTACCCACAGGGACGGTCAGGACCAAAATGGATAATCTATTATTAATAATGTCTTTAATTTTGGGGAAGCAGAAAATTTTGGTCCTTATCTTGGTTTCTTTTCTACGGGACAAAGTTTGCCCAGAGATGGGTAGAAGAAGAGGGGAGAAGGGGTATGGTAGAGGGAGAAAAGGGAATAGGTTATTAAGGGTATCTGAAGAACGAGGCAATAACTTCCCATTTTATTCTTTTACAATTTTATTAAAATATGGGAAGGATTATAGGATTAGAGGGGGGTGGTTGGGCTGGCAGGTAATGGTTGTTGTTGTATGGGTGGGGGAGGGAGTTTGGGATCACCACCACGTAAAAAGGGTTTGCATTATGGGGTAAGTTCTCCTCAAGGAGAAAAGTCAAAGATACTGAATCAAGACTGGGCTTTTGCTATTACATGACAATAGTACTCAAGTTTTGTTCTTGGAATGTTAAGGGTGCTCAATCCCCCACCAAAAGAGCTAAGATCTTGTTGCATCTTAACAAACTTAATATAGACATAGCCTTTATCCAAGAGACTCATTTGCCCAACTCACAAATCCTCAGTTTAAGAAGGACGTGGGTGGGTCATGCACTTGGAACTGGACTAGATACCCATAGAAATGGAGTTGTGGTACTGATTGCCTGCCGTATCCCTTTTCAACTACTTCAGTCAATAAGTGATACCCAAGGCAGATATATACTACTGAGGGCCATTTTAGGTCACACTGAAATGGTAATAGGATCAATCTATGGTCCAGTCGGAGATGACCCTCAATTCTTTATTAATCTTATGACTAGCCTGGCACCCTGGTCCAGACTTCCCATAATACTTGGAGGAGACTGGAACTTAGTTCTTAGTAATATCTTGGACCGGTCTAAAGCCAGACATACCCCTCATACCCCCGCACAATTGGCACTTAAAGATCTTATGAACACCATGGGCCTTATTTATCTGTGGAGAACTCTTTTCCCCTCCACCCGAGACTACTCGTTTCACTCCTTGCCCCATAACACATTTTCAAGAATTGATTTCTTTTTGTTGGGAGTTGAGCACCTAGCTAGGGTTCAAAATTGTGTTTATCTTTCTAAGGTGATCTCTGACCATCATCCAACCTTGCTACAGTGGTCTATATCTACCCCCGCTAATCAAATTAAAGTTTGGAGATTTAATTCCCAGCTATTAAGGTCTCAGAACATAGTGGATCTCATTCAAAGGTATATAGAAAATTTCCAGAAACTAAATGCACCGTGTATGCCAAAACTGGATATATTATGGGGCGCCCTTAAATGCTCATTAAGAGGCGAAATTATTCGGTTGGCCTCTATCAGAAAGAAGAAAATGTCATCTGAATCCTCCTTACTTTTACAACAAATCAGAACTTTAGAGTTATCCTTAACATCGCAATCTCACCCTACAGAATTCGAACGGCTAGAAAGTCTTCGATTCAAATATAATACCCTTCTTGGTGACAAAGTAGAATATCTTCATCTTAAATCAAAAGTTACTTATTTTGACCAAGGAGAAAAGGCGGGGAAACTCCTAGCTCTAAGGCTCAGGAATCAAATGACAGAGAAGGATAGTGGTCACAATTCAAGACCCAATAGGCCAATTCCATACTACCCTTGCAGAGATAACCTCGTGTTTCAAGGTATATTACCAATCTCTCTACTCAGCTTCCCCTTCACTCCCTAAGGACACCACATTAGAATTGTTTCTGCAAGGCATAGACCTTCCATATCTATCCCAACAACAAATAGCTGTGCTACAAGCCCCCTTAAACATAGGCGAAATACATGAGGCTATAGAAGCTCTTTCCATTGACAAGGCCCCTGGCCCAGACGGCTATACAACTAACTTTTATAAAGCTTTCAAGTCCCAGTTAGGTACAATTTTACTGGAGACATATAATTATATATACAAACATGGCCTATCAGACCCGAACTTTACAGGAGCTACTATTGTAGTGCTTCTTAAACCGGATAGGGATCTTACATTATTACAGAATTATCGGCCAATATCACTTATTAATGTGGACATAAAGATTTTAGCTAAGATCTTAGCTAATAGGTTGGCCAAAGTTTGGCACACATTAATCAGCTCTGAGCAGGTTGGATTTGTGGCTGGACGTCTGGTGTCAGACCATTTACGTAAAATTTCTCACCTTATTTCTGCATCCGGGGACTCCAACATTCCAGCAGCTTTGGTGTCCCTGGACGCAGAAAAAGCCTTTGATCGGGTTTCTTGGGAATATCTGTTTGAGTTACTTCCTAGATATTGAATCCCGAACTATTTCATACAGTGGATCAAAATACTTTATTCACAGCCCTCTGCCCAGGCATTATGCAATGGCGTCCTGTCACAGTCCTTTCCTCTCCAACAGGGTACAAGGCAGGGCTGCCCCCTCTCTCCTTATTTATTTAATTTATTTCTAGAACCACTCATTAGGAGGATTAATCGATCCATGGCAATAACTGGCATTACAATCAATCAGGTTCAATATAAGCTTGGTATATGCTGATGATATCATGCTTATGTTACAAACCCATCTACATCTATTCCAGCTACTCTCAGTATTATTCAAGAATTTGGGGAAATCTCCAACTACAAATTAAATGTTGCTAAAACTGAAGTAATGCCGCTCAATAACTATACCCTTAAAACAGAGACTGACCAACTTGGACTTACCTGGGTAAGGAATAAAATAAAGTACTTGGGCATATACCTGTCTCAATCTAACAACAAAATGAGGCAACTTAATCTGGATCAATTACTTGTAAATGTCAGGTCGGACTTGAACCACTGGGCACTACTCCCCATTTCCTTGTGGGGACATATTAGTATTACAAAAATGAATATCTTACCCTGCTTGCTATATCCCCTTCAAATGTTAAATCACTCTCTTCCTAAATCATGGTTTCTCCAAGTGCATAGTATTATATCAAAATTCATTTGGAGAAATAAGCCTCCCCGGAGAGCACTTAATAAATTACAGAGACCTAAGGACCGGGGTGGGCTACAGGCCCCAAATTTCTACTACTATTACCTGGCTATTAATTGTGCTATTATTTCACAATGGCTCATGCCCCCGAAAGATCCCCCATTGTGGTTACAAATAGAAAAAATGATATGTAATGCAGCTGGAGTAAATATTCAGAGTCTTCCTTATCTGAGTATCAATAAAGTCCCCAAACAGTGTAAGAACACGTCTATTATGGCCTTTATTCGGATACAAGCACAGATGAACAAAACATTCGGGGCAACATTAACAAGGGATCTATCACAGCCCCTTCATAAAAATCCTAACTTTCAAATAGGAGGCAGAGTTATTACCGTCTACCTGGCCGGCCAGATTCTTGACAGTACTGTAGATTTAGTCGAGAATCATAAGTTACTCGCTTTCTCAGCTATCAGGGAAAAATATAATCTACCTGCCTCCTTCTGTTTTAGATACGTGCAAATCTCCCATGCTCTGATACAACACTTTGGAAGTGGTCCTTGGGACAGGCACATGCAAGGTCCTATATTGAACTCACTTCCCAGGAGACCATCATCCCATTATGTTGCCTTTTATTACAAAGAACTTCAATTAATAGGTAGTGAACTAGAAGGGGCCCCGTGCTACATATGAGACAGGTCTCTCCCCTCCACTTCTCTGGCACCCCGCCCATGGGGGCAAATCTGGAAAAGATTACACAAAGACATTAGATGGGACCGGTATAGACTACTTCAATTCTATGTATTGCATGACCTATATTACACACCTGTTAAGCTTAACAAAATGGGGCATTGCTCAACTGATGTATGTACTAGATGTAGACTCCAGAGAGGTACACTTCTTCATATTCTTTGGGAGTGTGAGAAAGTTACACCATTCTGGACTGCCATTTGATCTAAATTAAGCCCCATATTGGGGCTACAAAATGCTTTCCAACCTGAAATTTGTATCTTGGGAGATTCAAGAGGAACTTTGATAGGAAACCAAAGGAGACATATGTCCTTGATATCCCTCTGTGCCAAGAAGATCATATTACGCCATTGGTTGGATCAGCACATTCCCATGGATGCAGAATGGCATAAGGAAATTCTTTTTGCTCTACAAGCAGAATATTTTATAGCAAGGATATCCAAACAAAGCAATAACTATCAGAAGGTGTGGTCACCCCTACAAACCCTATTATCCATTTAGGAGAGTTTAATACAAATGTAGATATGGTATGGCCTAGTGTAAGTTAATGATCAAATTTCTTTTATTTTCTTCCATTTGCCTGACTACTTCTTCTTCTAGGGAAGAAATTACCCTCTAGTTATATAAGGTGGTGGTGATGTGGGAGGGTGGGTGGGGCAGGAAGGAAATAATAGATCTTATTAATCCTGCTATATTATAATAAGTTTTTTAGTAGTTAGATACTCTTGTTGGATTACTTAATAATACCTTAACTCTGTTAATTAGGGTTGTTAAAGTTGAAGGTATCATAATTTGGGATTTTGTATGTTAATGGATATACACAGTGCCTTGATATGTACCACAATTGTTTGATTAAGCATTTGTATAGGAGAAATATAGAGTATACCCTAAATGTACAATGAATCTTAATGAATTGTATAATAAAGCATATTAAATATTTAAAAAAAAAGACTCCAGATTTAAACCCAGAGACATCTGTCCTTATGTAAGAAAGCAAAATTGGCAGCTAGGGCTCCCTTTCCTGGAGGTAATCAGTCCCTGAGGGCAAGTCCATACCTACGTTTCTGTGAGGGGCTGGTGGCTTCACACCTGGACTGCGGGTGGCAGTCTGGCAGGTCGGGTTCATCAGAGAACCATGGCTGGGACTCTCAGACTACCTGGTCTTGTACTTAAACTATATCTGACTGCATCATCTGCATGTAATATCATAGCAAAACAAGAACAGAAGGAGCAGCATTCATATACTGTATAATGAAAAAATTAGAGGACCAAGAATCGACCTATGGGGTACTCCACACTTGATGGAACTCAGGAGGGAAACACTACCATCAATTCTAGTACAATTCCCTCATCCAGAAACTTAAGAATAGGGATAATCTCTGGTGAATCACTGTAGAGTCAGGCAATCCATCTGACAGACAAGCCTACAACGTAGAGTGAAATAAGTGCACCTGGGCTGTCAGATGGGCCAAGGCAGAGCACTACCAGGCCACCCTCACCTCCACCTGGGGCTCGGCCCGGACCTTCTGGGATAGCATGAAAGAACTAAATGGGAAGACCCACTCCCCTCCACCATCTCAGCTCACCATCGATGGCGCTACCTCCTCTGATCCACTACCTATAGCTGACTGCCTCAACACCACTTTCTCTGATCTAAGCTATGTCCTCCCCAGCAGCTTTTTTAATCCAATCCCCTCCTCACTCCCCCCTGCTCTGCATCACCCCCCTTTCTGCCTGTGCACCCTATCCCACCACGAAGCCAGGCCACACCTGCTAAAAGCCCTTGGTAGTAATAATCCCAGCAGCGACCCCCTCGACTCCAGGATCCTCCTCCTGGTCCTGGACGTTGTCCTAGTCCCTCTGACGGACCTACTCAACCGGTCCCTATGCCTTGGACAGTTTCCCAGTGCGTGGAAAACTGCTGAAATCACTCCGAGACACAAGAGTGGGGATCGATCCTCCCCCAGCAAATATCGGCCAATCTCCATCCTCCCCCCACTCTCCAAAGCCCTCGAAAAAATGGTGTCTATCCAACTATCTGAGTACTTGGCTAAGTATGACATTATGTGCCTGGAGCAGCACGGCTTCCGCCCAGGATACAGTACAACCACTGCCCTCCTGGAGTTCTCCCAATGCGTGCACTCTGCTCTCAGTTCTGGCAACCTGGCCGGTGCAGTGTTCATTGACCTCTCCAAGGCCTTTGACACTGTCTGTCACCCCCTCCTACTCGACTCTCTCCACCAACTCAGTTTCTCTGCTGGTCCCCTTGTCTGGTTTTCCAGCTACCTCTCTGCTAGATCCCAGTGTGTAAAAATCAACGGCTCCCTCTCCAACATTCAACCCATTTGCTCCAGGGTCCCACAGGGCTCAATCCTGGGTCCCATTCTCTTCAGTCTCTACCTCAACACTCTTCCCAGCTCCTACAATAGCAAGATGCTCCAATATGCAGACGATGCAGTTTTCTTTGCCTCACACTGAGATCCCTCCACTCTCCAATCTTCCCTTCAACTCACCTACAACCAAACAGAAAGGTGGTTTCTTGATCACAGACTAATAATAAACCTTAAGAAAACCAAATCAATGCTCTTCTCTCATCACCAAAATAAAGTTAGAAGTGCCCCCCCCTGATTACCCCCAACTCTCAGCTCCCATTAGAGCAAGTGCCCACATACAAATACCTAGGCATCACTTTCGATACTGCCCTCAACTTCCACACTCACATCAATGCTCTTTCCACCACTATAAACTCTCAGATTGACCTACTTTCTCGCCATAGGGATTGCCTGCCCCTCGCTGCCCTCCGGCTGGCCATCATCTCCTCCATCCTGTCCCTAATGGACTATGGCTTGCCCATCTATGCTGCAGCTGATAACACTGCCCTCTCTAAAATCCAGCTCTCCATCAATAAGGCCTGTAGGCTCCTGACCAGAGCCTCCAGCTGAACCCACACCTGCCTGCTCTACAGTATTCCTCTGCCAACCTGCTCAACTTTGAGGAACGTCTGCAGTATCAGACCTGTCTTCTTGCTAAGAAATCCCTGCTCGGACTCGCCCCCCCAGGAGTCTCTGCCTTCCTACCATGGTCATCTTCATCCATTTACACCCACAGCTCTGTTAAAGCCACCTTCAAAGTGCCCAGAACCAAGACCTCCCTTGCCCAGAGGTCCTTCTTTTATCGAGCCCCCGCCTGGTTCAACTCCCTCCCTTCCTGCATCACCAACACTGCCAAACTTGGTCCCTTCAAAACCGCTCTCCGGAACCATCTCTTTAATGTCCACTGCTGTAAGTGCAACTAACCCTGCCCTCCCTAATCCTACTGCAGAACCTTTCCCTGCCTGGCCCCCCCAATCTTGACAAGGTCCCCTGGACTGCTGATCCATCTTCCCCCCTACCCCTTCTTACCTATCCCCTTAGATTTATACAAGGATGTATTCCACTGCAACTCCAGAGAAATTGTACATCTTTAATTGTAAATCTGTATTTTATACCAACATGTAACTAAGTGTATTCTGTGTTCAATGTCTGCACCTATAATGTTGTCCAATGTTGTATCTGCACAATGTTCTATTGTCTTGCCCTCCCTGCGATGAGGTGCCTTTGTAAATGAGTCCCTGACTCAAAGGTTGTAAATCCAACTTGTTCAAATAAATAAATAAATGAGATCTATTAGTGAGATAGTCATGAAACCAAGTAATGACATCACCTGAAAGATGGAAACTTGAAAGAACACTGTTAAGCAGATACATATGGAGTTCCCCCAGTCTCTCCCAGTATGATCTTTGGTGCAGTCCCTGCACCATTTTTGTTGCCTTTCTTTGAGCTGCCTCTATCTTGTCTATGTCCTTCTGGAGATGAGGCCTTCAGAACTGGACACAGTACTCCAAATGGGGTCTCACCAATGACCTGTACAGTGGCATCACAACCTCTTTTCTTCCGCTGGTGATACCTCTTCCTATGCACCTCAGTATCCCACTGACTCTCTCTGTTGCCTTGGTCAACTGTTGAGCCACTTTTAGGTCATCAGATATGATCAACCCTAGATCTCTTTCCTTTTTAATGGTCCCTAATAGCTCTCCACCCATCATGTAATATTACGTCAGGATCCTGTGGCCCAAGTGCACGATTTTGCACTCCTTCACATTGAATTTTAGCTGCCACACTCTGAACCATTCTTCCAGTTTAGCTAGGTCACTCCTCATTATATCCACCTCTCTCAGTCTACCCTATTGCAGATTTTGGAGTTATCAGCAAAGAGACCTACCTTCCCCCTCCAGCCCTTCGGCAGTGTCACTGATGAAGATATTAGAAAGTACTGACTAATGAAGTGATCCCTGTGGCCCCCCGCTAGTCACTCTCCCTACTTCAGATTTAGTTCTGTTTATGACCACCTTCTGCATTCTGACCCTCAACCAATTTCTAACCCATTTCACTACCTTGAGACCCAATCTCAAGCTGCCCAGCTTGTTCACAAGCCTTCTATGTAGAACGGTGTCAAATGCCTTGCTGAAGTCAAGGTAGGCCACATCCACAGCTCCACCTGATCCAACTCCCTGGTCACCCAGTCAAAAAAATCTATCAGATTTGTTTGACATGACCTTCTCGTTGTAAATCACTGCCTCAGATCCTCTGCTCCTCTGGATTCAAGGTGCTCCACTATCTTTTTATTTAGCAGCAATTCCATTATTTTCTCCTCCACCAAGGTCAGACTGACAGTTCTACAGTTACCAGATTCCTCCATGCTCCCACTTTTGTGAAGAGGGACTACACTGGCCCTTCTCCAGTTCTGTGGAACCACTCCCACATCCAGTGACTTGTTGAACAGGGATGTCAGTGGTGCAGCCAGTACCTCCCTTGATTGCTTTAATATTCTAGGGTGTATTCCTTCTGGCTCCAAAGTACTGTCCACCTTCAGTTTTGTGAGTTCTTTTAGGACTCTTTCCTCTGTAAACAGACTGCTGTTCACCTCCCTTCCAATCCTGATTCTTAGCTATGGTCCATTCCCTTCCCCTTCATCTGTGAAGACAGAACAGAAATACTTGTTCAGGACTTGCTACTTTTTCCTGTTCTCCCTCAACTCCTACTCCTTCCTCCCCTTTTAATCTTACAATCCTCCACCCCAGTCTTTCTTCTTTCACTAGCATACCCATAGAAAATCTTGTCCCCTTCTTAAACTCATTTGCTATTTTCACCTCAGTCTTCATCTTTGCACTCCTGACTGCTTTCCCTGCCTCCATTGGCTTTTCCATATATACTGGCTTGTCCTCCTCCTTCTGTGTCTCCTTATAAGTCCTGTAAACAAACTTTTTTGCCCTTACTTTTATAGCCACTTCCTGTGAGAACCATAGTGGTCTTCTTTTCCTTTTGCCTTTGTTTATTTCTTGAATGCAAAGGTTTGTTGCCTTCACTATGGTTTCTTTGAGATGGACTCATACTTCATCAACCCACCCCTTTTCTCACCCTCTGCTAGGGTTTCCCTGAGACACAACCCCATCCTTGTGAAGTCTGCCATCCTGAAGTCCAGAACCATCACTTTCATGTGGCATGACCCTGTTGCAGTACTCATATTGAACCACACTGTGCGATGGTCATGGGACCCAAGCGTTCACCCACCTTGACATCTGAAATTTTGTCTTCATTTGTTAGAACAAGGCCCAAAATTGCCCCCTTACAGGTTGACTCAAGCACTAGTTGCTTCAGGCATGCCCCCTACCAGGGAGTCCAGGATGTCTCTGCCCCTGGATGTTGCAGCCTCTGGGATGCTCCAATCAACTTCTTGCAGACTGAAATCACCTACCAGTGACAACTCCTCTTTAGCTGCCATCTTCTGGATGGCTTCCAGTAGATCCCTGCCCATTTCCTCCCTTTGTGATGGGGGCCTGTAGATTACATCTGTTTGAATGGCTGTGCCATTGCCCATGTCCAGGGTGACCCACAATGCCTCTGCCTCCCTCTTCATTTCTTTCATCTCTTTTGCCTTAATATCCTCTTTGACATAAAAAGCCACCCTTCCTCCTTTTTTAACCTCTCTGTCCCTCTTGAACAAAGTCTAACCTGGTATAGCTATGTCCCAGCCATGGTTCCCATTGTACTTTGTCTCTGTAATAGCCTCAATATCCAGATCAACCTCCATTGTACTTTGTCTCTGTAATAGCCACAATATCCAGATCAACCTCCATTGTACTTTGTCTCTGTAATAGCCACAATATCCAGATCAACCTCCATTGTACTTTGTCTGTGTAATAGCCACAATATCCAGATCAACCTCCATTGTACTTTGTCTCTGTAATAGCTTCAATATCCAGATCAACCTCCATTGTACTTTGTCTCTGTCAGAAGAAGCCAGAAGGTGAAGGAAGGAAACATATTCAATTCAGTGCTTCAGAGTAACTGTAACTGGTATTTTTCTTTAAACTTAGATTGTAGGCTTGTAGTGACACTATACTTTCTTTCTGTGTTGTCTTTACTTATAATTGTTTTTGGGCTGTTGAAAATTTAAAAATAGTGGTGGTGTAATTCTGTGCTGTCTTTAATTGCTGCAAATTTTCCTTCCCCCACCTTCCCCAACTCTTAATTATATGCCCTGATAAATCTGATTGACAGGAGCTAAACACAGGGTATAGTAAGAGGTGAAGTAGGAGGGGCATAAGGGGAAGAAGACCACCCTCAGCACGACAAGTGTTTTGACTCATTTATTTATTTATTGGTTTCTTTTCTTAAAAATATATATCTGAGGATCAGTTACAGAATTTGTAGTATTGTAAATAAATAAAAGAGAACTAAAGAGCTTCAGTAGCAGATAAGTAGTGGAATTGCAGTATAATGTGGGAGTGGTAATGTCAGTGGCTGTGGGGCAGCCATATTCAGGCAGACCTTCTGGACACTGAGGTGCTGCCCTATCTGCATGCATCTCTCGGGACTGAGGGATGAGGTAGCCAGACTCAGAGCGGAGTAAACTGGGTCAGGGTACCATCACCCCTGTCCAGGAACCACCCAGTCCAATGCAGCTGCCTCAAAGGATGCAGAGACGGGAGCACATGGATGACAGTGGGCTCAGGGAGGGTTAGAGCAGTCAGGCAGAGGCACATCCCAGATCCTATTCCTCTCAAGAACTCATATGCCACACTGGCAAATGAGGACAACCAAATAGAGATACCCAGGGAAGTGGAAGGAAAGGATGTGGAGGTTAGGCAAGGAGGTGACCTCAGTGGGGAAAGCAGGGGACCCCAGAGGAGGAGGAAGTGAATCCTGGTGGGGGACTCCATCATAAGAGGGATCCAGCTAGGAACACAGGAGGGGGAGGACAGGGAGGTGAGGTGCCTACCAGGTGCCACGGCATGGAGGGATGGAAGGAAGATACTGGGGATCACTGGGAAGGCAAGACAGGAGGGTGAGCTGGATGTCATTATCCACCTAGGTACTAATGACTTGGCAAATGGGGAGCCAAAGGAAGTTCAGGAAGAGTTTAGGAAACTGGGGAGGGTCTCAAGCAAGTAGCTACTTCTGTCACTTTCTCAAGTACTACCTGTGAGAGGCAAGGAGAGCATAGGAGTGCATGCACCAGGAACTTTAACTCATGGTTGAAGAACTGGTGCTGTGAGAAAGGGTTTGGATTCATTGGTGACTGGGACCCATCTGGAGGATGGAGGTTTGTTCAAGCCTGACGGCCTGCATCCATCCTGGAGGAATCCAAGCACTCAATGATAAGTTTAAATGCTACATTGACAAGCATTTAAACTAGCAAAGGGGTAGCAGGCCAGCAAGGATGGTACCTACTTGCTCACCCCCACAGCTAGTAATGGAACCAGTGAACCAGAGGAGTGGCTATCTCTGCAAAGCAGTGTGCAAAGTTGGAGATTAGTGTCCAAAAGGTGGATAAGAGAAAAGGGGCAAAATTCAGCAGAAGGGCAGACAGCAAGGAGAACCAGGATAAATGACAACCAAGGAAGGGGCTGGAGTAGAACAGTGAAGCAGTCTGGGAGGTCAAATCATGGAAAGTCATGTGTGCAAATGCCAGGAGCCTTAGCAACAAGATGGAAGATCTGAGGCTGTCATGGTACAGTCAGACCTGGACATTGTGGCCATCACTGAAACCTGGTGTAATGATAACCATGACTGGGAGATGGCCATACCTGGCTACAACATATTCAGAAGAGACAGAGCAGGCAGGAAGGGAGGAGGAGTGGCACTGTATGTGAAAAATGACATAAGGGCCACACAGATCCAGGAGGAACAAAATGGGGAGAGATACTGTGGGTTAGCTGGAAAGGAAAATGGGGCCAGCCATCCGACAGGTGTGGTCTATAGACCACCAGCCCAGGAGGAAGAAACAGATAGGGAGTTGATGCTAGCCATCCAAAGGATGGCAGACAAGGTGAGGTAGTACTGGTTGGAGACTTCAATATTCCAGACGTGGACTGGAGCATCCCAGCAGCAGCATCAACTAGGAGCAGATTTATCCTGGACTCCCTTCAGGGTGCCTTCCTCAAGCAACTGGTCATGGAACCAACTCGGCAGAAGGCAATACTGGACCTTTTGCTCACAAACAGGGACAGTGTGATGGGGAATAACAGTGGGGAGCACCTGGGTAACAGTGACCACCAGTCATTGTGGTTTGAAATCACAGAAAGAGCAGAACCAAACCACACAAAACACGTATCCTGGATTTTAGGGGGCAGACTTGGGAAAATGGGGAGATGCTTGAAGGAGGCATTAAGGAATGGGACAGGAATCAGGGATTGAGGAACAGTGGGCAGTATTTAAAATGGGGATTATAAGAACAACAGAATTATGCATTAAGCAGGTTAGCAAGAGGAAAAGAAAGAGGAGACCATTATGGTTTTCCAAAGAGGTAGCAAAGAAAGTGAAAGCCAAAAAGATTGCATTCAGGCAATACAAAAAGACACAGGCAGAAGGGGATAGGGAGAAGTACCAGGAGAAACAAAGGGAGGCAGGGAAGTCAGTAAGGGAAGCCAAAGCTCAGACAGAAGAACACATTGTAAAATCAGTGGTTAAAGGGGACAAAACCTTTTACAGGTACATAAGTGAGAAAAGAAAACAAAGGGAGGGATAGTGAGACTGAAGGGGGAGGATGGGAGCCGCGTGGAGGATGACAACAGTAAAGCGGATATATTGAACAGGTATTTCTGCTCAGTCTTTACTAAGGAAGAGGGGGGTAATGGGTCTGAAGGGAGTACAAGGGGTGAGAATGGTGCAGAAATGGACACAAGTCCCTTTACACGAGAAAGGGTCCTGAAGGAACTGGAAGTAATAAGAGCTGATAAAGCAATGGGGCCAGATGGGTGCACCCAGGGTCCTTAAAGAACTAAGAGGTGGTGGTTGAACCTCTGGTATCCTGTTCAGCCAATCACTAGAAACAGGGAGGTACCCAAAGACTGGAGGACAGCAGATGTAGTCCCCTTATACAAAAGTGGGAACAAAGAGGAAGCAGGGAACTACAGACCAGTCAGCCTCACCTCGGTAGTGGGAAAGATCATGGAAGCACTACTGAAGGAGAGATTGGTGGAACATCTGGTTGTCAATGGACTACAGGACCCAAGGCAGCATGGTTCCACCAGGGGGAGGTCATGTCAGACCAACCTCATTGAATTTTTTGACTGGGTGACTAGGGAGGTGGATCAGGGGAGGGCAGTGGACATGGCCTATCTGGACTTCAGCAAGGCCTTTGACACTGTGCCACATAGAAGACTATTACATAAACTGGGGAATATGGTGTGGGCAGGACAGTAGTGTGGTGGGTAGGTAACTGGCTGGGTGGCAGGACACAGAGGGTGGTGGTAAATGGCTGTCACTCCACAGAGGGAAGAGTGACCAGTGGGGTACCACAGGGATCAGTGCTGGGACCGGTCCTATTCAACATCTTCATCAGTGACATTGCACAGGATATAGAAGGCAGAATTTCACTGTTCGCTGATGACACAAAGCTCTGTAACAGAGTAGACACAACCAGAGGTGTAGACAGAATGAGAAGGGACCTGCAGAAACTTGAAGAATGGTCAAGGGTTTGGCAGTTGAAATTCAATGCAAAGAAGTGCAAGATAATGCATATGGGGCACAAAAACCCTGGCACAATATATCAGTTGGGGGTGAGGATATAGCATGCACCAAGCAGGAAAGGGATCTTGGGGTTGTCATCTCTGATGACCTCAAGGTAGGGAAACAGTGTGACAAGGCATCAGGTAAAGCAAATAGGATGCTGGGATGTATAGGCAGGGGCATCACCAGCAGAAAAGGAGGTCATAATTCCGCTATACAAGACACTAGTGAGGTCCCACCTGGAGTACAGTGTACAGTTCTGGAGACCATACCTACGTAAGGACATAGACAGGGTAGAGAAGGTTCAGAGGAGGGCAACAAAGATGGTGCATGGGTTGCATCACAAGTCCTATGAAGACAGGTTGAAGGAACTGAACATGTACTCCTGGAGGAGAGGAGGGAGAGGGATATGATAGAGACATACAAGTATCTTACAGGGAGGAACAAGGTGCAGGAAAACACTATTTTTAAGTGAAAAGATGTCTCAGGACTAGAGGCATGGGATGAAGTTGAGGAGGACGATTCAGAGGAAACATGAGAAAGAATTCTTCACAGAACGGGTGGTGGACAAGTGGAACACCCTGCCAGAGGAAGTGGTGGGGCTGAAACAATCACGGGATTTAAGAATGCATGGGATAGACATCAAGGAATTCTAGAGGTCGGGGTGAGGGAAATAGACTTCTAGGAAAACAAACTGAACTTACAAGCTCAAATGGGCAGACTAGGTGGGCCATAGGCCCTTATCTGCCGACACTGTCTATGTATCTATGTATCTATGTAATATCCAGATCAACCTCCATTGTACTTTGTCTCTGTAATAGCTACAATATCCAGATCAACCCCCATTGTACTTTGTCTCTGTAATAGCTACAATATCCAGATCAACCTCCATTGTACTTTGTCTGTGTAATAGCCACAATATCCAGATCAACCTCCATTGTACTTTGTCTCTGTAATAGCTTCAATATCCAGATCAACCTCCATTGTACTTTGTCTCTGTCAGAAGAAGCCAGAAGGTGAAGGAAGGAAACATATTCAATTCAGTGCTTCAGAGTAACTGGTAACTGGTATTTTTCTTTTAAACTTAGATTGTAGGCTTGTAGTGACACTATACTTTCTTTCTGTGTTATCTTTACTTATAATTGTTTTTGGGCTGTTGAAAATTTAAAAACTAGTGGTGGTGTAATTCTGTGCTGTCTTTAATTGCTGCAAATTTTATCTTGGCTTGTCTGACTGTCCTGTAGCTGGGTGAAGGGTGTTAATTGTCTGGCCTCTGACCTCAGCTACGTGATAACTGGAGGTGGGGCTTAGTCACAGTTAAAGCAGCAAACAGAAGTTCATCTTCTCAGAAGAAGCCAGAAGGTGAAGGAAGGAAACATATTCAATTCAGTGCATCAGAGTAACTGGTAACTGGTATTTTTCTTTTAAACTTAGATTGTAGGCTTGTAGTGACACTATACTTTCTTTCTGTGTTGTCTTTACTTATAATTGTTTTTGGGCTGTTGAAAATTTAAAAAATAGTGGTGGTGTAATTCTGTGCTGTCTTTAATTGTTGCAATTTCGCCCCACCCCTTCCCCAACTCTTAATTATATGCCCTGATAAATCTGATTGACAGGAGCTAAACACAGGGTATAGTAAGAGGTGTGAAGTAGGAGGGGCATAAGGGGGAAGAAGACCACCCTCAGCACGACAAGTGTTTTGACTCATTTATTTATTTATTGGTTTCTTTTTTCTTAAAAAAATATATATCTGAGGATCAGTTACAGAATTTGTAGTATTGTAAATAAATAAAAAGAGAACTAAGAGAGCTTCAGTAGCAGATAAGTAGTGGAATTGCAGTATAATGTGGGGAGTGGTGCAATGCAGTGGCTGTGGGGCAGCCATATTCAGGCAGACCTTCTGGACACTGAGGTGCTGCCCTATCTGCATGCATCTCTGGGACTGAGGGATGAGGTAGCCAGACTCAGAGCGGAAGTAAACTGGGTCAGGAGTACCATCACCCTGTCCAGGAACCACCCAGTCCAATGCAGCTGCCTCAAAGGATGCCGAGAACGAGGAGCACATGGATGACAGTGGGCTCAGGGAGGGTTAGAGCAGTCAGGCAGAGGCACATCCCAGATCCTATTCCTTCAAGAACTCATATGCCACACTGGCAAATGAGGACAACCAAATAGAGATACCCAGGGAAGTGGAAGGAAAGGATGTGGAGGTTAGGCAAGGAGGTGACCTCAGTGGGGAAAGCAGGGGACCCCAGAGGAGGAGGAAGTGAATCCTGGTGGGGGACTCCATCATAAGAGGGATCCAGCTAGGAACACAGGAGGGGAGGACAGGGAGGTGAGGTGCCTACCAGGTGCCACGGCATGGAGGGATGGAAGGAAGATACTGGGGATCACTGGGAAGGCAAGACAGGAGGGTGAGCTGGATGTCATTATCCACCTAGGTACTAATGACTTGGCAAATGGGGAGCCAAAGGAAGTTCAGGAAGAGTTTAGGAAACTGGGAGGGTCTCACAAGTAGCTACTTCTGTCACTTTCTCAGAAGTACTACCTGTGAGAGGCAAGGAGAGCATAGGAGTGCATGCACCAGGAACTTTAACTCATGGTTGAAGAACTGGTGCTGTGAGGAAGGGTTTGGATTCATTGGTGACTGGGGACCCATCTGGAGGATGGAGGTTTGTTCAAGCCTGACGGCCTGCATCCATCCTGGAGGGAATCCAAGCACTCAATGATAAGTTTAAATGCTACATTGACAAGCATTTAAACTAGCAAAGGGGGTGGCAGGCCAGCAAGGATGGGACCTACTTGCTCACCCCCACAGCTAGTAATGGAACCAGTGAACCAGAGGAGGGCTATCTCTGCAAAGCAGTGTGCAAAAGTTGGAGATTAGTGTCCAAAAGGTGGATAAGCAGAAAAGGGCAAAATTCAGCAGAAGGGCAGACAGCAAGGAGAACCAGGGATAAATGACAACCAAGGAAGGGGCTGGAGTAGAACAGTGAAGCAGTCTAGGGAGGTCAAATCATGGAAAGTCATGTGCAAATGCCAGGAGCCTTAGCAACAAGATGGAAGATCTGGAGGCTGTCATGGTACAGTCAGACCTGGACATTGTGGCCATCACTGAAACCTGGTGTAATGATAACCATGACTGGGAGATGGCCATACCTGGCTACAACATATTCAGAAGAGACAGAGCAGGCAGGAAGGGAGGAGGAGTGGCACTGTATGTGAAAAATGACATAAGGGCCACACAGATCCAGGAGGAACAAATGGGGAGAGATACTGTGGGTTAAGCTGGAAAGGAAAATGGGGCCAGCCATCCGTACAGGTGTGGTCTATAGACCACCAGCCCAGGAGGAAGAAACAGATAGGAGTTGATGCTAGCCATCCAAAGGATGGCAGACAAGGTGAGGTAGTACTGGTTGGAGACTTCAATATACCAGATGTGGACTGGAGCATCCCAGCAGCAGCATCAACTAGGAGCAGATTTATCCTGGACTCCTTCAGGGTGCCTTCCTCAAGCAACTGGTCATGGAACCAACTCGGCAGAAGGCAATACTGGACCTTGTGCTCACAAACAGGGACAGTGTGATGGGGGTAACAGTGGGGAGCACCTGGGTAACAGTGACCACCAGTCATTGTGGTTTGAAATCACAGAAAGAGCAGAACCAAACCACACAAAACACGTATCCTGGATTTTAGGGGGGCAGACTTTGGGAAAATGGGGAGATGCTTGAAGGAGGCATTAAGGGGAATGGGACAGGAATCAGGGATTGAGGAACAGTGGGCAGTATTTAAAATGGGGATTATAAGAACAACAGAATTATGCATTAAGCAGGTTAGCAAGAGGAAAAGAAAGAGGAGACCATTATGGTTTTCCAAAGAGGTAGCAAAGAAAGTGAAAGCCAAAAAGATTGCATTCAGGCAATACAAAAAGACACAGGCAGAAGGAGATAGAGAAGTACCAGGAGAAACAAAGGAGGCAGGGAAGTCAGTAAGGAAGCCAAAGCTCAGACAGAAGAACACATTGTAAAATCAGTGGTTAAAGGGACAAAACCTTTACAGGTACATAAGTGAGAAAAGAAAACAAAGGGAGGGATAGTGAGACTGAAGGGGAGGATGGGAGCCGTGGAGGATGACAACAGTAAAGCAGATATATTGAACAGGTATTTCTGCTCAGTCTTTACTAAGGAAGAGGGGGTAATGGGTCTGAAGGGAGTACAAGGGTGAGAATGGTGCAGAAATGGACACAAGTCCCTTTACACGAGAAAGGGTCCTGAAGGAACTGGAAGTAATAAGAGCTGATAAAGCAATGGGGCCAGATGGGTGCACTCCAGGGTCCTTAAAGAACTAAGAGAGGTGGTGGCTGAACCTCTGGCTATCCTGTTCAGCCAATCACTGGAAACAGGGAGGTACCCAAAGACTGGAGGACAGCAGATGTAGTCCCTTATACAAAAGTGGGAACAAAGAGGAAGCAGGAACTACAGACCAGTCAGCCTCACCTCGGTAGTGGGAAAGATCATGGAAGCACTACTGAAGGAGAGATTGGTGGAACATCTGGTTGTCAATGGACTACAGGACCCAAGGCAGCATGGTTTCACCAGGGGAGGCATCGCTCAGACCAACCTCATTGAATTTTTGACTGGGTGACTAGGAGGTGGATCAGGGAGGGCAGTGGACATGGCCTCATCTGGACTTCAGCAAGGCCTTTGACACTGTGCCACATAGAAGACTATTACATAAACTGGGGAATATGGGTGTGGGCAGGACAGTAGTGTGGTGGGTAGGTAACTGGCTGGGTGGCAGGACACAGAGGGTGGTGGTAAATGGCTGTCACTCCACAGAGGGAAGAGTGACCAGTGGGGTACCACAGGGATCAGTGCTGGGACCGGTCCTATTCAACATCTTCATCAGTGACATTGCACAGGATATAGAAGGCAGAATTTCACTGTTCGCTGATGACACAAAGCTCTGTAACAGAGTAGACACACCAGAGGGTGTAGACAGAATGAGAAGGGACCTGCAGAAACTTGAAGAATGGTCAAGGGTTTGGCAGTTGAAATTCAATGCAAAGAAGTGCAAGATAATGCATATGGGGCACAAAACCCTGGCACAATATATCAGTTGGGGGTGAGGATATAGCATGCACCAAGCAGGAAAGGGATCTTGGGTTGTCATCTCTGATGACCTCAAGGTAGGGAAACAGTGTGACAAGGCATCAGGTAAAGCAAATAGGATGCTGGGATGTATAGGCAGGGGCATCACCAGCAGGAAAAGGAGGTCATAATTCCGCTATACAAGACACTAGTGAGGTCCCACCTGAGTACAGTGTACAGTTCTGGAGACCATACCTACGTGGGACATAGACAGGGTAGAGAAGGTTCAGAGGAGGGCAACAAAGATGGTGCATGGGTTGCATCACAAGTCCTATGAAGACAGGTTGAAGGAACTGAACATGTACTCCCTGGAGGAGAGGAGGGAGAGAGGGATATGATAGAGACATACAAGCATCTTACAGGGAGGAACAAGGCAGGAAAACACTATTTTTAAGTGAAAAGATGTCCTAGGACTAGAGGGCATGGGATGAAGTTGGAGGGAGGACGATTCAGAGGAAACATGAGAAAGAATTTCTTCACAGAACGGGTGGTGGACAAGTGGAACACCCTGCCAGAGGAAGTGGTGGGGGCTGAAACAATCACGGGATTTAAGAATGCATGGGATAGACATCAAGGAATTCTAGAGGTCAGGGGTAAGGGGAAATAGACTTCTAGGAAAACAAACTGAACTTACAAGCTCAAATGGGCAGACTAGGTGGGCCATAGGCCCTTATCTGCCGACACTGTCTATGTATCTATGTATCTATGTAATATCCAGATCAACCTCCATTGTACTTTGTCTCTGTAATAGCTACAATATCCAGATCAACCTCCATTGTACTTTGTATCTGTAATAGCTTCAATATCCAGATCAACCTCCATTGTACTTTGTCTCTGTAATAGCTTCAATATCCAGATCAACCTCCATTGTACTTTGTTTCTGTAATAGCTACAATATCCAGATCAATCTCCATTGTACTTTGTCTCTGTAATAGCCACAATATCCAGATCAACCTCCATTGTACTTTGTCTCTGTAATAGCTACAATATCCAGATCAACCCCCATTGTACTTTGTCTCTGTAATAGCTACAATATCCAGATCAACCTCCATTGTACTTTGTCTGTGTAATAGCCACAATATCCAGATCAACCTCCATTGTACTTTGTCTCTGTAATAGCTTCAATATCCAGATCAACCTCCATTGTACTTTGTCTCTGTCAGAAGAAGCCAGAAGGTGAAGGAAGGAAACATATTCAATTCAGTGCTTCAGAGTAACTGGTAACTGGTATTTTTCTTTTAAACTTAGATTGTAGGCTTGTAGTGACACTATACTTTCTTTCTGTGTTATCTTTACTTATAATTGTTTTTGGGCTGTTGAAAATTTAAAACTAGTGGTGGTGTAATTCTGTGCTGTCTTTAATTGCTGCAAATTTTATCTTGGCTTGTCTGACTGTCCTGTAGCTGGGTGAAGGGTGTTAATTGTCTGGCCTCTGACCTCAGCTACGTGATAACTGGAGGTGGGGCTTAGTCACAGTTAAAGCAGCAAACAGAAGTTCATCTTCTCAGAAGAAGCCAGAAGGTGAAGGAAGGAAACATATTCAATTCAGTGCATCAGAGTAACTGGTAACTGGTATTTTTCTTTTAAACTTAGATTGTAGGCTTGTAGTGACACTATACTTTCTTTCTGTGTTGTCTTTACTTATAATTGTTTTTGGGCTGTTGAAAATTTAAAAAATAGTGGTGGTGTAATTCTGTGCTGTCTTTAATTGTTGCAATTTTCGCCCCACCCCTTCCCCAACTCTTAATTATATGCCCTGATAAATCTGATTGACAGGAGCTAAACACAGGGTATAGTAAGAGGTGTGAAGTAGGAGGGGCATAAGGGGGAAGAAGACCACCCTCAGCACGACAAGTGTTTTGACTCATTTATTTATTTATTGGTTTCTTTTTTCTTAAAAAAATATATATCTGAGGATCAGTTACAGAATTTGTAGTATTGTAAATAAATAAAAAGAGAACTAAGAGAGCTTCAGTAGCAGATAAGTAGTGGAATTGCAGTATAATGTGGGGAGTGGTGCAATGCAGTGGCTGTGGGGCAGCCATATTCAGGCAGACCTTCTGGACACTGAGGTGCTGCCCTATCTGCATGCATCTCTCGGGACTGAGGGATGAGGTAGCCAGACTCAGAGCGGAAGTAAACTGGGTCAGGAGTACCATCACCCCTGTCCAGGAACCACCCAGTCCAATGCAGCTGCCTCAAAGGATGCCGAGAACGAGGACACATGGATGACAGTGGGCTCAGGGAGGGTTAGAGCAGTCAGGCAGAGGCACATCCCAGATCCTATTCCTCTCAAGAACTCATATGCCACACTGGCAAATGAGGACAACCAAATAGAGATACCCAGGAAGTGGAAGGAAAGGATGTGGAGGTTAGGCAAGGAGGTGACCTCAGTGGGGAAAGCAGGGACCCCAGAGGAGGAGAAGTGAATCCTGGTGGGGACTCCATCATAAGAGGGATCAGCTAGGAACACAGGAGGGGAGGACAGGGAGGTGAGGTGCCTACCAGGTGCCACGGCATGGAGGGATGGAAGGAAGATACTGGGGATCACTGGGAAGGCAAGACAGGAGGGTGAGCTGGATGTCATTATCCACCTAGGTACTAATGACTTGGCAAATGGGAGCCAAAGGAAGTTCAGGAAGAGTTTAGGAAACTGGGGAGGGTCTCAAGCAAGTAGCTACTTCTGTCACTTTCTCAGAAGTACTACCTGTGAGGCAAAGGAGAGCATAGGAGTGCATGCACCAGGAACTTTAACTCATGGTTGAAGAACTGGTGCTGTGAGGAAGGGTTTGGATTCATTGGTGACTGGGACCCATCTGGAGGGATGGAGGTTTGTTCAAGCCTGACGGCCTGCATCCATCCTGGAGGAATCCAAGCACTCAATGATAAGTTTAAATGCTACATTGACAAGCATTTAAACTAGCAAAGGGTGGCAGGCCAGCAAGGATGGGACCTACTTGCTCACCCCCACAGCTAGTAATGGAACCAGTGAACCAGAGGAGTGGCTATCTCTGCAAAGCAGTGTGCAAAAGATGGAGATTAGTGTCCAAAAGGTGGATAAGCAGAAAAGGGGCAAAATTCAGCAGAAGGGCAGACAGCAAGGAGAACCAGGGATAAATGACACCAAGGAAGGGGCTGGAGTAGAACAGTGAAGCAGTCTAGGGAGGTCAAATCATGGAAAGCCATGTGTGCAAATGCCAGGAGCCTTAGCAACAAGATGGAAGATCTGGAGGCTGTCATGGTACAGTCAGACCTGGACATTGTGGCCATCACTGAAACCTGGTGTAATGATAACCATGACTGGGAGATGGCCATACCTGGCTACAACATATTCAGAAGAGACAGAGCAGGCAGGAAGGGAGGAGGGTGGCACTGTATGTGAAAAATGACATAAGGGCCACACAGATCCAGGAGGAACAAAATGGGGAGAGATACTGTGGGTTAAGCTGGAAAGGAAAATGGGGCCAGCCATCCTGACAGGTGTGGTCTATAGACCACCAGCCCAGGAGGAAGAAACAGATAGGGAGCTGATGCTAGCCATCCAAAGGATGGCAGACAAGAATGAGGTAGTACTGGTTGGAGACTTCAATATACCAGATGTGGACTGGAGCATCCCAGCAGCAGCATCAACTAGGAGCAGATTTATCCTGGACTCCTTCAGGGTGCCTTCCTCAAGCAACTGGTCATGGAACCAACTCGGCAGAAGGCAATACTGGACCTTGTGCTCACAAACAGGGACAGTGTGATGGGGGTAACAGTGGGGAGCACCTGGGTAACAGTGACCACCAGTCATTGTGGTTTGAAATCACAGAAAGAGCAGAACCAAACCACAAAAAACACGTATCCTGGATTTTAGGGGGCAGACTTGGGAAAATGGGGAGATGCTTGAAGGAGGCATTAAGGAATGGGACAGGAATCAGGGATTGAGGAACAGTGGGCAGTATTTAAAATGGGGATTATAAGAACAACAGAATTATGCATTAAGCAGGTTAGCAAGAGGAAAAGAAAGAGAGACCATTATGGTTTTCCAAAGAGGTAGCAAAGAAAGTGAAAGCCAAAAAGATTGCATTCAGGCAATACAAAAAGACACAGGCAGAAGGGGATAGGGAGAAGTACCAGGAGAAACAAAGGGAGGCAGGGAAGTCAGTAAGGGAAGCCAAAGCTCAGACAGAAGAACACATTGTAAAATCAGTGGTTAAAGGGGACAAAACCTTTTACAGGTACATAAGTGAGAAAAGAAAAACAAAGGGAGGGATAGTGAGACTGAAGGGGGAGGATGGGAGCCGCGTGGAGGATGACAACAGTAAAGCAGATATATTGAACAGGTATTTCTGCTCAGTCTTTACTAAGGAAGAGGGGGGTAATGGGTCTGAAGGGAGTACAAGGGGTGAGAATGGTGCAGAAATGGACACAAGTCCCTTTACGAGAAAGGGTCCTGAAGGAACTGGAAGTAATAAGAGCTGATAAAGCAATGGGGCCAGATGGGGTGCACCCAGGGTCCTTAAGAACTAAGAGGTGGTGGCTGAACCTCTGGCTATCCTGTTCAGCCAATCACTAGAAACAGGAGGTACCCAAAGACTGGAGGACAGCAGATGTAGTCCCCTTATACAAAAGTGGGAACAAAGAGGAAGCAGGGAACTACAGACCAGTCAGCCTCACCTCGGTAGTGGGAAAGATCATGGAAGCACTACTGAAGGAGATTGGTGGAACATCTGGTTGTCAATGGACTACAGGACCCAAGGCAGCATGGTTTCACCAGGGGGAGGTCATGTCAGACCAACCTCATTGAATTTTTTGACTGGGTGACTAGGGAGGTGGATCAGGGGAGGGCAGTGGACATGGCCTATCTGGACTTCACAAGGCCTTTGACACTGTGCCACATAGAAGACTATTACATAAACTGGGGAATATGGGTGTGGGCAGGACAGTAGTGTGGTGGGTAGGTAACTGGCTGGGTGGCAGGACACAGAGGGTGGTGGTAAATGGCTGTCACTCCACAGAGGGAAGAGTGACCAGTGGGGTACCACAGGGATCAGTGCTGGGACCGGTCCTATTCAACATCTTCATCAGTGACATTGCACAGGATATAGAAGGCAGAATTTCACTGTTCGCTGATGACACAAAGCTCTGTAACAGAGTAGACACACCAGAGGGTGTAGACAGAATGAGAAGGACCTGCAGAAACTTGAAGAATGGTCAAGGGTTTGGCAGTTGAAATTCAATGCAAAGAAGTGCAAGATAATGCATATGGAACACAAAACCCTGGCACAATATATCAGTTGGGGGTGAGGATATAGCATGCACCAAGCAGGAAAGGGATCTTGGGGTTGTCATCTCTGATGACCTCAAGGTAGGAAACAGTGTGACAAGGCATCAGGTAAAGCAAATAGGATGCTGGGATGTATAGGCAGGGGCATCACCAGCAGGAAAAGGAGGTCATAATTCCATATACAAGACACTAGTGAGGTCCCACCTGGAGTACAGTGTACAGTTCTGGAGACCATACCTACGTAAGGACATAGACAGGGTAGAGAAGGTTCAGAGGAGGGCAACAAAGATGGTGCATGGGTTACATCACAAGTCCTATGAAGACAGGTTGAAGGAACTGAACATGTACTCCCTGGAGGAGAGGAGGGAGAGAGGGGATATGATAGAGACATACAAGTATCTTACAGGGAGGAACAAGGTGCAGGAAAACACTATTTTTAAGTGAAAAAGATGTCTCAGGACTAGAGGGCATGGGATGAAGTTGGAGGGAGGACGATTCAGAGGAAACATGAGAAAGAATTTCTTCACAGAACGGGTGGTGGACAAGTGGAACACCCTGCCAGAGGAAGTGGTGGGGGCTGAAACAATCACTGGATTTAAGAATGCATGGGATAGACATCAAGGAATTCTAGAGGTCAGGGGTAAGGGGAAATAGACTTCTAGGAAAACAAACTGAACTTACAAGCTCAAATGGGCAGACTAGGTGGGCCATAGGCCCTTATCTGCCGACACTGTCTATGTATCTATGTATCTATGTAATATCCAGATCAACCTCCATTGTACTTTGTCTCTGTAATAGCTACAATATCCAGATCAACCTCCATTGTACTTTGTATCTGTAATAGCTTCAATATCCAGATCAACCTCCATTGTACTTTGTCTCTGTAATAGCTTCAATATCCAGATCAACCTCCATTGTACTTTGTTTCTGTAATAGCTACAATATCCAGATCAATCTCCATTGTACTTTGTCTCTGTAATAGCCACAATATCCAGATCAACCTCCATTGTACTTTGTCTCTGTAATAGCTACAATATCCAGATCAACCCCCATTGTACTTTGTCTCTGTAATAGCTACAATATCCAGATCAACCTCCATTGTACTTTGTATCTGTAATAACTTCAATATCCAGATCAACCTCCATTGTACTTTGTCTCTGTAATAGCTTCAATATCCAGATCAACCCCCATTGTACTTTGTATCTGTAATAGCTACAATATCCAGATCAACCTCCATTGTACTTTGTATCTGTAATAGCTTCAATATCCAGATCAACCTCCATTGTACTTTGTCTCTGTAATAGCTTCAATATCCAGATCAACCCCCATTGTACTTTGTCTCTGTAATAGCTACAATATCCAGATCAACCCCCATTGTACTTTGTCTCTGTAATAGCTACAATATCCAGATCAACCTCCATTGTACTTTGTATCTGTAATAGCTTCAATATCCAGATCAACCTCCATTGTACTTTGTATCTGTAATAGCTACACTATCCAGATCAACCTCCATTGTACTTTGTATCTGTAATAGCTTCAATATCCAGATCAACCTCCATTGTACTTTGTATCTGTAATAGCTACAATATCCAGATCAACCCCCATTGTACTTTGTCTCTGTAATAGCTACAATATCCAGATCAATCTCCATTGTACTTTGTCTCTGTAATAGCTACAATATCCAGATCAACCTCTGCTATCAAGGCAGACAGATCAGGGATTTTGTTCCCCAGGCTGCAGGCATTCGTGCTCATGGCCCTCCATGTTCTGCAAAATCCACTCCTGTCCATCCAATTTTCCACATTTTTTATCCCCCCTCTCTTCCCCTTTTCTGCCTATATTGGTGCTTAATGGTGATTTTGTGACATTATTATCCTTCTTGCTGGCTCCGTTATCCTGTGGAAGTGGGCAGTTACAGTTACCCTGCTTCCTTTCTCCACCGCCACATTGAAGAGTGGAGGAGAATACCTAGGTTGAAGGGAAAGTATAGTGTGTTGTGGGGGGGGGTACTGAGCAGGGTGTGCCCACTAGTAGCCACACCTTAATCCTGGTTTCTGGTTCTTTGCTGGTTATGCTTCTTTTGTTCTCTTTTCCTGTTATTGTTATTGTTAATGTCTAATGTTTTGTATACAAGTTGTTACTAGTCAAGTATCTCGTTCCTGTATTTAATCACACCTTGTTTCTTAATCTGCAGTTGTTCAAGTTCAAGTTCAAGTTTATTGCAGGAAAACTCCGTTGAGCAAGCTCATTCACAAGGAGGCCCTGAGATGGACATACAGTCAAATACATTAAGAGAATTACATGATATTACATAACGTACATAAAGAGCTCCCCGGATACACAAAAATCATGATAGGAGGTGACACTAATTATAAGACAATACATTGCATACATTAGGATTTCACCACAGAAAAATAATGTTCCTGGAGAAAGTAACAGTAATTACATAACTGTACCTAACATGCTAAAAGAATTCCATCAGATACACTGTTAATGGTGAGAGGTAGAGCTAGTTACATAGAGAGAAGGAGCTTATGATACCGTGTGGTTGATAAATTGATGCCCCAAAAACGACATTCAGTTTAATGACAGTTACAGGTGTCTTTTAATTTGGTCATGGCTAACCTTTTAAAAAAGTTAACAGGGACGATACTGGATAATTTCAGAGAGGATTGTAACCAATTCCAAATAGTTGGCAGCGAACATGAGATAGCGCGTTTGCCAAAGGTAGTATGGGTCCTAGGTACATTGAGGAGGAGGAGAAAATCAGATTTCCTGAGGGAGTAAACACTGTGTGATATGTGTACTTAGGAGGTTAGGTATTGCGGGAGTTTGTTCAGAAGACGTTTTAGAGTCCAGATACCAGCATGGAATGACCGTCTAACGGTCAGCGAGGGCCAGCCAACTGTGGAGTATAGATCACAGTGATGGGTTTGGGGTAGGGAGTTTGTAATAAAACGAAGGGAGCAGTGGTAGAGAACATCTAGCTTATGAAGACTGGTAAGTGCTGAGGAGTTGTAGATTATGTCACCGTACTCAAGAAGGGGGGAGGAATGTGGCCTGAACCAGTTTGGTTCTAATCTCCATGGCAAAGAAGGACCTGTTATGGAAGAAAAAGCCTAACCTAGCTTTTAGTCTTTTAGACAAGTCATCAAGATGATCATCGAAGGAAAGCTTGTTGTCGAGCCAGAAACCGAGATATCTGAACTTTGAAATGATTTCCAATTGTTCACCTAGGGGAAGTATTTATAAAGTCGTTAGGTAAAACAGGAGCAGCAGAAGGGGAGATACATGGGTGGAGGATCATGGCTTTCGTTTTCTTGGCATTAAGGAGAAACTTTGCATTAATTAGATTATTTTCTAGTTGTGCAAAGTCAGCTTGAAGAGTGTCCCTAACTCCTTCCAGTGAGGGACCAGATGTGTACAAGACTGTGTCATCTGCAAAAAAATGCAAGTGGGACTTGGTAATCTGGTGGTTAAGATTGTTTATATATAAGGAAAAGAGGACGGGGCCTAAGATAGATCCCTGTGGGACTCCTCTAACAGTAGGTAAGGAGGACGAAAACAAATCTCCTGTTTTAACTTTCTGAGTCCTTCCCGTCAGGTAACTGTTGAACCACTGGGTTGTGGATGGATTAAAGCCTAGGTTAGTAAGGCTGTGCACTAATAAATTGTGGTCTACTGTGTCAAAAGCTTTACTAAGATCTAAGAATACTACACCAGTGGTTTTCTTGGAGTCCATTGCAGAGACCCAATCATTAGTAACCTTGGCCAGAGCTGTTGTGGTGCTGTGATTTGGGTGAAAGCTGGATTGGAGAGGGTTTAAGAGAGATTGAGTTTCAATATGGTTTTTCAGTTGTGCATAGATCAGTTTTTCAAAGGCTTTTGACAGGATGGGCAGTATTGAAATGGGTCTATAATTATTGAGATCGCAGGGATCACCCGACTTAAATAGGGGGAGAATATGAGCAGATTTCCAACATGAGGGAACTGTAGCGGTTGAGATAGAAAGGTTGAATATATGAAGTATTGAGGCGGTAAGGTAAGCGTAGCCAAGTTTTAGGAATATTGGTTCTATTCTATCTTCCCCGGCACTTTTTTTAGTATCCAGGTTAGTAAGTGAATCCTCAACTTCCTTAAAGCTAAGAGGGAGCAGCTGAAATGAACAGGCTGGGGTATATGGCGATGCATTCATGCTATCTAGGTTCTTTACTTGGGTGGCATATGGAGAGGAATCAAACGCTAGGCTGGCAGTGACGAAGTGGGAATTAAGTTCTTCTAGTATTTGATGGGTACTTTCAATAGCTGTTCCCTTTGATGTGGATCTTTAGTGGAACAGATGGGGCAGCTGAGCGACCCTCGATTGACTTAAGGGGCTTCCAGATTTTGTAAGTGTTCCCTTTTGCCTGCTCTAGGGTAGAGACATAGTAGTTTGATTTGGTTGCATAAATACGTTTGACGCAAGCATTCCTGGCTGCTCTAAATGCCTGACAATCTAGAGGGCTGTTGGTGTGCCTAGTCTGGGCCCATAGTTTGTCATGGTTTGTCAGTGCAATCTTGAGTTCCGGGGTAAACCAAGGGTGCGCGTTTTTGCACTTCCGAACCTTAATAATGGGAGCATGTCTATTAACCAGTGAAGTAATGTTGCAGTTGAGAACATTAACAGCCTCGTCTACTGATTTTGCAAGGAAGAAGTCTTGCCATCTGACCTTGCTTAGGTTGGTCAAATAGTTATCGGTATTGAACTTACGGAATGACCATTTGATAATGAATTTAGGGGAAAGGTTAACTTTGGCTTGTGATCTAGTGCAGACTACGATATTGTGATCACTCATATCATTATGAAACACCGCTGTTTGTAGAATTTTATGAGGGTGGGTAGTTAAAATAATGTCTAAAAGTGAGCTATTTGCTGTTTTTAAGGTATTAATCCTAGTTGGTTCACTAATTAGTTGGGCAAGACCAAGTTTGTCACAAAGTGATTTCAAGCCGAGAGATTTTGATGATAGCCAATCCAGGTTGAAGTCCCCAAGGATTATTGTTTCTGTATTAGCAATAATGATTAGAGTTTTGAGGGCGCTAAGGATATCAGTTCCGGCAGCAGGTGGTCTGTATCCACCTATAATAGTAATGTTGTCAGAAGAAGGGAGATGGAGCTTCAGTGAAACAATTTGGTATTCTTTATGTTTAGATTTGGTAATAATGTTGCTAATTGTGTACTTAGATTTGGCATAGACAACTACTCCCCCCCACCCAGATTTCCTGTCCGCCCTGAATAGAGTATAACACACTAGGTTAATTTGTTGGTCAGTAATATTTTTATTAAGCCATGACTCAGTGACAACGATGAGGTCAGGTTCAGTATGGATAGCCCAGGCTTGTAACTGGATTAGTTTTTTGGGCAGACTCAATATAATAACCATCATTATTTTTAATCCAGGTACGGCTGCAAATTCTGTTGGGGAGGAGAGCAGCGAAGGGGGGCCTGGATTTAGCTCGACATTGCCTGAGCAGAGAAGGAGAAGGAGTAATAATTTCTTTAATTAGATCAAATGCGACCTATGGACTTTTTTTCCTTTCTGTCTGGCTGTTATTTGTTATTGAGGGTAGCAACTGTACATTAATTGTGAATGTGCTTGTATTGCAGTTTGGAACTAGGAGAAGGAACTCATTAAGGGACAGAGGGGAAGGAAGAAGGGAGAGTAAGAAAGAAGAAGGTGGAGAGTGGGTAAAGGGAGGTGGGCATGAGGAGTAGTGAGTGGTATAATGGCCGGAGACATAGTAGGTGTCATTTTTCATGGCAGTGCTCGTATATTGAGTTGTGTTAGTGTAGCATACACCAGGACCAAAGATTATCAGTAACAGACATGCTACAGTGTAATGTGCCATGACTCTCAGATAAGTGTGGTTTAAAGTTAATGTTGAGATAGGGCTGAATGAATATGCAAGAGTAAGTGAAGGGCTTCTTCTTCTTTTAGCTTATTTTTTTTTCCAACTAGACAGTAACCTATAGGATGGCTAGATAAACAGAGAGGGCGTGGCCACAGTGTATTTAAAGGAGGCCTGGGAGGTGGTGGAGGGGGTGGGTCAAAAATCAACAGTAGAAAGCACTCCTGAGTAAAACCAGCACCAGGGTGGGGGACTGGACCAATCAGAGGTTTTTCTCAAAAGGCACCCGAAATCTGGTTGGCTGGCTTGTGAGCCGTACCTTCTGCGGAGCTGAATCCGTGTTCCAGGAGGCTGCCGTTGGCTGTCTGATCGCTGTCGGGCCGGTGACCGGGAGTCCTGGGGCTCACTCTGTTCAGGGGCAGCAACTTCTGTGGAGCTGAATCCGCATTCACAGGAGGCTGCCGTTGGCTGTCTGATCACCGTCGGGCCAGTGACCAGGAGTCCTGGGGCTCACCCTGTTCAGTTGCAATGTATAGTGTATTGGGCCTCTGGGTTACACTCCAAATACCTTCCAAACACTATAAGGAAACATGTATCTACTTCCCGGTGGGGCACCTAGGGAACCTGGTGGATTGCCCAATGGCCTGCTGGACAATAATACTGTTTTGCCTGGTGAGTAGTGGGACATGAACTGATTGACACAAAACCTTATGTCAGTGACTGCCCAGTTCCTAAGTAAAGGGTTTAATTTGTATATGGTCCATGCCGAGTTGCTGTTTGCCGGGTGGCCTGACCACTGGCTATATCATTTTCAAATATGGTTATGGTTCATGAAGCTGAACTGGCCTCATGTCTCCCCACTGTGGAAGGGGGAAGCAGCTAATTGTGCAGAGTTGATGGTAGAGGGAAGCCTGCATAGGTGTGTCGGCTTTTAGTTAAACTTTAAGGCAAGAAGTTGTAATTTTAAGACAATATATTCCTAGTACATGGCACAACCGCAGGCACTGCTTCTATATTATTGTATGATGAATGTGAAATATTTGCTAATGCTATAGTGTGTTGCACTTTATTGCAGAGATTATGTACTAGGAGTGTAACCCAATGGCCCAGTGCCCTGCTCCATGTGGATGATGCAGTTATCTTCATATCAGCACTAAGCAAGTTCCTGCCAACTGTACCCTACAGCACAACCTCTACTCCCTGGACCATTGGTTCCTATGGAACAAGCTGCTCCTAAACCACAAGAAAACAAAAACAATGATATTCGCAGGCCACCAGAAGAAGAACACATTTCTACCCCTTTCCATCATTAACCAGGATGGTGAGGCATTAAAACAAGTAACTTCCTTTAAATCCACTTTCAGATGAGACGTTAAACCGGGGTCCCATCTACCTGTTCTGGTGGTAGTTCAGGTGGATGTTAAAGATCCCATGGCAGTTCTCGGAAACAGTAGGGGAAATTTTATTACAGAACAATATATATATAGAACCAAATGAATAAACTTATAAATGAAAAAATACATCTACGGAATAATCGATTTATCAAGAATATAAAGCAAGTCACAGATGAATCAGAGTCTGTTATCCATGGGAGTTGTTTCCACCATTCCAAGAGTTTGTGTTGAGGAAGAAGGGAACATTCCTTGTAGTACACTTTTTGCAAGTCCTTTATGATTTTCCTCCATAGCTCTGGGTATGACCCGTCTTGCTGTTGTAAAGCGAACATACATCTAGCCATCCAGATGTGCCATTTGATAACCGTAAAAATTAAACAGAGAGTACTTTTATGCCATTTAGCCCAGTTTCTGGTGAAGTAGCCATATATCACGTTATACTAGGATATAGTTTGAAATATCTATTCAGACCACTGTACTAATAAATAATTCCAGAAATTTGTTATAAAGGAGCAGATAAAAAATAAGTGGCTTGTGTTTCTAACTGTTGAATACATTTAGGTCTACTACATAGTCGTTCTGCAAGCCTTTTATGCTTATGACTTACATTTAGTTTTTCATGGCATTTCATCCAGTGCATGTCCCACATATGAGGAGGAATTCTAGAATTACACAATAAATATTGTAAAGATGAAATATGCATATCTGGGCATTTTTCAAAAACTCCGTCCACCTTACATGTTGTTTCAAGTAGAGATTGGTACAGTTTTCTTTTTCTAGTGGTAATCATCAAATATTGAGTAGTTGATTGCCATTGTTTTTATCTACAAAAGGAGTCCCTAAATAATTTGGGACCATAACAGTTTTTCTTAGCACCCTTAAAGAACTTGTTTCCCATTGTGTAAACCATTGTTTACATGTATATTGCATCCAGGCTTCCCATCCTATTTTTCTATTTATCAATAAGGATTTAATATTAGAGATCAAAAAAATACTATTAAAAAATAAAATTGGGTTCACCATATAAACACCCCCTGCAGTTAGGGGTAGATAGATAATATTTCTTTTGATCTGGTAGACTCAATAAGCTTGTTTCTAGGCACTTTAGTGGTGGAAAGACTGCACTAATATAAAGCAAAAGTGGGATCAGGTAGAGTTTAATGAGATACATCCTCTTTTGCTTCCCTAGTTTCCATCTTTTCCAATTATCTACTTTGGTTCCCCCATTTCATCATCTGTTCCCAGTTACAGTAACTAGATCCATGTCTGGTGTGCCTTATTGAATGCCTAGAATTGTAATGGACCTATCCTGTATTTGTATGCCATCAGTCAGTTGCAGTGGCAGAGCTGGGGGGGCAGGGGGGTGGTCGCCCCAACTGGCTGCCCCAGTGTGAGTAGTGGTGCCCCACCACCATCTTTATTCAATGTTTAGTGCCCGTTGTGGAGCCCATGATTGACTGACGGGCCCCTTCTGGCTCCCAGATGCTCCCAAACCTGGCTCTGCCACTGGTCAGTTGTTGTGAATTCTGACTCGAGCCTAAGGTACATCCCACATATTTTTTCAGGGAAGCTCCTGAGCTGGAACTGTATTGTTCACATATATTTAGAGCTTCTGAAACTGAAGTGTCATTAGTAACCAGGAAACGTAAATCATCCACATATGTCAAAGCCTTGTGTAGTCTAGGGTGTATGTTATTGTCAAGCGGGAATATGTTCTGTGCAATATTTATACATCTTAACAGGGGATCAATAAAAAAAAAACACACAAAATAGGGCTGAGGGGGCAACCCTGTCTAACTCCCCTTCTAATGCGTATCATAAGTCATTTCTATTCATTAATTAATGGAATTACCGTGGCTGTTCTATAAAAGCTTTTAATCCAATTAATTAGTGTATGAGGTACATGATGTATGTTTAGTACTTGCCATAAAAATTCATGATTTAATGAATCAAAAGCCTTTACTTGATCTAAAGAGACCACATAGCCTTGTATTAATTCAGTATTACTGTGTTCCATAATGTCACAGAGCAATATGAGGTGATCTGCTATCTGTCGTCCTGGAGCTGAACAGGTTTGGGCTTCTGAAATAACCAAAGGAGCAATTTGTAATAACCTTTTACTAATGATTTTAGTTAAAATCTTAAAATATGTATTCAACATGCTTATGGGTCTCCAGTTGGATAATTAGGATGTTTCCCCTTTCTTATAGAGATAAATCAGGGTACTTATGTTCATATGTAGAGGGATGTTATGTGTTCGTAACATACAATTATAAATCTCTGTTAGTATTTGTTTGTATATTTCATTAGACAATCCATCCGGGCCAGGGGTAGTGCCTGATTTCAGAGAAGAGATTGCCTCTAATATTTCTTGTTCTGTAATGGGTTGACTCATTTGATTTGGGATGTCCGGAGGGACATCAGGAAGAGAGAGATTGCATAAGACTGGATTCTGTTGTATTGGGACTGTGGGCAATGGCCCATACAAGTCCTCTGTATAGGAAGTAACTATTCATAATATATATTTTTTTTGATAACAGGCATTACCTTGTGTGTCTACAAGGCCGTTAATTTCTTTTTTTATTTACCTTTTGGGCACAATATTCATATGGGCAAGCTGAAGATGCAGGACCTGAGGTCCCAAATATTTGCTGAGAGTGCAGCAGTTATGATTTCTAATTATGGAATTGTAACAGTTTTTTTTTAACAAAGTGAATTTGTTGTGAGAGGTCCTGGTTGATATTATAGGATACTGTATACAATTTTTGTAAATGTAGTCTTTTTTTAAGATAGTGTACAGTAGATATGAACCCAAGCATTTCAATTTGCTATATTGTTTTATTTCCTGAATTTCATATTTTTGTCTTCCCACCATAACAGCGGGATACCAAAACATATTAAGACTGATTTCCTGGCTTCAATGACATGAGGTAGGGAGGCCAGAAACAGATCATCCTTTAAAAGGGAGTTGTTAAATTTCCATAATCCAGGGCCTTTCTTAGTGGAGAGTGACACTCCCACTACAATTTGCAATACCTTATGGTCTGAAAATTCAGCAGGACTAACATGTGCTTGTTTGAGGGGTAGGTGCTGTGAAACAGAAAAATAGTCAGTCCTTGTGACTAAATGCCCTTTATGAAAAGTTGGTGTACGTTGTTTTGTAAAAGTTAAATATGCATCATTTAAGCTAGCTGTTTTTGTCATTTGAGACAAAAAATGAGAGTCACAGAATATTTTTTGAGTTTTCGTGTGTTCACTGCGATCCAGAGAGGAAAGACTACAATTAAAGTCTCCCCCCAAAACAATATGATATGAAGGGCCAGATATTCAAAACTTTGCCCTGGGGCTAAATTAACACTGCCCGGTGGGCAAACTTAACCCGGAACACAAAGCAAGCTATATTCAAAAGGAATAGCCTGGGGAAAACAGCTTCTGAATATAGCATGGGAATGAGGCCGGGCAAACTGGGCTAGGAGTGCAGGGCAAATTTAGCCCAGGAATAAGACAGCTCTGAATATAGCAACCAGGAAGTGCAAACCACAACAGCAACACAGTGCACAGCAACATGAAGGTAGGTAGAGATGAACTATGTGGCCAATGTGTGTGTCATCAAATGTGTGGACCCAGTACAGCTGCAGGCAGCAGCGCATGTGAAAGTACAGTGTTCAAAACTGTATAATATTCCCCGAACTGTTTGCACAGCACTAACACGTTTGCACGGGTTTAGTGTGGAGCTAAACCATTAGCCCAGTGCAAACACGTTTGCCCGGTGCTAAACTTTGCCATATTCAAAAGTGACATGCAAATGAGCCTACTTAGGTAGTCTCTGGGCAAACATCCAGATTAGAATCTCATTATACCCTGATTTGCATGCAGTTTGCCCAGTGTTACTGCAGGGTCCCACAACTCCATCTGTAAGTCAGTCTGGAATTACAGGGGCTGGCCAGGTCCAACCTCAACTCCACCTGTAGGTCAGTCTGGCAGTACATGATGATAGCTGTAGGCTACATGTAAACAGTACAGCATAGCATAGCATAGAATATTGTACCCCAGGGGACAACACAACATAGGCACAGATGGTGGTGGTGCTGCCTGCAACTGTCACACTGTAGGTCATGCTACAGTTCACAGCAGACACTACAATAGCAAGGGGGCCAGTAGTGTGTAGACACAGCACTGCCTATGGTGTGTAGGGCAGTGCTGATGACTGCTCTATACACAGTGACAGGCCCAACATGCAGGTGTTTACTGAATGGACATTACTGTTATGCTGTTGTGTGACCCACAGATGCTGCACCTCTGGCATGGGATGCTCACAGTGACATATACATGTCTGGCTTTGTGTGCTGTGGCAGTTGTATAGCTGTGTGGTATGTGGCCAGGGGGGCATGTATTATCAGAAAGGCACACTGGTGTTGGGGTATTCCCAATACTGGCCCATGTGCACTGCGTGATGTGTCCCAGCCTTGTGGCCACACCTGGTCTGTGGCACAGCCTGGCCACCCATACACTCTCCCCTCAACATCCTCCATGCCCACAGTGCTGCATGTGTGTGCTGGCATCTGTTGGTGTCCACAGAAGAGTGGTCCGCAGGTGTGTGCTATATATGGCCACACTGCCATGCTGTCCACTGGTGGCAGGGTCACCACTTACTGCCTGGCATGGCTGGGACTGGTGGTAGATGATGGCTGGGACTGGTGGCAGATGATGGCATCATTATGATGCCATCAGTGAGCAGCATGTTTCCTCTATGTCTGGCTTTTGTCTATGTGTCATATTTATTTGTTAGGGTCACGCAAAGCCACGCAAAAGCCACGCAAACACGGCACAAAGCCAAAATGTCGCACAAAGCTGATTGCCTAGGGTTAAGACTACCTTTTCCTGGACGGTAATGTGCACTGTGCTAAGTGTCATGCCGAGTCGTGCAAAACCACTTTGCACAGTGCTAGTCACTGAATATAGCATTGTGCCTGTATTCATGTACACACACACCCTCAGTTTGCCCCTTGCATACATTATGATTTTGCTCGGCGCTAATGCAGTTTGTGTGTGCTATTTGGCCTTTTAAATATAGCAAACCCACACTAATCCCGCACTAAACCTGTGCAAACGGTTTGCACTCAGTGCAAAGTTTTGAATATCTGGCCCGGAAGTGTGTTAATATGGTCATATTTGTTTAAGCATGTCTATCCTTAAGACCTTGGTTTGTGGTGCAGAAACGTTAATCAGTCTGTATCTAGTGGTTTGAATTTGTACATCCAGAATAAGTACCCTACCTGGTATTAAGTCATACAATTTCAATATTGCAATTTTTGGCATATGGAATAAAATTCCTACCCCAAACATGCTTCAGGCCCAATGGACCAATCTGAAGGACCCATATGCCAATTTATCTGAGCTTGGTGTATTTCTTGCAAGGCATGGAAATGGACATCCTGGAAAAAAATAATTCCTATCTATAGATATTTAAAAAAGGAGACTACCAACAATCCCTTATTTAAGTTCTTAACACTATTAACATTTATAGTGTAAAAAGATATGTCAGAATACATTTAAGAGACACAGATTTGAGGTTAATTTTTTTTCTCCCATTCCTGTAGGTCTTATTCATAGATTTATAGAATGTGTACAAGTTCAGTAGGCTAGATGCCCTTTCAAGAACTTGTCACCTTATTATGGGTGTTATACAGTATATATTTTCTGTTCCCCATGTGAAGATCCAGTCTAGTTTTAAAAGTGTCCATTGTTGGACTGGATACTACATGTGCAGGCAGACGATTCCATATTCCAACAATCCTCTGAGTGAAAAATGTACTTCTTTTAGTAGTTTTTATGAACTCTCCTGTAATTTTAAGTTCATCATTTCTTGTATTGGCTATAGTGTCATTCAAAGTCACACCTAAATAACCATCTTTTAATGCTTTATATGTAAAGCATAGGTCCCCACGGACTTGTCTATAACCTACAGAGTATAGCTGTAGATTTGTTAATCTTGTTCTGTAGTCCAGTTTCTCTTGATTTCTTATTTTTTGGGTGTATTTTTTCTGGACACCTTCAACCAGTCTACAACTTCTTATAGAATGGGACTTATTGAAGTGAGAGCTGTACTCAAGATGTGGTCATACCAGTCTAGAGTATAATGGCATTAATACCTCCTGCTCTCTACTCTTTATATTTGCCAAAATGGAACCTATTATTTTATGGCACTTTTTTACCTTTAAAGTAGTGTTTTTGTTAAAGTTAAGATCGTTAGTTATTATAGTGCCGAGATCTTTCTCTTCAGATACAGACTGCAGTAAGGAATATCCTACGTGATAAATTTAGGGCTATGCCCATAGTTAAGTGGGGGAAGAGCTCCTCCCCCACATCCTATTTAAAACAGCAGGCTGCGCACTGCCTGCTTAGAGTGAGTCGCACTTGCTAGTTCGCTGTCCTTTTTATTTATTTATTTAGCTTTTGTTGACCGGGTAAGTGCACTAGGCAAATCCTGCCTATTTTCAGGCACGACCCGGGGGAAGGGGATACAGATGAATGCCAACTGACCTTGAACCAGATTAAGCTGTTGGTGGTATTTTTAGTGAATGAGGGAAATTTGGCCAGGACACCGGGGAAGTGCCCCTACTCTTTTCGAGAAGTACCATGGGATCTTTAACATCCACCTGAACTACCACCAATCCAGGCAGATGGGACCTCGGTTTAACGTCTCATCCGAAAGACGGCACCTCAGAAGTGCAGCACCCCTCTCATGCTGCACTACAGTGTCAGTACTGGGATATTAACCCAAGTGCCAGATGTGGGAACTAAACCCACAGCTCTCTGATCTCCCGGCCTCAGAGGTGAGTGTGCTACCTACTAAGCCACTGACACTGCTACTCTCTGTCCTGGCATGCACCTGCTTTCTCCGTTCTGTTCTGCCCTCCCCCTGTCCATTTTTCTGTCTGCCTGTTTCTGCTGTTCTTTCCCCGCCAGTTTTGGTTCATCCCTTTTTTTTTGTTTGTTTCTTTTGGGGGGTGGGGGTCATTGCTGCTTCCACCTCCTGCCTCTCTGGGTTCATTTTTCCAAGCATTCACTCCCTGCTGCCGTACGTTTGTTTGTTCAGCTGAGGCTTTTCGCTTGCTCTGCCCAGATCAGACCTTCGATACCTCCTATGCCATGGGAGGGGACCGTCATGGACTTGACTCTCGTTTCCCATTGCATTTCAAGGGGACATCTTCACAGACATTTCTTGCTTCTACCATGCTGTGCCATTCAACACCGCTGCTGGCTCCGCCGCTACTGCCGAGCTGGGCTCCTACCTACTGTACTGCTATACTGCAGCTCCTATATTACCCCTTCAGCAACGCTTGCAGCGCCATCTGCTAGAGCCTCCATCACTTGCATCTGTTTATTTCACCTACTTTCTGACCATATCAGCTATACAAGGCCTTGTAAGCATAATCTATAGCATTGCGGCACGTACTTAGTGCAAACGGAGAAGCAGTTCGTGGATTACCGGAACATCCTTGCGGCTTCGAAACCTATGCGTAGCTTGCCACACTCACATGGCTACGGATAGTGGGCTCCTAGTTGGTGATCAGGATCATTTCTCTTATCCTAATTTGATACTTTATGTATCCTGACATGCTCCCAACATTTTGAACAACTTCAGTATACTTATGAGGAGCACGGTGAATTGCGGATAAGGCTCATAGCGTTATGTGGCATCTATATCAGTTGTGGGGTATGCATTTGCTCTAATAGCATTCAGTCCATATTTACAGATTCCTGCCACTCTACACTAGGATCCTACTGCACATCCTACTCATCCTACAGGCTTAGCCTCTCGGCTTCCTCGGATGCTTCCTACCCTGCTGCTTCTATGTAATTGGATCTACTACCGCTACACACCAGACTATGTTTTAGGATTACTTTACTATCCCTGGATGCTTGCCATTCTGTTTCCTTTCAGTTCTATTACTGCTCCTACCTCACTTTCCGGCTGACCTACGTGTGGTCTTGCGCATGTTAGCCATCTTGGGCTTGGCCGCCACACTCTACCTACCTACCAGCCAACCTACGTGGGGTTAGGCTGTGCATGCTAGCCTATGTGGGGCTAGCTGCCTCTCTCTACTTACCTTACCAGCTGACCTATGTGGGGTCCAGCTGTGCATGCTAGCCTACATGAGGCTAGCTGCCATTCTTTACTTACTTTACCAGCTGACCGACGTGGGATCCAGCTGTGCATGCTAGCTTACGTGGGGCTAGTTGCCACTCTACTTACCTTTCCAGCTGATCTATGTGGGGTCCAGCTGCATGCTAGCCTTCGGGGAGCTTAGCTACTATTTACTATTCACTTACCAACTGACCTACATGCGGTCAACCGCACTCATACTACTTCCTACCTCTCATTGCTAACCTACGTGGTTTAGCCGCACATCCTCACCTCATTCAGACTTGCCTCCATGTACTCCCTTGGATGCTTCCTACTGAGATGCATCTTTGATCTGGATCTACTGCCTGCAATTCCTGCTTGGATTCCCAGCCCAGCTCCACTACAGTATGCCTTCCTTATCATGGCTTAAACATTACATTTTACCTCTTCGGTGCCATATGACTTAACTACGATTCGTCAGTTCATCAGCCTTCTTCTCAAACCTTCTGCCATTCGTGAACCCATAAGCCTCCCATCAGCTCAAGCCTGGAGATTCGACTATGTCTACTTTCCGCCTGCCTCGTCAGCATTGGGCTTGGAAATATACATACTCCTTACTTCACCTGCATATCAATTGCTAGCCTTTCAGAAGCTTCACTGTCTATGGCCCTTACTTTGACTCAGTTAGAACTTCCTATACTATGCTGACCTCCGTGCAAGTTCACCTGGATACCTTAAGTGCTTATGCATTTACCTGCTTCGCTCATACAAGACCTGGAAGCCTCTCACTGACCTTCTCATCCATGTCTATGAACCTTATCTAACCATGTGAAATCTTCCTCCTTCACTTGCCTCCTTCACCCTCACTAGACCTGAAGTTTACACTGCGTTATTTCTAGATCTGAAGCGTCCAGCCAGCTTCCGTGCTCCTTCACTTCAGCCCACACGTGCAGCCTGCTATCTGATCATCGTGTACTCCCTGCTACTACGTCTGCATCATGCAGCTTTACTTACTACTACAATTGACCTATGTATAGGTCCACTCATTTACATTACTTGCTCATATTACCTGCTTTGCCCTTACAGGACCTAGAGATCATCACAACTAACTCACCATTTTACAACCTACTTCACTCCTCATGAGCTGGACATACATCTGACTTATGTCTACCTATGTACACTATGATCCTACCTGCTTCACGTACTTGCTTCCCCTCTCCGGATTGGAAGCTCCTACTGCTCCATCCTCCCGTTCACTCAACGTACGCCAATTCTCATGCTTCATCACCACAGCCTTCATTTGCAAAGTTTGCCAAGCAGTACATGACCTGGCAGTCCTCCTTCTCTGCACATGGATGCTGAGCCTTTGATTCCTGGTTCTGAGAAATCATCCTCACCTGCTGGAGTGCTTCACCACTGCAATTTGTCGTCTTCAAATTCATACTGTCCCTGGATTCCACCTTTCTATTATTCCAGCCTACACATGGATTCTCGAACTTGGAGTCTACTAGGAGGATGCTTGCTCTGTTCACCTGACATGTCACGATTCAATTCTTCTTCAGTTCTCCTTTTCTCTGGATCAGGTTCTACAACTTTGGGGTTCGGATTAGCCGATTAATCAAAACTTTAGGATTACTCTCCTTTAGTATGCCCAGAAGGACAGGCAGGTCAGTAGCCATGGGTCCTCAGAAGTTTCCCCTTAAGGGTGTTTTTCCTCTCCTGCATGCTACTGGTCACACTCTCCGGAGTTGGAGGAGGTGATCATACTGCTACTCATTTTCTTGGGGTGTCATCCTACTCGACTCCGTCAACAGTCAGATACAGAACAATCGTGGATATCATTATTTTTTTTGGGGGTCTCATAATACTGGATTAAGCATCCTTCCTATGGTGGGATACAGAGAAAGGCCAAAACTATCAAATCATAACAAGTGACTCATCAGTTCATGCATCTAAGCACCTTGCATATACTATCCAGTTCATATATACTATAATCACTGACTTGCTCATGCCTATGTTAAAGTACCTAAGCACGAATCATTTCATACTACTAGTACCTTGCAAACATTGTCCTTCTTACTGGTCTGGCCTCTGTATCCAAGCACAGCCTACAGCATTCAGTTACAGTATGTAACATAAGCACTGAGCTCTGAACCACAGTTAACTGTAACATGGGTTGTTCATCCCAATGTGCATTACCTTGCACTTATCCAAGTTAAATTGCATATGCATAGTTTGCCCCATTCCATCAATAAATCTAACTGTGTTTGTATATTGACCTTGTCTATTATGGTGGCTACAAGGCCCCCCAGCTTGCAGTCATTTGAATATTTGGCAAACCATACTCTGACCGAAATTGGCATAGTTGTGACTAAAATATTAAAAAGGGTAGGTCCCAGAACAGATCCCTGTGGGACATCGCTAGTTATACAACCCCAGGTGGAGTAATTCCCTTTAACTGCAACCTTTTGGTATCTATTATCCAACCAGGAGCTGATCCAGCTTACAATATTTATTTTTAAGTTTGATTTTTGCTTTCCTCCTTACTGCAGTTTCAGAAATGTATTTATTTATTGAAAGGTTTCACCAGCAAAGGCACTCTGAACAGCAAGCTGCTCGTCTCACGATACAAACTGGGGGGAGGGGTGCAGGGAAAACAATTACAAGATAACCATAACATCCATCTTACAGCATTTGGTGACCATAGAGACTTAACAGTAGTGTAAAGTGTGACATAGACAGCCAGTTCTGAGTGCTGTATAATATTTTTTTTGATATAAAATATATGACTGACTGTCTCTGCTGAAAAGTCTAATGCTCTAGGAGTGACCTCAACCCCCCAGATTTCAGCTGACAGATGCAGGCCAAGAGAAATGCTGACAGCATGTATCACACACACTCAGTTTTTGGAGACCACGTGTTACTTGTAAGGCCTTAATTAAGGATCCTGTCTGTCTGAGTTAATTACAACCATAGTTGCTATAACATACCCATTTTACGACATTGGAAGGAAAACCTAGGTTATTACATAGAAGTGCGAAATCATAAAAATGCTTCTATGAAGCCTGTGTGAGGAGGATGCAGCACAGATCAAAGGAGATGTCATTTGAAATATGAGTCATGCTGAAGGATTGCAAAATTGATACTTTGAAAAGACTACTTTTTTTTTATTAGATATATTTTTAAATATAATCTAACAGAGGAGGAGCTAGCTGACCTCACCAAAAAGGATTGGCCAATACAGTTGTTTAAGGAATAATTCTGTTTTACAGAGACACATTTTTACTTGGACTCTGGCCATGAAACATCTTGGGAGCACTTTTAGGCAAGTATTTAGAGACTAAGTACTGTAGTAGGAATTGCACTGTTTAAAACCTTGTTCTTTTAATAGATTTGTATGTCTTTTGATATAAGAGTTCTGTATTGTATGTTTGTCATGTTATTATATATTTTAGTAAAAACTCTAATTTTAGAGAATACCTGGTATGTTTTTGAATTGCTTTCTTTTGCTAAGGAAATATTTATGGTTATAGCAGACAATAAACATAAGCTTGTATGGTGGTACCAAACTGGAAAGAGAAGCGTTTTAAATCTGAGGTCTTTATTAAAGTTTTAAAGGGTTCATCTCTGTATTCCTGGTTAGGTGCCCGTAGGCAAAGATATCTGGCCCCCCGAAGACAGATATATCTGAGCCTGTGCATTGGGTATGCTAGCAAGAGGTTAACAGTTTGAATCCCTCCAGAACTTGAGACCAAAGGTTGATCCGAACTCACAAAAACAGACAAGAGGGTTACCTGGTCTGTTACACTGTTCACAAGACTGCGCTCAGAGGTTGGCACTTTGGGAGTAGAGGGCCTGACATGCTGAGTGGGTTTGTGACAGATTGGTTGTCAGCGGTGGGATTATTAGGTATCACAAGCTTTATTGTTCTGTGTCAGCTGAGATTGTAAGCTCTCTTACAAAGAAAGAAAAATGCAGAGTTTTTTTAAAAAGGAAACAGAACTATATATCACTTGGCTTACAGCTGAGTTCCTACCCATTCTATTTTTTTTCTCTAAAGTGCAGCCAGAGTAGCCGTAGTCAGGGAAGAAGAACATGGCTTCCAACTACAGCAGGCACACTGTAGATTACTTGAAGCAGTTGTGTGGGGACAGGGGAGTCCCGTTTGAGGTGACAGCCAAAAAGCAGAACCTCAAAGAGGCCCTGGTGGTAGCAGACACCCAGAGCAGCAAGTCACTGACCGTGACTGAAAAGGACAGCAGGGCCACTGTCAGTGAAGGGCCACAGCAGCAGGGGATGGTCACCAGTATCCTGAATCCAGAGGTACTCAAACTGAAAATTGAGTTGTGCAGGATGGAACTGGAGGCAGAGCGACAACAGAGGGAGGCAGGCTGTGAGGAGCGTGAGTGCCAGCAAGCTGCAGAGGAGAAGAGAGAGTGAGAACTGAGGGAGGCGGACCGTGAGGCAGAGCGACAACAGAGGGAGGCAGACCATGAGAAGCATGAGCAACAGTGAGCTGCAGAGGAGAGGAGAGAGGAGCACCAGTGGCAACACGAACTGGAGAAGCTATGACTGCAACCAGCGGCACCAGGGCAGGTAAGTGGCTTGGGTTAAACTGGGACTGCAGGACTGGGTTACAAATTGAACTCCAAATTAATAGCTGAGTTTAAGGAAGGGGAGGACATGGATGCCTTTTTAAATTCTTTTGAAAAAGTTTGTATTCAGGCTAAAATTCCTAGAGAGTCCTGGAGCTTCCAGTTATCCCCGCTAATTACCGGGAAAGCTCGGGATGCATTGGGTCAAATGAACAATGAGGACAGTGAAGATTACAGAAAGTTAAAAGCTGCACTGTTAAAAAAGTTTGAATTAACTGCTGAATCATACAGAGCTAAATTCCGTAAGCTCAGGAGAAGCCCTGATATGAGCTATGAGGAGCTAGCCACAAAACAACATCAGTTTTTAAAATATTGGTGGGAAGGAATTGAGGTAACCTCTGCTGATAAAATTGAAAATGTGATTTTATTAGAACAGTTTTATTGAGCATGCCCAGCAGAGCTAAAAACCTGGCTAGAGGACCGAGATCCAAAAACAGTGCAAGAGGCTGATGAACTCTCGGACTGCTATATCAAGAGCAGACCTGCTCTGACAGTGAATGGGGCAGTTGTGGCAGTGCAGAAAGGGAAAAGCATGCCTTCAGGGCAGCTAAAACCCTCACTCCCTTCACTGAAACCAGTTAGCCCCAGGTTTCAACAAAAAGATTTATCTGAAGTAAGAAATGCTTGTTGGTTATGTAAAGAAACTGGGCACATTGCCAGACAGAGTCCAAGAAGGGCAAGCAATAATACGCAAAGTAGTACCAGAAAGGAAGTGGGTTGTTTGTGTGTCCCTGGAAGCATGCCAGTGAACATGAAGGAACACATGCACCCAGTCATAGTAAATGGTGTACAGACGCAGAGGTTAAGGGACACAGGGGCATCCCTGACATTGGTGAAAGGGGATCTAGTACAGCCTGGTCAGCTTATCCCACATAAATACATAACTGTACAAGGGTTTACTGGTGAAGAGAAAACATTGCCACTCGCTAGTGTTCTCCTCGACTGGGGTGAAACTGGGGGAACTGTGCAACAGGTGGCTGTAGCCAACACATTAGCAGTGGATGTGATCTTGGGTAACAATCTCCAGCAGGGGGTGGAATGTGCAGTTACCCACAGCCAAGCAGCAAGTGAAAATAGTAGTTCCCTGAACCCCACAGAAACCAGTGTGGAAACCACTGAGAGGCTGGTTCCCCAGCCTGTGTCTCCAGATGGGGAGACTGATAAAAGGGGGTAGAAATTTCCCCAGTAGCAAGTGACCACACAACTACAGAAGGTTACTCTGAAGAGGGAGGGGTGACCTGTTGTCAGAGGGTTGGGATTGACAGTGATCCTGAGGGCCCTGATGCTAGTGCTAGGGACCCTAGTTTAGTGACTGAAGGTGACCTGTCCCATGCCTTGGGACTGTGTGAAGGGTTTGCAGCTGCTCAGAGGAGTGACCCTAGTTTAGAGAAGCTGAGGGCTTGGGCAGACTCGGAGGGCACACAGGGAGGTGACAGCAGTCATAAGGTTTATTGGGAAAATGGACTTATGTATACACAGGCAGTACAGACAGAGGGAGGGATGCTAGGCAGGCAGCTTGTCATTCCCCAGGGGTATCGTGAGCAGTTGCTCAAAATTGCACATGATATTCCCTTATCTGGACATCTTGGAATCACATGAACTATGCAGCGGTTAGCCCAGAATTTCTACTGGCCTAACTTCACCCAGTAGGTGAAGGAGTATTGCAGGTCTTGTCATTGGTGCCAAGAAATAGGGAAGGCGGGCAAGAAAACCCAAGCCACCCTGATCCCCTTGCCCATGGTGGAGGAGCCATTCCTGAGGGTGGGAATGGCTATTGTGGGGCCTTTAAATACCCCCAGCTCCTCAGGGAAGAGATTTATCCTGACTGTGGTGGATTATGCCACCTGGTACCCAGAGGCAGTTGCCCTATCCTCTCTGAGGACAGACAAAGTGGCAGATGCCTTACTTGGGATTTTCTCACATGTTGGGTTTCCGCAGGAGGTAATCACCGATCGAGGGGGTTCCTTCATGTCGGACCTGATGAAATGTTTATGGGAGAAGTGTGGGGTGGTGCAGAGATGCACAATACCGTATCACCCACAGGTCAATGGGCTTGTGGAATGATTCAATGGTACCCTAAAGTCGATGCTCTGGGTGTTTGCTAAACAGCATCGGAGGGACTGGGAGAAATACCTTCCCCACCTGTTGTTTGCATACAGGGAGGTGCCCCAAGAGTCGACATGATTTTCCCCCTTCACACTCTTATATGGACGCCAGGTACGTGGGCACCTAGACTTGATCCGGGAGGACTAGGAAGGCAAGCACGCCACCCAGGGAACTCCCATTGTGGATTACATCCTTAGATTTACAGAAAGGCTGAAGGAGCTTATGGGGACAGCCCAGAGAAACCTAGCAGCTGCCCAACAGAAACAAAAACTGTGGTACGACTGCAGAGCCAGAGCTCACTCGTACATGGTGGGTCAGGAAGTCATGGTCCTTATTCCAGTCCAGAAAGACAAGCTGCAAGCTGAGTGGGCAGGACAGTACAAAGTGGTTAGGAAGGTAAATGATGTAAACTACATTGTGGAGTTTCCTGACTGTAGACAGACTGAAAGGATGTACCATGTCAACATGATGAAACCATATGCAAATAGGGCTGACATGGTGTTTGCAGTATGTAGTCATGGGGAAGGGACGGATGAAGGAGACACCCTTTTGGATTTGCTGGAAGACAGTAAGCGGGAGTCCTCTGTGGAGGCAGTAAAATTGTCTCCCCAGCTGACCCCAGACCAGATCAAGAAAGTAAGGGAGCTTTTAGCAGACTTTGCCCCCTTGTTTACCGCCAAGCCTGAACTAACCCCCTTAGCGACACACGATGCGGAGACAGGGACACAGACGCCCATATGGAAAACAGCATATCAGGTGTCAGAGGCTGTCCAAAAGGACATTAGGAGGGAAGTGGAGGAGATGCTGGATTTAGGGGTAATCCAGAGATCCCACAGCCCCTGGGCCTCACCTTGTACCTAAGTCAGATGGCTCAACTTGTTTCTGTGTGGACTATCATGGACTGAATGCAGTCATGAAGTTCGACGTCCATCGGATGCCCCAGACGGATGAACTCCTGGACAAGTTGGGAGGGCGAACTACCTTACGACCATTGACCTGACCAAGGGGTATTGGCAGGTAGAACTGACAGACAGAGCTAGGGAGAGGTCGGCCTTCATCACTCTGGTAGGCTTATTTGAGTTTAAAGTAATGCCTTTCGGAATGCAGAATGCCCTGGCCACTTTCCAAAGGTTGGTGAACCAGGTGTTAAATGGTGCTGAGGAGTACGCTGTGGCATACCTGGATGACATTGCCATCTTTAGTACCAGCTGGGAGGAACACCTATCCTACCTTAGGGAAGTGCTGGGCAGGATACAGAGGGCCGGGCTTACTGTCAAAGCTGAGAAGTGCCAGGTGGCCATGGGGGAAGTGGCATACCTTGGGCATGTGGTAGGCCAGGGACAGCTCCATCCTAACCAAATAAAGATAGAGGTGATCCAGGCATGGCCCAGACCAGAAACCCAGAAGCAGGTCAGGAGCTTTCTAGGGACAGCAGGGTACTACAGAATATTTGTACCCAGTTACAGTGCCCTGGCTGCTCCCCTATCTGACCTGACAAAGAAAAAAATGCCAAAGAAAATTACCTGGGGCCCAGCCTGTGAGGAAGTCTTTACCAGTCTGAAGGAGGCACTGTGCAGTGCTCCTGTTTTGACAAGTCCTGACTATAGCAAACCCTTTATAGTTCAGACGGACGCCTCAAACGTGGGTATTGGGGCAGTACTGAGCCAGACATCTAGCCAAGGGACAGATCACCCAGTTGTGTACCTGAGCAGAAAGCTGCTTCTCAGGGAGCAAGCATACTCCATGGTGGAAAAGGAGTGTATTGCCATAGTGTGGGCTCTAAAGAAATTAGAGCCATACTTGTATGGGCAGCATTTTGTGGTCCAGACTGACCACAACCTCCTGGTTTGGCTGACGCAGATGGGGAAAAACAATGGCAGACTCCTAAGATGGAGTCTTGCTTTACAAGGGTATGATCTAAAAATCGTACATAGGACTGGAGCGAAGAATCAGAACTCAGATGGGCTGTCTAGAGTCTATGAGGAGTGAACTGATTTGGGAAGCTCATCCCATGTAGGGGATAGATCCCCCAAATTCAGTCTAGGTGGGGAGGAGTGTGACGTAGACAGCCAGTTCTGAGTGCTGTATAATATTTTTTTGATATAAAATATATGACTGACTGTCTCTGCTGAAAAGTCTAATGCTCTAGGAGTGACCTCAACCCCCAACCCCCACTCAGATTTCAGCTGACAGATGCAGGCCAAGAGAAATGCTGACAGCATGTATCACACACACTCAGTTTTTGGAGACCATGTTTTACTTGTAAGGCCTTAATTAAGGAACCTGTCTATCTGAGTTAATTACAACCATAGTTGCTATAACATATCCATTTTACGACGTTGGAAGGAAAACCCAGGTTATCACACAGAAGTGCGAAATCATAAAAATGCTTCTATGAAGCCTGTGTGAAGAGGATGCAGCACGGAACAAAGGAGATGTCATTTTAAATATGAGTCATGCTGAAGGATTGCAAAATTGATACTTTGAAAAGACTACTGTTTTTTTTATTAGATATATTTTTAAATATAATCAGAGAAGGACCTAGCTGACCTCACCAAAAAGGGGTTGGCCAATACAGTTGTTTAAGGAATAATTCTGTTGTACAGAGACACATTTTTACTTGGACTCTGACCACAAAACATCTTGGGAGCACTTTTAAGCAAGTATTTAGAGACTAAGTACTGTAGTATGAATTACACTGTTTAAAACCTTGTTCTTTTAATAGATTTGTATGTCTTTTGATATAAGAGTTCTGTGTTGTATATTTGTCATATTATTATATATTTTAGTAAAAACTCTAATTTTAGAGAATACCTGGTCTGTCTTTGAATTGCTTTCTTTTGCTAAGAAAATATTTATGGCTATAGCAGACAATAGACATAAGCTTGTATGGTGGTACCAAACTGGAAAGAGAAGCGTTTTAAATCTGAGGTCTTTATTAAAGTTTTAAAGGGTTCGTCTCTGTATTCCTGGTTAGGTGCCCATAGGCAAAGATATCTGGCCCCCCGAAGACAGATATATCTGAGCCTGTGCATTGGGTATGCTAGCAAGAGGTTAACAGTTTGAATCCCTCCAGAACTTGAGACCAAAGGTTGATCCGAACTCACAAAAACAGACAAGAGGGTTACCTTGTCTGTTACACTGTTCACAAGACTACGCTCAGAGGCTGGCACTTTGGGAGTAGAGGGCCTGCCTACTGAGTGGGTTTGTGACATAAAGCACAGGCTATTAGCTTGAGAAACTTAAGGACATAACATTAATAAGATCATGATATTGGCAATATATGCAGTGAACAGAGCATTAGTAAGAGAATAGAGTACCATACACAGGAAACATTTTGCATCACTATTAAGAGCTGTAGCAGGGTAGAAAGCATAGAGACAATTTGAACAGATAGTAGATAGTAGAAGGGAACTGTGAGTTCAGAAGGAGTTGGCACAGGAGCAATTTACAGCAAGGTAGTTATGAAGTGCTTCAGTTAATGAAGTGGTGTCAGTAGTGACTTCAGGAATAGATGAAACTACTGAAGAGGAGTCAGAGTCTTCCTGTGAATCTGACTGCTCTACCAATATATCAAACTTGTTGGAAAGAAATGTACTGTCCTTTTTTGGTACCTTTGATGTAGGGTGACTTAACTTTGATACTTGTCTGGTGACCCGTCTTTCTGTCTCCAGTCCTGGATTTGGGGGGGAATCCATGACTGGTCGTCGACAACATTTTTGTCGAATGACTGTACAGTGAAACTGTCATGTTGACCACACGTACGGTCGGCATACGGTTTCTCAATCAATCAATATCTTTATTTATTCAGGCGAACATCATTGAGCATAGCTCATTTACAAGATGGACCTGAGTGGTCATAACAATATAAGGTTACAAATTTTACACAAAAACATGGTACTGAATAAACACAAATGCAATGATTTATGAATGAGACAGATATACAAATATTTACATATATACAAGGCAAAATGACAATAAACCTAAATCATATTGAAAGGAAAGAAACAAAAACAGTATAGTAGGGATAAAGCTTGGGTAGTTGGACTTGGGTGGGCATTTTTGTATGAAGTAGGTTGGAGGACAAGCTAGAAGAATGATAGAGAAATAGGTAGTATAAAAGGGGTGGGGAAGGAGGGGTGTGAGAGGACTAGGCCTTATGGAAGCAGTTGCATGATTCTGGGAGTAGACTAGTGTACAGTTTTTGAAGGATGTTAAAGGAATGAGGGTATCCAATTTCAAGGTCTTTTGAAGAGAATTCAGATAAGTGCTAGGGAATAGCTGATTGCAGCCCTTCCATACCGGGTGCAGGTGATAGGAATCTTCAGCATGATGAGTTTATTGATCCTTAGGGTGTAAGGCCTGATGTGATCCGTTGAAACAGTCTGAGATGTAGGAAGGAGTTTGTTTGTCAGAGCTTTGTAGATCCAGACAGCAGCATTTTTGTTTCTTCTATGTTGTAGGGATGTCCAACTGACTGCATTGTAAAGACAGCAATGATGGGTGCTGGAGGGAAGATCTGTAATGAATCTAATAGCTCTATGATACAAGGTGTCTAATTTATTTAAATGGGAGAGGGAGCAGTGGCCATAGAGGAAGTCAGCATAGTCAATGAGGGATAGGAATGATGCCAGGATTAGCCTTTGTTTGGAATCTCTGGTCAGGTAGTGTTTGATCCTATAGAATAGGCCAAGTCTTTGTCTAAGCTTTTTCAGGAGCTCTTCAATGTGGCTAGTGTAGTCAAGTTTATTGTCAATCCAGACTCCAAGATATTTGAATTTGTCCATGTATTCCAGATTTTCACCAAGGATGGTAGATAATTGTGGAGGGTGAATGATGGGACAGTGGAAGAGCAGCTCTTGGTGGCAAAGAACATAGCTTTCGTTTTCTTGGCATTTAGTAGTAATTTCTTTTCTAATAAGTTGTGCTGTAGGAGGGAGAACTCAGACTGTAAAAGCTCACAGGCTTTTGATGGTGCGGGATTACTGACATATAGTACAGTATCATCTGCAAAAAGGTGAATATTAGATTGTGAGAGATTGGAGTCAATATTGTTGATGTAAATGGCAAAGAGGAAAGGGCCCAGGATGGAGCCTTGCGGTACACCTCTAAGGAGTGGTTTAGAGGTAAATAGGTCACCTTCATTTTTTACCAGTTGTAATCTTCCGGAGAGATAGCATCTGAACCATTTAAGAGAGAGTGAGTCAAGGCCTATGGAGTTCAGAGAGGAGATTAGTAGTTCATGGTCCACAGTGTCAAAGGCTTTGCTTAGATCCAGGAACACAGCACAGGTGTTATTCTTTTGTCTAAGGCAGTCTGCCAGTCATTTGTAACTTTTGCTAAGGCAGAGATGGTGCTGTGCATAGATCTAAATCCAGATTGAGCTGGGTTAAGGAGATTGTTGGTATCAAGGCAGGCACTTAACTGAAAGTTTACTAACTTTTCAAGCATCTTGGACAGTACTGGTAAGATGGAAATGGGCCTATAGTTGTTGAGGTCCATGGGATCACCTGCCTTAAGTAGTGGAAACACTTGAGCTGTTTTCCATATTGAGGGATAGAACCAGTGGCTAGGACAGATTGAAGAGGTGAGTGAGGGGGGCAGCTAAGGTGTGCAGTGCTACTTTTAGAAAGTAGGAATCCAGGGAGTCTGCACCTGCACTTTTAGTTGTATCTAGTTGGAATAGAAGGTCTTCTACTTCTTTTAAGAGTAATGATTTGAAGGAGAATGTGGAAGCAGCCTTTTGTCCCTCAGTAGATTGTAAGTTTAGTGATGATCTCATTAGGTTTGCAGGTGAGGAGTCGAAATCTAGGCCAGCTGTAGTGAAATGATTGTTGAAGGCATTTAAGATTTATTGCTTGTCAGTGATTTCAATACTATTTAGGTGCACTTTGGGTGGTAAGACAGGGGTAGAAGTTTGACCTAGGATCCCCTTTATGGTACCCCAGAACCTGGAAGGGTTGTGATAGGAGGCATCCAATTCAGCTGTGTAGAAGGCAGCCTTGGCATTTCTTACTTGTTTTGTGTAGGAGTTTCTGGCTTTTCTGAATTGAAGCCAGTCATTTGGATCCTTTGTCTTTCTTGCCCTTTTCCAGAGTTTATCTTTGGCAAGCAGTGCGGATTTCAGGTCAGCAGAGAATCAGCGACAAGATTTGAGTTTGGTTCTGACACTGGTGAGGGGTGCATGTATATTGAGGGCACTTGTGATAATATCACTTAAGATCTGAAGAGCTGTCTCTATTGAAGCTGTGAGATAGAATTCTTGCCAACGTGTGGTGTGGCACAAATCATGGAGATATCCTGAAATATTAAAGTTCTTTTTTGACCTTCTTGGGAGAAATTTGCAGGGTTGGGTGGCTTGATTGTTGATCTTATGCCAGCTATGGGACAGTGATCACTTATGTCACTGAACAGCACTCCAGCATGAGAATACAGATGAGGCTTATTTACCAACATGATGTCCAGGAGGTGCTGTTGAGATTATTCTTTGGGTTAATCCTTGTTGGTTCTTTGATTAATTGAGTGAATCCATAAGTGTCACAGAAGGTTACTAGGGTGCAGATGCATTGGCTAGCTAATTTAAATTCAAGTCACCTAAAATGATGGTGTCTTCAGGCCTAGATTAAGTATAGATCCTAGGTGGGATAGGAGTTTGAGGCCTGCAGAGGGGGCCTGTAGCAGCCAATCAGTTGAAAAGATGATATGTTGGGAAGGGTTATTTTAATTGATAAGCATTCGAATTCCTTTGGCTGTGATGTAATATTGAGGCAGGATGCAGAGATGTTTGCTTTGACATAGATGGCTACCCCACCGCCCCTGGATGGATGGTCAGATCTGAAGAGCTGGTAGTTAGGAAGATTTATTTCACTGTCTTTTGTTGCAGGTTTGAGCCATGTTTCAGAGATAACCAGAAAGTCAGGTAAGGTGTGTGCAACCCAGGCCTGTATTAATGAGAACTTTTTTAGGAGGCTGCACTCGTTGATGTGAAGAAAACTCAGGCCATTTATGGAGGCTAAGTCAGATGGGGAGATAGAGCATTCTGTGGGTCCAGGGTTGATTTCAACAGTGCCAACACAGATCAGCAGAAAGAAGATTAGTTTGATGAGGGCACCAAGTGACAGGAATAGGGAGTAGTCAGAGGATTTCTCTTCTTGCTTGGGATCCAATGTATAGTGGGTGATGATCCTGCTGTGTGGTTATAGATTATGTCATAAAGTACCAGCTTAATGGACAGGCATGGGGGTCATTGTAGTGCCAGTAAGGGAGCAGGGGGCCTATGGAGTACCAAACTGGTTGTGAGCCTTTTTGTGGGATACCCCAAGGATTACAGTGCAGAAGCGGCAGTATATACTTGGGGAATTGAGGGGCATCCACTGGGGACAGGCCCGAGTAGCCGCCCTAATCACCATGGCATGGGCTACATCAGTTTCCTCTTCTGGATCCGAGGAAGGTGAGAGGCAAAGCAGCAATAGGAGGCACAGTAGCATGGCGGAGGGTAGGTAGGGGTTAAAGATACTAAAGGTGATGTGAAGAAATGAGCTCGGGAATTGGCTAGGAGATTAGCTATGGGAGGGATAAGAGATTCGTGGGAAAGTGTGTATAAAAGAAACACCCAAGAGGGGAGGGGGCGGGCAAAAATTTTGCAGTTTTCCTGCACTCTTTCTGGCTGTCCTCCCAGCCTCCTGGTTCCCTTCTTGGCTATGAGGTGGCCGCCTGCCTGCTGGGGCTCAGAGCCCCTACGGTCTCTGGGTGCTCGAGGGCAGGGCCAGCTAGAAAGGAGGGGAAAGAGGAGAGGGCAGCCAGAAAAAGCACTTAGTTGCAGCAATCTGCAAGAGGTGCTAAAAACCAGATTTACACAACAAAGACTGGTGGGAGGGGGGTTAGGCGCCTGAGCGTCTAGCCCAACACAAGTCTCCCAAAAGACTGTAATCACAGAGTAATCAAGCAAGAAGGCATTTTACAAAAGTATACAATAATAAAAGTAAAAACAGCTCCTTTTTAGAGAATTTTACATTTTACATTAAAAGAGCAGTAATCCCGACCAGTTTTGGTGGTGCAAGTACAGCTAAAGTCAATGGGGAAGGCGCACCAATCAGAAGCAAGGCAAAGCTGGTGGTCGCCTTCCGATTGGCTTGCAGCTTTCCCGTACCTTTCTGGCTGTCTCTCCCGGCCTCCTGGTTCCCTTTCGTCAGCAGGCGGTGGCTGCCTACTGCTGGCGTGCTTGGAGCCCCTCACGGTCTCGGGTGCTTGAGGCAGGGCCGGCTAGAAAGGAGGGGACAGAGGAGAGGGCAGTCAGAAAAGCACTTAGTTGCAGCAAACTGCAAGAGATGCTAAAACCAGATTTACACAACAAAGACTGGGTGGGGGGGGGTTAGGCGCCTGAGCGTCTAGCCCAACACAAGTCTCCCAAAAGACTGTAATCACAGAGTAATCAAGCAAGAAGGCATTTTACAAAAGTATACAATAATAAAAGTAAAAACAGCTCCTTTTTAGAGAATTTTACATTAAAAGAGCAGTAATCCCGACCAGTTTTGGTGGTGCAAGTACAGCTAAAGTCAATGGGGAAGGCGCACCAATCAGAAGCAAGGCAAAGCTGGCGGTCGCCTTCCGATTGGCTTGCGGCTTTCCCGTACCTTTCTGGCTGTCTCTCCCGGCCTCCTGGTCCCCTTCTCAGCTATGTGGTGGCCGCCCGCCCGCTGGCGGCTTGGACCCCCTACGGTCTCTGGGTACTCGAGGGCAGGGCCGGCTAGAAAGGAGGGGACAGAGGAGAGGGCAGTCAGAAAAAGCACTTAGTTGCAGCAAACTGCAAGAGGTGCTAAAAAACAGATTTACACAACAAAGACTGGGTGGGTGAGAGACTTGTTTTCTTCGAGGGCTTCGCATCCCCCCACACTAAATATAATCAACTCTGAGTTGGAGCTGATTAGGGGAAGGGGTACAAGACCCCCGAAATACACTGCTGGGATCCAGTGCCGACAGTACAGTGACCTGGCGCTGTAGTCACTGTAGTGATGGTCGCTGTCGAAATGTCGCTGTTGGCAGCCTATACCTGGGGGGGGGCATTTTCTCAGTTTCCTTTACCTCCAATTGTTCGATCTCAGTCGTGGTCATGGTAGAAGGAAGGGAAGATGGTTGCCTATCCTGGGTGGGGGGAGGAACTATGTCTGTTGTCGTAGAAGTGGTATCCTGAGGGGGGGGAGGAGGCACTGTAACTTCTGTTTGTTGTGGGGGGGTTACCAAAGAAGGGGTAGTCCTGGGTTGCTGGCTTAATTTGGATTTCTGTGCCAAGGAAATGTAAGCCCTTTGTTCCAGGCCATCTGCATATTCTGGATGGTTGTGGGCTGCCCATAAACAATTCTGAAACATGTGCCCTATTTCATCACAAAGGTTGCACTTCCCTTCATTTAAACAGTCTGCCCAGAATGTCCTAGTTCCCCACATGCAGTACACTTAATCTTATCACAAACACTGTTCAGGTGTACTACTGGTAGCATGCCTTTGGCTGTTCTGGGTAAAATAATACTCTCACATCCCTCCCCCAAAAAGAAGAAGTTTGGGAGGTGCACCACTCCTGTGTTTGATGTTCTTAACAACACTTTCACCTTCCACCCACCCATCCAAATATTTTCTGAGTCCAAAATGGCCTCTGGATCTCTCAAAACAGTACACTTTTGATTCAGCCAGTAGGTTAGATCATGTACACTTCTAAATAAAACAGTAATAGTCTTATGAGTTGGTTTCGTGAGGGGCATTGCCAAAAATAATGCTGTTTTCTTCAGGAAGTTATGCTTCACCCAAAATTGTTCCAAACCATTATTAGATTTGAAACTCACGTCAAATGTTGTTTTGCCCAAAACATATATGAGGGCATATATTTCATTTGCAAAATACTTCATGGAGTCCTTTAATAAAGAGTGCACCTCAAATAGTCTATCTGGGGGGGGGGTCAGGCATACCACCTAACTAGGTGAGGCAGACCGCATTATGTCTTTTGGCAGGCAATATTGGTGATTTAAACAGGGGTACAAAGGACCTATCTGCGGTTCTCTCTGGATATTTAGTGGAGCATTAACTTGTGGCCTAGAAGGCCTAGTTTGTTGGTTGTCAGTAATAACAGGGCCCCTGTATTTTGAATGTTGGGGAGATTTAATATTATGTTCTGTATGAGTGCTAGCTCAGTTGGCACTTCCAAGTCTATATTAGCTATTATTACTGGAGAGGTGGGTTGCACAGGCCTTATGAAGTCCTCAGGTGTTGGCATGCAAATGGGAGAATCCCTCAATTGCAATTTGCCAACAGAGGTGTCCTTTTCCCAGCCAGCAGCTGGCAGGGCATTATCTACAGACTAAGCGTCTGAACTGTTCTGGTGTTCAACAGGTTTCTTGGGTCATTGTAGGCATTCCCCATTGGGGTAGTTTCTGCCATTCCAGACATTACTCCCAGTTAAACAGTCAAAGAAGATGAAGAAGAAGAAGAAGGCATAGTTACCATAGAGGTAGTTGTCTGGACGATTTCCACAGCAGTTTCCACAGCATTTGCTTCTCCTTGCATTTCTCTTTCCGTGACAGCCTCCACCCAGTCAAGCAGCAAACCCTTTGATGCTTGTGTGTCACCAGGCAGCTGTGCAGCACCGACAAGATTTCTCTGGCTGTCATACTGCAGCTGCAGAAGCCGTTTTCTCAAAGTCATTTTTTTAAAGAAGTACCATTTTTCTTCTGACTCCATTTGCTAGGGAATTTTTTTCTGTTTCAACCCACACCACTACAGGAGTTGTTACAGCAGCATGAGAAAATAAATCCATTTCTTTTTCCGTGGACTTGTCAGCCGAAGTTGAATCCAAGGGATTCAAGTCACATTCCTCCTGTACATCCTGGGCTACAGGTACATTTGTTTCTAAACCATGCTGTCGAGAAGTGTTCGGAGTGTTTTCAGGTAGCATAGCAGCCTGGCCTGATCCAGATTCATTTTCTCTGGCCTCTCCAGCAGTCAAGGCAGGGAAGGAGACCATCTCCCCGACCTCCATGTCTTCCACCTCAATTCCAGGAGCCGCCATCTTGGCTGACAGCCAAGATGACAAAGGGTCCCCCTGCAGTCCAGTACTAGAATTTCCTCAGTGCCCAGGCAAAATACACCCCCCCACTAAAAAAAATATACCACCAACAGCTTAATCTGGTTCAAGGTCAGTTGGCATTCATCTGTATCCCCTTCCCCCAGGCCATGCCTGAAAATAGGCAGAATTTGTCTAGTGCACTTACCCGGTCAACAAAAACTAATTAACTAAATAAATAAATATGTTGGCATACACCTTGACAGCACACTAACATACACCCAGCATATAGATCATGTTGTCAGTACAGTTAATAAAACAACAGGGAGTTCTTTACAGACACAAGCACTCCATGACACATGATACCAGAAATCTTGCTGTAGTTTCTTCAGTGCTCTCCTCCATAGGTTATGGACTGGTAATCTATGGAGCAGCCACAGATACAGTACCATCCTTAACAGAATTAGAATCCTCTCAAATAAGGCCTGTTGCCTCATCCCAGATGCGGACAGGCTCACACACATGTGCAACCTGTATCAGAGTATAAAATGTCTCACACTTGACCTCAGATTACAATTCCAAACTTGCCTACTTGGGAAGAAGGCCCTATTAAAGCTCACCCCTGCCCCCATATCCAATCTATGTTTCATACCCCCACTAACCACCACTTTACTAGGAGTGTTACAAGAAATGCACTCTAAGTTTCGTGTTGCAGGACCAGTCAGTTGATGAGGGCTTTCACATTCTGGGCACCATGCTGGCTGAATGAACTCCCCACCTCAGTGCTGGAGTTCCCTAAACTGAGTCACTTTAAATCAGCACTGATACAATATCTCGCTTTACGATACGTATGCCAGTGCATACGCTAGACAAGTCCTCTAAAAATGCCCATGATAGTCCCACATGACATGCCTGGATTACTGCAGACAAAGTTGCTTGCCTGCAACTGCCCTAACAAGTGACAAGGCAGAAGCTACTGCTGCACCTTGTATTATTCTTGAGCATATGAACTAGCATCTAACCGATCTTGTTATTGTAAATGTTGTATTTGTATCCTGGATCTTGCATGATCCTTTCTCATGTTTTTTCACTGTAATGTATCTATATCTTGCTGTATCACTGATGTAGACCCTTTGAAAATGAGCTCTGCTCAAAGGTGTTACTCTGAATATTCCAATATGTAAATAAATAAATGATCTGTAAGAAGCTCAATAAAGCTGAGCTTGATAAAAAAAAAAAAAAGAAAACAAACAACCGAGGTAGCCACCCTGCGGGTGGAATGTGCGGCTACTTACCACACATCTGGTAACAAAATGTAATGCAGCTGGCGAAACATTTGAAGACATCTTGTCTATAAATTGGTGAGCCCACCATTTGGGGGCCAAAGCATAGGAACACAGAAACATAGAATCTGTCAGCAAATAAGGACCACATGGCCCACCTAGTCTGCCCATTTCCCTACTCACTGCTGTTGCCCTAGATCCTCTTTGATCTGTGGCTCTCCTGCTCTGCACATCTCCAGGGTACCCTTATGTCTATCCCATGAACTCTTGAACCCCTGTATTGTTTTTGTACTCATCGATGCTGCTGGAAGGCTGTTCCATGGCTCCACCACCCTTTCAGTGAAAATGTACTTCCTGAGCCTTCTACCCTTCAGCTTCATACCGTGTCCCCTTATTCTTGTGCAGAGTTTTCTCTGAAATATGCTTTCCACATGTGCACTGTTTATTCCCCTAAGGTACTTGAAAGTCTCTATCATATCTTCCCTCTCCCTTCTTTCCTACAGTGAATAGATATTAAGGTCCTTAAGTCTTTCCTCGTAGGGCTTCTGGTGCACTCCATGTACTATCTTTGTTGCCCTTCTCTGGACTGCCTCTATTTTGACAATGTCCTTCCAAAGATGTAGTCTCCAGAACTAGACACAGTACTCCAGCTGACGCCTCACCAGTGATCTGTACAGTGGCATTACCACCTCTTTCCTCCTGTTTGTTATGCCCCTCCCTTTGCACCCCAACATTCTGTTTGCTCTTCCCACCACTTTTCCACACTGTTTGGTCACCTTAAGATCAGACATGACAACCTCCAGGTTTCTCTCCTGACTTGTGGCCAGAATTTCCCACCCATCCTGTACTCCTCCCTTGGATTCCTATGACCCAGGTGCATGATCTTGCACTTTTTAACATTGAAACTCAACTGCCAGACACTCAACCACTCCTCTAATAGGCTCAGGTCCGTTCTCATTTTTTCCACCCCTCCAGTATATCCACTCTGTTGCAGATCTTGGTGTCATTTATGAAGAGGCACACCTTTCCCCTCCATAAACTCTGCAATGTCACTAATGAAGACATTGAATAGGACTGGCCCCAGCACCGACCCCTGTGGCACCCTGCTGGTCACCTCCCTTTCCTCAGATTTAATGCCATTTACCACCACCCTCTGAGTCCTGTCCCTTAGCCAGTTCACAACCAAATTTACCAACATAGGACCCACTCCAAGGGTCCCACATTTATTTAGTAATCTCCTGCTAAATAAAAAAGCAATAAACAATTGGGAGGATTTTCTACAATTGTTTGTGTGATCCAGGAATCAATGTGGCATCCTACATACATTTTGCATAGATAGATAGATAGATAGAGATATTTTATTTACATAGTGCCCCTCTCTGAGGACTCAGAGCACTTTATAATACAATTTAAAATACAATAAAAAATTAACAATACGCAGATCTAATACAAAGCAAACAGCAAAATACAAAGAAAATCAGTTATATAACTTAGTAATTAAAAGCCACTGAATGCCCGGTGAATAAAAAGGTTTTCAGTCCCTTTTTAAAGGATTCCACCAATGGTGCCTCCCGAGGTTGTTGGGGAAGAGAGTTCCAGAGGGTGGGTGTGGCCACTGAAAAGGTTCAATCACCAGAGTTCCATGACCTCACCCTAGGAACACTGAGGAGGAAACCCTCGGCAGAATGCAGAGTACGGGATGGGCAGTAGGGCACGAGGAGAGCTTCCAGGTAGACTGGTCCCTGACCATGTAGGGCCTTATAGGTCAGTAATCTGATCTTGAAGATATTCCTACATCTCACTGGCAGCCAGTGCAGTTCGAGGAGGATGGGTGTAATATGATCAAACATTCATATGCCCAACAATAGTCGAGCTGCCGCATTCTGCACCAGCTGCAGTCATCAGAGGTTACCTCCAGAAATCCCCAAGTAAAAGGCATTGCAGTAGTCCAGTCTAGATGTGACAAAAGCATGTACTAGTGAGGTCAGGTCCTCAGGTGGTAGAAGGTGTCGGATTCCGGGAATATTCCTCAGATGATAAAATCCACTGTTAACGGCAGTCGACACCTGAACATCAAATGTCAGGCCATCATTGAGGATTACGCCCAGATCCTTGACCTGCCAGGATGGGGCCAGAGGTACCCCCCAGAATAAGACTGGGGGGACCCCCACCATGCTCCATCCCCACCATGATGACCTGGATCCACCACCAGCACCTCAGTCTTGTCTGAGTTGAGCCTTAACCAGTTATGAGACATCCAAGCCTGGATTTCAGCCAGGCAGCTGTTAAGCATGGAATCCACCATCTGGCTACCTCGTGCACAGGATGGGTATACTGTATCTGGGTATCATCAGCAGAGCAATGAAAGCCCAGCCCATACTGCCTGATGATGTCCAACAGCAGCTTGTATACAGTGAACAACAAGGGTGACAAGGCCGACCCCGTTGGAACTCCACAAGTCAGGGGCTTCAGGTTAGATGAGGTAAGTTCCATCACCATCCTCTGCACCCTGCCTGTCAGGTATGACCTGAACCATTGGATGACTGCACCGGACAGGCCACACCAAAACCGCAGTCGGTCAAGCAGCACATTGTGGTCCACCGTATCAAATACCACCGTGAGATCCAGGAGGATCATGGTGATACATTCTCTCCTGTCTCTCACAATCAGGAGCTCATTCAGCACCTTCACCAAGGCAGTCTCCATGCTATGCCTGGCCCTAAATCCGGACTGAACAACCTCATAGGTGGAGAAGGAGGCAAAGTGCCCCTCAAGCTGCATGGCCACCACCTTTTCTATAACCTTCCCTAAAAATTATTATTTTTTTTTTCCCGATTGTTTAACCAGGTGAGACACACTAAGCTGAAAGCTTGTGTACAGGTGCAACCTGGGAGCACAGGGAAGTTAAGTGACTTGCTTAGGGTCACACAGTATGCAAGTGGGGGAAAGTGGGGGCTGTGGGGTTCAAACCCAAGTCTCCAGATTTGCAGCTCAGAGCCTCAAACCACTGTGCTATACTGCCTCCCATGGGAGATTAGAGACCGGTCTATAATTGCAGAAACAGTCAGAGTCCAATGAGGATTTCTTTAACATGGGTCTAACCAAGCATCTTTTAAAGCTGATGGGAAGACCCCATTCCTCAAGAAGATCTGGACAATCTCAACAACCACAGGTCCAGTCAGGTCCAAACATCCAACCAAAAGTCGGGTTGGACCTGGATCGAGATCGCAGTGTGTCGGCTGCAGCCTCAAGACAACATCCACTACCTATTCCACCCCAACTGGGTCAAACTTCACCCAGACCAGAGGAGTGCTCTAGCACATCACAGAATAAGCCCCGCAATCCCAAGAGAGACACTGGAGGAGACCTCCGACCTGAAGGAGGACATCTTGTCGGGAAAGAACAGAGCAAACTAATCACATCTTGTATTTTAACCAGCTCCTCCCACACGGAGACAGGCCAGATGTAAAAGCTCATCAACCATGTGGAAGAGCTGAGCCAGTCTGTTCCTTGTCAAAGCAATCTCCCTTGACAGAAAAGCTGCCTTCTTATGGAAATTGCCTCCTGATAGTCCTAATAAAGGAACCTCAGGGCCAACCTGTCCTCCAACAGGCCAGAACCCCTCCAATGCCTCTCTAACCTCTGACCCCTAATCTTCAACTCTCACAGTTCCTCATCAAACCAAGGAAATCTCTGATGAGAAGATAGGGATCAGACACGGCTGGGTGCAATAGAGTCAAAGGCCACAATGATGGCACTATTATATGCCATCACTGCCTCCTCCACCCCCATCGAGAAAGCAGCGCTCGCCCCCAATAGGTCTAGTACCGCCAATAGTCCTTCTGGGGACCATACCTCTCAACCTTTTGTCCCCCAGATGTGGAACACTGCCTGTCAAAATGTGGAACAAATGGGCAAAATGTGGAACACTTAATCAAATCTTTATCTAAGAAGCTCAAAACACTGTTAAAATGTTACATTTATGTTCAGAAAGTCTGTTATTAATTGAATAATATGTTTTTGCATCATTCACTATGGATTTTTGCTTTAAAATGTTGACTTTGAATGTGGAACAAGTCCTCACAATGTGGAACAGGGAGCTTTTGTGAAGTAAAATGAGGAACGTTCCTTGTAATGTGGTACAGCTGAGAGGTATGCTGGGGACAATCCCTGTAATGGGCAGTACCGGACCATCTTCACGAAAGCAGGGACTTTGGGGGGCGGGTTACTAGCCTGAACTTCTTGATACTATGATCCGACCACAACTGGATCTACTCCCAGGTCAGAGAACTTAAGGCCAATCGAAAATACCAAGTCTAGTGTGTGGCCGCACAAGTAGGTCACTGATATAACGTCTTGCATCAGGCCCAGTGCCCCCATAATTTTAAGGAGATTGCATCCAAATGTCAAGAGCCCATCATCAACCCAAGCATTGAAGTCCCCCAAAATTAACCATCTAGAGGACTCCAACAGTAGGCCAGTGATGAGCTCCTCGTTCACCCTCCAAAATTCACCCCCAGGACCTGGGGGGGAGGGGTGATAGACCAGGAGAACCCTGTATCCCGCGCCTGGACTCACTCGCACAGCCACACACTGAACTGATCTGGTAGGACCTATAGGTAGCTTTGTGAGGCCCAGGCCAGATTTAAAACAAAGAGCCACCCCCCATCTCTTCAATCCTGTCCCGGTGTGTGTATCATGGAGTACCTTGCTGGCACTGAAGTCTCCAAAATGGGAGCTGCATTTTCATCCATCCAGGTCTTGTAATGCAAGCCTGGTCAACTCAGGCAATCAAATCCAAAATTATGGCAGTCTTGTACCTCACCAACCTGGCATTGCATAACACAGCCTGAGAAGGATAAGGGGAGACTGCTGGATAAGCCAGCTGCCCATTGTTCTCAATAGAGCCCTTGGGTATGAGCACCAGACAGGCAAACCCCTCTCCAGTGCCCGTTTCACCCCAGGGCATCTCCTAGGTCTCACCACACGAATCCAGGACTCCCCTGCAGCCACTTGGGTTGGCCCTCCACCAGATCTCCTCTTACTAGCAATTCCCAGTGCTAGACACATTCTATAGCTCTAAAAAAGGAAGTGGTGGGAGCTTGAAGGGCCTTAAACTGCGGAGGAGGGCTGCCAAGTAGCTGTGCCTTTCTAAACAATGCCCAGGTACATATTAAGTTCAAATAAAACCCAGAACTTACAATCAGGTTCAAATCGCTCAGTCACACAACGTAAAACCACTTATGCAACACTTACTCACCCATTCACATAATTCCCAACCAACCCATCTAAAACAATCCCATACCACACCACCCAAAAGTGCAAGTCAATAAATAATGTCCTTGGGGGAGAGAACACGCAGTCTACGAGACTGTCTCCAGTTCAGATTAGTTCTTGTGTAAATCCCTGCAAACAGATCAACCATTCTGATCCTCTCTCACTGAAAAGGAACAGTTAAGGTGCTGCACTCCAGCAGTCTGAAGTCAAAATAAAGTCTGCCATGCTCCAACACATTTAAAGGGCCAAGAAATGTCTACCAGTTCAGGCTTTTACCACTGTCTGTTCAGAAAAACTTGGACCAGTAAAACTTAGGCAGTAAGCAAAGGCAGTCCAATAAACAAGTTCACACATAATGGTACTTCTCTGGAGAATGACTGTTAAACCCCTACTCCTCTCTCACCAGGAGCAAGGGACAAACCCTACAACTTAGCTGCGTAAATCAGCTGCCAACAGCCAGCATTATAAACCACCAGGGAACTCTCGCTACCCTGGTCGTCATAGCTTCTTCAGCCACAGAAACAAAAGCAGAGTTGTACAAACAATTAAACTAGGATGGGAAATTCCTACCTGATTCAGTCACCAGGAAAACTCTGCACAAGCCAAGCACTAAGTCTGGAACTCCTTCGATGTTTCACACTCCACGTTGCTGACTCTAACAACATCCAGGTCAGCATGTTCCTCCTCTGCTATGACAAGGTAGGAACCAGAGCCAGACACAATCCAGATCACTCCTGTCTTCCAACCCCAGCATTCACCCAGGAGTCAGTTGGCATCCAAGTCCAACAGCAAAGCCAGAGTCCCGATCACAGTAGGTGTACCAGCAATAAACAAGGAGACCACCAGAAAACTCAGCTGCACACTCTGCAGAGTCCCAGTTAGTCAACTAACACGAGCCTGCTCTAACAATCCACCAGAGATCCCAGACCACCACAAGTTGCCACAGACTGCTCCAGATAAGGACGCTCGCAGTCTGTCCGTCTCTAAAAAATAACAAAGCTGGCTCCTCAACCTAATTCATTACAACTCCCTTACTACTCTCCCAACCTGACTAAACACTACATAAAACAAAGGTTGAAAGTGTTAAAATAAAATGTTATAAAATGTTATAAACATTACAATGCTCCCCCTTGATTACAGACAGCCCATCACAGCTGCCATAGTGACTTTCAGTCTGCATTGGATGATGTGCATCTATCTGGCCAAATAATGCCTCCCCCCACTACTTGAGGTAGAAGAAACATAAACAGGAAGGTCTATGGTCTGATCCAGTGTTCTTTCAGACACAACCTTTGTGAGAAAATGAGGACTGGTACATATGGTAACCCCATCCTTGTGAAAAATAATAAACAGAGGATCTGCAGTCGGAGCCAGCAGCTGTGAGATGTGTCTAGCAGACATCACCACTCAAATCAGTGTCTTCCAAGAAAAGAAACACAACTCACAAGTAGCTGCAGGCTCAAAAGGGAGTTGCAGTGAAAGTCTGTAGGACCAAATTAAAGTCCCACACCAGAACCGAATCCTGGACCGGGGGTGCAGAATAAGGATACCCCTTAGGAATCCACTGGAAACCTACTGGGCCACAGTCTTACTCTCTGTCAGTGATTGAAAAGCTGACAGAGCAGCCATGTGAATTTTTATTGAGGAGTACCCTAGTCCTAAGTCTTTTTTTTTTTGTTTGCTCCTCCGACCCTCTAGCCATCCATTCCTTCAGGCCTGCCAAGGCCCCCTACCAGGGGAAGAGAATCACCCCAAAGGGCTTCCTGTGTATCCTGGGCATGGCAGGAGTCAACATGGACATGCATGTCTGGGGCCTCGGGCATATGGTGGGATCTGCAGCCATTATCCAGTTGGCCAGGTGGGTGTTTTCCCATTTTTTTTTCTTGGGAGTGTTACGTGCCACATGACATGAAGGTGCAGACTGATGTCCATCACGCTCCCTCCCGCAGTGAGGGCTGATGTGTTGTCATGCCTCTGGCCTCCACCAGGGGCCAGCAAATGCCAAGCCATGAACCCCCCCCCCAGGAGAAGACGAGTGGTCACTGGATGCTCTAGCCTTCTTCTTCTGGCTGGCCCTCTGACACCTGAGTTCATTCCTGAACATGGGTCATCAGCGTCATAGGTGGAAATCCAACTGCTGTGCCGGAGGGTTGGTTCAGTCATAAGTCTTTAAGGGAAAAGAGGTATTATACAATGGCTTAAAAATCCTGCATTCTGATTGGCTGGCTGGCACAATTTACCCATTGTAAATCCTGGCATGACCTATGGGTAAACGTACCAGCCAGCTGCATCTAGAATCTACCCATTTTAAATCACTCTGACCCCCATTCTTCAAACAGGCACTGTCTTACTAACTCCTCGCTAAGCTGACTAGCAACTCTCAAAGAGTATACAAATCCTGCCCTGAAGCTACCTGCAAGAAAAAAAACAAAGGTGTTTTATTTAAAAAAAAAAAAAAAATCTGTCCCTCCTTGTTCACTGTATTTAGATCTCTTCACCTTCCAGTCCCATGGCAGCCAAACATGGGGACCAGTAGGGCGGTCATAGAAGGGTTCACAGTGAAAGCCATGGCTGTTGCTACTCGGCTCCCTCAGACCTCAGACCCTATTCAGTATTCTGATGGGCCGAGGCAGAGTATAAAGAAAAAAAGCATACTTTCTTTCCCCAGCCTGGAAGTCAAAACAGCCAAGGAACGAATGAAAATCCCCCATTTTTACTCCCCCTCCCCAAACCACAAGGCTGGACCATGAGTTTCAAATGGATGAAAAGATTGTTACCTGCCAGATCCTTTAACTCTTGCTCCCTCCCAGTTTTCTTTATGTTCAGTGCTGATGCTGTAAGAATCGCTCCCTCTAGCCTCTGTTGCGGTATCACTAGCTACATTGAAAGAAAAAAAAATATTTTTCCTCAATTCAATGTTTGTTTTAACCAGGAGAGAGACACTAAGCTGAAAGCTTGTTTAGAGGTGTGACCTGGGAGCACAAGGAAGTTAAGTGACTTGCTCAGAGTCACACAGTATGCACATAGGTGGCTGTGGGATTCAAACCCAGGTCTCTAGATTTGCAGCTCAGCACCTTAACCCACTGCGCTATACTGCCTCCTTGTGGAATAGCAATAGGGAGAGATGGGGTATATAATGCTTGTGTAACTTGTAGTACTTTTTGTGGCTTTACTCTATTCCCACCCTTGAGTAGTAGGTATGTAAATAGGAATTTGTAGGGAATAGACGACCCAGGAGCACGGGTGAGAAGAGCGCTGGAGAAGGAGGAGGAGGGGAAGGTGGTTCACTTAAAACACTCCCTAAGTAAGGGATGTGTGTTAGAGGAGGGTTTATGAAGAGGATGTGGGAGGAGCTATTCCCCACATTGAACCTCGGGCAAGCCCTCCCAAACACCACAGACAGAAATGATTCTTTGAGACACTAGGCACTGAGATTCATACCACACGCTACATGACACTGGCACTATAAAGACCCAGTTGTTACTTGAGGGCTCTCTCACTCAAAAAAAAAATAGAAAAAGTACTCCCAGGCTGTCCAGTTGTTACTTGTAGGCTGTCTGTTAAGAAAAACACAGAAACGCATCTCACAAGCTGTTCAGTTGGTACTTGCAGGCTCTGTAAAACAATGACAAAAAAAACACAACTCCCACACTGTCTCAGCAAGAAAGCAAACATGACAGAGAGCAACATTAGGAGCTCAGAAGCAGCTACCAACTAAGGATTATTTTTTGTCATGGAGGAATGCATTCAGTAAAACTAATTTAAAATAAAAAGCTCTTTTCTTTATTTTTTTCCCTAACAAAAATAAAGAGGGCCATTGCATAATCACAATACACCACTCCAGAGTGTGGGTGATGCCCAGGATTTATTCACTTCTGGTATGGTTTACTCACTCGGCCTGCATCCTAATGACCAAACCACACCAGGCACGGGTAAATCCTGGCATCTCCCACACCTATGTCATGGTATATTTGGGGAGGGGCCTAAGAGAAGTAGCACACACAGTATCCTTCTCAGAGGTGCTGCCTGTCAGTGGCATGGGTGAGGCGAGGGTACTTTGCACCATGCATTTTAACGAGTGGTTGAAAAAATGGTGTGGAGCACAGGGGTTTGGCTTCATTGGGGACTGGGGTTCCACCCGGAAGGACACCAGCCTATACTGGCAGGATGGTCTGCATCTGTCCAGGAAGGGAACAAGTCTTTTGGGCAATCGGTTTAAATGCTTCATTGGCAAGCTTTTAAACTAGTCAAGGGGGGAGGCACTGAAAAGCAGCAGAAAAATCCCAGCCTTCCCCTACAAAACAGGGTACTAAATGAGAAAAAGACCAAGGTAAAAAGGTAAGTGGGGGATGCTGCTACAGAAGGTAAAGCCATCAAAAAATGGAGAGCAATGAGTACCAATGCCTGTAGTCTGGGTAACAAGCTTCCTGAATTAGTGGCCTTGATGGAGGAGGAACATCTCGATATTGTGGCAGTCACAGAAACATGGTACACACAGAACCATGACTGGGACATAAACATACCAGGATACACTATCTACAGGAGGGACAGGGAGGGTAAAAGAGGAGGAGGAGTAGCTCTCTACATAAGGGAAGGAATCAAAGCAACAGAACAAAAGGGTAAACAGGTAGGAGAAGAAGCACTGTGGGTCAATTTGGAGGCAGGCAATGGCACCGCAATCCGCACAGGGGTTGTATACAGACCCCCCTCTCAGGGGGAGGAAATGGACAAGGAAATGACAGAAAGTATACTTAGAATGGCAGATAAAGGGGAGATATTGCTGATGGGTGATCTGAACATGCCAGATGTTAACTGGAGTGCAGTTGTAGCAGCTACTTCTAAGAGTGGGGTTATTCTAGATGCCCTACAGCGGGCATGCCTTAGACAACTAGTATTGGAACCCACTCGAGAGGGAGCAATCTTAGACCTGGTCCTCTCAAATGGAGATGGAGAGAGGATCACAGATGAAGAAGTGGGTAGCCATCTGGGAACTAGCGACCATCGAACAGTATGGTTCACAATAAACACAGCAATAGAGTCAAGCCATACAAAGGCAAAAGTACTGGACTTCAGGAGGGCTGACTTTGCCAGAATGGGTGAGTGCCTAAGGAATGTACTAGCAAATGGGCAGGAAGGAGGGGTGAAAGAACAATGGGGAATAATAAAAACTGCCATCACAGAGGTAACAAGCCTTTGTGTGAAGCAAATAAACAAAACAAAACGATGTAAGAAACCACTATGGTTCTCAAAGGAAGTGGCAGTGAAGGTTCAAGAGAAAAAGAAAGCATTCAGAAAGTACAAGGAATCACAGAAGGAGCAGGACAGAGAATTGTATCAGTTAAAGCAATAGGAAGCTGGAAGGCAGTCAGAACAGCAAAGCCGAACCGAGGAAAAGATAGCCAACTCAGTTAAGAAGGGGGATAAAACCTTTTTTAGGTACATCAGGGAGCAAAGGAAGACTAAGGGAGGGATAGTGAGGCTTAATAAAGGGGAGGGGGTGGGCAGAGGGTGACTGTGAAAAGGCAGAGATACTAAACAAATATTTTTGCTCAGTATTTACAAATGAAGAGGGGGAGGTATCTAAAACAAACAGTAGAAACACTCTGGATACAGAAGTTGATACCAGCCGATTTACAGAAGAAAGGGTTCTGAAAGAACTCTTAAAACTGAAGGTGGACAAAGCAATGGGGCCTGATGGGATTCATCCCAGAATTCTAAAAGAACTAAGGGTAGAACTAGTGACACTACTGACTACCCTCTATAACAAATCATGGGAGGATGGGGTAGTACCTGAGGACTGGACGAGGGCAGATGTGATTCCCCTTCACAAAAGTGGGAGCAGGGCAGAAGCAGGAAACTACAGACCTGTTAGCTTAACCTCAGTGATAGGGAAATGATCGAATCACTTCTGAAGGAAAGAATTGTAGAGTACCTAGAGGCCAGAGGGCACAGGATCCAAGGCAGCATGGATTCACAGCGGGAATGTCATGCCAGACAAATCTAATAGATTTCTTTGGCTGGGTGACCAAAGTAGTAGATCAGGGAGGGCCTGTGGACATGGCCTACCTAGACTTCAGCAAGGCATTTGACTCAGTCCCACACAAAAGATTAATATACAAGTTAGCCAGCCTGGGAGTGGGTCCCCAGATGATAGCCTGGGTAAAGAATTGGCTGGAGAATAGGACACAGAGGGTAATAGTAAATGGAGTCCACTCTGAAGAAAGGGGGGTTACTAGTGGGGTACCGCAGGGTTCAGTATTAGGACCAGTCCTCTTCAGTGTCTTTATAGGCGACATTGCAGAGGGACTGGAAGGAATAGTATGTCTCTTTGCAGATGACACAAAGATCTGCAACAGAGTTGATGCACAAGGTGGGGTGGAAAGAATGAGAAGGGACTTGGCAAGGTTAAAGGAATGGTCAAATGTATGGCAGCTTAGATTCAGTGCTAAGAAGTGCAAGGTAATGCACCTGGGAAACAAAAACCCAGGGGAAGAGTACACAATGGGGGGTGAGATACTAACAACAACAAAAATAGAAAGGGACCTGGGGGTAGTCATATTAGATGACTTAAAGGTGGGCAAGCAATGTGTGAGGACAGTAAGGAGGGCTGGGGGGATACTGGGGTGCATAGGGAGAGGCATCACCAGTAGAAAACAGGAAGTTGTTATCCCTCTGTACAGACAGCTGGTGAGACCCCATCTGGAGTACTGTGTGCAGTTCTGGAGACCCAGTCTCCGCAAGGACATAGACAAGATGGAAGCTGTCCAGAGGAGGGCAACTAAAATAGTGCAGGGTCTGCACCAGAAGACATATGAAGAGAGACTAAAGGAGCTTAATATGTATAGCCTCGAGGAAAGGAGGGAGAGGGGGGACATGATAGAAACTTTCAAGTACCTCAAGGGAATCAACAAAGTCCAAGAGGGTAGCATCTTTCAAAAAAAGAGGTGTGCAAGAACAAGGGTACAATTTGAAGATGGGGGCGGCTCAGAGGTAATGTAAGGAAGTATTTTTCTCACATAGAGGGTTGTGGATGGCATGAACGGCCTTCCAGAGGAGGTTGTGGAGTCAAAAACAGTGGTTGAATTCAAGTATGCATGGGATAGTCATAAGGCAATTCTAGGGGGTGGGTGTAGAAAGAAGTAGGCTGCTAGTTAACTAGGATCTGCAGCTTATCCATTAGGTAGGGAAATGGACAGACTGGGTGGGCCAAGCGGTCCATATCTACCGACAAATTCTATGTTTCTATATTGCTTAAGTACAGCACTTTAGGAACTGGGCATGTAAAGGGATTCAGTGCATGAGCTGTACACCATACAGTAAAATATTGCCATTTTTGTGAATAAGTGTCCCGGGTAGATGACTGTCTATCTACCAAGAGAACAACAGTCTCTTATGTTGAAGCCCTGAAACTGGACAGCTCCACATCCTCATGAGTTGGGCAGGAAGATGAAGGAGCTTAAAATCAGGGTGCACCAGAGCACCCTGCTCCTATGTCAGAAGTCCAGATTGCAGGGGGAGCAGGATGGGAGGTTCAGCCACCTACTGCTGGATAAGCAGAAACCATATTGGTCTCGGCCAGTGAGGAGTCACCTGAATTAAGGTGGCATGTTCAGCCTTCAGCTTGACCAGAATCTTCTGTATTAAAGGGATTTGGGGGAAGTGAACAGAAATCTTCCTTCCCAAGAGAGAGACAATGCATCTCACCAGAAAACTCTAGACCCTAGATCGAGTGAGCAGAAACACAACTGTTTTGCATTGTATGGAAACACACGGACAGATCAGTCTTGAAACACCCCATTTTTCAAACATGGCATCCATGATAGAAACATAGAAACATAGAATTTGATGGCAGATAAGGACCGCTTGGCCCACACAGTCCGCCCATTTCCCTACCTAATGGATAAGCTGCAGATCCTAGTTAACCAGCAGCCTACTTCTTCCTACCCCCACCCCCTAGAATTGCCTTATGACTGTCCCATGCATGCTTGAATTCCACCACTGTTTTTGACTCCATAACCTCCTCAGGAAGGCCGTCCATACATCCACAACCCTCTGTGAAAAAATACTTCCTTAAATTACCTCTGAGCCGCCTCACATCTTCAAATTGTGCCCCTTGTTCTTGCACACCTCTTTTTGAAAGATGCTACCTCTTAGACTTTGTTGATTCCCTTGAGGTACTTGAAAGTTTCTATCATGTCCCCTCGCCTCCTTTCCTCAAGGCTATACATATTAAGCTCCTAAGCTCTCTTCATATGCCTCTGGTGCAGACCCTGCACCATTTTAATTGCCCTCCTCTGACAGCTTCCATCCTGTCTATGTCTTTGCGGAGATTGGGTCTCCAGAACTGCACGCAGTACTCCAGATGGGGTCTGACCAGCTGTCTGTACAGAGGGATAATAACTTCCTGTTTTCTACTGGTGATGCCTCTCCTATGCATCCCAGTATCCCCCAGCCCTCCTTGCTGCCCTCTCACATTGCTTGCCCACCTTTAGGTCATCTGATATGACTACCCCAGGTCCTTTCCATTTTTGTTGTTGTTAGTATCTCACCCTCTATTGTGTACTCTTCCCTGGGTTTTGTTTCAGGTGAATTACCTTGCACCTTAGCACTGAATCTAAGCTGCCACATTTGGCCATTCCTCTAACCTTGCCAAGTCCCTTCTCATCCTTTCCGCCCACCTTGTGCATCAACTCTGTTGCAAGATATTTGTGTCATCTGCAAAGAGACATACTTTTCTTCCAGTCCCTCTGCAATGTCGCTATAAAGACATTGACAAGGACCGTCCTAATACTGAACCTCAGGTACCCCGCTAGTAACCCCTTTCTTCAGAGTGGACTCCATTTAATATTACTCTCGTGTCCTATTCTCCAGCCAATTCTTTACCCAGGCTGTCATCTTGGGACCCACTCCCAGGCTGGCTAACTTGTATATTAATCTTTGTGTGGGACTGAGTCAAATGCCTTGCTAAAGTCTAGGTAGGCCATGTCCACAGCCTCTCCCTGATCTACTACTTTGGTCACCCAGTCAAAGAAATCTATCAGATTCGTCTGGCATGACCTTCCCGCTGTGAATCCATGCTGCCTTGGGTCCTGTGCCCCTCTGGCCTCTAGATACTCAACAATTCTTTCCTTCAGAAGTGATTCGATCATTTTCCTATCACTGAGGTTAAACTAACAGGTCTGTAGTTTCCTGCTTCTGCCTTGCTCCCACTTTTGTGAAGGGGAATCACATCTGCCCTCCTCCAGTCCTCGGGTACCACCCCATCCTCCCATGATTTGTTAAAGAGGGTAGTCAGTGGTGTCACTAGTTCTACCCTTAGTTGTTTTAGAATTCTGGGATGAATCCCATCAGGCCCCATTGCTTTGTCCACCTTCAGTTTTAAGAGTTCTTTCAGAACCCTTTCTTCTGAAAATGGGCTGGTATCAACTTCTGTATCCAGAGTGTTTCTACTGTTTGTTTTAGGTACCTCCCCCTCTTCATTTGTAAATACTGAGCAAAAATATTTGTTTAGTATCTCTGCCTTTTCACAGTCACCCTCTGCCCACCCTCCTCCCCTTTATTAAGCCTTACTATCCCTCCCTTGGTCTTCCTTCACTCCCTGATGTACTTATAAAAGGTTTTATCCCCCTTCTTAACTGAGTTGGCTATCTTTTCCTCGGTTTGGGCCTTTGCTGTTCTGACTGCCTTCCCAGCTTCCTTTTGCTTTAACTGAGAAAGTTCTCTGTCCTGCTTGTTCTGTGATTCCTTGTACTTCCTGAATGCTTTCTTTTTCTCTTGAACCTTCACTGCCACTTCCTTTGAGAACCATAGTGGTTTCTTACATCGTTTTGTTTTGTTTATTTGCTTCACACAAAGGCTTGTTACCTCTGTGATGGCAGTTTTTATTATTCCCCATTGTTCTTCCACCCCTCCTTCCTGCCCATTTGCTAGTGCATTCCTTAGGCACTCACCCATTTTGGCAAAATCAGCCCTCCTAAAGTCCAGTACTTTTGTCGTTGTATGGCTTGGCTCTATTGCTGTGTTTATTGTGAACCAAACTGTTTGATGGTCGCTAGTTCCCAGATGGCTACCCACTTCTACATCTGTGATCCTCTCTCCATCTCCATTTGAGAGAACCTGGTCTAAGATTGCTCCCTCTCAAGTGGGCTCCAGTACTAGTTGTCTAAGGCATGCTCCCTGTAGGGCATCTAGAATAACCCCACTCTTCGAAGTGGTTGCTGCAACTGCACCCCAGTTAACATCTGGCATATTCAGATCACCCATCAGCAATATCTCCCCTTTTTCTGCCATTCTAAGTATACATTCTATAATTTCCTTGTCCATTTCCTCCCCTTGAGAAGGGAGTCTGTATACAACCCCTGTGGAGTCTGAGAGTTCCTATTTGTGACACAGCACATTGGATGGATTGAAGGGATCAGCCAGTGTGTTCAGGGTCCTGTGGAAGAACGTTGCAGACAGAAATATAGTGTTCCACTGCCCAGTGCCAGACTCTCATCTCTACTCTGCAGAGAGCATGTGAATGAATCCCACCTTGCCAACTGATGCAGTACATCACTGACACATTGTCTGTGCAAATCAGCACCTGATTCCCCCAAAGGAGGGCAGTGGAGGCCACAAAGAACAACCTCATCTCAGGATTGTTGCTTTAAAGCACTGTATGCAGACAGCCCTGCTGGCTCTGGGTTCTTAAGGGGTCCAAATTAGCACCCATCCCATCCCAGAGGCATCTGTGGTTATCACCAGCAGGGGAACTAGCCTCAGGAATGGAAACCCTTTCCCTAGGTTACTATAGTTCAGCCACCAAAGCTGAGAAGGATGGGCAGGAGGAATGACCTGCATGAGATGCTCCAACTCTTCTGAGTGCTGAGTTCATTGTGCTTTGAGTAACCATTGCAGGATCCTCATATAGAGGCAGGCCAGCACAACCCTTTTCCACCTCATAGTTTCCAAGTGTATCGCTGCCAGAATCAAGTTTTGCTTGATGTACCCCGCTAAGTTTCAAGTTTTCCTCAATAATTCTTGGTTTGCATTTGAGGAGTCAGACCCTGCTCTCTCTCTGCTACAGCAAAAGAGACCAGTGTTTTTAAAGATCGCTGACTGGCTCCTGAAGGTATATTTGATGCCATTCTTTATATTTCAATCTAAAATTTCTGATTTGTAAAATTCCTGTACAGCAATGTGGTTTATTCATCGGACCCTCAAGTTCGAGTGTTAATTTCTGCAGATTTTCATCTTGCTGGGGGGCTACAGACTGTCTCATTGCAATTTTCTAAAGTAGCCCTCCGTGTGGTTCCTTGCAGACTTAGAGATTGTATAAAGCCGGTGGAAAATAGCTCTCCAACACACCGCAGCATATAGTAATCCGGACTTTATTTTGGCACAGGAGAAAGGCACAGGAACAAGCTGGAATTTAACTTTTGTCTTTCCTGACAACCTTACTAGCACTTTACTACAAGTAACAGTGTACCTTTTGTTTCATCGTACTGGTTGGTTTTGTTTTCTTCCCCAGTGATTGAACTCGGGCATTACTAATAATCATGAGAGCTGCATTGTTTTTATATTTCTTTTCTGATTTGGGCCCTACTGTAGCAACTGATCTTAGCTACACCTGACTGGTTATACTTTCACAGGATCCCTGGAGAGGGGGGTCTGCATTGCACTATAACAGGAGTTTCAAATAACTTGAACTGAGGGTTAATGTTGGTGCTTGTTACATATATATATATATATATATATATATATATATATATTGGCCATAGAAGTAGAATTTTAAATTAGGTTTATAATAGCTAGTAGCAATTTATGGGGGCTGGGTGAGCGGAGGAGCAGGTGCGTCACCTAGAACGCTGATCACCATGGACCAAAATGGTGGGGGGGGAGGGTAGTTCCACATTAAGTTCAACGCACTTTAGGCAGCAAGGACAGAGTAGAACCTTTTCAATTTTTTCTTATTTTAGATATTTCTTGCAATTTGGGTTTATAGGGGGAATTGGGAATGTTGCTATGGATATAGTAGAAAGTAGGGTATGGGAAGGGCATGGACCACGAGAAGGGAATTTCAGTTTACTGGATTATATACTGTAAGGAATGGGGACTGGAGCCAGCCATGTAATTGTAGGAATAAGCAGTACCAGTTTAAGCAATAATCCATGACAGGGTGTGGGTTATGCTGGGATTTACTCATGCCTGGCGTGGTTTGATAATGAGGTTGTAGGCTGAGTGACCAAATCCACACCAGGAGTGAGTAAATCCCAGCATAACCCACACCCTGGAGTGGATTATTGTGATTATACATATGGTTAAATGTAAATGTACTTTTAAAATGATTTTATTCTTGTTTTTATTACTTTTTTATAATGTATTCTTCTACTGCATTAAATAGTCCGTTGTTTAAAAAAGATATTTATATGAGATCACGTGATGAGCTAGAGGGGAAAAGATGTCCCTGAGGTTGCTCCTGAGTCACGCCAAATAATACATTGTAAAATAACTACTTAGGACCTCACAACTTCATGTTCAATTGGGAATTTGGATTCCTAACTGGGTTCAGCACTAGTGGGAGTAAGCCAAGAAAATATAATTCAGTATTGTACTTATGATAAGCAAAAACAGACCTGGCCAACAATATGGCTGAGATGGAATGTGGAAGCCCCGAGCCTCTGACTGCAAGGTCGCCAGCTGTAAAATGCTCAAAACCCCACTCTCTGGTCCCAGAGGAAAACGAAGACCAGCTGTCAGAAGAGCAAGGGGGGGGGGGCACGCATCCTCGGATGATATTTCAGAAATCAAACATCTCCTCCAAGGCTTAGTGGCTGACTTCTCTATGTTAAAACCAGCACTGAAGGCTCTAACGCAATGGGTGGGGGATGTAGAGGCCAGGGTTGCTTCCCAGGAAAGAAAGTCAGTGCCTATAGATCATGAGGTGATTATTCTCAAAAGGCAAATTAAGAAGTTGGAAGATCACCTGGAAGATCAGGAGTCATGCAGTCGGAGGAATAATCTAATTATGGTGGGTCTTCCCAAGAAAATGGAAGGATTGGACTGTGTAGCTTTCTTGCAGGATCTCCTTCTGAAATTGTTTGGTCCAACATCTTTTGGAGAATCCTACAATATCGAGAGAGCACATCGCTCTTTGAGAGAGATCCCCCCACCTGGAGCTAGACCTCGGGTCCTTATTATGCGTTTTCTGAATTATAAAGAAAAAACTCATGTACTGTTCAAAGCCAAAGCAAATAAAAATCTCCAATGGAACGGGGCCTCTATTTGGCTTTTTCAAGATCAGACACCTTTGGTTAGAGAAAAACAAAAGGAGTATGCAGAGATCAAGAAGAAGTTATATTTGGCAGGGAAGAAGTTTAGACTACAATATACAGCCACGCTGATTGTGAGGTTGCAGAATGAAGACAGGAGGTTTGCGACGGCGACCGATGCTACAGAAAGCCTGCGGGTGGAGCTACCGGCCTTTTTTAAACCTGCGACCTGAAGGTTCGAGGTGCCAGCAGAATTGGCTGTTGTAGAGCGGTGAGTGACAGCAGGATGGATCGGGAAGAGCTACGAAAGTAGGTAGTGTTTGATCTGCTTCAACCTTGCTCCACGCTTTGGAGATCGGATTTGCCCTTTTACTGTTTGGACTGCTCTGGATTTATTTTATGCGGGACTGTAAGAAAAGGGCTCCTTATTGACTATTTTTAGAGTCAAATGGATCCCATTCCGCTAAAAATTCTGTTTTTTTGGGGTTTTTTTCTCTCGCCTCAGGGAGTTGAAATTTTGTTCTAGGACGAGGAGTTAATAACAGACAGCATGTAGTTTTGTGCAATGTAGAACAGTCCAAGTGGGCTCAAGACTTTTTCGGGTGGACTTTGCCCTGAAGAAAATGGGGTATTGGTAAATCTATGCTACTGAATAAACCTATACTTATTATTATTTATATTTAGTTTTGTATTGACGGTATGGGGTTCTTGGGTTTTGGGAGAAGGAGGTTATGATTGGAAGGGCATAAATCCCTACAGGAACATGTTTTGTACAGATCAAATACATTAAGTGTTAGTAAATTTGGTATAGTTAGACATATTATTGTTGGGGTACATTTATGGCCAAATAGTTTTAATAACGCCCTATATAAGGTATATTATTTTTTGAGCTGTGCTAATCCTGACAGGATAATAAAATTGGATATGATAAGCTGGCTAATTAAAATTCTGAGGGGGACCTACTATAAAAGTAATTTTACTAGAACTATTAAGGCACTTTTAATTATGTGTTTAATGTTGTGTGGAGATATACATCCAAACCCAGGACCCTTGGAGCCACAACAAGCCTCCCTACATATTATGACTCAGGATTCTGGGGAAATGGTAATGAAAGATTTGAGTGTTAATCAGAGTGGTGTTTCTTATATCAAACAAGGATTGGGATTAATACATTTAAATGCAAGGAGTATGATTAAAAAAATGGATGTGATTGGCCCATGGGTGATTGATCATGACCCTGAGATTGTGATAATTTCTGAAACCTGGTTAAATCATAAAATAGAGGATAGCCATTTAAACATACAAGGATATAATATATGGTGAAGTGATAGGAATAAAAAAGGGGGAGGACTTTAGATTTATGGGAAATCTAATTTAATTTTGGCCCAATTGGAAGTAAAAAAAAGATATGGGGGGTTTGGAGGTACTGGCCTTAGAATTAAAATTGCCCTATTTAAAGAAAATTTTGATTGTAGGGATATATTGTCCTCCCAAGACTAAAGCCCAGGTTGTTAATTGTCTACAGGATTGGTTGTTTAACTATAAAGATAGTCATGAAATATTGATGGCAGGAGATTTTAACTTTAATTGGCAAAATATAAATGAATCACATCCTTTGATTGATTTGCAGAATAATTTGGGCTTAATTCAGTTAATTAAAGAGCCTACAAGAATTAATATGGCATCAGTTTCAAATTCCTCAATTTTGGATTTGATTTTTACTAATGTTGTTGATAATATTATTGATAGTGGGGTTCTATCAGATGCAATATCAGACCATCAATTTATATTTTGTAATAAGGCTTATTCTATAAAATCAGAAGAGAAAAGGAAAGTCAGTTGGCGTAGCTTTAGGGATTTTGACTATATTGAATGTATGCTGGATTTAGGTGCTATTGATTGGGAGCGTATGAATTTGATCCCTTCAGTGGACGACTTATGGAGTTATTTTTTGGGAGAATTTATGAAAATTTGTAACAAACATGCCCCAATTAAAACTAGGATTATGAAGCAAAACTCTAAGTGATGGTATTCAAAGGAGCTTAGAAAGTTAAAATTATTAAGGGATAAGGCATGGCTCTTGGCTAAAAGAAAGGGGAGCAAACAGGATTGGGACAGATTTAAAATGTTATGGAATAAATATGTTAAAGAAGTCCGGGGGAAAAACAATGTCATTATACCCACTTACTGGACAAAAATATTTCAAAAAATCCTAAAGATTTTTGGAAAACAATAAATACTTTAGTTAAGGGACAGGGTTCTGATGAAATAAAAGTATTAAATATTGATGGACAAGTGACACCAATATCACGGTGTGTGTTGGACCGATTGAATGCGAAATTGATGGTAGCCTCCGGTCCGTTTAGGCCTTATTGCCCTTCTGGAGTTAGTAATCAACCCCACTTAGAAGATAATGGATCTAATAATTTATTGGCATTCAAAGAAATAAAAGTTGAGTTAGTGATAAGTGAATTATTAAAGTTAAACACTGCCAAGGCTGTCGGTTTGGATAATATTTCACCAAAATTATTAAAATATGCTGCTCCAATCATAGCTTATCCCTTAACGTACTTATTTAATATATCTTTAACTACAGGTGTATATCCATTGGCTTGGAAACAATCCAAGGTTACACCTATTTTTAAGGGAGGAAATAGAATAGATATGGATAATTATAGACCGCTTTCTCTTTGTCTCATGTATCTAAAATATTTGAAAGACTGGTGGCAGTACAATTGAAGAAATACTTGGATTCTACTAGGTTAATGAACAATATGCAGTCTGGTTTTCGAAATTATATAGTACAACTTCAGCACTTGCTAAAGTAGTGGGGGATGTGCAGGTAGCCCTGGACAGGAGGACACTAGTGGGTCATCTTCGTGGATTTATCCAAAGCTTTTGATTCTTTGGACCACTGTGTCCTCCTGTCCAGGGCTGCATCTATGGGGGTGGTGGGTTTGAGTGGGAAGTGGTTGGAATCATATTTGTTGAATAGGAGTCAAAAGGTGTCATTAGGAGGCCAGGAATCAGGTTTTTTGCCTGCTGGGTCGGGGGTTCCCCAGGGCTCCATCCCAGGGCCTTTGTTGTTCAACATATATATAAATGGACTGTCTTTTCCAGATTCAGAAACAAAGTATCATCTCTATGCTGATGATACTATTATTTATACTTCACATGAATCTATTAAGGTGATACAAAATAGGCTTCAGTTAGCCTTTGATGATTTGCAAAATTTTTTAAAAGATAGTAGGCTGACTCTGAATATGAAGAAAACACAGTCCATGTTGATACATCAGAAAAGTGAAAGGTTGGGGGACATGGCCCTGGGATTGGTCGCCTTTGGGGGGGCCCCAATCCAACAGGCATATATGTATAAATACCTGGGTCTTTGGATCGATAGTTCATTAAGCTGGGATATACACATTGAAAATTTAATAAAGAGTTTAAATAAAAGAATAGGGGATCTTTATAGGGTTCGATCATTAATGAGTAAGGAGGTATGGGAAAAAGTGGTAAATACGATGGTTATCCCCATGATTGATTATGGGGATATATTTTATTCTTGTGGGAGAAAGCAGGATTTAAGGAAGTTGGAAGTAAGTTATAATAATTTGGCCAGGTTTATCTTAGGGGCTCCTAGACTAACTCATAGATGCTTACTTTATGATCAATTAAAATGGTTAACACTTTATGAACGTAGTCATGAACATGTGCTAACCTTTATCTATAAAGGATTGCAGGGGAAGCATCCACAGTATGTGGTAGAAAATTTGATATATAGGGATAAACTGGCCTCATTGAGAAATTGTAAAGTACCTAGTTTGGAATTGCCTAGTTGTAATTTAAAGATAGGACGACAGTCTTTATATTATAGAGGAGCCATGAGTTGGAATGCAATCCCTGAGTCTTTGTTTATGTTTAATGTAAGAAATCACTAGTCTCTGATTCAACATTGGTATCGTACTAGTTTACGACAAAAAAGGCAAAGCTGTTCCTGATACATAAAGGCTTTATAACTTTTTTTACTACAGGAGGTTATTATTTATATTGTGTAATTTAAGTTGTATTGTATGTATTTGTGTACTTTATGAAAAATTAGTATTGTATGTGTGTAACATTTTCCTTTTTATTGTACATTAATGTATGGGACCTCGTTGAAAATGAGCTATGCTCAATCGAGTTTATCCTTTATTCATTTCTTTATGAATAAAAACATTTTACTACTACTACTACTACTACTACTACTACTACTACTATACTGGATTAATAGTTACACTAGGGTGCTTTTTTTGTTTCTTAAATGATTAATTATAGGTTTCAGGGGCTTACTCCTTTTCTTCTAATTTGTTATATCTGAAATAGAAGAATAGGGGATTGGATAGGGCATGGAATGCAGTCTCCCTGGTACCACTAGATATTGTAGTGGAAGTGACCTCTTGTGGGGAGAAGGAGGTATTTACTGAGCTTCTGGAGATTCTTTGTCTTACAATAGTAGGGGTATTTTGTAACTCAAGAAGCTTATGATGGGACTTATTGTTATGAGTGGGTTCTATTGTTTTCTTTTTCAATGGGATTCCGGGGGGCTCGGGGACACCTCAGGACTAACTCATTCATTTCTCATTCTGATTAAGGAGGACGATCAGAGGATTGGGGGTTATAGTGGGGGGGTTACTGGGGGAAAAGGGGAGAGAGAATCCATGGTGCATGTAAGAGGGTGGACAGAAAGTAAGAGGGTGAAAAGCAGGGGTACTGTCATTAATTATGGTATTGCTTAAATTTATTTACTGGAATATTAAAGACCTCGGGGGAGGAAGAAAATACTGGTAATATTACAAAATATTAATCAAATGGGGGTTCACATAGCTGCACTGCAAGAAACCCACTAAATGAAAGAGGAATTACATCTATTGAAGAAAGTGTGGGTGTGCCAAGTAATAGGAGAAGGGAATGTAAAAGCATCGGGGGGTGTGGCGATACTAGTAAGGAAAGCTTACCCATATGTAATTACTCAAATCAAGACACGAGAGAATGGTCGGGGATCTATGTGTAGGGTACTATCTTGGGAAATCCATTTTCTTGTGCCTCAATTTATGGCCCTACTCCCCTTTAAACCTGACTTTTTTGCCTCAATGGAGGTTGATATTGTTACTCTCCCCTTCCACCCACTTATTCTATCCGGTGACTGGAACCTCTGCTTGGATAATGGGGTGGTCAGGAACCCTCCTTCTAAAAGACCACCTTCTGCAGCACAGATAGCTCTAAATAGATTTTTGGAAGTTACAGCATTAGTAGAATCCTATAGGGTGTATACCAAAGGGGATACCGACATGACCTTCTATTCTGGAGTGCATTACTCACATTCCAGAATTGATTTTTTTTTGGTCAATGGGGCAGCATTAAGGGGCATCAAAGAACTGACTACTCTTAACAGAGTATTGTCTGACCACTCCCGGTACAGATGCCCTGGGAGATAGATACTATTCCCCCCAAAACCATACCGATGGCGGCTAGATGATGGGGTATTAATGGTTGATAATGCTGTGTCTAAATTAGTGGAAGCACTAGTGGAGATTATCCAGACCCAAAAACTGACACTCATGGATAAGAAACTTGCTTGCCTACTTGCAAGGTATTATATGCAGGAATAGCTCAGGAATGCACTGCTAGGAGGAATAGGATGAATAGAGTGCAGGAAGAATTTTTAACTGGGGCCATTAAGTCACTACTCCCTTTGGAGGGTTCCTCTAGTGAATTGGATGAGGAGCTTAGAGAATTAAGAGATTAAATGAGAAGAAAGATTAAATGCTAGATACCTATTGCAGGGAGATGTGCCAGACTGTTTGTTAGCTAGTAGAATTAGGGAATGGGAGGCGGATCGAACGGTTATGGCAGTGAAGTTTGGAGGGGACATTATTACAGATCCTCAGGGAATGGCTGATGCTTTCACAGAATATTATACTGGGATTTATCAAGGGGGGGGTTACTAGTTCAGAGGAAGAGATTAGAAGGTTTCTGGATAAGATACCCTTGCCTAAGTTGGACCAAGAGCAGGCTCAGGCCTTGGCGGCTCCAGTTCAAGAAGTAGAAATTATGGCAGCAATTAAAGCATTGCCAAAGGGTAAGACACCAGGGCCTGATGGTCTATCAGCTAAATTTTATAAAGTTCACTTATTGACCATACTACCTCTCTTGAAAGATTTATTCTCAAATATTATGAAAGCTGGGGTTCCCCATCCTCCCTTGTATCAAGCTTATATTACACTTATTCCAAAGCCAGATAAACCTAGGGATCTGCCTGGCAATTACAGACCCATAGCTTTAATAAATCAGGATATTAAAGTGCTCACAAGGATCCTGGCTAATAAGAGTTTTAAAAGTTGCTTCTTTATTAATTAGTCAGGACCAAGTTGGGTTTATGACAGGTTGGGGGGCGCATGACGCACTAAGGAAGCTGCATCATATCCTCCAACTCTGAGTCAGCTATGGCTCTGATTGCACTTGATGCCGAGAAGGCATTTGATAGGGTTTCCCATGCTTTTCTATTTCTTATGATGGAGAAAATGGGCTTCCTGGAGGGCCTTCTCAGAGGCCTTAAAAACATTTACACTGCCCCCACTGCCAGGGTTTTGTGTAATAGCTATCTTTCTAAAGAGTTCCTTCTGATGAATGGGACTAGACAGGGTTGCCCCCTGTCACCAATCTTGTTTAATATTTATTTGGAACCTTTATTAAGGGCACTCCACATGGAGCCTGTGGTTCAAGGTATTCAGGTTCATGGGATGGAGCTTAAATTTTCGGTTTTTGCCGATGATATAATGTTGCATTTATATAAACCGGCTGAGAACTTCCAAAAAGCCCTGGAAATTATTAAGCAATTCTCTGAGGTCTCCAACTACAAATTAAATTTAAGCAAAATGCAGGTTCTTCCTCTTACCCCTTATACTTATAGAGCAGATTTTGAACATTTGCAAATAAACTGGGCCCCAATTAAGATTAAATATTTGGGTATCTGGATTATGGCTAAAACAGAAAATGGGGTGGAAGAAAATGTTGATAATCTTTTGGCTATAATTAAAAATGATATTTTAAGGTGGAATAAACTCCCCCTGAACTTCACTGCCAGACTGGGACTGATTAAAATGAATCTCCTACCTAGATTGCTATACCCGATTCATTTGCTACCTTATAATATTCCTAAAGGAAGGTTTATTGACATCCAGAGGGTGGTCTCAGCAATTCTCTGGAATTCAAACCTCCCCAGGAGAAAAAATGCTGCCCTACACCTTCCCCATCTTATGGGAGGTATTAAACTTCCAGACCTATTTTTATATTATGTCACGGGACAACTAGATTTAATGGGATGGTGGTACAGAGCCCGGGAAGAAGGGGGATACACCCCAACATGGCTCCAAATTGAGCGACAAATTCTGGAGGACCTGAAACTTTCCCCAGCAGCATTGCTTTTCTCATATCCAGAGGGTTTACCTAAAAGGGGAAGGCAGACACCAATTTTTAAATCAAGGGTGGTGTGGTAAAATTTTTTAAATCCCACACAGAGGAGAGTCCAAAGGAGAGTTCGGGATCAGCCCACACTGGGAAATCCTAATCTTCATCTGGGGGGACAAATAATCAATGAGCATTGGGCACCGCAATTATCTGACCTAAACTTAACAGATTTTATAGTAGAAGATAAGGTGATCCTACCTGCACGGACTAGGGAATGGGACTTTTTTAGAAAGATTCAGATTACAAATATGGTGCAGCAATTTTTAAGAGATAATAAGGATGTTGGTCAGAGTCAATTTACTTGGGATAATTTGAGTGAGATTGATTACTCACAACACCCCCTCTCAAAAGTTTATACTGTGTTGTTAGGTTTTGTGAGCTCAGACTCCTTGGCTCAAGTTTTATATTGGGAAAAAAATATACCCCCCTGAGGCCTGACTGGAAAGAGATTTGGAAAGGTGTTAAATTCCTGCCCATACCGAAATATAAGACTATGCAAATTTTTATTTTTTCAAATATCTACTACACCCCTGCTAAGCTGTGTTCTAGAAGACTCAGATAGACATATATGTGCTTTAGATGTGGCATGTGATGTGGAATTGTCCCAAAATACATTCATTATGGGTTCAAATTGGTCACAACATGGATCCGTTACTAAACTATTCGGAGCATATTAATGAGATCTGTGTTTTGGGAGATATGAAATTGGTTGTGAGAGAGTCAGCTAAGCATCATGTGGCATTGATGTCCGCCCTGGTTAAGGCATTTGTCCTAAGACATTGGAAAAGTGATCTTATCTACAATTATGATCATTGGGTGAAAGATCGGTTACATCTGTTAGATAGACTCAAAAGACAAATGATAATAGAAGATAAAAAGAAAGTCTATGATAAAAGATGGAGGGCATTAGAGGCAGTGTGTTCAATACAACTGAAGAGTGCTTGAACCCAGATCTGTCTGTCTGATTGGGATTAGCTAGCAATTATTACTTAAGAAGAAGATAAAAGGGACTATGATTTTATTGATGTGTGTAATTTTGTGCCTTAAAGTACTCCTCCCAGAGAGGTGTTTTACTCTCTTTAGATAGTTTTTAGTGTGGCTATATGATGTCTGCCACATCAGAATGGTTAGGATGGGTTCTCTCTCTCTCTCTCTCTCTCTCTCCCCTAGGGACACAGTTTTAAAGCCTAGCCTAACTGACTTACAGCCACTTCAACATTAAGGTTAGTAATAAAGAGGGATAATTAAACTGGAAGTAGATTAAGTTCATAGCTAACTTTGAATTGATAGAATTCAACATTATATTAGTAAGTCAGAGTCAATTTGCTGGTATAATACATGAAAACTGTGTATGTAAATAGTTATGGGGATGTATATAGTAGCCACAGCCAGTTTGAGGATGTGGGCCCGGGGTCAACCTGGGATATGGGTATGTATGTCTTCTCTGTCGGTATCATAAACTTTAATAAAGAAGTTTAAAAAAAAAGATATTTATATGGTAAAACATGCAATAAATAGCCATATTTCTTATATTTTTTTTAAATCAATTTGCTTTATAACTATAAAGACACCGTAGCAGTTTGAAATGTTGGCCAGAATGAAAGTGTAGCTCTCTACCTGCTACAAGCAATGCTCTGCTCATACATTCATTTTTTAAACTTCGGCACCAACCAGAGCAACTCCTACCCACATGCAGCTGTTTCTGTTCTTGTATCGACCACGAATTGGACAGTACGTGCCAACCAGAGCAACTCCCACCCACACGCAGTTGTCTCTGTTCTCGTATCGACCACAAATTGGACAGTACCTGTATGGAGATGTGACTAAGTGTACAGTCAGGAAGTACGAGTCCGAGGATCGAAAGAGGTTGACAGTTTGCAGATAGCGCTGAAGGCGTGGGAAGATCATTCTCGTTCTCCACGGACCCCGTTCAGCTGCTGACATATTTTAAGTATCATCTGAATGCTGAACTGGGCAAAGTCTTTCTTTTTTAAAAACGAGGGCTACAATTTACAGAAATCTTGGCAAAAAGCAGAGTCGTGATAGTGGATAATAGGAAACTAGGGACCCTATGCAGGCATGGGTTCTGTCTTACACCCAAGGCCAGACACAGGCAGTCAGAGGTACAACCCTACCAATCCTGGACTATGGGAATGTAGTCTATGGGACTGCTACTAAAACTAGCCTGCTCAAAGTGCACGCCTCACTAAATAAAGCCTGTAGGTTCATGTTAGGGGCAGATCGACTAACGCATACATGTGACCTTTACATAAGGACTGAATGGCTCCCACTTTAGGACTGCGTTAAGCTCCATGCCTGCCTCTTGGGAAAGAAGGCCCTACTTGGACTCGCACCTCCCTCTCTATAAGCCTTATTCCATCCTACTCCAGCCGAATATGCCACAAGATGTGTTACTAAAAATGTGTTGGCTGTGCTATTCAAAAAGACTGCCTTGGGGAGGTGAGCCTTTGCTGTAACGGCTCCCGCTTGGATAAAGAGCTACCACCCACCACCACAAACCTTACAAGACTTGCTCCTTTCAAAACGGAGTTAAGGAAGTCTATCCCCCCACCTGTATGCTTCTACTGCCACTCCTAACCCTCAAGACCTGCACATCAATGCCAAGCCTTTAAAGTCTATCTCCCCACCTGTACGCTGTCATAGACACCCTTAGCCTAGCAGGTACCAGCACCATGAACACAATACTTGCCATGATTCTTCTTGCACTCTGCGAATTGGCACAAAACTCCTTGTTCTCCACCTGCCCATGCCTGTTTACCTGCCTTACACATCCTGTTCCTCTCACCTTCTCCCTGACTAGCCTTCACCTACCTACCAACATACCCCACCCACCCTTGAGCATACCTCCATCCCCCTCTTCAGATTCTTCTTCTTCTACCTAATCTTGATTAGTTTCCCTCTACCCTGTTTGACTACTACTGTTGTGCTGACTCCACAGGCTGTAGCATAGTAACCATTAGGAATCAGTAATGGTGAACAGTGACATCTCCTGTTCCCTCACATCACGCTATCCTGCTTAGCTTCAACCTGAGTTTTCTCAAACTAGTACTTAATACTGACTCAAGCACGTAATTGTCTGGCATGTCATGTGAACCCTATCCCCATATACTATGTACCCTTGTTTTAGTTTACGTGTTGCTATTTGCCTATGTTATCCTACATTGTAATGCTAGTGCCAATGTTTACTGATTGCTACTGATATTATCTTACTATCTAGATGTTCTTGACAATGCCTTTAAGCTGCACTGACTCTCAAACTTATGTACTCTCCCCTCCCCTTTTTGACGAGGATCCTTTGTAAATGAGCTTTTAGCTCAAAGTTTGTAATTCCGATTATTTAATAAATAAACAAATAAATATATAAACAATAAAAAGGTATTTGAAACTATTAACATTCTCATATGTACTGTAGGGCCATCTAAGGCCACCACCTTAAAACCATTACCACAATCTCTTTATCAATGGTTGGGTCCAAAGACCATTCTTTTCATCTTTAGTGTGTGAAGTACCAGATTATTTTCATACAACCATTTCTGTATGGAACCTTAATTTTTTTCATCAAAACCTGTTCTAGATCAGTAGATGATGCCACCTGTCAGTATACAACTGCAACATCAGCAATGTATTTTCTCTGCTTTATTGACAAGTTTGGGCCACAGCTCTCCATGTATCCACTGCACTGCTATAAGCCATCAGATGTAGGAAGCACTGGCTAGGATCCTATTCTTTTCACCTACCACTGTGGTTCCCCTAGATCTCTTCTTCCCTGAAGTCAGTTTAAACATCTGATATAGACATCAATAACTTCTGTCACAGTACACAGGTCCCCTCTATCATTAGGTAAAGTCCACCACCCTTTGTGAGTCTCCTGTCCCAGAAGTCCCCCCAGTCCCCTAAAAAAGGGTACCCCTACTTCTGACAGCAAACCTTAAGCCAGTTACAAAAGACTAAAATAAGCCTCTGTTAAACTCCCTGATTACCTCATGTCTTATACTATCCTGCTTCCCCTCACTGCCTCACACAGGGAGGTCTTTGAAAAAGGCCAGGGAGGCTGAGTCCCCCAGTCTATGGAAGTTCTGCTTCACCATCTCCTCTGATTGGTTCACCAGATCATTAGTTCCCAGGCGTACAAGCACCCTCAGCTCCCCGATCCCTCTCCACCATCTCTCCTATCCTGTCTAAATCCCAAATGGCAGATGCACCAGGGAGGCACCAGACCATCCCTTTCTCATCCAATCCCCCAACACCTCCTCTACCCCCCAAATCATGGAGTTCCCCAATCACTAAGACTCTCCTGGTAAACTTGTCCCTTTGGATGCCATCATGCTGTCCTTCTCTTTCCCATCAGCTGACTAGAGTTCCCTTCTCCAGTGAAGTCAGATGCCTGAGCCTCTTCCAAAGGTGCAAATTGGCTCATCATCTGGATGGTGCTAGACTGGAAAACCTCCTTCCTGCTACCCCTGCCCTCTTCCTGCTACCAGTGCCCACCACTTTCCAACCCCCAGAACCAGTGGGTCTCTGGGGGTGTGGGCTTGTGGGGTGTGGACTCTGGTTAAGCTGGTGATGCAGCTGAGATATTTCTGCCCTTGCTGCTGCTAGCTGAGGCTGGAGCTCTGCCATGCTCCTGCAGATAGTGCAGTGCCCCTTTCCCAGAGCATATCCCTGGTGAGAAGCACTGAGACCACCACAACTGACTGCCTCCCCTCTGAACCCCACCCAAACACAGGACTAACAACGAAGCTAGAGTACAAATAGATAATTAACTTGTAGTGCTCATCCAGATATGGTGTAGTTGCAAGGCTTAGCTATGGTATAAAAACAGGAAAAAAACTACTGTATAGTGCTCACCCAGATTGAGTGTAGCTGTGAGATTTAGCTATAGCAGAGAAACAGCTAGTGAATTAAATTTACCGTAGTTACACAAAGGAAACCGGTGTGAAACCTAATTGGTAGTGATCACCTAGACAGGGTGTGGTTGTGGGATTTAATGATAGCACAGAAACAACCAGGCAAATTAAACCTACATTAACTACAGTGCAAAAAGCAGGTAAACAATTTAGCCTACTTAATCAGTGAGTATCAACTGTAGCAGGGGTAGGCTACTCTATTACCCTGCATTGCACACCCTGATAGGATGCAGATAGGACTTAGTAGTAGTAGTACGCTATCACACAACATATAGGATAGGGTGTGGGAGCCCATACACAATCACACTATTCCAATACCAAGTGGTTTCCATGATGACGAGGACCTCGAGAGCAAAGCTCGAGAGGTTCCTATTGCCATGGAAACAGAGATGCAGCAAAATTTATTTCGTCAGTGAAATTCCGGTGAAATTGCCAATTTCGCCAGCAAAACATTTCACGTAATTATGGCCTTTTGGCAAAATTTTGCCACCCAGTTTTGCCTTGAATTTCGCCTTGTGCTTCTATAAGGTGAAATTAAGTGAAATTGGGATTTTCTCGATGCTGGTGGTCACATGGTTGAGTCTAAACAGGCAAGAAGTGAGTGGTTCATTTCCTGTACTACATATCTCAAGGAAGCAGGCAGCATCTAGACTCAGAGTTAGAGCCCTGTGACTGCAGAGTGCACTTTGATACATAAATGGGAGGGCTTGCCCAAGGTTCAATGTGGGGAATAGCTCCTCCCACAACCTCTACATAAGCCCTCCTCTAACACACCTCCCTTGCTTAGGGAGTGTTTTTTCATCCACCACCATCCCCCCCCCCCTTCTCTGGTGCTGTTCTCACCCTTGCTCACTGGGCCTTCTATCCCTACAAATTACTACCTACCTACTACTCAAGGGTGGGAATAGAGTAAAGCCACAAAAGTACTACAAGTTACACAAGCACTATATACCCCATCTCTCCTTATTGCTATTCCACAAACATTGAACTACTTAATTTGTGCTATTTTTTTTAACTTTTTCTTGTTTGTCTTTGTCCTATTTCATATTTTAGTACCTGTGGAGTGTGTGTGCGTGTGTGTGTGTGTGTGTGTGTGAATCCTCCCCCCCACCCGGCTCTCTTTCTCAGAGTCTCTATCTCGGTTGCTTTTAACTTTTTGATTTTGTTTGAATTGTCAGTTGTGGTGGGTGGAATGGAAAAGGGTAGAGGCAGTGGGGCACCTGTATGCCGCCTTGACAGGTGCGCATTTCAGATGTCCATTAAAAATGAAATGCCACAGCAGCAGGAGGCTGTTTGCCCCAGCACCAGCACCGAGCAGCAAACAACTGTGCCCCCTCCCCAGCAGCAGGAGGTGACCGTGGCCCCTCCTCTGCAGCAGTAGCAGGAGACAGTGCCCCCTCCCCAGCACCAGGATGCTGTTCCTCCGCCCCGGTAGCAGTAGACTGTGCCCCCTCCTGAACAGCAGGAGGAGTCAGTGCCTGGAGCATCATCTGCCCCCGCACAGCCCCGTCATCCCCAAAGTTCTCCTGCCTGGGAGTTGTTTTACGCAAGTTCGGCAGGTGACCCAGCGATCACCTGCAATCTATGTGGGCAGGAAGTGCATTGCAGTAAATCTGGTTCCCATTTCAGGACAAGCAGCCAATGGAGCCACATGCTTCACCACCACCCACTTCAATGGGACCTCAAAACTGCAGGAGGTGGTGGCAGCATCAACTGCAGCTGTGGGGAGCAGTGCAGGTGTGAGCACTGAAGGGGGTGAGCAGGAGGGAGGTGTGGCTGGACCTGGTAAGTGTCCTCGCTGGGCTCACTGGATCAGACAACAGCAGCAGTCTGCAGTAGCATCAAGGCCCTGCTAGGGCTCCCCCCATCCAGAGCCAGCAGCAGCAGCACAGGCAGCCCCCACCCCACCAGCAGTGACACATGCAGACTTATCAGCTGTCTTGTCAGAAGTCTACAAGCTTCGACAGGACTTAAATGATTTCAGACAGCAATTTAATGATGCTCAGGTGGAGATTGCTAATCTTTAGGGTGATATCGACAAAATCATGGGCATCCTGTCTGAACTGTGTGGCGGCCCCACTGACAGTTAATGTGGCAGCACAAATTAATTTGTCTTTTTTGTTTTCATTTTTCTATTCTCTGTTCTGTTGTTTGTATGTTCCCCCCTAAAAATAAAAAAAAAATAATAAAAAAATCTGTTCTGTCCTCTTTAATCTACATCCTTAAATCCTCTTGTTTTTTTAGTTTGTAAGTAAAATAATTTGTTTGACCATTGCTGTTGTGTTTGTTACTGTCTTATGCTCCCTATATAATTCAGTCCCTTTTCTTGTTCTCTCGCTCTATCTATTACTTCTCCCCACTCATTGCTGTATTACCCTTGTCCTCCTGATCCTGCCTGTCATTTGTTAGGTTTTACAATAGCGCTGCGACAGCACTCGCACCAACAGCCCACACAGTGACAGACACAATGCAGAGTGTCAGCATTTTACCATTGGGGATGTCGGTGCATTTCTATTGGGGGGCTCCATGATTCAGAGTTGGACTGGGGGGGGGCACAACACTGGGAAACTCACTGCCGGTGTCTTCCTCACACCAGCACAGCGGCTTGCCACAAGCAGGCGAAATCTGTCACTGTGCTGGTGTTTGCTGTGCAGGTGTCGACCTTGCATCGGCATACCCATTTGTTATATTTATTCTGTACCATGTCCGTGTAACCCTCCCCTAATAAACACCTCATTCCCTTATTATTTGTGGTGTGTGTTACTTCTTAGAGCTGGTTACACGTACAAGATTATTTTTAACAGTATAATGATGTGTAATGCAGTTGCATGCCATAAATATGGAGTTTGCAAATGAAAGGCCAGCTCCTGACGAAGGCTGTTGGCTGTCTGGGCCTTGTGCACAGAGTGTGTATTTTTTTTAATTCAAATACCTCATGTGAGTTGCTTCAACTCAAAGATAGAAGTACTCACCACAGCACATGTCCATAAAGTGCTCATTCTTTATTCAAGTGTTGCAAGTAAACAATGTAAAAAGTGCCTCCATATAACTAAGATAAAAATGCCCGCTCACCCAAGGCTGCTCAGGTACATAATGGCTGCACCTCTGACAGTCCTATTTAACAGCTTATTGGAAACATGAGCGGTTCCAGAGAACTGGTGGAGGGCAGATATAGTCCCACTTCACAAAAGTGGTAACAAGAAAGAGGCTGGCAATTATAAGCTAGTCAGCCTAACTTCAGTGGTGGGAACATTATTAGAATTGCTGCTGAAGGAAAGGATTGTGGAATATTTTGAATCCAGTGAATTCCAAGATCTGAGGCAGCATGGATTTACAGGGGAAGGGTCATGTCACATAAATCTGCTCAATTTCTTTGAATGGGTAACCAAAGAACTAGATCAGAGTTTATTTATTTATTAGAATGTTGGTAACCGGGTAAGTCCACTGAACACAGTACAATAGATAAATACAATAATAATATACAGGATACAGAGAGATTTAACGATGTTGCAAAAATTATTACAGTGGAAAACCAGGTAAGTAACTTAAAACAGATCAGGCATTAAGCATACATAAACAGGATAACTAATATTATACAATATATATATAGCAGGTACACGAGAGTAGGTGGATTACAAGATACACCTATCAGAATAACATAGACTAGGCATTAATGACGCTATAAGGGTTATTTAAAGCAATTGCAGAGGAGGGGGGTTAGTGGGAAAGAGGTAACCTCTTTTTGAAGGAGGATAGGGTGGGGCAGGAGAGTAAGTTGGGGGGAGGGAATTTCAAGCAGAGGGAGCTGAGAAGGCGAATGAGCGCTTACCTGATAGACTGTGTGTCTTCTGGATTGCTAATAAGGGTAAGGAAGTACATCTAAGCGTGCATGTAGGTACTTTTTTGTAAATGATTCCCCTTAGGCAAGAGGGATTAAAGAGCTTGGTTAGTTTGAATACAAGGCATAAGGTGTTAAACTGTAACCTTGAGTCATAGGTAGGCCATTGAAAAGAATACAGGGCCTCACAGTGGTGTCTTCTGAGCAGTTGAGTTGAGTTGAGCAGTGGATGTAGCCTACCTGGATTTCAGCTAGGCTTTCAACACCACTCCACATAGGAGACTAGTAATCATTTTAGGAGTGGGTGCAAAAGTGATAAACTGGGTAAGAAAGTGGTTAGGGGACAGGCAGCAGAGGGGGGTGGTAAACGTAGTTCACTCTGAGGAAAGGTGGATAATCAGTGGGATGCCTCAGGAATCAGTGCTAGGACTGGTCCTCTTTAGTGTCTTTATAAGTAATATATTAGAGGAGCTAGAAGGGAAGGTCTGCCTCTTTGCAGATTACACCAAAATTTGTAATAGGGTGAACAATCCAGGGGTGTGTGTGGAAAGGATGTGCAGCAGCCTGAGAAAACTCGAGGAATGGTAGGGTATGTCAGCTAGGTTTCAGTGCACAAAAGTGCATGATAATGCACTTGAGACTCAGAAACACAGGGGCAAAGTACAAATGGGTGTGGGTGGTGTGGTACTGACTACCACCAAGCAGGAAAGAGACTTGCTAGTAATCATGTCTGATCACCTAAAGGTGTCCAGGTTGTGCAACAAGGCACTTAGGAGGGCTAGTGGGATGCTGGTGTTCCTAGAGAGTGGTATCACCAGCAGAAGGAGGGAGGTGGTTTTGACTCTACATGTAACAGCCCTTTGACTCACCTAGGCTGCTTCAGGGCCCTTGGGGCAACTCTGTACCCAACTCCAAGGGTGATAGCCTAGATTCCACAGTGGTCAGCAAGTATGGCATGGTGCTTCCACCTGGGGTAAGTGGCAGGGGATACCTGTGGAAAAAGAACAGGTTACCATCCCCAGGAAAATATGTAAGCTGCCCCCCAGAACACTTTTCCCACATAATAACCTCAAACTAGCCTTCACTGACCATAGCACTGTGCTACTTAATGACTACCCTATCCCCTTGCAGCCTGGTCAGCTCTCCAATTCTAATCCACCCTCTCCAAAGCATTATGGTATGCCACCCTTCAATTTCAGGCAGATAACCAGGACCAAGACCATAAAGTACATCAAGCATGTCCTAGGGAAGACAAGAATGGGGAGTGATTTAATTGACATGAAGATGATAACCCTCACATTAACTGAACTTGCTGACCCACTCACTAAACTCTTCAATGCTTCTCTAAGAATAGGTGTGGTCCTAGACAGATGGAAGGCAGCACTTCTCAACCCTGTCTTTAAAAGTGGTGACAGAACAAACCTGTCCAACTACAGGTCCATTTCTATATTACTCCTTCTCTCCAAAGCCCTAGAACAAGTGGTTTCTGATCAACTCACTGAGTACCGCTAAAAGTACAACCTACTCTGCATGCAACAGCATGGATTTAAGAAAAAACACTCCACCCTTACTGTCTTGGTTGACTACACTTCTCAGCTCAATGATGCCTTAGATAATGATCTGGCAGTGGGGTCTGTCTTCATAGACCTCACTAAGGTATTTGATACCGTAAACCATCAGCTTCTAATAAACTCTCTACTATCTACAAGCCTGTCCACTGACACTGTAGCCTGGTTTGAAAGCTACCTCTCTCGCAGGATGCAAAGCTTGAGAATCAGCGGTAATCTCTCTCGGAGCTTAGATAGGTGAACATAGGAATCCCCCAAGGGTCAATTCTAGGACCACTTCTTTTTCAGTCTCTTCATTATTTCACTCCCATAAGTCTGCCCGGCACGTATTGTGCTCTATGCTGATGATGCCATCATCTCAGTACCTGGCAGAGAATTGTCCATAATCACATCTGAACTGCAAGCCAACTTCTAAAGGCTTGATTTGAGGTTCACTCTGAATAAACTAATGCTCAGCTATAAAAAGACCAAATGCATGCCCTCAACTGTACCATAGAACAAGAAGAAGTACGGACCGCTGCTGATATGAGCCATAAAGAGGACACACTGGAGCAAGCTGACACATTTAAATACATAGGTGTACACCTGGATGACACACTCACCTTCACCATGCATATTGATCAGGTTGTCAAATCTGCAAATACAAAACTTGGTGTCCTCTATTGCCACTGACACTCAATGACACCTGACACCTTGAAACTGGTCACGTGCAGCTCAGTCTTATCTACCATTGATTATGGACTGGTGATCTATGGGGCTGGTTCTGATACCACACTAAAAAGGATAAAAACCCTCCTTAATAAAGCCTGTTGATTGGTCCTGGGAGCCTATCACCTGACCCATACATGTGCTTTATACAATGAGACTGGTTGGCCCCCCCTCCACCTGACAGCACAATACAAGACATGCCTGCTGGCTAAAAAAAATCAATGTTAGGGCTTACCCCCGAGTCAGCCTCAAGTCTTTTTAAAATTGGACAACCCACCATCAACACTGAAGGTCATCTAAGGGGGGTTACTGGTGCCCTTTATGTGCACAATGCTCGCTCAGAGATCCCTCTCCTTTGGGAGATCTAAGTGGTTCAAGGACCTACCTACCACCCTAATCGAGTGCAGCAAGATCAGCCAGTTCAAATCTGGGCTTCATTCCCATCTAGCCGGTGAGAACGTCTGTCATTGCTCTGTTTAATCCTGGTCTAGTCCCAGATCAGCCCTTGCTATCTCCTTCCCTCTTTCCTCTGCCATGCCCTCCTCCCTCTCCATCCCCCTAGCTAGCTCCTCCCCTCTCTCCTCTGATTCGCCCTCCCCACCCTCTCATACCTCCTGTCCAGTCTTCTCTTCCTATGCCCCTTTGTCCCTCTCCCCCCTGTTACACCCCTGACAAAGCCTACTCGGCAGCTTTTCATTCACCCTACTTTTACAGTAGCCTGGGATCTATCAGACCCATGACTGTAGGTTGCACTTACCTAAGAGCTGAACCACACCCAAATAGTATTGATGTTATAGGCACTTCCCTATTGTAGCCATATAACCCATTTGCTGTTTCAGTATCTACTGTATTTGCTGTTCTTGTTCTCCTGTGCTTACCTGTAACCAATGTAATGTTATGTATGTGTTTAACTTGGAACCTTTGTAAATGAGCCTTCGGCTCAAAGGGGTTAATCTGAAGCTGAAATAAATAAATAAACAAACAATAACAATCCCCCAACCCCAGCCATTCTATTGCAATATGTCTCAGTGACAGTAGTTAGAATGCAAACAAATGAGATTATTTATTTGGGGAGGGGAAAAAAGGAAAACATGAACAACACAACACTTCTGAGACAATAATTCTCTACACTGTAACCCTTCCTCCCACCACTGGGTGCACACAGAAATGTCTCTTACTCAGTGGATACCTCACCATTGTGGTTATTTGGGCCTTTCGTCTGGGCCCAAATAACTATTAACCACTGTTAACTCTTTGAATCTCTGCCTGAGCACAACTTTGAAGGTGACACAGTCCAGCCTAGGACTTCCACCCTGTACCCTAACTAGCTAACTAGCTAATAAGACTCACCAAATTCGCAGCTTGGGGTACTCACAGTTCTGCAGTTCACACAGGGGTTTTCAGCTGGCTGAGAGGCTACAAATGGCAGTTGTATGGTACTGTGGTGGTCTCTGGATGGTTATGCACCTTAAGGTCACAGATCTGGGAGACTGAAGAAAATGAAGAGCACTGCTCTTCACCTGCCTGGCCTTGCCAACTTTGCATGGGGGCCATTGTAGACAGTTTTCACCAGGCAGGCCTGATGTCTTCCTCCTTCAGTCTGGGGAAAATTAGGTGTTGTCCCCTAGACCCTTCTGTTGCACACCCAGTTCACACAGTTACAGCTGCGTGCTTTCACAGTCTTTTAACCCCAGCACTCTCCCTCGGTGTGTCTCTTTTCCAAGCTCTCCTGGGCCCTTTTGCAGTCACTTGCCTCAGCACTCATGGTCTCTCCCCTTGCCAGATTTTTCCACTCACCAGATAATTACTCTACCAAGGGGGCACAGCAGCTCAATCTGTGTCTGCTGTTCACAAGTCTTTTCAGGTTCAAAACTACTGCCCGACTCTTGGGTCCAACAGGGAGTAATGTATAAACTTTCAGCAGCACAACTCAGTCTATTCCTCCTGCACACAAGTTGGTAATTCCTTTGAGAAGTCTTGTGGTCAAACCCAGTGGGAGCACAGGTGCAGGAAACTGGGCTCAGGAGCCCACAGCAGTCTTTTTCTCACACACCTCACTTCAGCACTCTTGATGAACCAGTCCTATTTATAGTATCTGGCAGTTCCCCTTCTGGTTTGCTGCCGCTTTCCCAGGCAATCTTTCCTGACCTCTCACATTTCCCAGTAGCCCCCTGATTTTTATAATTCCATGGGGGCTGCCATTATTGTGTACATTTGGCCCACTTATACTGGGCCCCATAACTTTATCATTCAGCTCTTAACAGGGCAGAGAACATTTCCCCTGTTTAACCAGAGGCTGTCTGGTTATGATCCCTGGCTCTGCTGCCTGCCCTGGAGACAGGGACATCCTTAAATTTCAGCCATAGCCAAAACCCTCAAACGAAGCTGTGGCTACTTTAAATTTTCACCCTGAGTGGCTGTGCATGTACAGTAATATGTAGGTCACCCTGCGCTTGGAGGCACTAAAGCACCAACCAGACCTCGGCCCCTCTTAAGATATGGAACGAGGAGCTGGAAAGTTGATAGCCACAGCCATGGAAGCTAGGCAGGGGCACCGGGCTCAAGTACCACCAGGGACCACTTTGGGGACATTGTTGAGGGGGCAGTGGGCAGTAACCCATACAGGTAAGCTCAATCGGGGGGCTTACATATAGATCACTGATAAGTTGTACTGTGTCCAGTTCTGGAGAGCACATTGATGGAAGGATATAGACAGAGTGGAGGCAGTCCTGGTGCAGGCCTGCATTAGAAGCCCCATGAGGTGAGACTACAGGACCTAAACATGTACATCCGGGAAAAGAGGAAGGATATGATAAAGACATTTAAATACCACACTGTGGTAAATAAGGTGCAGGAGGGAAGTATTTTTCAGAAAAAAAGGTGCTCAAGAACAAGGGGTCATGCTATGAAGCTGGGGGGGGTAGATTCAGGAGAGATGTGGGGAAGTACTTCTTCACAGAAGGAGTGGTAAATTTCTGGAACAGACTTCCAGTGGAGGTGGTGGGGGCGAAATCAGTGGTGGAGTTCAAGAATGCATGGAATAGGCATAAAGATATCTTAGGGGAAGGAAGTGTGGAGAGAAAATGGGCCAGAGATCAGGTAGGGCTTGAGGTGATATTGTACGTAGGGAAAAATGGGCAGACTAGGTGGACTAAGCAGTCCTTATCTACTGGCAAATTTTATGTTTCTTTATTTCTCCTGCAGTTCAAGTGGCCTACTCACATCATCAGAGGATAAAAAAACAATCACAGGCACAAAGAGCAAACATAGAACCTGGCAGAACTTGTTTGGGTTTTACTCAGAAAGTTAGCAATGTAAAACTTTTAGAGGTTCACACAGGCCTAATTACAATCTTGCCCACATCTGTAAGACAATTCCATTCACACGGGGCTTTTAAGATGGGACTTCATACCCTTCTCATGGATTCTGACAAACATTCTTGTAACTGATCTGTGGAACTTGACTAATCAGTCTCTCTGTAACCAAACTGTAGCGCGTAACCATAGTCTGTTGTTGAATTCGCTCTCCACTTCAATGTTAAATCTTCTCTGGTTAAATACAGTATTTTAGATGTAGTGCACTGATATACATGTTGTAATCAAAGAAACATAGAAACATAGACTTTGACGGCAGATAAGTGTGACCCCCTCATTACCAGGGGTTACTAGAATCTCAGTTAGAATCAGGGGTACGCAGGGAAGGCAGCTAGTGAAATGCCATTTAAATGGCTTTCACTCTGTCTCTCTCTGTTCTCAATCTCTGCTGAGCTCTGGAGGGATGACGTCATATAGAACTGTCGCAGCAACATAAGCCACACTGGCCAGCTGCTAGGGAGCTAGCTTTAGAATGTTTGTGAGTCTGTAGTTGGAGTTCAGTGGAGTAAGCTGCAGTGTTAGGCAGCTCCTCATTCAGCTCTGTCAGAGAGCTACCAGTTTGTGTTTTTTAAGTACTCACCCTAGTGGTTGACAACTGTACCAGTTCTGGAAGTAGTGGAGACCTTGTCCAATGGTTTTCCCAGTGCCCCATCCCAGGAGGGATGGTGTGAACTTCAGGATGCAGGAGTAATCCCCTGGTCCTTTTTGGACTCTTGAAGCTGCCTTGTGACAACTGCTCTGTGAGTACTTTGTAAAACTCAAGAGTACCTGCAATGCCTGTGAGGTGATTTTCTCTGACAAAGGGACCCTGTCACCTAGCCTTTGGTTTAACAGATTTATGCCTACGTTGGAGTCCTGTATGTGACTGTCCAAGTACAGAACTTTTAATTCTGACACCCAAGGGTGTGTGTAGTATATTAAGTGTGATAAACATTTAAGACAACAGCTACAGTTTTCTACAGTTGTGTGGTGTTATTAACCAGATGACTGGCCAAGTATAAGCCTGGAAGCAAAAGGTGGGAGACCCCCCCCATCTGGAGTAACCAGTTTACCTCTGTGGGTTCTGAAGGGCACCTATTACTTTTTTTTTAGTGCAATCGGCCAAAACCTGAGAAGAGTGTTTATCCCTTTATGTGGGTTGTTTTCTTTCAGTTTACCCCAGTATAGTGGGTTCTGAAAGTTCTGAGCCTGGAGATCAGAATTGTCGCTCCCTGCTCATCTTTCCCCTGTGGATCTCAATATTCTAGAAATTCTCAGAGCCCGGTATAACTCGCTTATAACAGAAAAAGCTGAACATCTCCTCCTATGTTCAAAAATACATTATTTTAATCAAGGAGACAAAGTGGGCAAACTATTGGCCCTCCACCTTAAGGCACAGGCCTCGGACAGGATAGTCCCCTGTATCCGTAAGTCAGTGGGGCATATAGTCACCTCCCCCAGGAAAATAGTAAACTGTTTCCAAGATTACTCCCAAGCATTATATTCCCATCCCATCTCCTCTTTCATCCCAGAAAAGGTTGACCAATATATACAAAGTGTCCAGCTTCCACAGCTGGAGCAATATCAAGTGGCTTTGTTGAAGACTCCCCTCTAAATTGCAGAAATAAACTCTGCTATTGACTCACTACCACTAAATAAGGCACCTGGCCCAGATGGGTACACCACAGAATTCTACAAAACCTTTAAGAAACAACTGGTGCCTGTTCTTTTAGACATATATAATTATATGTATGACCATGGTATTTCAGACCACTCTCTCACTGAAGCCACAATAGTGATCCTCCGCAAACCTGGTAGGGATCTACTTCAAGTCTTTAATTACCATCCAATCTCTTTGATAAATGTAGATCTGAAAATACTAGCCAAAATTCTGGCCAACAGACTTGCCAAGGTATGGCATTGTCTCATAAGTCATGAAAAAGTAGGTTTTGTGGCAGGCAGGCTTTCCTCAGATCTCATACGCAAACTGGCATATCTGATGTCTGCGTCCAGTGATTCCCGGCCTAACACCATCTGCTTTGGTCTCCCTGGATGCAGAGAAAGCCTTTGACAGAGTTTCCTGGGACTATCTTTTTTATCTCCTGCCCAAGTATCGAATCCCCTTACAGTACATTAACTGGATTAAAATCTTATTTGCACACCCTTCTGCTTGAGTAGTTTGTAATGGTCTACTTTCACATCCCTTCACCCTTCAAAAGGGCACTAGACAAGGATGTCCTCTCTCTCCCTTTTTGTTTGCTTTATATTTAGAACTACTTATCAGGCATGTTAACACTTCTCCCCTGGTCTCAGGAATAGCTATCGGGACCAACCAATATAAGCTCTCAGTGTATGCAGATGACATACTGCTGCACGTATCACATCCCCCTGCATCGATTGCTGCTACACTAGAAATTATTGAGGACTTTGATGGATTTTCCAATTATAAGCTTAACGTAGAAACACAGAAGTTGATGGCAGATAAGGACCGCTGCTAGGCCCATCTAGTCTGCCCATTTCTTTTTCTCTCCAAAATATCTCCAAAACAGAACTAATGCCCCTTTATATTCATACTTTCTCAGCTGATGTATCCCACCTGGGTCTCCAATGGGTCAAAGACATATTGAAGTATTTAGGGATCTATCTATCCTGTTCTGATTCCAAAATGAAGAAGTATAACCTTGACAAAACTCTTGCTCAAATTAAAATAGATTTGAATCGTTGAGCCCTACTTCCACTTTCTCTTTGGGGGCGTATAAGTGTGATAAAAATGAATGTTCTTCCCCACCTGTTATACCCACTCCAGATGACAAATTTTTTTCCTCCCCAAACTCTGATTTACACAGGCATATAGGGTCATCTCCACCTTCATATGGTGAGGTAAAATGCCCAGGAGGGCCTTTTCCAAACTACAGCAATGTAAAGTTAAAGGTGGATGGCCGGCCCGGTGGCATTGAGGGTTGAGGCGCTGGATGCCACACTGTGATTAACACCGCGACCCAGGTTCAGGAAATGAGTCAGCCGCTGGGGGTCGGCGGGGGAGAGGATCAAGCGTCCGGAGAACTGTTCTCCTCTCCGGTGGGGGTGAATTCAGGATTGCTCGGCACGCAGTGGCTCCCTGCAAAGACTGGAGGCACTGCACCTGCTCAGGTATGATTAGGCACGCAGAGCCGCAACGCATGTCCCTGGCATCATTGCACGCTTGGGCTCTGCACGGGGAGGGGAGGGATGGCATAACCACAAGTAACAAAAATCCCCACCCACTTGGTACTGCTAGGTAGTCTGCAAAAAAGTTACTGATGCTAAAGGACTCCTGGGGTAAGAAGAAAAAATTACTCACCACAGTAATCTTTCTTCCAAGGGGTCCTTTAGAATCAGTAAGCTCCCACCCTTCCTCTCCGGTTCACCTGTCGGATAAGGGCTCTTATGTCACCTTTTACCAAATTTGGAGTTTCTTATTAATGAGTTTTTAGCTCATGTTGCTGTTGTTTCTATTTCCACTTTTGTGGACCTTTGCATGTTTTTTGAATCCTGTTGATTCTTTTTTGGGCCATTTGCTGTCATTTTTCCTTGAAAAAATTCTGAAGTATTCAACAGCTCTCATTCAGCTCACACACACCCTCCTGTCTTTTGATTGACTTGGCCCTATGTTCATTTAAATATCTCTTAAAGACACACCTCATGGACAGTTGCACCTAGCCAGCTAAGTGCAAAAAAGTTACTGATGCTAAAGGACCCCTTGGAAGAAAGAAGATTACTACAGTGAGTAATTTTTTCCTTTTAGCCATTAGTGGTGCTCGCTTACTGCCATGGCTAGACCCATGTCTCAGTCAATCAGGACACTGGGATTTCCTTGCTCATTTTATATTGTGTGTTTCCATTGAGACTGAAATGTTATTTGGCTCAGTCATAGGATGTCAAATCTGGATATGCTCCTACCTCTTTAAAGGATTACTATGTTTTGGAACCCCACCTACTGCAACATGTTATGAATATTAACAGGCTGATTTGACTTGTTTAGGGACACATTTCCTAGGCAGACAGGAAGTGAACTTTAGTTTCTGAGAGGCAGGAGTATTTGGAAGGGGACAGGAAATGCAGTTGAGTTTCTGAGAGCAGCAGCTGTACAACCAGGAGTACAAAGAGCTGTAGCGAGAACTTTATTTTTGGGACAACCACTGTGTTCTAGTCCTAAACTCTGAAGAGAGCTGCTCAGGGTTCTAAGCAGTGTGGTTCTGAATTGTAAGCAGGTGGTGCTGGAGTGGAGACTAAAACTGGGGATCATGAAGCTGGAAGTAAAGAAGCTGATGTAAAAGAACAAAGCAGAGTGTGAAAAGAAGTAGGGTAAATGGCATCTTTCTGACTTTTTTTTTTTATAAAAGAAAACAGTGTTATTGAAAGACTTGCCTTACAAATAAGAAATCTCTTCTTGGGATTGCTTTTAGAGTGATACTGAAGAATTACGGCCAATTGCGCAAGTCAACAAGAACGTAATACGGTAAGAGGCTTGCATCTAAAGCGACACCACTCTGTCACGCCTCTTCCCGAGTCACCGAACAGTCATAATTAAGCTTAACACGACGAGTTAGGTTAGTGCTGGGATACTCTGGGGTGATTAGGCACGCAGGCCGCAGGCCGAGTGTGACTAATCACCCCAGAAGTGACGTTATCCCAGCACAACACACACCCTGGAGTGCATTATTGCTATTATACAATGGCTCATTTGTTTTCAAAATAATAAAAATAGAAAAAAAAATGTTTTCCTGTGTTTTTTTTTGTATTTTTTCATGTGTGGAGGTATATGTTTTTAGAAAAAAGTCCACAGTTTGACCACTAGATGGTGCTACCTGTATGCTCTGCATTGTATTTGCCTCCCAGGTTACCCTCGCTACAGTGCTGTTTTGTTAGGAGACATAGGTATGGTGGGGTCACAGAGTATTGGTTAAAACATGCTTTCTGTTTTTTTTTTCTGGTTGTATATTTTGTTTTTAATTTTAAATGGAGAGGCAGATGGCAAGGCGGTTGCTAGGGGCTGTGTTGACTGAGCCACTGAGGTTAGGTGAGAAGCCGAGTCGTAGCGGCTGCCTGAGCCACTGAGGTTAGCTGACAAGCCAAGTCGTACCGGCTGCCACACGGCTGTTGTGAAGAAAAAAGTCAAAGTAAAGGTATGGCTTTCTTTTAAGTCTATTGGCTTTCTTTCAAAAGTCTTTTTTAATTTTGTTTGGGAGTACGAGTGAGCGCGTGTGAAGGAGCAGAAATCCCATATGCTGCGGTGATAAGTTGTCCGTACTTCTGGGAGTTACGGGACTTAGAAGGCGCGGTTTTGTTTTCTGAAGGAGGTATTTCGTTATTTAGAGACAGCAAGGAGAGCAGAAGACAAATGTAACCCCCCTGCAAATGGGGGTTCCCAAAAGACTTCCAGGAGCTTGCTTGAATGCTCCAAGCCTGAATGGTGTTTGGCATTTAAGCCATTTATCAGTGAGTGTTTTTAGAGCCTCTGGTACTGTCTCTTTAAGAGCTGTCTGCTTGCAGACATAATTAGTTTGTATGGGGGGACTGTGTGCTTCTCTGAGTACCACTCGAGCTGCTGCCAATTCACTTCATTTTGCAGTCACTAGAGTGCAAAGGAACCTATCTGAAAGATGTAACTGTTTGCCAGAAATTATTTAGAGTAATAATGAAATTACAGTTTGTCTAACCTGCTTTTGCAGTCAGAACTGTGTCTGCTAGTTCCCCATTCTAGTTTTGAACTGCTGAACTGGACCAATCAGTGGGGTAAGCTAGCTCTAAATGGTGCCTTGGACTTAATCAGAACTTGACTCATAATCTGAGCCAGCCACAAGAGGATTGTATGGGCAGTGACTCTGGGAGATGTAGTTTAGACTTCAGTGCCTTTTGGACCAACAGCAGCAGTCTATTGTGAGTGACAGCCAATCCAGTCAAGAACTGGGAGGAACTCAAAGGAAATGCCGGTTTTGTCGGTTGGAGTTGGAGTTGAGCTTTGGCAGTGAAGAAGGAAGGAGCCCTGTGCTTTTCAGTGTGCAGTTTTAGTCAAAAACGTGTAAGGCCCAGAGTTCCGTCTGCAGCTTGTTAGGACTGAATCATTCTCCTGAAAAGAATCAAAGGATCTCTGAAGAGTAGAAACCAGGCTCACCCTGTAGAAGACTGGAAGAATTGCTGAAAATTGCACTTGGTCTGTCAGGAACTGAATCTGCTGTGTGTTCTCCGGTATTGTGCAGTAATTGCGATCGGATACAGATGCAGCCTGCCTGGTATAGTGCTTTCTTTTATAAAATGTGAAGAGGTTTGTGTACCTCAAGTGAGCCCTGCTGACATTGAAGGACCCTATCTTATTTGGAGGTCGTGAGTACTAATTCAGGGTCGCCTGTTGAATTGCCACATTAAATCCAAATGGAATTACTGTACTGCTGACTGTTTAATTCTCCTTTCTCTGTGTGAAAGGGCCCCTACCAGCTGCCACGGTTTGACTAGCCACTAGGGCTTGGGTACCCAGGGACAGTAACTGATAGGGATAGGCCTGTGCACAGAGCCATAGGTAGATTATTAGAGTGATAAGCTAATTAACCTGATTTCCCTGTCCTTGTTATATCCCCTAAATAAATCAGAGCTGCTTGTTTCAGCAAAGTTATACTGCCTGAGGTATTTGTCATGTTAAAGTACTGTACTGTGATTGTTGCACTGTATCTCATTTCACAGGAGGTCCCAGTGCCGGAACCAGACCTGGGGTAAGTGTATACTGTGAAGGTAATTCTGATATATTGTGTGGGCCACTAGTGGGAAGAAAGGGGTTGCAGTGTCCCAGAGGGCTGTGACCAAGTTAGTTTAACTATTGCAAACCCTGACCTCTGGGTGGAGGCACCCGCCATTGGATCCAGGCCCCTCAACCTGTTAGTGGCAAATCAGGCAGGGGTAGTAGCCCCTGGATAGCGCCATCTAGGGGTTACATCTTGGAGGCTCACCGCTGGGATTGTGTGTCCTCTAGTGGCCATATTTACGAACCACTGTTAAGAAAAAATGGGTACCCCGACAGAAGTGGCTGTGCACCGGCTGGTGGAGTGGTGTACTGGGGAGGAGATCGACCCCCAAAATGCTATGCTTATCCTGGACATCCCACTGGGTATCAATACGGACACTGTGCAGGGAGTACTTTCCAAGGTGGAAGGTTTACAAACCCTGTGGTGGTGGGTCGGCATGCTAATCTGCTCACCCACACTTTCCTGGCCCTAGTAGAGTTTAAGGATCCCATAGATAGCTCCAAAGTGCCACAGACCATTACCCCAGAGGGAGCCCTCACTGCTTGGAGAGTGATAACTATGACAGTAAAGACCGGGGAATCAGCCCCACCACTATCTGAAACTTTTGAGGAGAAATTTGCTGAATGGTTGCTGGAGAGGGAAAACTGTGGAGGACTTGAAGAAACTATTCTTGCCACCTGGGGTGTTCCTCCCCAACACCCTGTCCTGCTCCAGTGCCCGTAATGGTGGCTGAACCAATGCAGACTCCTATTTCTGCACCTGCCATTAGTCACGACTCTTACCGAAGGTTGAGGATCTTCTCTGCACCTCCCACCCCCAAGGGAGGATGACTGGGAGACCTGGATAGACTATGTTGCCCCCAAGTGCTAGAATGGCAATGCTCGGAAGGCAAAAGCGAAAGAGGGTTAGTGAGAGCCCGAGGTCCTGCCCTGGCTACCATCCGTGCTAAACGGGCCAGTAACCCTGAAGCGACTGCACAGGCCTATCTTGAGGCCTTGGAGAATGTGTATGGGAGCCCAGATTCTGATGAGGACCTATGGTGGAGAGTAAGAAATGCACAACAGTACCAAGGGAGTTGTTGTCTGTGTATGTCTCGGCTGGAAAATTGTTGCAAGAATGCCTCAGAAAGGGTAGTTTGCCAGCGATTGAACTGGACCGAACCAGACTGGACAGAATCCTTAAGTCTGCCCCCTCTCAGAACTGCTGTTGCTTCAGTTACGCCTGGCAAATCGACTGGAATCCCCACCCTCCTATGATGAGTTAATGAGAGAAATTCGAGGAGTTGAGAAAAGGCGACTGGGAGGTACCTGCACCAACAGCTGTGGCTACGACCCGAGTGACTGAGGGTGACCCATCAAGTGAAGTTCAGGGCAGAGGTTGACAGTCAATGAGTGCTCTGACAAGGAAAAAGATATGCCACAATGGGGCGAACTGTTGAGAGAGATCCGGAATTCAAAACAGTCCTTTATGAAGGCCACGCCTGCAAGTACGGGCCCTGACCTATATCCGACTGCATCTGCTATGGGGGTGGGGTACCCACCCATGTATCTCCTGCTGATAACAGCTCCAAACTCAATTCCTTGACCATGGAAGTGGAGAAACTGACGAGATGTCTCCAAATGCTTATCACGCCAGAGACAGAGATGGCACCCAGGTTTCCAGTTAGTAATACCCCGCCCTGGCTCCCAGTGTGGCGCCTCGGCCAGCTCAAACTCCAGAAAGTATGTTTTGCTATAATTGTGGGAAAGATGGGCACATGAAAGGGAATGCCAGTCCCCAAAAGACACTGACAAAGTTGCATATAGGCTACAAGGAGAGCTTCGGAGAAGAAATCAGTGGTTAAGAGGTGCACGATATGATCCCAGTGAGGGCACCAAAATGCTAATTCACGTCCTTTGTGGCAAGGTCAGTTGCCCAGGCCCCACTCACCGCCTCTCCAGACTGGTCCAGAATAGTGGGTCCCTCCATGGAGACCACTGTAAAGGTGAATGGAGTGTCTACAAGAGCTGTATTAGACAGTGGCTCCAAGTGACAATTATGTTCCAGGATTGGTATCAGAAGCATTTGTCAGACGTACTTACAACCATTAGAAGGACTGCATGTATGGGGTTAAGTGAGAAGGCCTACCCCTATTCCGGGTATATCCGAATTTGCTGTCTTTCCCCACCTCCGTGGCTGGGTGGCGAACAAGTAGAGACCCTAGCCTTAGTGTGTCCCCCCACTGGACTGTATGATGGTGTCCCTTTGTTGATTGGAACAAATGCTCATATGTTCCGGAAGGCTGGCACAGTTGTGTTATGAAAACAGGGGTCAAAGACTAGTAGAGCTTTAAGAGTTCCGGCTTTAATTAAGAAGGCCTATGAGGCACAGAGAGATGCTGAAAAACAGAACCAGAGGAACCAGTCGGAATTTATGGAAGAAGGATCCTGAGTCTCTGATCCTGGCGCCAAATGCCCAGTGTACCTTACAGGAGAGGTCCGTATCAGAAAGGATGTTAAGAATAAAATATTAATGTTGGATGCACCAGGCGATGGAAAATTGCCAGAGGGACTGCTGGTCAAGCTTTGTATTTTGCCCGCTAGAGCCCATGCTTATGCCAGAAGGGTAATGGTCCAAGTTCATAATGTGTCTGAAAGAGACATTCGAGTAAACAGAGGTTGCATCCTGGCTAATGTGCATTGTGCAGACACTGCAGTGCTACCCAGCAGCAAGAGTTCAAGGAAGAATGACAGAGTAACGCCTGACTTGTTTGATTTCGCGACTCCGCTGCCAGCTGAATGGAAAGTGAGGATCAGTGAGAAGCTTGCCCAGAGAGACCAGGTGTTTTCTTTAAAGGAATGGGATGTAGGATGCGTGACAAGGAGCTGAGCACAATATCCGCTGCATGACGAAAGACCATTTCGTGAGAGGTCTCTCGCCTGGCACCTGCTGACATAGATGATGTGAGACGGCATCTGCAAGAGATGTTAGCTGCTGGTGTAATACAAGAATCCAGAAGCCCTTATGCTTCCCCATTGTGGTAGGAGGAAAAAGAATGGAACAGTAAGGATGTGTGTGATTATCGCACCTTAAACCGGCGGACTATCCTGATCAGTACACAATGCCCGCATTCAGGATGCTTTGGACTGCCTAAACGGGAGCAAGTGGTTCTCTGTGCTGGATCTCGCAGTGGGTACTACCAGATCCCGATGGCCCCAGAGGACCGTGGAGAAGACTGCCTTCATCTGTCCGCTTTTCTATGAATTCATGAGGATGCCTCAAGGATTTTCAGGGCCCAGCCACTTTTCAACGATTGATGGAGCGGCAGTGGGGACATGAACTTACTAGAGTGCCTGGTATACCTAGATGATGTTATTGTGTTTGGCAGCTCACTGGAGGAACATGAAAGCAGATTATTTAAGGTATTGGACCGACTGGAGGACTTTGGCCTTAAACTGTCCATTGATAAGTGTCAATTTTTCCAAACATCAGTAAAGTATGTGGACACATAGTATCCACCGAGGAATAGAGACCGCCAAGCTAAAGTTGAGGCCTTGACCACCTGGCCACAGCCCAAAATCTAAAAGAACTGCAAAGATTCCTGGATTCTGTGGTTATTATCGGCGCTCATCAAGGACTATTCAAGAGTGATCCGCCTTTTACTTAACCTTACTCAAGGGTATCCCCAACCCACAAAAATACCAAAAGTCAGCCCTCAAGACTGAAAGAGTGTATTTTCATCCGAGTGAAGTATTTGGGGCCCGCTGGACTCCTGATTGTGAGACTGCTTTTCATGAGATCATATATCAACTTACCCATGCTCCAGTGCTGGCCTATGCCGATCCAAGAAAACCTTACGTCCTGCACACTGATGCTAGCTTGCAAGGGTTGGGGGTCTGTACCAAGAGCACGAGAATGGCTGAGACCAGTGGCCTTTGCCAGTAGAAGCCTGACCCCATCCGAAAAGAACTATCCTGTACATAAGTTAGAGTTCCTAGCTTTGAAGTGGGCTATTGTTGACCAATTCCATGAGTACTTGTATGGGCTAAAATACTAGTAAAACTGACAATAATCCTTTGACCTATGTGCAGACCTCAGCTGTTGGATGCCACTGGCCATAGGTGGCTTTCTGCATTATCTACATATGACTATGCTCTCGAATACCGAGCAGGTCTGAACCACATAGATGCTGATGCTCTCTCCCGAGGCCTGTTCCCCAGAATGATTGGGTCCCATTGGCAGAACCTGACATTCGGCACTCTGCCGAAGTTTGACAGGGAGGAACAAATGTCCACGGACGAGTGGACTGCATGGTGGATTGCTTGGGAGCCTCTGAGAATTGCATACCTGCTGCTTATTGCCACTTTTCTGCAATAGACATTGGTGCACTGCCTCAGCTGGACAATGACAGTATTCAGTGGCTCAATCCCAGATCCCATGATCAAAGCAGCTTTAGAAGCCCTCTATGCAGGAAAAGATGTGTCCAAATTACGCCCACTGATTTGAGAACTGCACTGTTATACAAAGAAGGTCCTAAGTTGAAACTGATCAATAAACTGTTGTACAGAGAAACAGTAGACAGAGGGGACAAGTAGACAAACAACAACTAGTGCTGCCCACTGCCTTCGAGACTCAGTACTGAGGTCCTTGCACAACCACATGGGCACCTTGGTATAGACAGAACACTTGACTTGGTGAGATCCAGATTCTATTGGCCTAAGATGGGGCTGATGTGAGCAACACATTCGAACTTGTAGTCGCTGCTTACAGAGGAAAGCTTTGCCCCAGAGGGCTGCCCCTTGTTAACATCACCACCAGTGCACCCATGGAGCTGGTCTGTATTGATTTTCTGAGTTTGGAGTCAGATCAAAGAAATATCAGTAATGTGCTGGTGGTCACTGACCATTTCACGAGATATGCCCAAGCTTTCCCACCAAAGACCAGAAAGCATCCACTGTGGCCAAAGTACTTGTAGAAAACTTTTGTTCACTATGGGCTCCACAAAGAATCCATTCTGATCAAGGGAGAGACTTTGAGAGTCGCCTGATCAAAGAGATGCTTTCTCTGTGGGGAGTGCAAAGTCCAGAACCACTCTTACCACCCCAGGGGACCCACAGCCTGAACGTTTCAACCGCACTTTGCTAGATATGCTAGGCACCCTGCACCCAAAGGACAAGCCAGATGGAGCCAACAAATTAGCACCCTGGTACATGCTTATAACTGCACCAAAAGTGATGCCACTGGATTCTCCCCTACCGCTTGATGTTTGGAAGAGAAGCTCGACTACCAGTAGATGTGTGTTTTGGGTCTCTCCTGATGGGGTTCAAGCTGACAACTATTTACAGTATGTGCAAAGTTAAAGGCCCAGCTAACCCATGCGCACTAACTGGCTCAAACCATGGCTGCCAAAAGAAATCTGGCCAACAAAGAAAGGTATGATAAAAAGGTGAAAGCACAGGAACTCCAGGAGGGAGATCGGTATTCTAAGAAATCTGGGACTGCATGGCAAGCACAAGATTGCTGACAGATGGCACCATCTCCCTCACATTGTAGTGGGCAAACTAGATGATCTGCCAGTGTACAAAGTAAGGCCTGAGAATAATTCAAAGATGTAAAAACAATGCATAGAAACTATTTACTGCCCATTGACAAATCCTGATTGAGTCTGAGCCCCAGAAGATGCCCCTCTGGACCAGTGACTAGAGCTGCTAAGAAAAAGATCAAGAAAGTCTGCACCTACAGAAGCAAAGTTAAAGTGTTCCTCCACAAGTCCCAGTTGAGCATGACTGTCAGTCCATATCAGAAGAAAGTGAGAGTGACTTTGAATACTATCCTTCTTACAACTGAGTCAATTGTTTCGGGCAATCCCTAGTCAATACTGGAGACAAAGCTGGGCCTTCTGACTGTCTAAGCCCCCAGCTTCATCCCTGGAGCCAATGCTCCTAGAAAGTGAAGTGCAAAGCATCAGATCAGATGAAATGGAATCATTGTGCATGGTTGAACTGTTTGAGCTTTCAGGGAGGAAAATGATAGATTGGGGCAGACTGGTGATAACTAACAAGAAGAGTATTTTGAGTGCCCTGACAGTCCACTGCCAGTGTCCGAAAGCTTCCATGCGAGCCAAATGTTGTGGACTCAGAAACTGTAACTCCTGGAGCTGAAAGTGCCCCAAGTTCTAGCCTCTCTACCCCCATGGAGACTCCCCTGACAAGTGAGGACAATGCTGAAAATGAGGCTCAGAGTGCAGAGACTATAACAGTTCCCCTAGAAAGACTGGTCGAGCTGTAAAGCCTGTGGTGCACCTCAGTTATGATTCACTTGGGAGGCCTGTGGACTTGCCTCTCAATGTTGTCCATAAAGGAGTGTATGTGTCCCGAGCTCATTGCCCAAACTGAGCATCGTGCTAACCCAAGTTACTTGTGTTGCCTTCTATATGGTGCCCTTGCCCCATCCAGCCCCAAGGTAACTGATAGGAAGGCCCCTCTCTTCAGGTTTCATGTACAAGAGATAATAACTTGAGTTATGGTACAATGTGTATGTAATACTGTGTAAAGAGGACGACTGCAATGTTTCAGAAATGTGTTCTGGTAAAATGATATATTGACTGATGATTACATGTGCGAGCCTAATGCAAATGTATATGGTTGCAGTTGAAACTTATGGGTACTTGCTTGACGCGGACGCCAAGCTTTCCCAGGCCAGGAAGGTGTAACCCTCCTGCAAATGGGGGTTCCCAAAAGACTTCCAGGAGCTTGCTTGAATGCTCCAAGCCTGAATGGTGTTTGGCATTTAAGCCATTTATCAGTGAGTGTTTTAGAGCCTCTGGTACTGTCTCTTTAAGAGCTGTCTGCTTGCAGACATAATTAGTTTGTATGGGGGACTGTGTGCTTCTCTGAGTACCACTCGAGCTGCTGCCAATTCACTTCATTTTGCAGTCACTAGGAGTGCAAAGGGAACCTATCTGAAAGATGTAACTGTTTGCCAGAAATTATTTAGAGTAATAATGAAATTACAGTTTGTCTAACCTGCTTTCTTTGCAGTCAGAACTGTGTCTGCTAGTTCCCCATTCTAGTTTTGAACTGCTGAACTGGACCAATCAGTGTGGGGTAAGCTAGCTCTAAAATGGTGCCTTGGACGAATCAGAACTTGGACTCATAATCTGAGCCAGCCACAAGAGGATTGTATGGGCAGTGACTCTGGGAGATGTAGTTTAGACTTCAGTGCCTTTTGGACCAACAGCAGCAGTCTATTGTGAGTGACAGCCAATCCAGTCAAGAACTGGGAGGAACTCAAAGGAAATGCCCGGTTTTGTCGGTTGGAGTTGGAGTTGAGCTTTGGCAGTGAAGAAGGAAGGGCCCTGTGCTTTTTCAGTGTGCAGTTTTAGTCAAAAACGTGTGTAAGGCCCAGAGTTCCGGTCTGCAGCTTGTTAGGACTGAACTGGCCCTGTGAAAAGAATCAAAGGATCTCTGAAGAGTAGAAACCAGGCTCACCCTGTAGAAGACTGGAAGAATTGCTGAAAATTGCACTTGGTCTGTCAGGAACTGAATCTGCTGTGTGTTCTCCGGTATTGTGCAGTAATTGCGATCGGATACAGATGCAGCCTGCCTGGTATAGTGCTTTTTATATAAATGTGTGAAGAGGTTTGTGTACCTCAAGTGAGCCCTGCTGACATTGAAGGACCCTATCTTATTTGGAGGTCGTGAGTACTAATTCAGGGTCGCCTCCTGTTGAATTGCCACATTAAATCCAAATGGAATTACTGTACTGCTGACTGTTTAATTCTCCTTTTCTCTGTGTGAAAGGGCCCTACCAGCTGCCACGGTTTGGACTAGCCACTGGGCTTGGGTACCCAGGGACAGTAACTGATAGGATAGGCCTGTGCACAGAGCCATAGGTAGATTATTAGAGTGATAAGCTAATTAACCTGATTTCCCTGTCCTTGTTATATCTCTCTAAATAAATCAGAGCTGCTTGTTTCAGCAAAAGTTATACTGCCTGAGGTATTTGGTCTATGTTAAAGTACTGTACTGTGATTGTTGCACTGTATCTCATTTCACAGGAGGTCCCAGTGCCGGAACCAGACCTGGGGTAAGTGTATACTGTGAAGGTAATTTTGATATATTGTGTGGGCCACTAGTGGGAAGAAAGGGGTTGCAGTGTCCCAGAGGGCTGTGACCAAGTTAGTTTAACTATTGCAAACCCTGACCTCTGGGTGGAGGCACCCGCCATTGGATCCAGGCCCTCAACCTGTTAGTGGCAAATCAGGCAGGGGTAGTAGCCCCTTGGATAGCGCCATCTAGGGGTTACACAAAGATGAGTATGAAATTGTTGGTGGTGCTGGGAGCGAAGCAAGTAAGGTCTGGTGCTGAGCGGGATTCGGACAGTGAAGTAATCGCGGCCGTGGAGTGATTTCTTTCGTTTTAAATTTTTACATTTTATGTGGTCGTTTCTTTGCTGGGACTAGAGCCGTGATGTTGTACTGGGATAACATCATGGGTCCAGTCCCAGACAGGCCAATCAAATTGCAGGATTATTTCATGCCGTTGTATAATATAGTATAGTTCATAGAATAGTTATAGTAATGTACAGTACTGTGTGTGCAAAGTACCACATTGGACCGGGGGGGTGTTGGGGGCGGAGCGCCCCCTCAGAAGATATAAACAGTTCACTAAACAATAATTTAACTCATAGGACCCGGGGTTGGTGGGGGGCGGAGTGCCCCCACTGAAGAAAGAACTGACAAATATTGTCTTGCTTATTGTAAAAAAAAAAAAATCTAAATATTGATTGCTTCTTTCTTCTGTGGGGGCGCTCCACCTCCCACACCCCTTGGGTCCTAAGTTCACTGCATTTACTGTCATACCTGCTTGCTTTGTTCTGTGGGGGCGCTCCGCCCACCACACCCCTCGGGTCCTCAGTGGTTATTCTGTATTTTCTGGGTCCTCAGTGGTTATTCTGTATTTTCTGAAAAAATAATTTGCCTACATTTAGTGCCATGCCTACTGTGTGAAAGCACATGCTGTTTCAGTAGCTCTCCGGCTGGTATCACTCGCTCCTGCAGCTTCAAGAGACACATTACCAAATAGTCTCTGAAAGCTGCGCAGCAACGCGACCTGGACGTAATCCTTCAGTATCACCGCTTTTAGCTTAATCTTGTCTTATTTTTCCTTTCCATATTTTTTGTGTATTAATATTGTCTTTTTTTAACTTACTGTTTAGTAATCATTCAGCAGAAGTACACATTTTTATACAGCATGATTTAACCAGAAAGCTTATGAATATTTAGAATAAGGGCAGTGATTTCATTTACATTCTTGTTGCTTCAGCTTTTATATGACAGAGTTCAGACCTGCCATAAGCGTTCTTGTGCATCAAAAGTATTGCTGCTAGTAACACTGGCAATACTATAGCACTCTGGACCCCAGTTGCGCAAATATTCATCTTAGGAGATATACAGTACTGGCGCTTCCTCCTGCTCTTGCATAAATGGGGTTTCAGAGTGCTGTATGTACTGCGTATATGCAACTGTAGTGCCAGTGTCATAAGATAATACATAACTATTACACTGGTATCTCAGCACAAACGAAGCAAATGTCATGCAAAATTAAAACATCTGTGTGCTGTATCTATTTACTTCATTTATTTAACTATATGGGTTCCGGAGTGCTACACTATCAATAAAAACATAATTTCTTTAACTATGCAGTTAGCTAATAACATAAAAAATAATGAAACCTTGATACTCGCAGAATCAAGGGGGGCTCAGCCCCTAATGAAAACATCATCTTCAGTGTCACATGCAAAAATGGGAAGGGGTGTGGAGGGCATATATCCCCCCCCAGTGCCAGGCAAAGCCAAAATTAATAGCATTTCCTTCCACATGTCTTGAAAAGTCACCATTCATGCAGGTTTCTCAACGGTATCCTGTGAGATGGGCTATGCCGAAGTGGGCGTCTACCGGAACAGTGACCCACTTTCAGCACATGTGGACAGGGTGACGGTGTAGGGTAGGCGAGTGGATGGGGTGGGTATGTGAATGGTGACAGGATGTCGCTGTATGTACATGAGAGCAGGGAGGTGGGGAGCGAGCACACTGAGTGAGGGGTGGGACGGGAGGAGGGAGGTTTGTCAGGGGTGGTGCCATAGACAGCTGCTGAGCTGGCTCCATGGCGTGGTGGGTGGGTGCTGGGCTGGGGTGGCCGGGATACTGGATTCGGGTCTGGGTGCAGGTGTATTTTGTTGTGCCCGGCCCGAGCCATGTAATTTCTATTTTTTTTATTTGCACCCCCCTGGAGTTGAGAATCCTAAAGTAGGGGGATGCGGGGGGACAAAGCCTTTCGGCAGTCACTCTTATGACATAGAACCTTCTTAGCAAAGCAGCAAAAACGAGAAGGGGGTGGTTGTGAGAGGTACAGCCCCTCCCAACACAAAGTAAAAATGTATCCTTGTTCTTGAGATGTTTCAGTCCAATGATTAAAGGATACAGTTTTTATTACTTTTGAAAAGTTACATGTACATTCATTAAAGGAACAGTCAAACATTAGTGCAGGCGGTACGGTGAAGCATGGGGTGGTCGATGTCACAATGTTGATGCAAAAACTATTTTTTTCTAATTGTAGTTCAATTGGGCTGGGGGGCCGGAGTGCTAAAGTAACACTCATCCCCTCCTAAAGTCTCTCAATTACATTGTCTAAGTCATGTCTCATCTTGGTGGAGTGACTTCTAACTTCTATCAAAGGCGTGAAGACTGCATTTCTTTACATCTTCCTGGATAACGTAAAGGCAAAAAGAACTATCGCCTTCCACTCCCTCTCTCAACTTTGCATGCAAAGCCCCTCCAATCCATTTTTGGGTCCTCCAGCTCACCTCTTTTAAAATACATGCACATTATTTAGACATTCCACATACAAAGATTGTCACTGCATTTCATTCCTTTTTCCCCTACCGCTTTCCTTATTCCCCTTTAAAATTATTGCCCAATTGTATTTCCTACACTTCATAGAGGACATATGTTACCCGTCACGTTTATTTCCATACAAATAGTTGTGTATTAAATGCCATAACACACAAGTGTTTAATTATGGCATTTAATACACGGCTCTTTGTGTGAGAGAAAGCGGCAAAAAATGTGACCCCTCAAGTTAAATAAAACAAAGTATGTGGTGCAGTGTGTAAACTCGAATTTTACACACCTTGACTGATGGTGGCTGCAAAACCCTCATGCTTCGACCACGGGTTTACGTGTCATCCAACAACTCATGTGTGTGTACAATTCTCGTTACACACTGCACCCCCATACTTTATCCTATATATTTTATCAATACTGCCTTCATCTCTGTCCCCCTCAATCAAATAATGGGTACTTTCCACCTCCTCATCCCATCCACATTTCTGCTCTACTCCTAATGGGTATGATTTGCACAAAGTTAGACAGGTGTATAGCACTCTGCTGCCCCCCAAATGAGAAGTTTTTGTTGTTATTGTTTTGTCCTCCTTGTGACCGTTTCAGTACTTTCCCTTCAACTGGTTCATCTACACATCCTGTGTAGTCTGTAAAGGTGATCTCTAAAAGTGTGGGAGGATGAGGAACTATCATCCTAACCTAACAAAAAGACTCCCCCTTAACCTCCCTTACACAAATAATTATGTGAAATGTTTGTATGCTGCACACATAAAATTTCCTATGTGGCATGTGTGCTGCAAGCATGTTTTTTTATGTTAAATTGGAACTTGCATGCATGCGGCATGTGTGCAACAAGCAAGTGAAGCCTACATGCTGCAGATATGTTTTCTGTCTTAAATTGCAACTGATCGCAAGCATGCAACAAGCAAGTGGTCACTTAAAACTGCACACATAAGGGTTAAAATTGTTTATCCAGGAAAGGCACACAAAGGCAGAGCTTCTGCCTGGCCTGTGCGCCATCTGTTTTCTCCCCACAGTTTTGAATGCTTCCACACAATCAGACTTTAAGGGGCAAACACAAAAGTACATAAGAACATACAAACATATGAAATTTGCCAGCAGATAAAGGCCTAGAGGTCTATCAAGTCTGCTCGAATGTGCAGCTAGCACCCCTTATTCTGCAGCTGCCCCCCTTCCTTCCACCCTTCCCCTCCATCATGACCCTCCCCTGCCCTGTCCAACTCCTTTGAAGTGGTCTACTGTTCTACTGGATACCACTTCTGCCGGTAACGCATTCCACCCAGTTACCACCCTCTCTGTAAAAAAAAAATGTGTCTCCTCATCTCCCTCCTGAACCTTCCTCCCTCCAGTCTCATATCATGGCCCCTGATGTTCCTCCCCTCCCTTACTTTGAACAGCCCCTCTGTACCTGTCTTGTTTATTCCTTTCATGTACTTAAAGGTTTCAATCATGTCCCCCCGTCCCACCTCTCCTTCAGCGAGTACATGTTCAGCTCCCTCAGCCTTCTCTCTTATGACAAGTCCCCCAGCCCCTTGATCATCTTTGTCGCCTTGTGACAAATAACAACAACAGCAATAATAATAGACAAGTAGCAATAACTAGGCACCCATCCACATGGCCAGCTCACCCCAAATACACACACACACACACACACACACTGTAATTGGTGTGGCCACACTGTTACAGGCAACCCACCAAGAATAAGTATAAGTCGAAAGTCTCTTACCTGAGTACTAGGGAGCCAGAGACAGGGTCTTTAAGGGACGATGTCCACAGGACCTGTAAAATAAAATATAGAAAAGGGCATCACAAAGACTCCACAGTTCTTTGAGAGTAAATAGGATGGAAAGGACACTAGGCATACAATGATACTTATCTGATGGGGAAGGAAGGAGTTGGCATCCTGTCAGACCTGTAAAGAAAATTAGGTTAGTCTGGAGAAAATGCAGTAGCAAGAGCAGAAACAGAGAACCAGGAGATACAAGAGATATATGACAGCACAGAAGGAAAAGGGAAATTTAAATGAAATGTTACAGTTCACAGAATCACAGAAATCTGACAACAAAAAAGGACTTCATTGGCCCATCGAGTCTACTCTTTCACCCCTCCCCTGCTCATCTCTACTTTTATGGGCCCTCACCTTCCCAATCCCATATGTCTGTCCCATGTCCTCTTAAATCCCTCCACCATTTCAGCAACCACCACCTCTTCTGGTAGTTTATTCCAGGCCTCCGCCACTCTCTCCATAAAGAAACGTCCCCTCACATTGCCTCTATATCTTCCACCTTCCAATCTTCGGTTAGGCCCTCTAATTTTAGCCCTCTCCTTACATAGATACATAGACAGTGTCAGCAGATAAGGGCCTATGGCCCACCCAGTCTGCCCATTTGAGCTTGTAAGTTCAGTTTATGTTTTCCTAGAAGTCTGTTGCCCTTTACCCCTGACCTCCAGAATTCCTTTATGTCTATCCCATGCATTCTTAAATCCCGTGATTGTTTCTGCCCCCACCACTTCCTCTGGCAGAGTGTTCCACTTGTCCACCACCCGTTCTGTGAAGAAATTCTTCCTCATGTTTCCTCTGAATCATCCTCCTCCAACTTCATCCCATGCCTCTAGTCCTGGAACATCTTTTTCGCTTAAAATAGTGCATTCCCGCACCCTGTTCCTCCCTGTAAAATACTTGTATGTCTCTATCATATCTCCTCTCTCCCTCCTCTCCTCCAGGGAGTACATGTTCAGTTCCTTCAACCTGTCCTCCTTGGGACTTGTGATGCAATCCATGCACCATCTTTGTTGCCCTCCTCTGAACCTTCTCTACCCTGTCTATGTCCTTACGTAGGTAAGGTCTCCAGAACTGTACACTGTACTCCAGGCGGGGCCTCACTAGTTTCTTGTATAGTGGAATTATGACCTCCCTTTTCCTGCTGGTGATGCCCCTGCCTATGCATCCCAGCATCTAATTTGCTTTACCTGCTGCCTTGTTACACTGTTTCCCCTACCTTGAGGTCATCAGAGATGACAACCCCAAGATCCCTTTCCTGCTTGGTGCATGCTATATCCTCACCCCCCAACTGATATATTGTGCCAGGGTTTTTGGGCCCTATATGCATTATCTTGCACTTCTTTGCATTGAATTTCAACTGCCAAACCCCTGACCATTCTTCAAGTTTCTGCAGGTCCTTTCTCATTCTGTCTACACCCTCTGGTGTGTCTACTCTGTTACAGAGCTTTGTGTCATCAGCTAACAATGAAATTCTGCCTTCTAGGTCCGCGCAATGTCACTGATGAAGATGTTGAATAGGACCGTCCCAGCATTGATCCCTGTGGTACCCCACTGGTCACTCTTCCCTCTGTGGAATGACAGCCATTTACCACCACCCTCTGTGTCCTGGCGCCCAGCCAGTTACCTACCCACCACACTACTGTCCTGCCCACACCCATATTCCCCAGTTTGTGTAATAGTCTTCTATGTGGCACAGTGTCAAAGGCCTTGCTGAAATCCAGATAGGCCATGTCCACTGCCCTCCCCTGATCCACCTTCCTAGTCACCCAGTCAAAAAATTCAATGAGGTTGGTCTGACATGACCTCCCCCTGGTGAAACCATGCTGCCTTGGGTCCTGTAGTCCATTGACAACCAGATGTTCCACCAATCTCTCCTTCAGTAGTGCTTCCATGATCTTCCCCACTACCGAGGTGAGGCTGACTGGTTCCTTCTGAACAAGCTCCCCTCCTTCACCCTATGGATTCCCTCCACATATTTAAAAGGTTCAATCATGTCCCCCTCTCCTTTCTAGTCTCCAATGGGTACAGATCCAATTTTCTACCCCTCTTTTTGTATGGTTTCCCTTGCATACTGTGAGCCATCTTGGTTGCTCTTCTCTGAACCCTTTCCATCCCATCAGTGTCCTTGCATAGGTGCGGTCCCAAGAACTGGACCCCATACTCCAGGTGTGGTCTCGCCATGGCCTTGTAAAGATGCATCAGGAAGCAGACCCTGCCTGTCCTTGTTTGGACTAATGGCCTAGCTTTAGTGAAATAAACTTTGCATTGGTGGTACTGTGGGCTAGGGATACCCTAGGAGGCTTGCTCCCTAGAACTGGTAGCCCAGGTGGGTTAGTTCCCTGGTGGCCAGTGGCCAATGATGTTAAAATTAGAACCTCTCCCTGGGGTCTGGGGTGTCTCTGGGACCTGATTTAGTGTTGGAGAACTAAGAGGAGAGTAAAGGAGGAGAACAGGCTGGGGCTTTTTCTGCAGCCATCCGATCAACGCAACTGCACTAAATGTGAAAATACCTGTAGGCACTTGCTACTTCTAGCTTATACAGGGCTCTGGCTGCAGCTCTATGTGGGTGGAAGAGGAGGAGATGAGCTCAGCAGGGGGTGGAGGAGAACATGGTAAGAGTGCCTCCTGCACCTTTCTGAACCTCCGCTCCATCGACAATTTTGATAAATGCCCTGTAGAGTTTGGGAGGCATCAGTGGGCTGCTGAGAAGAGAGCTGCACTCATAGCTAGTTAAAGCTCTCAGTTGGAAGCAGGAAAATGGCCGAGCTACCAGCTGCTAAAGCTGCATAGCCACGAAATGTGAAGTGTGTGGCTAGTAGCCAGTGTTTTTTTTTTTAAATAAAATTAGAACCCTTTTCTGGGGTCTAGTGGGTGCTCCCTGGGCTTCAGTATTGTGCTGGGCAGGTAGGGTGGGGTAGGAGAGGAGGTCAAGCTAGGGCTGCTGCAGCAGCAGCCCTCCCTAAAGCGCGACCTGCTAAAAGTGAAAGTGCCAGCAGGCACTTTTGTTATTCACAGCCTGTACAGAGGAAGTCACTGCTGGAGTGTTATTTGTGCCCCCTCTCCCCATTAAAAAAAAATAAATAAATTGTTGTGAACTTTCATGTCCCCATCCTCAGAATTCCACCCCCTTGTCCATTAGCTGCTTTCCCCCTAGCCATGTCCATTGGCTGCTACCCCCCCATGTACCATTAGATGGGGAAGCAGCAGAACATTGATTCTTCCATGAGGGTCACCCACAACATGAGCAAGGTGAGCACTGCATTCAGTGAAGTGCCTAGGGGGCAGGATATATGTAAGAACATTTATTGCAGCTAGACCCAGCTTATACAACTCCCGCCCCCAAGTCACATCACTGAATGAAACCCCACTGTGTCCTTGCTCTGTCTGTTCTTTTCGTCTTCCCACTGGTCACCCATCAATGCTGCTACTCCCCCCATGATATTATTGTATTGGAAGGAGTGGCAAATGCAGTTGGGGGGAGTTTGACAACTTGGGGGAGCACACAGTTGTGCCCCCTAAATATTTGACTTTTTTTGTTAGGAGCTATCACTCATTCAGTAAGTCTGAATCATATCAGCCATTCCTTTGAGCAGTTATTCATTAGTTTCTGCTTCCACGCAATCGGGCTCTATGAACGCATGTATACCTGCCATCATCATTCCCAGAATCTTGCCTTCAGGATTCGCCAACATGCTCACTCACTCCCCTTGAATTTTGCCTCTTGAGGGTGAATCCATTGCAGCAGGATCCTTTACTGTAGGCGGCTTGTGTTCTGTGACACCCAGCAGTTCTAGTGTAACCCCTCTGGGGGGCTTACCTTTATTGCCTCATTTCTCCTATGTCTCCGTGCCTCTGGTGATTACCTCGAATTGTCTCCGCCACAGCCAGAGTCCTTTTATTGTACTACGAGGCGTCCAGATCAGCCCCTGTGTTTGTTTCAGCCCATATTGGGCTAGGGGAGCTAGATTGCAAGCTGCCATTCTCCCCGGTGCCCCAGTGTGCCAGCGGGCAACTCGGGTATGCACAAAAGCACACCGTATTTTCTGACCACTATTGCAGTCCAACAGAAGGCATTCCAGTGGTCCCGGTGCCCCAGTTCATCTAATTGTGGGTTGGTGACCTGAATGAGGCTGGAGAAGAGCCTCTGCATATTGTAAATATTAAGTTTGAATGGTGACATGTTCCGGAGCTCCTGAATATTAATAAGCCCCACTGAATATTAATGAGGGAGCTGCTGTCCACCTGAGGGGACTGTGTACTGGCAGCAGTGATAGGCTGGGGCTTTAAATAAATGTATAATATTGTGAGCGCTTGAAAGGGCACTGAAGGGGCTACCAAACTGTGGGGTAATTATAAAGAAAAAGTAAAGACACTGGCTTCACCAGAATTGTATTGCTGTGAACTGTATGTACCACTTGGGAAACTGTGTGCAGTAGCAGCCATGATCCTTTGACCCCTGATGGACAGCCAGTCAGATTTCCCGGTGCCCAAAATTGTTTGTGATGGCTAATGGGAGAAGGTGTGAATTAAATTCAAGTGCCAAGAGAACCTTTCCAATCAATAATCAAGGAGGGATGATATTTGTGATTGATAACTGGCACCAACCAATCCGAGAGCAGGGTTTTCAGGAGAAATCCAGGTGACTTTGGGCAGTTGAGGCAGTCTTTGCTGGGCTCTGATAGAGTCAAGAGGAGCTCAGTGCTGTGTGAGAACACTTCTGAGGCATTTTATAGGACTTAAAGTGGAGTTTGTCTGAGGAATAAAAGTGAAGTACTTGTGCTGATTAGAGGAGCTGTGCAATTTACTGATCATTCCACGCATCTTGTGGAAATTGCTGTTTTGAGGCTTCTGCTGCAGCCATCCTGCGTTATTGGGGCTCAGAGAAAATCCTGATCTGATACAAGGAGGTGTGGGACAGTGTGTGAGCCAAAGTAAAGGTGGTTGCTGTTCTTAATCTGAAAAACTGGGAGAAAAAAAGGTGAGCAGGTGTCCTATACATCGGGAACCTGTTGCTGTAGCTGACATCCAGCTGAGGAAAGGAACTGTTGTTCTGGAGGTTGGAATCTGTTGCCCAAAGGTGCTGGAAAGCAGGAATGTTGGAGAAACTGTTCTGGCTGCACAGCGGAGCTGTTTCCTGTTGAGAGGAAAGAGAACTCAGGAAATTCCCAGTTTAACTCAATCAGGTGGGGAACTTGCTAACCCCCACTGAGTGGGGTCTGTTGGCTACAGGGGGCCACTGGCACATGCCGGGGGAGCTAGGGCACCTGTGACCTGAGGGTGAGCTGGGCTGTGGAGCCACTCCTAGGTCTGGTTCCTTTGTGGTTGTGTGAGCCTTGCATGGGAGCTCTGCAACTGGCCTGTATAGGCTGAAGGTGACAAAAGCTGCAAGATCTTCAATCAAGGGGACAAGCAGCCAGACCTTCAATCAAGCCCATACTCAAGTCTTCAGAATGCTTACTGCTGCCCATTTATTCTGCCCTTTTGAACTGAATTCCCAGAGATTGAACAGGTAGAAGCCCTCTGCTCCTGCAACATTTCATACCTTCAGGATCCTGATTACCCAGGGCTTGCCCCAGCAATCAAGGGGAGTAAAGGCTTAACTGTTGGCTTTCAGTTTGCATTGTTCCTAGGTCCCCAGTGCCGGCCAACCTGTGGCACCGAGCAGGCCTGCGAACTCCTGGGTACCCAGACAGGACAGGAGGGAAGTCACAGGTACCAGTCAGGGTGGGTATCTGGGGTGGTGTGGCCTAGGGGCCCTGTTGTTGTTATTGTTTCTAACCATTTTTCTTCCACAGCTATTCCTTCTCCATGTACCCCTACCCCTTACCCATAATAAAGCTGTGTTTTGTTTGAAATTGCTGTGTGAAGGGTGCTTTGTGAAAACTAACTGTAACGTGCAAGTGGTATATGGTATTGGGAAACTGTTTGGCATCCATTGTGTGGGGTGGATAGAAGGGGAGGTGGGTATGTACAGCATTCTAGGTAGACCACTGCAAGTCACTCTGGGTGGAGGCACCATGCTATTCTATTTATTTATCTGGGATAGAACCCCTGAACACCACTGTAGCAGGACCCGTGCCCCTTAACCTGTGTGAAGGCCAACAGGCAGGGGTAGTAGCCCACTGGCACATGGCTCTTGGGCGACCCTAGCAGTTTGAGAAATAGCATGTGTGTTTTTTAGATAGGTTTGTGCCAGCTCTAGCTTCTGCATGCATTTCAAGTGTGCACCCTGCGAACCTGATGTAACGTTTAGATGCTATCTGCACCAGCTTAGCTGCTGCTTTTATGTCAAGCTTGCAGCATGTGAACCTGATGTGCTTTTTAGATCTACGATCCCTTAGGTTCACTTTGAGTATGCTAACTACATGCAAACATTGTAAAATCAAGCATGTGGCATACATTGTGCGTGTACACAGCACACTTGTTTTTCTGTAAGGGCTGTGCCCTTATAACACAGGCAAAGAAACTAAGGATGCCAAGAGTGTTACAGTTAGGGCTGCAAGTTCAGTTCAACCTTTCAGCCTGAATGGTCAAACCCCCGATGTTCGCACTAGTCTGCCATGCATAAATATATGGATGAAATATGCGAACTTTGGTTCACCCCCTGCAATATTCATAAATCTTTAATTTACAGGTATTGTAGCGGCGAACCGGGTGAACTAAAGTTTACATATTTCATGTTGTAGTGCCTGGCAGGTGGTGCAGACTAGATCCCTCATCAGTGATCACCTGACGACTCCGAGTCAGACGACACCCCAGTCAGCTGCCAACCCCACACGTCAGCCTTATTCCTGCCTGGAACATTTGTGAATGTGTGGGTGATTGGCTGCAAAAGGCAGTCTGGCAGAGCTAACTCAATCTGTTGGCCAGCAGAGAAGACAGTCATGTGGGTGACTGACTACAGCTGAGTCGCAGCACCAGTTTTCATTCTGGCAGTTGGTGTGTGACTCGACAAGATGAGCAATAGACGGACACAAGCAGTGAATTGCTCTTTCGGTCTGTTGCTGCTCTTAAACATCTGACTTTGTCCATCCTCCATGTGAGAGGAAAACCTCTAAATCCCAAAAAAATATATAATGGCATTTGGCACTGCAGTTGATGTAATTTAATATTTTTTTTTTATTTTACTGGACAAGAGGAGCGAGGGCATTTGACAGGGAGTCAGGAGGGGGAAGGGAAAACTCCAGCAGGAGTGCATGGTGGGTGGCGGTGCCCAGTCACTGTACTACAGAAGGGCTCATGGACCATGGTGGTTGCATGTGAATTGAACTGAAAAAAGTAAACTGAAAGTTTAAATTGATGATTATCCCCAGCATCTTAACTAAAGAAGTTATTTTAACACAGCAACTTGCTGCAAGGCATAGTAGCAGTAGCAGATGTCAGTGTGTGTTGTGTGGGGGAAGGGTAACAGTGTCCAGACACTCAGACAGATCCTCATTGATGCCACAGCACAGATTTATAATTTTTTTTTTTTTACTTGTTTAACCAGGAGTAGCACACTAAGCTGAAAGCTTTTTTACAGGTGCAACCTGGGAGCACAAGGAAGTTAAGTGACCTGCTCAGGGTCACACAGTACATAAGTGGAAGCTGTGGGATTCAAACCCAGGTCTGGTCTGCTGGATGTCACCAGATTTGCAGCTCAGAGGCTTAAACCACTGCACTATACTGCCTTCCTTATTTTATTTAACATTAGGCAGGCACAGGCAGCCTCTTTCTTATTCTTTCTTAAACATATTTTAGTGTTTTCTGTCTGGGAGGAAGAGCTCAAGGCAAACAGTTCTAACTGAACCAATCTAGGCAGAGGCAAGGCTGTTTCTTGTTTTTTTTTTTTTTGTGGTCTGACTCACTGAGTCTAATTTTAACAACTTATGTATAAAATATTAATACAGTTTAAATAAAAAAAAAAGATTGTCTCTTTGCTGCTATAAAAAAGACTTAGTGCCTAGGTGTTCACAGTCCCAAGTACACAACAACAACTGCATAAACTAGTGCTTTACTGACCTATTTGATATTTTGGATAATTGTGCTGTATTTTTTGCTAATCAAAGCAGCCATCAGTGCTGCTGTACTTGTACTGACCTGCTAAGGAACAAATATCCCTGTGTGATACTACTTAAAGAACTTGACTTGACACAGCCAGCAGTGCTGGATGTACTTGCTAGGGATCAAATATCCCTGTGTTACTGCTTAAAGTACTTAACTCGACACAGCCAGCAGTGTAGTATTTACCTGCAAGGAAACAAATATCCCTGTGTGTTACTGCTTAAAGTGCTTGCCATGACGCAGCCATAAGTGGTAAAAAAAATAACAGCAGGACTTCTCAGGCAATCCAGGCAACAGTGACAACAGTATAGAAAATTCAGAACATTGCAGGAGTAACCCATCATGGTACTCAGAGGATGAACACAAGGGCCATCATAGTGCAGCAGCCAGTCTTAGTAAGCAGAGTGATGGATGATGATGATAAGACAGATGAGAATGAGGGTGAAATCAGTGGAACAGCTCCTGAGTTTGTAGCAGATTGGTGTCTACCTATCTTGTAAGGTATTGTTTTGTACCAATGCAATTTTGTACTTGCTTGTATTGTAATGCTATGTGCCTGTTCAGTTTTTTCTTGTAACTGATGTGGAACCTACAAATGAGCATCCGTTCACAGGTGTTCTCCAAGACATCACTAAAATAAAGGCAGCAGTCACTATGTCAAGTAGCAGTAGCTCTGGGGAGTGGAATAAAGAGTAATACAGGGGCAGAAAAAAACAAAAAAGAGTTCTTGGAAGGATGGTGGTGGTGAAAAAAAAAATGTTAATGATAGTGGGGCATAAGAAGACTCAGGCTCCCACACATGCAGAGGAACAACAGAGGACAGAAGATGGACAGGCTTTACGAGGGGATGAAAGAGATGCAGTTCAACCAATCAGAAAGGCTGCGCATCAAAATGACATGCAGATGGGCATGGAAAGACCTCAAAGAGATAATGGAAGTAGCAGTGACAGTGGTAGTAATGAACATATTCTCTCTATAAGCAGCAGTGCAACAAAAGCTGCAAAATCTGTTGTGTGGGATTTTTTTGCACAAGATATATCTGGCAGTCATATAGTTTGCAAATTATGCAAAACAAAATTAAGTCATGGTAAAGTGGGTACTTGACTGGGAACATCAACAATAATGAGGCATATGAACAAGTCTCACATTTATCAGTATCAAAAAGCACAACAGGAGCACACAGACACTGCACTTCTGCACTCAGCTGAGGAGGAGGAGGATGAGGTAATGGAGATTTACTATGGCGATAAAGTAACTGATGCGGAGGTGAAGGATGATGAAAGCCTTCCTTCCAGTCAAAGCACAGCATCCTCATTTTCTCATTTCTTTACCCCTCTGAGTCCACCACCACAGCCCAACTGGAGTCATATACCATCCATGGCATCAACATCCAACCCTCATAGTGGTAGAGGTCAAGGGAAGCAGGCCAGAAAATCAGGTGATATCCGCAAGCATAGCAGGCTTCAAATTTCTTTAAAAGACTGTTTTGAGCAGTCACAGAAATATAAGCCCAACAAGCCTGAGGCAAGGCGACTGACAAAGGCAATTGGGGAGATGATGGCCACTGACTTGCTCCTATTCATCTTTGCGGGTAACCCAGGCTTTAAAGCACTAATGGAAATCGCTGTGCCAAAGTATCGGGTCCCCAGCTGGACCTATTTCTCCAGTGTTGCCATCCCAGACTTGTATGACGCTGTTCAGAAAAGCGTGTCTGATGCTCTGAAAGGTTCAGTGGGCAAAAAGGTTCATGTCACGACAGATATGTGGATCAGTTTTCAGACAACTGACTATATGGCTGTGACTGGCCATTGGGTAAACTTTTCCTCCTCCTCCTCCGATTCCTCCAACTTTCACTGTTCAAAGGCAGGCAGCATTATGTATTTATGGTTTTTAAAAAGACCGCAAAATGGAACATCTTCTAGAGGGTCTTGAAGAAAAATTTGCTGCGTGGCTGACTCCAAAGTCCTTGCAACCAAGGTTTGTTGTGTCTGACAATGCTTCAAATATTGTGAAAGCAGTAAGGCTTGGTAAGTTTTCACATGTACCATGCTTTGCACACATTATTAACTTGATGGTAAAAGACTTTATCAGTGAGGACAGAAATGTTCAGAACTTGATTGCAGCTGCCTGCACTGTGTGCACCCACTTTAGCCATTCTGTGAAAGCCCACAAGCTGTTGCAGCAGATTCAGATTGAAAACAGCCTCCCTGTCCACCAGATGATACAGGAAGTTCCAACGCAGTGGAATTTCATCTACTATATGATGCAGAGAATGCTTGAATAACAGAAAGCCATCCATCAATATGCAGTCCAACACGGCATTGGGAAAGGAGGTGTGAATATCAGCCCCAATCAGTGGTGTCTGATGGGAGAATCTTTGTTGTATCTTTAAACCCTTTGAGGAAGCTACCCGAGTGGTGAGCTCCGATGGTGCCGGACTAAGCCAGACCCTACCCTTAATTTCACTCATCAGAATGAGACTGCAGCATTTCAAGTCACAGTTCTTTGACAGTGATGACATCAGTGCTGCATCACTTGTTGGAAAAATGATACAAACCCTCCTGGCTGATGGGCACATTGTAAATATGTGCAAAGCAGAATATTACATTTTGGCCACACTTCTGGACCCTTGGTATAAGGTTACAATTGAGACCTTCTTCAAACCACGTGACTTTAAAGACCTGGAACACTGTCGTGAACTGTTAATTGAGAAAGTGTCAGCATGTATAGCTGAGAAAAGTAGTACATCATCAGTGCCCTTTTGGCAACTTTCAAATTCTGAACAAAATCTGGTGGAGAGGGAGGGAGCACAATCTGCCGTTGCTGCTGGTACCACCACTACTGATGTTTTGGGTCATCAAACACCAATCAGAACTGCTGCTACACCACAAAAGGACAAACCACTGTGGGACATGCTGTCAGATGTTGGTCTGATAAAGATAGCTGGGAAGGCTCAGCCAGCTAAAATGGTATCAGAAGTCCCTGCTTCAAAAATGGTTAAGGATTATATGGAGGAGACTGTACATCTCACCGCAGGTGATGAACCATTGCTTTATTGGCAACAGAAAAAAATAAATCTGGCCTTCTTTAACCAAGATCACAATTGAATACCTCAGTTGCCCACCCGCCAGCACATATTCAGAAATAATTTTTAGTGCTGCTGGGGCAATAGTGAATGACAAAAGAACATGTCTTTCCACAAAGAATGTAGGGAGGCTCACTTTTTAAAAAATTAACCTGCCTCAATTCAAAAACATATACTGTCCAAAATGTATGCAGATTGACAGCAGCCAGATGGCATGCCATGCTGATAATGATGGCGAGGGATTCTGTTGCCTCTAGTAGCCACTAGCCTTTCCAGCTGTCTTTCGTCCACTGGTTGGTCCTCCTGTCTCCTCCTCCTCCTCCTCATCCTCCTTGAGTTCCATTAATTTCCGAAACAAACATCTACTGATGGTTATGATGTGCCACTGAGGCACAACCTAGCACCAGAAGTTGAAGGGCCACTACATACTACCGTTCAGCTAAAACAAACATAAATAATTATACATTACTGTGACACAGTTCTTCAACCATTTGTTTTATTGCCATTTTTTAAATAAAGATCAAATACTTATTAGGCTGCTAAAAAAAAAAAAAAATTAGTACAATAAATAAATAACTGGTCTTCATTCAGGTCCAACTCCAGATGGGGATTTAATTTTAATTATTTTTATTTTTTTGCTGCAAAATGTCAACTTTCCATTCACTATTTCAGCGGCACCCAATTACATATCCAACACTTTGATCTGAATGAGCCATCCAGATACAAACTGTTTTTATCATAGCCTGGAAAATTGAAAATAAAAGACTAGACTTTAAAAAAAATGCTGTTCCCCCTTACTGAACTGATTGACCATCATGAGAATAAAAAAATGCGTAACAAAAAAACCAAAAAAAACCTTGTTCTTATGCTCCCTCTTACAAGTACAATCCACCCTCCATTGTTAGATCCCCAACTGCACACCTAGCATCATGAAGAAAATTAACAGACGGTAGACTGTTATGGGTTTTTCCATTATTCTGAGTAAAGATGAGGAATATATTCATGAAGTAGGGATCCCCCTTTTCACATTTCCAACATGTGAACTCTAGCTATACTGACTCCAATCCTTCTTCAACTAGATGCTCAAATATGCCAATACCAATACCTCCCCTCCACCTACTGTTACACATATCCTACTCACATCCTTCTCCTTAGCAAAATCGCATAGATAACTTTTTCCCAAACACTATGGATCGGAATTTCAAAGCCTCGACCCAGGCTGCGACAATGGCAGCTTGCACCGAGTGCGGTGTGCCCGGGACCCTGTGCCCGAATTTCTATTCTACAGGGTCCTGGCACCAAAGTCCAGCGGCTTGCAACAAAGGGGGTGCTGCACCTAATGTATAGTGCACCCAACTGGAATGCTGCAATGGCAGCAGGGAGTCCGCAGCACCCACGAACGGGCTGGCACACGGACACAGCCCTCCCAATGCCACGGCGCTGCAATGCACACCGGTGTCCTGGTGGGCTAGTGCCCCCCTAGAGGTCATATCCATCCCAGCACTCCCACCCCCCTCCCGTACCCCAATCCAGTAAACCGGCATGGCCCTCTACATGCCACCTCGGCCGGCCCCCGGATGAGCTGTCCGTGCCCGTACTGTATGCAGTACATGCAATGATGGCTCATTCGGCTGCAGGCTGTGGTGGTGTGTGGAGGGCCATGCCGGTCACCGGATCGGGGTACGGGAGGGGGGTGGGAGTGCTGGGATGGGTACTACCTGTGGGGGGGGTTGGCAAGAGGCACAGACATGGGTGTCGGGGATTGTGACGGGGGGACCACCGGACCACCAGGGATGGATCGGGGCTGGCCACACAGTGGCACATGTAGGACAACCCTCAGGAGCCATCTAAGTACCGTTAGACCAGCCCCTAGCTGGTCTAAGGGTACTTGGCACTTGGTTCCAGGGGGAGTATTTCAAATTCTGGATCTGGGGGCTGCAGCAATCTGGGTCTGACGCAAGCCCCCAGCACCATGCTGCAGCCACATTCATGGCGCTAGCACACTTTGGTGCAGACAGCCTGCTGGGTGATGCAGGCTGCCTTTGAAATTCACACTTGGCACTGCCCTTGGCGCAAGGTGCCCCTGCGTCAGACCTGTTCGACGCAAGCATCTTGCATCAATCTAAGGCCTTTGAAATTCAGGCCTTCATGTATTTAGGAAATGTCTAGATCCCTTCTTCATTATTCAATGAATAATACCAAAACAGTGAAAAATCTATTAGCTCCCTTTTTAACCCCTCCGTCCATTGAGTTCTTCCTTCCACGTCATTGGACACTCTCCTGCCTTTCTTGGTTGCACTTCAACCTGACCAGTCTGTCAGAATGAAACAACTTCTTCTATCTCATATATGGAAGTAGCACTTGCTGGTTGTTGGTGTAACTACTACCATATATGATACAAGCCAAGAAGTTCGGTTGTTAGAGAAAGAGGTGGAGATGGGGAAGGGATGTTGAGGAGGGTGGGACAAATGGAGTAATAGTGGCATAGCTTTCTATGGAAGGTATGGGAATCTGGGCAGGAGAATGGGTATGGGGATCAGGGCAGCAGAGTGTACTAGAGGGACAGGAGAGAATGATGGTGGGTAATATTGTTTACTCAGAATAACAGAAAACCCAAAACTGATACTGGATGCCAGCCACCCCTGCATTTCCTTATGGCCCATGGCAACAGCTGTTGGTCTCAATTAGTACCTGGGTTTAACAGTGGGGGAAGAATTAAGGTTATTGTAACAGGGTGCAGCTCGGGTTAACCCATTGGGCTGCAACAATATTTAACAAGCAAATGTTATCAGGGATGATATACAAATCATATATCATCCCATACCTTTATTGCTTGCTAAATCTGTTTCAACACTATTTTACAGCATCTACCGGGTATAACCAGGTTCTACAATATATTATCAAGTTCTGCCTGGTTCTACTTGAGTATAAAAAAATTCACATATTTTATTTTGCATGTTTGGGAATGTACAAAGTTTCTAACTTTAAGAAAAGTAAGTTTTGTAAAGCTTTGGAGCACTGAGACAGAAAGAATCCTATACACTAAAGCTTTGCAATACATACCATTCTTGGTACTACATGTACTTTCCCAAACATGCAAAAATAACACATCTGTGGATTTCTTAATTATGTAGAACCAGGTAAAATGGGTTTATATATTTTAGAACCTGGTTATACCCTGTAGAACCTGGTTTTACTTGGTAGAACTTGGTTATTATTGGTAGAACCCAATTCTACTAGGTTCTGCCTGGTAGAACCAGGTAGAACCTGGTAGAACTTTTTTGGGTTCTACTCGGAAAGTTTGTGAGGTAGAACTTTTTAGAGGTCTGTGGAGCCCTAGTTACAGTAAACTTCCACCACGGTAAACTGAATGCAAAACAGTTGAGTTACCCATATCAAGGCTCACTGATCCAGAACTATTATTCTCCTCAATCAGATGTTTAAAGGGTGACCATCTTGGTATAATTTTTTTTGTTTTAAGTGAAGCTGTGCAGAGATCTGTTCCATCGATTTTAATCTTTTTTAGGATCTCAGTACAATCTTCTATTTCAGGGCAACCATTCATCAGTCATCTGTGTCTGATCAGCTTAAGGGCTGCTGCTATAAACATACTATAAAGATAGATATAAATTCCCTTGGGTAGCCCCTTTTAGGGGGAAGGCCTAATACCAGGTTTGGAAACCTAGATCCACATTAATATGTAAGTGTGTTTTTATTTGTCGGCTTACCTTGGTACAAAACCTCACACTCTTGGCCCTCCCAAAATACTGTTAAACTTGAAATAATTAATGAAAAGAAATCTCACTATGTTCACGGTCCTATAACCAGTGTGAACTTATTTTTGCAGCACAAAAGAAATTACACTTATCTTAATTTTTATGCATCTTTATTTATAGACAAGTGTCACAGCACAACAAAAATAAAAAATAAAAATAAGCTGTAGAAGGTGGCGTTGCTTTAGTCTCATGCGCTGTATTGTAGGCAGTTTTCACAAAAGCTGAACCTGGGAGCCTGTGAGGGAAAGAAAAGGCATGACTAAGCAACTGCCTCAAAATATACAGTAACAACAGTTGGCAGCTTGTGTCAGTAGTGAGTAGCTTACTTTTACAACTGCATGTTGCTTGCTGCCAAGTCCCTCACTGTACTTCATGTAACTGTAAGCAGAAACAGACCACATTAAAAAACTGCATGAAATACAGAAACAACCAGACAGTCACAGTCATTCAGCAGTCGGGTTACCTGTTCTTTCTGGTTCTCTCTCTCTCTCTCTGTCTCTGCAGTCGCTTATCTATACTTTCTTGTTCTCTCTCTGCACTCGGCATATCCGTTTCTTGTTCTCTCTCTGTAGCCAACATGTCTCTTATTTCTAGTTGTCTGTCTTGTTCTCTTTCTGCCAATATCAAGTACTCTAGCACCCCGGAATCCTCTGAAACCTACAATTAAAAACACTGTAAGTTTTTTTTCTGGCAGATAATGAATGTACTGTATTAACTGTCTAATTAAAATGATGTAATATACTCTGTAAGCAATTGTCATGTACTGTGTTGATGCCTGCCTCTTCGAATCCGAAGAGACAATCCTCTTTTTTGTGGAGACTGTATAGCGTAGTGGTTAAAGGCATAGAGCTGCAAACCTAGAGACCTGGGTTTGAATCTCATCAGCCCTCACTTGAATACTGTGTGACCCTGAGCAAGTCACTTAACTTCCTTGTGCTCCCAGGTCGCACCTGGAAACAAGCTTTGGCTTGGTGTGCCTTCCTAGTTAAACAATTTCCCTTTCCCTCGAACTAAGATCCAGGAATGATTTCACCTACCACTTGGCATGTTGCATTTTTAGGGTGCTCATGTGGAGTTCTACATTTATTTTTTCAAAGGGTGTCCCCAAATTAAGCTCATCTGTTATTTGAACAACATACCATTCAGTAAAACAAGCCTTCAGATTGTCTTTGTAGATTTTATTGATGGAGATATTGAGGGGCTGTAACAAGCAGGAGGCAGGGACAAATATGGGTATAATGGCTGAATTCTCTAGTTTGTCTAATACTGGTCGGGGGGGGAGTGTGCTCTATAAAGATTCAGGATCTTTGCTCAGCAGGCAGATCATTTTGGTTGATGACAGAGGCAATGTATGGGAGCAAAATGGCATCAATATACTCGAGCATTGAGTCTGTGTTTGCCCAATGGTTGTCTGAATGACTGATGTGCCATTCCTGTGGGAATGCAAAGGTGGGATGGTTGTGACTTGTTTTGCTCTGGAATATCACGAGGGGGCAGGTACTCTCCTGCCAGATTACATCCCATTACCAGAGAGACCTGGCGCTTGTCTCCTAGGCCAGTGACTTCCACCTGCTTTGCTCCGACCTCTTCCATTGTCCACTGGGAGCGGGGGACAAGATTCACACCAGTCTCATCGATGTTGATTACTGGCAGTACTTGTACATTTCAGGAATGTCTCTTTTAACTGTGGGAAGGCTAAAGGATCTTTTGTGACCTGCTTTCATGCCCTTCCTCTTGCAAAACCTGTCTGTTTAAAGTAAATGTGCAAGATTGCCATAGCAAATAGTAGTAGTAACCTGTAGGTGTTGTGAATCCATCTCATACCATTCAAACTGCCAAACAGTGCTGTTTTCCACGAAAAAAAAAATCATTTTATTTTGGTGCTTTGCTTCATTTGCATAACCCGCTCCTTTTTTCCTCAGTGCTGCAACCCCCAACTGTGACATCATACCAGGGAAACAAAGTTATTAAAGAGATACCGTCAGGTTTTAGTTTTAGATAGACAAATCAGCTATGTACTGTACCCACAATGCCTCACTATGGAAATCGGTATACAGGGCATTATATTTCTGTGATCACTGCAGAAATAGGAGACTACATATCTCAGTATAGAAGTATTGTAGCTAGATACAGTATGCACAATGCATTGCTGTGAAAATAAACATACAAATGTTTATATTGTTGACACCACTACAGAAATGTGGGAGAGCATCTCACAGTAAGGAAACTGGAAAACAGGTTCTTATTTTACCCACAATGCCTTGTTATATAATTTACATATTAGTGCTCACCACTACCAACATATGAGACTGTACTTCTGAGTAAGGCACATTTAAATCAGTGTTATAAATTACCCAGAATTCCTTGTTGCTGTTTGTAAAACATTGACAGCTCCCTGGTTTGACATCATTATGGGGGGTGTGACCACACTCAGAAAACTGGAGGGCAAAACGCTAATAAAACATGAAAAAAAAAAAAAAAAAAGACTATGACAGTTTTATAAAAAATAAAACAAATTGCAGCTTCAACATCTGAATTATGCCTGGCAATGGCATACTATGTATAACAGGTATTTGGGGGAACCTTCAGCATTTACTCTAAGAACTGCCAAGCCCACTGCCTCAAACAAAACAGGAGGACCACCATATTCTGAAAGCATTTTGTGATTATGTGATTTTACTGCACCCACAGCCACTGCTACAACAATTCAGGCATTCACAACAATCCCTGCAGCTCTAAGGCTCGTGATTATAACTTTAAGTTCTGTTTCCATATCTTCCATCAAAAGTGTAGTATGGCCTCTGTGCTTGGTGGGAGCACAGTGGGGAGGAGGAATGGGTCACGTAGGATTACCTATGAGTTCCTGAAACCCACCTTGCCGACACTGAAAATCCTGACACCGGTTGCCCGACATCAGGATTTTTCCCATGGCAATGATTTTCTTTGTTTCGGGGAGGCTTTGCCCCCCCCCACCCCCCAATGTGGGGGGCTGTGGCCCCTGCACCCCTCATATTTAAAGATACTAACTCCAATTGGGTGAAATCCCAACACTGGGCAACCATGTTTTGGGCAACTGATGGGATTCTGAGCGTCGGGAAGGTGGGTTTTGGGATCTTGAATGGATACCATTATGTACTGTTTTCAGTTTAGTTAGGCAGTCAGTTTTGAATTTTCTGATAGTGCTTTCATTAATGGTACTACTGTACTTCACCTGGTAATGCCTAACGGCATTCATCCCCATTAGTGGCAGCATATTTCCCAAACTCAAAACGTACCTCTGGCGAATAAGTTACATATCTAAAGCACAAAATCCGCAGCTAAAGCACCCAAAAGAGGAGCCAAATGTATAGTTCAGACAACAAATAATGAAAAAACGGCTACAACTCTACCACATAGAGAAAGCCCAATGCTAGGGCACGTTAAAAACAATATTTATTGAAATACAAAAGAGCACCCCACCCCTGTCAACATACGTTTCACATCCTAAGATGCTTTATCAAGACCATCGCCATAGGATGTGAACGATACATACGAGGTGCTCTTTAATTTCAATAAATATTGTTTTAATGCCCAGCATTGGCCTTTCTATGTGGTAGAGTTGTAGCTGTTTGTTTATTATTTAAGTTACATATCTAGTTCCACTGCGTTTACCTGGGGGTGTTGCATTTTGAATCTCTTTTACAACACCGTCTGCAGTTTTGTATGATACCCCAGTACAGTCACTCGATGAGTCTGCTGTTAATTCCTCCAGTACTGAGCAGTCAAGCTTTAGGGGTCTACATTGCTGTAACCACTGTACAAGAGACATTCTACTTTGTAAAGCAAAGTAAACCGCAGAGCAGAACAGAACCACCACTACCTCAAAAAGCAACAATAGTAAACTGCAGAACAGAACTGCCACTTGATTTAAAACTAATATACTGCAGTCTGATTTGACTGGTAATCCGGTACATAAGAATGGCCGCTGACTGACAGGTGACATGTTGCAACCTGCAGGGTTACTAAAGAATACATAGCAATCTAGTTGCAGTCTAATTTTAATTGTAAGTGGCTGCCGATTGACAGGTGACAGGAGTGGGATTACTGAAGTTAGCTCACTTAGCCGAGTGCAAACTCAAGTTTGCATTTTTTATTTAGCAAAGCCGTGACTGTGAAATTTGCTTTGCATTTCAATTACCCATTTACAGTATATGAAAGGGTGTACCTGCCTTGTTACAGTCCCTCCAGCATCTATCAAAAGGACTGGTTTCTAAGTGCTTCGATCTTTCTGACGTATAAATATACCTTGTAGCAACTTGCCATCTAAATTCCACCAAGTACCTGATGTAGTTGTGTTATGTACTGTGTGCCAGACTGCCAGCCACTACTTATCTGTTCTCGCTTCAAGTGTTCTCTTATTGAGCTCACGACAAAGCTTGAAAATGATTTGTAATGATTTGTTTTAGTTCTGATTGCATGGCTGCCCTCTTTACTAAACCAGTCAGCACTAGTGGTGATCCTAAGTTAGTCTTCATTTGAGTGGTGCATAGCAATGACCGCACCTGTAGATATCTATCATGATCTGAGGCTTCCAAACCATATTTTTCCTTTATGGAGGCAAAGGGGAGTGTTGCCTCTCCTTCAAGAAACTGAGCAGGATAAATCAAACCTTTCCTCTTCCTGGTTTTAAACCTGTCATCTAACCTACCAGGTAAACAGTCTGGTCACCACCTCGCTGGGATCATTGCCAGTTGCCTCTGTTGAGGCAAGAATCTTTGTTTAACTTTAGCCGAGATGTATAAGGTGTGCTGCGTCCATCTATTTTGAAATTTTAGTGCTTCCTCTGGGTTACTTATTAACCAGGGCTGAAAATGTAAAAGGGGCATCCCTAACTTGATTAGCCTCCATCTGAATTCAAGTCATTTTCCCCTGAGTTCTGAAGATTGGATTAATTTGGGGCAATCTAGGCTGCCTCGTAGTAATGTTTAAAGTAGGGCACTCCCAATCCTCCTGCTTAATATTGCCTTTTTTTTCAGAAATTTTTTTAACACAGCCATTTATATTTTTAGGAGTGATGTTAACTTATTTTGTGTTTTTTAAATACTGAAGATTAAAAATGACATGAAATAAGATTTCATTTTATGTCACAATAGATTTTTTGTATTCCACTTCTAATGTGTGAGTATCACAGTTTCCTTTTATATGTGTTTTATTTCATTTTCTGTAAATGAATGCTTATAAAGCAAAACTATGATTGCCATTTATCAGCTAGCTACACATGGCAGTTATACAACTTTATAACATGGGTTGGCTGAGTAGCAGCTTGTATTGGTCATGAAGCACCACCTGACCATTGATTAAATGCCTGTGCCTGCACCATCAGGGTGATACTTCCTTGACCAGAATCCTGGTGCCTGATGGACCTAGTCATTTCAGGTGCAGTTCAGCAATAATTGGCGGCCATATAAAATACTGACTTAGCAAGCGGCACCTGCAGGACTCTTACACCAGCAGAGAACCATGCCTTTCGCGTCTCCTGCCATCTGATCTCCCCACTCATCTACCCCACAGATCGCCATACACCAAGCAACACATCCCCTCTCTGCACAAGTGTGTCTGTTGCTCTGTCTCTGTTTCTGTGGTATTGCAGATGCTCTTGCTGACAGTGACACCGACACAGAAACGCACAGAAGAAAAGTTTAGTCCAATCATACAGCTATGCTTAAGGAGCTGAGGGTGCCCACACCGCTACCTCATGTAGTGGGACACACAGTGTCCCCGATGCTAGAATCAGACATGCACACCAATGCTGGCAGCAGACCCATTGCAGTGGAGAGCAGCAGAATGTGACCATGGGGCAGCAGTGCTGTAAGGCAGCTTGAGGGTTCCGATCACTGGTACCCAGGGTGGCTGCAGAACACAGAAGAAGTAGTGATGCGAGTCGCACAATATGTTCAAGTGTGGGCGCAGTTACACAGGATTGAAACAGCTAGTAACTGCAACAGGAATCCTGTCAGCAGTTTGTGGTCAGGGGGCTGCATGTCATGGCACACCCCCCTTCCCACAATAATAATAATAGTAATAATAATAATGATGTTAATAGTAAATGTATTTATATGGCGCCTTTCCATTGCCAAGGCGCCTAACAATATAAAAAAAAACTGCACAACATCAAATGACAGATTAATACAGTTAAAATCATATACCAATACAACAGTTGCTCGCTTCAGTTAACAGTAAAAGGTTTTTAAGCCCTGCTTAAATTCCTCCACAGTTGCACACTCCCGTAACCGGTGAGGTAGAGAATTTCAAAGGGTGGGGGCTGCATAGGCAAAAATTCTAGATCCAGATGACTTCAAATTCACTCTCAGAATCTCCAACAACCCCTCGTCGGCCAAGCGGAGTGATCGACCAGGGCAGTAAGGGACCAGAAGCTCTTTCAGATCATCCGGGCCCTGGCCATGTAGGGCTTTAAAAGTCAGTAAACCAACTTTAAAGGTGATCCACCACTGTACTGGCAGCCAGTGCACTTCACGCAGCACTGGAGTAATATGGCAAGATCGAGTTGATCCTTTCAGAAGCCATGCTGACGCATTCTGCACCAGCTGCAAGCTACGGATTTCAACTCCAGGAAGGCCTAGATAAAGTAATGTGTGTATCTCTGTGTGTTTCTGAGTATTATTGTTTTTGTTCTTATTAGGTATTTCATATGGCAGGCCTGTTGCATGTTTGTTTTACAGCAAAGAGTGGTTTCACATTCTGAACGTTTGTATAATGTCAGAAAAGCTATGAGTAGAACTATGCATTTAGATATGGCTCGCTTTTCAGCTGAAAAAGTTAGGCATTTATGGCTTCACTGTGACTCATGGTGTATTTAACCATATTCTGTTATTGTTTGATGTACTTATTGTATTTATTTTGATATGTAATTGTTAATGAATTATCATTTTTTTGTTTGATTGTATATTTGGTATGTATTTGATTGTAATGAACTCCAACTTTCAATAAAATTCCCCCTACTCTTTTCGATAAGTGCCATGGGATCTTTAACATCTGCCTGAACTACCACCAATCCAGGCAGATGGGACCTCGGTTTAACATCTCTTCCGAAAGACGGCACCTCAGAAGGGCAACACCCCCCTCATGCTGCACTACAGTGTCAGTATTGGGATATTAACCCAAGTGCCGGATGTGGGAACTGAATCCACAGCCCTCTGATCTCCCGGCCTCAGAGGCGAGTGTGCTACCCACTGAGTCACTGACACTGTTTTATACTGTAGATAATGGTATTTGCATCTGTCTGTCAGTCCCTCTCTCTCTGTCTTTCCCAGCACACTCAAGTCACGGCCCCAATCATGATATACCACCATTATAGGCCAGCCATGAAGGGGCTAGCAGTGACACATTGTTTTTTTATTTAGCAGTTTTACTTTAATTTTTATACAAATAATCCATTACATTATTTCCTTTGGGCCTCTGTTTCAAATGTGAGTGACCTTGACCACATTTATGCATTTTTTTCACATTTTTTCAAATATTGGTCAATAATTCAGAACTAATCAGGATGAATCAAGACTTCACCATGTTCTGGTTCTTATTTAATAAGGGTCAGAACTTCATCGTGTTCTCCCGTGTTCTCCCATCCCGAATGTTCTCCCATCTGGACTGTGAAACTTGCTTTGAGAAATACTTTTTTTTTTCTTTCAGTGTATCTGAGGGAACAGCAGAGGAGTTCAGGAACTACGATCTCACAGGTGTTTTGGCTATTCGTTTTTAACCACTGACTGGTACTGGTCCAAATATTCACTTTGTTTAGTGTGGCATTTTAAAACTGATGCGGACTTCATTGATTTGTTTTTGGTTTATTTTCTTAAGGATTATGGCCATTTCCGGAAGCAAGCAGTCTGTCCAGCGAGTCGGACTGTGGCTGTTTGAAAGGGCCTGTACTTGCGCTGAGGGGAAAATCAGAATGACTGTTTTGTTTATGTAAAAGATTTTTCTGTTTGGGGGAATAGCATGGGGATGGGAGGGTAGGTGGTAGGAGGTCATTGTGACCGTGTGTTGTTGTTGTTGTGGCTGGTGGCAGCATGGGAGTTGGGGACAGTGAAGGCAGGCTGCAAGCTGGAATTACAGAAGTGGCTGCTGAGTGGACATTACTGCAGTGGAGTTCATGGAGTGATTCTCTTAAGGACTAATGTGGTCATCTGTGTGCTGGGACTAGACAAGTGATGTAGTGGGATAACATCCAGGGTCCAGTCCCAGACTGATCAATGAGAGCCCAGCATTCTTTCTTGCTAGTGCATAGTTATTTAATTTCATCTGGAGTCCCTTTGTCACAGTCTATTGTAACCCCCCCTGTTACCCGGGGTTACTAGAATCCCAGTAAGACCTAGTATTAGGCAGGGAAGGCAGCTTGTGAAACTCCAGTTAAATGGATATCACACTGTCTCACTCTGTTCTCAGTCTCAGCTGAGACTGAGGGATGACATCACCATAGAACTATTGCAGCTGCATGAGCCACAATGGAATCTGCAGAAGGGAGTTGGAATAGAATGTTGGGAGGTTTGAATAGTAGTTTGTAGTCAGTTGGAGTTTGGAGCTTGTTGTGAGAGGAGCACAGTAGCTCTGTGTTAGGCTCTTGGAGCCTCAGCCCTGACATAGGGCTACATTCAGGGAAAAGGTGTGTGTGTTTCCACCTAAAGAGAGACACAGTGAGCTATTTTTAAAGTGGTGGAGACCACTGATTCGGGTCTCTGTGCCCCATCCCTCAGGGGATGGGGCAGGAAGATATTGCCTGCATTTCCAGGGGCAACCCCTGGCTACTGCTAGTGAAGAAGCTGCCTTATTTTGTCCAAGAGTATGGGAAACAAGAAGATTTCGTGATTCGCCTATGGGGCACCGGGATTGGACTACTGAAGTAGTGGGAGGCCAAGAGTAATAGGCTTAGCCAAAAGTAAAAGTATGTTCAGGTCCAGCACATAGGGGAAGTCAAGACATGTAAAGGAGACGTGACATACGTCTACCCAGGGGAAGAATACACAATGGGTGGGGAGGTAGTAACAACAACAAAACAGGAAAGGGACCTGGGGGTAATCATATCAGATGACCTTAAGGTTAGCAAGCAATGTGAGAAGGCAGTAGGGAGGGCCGGGGGTATACTGGGATGTATAGGGAGAGGCATCAGCAGCAGAAAACAGGAAGTTGTTATCCCTCTGTACAGACAGTTGGTGAGACCCCATCTGGAATACTGTGTCCAGTTCTGGAGACCGCATCTCCACAAGGACATAGACAGGATAGAGGCAGTCCAGAGGAGGGCAACTAAAATGGTGCAGGGTCTGCAAGAGAAGCCATATGAGGAGAGACTAAAGGAGCTTAATATGTATACCCTTGAGGAAAGAAGGGAGAGGGGGGACATGATAGAAACTTTCAAGTACCTCAAGGGAATCAACAAAGTCCAAGAGGGTAGCATCTTTCAGAAAAGAGACTTGCAAGAACAAGGGACACAATTTAAAGATAGAAGGAGGGCGGTTCAGGGGCAATGTGAGGAAGTATTAATTTCACAGAGAGGGTAGTGGATGCATGGAACAGCCTTCCTGAGGAAGTTGTGGGGTCTAAAACTGTGGGAGAATTCAAGAATGCATGGGACAGACATAAGGCAATTCCTGTGGGGGCAGGAAGATATAGGCTGTTGGTTAACTAGGATCATGGCTCATCCTGTAGGTAGGGAAATGGGCAGACTAGATCGGCCTAGCGGTCCTTATCTGCCGTCAAAGTCTATGTTTCTATGTTACCCAGTAATCTACATTGCCAAGCTTTCAAAAGAGTTGTTTTGTTTCCAGAGAAATGGCCAGGTATGGATTGTGGGAGCTGGAGGTTGGAGACCCCCATCTTTAGTAACCAGGTCCACCTCTATGGATTTGCTCTGTGGATTTCTACTTTGCCTCATGCACTTGGCCAGTGATGAGGGAAGTACCCAGACGTGGGATTGGAAGGAAAATTCCCTCTAGGAGTCGAAGGCTCTAAGGTGGTTTGGGGAGCCACCAATTGGAAAACTGGTTCATTCCCATAATGGACCGTGGATCAAGTGGCCAGTGGGGAGCCAGGCCAGTGGGGAAAACCCAAGTAGTGTACAAGTTGGGCTGTGTACCCAAAGCTGCGTGCAAGTCCGGGCTGTGTGCCTGGTGGGTTTGGAGCCTGAGGGCTGGAAATGTGAAGAAGTGTTCTGTTGTCTCTAATCTGTATTACCAGGAATGTAGCCCTGTGGGGGTCCATCTATGTTTTGTTTGTTCAGTTTAGATGTGAATAAAAGCCACACTGTAGAATCCCATTCCTGGTTTTGGACATTACAGTTATTGCTTCCTGTGTTCGGATTTACTTGGGTGCCCCTGTGCAGAGTAGCCAAACCTAGGCCCTCTGTGCCAAGTAGCCTAGTCCTCCCCGAACCCAGTCCCCTACCAGGTACTGCTGTCAGCTTCAACAGCATACCACTTGTCATTTTGCAAAAAGGCAGGGGTCCAGGGGTTACACTATTATTGAACACTGCACAGAAGTAAGGTGAAGTCTGGGGGTGGGGTCCGATTGGGTTGGGGGAATCACATTGCATGTAGGGCAATAAAGATATAATACTGCACTCCATGGATTACTGACTGGCTGAATAAAGTTTCCAAAAGAGGTCAATTTGTACATGCAGCATTTATTGTGTATTTTGTTACTGCCTGCTTGGTGTGGGCTGGAAATGAGATTTTATAAAAATATATTAGTTTATGTGGCTATTTTATTTTTAGGTATGGTAATTAGTGAGTGTTATGCTTTTTCCATTACAGCCATATCTGGCAGAAAATTTGTTTTTTCAAAGGTTTCTGGCAGGCATGGATATTTGGGCTGTGCTGCATACAGCTTGGCAAAAAAAGTGCCAGACATAGGGTTGTCCTATAAGGACACAGATCCTGACCAATGTGGACAGAGGCTTCCTTTTACTCATTTTAGAAATCATTGCTAATTTGCTTAAGGTGATATCTGACATCATATTTTTCTATTAGTATCAAATAAAACATTGTTATTCTGAACTGCTTCTATGTCAGCAGTACTATGGCTGGTCTTTTTTCCCCCCTTTTTTTTTTATGATAATTGTCCTTAAATGGTTGGTGGTGTTTTATATGCATGTGTTTACCTATCTGTTAGCTTTATTTCTTGTACAGTTTGATCTACCATTTCATCTTTGTACTGTGGTTTTGGATTTGTTTGAACTATTTAAATAAACATTAAAGTTGAAAAAATAAATAAAACATTAAGTACAGTATTATGCAAGACCAGACACACAAATGGGTACCCTTCAGAAACACTCTTTAAGTGTCTAGATAGTTCTCCGAGCTGGTTGACAAAGTATATGCTCAGAAACTAGTTGCCTGTGCAAATCAGTTGTACAACTCAAAAGTCTTATTTCCACATCCATGATGTTTATTTTCTTTATAATCTGCCCCTAGTGCATTGTAGTTTAGGTTCAGCTTTCTTTTTAACGTCTGCTAAGATGAGCAATAATTTTTTCTGTTTTGTTCTGGTCATGCTCTGCAGAGAGTTTTACATACTGGCAGCATCTCCTCCTGTATACAGAAGTTATAGAATACATCTGATCCTTACCTACAGTAAACTAGTGGACAGAGAGTGCTGTAATTTTGAGATATGCAATTTCTTTGGGTCTGAAGAGATTGAGCACTATGTACAGTTTACTTGTTTAAAGAGAGAGAAAATCATTAGAACAAAATGCTGACAAGGCCCTCATCCCCTGAACAAGCCCACATAGGGCAAATGGTTGGGCCTGCCTGTGAAGAAAATAAAATTCATGAACTTACAAATAAGAATCTGTGTGCAACTGGTTTGTCCTGGGACACTCATTTTGGAATAAGTACATTATTACATGTGTGACTTAACATTTACCATACAGAACTAATATATTCATCATTGATCATCCACAGACCACGATAAACCATAATACTGATTTAAACTTACAAAAATAATCAATAATCACGGTTGGTGACTTTATAGTTACATGTTTAATGATTCAGTCATGATCTAGATGATGATCTTAGATCATGATCTCCCTTGATCATTTTTTATGCACGCCATCTCCATGGCTGGCCCTCATTCCTGCTGGTGCTCCCAGCCCTGTCACCCTAGCTTCTTCCAGGGCTTACCTCTCACATAGTCTCCCACAGCATGACAGGGCGGCAGGGAGTGCCTTGACCTGTTGGCATCAGATCCAGATTCTGGGAGGAGCCAGAGTAGATGGATATGGGGCCCACTAAGGACAGTGGCCATCTTACTGCAACCATGTTTTTTCCATTTTTGTCCCCAATGGGGGGGATGTGGCATACAGTGACATGATGGTGCACATGCCAGTGTTCGCCACTCCGCCTCAAACTTCCAGCTCAGGCTTCTTCTCCCCTGGCTTCTGCTAGGGGCCAGTCGAGCATCTGGCTCTCACCTACTCTCTTCCCCCTTGAGGAGGAATGTGGTCCAGCAGATGCTCGATCTTCTTCCCTGGCTGGTCTGCCCACATCCTTGGCTCGCTTTTGCACCCAAGTCATCAGCATCACAAGTGGTAGTACTTCTACTGCATCAGTGGGCTGACTGTCCCTTGATTATCATATTGTAACATTTGATGATTAACAAGGATCAGTGATGACTGATATTTAAAAAAAACATGATTGATTATTTACTAATTCATTGGGGAATCTTGAACAAGGAAGGTTGCTGAAAGGAACAAACACTAAAGGCTGATCTGGTTCTCAAAGGGGACGAGAGCAGCTGGGAGAGCCAAAAGAAAGGGCCTTTTCTGAGTACTAGTGGAACACGGTGGAGCAAGACTGGCATTGTTATCAGGCTAAACTCAAAAGCAAGGTTGGGGGTCAGGAGGACAAAGGCAGACCAGGGACAGTGGATTGCTAAGGGAGTTAAAGGTAGGAATACATTTTGTTAGGTAAATTAGGGGAAAAAAGGAAAACAGGAGGGAATAGTTAGGCTGGTGGGGGATTGTGCATGGGTGTGCTCTAACTTTAATTCCTGAGCACAGGCTGACAGATTCTGACTATCCAGCCATAAGACAGACTCATTAAATATGAATGTGTCTGTTTTTTCCTCTTCTCATTGCCTTTGTCAAAAAAAAAATCATTATTACACTCCTGGCATGACTGAAAATGGGACATTGGCCCAGTCCACTGCCTAGTAAAACAGTTAAATAAATGCCAAATGTTTAGCTCTGATTATATTTAATTGTTTTATCACCTGGTTTCTGTTTTTGTAACAAATGTGCACGGTACAGTATCCCAAAGGAGCACTTGTTATTGCTGTTTGAGAGAGAGACGAGGATCTCCCCATCAGTGATGGAAAGGAGGAAGAAACTCGGCAGCAGGAGGATCATTTTGAAGATACACTCAGCAGTAAGTAGATGGCATGTATTGATGTTTATTTTTATACAGGATACATGCTGTTGGGTTAAATCCCCATTTTCAACAATGTCCTGTGGTTCATTTCACATCCGAGAAAGAAGATAAAACATTATAGGAGTAGAATAGACAAGTGTCAGTGTGCTAACAACATTCATCCAGTTTCAGTGTTAGATTTATAATAAAAACTCATAAAAATGTCTAAAATTAGCAACTACTATAGCTAAAAAACAGGTACAACTGGAGTGCAGATAATGCTTCAGAAACTATTTAAATAGTGAATGCCCCTGGATAGTTTTTAATTATTTTGGTAGTCTATTCCAGTAAGTCGCCAAACTATTTTGTAAGGTAATATCACCTAGTCTATTACCTGATTTTGCTCTAGGGGCAATTTGATTTGAGTGTCTCAAATAAGCTTTCTTAGAGCAAACTTGAAAGCTTACAGCATTTACAAAATAATAAAGGTACTAGGTACATTCTTCCTATTTCCAGAGAAAGATTATGTTTAAACCAGTGTCTTCATATAGTATCAGTTAACTGTGATTTAAACATCATGTTTGCTCATGGGTGTGATACATTATACTGACTATAGCTGAGTTACCTTCACAGGGGCAGAACTTGAAACAACCCGGGAACAGTCTCAAGCTGATTTGTAGGATATTTGCAAGAAATAGAAGAAAGCTGACATTGAAACACTACCTCTTTATATACTTTAGGAGTAAGTCAAAACCAAACTGGAATTCAGTGCCAGTAACCAGCAATTTATTTTCCAGAAAGGGAATGCTGAGTTTGTGGAGCAGTATAACACTTCAGTTGAATTAATTGTGTTGTTAGACCATTGGAGGGAGGTAGGGTGATAGAAAAGTATGGACAAATAGCTGCTGTCCTTAATAATTATTTTTCACCAGGGAGGAAAGTGGGGCCCTGCCTGAAGGTGGCACCATAATGGCTAATAAAGGAGTCCCAAAGATGAGGCAGCCACTGCTTGCAAGGGACATGGTCAGGAAAGGTCTGGCAGCCCTATAGATACATAAAGCCCATGACCAGATTGGTTGCATCTAAGAATACTCAGGGAACTGGCTGAACCCCTGTTAGGACTGTTCAACTGCTGACTAAGGACAGGGGTGTTCTGAAGTACTGGAGGGTGGCAGACATTGTTCTGCCCCATAAGGGAGTAGGGTGGCCTGGAACAAGGCCTATACTATAGACCTGTAGGTCTGTCCTGCATTGTAGAGAAGCTGATGGAGTCACTGATCAAAGAAGACCTCGTAGACAATCTGGTAAGTAACGGTCTGCAGTATAGTAAACAGCATGGGTTCATGGCACGGAGGTCCTGTCAGCCAAACCTGACAGTTTTCTTTGATTTGGAGATGAGAGAATTGGATTGGGGCAATGCCATAGATTTGCTCTATGGTGACTTCAGCAAGGCTTTTGAGTTGGTGCCCCTTTGATACTTGTGGTGGAAGATTGAGGATCTGGTTGCGACTAAGGACATAGTTAACTTGGTAGGAAACTGGCTAAAGGGTAGGCAGCAGGGCATTGTGGTTGTCTGGGTCAAATCAGAAGAGAGGGAGGTGACAAGCAGGTTGCCACAGGGATCTGTCCTGGGTCTGGTTCTCTTCAATATGTTCATCACAGACATTGGAGAAGCTATTCAGAGCAGGTTGTGTCTCTTTGCAGATGACACTAACCTCTGTGAGAGGGTGGACAGCAACAAGGAAATAAGAGAAATACAGAGTGACTTACAAAAAGCTGAAGTGGTGATCAAAGGTTAGGCAGTTGAAATTCAATCCAAAAATGTGCAGTGAAATTCAATATCAAAACCTGCAAAGTGATGCATCTGGAGAATAAGAATCCCAGAACAGAGTACTGGATGGGTGGGGTGAAACTAAGTACTATCTATGGCTGAGGGAAAATGACATAAGAATTAAGATTAATGACACCCTCAAACAATTGAGCCAATGCAACAAGGCCTATGGTAAAGCAAGTAAGAAGCCTGGATGTATTGGAAGGGATGTTGATAGCAGGAGGAAGGAGGTAATGCTACCCCTTAATAGATCTTTACTGAGGCTACACCTGGAGTACTGTGCCCAATTCTTGAGTCCCCTCCTCAGGAAGGATAGACAGACTGGAGATGGTGCAGCGTAGGGTAACAAAAATGATTCAGGACCAACAGGGCAACTCTTATGAGGAGCGTGTCAAGGCACTGAACATGTACTTACTGGAGACCAGAAGGGAGAGGGAGATAAGATAGATGTATTTAAGTTCCTAAAAGGATTAAACAAGGTGAACTTCAAGAAACTATTTAGCTGGAATGCTAGTTTGAGGTCACAAGGGAATGAGTGGAAACTGACAGGAGGGAGGTTCAAGAGGGACATAAGGTATAATTGTATCTTTTATACACACCTTCCCGCCAAATCTCATATCTCCGCCCTTAGTTCACCTCCTAGCCAATAACCTAGCACCACTCCCCCTATTGCCTTTGGTATTCCTAACCCTAGCTACCAACCAACATGCTGTTGCTCCTGCTATTGCTCCTCTGCCTTTCGCCTATGTCACACCTTGATGATGATGCCGCACCAGCCCATGACCTAGAGATTATGGCTGCTAGTCAGTCTGACCTCCCTCATGCAACCCTTGTGGATGTCCTTCATTTCCTCAAGTATACCTTACCGCTGCTGTACCAAAATCCTTGGGGTATCCCACAGAAAGGCTCACAACCAGTTTTGCACTTCCTATACCCCATGCTCCATTCATGGCCCTTCAATGCCCCCCTATTTCTGTCCATCAAGCTGGTACTTTATGACAATATAACAAGCCATAAGGCAGGCCGTTATTCTCTGATCACTGGACCCTGAGTAAGAAGAGAAAGCCCTTTGTCTGTTCCTTCCTCCTATCACTTGAGCACTCATCAAACTATTGTTCTTTCTGCCTACTGTGCTGGCACTGTTGAAATCAATCCCTGGACCCCTATTTCAGAGCCAACTCACAGCAGATCTAGTCTCTATGAAAGGCCTAAGTTTTCTCTACATCAATGTATGCAGCCTTTTAAAAAAGTTCTCACTAATACAAGCCTGGGTTGCCCATACCCTGCCAGACTTTCTTGTATTCTCTGAAACGTGGCTCAAACCAGCAACAAATGACAGTGAAATAAGTCTACCTAATTACCAGCTTTTCAGAGCAGACCGTCCATCCAGGGGTGGTGGTGTGGCCATTTATGTTAACTCAAATATCTCTGCTTCCTACCTCAATATTTCATCTCAGCCTAAAGAATTCGAATGCCTATCCCTTAAAATATCCTTCCCAATATGTCAGCCTTTCAACTGGTTGGCTGCTACAGGCCCCTCTGCCGGCCTTAAACTCCTTACCCATCTGGGGAATATAACTAAACTGGGTCCTGAGGATACCATTATTCTAGGCGATCTGAATTTTAACTGGCTATCCAATGTTTCTGCACCCCTAGTATCTTTCTGTGACTCACATGGCTTTACTCAACTAATAAATGAACCAACAAGGATTAACCCAAAAAACAAAAGTAATAGCACCTTACTTGATGTTATGTTAGTTCATAAACCCCATCTATATTCACACGCTGGAGTGCTATTCAGTGATATAAGTGATCACTGCCTCATAGCTGGTATAAGATCTTCAATCAAGCCTTCTAACCCTGCAAAATTCCTCCCAAGAAGGTCAAAAAAGAACTTTAATATTGCAGAATATCTCCAAGATCTGTTTCACTCCAAACGCTGGCAAGAATTCTACCTCACAGCTTCTGTGGAGTTAGCAGGTGCTAAATGATATAATCTTAGGGGCTCAATACACATGCACCAGTCACCAGTGTCAGAATTAAACGCAAATCTTGTCCCTGGTTCTCTGCTGAGCTAAATCTGCACTGCTTGCTAGAGACAAGCTCTGGAAAAAGGCAAAGAAGACCAAAGATCCAAACGACTGGGTACAATTCAGACAAGCCAGGAACAGCTGCACAAAAAAGGGAGAGATGCTAAGGCTGCCTTCTATACAGCAGAGCTGGATCACCTACCATAACCCAGCCAGATTCTGAGGGCACTATCAAGGAATCCTAGGGCAAGACTCTAGCACCTCTTTACCATCTCAAGTGAACCTCAACAATGTGATCATCACTGACAAGTATGAGATTTTAGATGCTTTCAATAATCATTTTACTACAGCAGGCCTAGTTTTTGACTCATCTCCAGCAAATCTGCTGCGCTCCCAACTTACTCTTCATTCTACTGAAGCTCAGAAGGCTACCTCTACATTTTCTTTCAAGCCAATTTTATTAAAACAAGTAGAAGACCTATTGCTCAGTCTGGATACAACTAAAAGTGCTGGTGCAGACTCTCTGGACCCTTTCTTTTTAAAAACTGCACTGCATGCCATTGCAGCCCCTAACTCACCTCTTCAACCTGTCCTTATCTACTGGCTCTATTCCTTCTTTATGGAAGACAGCACAAGTGTTTTCCTCCTTAAAACAGGGGACCCATGGATCTCAACAACTACAGGCCTATTTCCATCCTTCCAGTGCTGTCAAAATGTTAGAGAAATTGGTAAGCATCCAACTAAATGACTACCTCAATGCTAACAACCTCCTTAACCCTGCTCAATCTGGGTTTAGAGCCATGCACAGCACCATTTCTGCCTTAGCAAAAGTTACAAATGACTGGCAGACTGAACTAGATAAAAAAATAATATCTGTGCTGTATTTCTGGATTTAAGTAAAGCATTCGATACTGTGGATCATGATCTTCTAATCTCCTCACTGCATTCCCTAGGCCTTGACCCTATCTCTCTCAAATGGTTCAAATGCTACCTCTCTGGTAGGGTGCAGCAGGTAAAAAGTGAAGGCAACCTTTCTTCCTCAAAACCACTCTTAAGAGGAGTTCCTCAAGGCTCCATCTTGGGCCCTATCCTCTTTGCCATCTACATCAATAACATTGACTCAGGCCTCACAAATTCTAATGTTCACCTTTTTGCAGATGATACTGTCCTTTGTGTAAGCAATCAATCACCAAAAAAGGCCTATGATCTACTACAATCTGAATTCTCCTTACTGCAACACAAATTACTTGAAAAGAAGCTTCTATTAAATGCCAAGAAGACTAAAGCTATGTTCCTCTCCACCAATACTTACTCACCGAACATTCTTCCCCAACTTTCTACCGTCCTTGGTGAGAGCCTTGAATATGGTAGATAAATTCAAATATCTGGGGGTTTGGATTGACAAACAGGCTTGTTTTCACCCAGCACATTGAAGAGCTCCTGAAAAACTCAGGCAAAGGCTTGGTCTATTCTTCAGGATCAAAATTTTCTAAACAGAGAATCTAAGCAAGAGATTAATCCAGGCTTCATTTATATCCCTCCTTGATTACGCAGACTTCCTATATGGCCACTGCTCCTGTCCTACCTAAATAAACTGGATACACTGTACCATAGAGCTCTAAGGTTCATCACTAACCTTCCTTTCAGCACCACCACTGTTCTCTGTGCTGCAGTTGGCTGGACATCCCTACATCACAGAAGGAACAAAAATGCTGCTCTTTGGATATACAAAGCTCTGACAAATAAACTACCATCCTACATTTCAGATTGCTTCTCTCTTAGTACTCCAAGGCCATATGCCCTAAGAAGCAATAACCTCATCATGCTGAATTTACCAAAGGCATGTACCCGACATGGAAGGGCTGCAATCAACTACTTTCTAGCACACATCTGGAACTCTCTACAAAAGACCCTGAAGCTGAGCACTTTCATTCCTGCAGTCTCTCCTTCAAAAGCTGTACCTAAATCTTTTCCCAGAGATATGCAACTGCTTCCACAATTCCTAGCCCCTTCAGACCCCTTTTCACCTCTGCCCCATTAGATTCCCCTCCTTATCTGTTCAGGCATTCATCCATTAACTTTGATACTATCTACCTCCTAAACCCCTACTCCTTACTTTTTTTCTATATTTGCTCTGGTGCCCATTACCACTGTTTAATTGCCTTGTATATATGTGCATATTATTTTATTTGCTCATTCTTTCTTGTTTATTCTTAAAAAAGTCTTTGTTATTGTACTCATTCTATATTTGTATATATGTGAGTTTATACCCTTTTGTTGCTTATGACCATTCAGGTCCATCTTGTAAATGAGCTATGCTCAATGATGTTCGCCTGAATAAATAAAGATTTTGATTGATTGATTGATTGATTGATAAGGAAGTACTTTTTTACAGAAAGGGTGGTGGAGCCATGGAACAGTCTTATCAGCTGAAGTAGTGGGTGCTAAAACGGTTCACCCCCACGCTCACACTCCTGTAAAAAAGCTTTCAGCTTAGGAGGCAGTATAGCGCAGTGGTCTAAGGCTCTGAGTTGCAAATCTGGTGACATCCAGCAGACCAGACCTGGGTTTGAAACCCACAGCTTCCACTTGCATACTGTGTGACCCTGAGCAAGTCATTTAACCTCCTTGTGCTCCCAGGTCGCTCCTGTAAAAAAGCTTTCAGCTTAGTGTGCTATACCTGGTTAAAAACAACTAAACAAACAAAAAACAGTTGCTAGTTTCAGACATGGATGGGACAGACTGAAGGATATAGTAGTCGCTTGGGGCAACAAACCTGTGAAGAAGAAGTGGGGAGGAGGTGGAGGACTAGGACCCTAGGTGGACAGTAGTCTCAGGGTTAGACATGGAACTCAGGCAAACTGGATTGACCACTGGTCCTTTTCTGCCATCATTGTCTGCTTCTGTGTTTCTTAAAACTCTAGGCCTCCCAGGTAGCCATCAAGTCTGTAGCCGCCAACATCCCACACCTGTCATTTCTTGCCCTGCACCACTTTGCTGCTCTCCCAGACCCATTTTTATTAAAAAAAAATGGCTACTTGCTGCAGCATCTTGATGGTTAAGGAGTCTGTCTTTGGTTAAGCAGATTGCACGTTTTCCTCTTTTCCTGCATTACCCATTCAGTGGGTCTCCCTTTGGTCGGAGAAAGTGGAGGTATAAGCTCCAAAGTGTACTGGTGTACAGTCAGTTGTATAATAAATTACATTTGAAAGGAGTAGAATGCACTAACTGTCTTAATTAATGTTTGATGTTGACAGCAGTCCAATCCTCACCGCTACTTAATATTTTATGGGGTGTGAAGTTTTGGCTGTTGTAAGATCCAAAATATTAGAAACAGAAACAAATTTAATGTTAAAACAATGTATGTTCCTGGCACAGGGCTAGAAGCTGATCATATCTTTTTACAAGCATCCTACTTTCTAAGTTGCCCTCATTTTTCAAAATACAGTGGGGCGAGCCAAGATGCAATGCAATGATTTGCAGTAACTGACATGTCACAAAATCCTGCTTGGCAACAGAGCTAAATTGCTGTTGAATAACGCTGTTCCCTGCAGTGTACTACAGCATTTTGTGATATACTAGAGTATTACTGTGTTGCTTCCTGGCTGGTACCACTGTACATTTACTACATAGATGGGCTAGTTCAGTCAACCATCCCCTTTAAAGAGCAACTATCTTACTCTTTCCCACTGCCTCCCCCAGAAGAATAAGAACCCTTGTTGGGATCCGAGTCCAGTGGTGCTAAAATTTAAATTTTTATGTGCCCCCATTTAGGAAGGGAAGGGATCATAATTTGGCTCCATAGAGTTGTGCTGCACTGATCCCTTCCACTTTCATGTACCACTTCAGTCTGCAATCCATCCCTGATCCTCCCCGCGCTATGTTGTTTTCTGACATCACTATTTGTAGAGCACGGGGGGGAGGGGTGTTCCATATACTTCAATGGGGCCTTTTTATTAAGTTAAATTTTGGTTCTTTACATTGACAGTAGGAACTAATCATGGCCACCACTTAACTAATAAGGACCTTTTAGTTAAGCGGTGGCCATGATTAGTTCCTTCTGGCAATGTAAAGTACCAAAATTTAACTTTAAAAGAAGGCCCCATTAAAGTATGTGGAGCGTGCCTCTGCATTCTTCTAACAGCAATGTCAGAAAATGATGTAGCAAGGGGATGGATTGGGGGTGAACCGCAGATTGAAGTGGTACACGTAAGTGCAAGGGATCAGCGCAGCTCGGCTCTGTGGAGCTAAATTATGATCCCTTCCCTTCCTAAATGGTGGCACAAAAAAATTTATATTTTTAGCACCAGTGGACTCTGAGCCTGATAAGGGATTTTAATGCTTCTGTGGGGAAGTACTGAAAAAGTTGCTCTTTAAGTGCGTCCAGTCCCATTATCCATTCACTCTTGCATAGGAGTGAACAGGCATGCAACCATGAGGAAGGGGCAGTCTGCTTAGTGCCGCAAGGATGCAGACTGCTCCACTACTATCTCCGGGCTGTCCACCTTGGTTGCACTGACTTAATGAAGTGGGGGTTAGGAGGTGGTCCAGCAATGTCACACATGTAATTTGGGGATGGGGGGTAGTTAGAAACCAGAGGTACCAGGTTAGGGAAGGGGCAGACAGGAAGTAAGAGAATCAGTAGTCAAGTCAAGTCAAGTTTATTTATAAAGCGCCTTTCAAAATCAAGGCGCTGTACAAAAATAAATAGAACAGAAAAATCCAAATATTAAACAACCATAACTATAAAGAATAAGCTAAGGTAAAAAGATATGTTTTTAAAGCCATTTTAAAACTGTCAGCGGTCGGGCATTCTCTTAACCAGCGGTGAGAGAATTCACACAGAGTTGGGCGAAAAGGCAAACACGAGACCCGATAGCTTCAAAGCGAACCCCTGGAATCTCTAGCAATCCCTCACTGGCGGAGCGGAGAGGACGGAGGGGCAATAGGGAACCAGAAGATCTTTCAGGTAACCGGTCCCTGATCATGTAGGAGCTTAAAGGTTAGTAAACCAACCTTAAAGGTGATCCGCCATCAATAGGCAGCCAGTGGTTCGCGAAGCATAGGCGGATATGACTGGTTCTCAAGTCCCAGTCAAAAGCCCGCTGCAGCGCTCTGCACCAGCTGAAGGCGGCGGATATCAACCCCTGGTAGCCCTAGGTAGAGGGAATTGCAGTAGTCCAGACGGGTGGTAACAAAGGCGTGGACTAAAGTTGGAAGGTCCTCCCGGGGAATCAGCTGTTTCACCCGGGCGATATTCCTCAGATGGTAAAAAGAGGATTTGACAACAGCTGACACTTGTGATTTCAAGGTCAGACCATCATCAATAATAACGCCCAGATTTCGCACCTGTCGAGAGCTAGAGAGCGGTACACCACCAAGTGATAAACCTGATGGCTGTCAACACCTAGGCCCCCCCCCAGGACGACCTGGATCCACAACCAATACCTCGGTCTTATCCGGATTAAGTCTTAACCAGCTCGAACTCATCCAAATTCTGATCTCATCCAGGCAGTTATTTAGCACAGAGAGTGCATCACTCTGATCGGGGAGAAAGGACAGATACAGCTGAGTATCATCTGCATAGCAGTGAAAACTCAGACTGTATCTCCTGATGATTTCTCCCAATGGCAGTATATACACTGCAAACAACATGGGAGCTAAATGGGTCCATGTGGTACCCCACGGTAGGGAGAAAGCGTCAGAAGAATAAATTCCAGTGACAACTCTCTGAGACCTACCAGTGAGGTAAGAACGAAACCACTTGTGGACTGTACCAGACAGCCCACAAAAAACCCCCAGTCGCTCCAATAGCACCCCATGGTCTACAGTGTCAAATGCGGCAGAAAGATCAAGAAGGACCAAGATGGTACAAGCCTTTTGATCTCTGGCCATTAGGAGGTCACGCAATACCCGAACAAGGGCAGTCTCAGTACTGTGCCTTTTCCTGAAGCCAGACTGGAGAGTATCACAGACATTATGAGAGGTGAGATGATCATCCAATTGCAATGCAACTGCCTTCTCAATAACCTTACCAACAAATGGCAGGTTAGAGATAGGCCGGTAGTTAGCTAGACAGTCTGGGTCCAAGGAGGATTTTTTAAGGAGTGGCCGAACTACTGCCTCCTTAAGGGGGTCAGGAAAAACCCCCCTCTCCAAGGATTTCCAGACAATGTCAGCAAGGATAGGGTAGATAACTTCTACACAACCTAGTAATAGCGGTGTAGGACCCGGATCCAAACTACAACTAATTGGTCGCATTGTTTTGATGATCTTCACAATGTCCATGAATTCCGTGCAGTTAAAATCCAGCCAAGCAGGCCGAGGATTAGATACCACCAGTCATCCACCACAATCCCCCGGAGGAGAGGTCGGACCAATGCCGGACCTGATGCTGGCAACCTTATCTGCAAGGAAGCAAGCGAACTCCTCGCATCTAAGCTGAGAAAAAGCTTTTCTAGGCTGAAGACAGACTGGATTGCACAGTCTGTCCACAGTCCGGAAAAGCTGAGCCGGTCGATTCCTTGCAGCGGAAATCTCTCTGGACAGAAATTCTGCCTTCTTACGAGTGATTTCTGATTGGTAGCCTTCATAATGGGCTAGCAATCTAAGCTTGTCAGCATCAAGGCCCGATTTCCACCAGGCTCTCTCCAGCCTTCGGCCTTCTCGCCTTAATTTCTTCAAGGAGCCATCAAACCATGAACTCCTTGGACAGATGGTAAGAGGCCGAACACGAACAGGAGCAATTTTGTCCAGAGCATCTCCTACAGCCTTATTATATGCAGAGACAAGATCATCTGGACTCATGCATTCACCCGACAAACTCGATAGATCCAGCACGCCTCCCCCCGGTGTCTAGTGCCAGATAGTAAAAGATGGGAGGGGCTGGTTGTACAGCTAGAAAACAAAGTCCAGAAAAATAAATATGCTTGTTTACCCAGTTCAGTACTGGAAGGACTGTACAGGAGGCCAAGCACTTCACTTCTCTTTGAGAGGCACAGCTGTAGGGGCAACAATGGTTAGATTCACAACATTGAGGCAACAATTATGAATTAAGTTCATTGTCCACAGTAGGATCAAAGTGCAAATAACTGATTTAGTGCAACTGATTAAATAAAATGTCTACTCCATGGAGTGTGGGGGTACTATGATAACCGGTTGGAAAAAGTCGCAGGCACACAACGTGATACTGAATCTGGAGCAATCTCTTTTTCCAACAGATTGACTTTACATATGCAGAGCTTCTCCTCAAGCCAAAAGGCTATGTTTCCTGGTAGCAACACTGTTACGCTGGGCTGAAAATGCCACACAAGGTCTGTACTTCAAGCTTTGCAGCAATCCCTTCACATGCTCCTTTTCACTTTCCAAACATTTCATCCACCAGCACATTTACTTAAACTCCTTTTCCTTGAGTGATTCAATAGTTATTCAAAGGTAAACTGGGACTGCACGAGACATTTCTAGTGCCCACTCCCATTCCTAGTTCGTTTCCTTAAAACAGGGAGTACTCTTGTCTCAATGGTGGTGTTACTTTAGAATGAACAGTCTCACTGAAATCCCTCCTGACACCCAGTCACTGATGCCACATGCCTCCTCCGAGTATCTTGGAGAGTTTCATTCATCCCTGGTGATCCTGGAGACCCAAGACACTTTCTGCTCATGCAGTGATTTAAGTCCAGAATTGCCTTCACACAGAGGTCCAGCTGCAGTGCCACGTGGAGTGCCCAGGCAGTCTGCAACCCAGCCTTGGGTCCCAACCAGCCCCAGCCCATGCAGAACTCCTCATGCCTCCACAGGCTGCACACACCATGGGAGCGCCAAACACTGCAGTAGCACTTGGTCCAGGGAGAGGTGATAGGCTTCCACCACTATCTCACCAATGATCATGGCTGCCACTTTTGGACCACGCCCCAGACTCTCCTGCTATAATGGGCCCTGTCATACTACTCTGACTGCCTCTGGATCTACACTCACCACAGGTGAGATTGCTAGTTACTTGGGACATCCTTTCTGCTCCACACTTCTCACATTGGCCCTCCGAACCACCACACTTCAGCAGTCTTTGAGAGAGGAGGGCCATGATGGCAGATGGTCCACCCTGGACCTGCCATGGTCTTCAGGCCAAAGTCAATAGGCCAACTCCAGCTTTTTCTCTCTCTCTCTCAAACTCCTTTTTCTTGGGCCAAACCACCCCTTTTTATACACAGAGGGATGGGTCCCCCTGCCATCAGCAGGCAGGCCCACATCTCAGACCTACCAGCACCAACCTTTCCTCTCTCTTTCTCTCTCTCTCCACTAGTTACTGGCTCCTTTAACCTGTAAGCTCCCAAAGGGGTGCTTACAGAAGGGAGAGGTGGTATCAGTGGAGAGTGGAGTATGAAATCTAGGAGAGGAGAATATGTGAAAAGTGTGAGCGAGTTGAGGACATCACATGGAAAGGGATCAGGTAAAGGAGCAAACATGACAAGTTGAGTCAGAGCAGTGATTTCTGAATGGAGTGAGGACATGGTGAAGGAACAGATCTGGAGGCTAGACCAGAGAAAAGGAACCATATAAGAAATGTAAGACTAATGTGTTGATGTTTTAACAGGAGGTAGGGAGAAAGATTGAGCGTCAGAAGATTGGAGAAAAGGGGGGGGGGAAGAAACACCATGGGAGGCAGGAGATAAGGGAGCAGAGATACCAGAGAAGGGCTCCTCACCAGAACTTGAAAATAAAGTAGGCACTGTGAGATGGGTGCTTTTCACAGGAGATTCGTGGGACAGGGAGGAGTAATGGGAGCAGTGATAAGTTTGAGAAAAGGTTGGGGGAAAATATATGTATTTGGGGGACTTGGGTTTAGTACTAGATATTCCAGGTTATGGAGGAGAGAGAGGAAGACAGGAAGTAAGACAATCAGTTGAAGGGAAGGGTGGCATCATTGAAGGGTGGAGAATGAAATCTGGGAGAGGGAGAATATGTAAAGCACGTGAGTGATGTAAAGGTGTCATAGGGAGACTAAGATAGGTACTGGTGCAGATATGAGAAATGGAGTCACAGAACAGGGATTTCTGAACTGAGGGAGGACTTGGAGAAAAGGGAACAGATGGGGAGGCTAGACCAGAGAAACTGGAGCTGATATGAAATGTAAGACAACTGTGCTGAGGTTTTAGCAGGGTGAAGGGAGATGGACTGTGAGTCAGAATAGTGATGCTAGGGGCAGTAGACACTTTCAGGGCAAGGGAGAAGGAAACTGAGATAGCAGAGGAGTTATCTATACCAGAATGTGAAAGTAAAGCAGCCATTGTGAGAGAGGAACCTTTTCTGAAGAGATGAGTGGGAGAGGGAAGAGATATAGCGGCAGTGTTAAGTTTCAGGAGGGGTGATAAGAACAAAGCTGCAGAAGGAATTGAAATGGATCCAACTCTGGTGAGTGTGGATGTTGTGGTGGCACCATACACTGTATCCTCATGTTAATGCAGGGAGGATCATTTTCACAATATTTGAAGGAGGAGCTTTTACAGTTGACAACCATCTAGGATTGTGAAGACTGATGGACCCTGGATTCTAGTCGGGTGCTGCCAGAGTCATAGAAGAGTTTTTTTGTTCCATGGGAATGGCCAGGCCATTGTAATATATTGCAATAAAAGGTGGGTCAGGTGCAGGTTGTAGGATCATTCTCCTATGCCTATCAGCAGGACACAGCAGTAAATTATTGCAGGAGCTAAGAACTGGCAGGCTTCACAGATGACCGAGTCATAGTCTTCCTCAAAGTTTTGGTGTTGGGGACTGCCTATGCCTGAGTTAAAAGTGAGGCTTCACTTTTCGGTCAACAGTTCTTCCATTTGATGACATTACTAGGCCTCATACTGGCAGGTGCCTCTGGAACTCATCCTCAGGGCTTCGCCTTAAATCTGGACCTAGTTTTCTTGTAGGAACTTGACATTTGTAATGTCAGGGTTGATATGGTTATTTGGTCAAATCATCATCTCATGCATTCCTATGTCAGAGTCCCAGCATTTAAATCACCCTCCTATAGAGATGGTTCATTACAGTCCTAAATGTAATCTGGAGTCTAGAAAACTTTTAGTAGTAATGAACTGTCTTTAAGAGAAGCTTCTCCCACCATCCATGTGGTGTGTCCCTTGGCTGCACCCAATGATGTGAGATCATCCTTTCCACTTGAAGAGTTGGGTTTCCTCCTTTGCACCTCTGTGTGTGGTGTAGGCCTGAACAATTTGTGGTGCACCATTTGGCTAATGTTGTTCAAACTTCCTTCCAGTTTGTATTTTGGATATATTTCTCAGTTCTGTTCTCATCCTCCAATGCATAAGATGGACTGTGAGGATTCTAAGCTAGCTCCTAGCTTCAAGTGCTGTGTCCCGTGCCATCAAAAAATGCCATGGATGGATCTGAGTGTGTCATGCATTTACTGTTTAGGTGAAAAACATGACATCACAGCCTGTGTAAGGCTATGCTTTCCACTTACCTCTAAAACTGCTGTGCTCATCTTCTCTGTAGCTGACTGAATGGGATCCTTTGATGAAATCCAAGGAAGCTCTCAAGATGGTCCCCACAGCTGCAGGGTCTATGGCCTAACTGGCAACTATGGAAGAGGCAGCGGCCAAGGCCGCAGCAGGCACCTTATTGGTTTCAGCACTGTAAGGGGCCAGCATCAGTACAATACTCGCAGGTATTGTCTGTGAAATGTGCTTTCCAGATGCTCCAGACCTTTGACAATGGCCCTTCCAACCATGGTAAGGTGAAAAAGTCGATGAAGTTGGTTGTGGGAAGAGAAAATGGTGCACTCTTCCTGCTCCCTTGACTGCTTGATGGCTATTGAATGCTCGGCTTCAGACAAACCTGGTTTGGTCAGGGGACAGGCCAGTAAGTCCACAGTTCAAAATACAAAGGGTCTGAGGGCAATCACAAATGTTCTTAGTACAGTATGGGGTGGAGCTTTCTCGTTAGTGGTAAAAGTTCCAGGGAAAATGTTTGTACAAATGCTCTGGCTAAAAACAGCCCAACACAAGAAAGTTATTCATTCAGGTTCATTTTTTCCTATTATTCAATTAAGATGGCCCCAACATTTTGTCTTATTCGGCTTCTTCTCTGGAACTGTAATTGATTGATAAATCATATTTTTAATGTATATTTTAATCATTCTTTATCAGTCATTTCTCATATGGAAAATTATATCTATTATTGCTCCGGGCCTCTCATAATCACTGTAAGCTTCCTATAACATCTTATACATTTAAGATTTGTTGTATGTCTTTATCTTCACATTAAATTTACATGCAGATTTGCTGGCTAGTTCCACTAGCTTACAGTATTCAAGTGTGCCCAAAAGGCTACCTATTTTGTTTTTTTATCCAGGCTTCTGCCTCTATGGCTGCCACATGCTTAGTTTTCTTTCTTGTATTTTAAACATTGTTATCAGAGAAGTGTTTTGAAAAGAACTAAGTAGATGGTAAACAGCAGACACCTATGTACAATATTTTAAAGTGAATGTCTTTCTCTAACAGACGCCATTATATAAAGAATAGCAGTGGAGTGTATCAGGAATGGTGATGAAAGTAAGCAAACACTTAAAACAATCTAGAAGTGTAAAAACTACAATTTCATCAAAACAACACTTGATAACCACCCTCTTTTTATGTTTTTGTGTCACTAGAAAATAAACCAAAAAAGACATAGGATATCAGTTTCTGAAAAGCACACATCTTCTGAAGTAAGAGCTTAATTTTTGTCTTTAAGGGCCCATGTCTGTATTGTAATAATAGACAAAATGCTATTCTAAAAGGCAGAAGAAAAAGGGCTTTTAGAAATAAAGGTTAAAATATTGGTGCATCAATAGGATTAAAAATTAAAAATAAGTTTAAAGTGTACATGTGAAGAAAGGTGGAGGATTACAAACTCATGCAGTAGAGATGAATAAAGATTAAAAATGTATGAAATCTAAGGAAATTCCTCAATAGTCAGAGTATTTTGCAAGACCCACATGCCAGAGAAGATATTATGATGCATATTACAGTAAGAAACGTGCTAATATATAGTTACAATACTTGAAGAAAAAGAAAACACATTGCAGAGAATGACTTTACTTCTCACCCCAGGAATTCTTTAGCATCTGTTGACAGATGCAGTACGCCAGCTGGGTTTAGCTGCCCTGGAGAGGAGGAGTCAATGCAAATGAGGAAGGCATTGGCCAATCAGGATACAGTTTGAGTAGAGTACTGCCTGCAGTCAGCCTGAGGGACCTCAGAACTTTTTCTCCGCTGAACTGGCAACACTGCCCTGGAGCTCTTCTCTTCTGAGATCTTCCTGTGCCATTTTATTTCTTTTTGAGTGCTGCTTTTAAGGTATTTTGTATATTTTCTTCATTTGATCTATTTTTACAGCATCTGCACTGGGTTCCATGCAGTTGCTGGATTTTTTTCGTATTTTCCCGCTTCGGCATTTTTTTTCTAAGTAAAATTTGCCCCCGTGCATGATAAATTGCATTGTTTTTATTTAATTTGTTAGTTTTTAGTATTTATGGGTTGTTTTTAATGCTTTTGTGCTAAAATCATTGATTTGTTTTTTCGCGCCCGTGCACATTTTTTCCGTTGCCCACCAACGTGAATTCTTGGAACCCTTTTTTCTCTATTTAAATTCAAAATGATTGATATTTGAAGGGTAGCCCCCCTCTCTTTTAGGGTGAGACTCTCTTCTTTGCTGTGCAGTGGGCTTTGTTGACAAGAGGTGTGGAGGTAGTTCTGTTTTTTCCTCTTTGTGAAAAAAAAATCTCTTAAAGTTGATTTTAATTTGTTTAAGCTTTGGTCTAACTATTATTATCTGGGCTTTCAGTCTACCTCCCCCTCCTCTAAAAGCACTGAGGAGGGTACCTCAAGTTAACACAAAATACATGACAAGTCCCCTTGGGACTTCTGTTATTACAAGTCTGGTTCTGTAGTAGTTGTTTCACTGTCCAAGCCTTTAATTTGAAAATAGGCAGGGTGTCCTCTTCCCTGCACAAAGATAGAGATTAATCTCCTCTGACCCTCCCTCCTGAAGGAATTAGGGAGTCATCAGGGGTTGGTAAAATTATCCCCTCTGCAACTGAATTTCTGAGAGCTTGGCAATTATTTCAGACTTTATTTTTCTGGGCATGTTCTCTGCTCCTTCGGGTCCAAGTATTCCTCTCCTTGTTAATCCTTACGCCCAAGGATATTATTGTTGTTATGATTAGTAGTAATTTAGGAGAGGATTTTCCTTCATGAACTCCTCTCGGGGCCCACTAATTCCAGTCAGTCACCCTGAGGTTGATTCAGGTTATGGTATGATGAGGCATATATATTCAACCGGTGGACTCCCTGGACTTTCCCCTCCAGGATGACACTGATAAAGAGGTGGAGGACGACGACTTCATAGATCTGGTGGTTGCTGTCCTCCAAAGAAGTTGACAACTCTCTGAAGACACCTACAGGTAGGTTCTGGAAACCCCTCCTTCTCTTTCGGGGTTGACAGAAGCATTCAGAGGAGTTACCAGCTTGGTAAGTGTTTTGCTGTTTTTATCTGTACACTTTCAGATTAAAGAGAGTTAATGCAAACAGCGGCCTGTTTCTCAGCCTCACGCCACTGTCTGCTTTCCCTCCAGAGACAGACTCTAGATAATCATATACCATGTGTAAGAAATTTTACATAATGCCTCCTACCTTTGTAGCATACGCTATTATGTATTGAGTGTTTTGATGTATACTATCCTTGCCATAATGCGACAGCTCTGGAGCACTATTCACAAGGAGGTTTGCTGGAATACCCAAGTGGCATATAGTAGTACTATGCTCTCATAGTGAGTCATAATGTTACAGCTTCTAGAGTCTTGGTGTAGGTTATTTCCCTCTGGCTTGCCTGTCTGAAAAGTTCCAGCCTTTTGGGTTAGGCTTTGGTGCAAATTTTGGTTTGTCTGTATGGCAAACTGAAGCTGACAGGCATGTATGGTCGAGTTTAACTCTCCTAGTACTCAGTTAAAGATAAGCGTTCCTTCCCCAGAAGTCTCAATGGGGGGCTTTGGGTAGGAATTATTCTCCCTTTAACCTTTTTTCCCTATGCCAACACATTAGGAAATTTCCAAATGTGAAGTTTTCCAAGGGTTTAGGTGGGAATGCTCTTTTCGTTCCTGGTATTCCCTTTTTTCTTCAGTTACTTTTCTTCTTGGTTCAAGTTTTTACCCTTTCTTTGGTTGGTGTAAAAAAAAAAAAAATTAAAGGGAGATAGATTTACGCAGATGTTGACATATGAATATATATACAGTATATCTATGTACGTGATAAGTAAATAAATATCTAAAGTTTACCTCCAAGTGCTGCATTCTCTGTTGTTCTTTAGTAGCATGTCAGCAGTGGTAACCAGAGCACTAGAACCTTGTGAGGGTCAAAGTCATGAAAGGATTCCCTCCTCCTTGGGAGTTGGACCTTTTTCTCAGGCTATTACCTATATTTTAAAGGAAAATATGTAACAGCAAATCATTATCAATTTTCACAACCTGGGGTCAGGATGCTTCCTTGACTCTGGTCTTTCTTTTGCAAATGTAGGGAATTTTGCTTGTCTCCCTCGATACATTCTATATTCTCAGTTCCTTAGTATTGGGTTTTTCTCAGGCAATTTTCTTCCATGCCGTTTAGACTGCCACCAGAGTGTTCTCAGATACGGAGTAAAAATCAGGCTGTTCTCCAGGTATCTGGGTATGTTAGCGGTCCTCACCTGAAGACAGGGAATCTCTGCTTTCCCTTATCAGAGGCTTGGCTGACCTTAGCTGATTCTCCTTGACTCTGGTTTTCAAGCCCTAAGTCTGACATGTTATTTCCTACAGTCTTGGGAAGTTCTCTAACTATTTAAATCTCAGCAACTCTTAGGGGGCAATGCTCATCTCTTGTCATGGAAGTTCATTCCCTGTATATGGTGCATAATTTTGTCACTAGAGTCCCAGGGGTAGGCCTCTAGGTTAGATTCCAAATAAGATAATTTTTCGTGAAGCCTGAACCCTGTTACAAGTTGAACTGGTGTAAGGAAACAGTAAACTTTACACCTCTCCCCTTCAAATCTTCGGTACAGAGTCTTCATTCTGGTGGGCGCTTCCCTTCGGGGGGGTTCCATCATTGGGTCTTGGTTTCTGAGAGTCCTTCTTTCATCAGTCCCTGGAATCTCAGAGCATCTCTATCAGGCCCACATTTTTTCAGTTCAGAGGTCATTTACTTCAGAGAGGCCCATACGATATCCCTGCCCTGTATCACACCAACGAGCATTTGGGACACAGGGCTCCCAATCTCTCCACAGTCGCGATGAGTTGTGATCTTTAGCTGGCTTCTTTAGAGGTGTCTTAGTCACTCATCCATCTGTTAGGCAAGGACAACACTTTGGCATAGTCAGGGCACCGCAAATGGGCCCTTTAGCAGATCCTCTAAGCCGCAGTAGTCAGGATCACCGCAAGTGAGCCCTTAGCACACACATCCTAGCCACATCATTCAGGGGGTAAGGTCAGGTCCAGATCTGAATTTTCACCTCCAGCCTGAACCACCAGTTTTTTTCCTTTTTCCCTGTTGCATGCCCCAGCTAGGGGTTCCATCCAATGGATTTTCTTATCTCAAGACTGGCCTGAGAAGTTTTTCTCTCTCCATATATCCCTTGTTTCCTAAGTACCTCTCTAGTTAAGGAATCTGCCACCACGATCCTGGTGGGTCTGGACAACCTTGGTACTTTCTGATCCAAAATGTTTCAGTTAAACAGCCTTCTGGCTGCTTTTGTTTCCACAAGCTACTTCCTTTCTTGCACAGGAGTAGTGTTTTTCTCAGCTCCCAGTCTTTTCTTCTCAAGGCCTGGTTCCTGAGAGGCTAGAACTTCTAGAGTCCCTGTATCGAAACAAAGCCTGGAACATCTATGGAGAAAAAAAAAGAAAAAAGTTTTAATACCACGAAAACCTGTTTTCCTAGTGGAAGTGTTTTTTCCCCTTGTATAAGGACAAGAGCCTAGAGTTTTTCAATCCTCTTTCCTCTCATGACTGGATTATTTAGTTCATATCCAGGCATTACTGTCTTGTACTTGGAACCAGTTTGATCTTTGTGACTTGTTTCCTGTAAAATATAAAGGTTTTTATTTTCCTTCCTACAGTGGGACAGTAGGCCTCCTTTTTGGGAGTACACCTAGCAGTTACTTGGATTCTTTTTCCATCACGCAAGAGAAATCTGTCATTTCTTAGACCATTTCAAAGAATTCCACAAGGGGCTGTTTCACTTCCAGACCCTTCTAGGGACCGGAGTTTTTTCCCATGGAGCGCAAACCTCTGTACGTTCAAGTTCATGGGGTGTCCCTCTGAACCTGTGGAAATTCTGTCCTGAAGCGAGTAACATCGAAGACAACCTTTCTGCTTGTTTTTCCTCTGTCAGACGTGTTTCAGAGTTTCAGGTTGTTCTCTTAGGCCTTATCCTCTCAGTGCCTTTAAGAACAATTTAGTCTTCTGGATGGAAAGGAAATCCTTTTCCCAAGTGTTCTACCATTTCCACCTTCATCAACCCTTGTTTCTCTGCCTGTACTGCTCTCAGGCAAGTCCTGTCTAGGCTTTCTGAAGCTGCTTGGATGGGGAATAAATTAGTCCTGCCGGTCTGTGTCAGCAGTCCTAGCAGTTCAGGTACTGTCATTATCATCCCTTCCTTTCCTGTGTTTTTGCAGAAAAGGAGAAACCAGTGACCAAGAGTATTTTCCCATGGGACTATTTTCCCGTATTTCAGATCTGGTACAGTAAGGCTGACATTCAGCCCTTCTCGTGCTTAGGGCCTCATTCCTGGAGGCCAGCTGCCTCCTGGGCAGCGTTCAAGGCTATATCCTCACTAGAAGTGTGCAGACCACTTATTTGAAATTTGCTTCTCACGTTCAATAAGATCTTTTCTTGGATGTGTAGTCTGATAGGATGCCAATTTTGGCAGGATGGTACTTCATAGCCTCTTCTTAAAATAGGTTTCTGTGCCCTCCCCCCAACTACACTGCTTCAAAGTCTGCATCTTTCAATAGATGCTAAAGAATTCTTGGGGTGAGAAGAAACAATTACTCACCGAAGTAATATTACTTCTTCCAGGGTATTCTTTAGCATTATTGACACTCCCACCCTTCCTCCCCTGGAAACCTTGTCTAAAGGCTTTGCTAGGGGATTTAGCCAAATTTGACAACTGTAATTAATTTGTGTGATTTAAAAACAATTTTTTTTTTCATAATAGTGGGTTAGAATATATGGTGGGTTATTGCTAACAGTTTTTTTGCCCCAGCGGGCACTGTTTTTGCTCTTTTTCAGCTCCAAAATGTGCTCTGAGGTCCCTCAGGCTGACTGCAGGCAGCACTCTAACTGTATCCTTATTGGCCAATGCCTTCCTGATTTGCATTGACTCCTCCTCTCTGGGGCAGCTGAACCCAGCTGGCATACTGCATCTGTCAATAATCCTAAAGAATACCATGGAAGAAGTAATATTACTTTGGTGAGTAATTGTTTCTTTTGTAATATGTTTCAATACAAGGTGATACAAGGAAGAAAACTAGGCATGTGGCAACCATAGAGGCAGAAGCCCATATAATAAAGTAGGTAGCCTTTTAGGCACACTTGAATACTGTAAGCTTGTGGAACTAGCCAGCAAATCTGCATGCAAATATGAAGTGAACATAAATTCATAAAATATCATTTAAATGTATAAGATGTCATAGGAAGCTCACAGTGATTGTTATGAGAAGTCAGGAGCAATAAAAAGATATAATTTTTCATATGAAAAATGATTGATAAGTGATTAAAATGTGTATTAAAAATTATTTATCAATTGATTACAGTTCCCCAGAAGAAGTTGAATGTGGCTAGATATTGGGGCCATGTTATTTGAATAAAAGAAAAAAAAGAACCTGAGAGAATAGCTTTTGTGTTGGATTATTTTTAATCAGAGGGTCATGCAAACATTTTTCACCAAGTCCAGGGTGCATTTGTTGAGCTTGGCAGCTTAACACAAGTCAAACAGGTGGTCAGAATTTTTCTTGACCCTGCCAACCTGTTATGTGAGGGGATTGAAGACAATTTGATCTCCAAGAAACTGGACCTGTGGGGACACACACAAGAGGGCCAGAAGAAGTTGACAAACCCAGCTGTCTCCTCTGAGGAGTTGCTGCCCTCCAGAATCAAATGGTCGACCCTGCATGAGTAGTTTATACAGTTTACTCTTATCCCCTTGTCATTGGCCATGTTGACATTCAAGATCCAAGTCAAGGTTGAGGTTGAGGAATGTTTTGCACTCTTGGTCTCACTCAAGGGACAGGCATCACCATTGACACTGTTCTTCCTCCTCATCCTTGGACAGTGAGTGGCTCCATCAGCAAATGCAGCGGCACTACAAAGATCTCCCTTTGCAGCACTGTTCCTTGACTGGGCACGGTAGGGCTCTACCCCGATCCCCATGATCACCTGATTGTAACCAGATCAGCCTGCACTGTTCTTGCCAAGACAGCTGGCTACCAGCTTGCCAGGCCGATTGCCTATGGAAATCACACACTTAGATGTGTGCCAAATGGTGCATGGCAGAAAACAGCCATGGGCCATTTTTAACGATTTCACAATTACTCTGATGATTCCTTGATGCAGTCCTTAAGGTCTCATGCTTTTGACTGATTTGGCTAAAGAATTGACTGCTGACTATGGGCTTGTGTCTTTTGAGGCTCTTCTCAGTCTTGTGTCTGAGTTCATGAAGGTTCCCTTGGATACAGTTCAGAAAATGACCAAATACCCCTTTACTGAGATCCTAGATGGGCATAAATCCCCCAGGGTTGCCTTCCCCATGGCTGCAGTCATTCTTGAACTGGTGCTGGAGGTTCTGTGGAACTCATCTTCCTGCCTGACACCCTCTGCCCATATGGTCCACACATGTGCAGTCCCTACCACCATCTTATCTTGATTTTCAGACCACTCCTCAGCCAAGTAGCTGGTTGCAGAATCAGTCTTCCACATGTCTGGTAGTACTGGGGATAACAAGGAGTTTAAAAAGCTTGAGCACACAACAAATATGGCCTTCACTGCATCCAACCATGATCTCTGCCATGCGAGTTATGCCCTGATGATTGACCACTATGGTCACTCCTGATAGGAGTCCTGGATCATGTAATTCTGTACCTCCCTGCTGACCAGCAGCTGTCAATGAATGTTGTTTGAGACCAGAGTCAATTGCTGGCAAAAGACTAGCTTCAGACAGCCCTGGGTGTGGGTGATTGCTGCACCTGTGCCATGGAAGTGGCCATCATGGTGTGTTGCAGTGACTGACTGCTGATTTTCAGTGGTCACCCAGCACAAGTTGGTCAAATATCCCCTTCTTGAGCACCTGTGACTCTTTGGCCCTGGGATGGAAGGACACTTCATCAGTATTGAGTTCTGTGTCCTCCTCTCAGAATGACTTGAATAGGCATAAACAGAAGAAACTGTTTTTTCAGTTTTGGTCTTTATTGTCACATCAGCCTAGGCAACAGTAGCCCTAGCAAGGGCTATCTAAGGTTTGGCACACCAAGACCAAGTTCCCTGGTTAAGAACCCCAAAAAGGTCAGTGGTATGGGTAGTGGTGCCCCTCCAACAGCAAGCAATGGTGCCCCCTCCAAAGCTGCCCAGTGATGGATTGGGGTGTCTACCTTCCACCTGTCCAGTCCCTGCCCCAGCTCCCAGTGGGGGGGTCAGCTGCACCAGTTCTGGAACATTTTGTCCGTAATTACCTCAGACAAGTGGGTTCAGGCAGTAGTGGCCAGAGGGTTACTTCTTGAATTTGGCGCTGTCCTGCCTTACTGATGAATCATGCCAAGGGAGTCCATGGTATCCCAGGACACACTCTCCTGCTTGGGAAGGACATTGCTCAGCTCCTACAAAAAAAGAGCTGTAGCTTGTGTCCCACTCCATAGCTGGCAAGGGCTTTGTGTTCAGGTATTTCCTGGTCTTGGAACAGATGGGGGTTGGCGACCATACTGGATCTGAATCAGTTTCTCAGGAAACACAAGTTCAGGATGATCATGCTGGACCAGATAAGCAAGCCATGTTCTACTCCCTGGTCATCCAGGACACATTCTTCCACATTCCTGTCCATCCATCCCACTGGTGGTACGTTCTGTTCCATGCTTTTGTTCTTTATTGGTTTCAAGCATGCCATTCAGCCTGTGCTTTGCACAGAGGGTCTACACCAAGTGAATGGTAGTGGTGGAAGCATTTCTGCAGTGCCGGGGGCCAGGGTGTGACTCTACCTGGATGCTGGCTGATTGCTGGGCCACTTACGAAGGCAGCAGAGTAGTTCATGGACTTGACCTTCCAGACCTGCAGAGACCTGGGCCTTCTGGTCACTCCAGCCAATTCTGAACTGACCTCCTTACATGTGATTTCACTCATCGGGTCAGAGCTAGACTTACTTTGGGCCAAGGCCAAACTCCCTGTGGACCAGGCGCTAAATCTTAACTCTCTTCTCTAATCATTTCAGGTTGGGTGCTCACCCTCAAAATTATTTGACTAGTCTTGGTGAGGGAGTCTCATAACATTTACTACTTTTACTGAGAAATAAAGAACCTTTTGATGAACTTTATCAGGCAGCACAGGGAGGTTCTTTTCTGCTCTATCCTGGTCTGTAAAGCTGGGCTTACTGTGAGTAATTTTGTCTACTTTGTGCTTTAGCACCAGCACTTTGATCTTAGTCACCAGTGTATTTGCATTTTATCACTATGGTAAGTAACAGAGGTTAGTTGGCATGTAGACTGGGCAAGACTAAACTCTGGAATTTTTTTTTAATTGGTGTGCTTTTTTCGTCCTACAGTCAACAGGCCCTTATTGGTCCAGACCCCTACACCCAGCCCCATCATCCACTTCTGGGACTTAACTCAACTCCCTGGGCACCCTGACTTGCCAACCAGGGCATGGCCATGAGGGGCACCCTGTGCCTTACTGGAGACTTAATCAGTACATCAGAAGCCAGTGCCATGGTCAGTGGTGGGAGTCAGCAATGCAGGGTGGATGTCCTCATGTTGCAGTCAGACTTTTCCCTTAATATTCTCCCCCAGGACTCCACACACGCAGTTACATATGCATGTACTGGAGGGACTCCAGCATTCTTCCACCCTGATTTCAGTGGCACCAGCTGTACCACCACCCTTGGTCACCCAGGGGGTGGTAGTGCACTGGCAGCCATACACCCTTTCTGAGGTAGGGAGTGTCTGCCCGGATGCTGTGCCCTCCTGTCCCTGGTCAGCCCTCTGATAACCTGTCTCATTCCCAAACCTGAGTGGACAGTGTTTGGACCTGTAACTCTACTGCTGCACCAGTGGGCCAGCCCAACTGATGGAATTTTTACAACGTAGGCTCTGCCGGCATTAGGCAGTGGCCAGCCATTAGATATAACTAGACTTTAGCAAAATGTTTGATTATGTATCCCACTGAAGGATCATAAAAAAACTGGATGACTCAGTGGTGAAGGACACACTGAGTAGCTGGGTGGAACATTAACTGGGTAGAAGAACTCAGAGTGTGGTCTTAAATGGGGGAACAGAGAGTCAAAGGATCTAGCATTCTAGTCAATAAGGAAAAAGAACAACTTACACTGTGGGTGAATCTTTTCATCAGTTTTAGTTTCCATATAAAAATTACATAGGCACAGCAGCAAACTTCAGCAGCGAGCACCACTGGAACCCCAACAGTGCACCCTTATGCTCATCAACATTTTTTTCCAGGTGTGTCCCCATCTGTTGGGCACCTTGTATAGTTCACATTGAAAGGAACACCACAAATGGCTATAGCAAGAACGAACAAAAGAATTGAACAATAAATAGAAGGAGCACGGTTTAGAAATCTTCACTGGCTCAGCTGAATTTGGAAATTTACAACGTAATGTGAGGCAAGCTCTAGAAAAGTTGAACATCAAATAAAATCAAGTAAACAGAAGACATCTAGAAGAGATGAAAACTTATCATTTAAATAATATATAGTGTTCAAATTGGCAAAAAACAAAATCATTTCTTAAAAATGTGGTAATACCCAACACGGTAATATTGGCTCTGGAGATTGTCAGTCAGAAATTTTTTTTGAAGGGGATTCTTCCCCTTGCCTCTCCCCACTGAGGCTGAGATGCAGTCCAAGGAATCAGCCAATAAGAGGAGAACAAAAGTTGCAGATGGGGGACGAGAACAAAGGAGTGCAGCTACAAAAAGTGGCAGAACAAGCAGGTGCAGTTCAACAAGAGAGGTTAACATTAACAGCAGCATGATTTGTAAATACAAAGCAGAGTGCTATGAACTATTTTTTTTTCCAATTGTTTAACTAGGAGTAGCACACTAAGCTGAAAGCTTGTTTACAGGTGTGACCTGGGAGCACAGAGAAGTTAAGTGACCTGCTTAGGGTCACATAGTATACAAGTGGGGGCTGTGGGATTCAAACCCAGATCTCCAGATTTGCAGCTCAGAGCCTTAAACCACTGTGCTGTACTGCCTCCCAACTATGATATGTAAGACACTTCAGACATTGTTAATGGGGACATTTCCTGGGTGACTGACTTTGTCCCCAAGGGAACTTTGTGTGTGGCTCATCAGCAGCAGATTAAATGGACACTTTGAGGTATATTGTGTGCACCCTGGCCAAGATTACAGTTCTGGAGAGGGCTGGGGAAGTAAAGACACAGGAGGCTGTGAATGGATTTCATGCACAAAACTTTGGAGCTACAGTGGTGTTCCCTACTGATGTCTGCTGCTGTGCCTATCTGACTTTTGAAATGGAAATTGAAACTGAATAAAAGATTGAGAAGACTCACCCACAGTGTAATCTGTTCTGTTATCAGACTGAAGTGCTGGATCCTTTGACTCTGTTTTGCTGTTGGATTTACAAACAACATGCCATAGTCAGTGGATCTTACATCTGGCTTATGAAAGGGGAAAAATCCTCTAAAAAAAAACTGTTGATTGGCTGGCTGAATCTCCAGAGCCGATTTTACCTTGTTAGGTATTATCACATTTTTTAAGACTTTATTTTTGGCTTTTTAGAAAATTTGAATACCATTTTATTTAAAAAATATTTTTCATCTCTTATAAATTTCTTCTGTTTATTTGATTTTATTTTCATGTCTAAGTTTTCTAGATCATGCTCCACATTACATTTAAAATTCCCAAATTTAAGTGAGAATAAAGTGCTTTAGCTTTTGAACCAGCAAGTCCCTCCTTGGAAGCTTATGACAGTCACCCAGAAAATCACGTACTACTAACACCCAGATCAAACACAAAAACACAGAAATAAATCTCATTGGTTCAACATACTCATTTAAAACATAACTGAAGTGTGCTTCAGAGAAACTGGCTAGCACCCATTTGCCTTTAGCTCAGGAGTCTTTCAAGGTCAAATCCAAACAGAATAAGATAACATTTTAAGCAGAGACCTCCACTAACATAAATTCTGAATGTCTCAGCGTGTTTTGAGAATCCAGTCTAATGAAAAACAAAACCTTTGGATTCAATACTCACTTAAATATTTGTTTAGCTGAGAAGCCTTTTAAGGTCAAATGTCACCAGAGTAAGATAACACTTCAAGCAGAGAGCTCCACTAACATACATTCTGAATGTCCCAGTATGCTTTGAGAACACAGTGTAATGAAAAGCAAAATCTTTGAATTCAGTACTTACTTAAAATATGTGGTAAAATTTGATATAATTGTAAGTTAAAACCAACCAAAAGAATATAATTTAATAACTGAAATTATTTATATATGGCATACAGAGGGTTAAAATTAAAGTTTACCCATTGCGAGCAAATGTTACACACATTTAAGCAGTGTAAAACCTATCTGGAGACATTATCCCAACAATTCTCTCAACTAGTTATATTCCATAAACCTTAAGGCCTTCAGTGCTGTAACAGGATTTTATACACAATAATATCAACAGTCAGTATAAGTGCCAATTTAAAAAAAAAAAAAAAAACTTGTCCAGGACCCCCAAGTAAATGAGAATATGCATCCTGGCCATGCATGGTCTCATTTACTTGGGGGTCTTTGACAGGTTTTGTTTTGTGGGGGTTACTAGGCAATATATTTGTGATATGGTGAGGAAATCCGATCAGGCTCTTTGCAGATGACACCACAGTCTGCGGCAGAGTGGATACTGAGGAGGGAAAAAGGACATGAAAAGGGATCTTGAAAGGATAGAGAGGTGGTCCAGGATATGACAGCATAAATTTAATAAGTTCAAGCTGTTTGCTTTTTCCCCTTAGCAATAAGTCCCCCAAGTCAAAGTATTTGGTGTGGGGGGGGAATAAGACATCTGAATAAAAAGCCAGATTCATCATTGGTGATGGACTCAGTTCTACTGCCTAATGCAACAGTGCAGTTGGTAAAGTTAACAGGATTTGGTGGTGCATAGGAAGAGGGTTTACCAGTAGAAGGAGGGAGGTGGCATTGCCCTTGCACAGATCCCTGGTGAGGCCACAACTTGGGTACTGTGTACCTTTCTGGAATCTGCACCTAGGAAAGGCCAGAGATTCTCTGGAGTCTGTTCAGACAGCCATAAAAGTTTAATTTTAATTTAATTCTTTGGTAACCAGGTAAGGTCCACCAGGCATAAATTTTCAGGCCTGTTTTCAGGAGCACTGAGCGGTTAAGTGACTTGCTCAGAGTCCAACAGTATGCAAGTGGAGGTTGTGAGAATCAAACCAAGGTCTGGTCTGCTGGATGTACCAAGCTCATTTACAGCTCGTTACTCTAACCTCTAGGCTATACTGCCAAGCCAAAAGTGATTCAGGAGCAACAGAGGCAATCGTATGAAGAAGTTGGCAAGCTCAGCATGTATATACTTCAGGTCCAATATTCAAAACTTTACCCACGGGCAAAATTTGCACTGCCCGGTGTGCAAAATGAGCCCACATCCAGTTGCACATGATATTCAGAGGAATAGTCCAGATGCAAAACCTTTTTAATATAGCGGGCAAATGAAGGTGGGCAAACAAGGCACAGAGTGCAATGCAAAAATAGCCCAGCAAAGAAGACAGCACTAAATATAGCAACTGGGCAGTGCGAACTGCAGCAGCAGCCCAGTGTACAAAGAGGTGGAGTAAGGCAAAGTTAAAACTACGTAGCCACAAAGTAGTGGTGCTCAACAACTGCAAACAACATTATAGGCCAAATACTGCAGGACCATGCTATGATTCTGACAGGTTTGCCCATTGCTAACACGTTTGCCCAGGGCAAACACATTAGCCTGGGGCAAACGTTTGTTGTTTGGAAAACTGATATGCGAATAAGTCTACTCAGGCAGTGAGAGGGCAAACAGCCACATTAGTATGTCATTTTGGCCTGATTTGCATACGTTGCCATGTATGGTTTGCCCGGGCTATTTCAGGGTGCACAGAGCACCACCTGTAGGTCAGACTGGAACTACAGGACAGTAGCTGCACACTGGATTTGTACACAGTGGCTCAGACCATTGTGTCCCAGGGGACTAGCATCAAAGGCACAGGTGGTTGTTGCTGCATGCCATAGACATATTGTTGTTTCTGCTACAGTGTGTATCAGATACTACAATGCCATAGCACCCAGTATTGTGAGGGGCACAGCAATACCTATGGTGTGTCAGGCAACAGTGACTGCTGCTGTCCACACAGTGACAGGCTCACCTGGCAGGTGTGTTCTGACAGTGGACACCACTGTCATACTATCATGTGACTCACACATGCTGCCCCAATGGCATGGGAGTCTCACAGTACCATACACATGGTCTGGCAGTGGGTGTCTGTACAGGTGTGTGATTTGTGCCCTGGGTGGGCAGACACATGCCATCACAGAGGCACACTGATGTCAGGGGCATTCCCATCACTGGGATATGTTCACTGTTTGGTTGACCCCAGCTGTGTGGCAGCACCCACTATGTGGTGCAGTCTGGCCACCTGTACACCCTCCCCTCAACACCCCTCCCATACGAACATACATACGAAGATACAAAACGCCAGCAGAAACAGCCCTCATGGTCTATCGAGTTTGCCTGATTGTGCAGCTAGCCCCTCAACTTGCAGCTGCCCCACCTTTCCCTTCCCATAACTACCCCCCAACTCTGTCCCACTCTCTCTTAAATCCTCCCACTGTTCTACATGATACCACCTCCTTGGGCAGAGTGTTCCACTTGTCTACCACCCTTTCTGTGAAAAAGTGTCTCCTGTTTTACCTCCTGAATCCCCCTCCAATCTCAGCTGATGCCCTCTCATGTCCCTCACCCCCCGTCTGATCTGAAGAATCCCTTCTGTATTAATCCTGTTAATACCCGTTAGGTACTCAAAGATTTTGATCATATCCCCCCATCCCTCCTGTCTTCCAGGGAATACATTTGCAGCTCTTCCAGCCTCTCCTCATAGGATTTACCCTCAAGTCCCTGTATCATCTTGGTTGGCCTACGTTGCACCCCCTCCAGCAATCTGATGTCCGTCTTCGGGAATGGACACAAGTACTGCACACAGTATTCCAGCTGAGGCCTGACCAGTGACATGTACAGAGTTAGGATCACTTCTCTGTGCCTGGAGGAGATTCTCCTCACTATGTACCCCAGCATCTTGTTTGCTATTGCAGCTGCCTTAATGCACTGAGCTGAGTGGTTCATACTCCCTGTTATTAGTACCCCTAGATCATTTTCCTCCACTGTGCTTACTAACTGTATCCCTCCCAACTGATATTTCCTTCCCTGGTTCTTTGCTCTGAAGTGCAGTACCTTGAACGTCTTGGTGTTGAACCCCAATTACCATGTCTCTGACCATTCCTGTAGTTTGGTCAGGTCTTCCTCCGCCCCTCTATATCATCTACCACTACACTGATCTTACTGTCATCTGCAAACAGACTGATCCTACTCTGGATCCCTTTTGAGATATCGGATATGAATATCCCTAACAGTACCGTTCCCAGTACTGAACCCTGGGGCACTCCACTTGTAATGCCCCTTGGTGATAAGAGTCCCCCACCACCACCACCACCACCACCCTTTGCTGCCTACCCCTCAGCCAGTTGGTGAGCCAGTTGACCATATTTGTCTCCACCCCAATGTATTCCAGTTTCCCTCATCCTCTCATGTGGCACTAAGTCAAAGGCCTTGCTGAAGTCCAAATATAGGATGTCCACTGCACAGCCCCTGTCCAGTTCCCTGGTAACCCAGTCATAGTACTCAACTAGGTTCATCTGGCAGGATCTGCCTGATACAAAACTGTGCTGATGGCCATCTTGAAGCCCATTGTCCTCCAGAAAGGTCACCAGTCTCTCCTTTAGGATTGACTTCATGAGTTTCCCCATGATTGACATGAGATTCACTGGTATGTAGATGCCTGGATCATCCTTCAGGCTACTTTTATGAATGGGCACCACATGGGCCATCCTCCAGTCCTGTGGTACGCATCCTGTGTCCAGTGATGTACTGAACAGGTCTGCCAGTGGACCTGCCAGGATCTCCGCTAGCTCCCTAAGTACCCTAGGGTGAATGCCATCCAGACCTGGAGCCTTGTCTTCCCTCAGTGCCCTTAGTCCCTCCAGCACCCTGTATTCTGTAATTCTGATATCAGTCACCCCACCCCACCCTCTGCCCACTCCCTCCTTCCCATGGGGTATCTGCCACCCTCTTTCCTGCATGAACACAGAGCAGAGATACTCATTCAGTGCCTCTGCCTGGTCTTCCCCTTCTCCACTCATCCCCCAAAATCTTTCTTAATTCTCACAATCCAGTCTTTGTTTCTTCTTCTCTCGCCAATGTATCTGAAGAAGTCCTTTTCCATGTTCTTGATTCCCTGTGCCAGTCTCAGCTCTCTGGAAGCCTTAGCCACTCTGACTAGCCTGGTAACCTCCCTGGACTAATTCATTTACTTCGTCTTTGTCCCCATCCCTCCAGATTTCCTAAGCCTCTGGAATGCTTTTCTCTTGGCCCTCACCCCTTCTGTTACCTCCCGGGTCAGCCAGCTCAGTTTCTTTGCTCTCCCATTCTTGCTCCGTGTCCTGGTTCAAGTCTCAGTAGCCTCTGCCAGCACTGTCTTAAGGATATTCCATTTTTGGCTGGCACACATGCATGTCTGAATTCCCACCAGATGCTTAACCAAAATTCCCCCACTTTTTTAAAGTCCGCTCCCTTAAAATTAATCATCCTGGTACCTGTTCCTCCTGTTGCCCTTCCCATATTGAGTTTGAACCACACCATATGATGCTCACTCCCAGCCAGAGGGTCCTCCACTCCCAGATCCCTGACAGCCTCCCTGTTTGTTAATACCAGGTCCAGAGTCCTACCCTTCCTAGTTGGCCCGCAGACCAATTGCACCAGGAAGCTTCCTGAAATGCATCTAGTAATCTCTGCTCCTTTGCACATGTGGTGGTAGGGGTGTTCCAGTCCACCCCAGGGAGGTTGAAGTCCCCCACCACTATGGTGTCCCCCTTCCTACAGACTCTTCAAATCTGCTCGGCCAACTCCCTGTCCAGGTCATCCCCCTTAGCTGGTGGCCTGTACACTACCCCGACCCTCAGTGTGTCTTTTCTTTTAGAGTCCTGAAACTGTATCCATAGGGCCTCTGTTCTGCCCTCTACCCCCTCCTCTCTCATACACCTTATCCCCTCCCTTATGTAGATTGCCACCCTTCCTTTCTCCCTAGACCTGTCCTTTCTGAATATCCTGTACCCTGAATCATCATATCCCAGTCCTGGTTCTGGGTGGCCCATGCCTCTGTGATGGCTGCAATGTTCACCCTTCCTACAGCCAGGGGAGCCTGTAGTTCAGCTGATTTACCACCTAAGCTTCTTACATTCAGCATGACCACCCTCTAACATGTACCTTTTCCCCCCACCCCAATTTTCCCCCCAATGTCTCCCTGTGTTCCCACCTCAAATACCTCTCTGATAGCTTGTTGGGGGTAGGCATGCTTGGCTCCCCCCGGGATCCCTGCCTACTTGCTGTCCTTCCACCACCCCCCCACCTAGTTTAAATTTATCCTTGCTGCTATGTGCCCCTCAAACCTCTGTTTTAATACCCCTTTCTCCTCAACGCTCAGATGCAGCCTATCCCCCTGTATATGGATCCTTATTTTCCCAGGTATTGCCCCAGTCCCCCACTACCCTGTACCCCTTAGACTGACACCATTCCCCCAGCCATTTGTTGAACTCCCCAATCCTCCTTTTCCTTCCCGCACTCGTGCCAGGTACTGGAAGCACCTCTGAAATGGCCACTGATTCCCCCACTTGCTGACATAGCCCTCCTAATTCCTCATACCTCCTTCTCACTACATCCACCGTCTCCCCCACCAGGACATTAGTGCCCACATGCACCATGATATGTGGTTTCTTCCTGCCCCTCCTTGCGCACTTAAGAACCGCCTGTCCACCATTAGCCTGGCTGTAGCCTCCACCCATATTCTACAATGCCTGTCCCCCCTGCCCGCCCCATCTGATCCCTTTAAGTATGGACTCATCAAGCACTAGTACACTCCCTTCCTTGTTCCTTGTCCCTTGTCCCTGCCCTCAACCCTTTCCCAGGGTATTCACTCTTAGAGCATGGCAGCTCACTAACTCCACCCTTCCTCCCTACTGCTCTCTGTCCCTTCCCCCATCCTGTCCCCTGCCCCCTTCACTGCTCCCTCCCTATCTCCCACATCCCTCTCCTCCTCTACTCCGCCCCTGTTGTCCACCCTGCCAGCAGTGCTTCTCTCCCCTTCACCCATGTTGCCCTCCTCTGACTGACTTCTGCCCCTTGTGGGTTTCCCTCTTCCTCCCTCTTCTGTTCTGCCCTGGCGATCACTCCTTCCCTCCCCCTCCACCAGTGTCACCAGCTCAGCAAACCTGTTTCCTGCCATCATGCCTGGCTGTGCCTCTGCTCCCTCCACCCCCCCGAGTCTAGCCTTCACACTAAAACAAGGCTCCTTGTTTGTCCTGCTCCTGAACTCCCTCCCCATCACTTCCCTTGACCCTTGATCCACTGTTCCTCCCCAATGATGTATTTATGTCATTTCCTGGATGTGACCCTCCTGCCTTCAGGCCCCTTCCCCTTTCTTCATCCTTTCCAGCTCTCTACCAAGCCACAGCACTTCCTCCTCCAGCCTCTTCAGCTGGATACAGATTGGACACCCTCCTAGCCTCCACAATATGTTAATCCAAATGGTCGCCCCACATCCATTACAGCCCACTGTCCTAGCCATGATATCAGTACTAACTACTAAAAATTTCTTATCTGTACATTTCTAACCAGCCCAGTCCCTACTTAAAAATATTATACCAACTCCACCAGCAGAGAAGCATAAAACACTACTAACTATGATACTATCTCACCCATATGTTTCCCAGCAACATACAGCTTGAGGTGCTACATCCAAGTACAAAACACAGTACTATATATACACGTTTGTAACTTTTCATCTCTTTAATCATTGCTACATATCACTTCATTACTTCAGTGTTGCATGTGTGTGCTGGATTGTGTTGGTGTACCTCTGTGGGGGGACTGGAGGTGTGTACTGCATGGGCACACTGACAAGGTGTCCACTGGGTGCTGGGGCACCTTCAAATGCCTGACAGAGTTGGGACCACTGTCAGATGACTGTGATGTGGATAGTGCCATCTGTGTGCAATAAGTGTCATCCATGTCATATGGAGTAGCTCAAGGTGGCCGTCTGCCCTCTCTCTGTCTCCTCATTGGCTGCAGTCATCAGGTACACCATGGTGCTGTTGATGCATACAGCCTTGTTGCCTGTTGCTGCTGGGTCCACACCCCCCATCCTTGTTTTTTCTAGAGTTGACTACCTTTTTATAGGTGGTTATTTGCCCTCCGCTACATGTCTTGCTCACACATGTTGCATGGCACTGTGGATTTGAATATACTGTTGTACCTGTATGCATGTCCCCACCTCTCACTTACATAATCTCTTCGCCCTAGCACTGACATGTTATGCTGGCACTTACTTGGCCTTTTAAATATGGTGATCCAGTGCAGTTGTGGCACAATCCCAGTGTAAACGGTTTGCAACCGGTGCAAACTTTTGAATATCTGGCCCTTGATGTCAAGAAGGGAAATGGGGGGCATGATAATGACTTGTAGGTGTAGTGTTTAGAGAAATGCGATTCTGTATGCTTAAATTGATCTCATTTAGCATTCACAGTGGTAGCAGCTTTAGTATCATGTGAGAAACAGGATGTAGCTTCTAGGACTGCTGCAAGCTAGCAGCAGACAGAAAGCAATTATTTATATATCTGAGAGTTTTACCAGGAAGGTATGCTAAGCAGAGTACTGCTCGATTCCAGATGCATCCTGGGGAGAGTACAATAAATACAATTGTTATGCAGGATCAACATAATTATACATATACAGATATAATAAGCTAGTAACAATCAATATAGACAGTACAGGACAAGGTATCACACAAGCAGAACAAGCAGAACAACATGGGACATTGGGAGTAGGATGAGCATCAAACGTCAATAACATATGATAAACTAGAGCTTAAATAGTTGCTGGGAGGAGGAGGCAAAGTATAGGTTAGTTGCAGGAGCAAGTGGAGAAGTGAGTAGTGAGACGTGCGTTGAGGTACTGGGTTGTGGGGGCATGACAAATGTCTGTGGGGAGGGAGTTCCACAGCTTAGAAAGCCTATATCTGAAGGTGGACTTGCCTGCTGTGGTGGACATGTGTGACATGGAGAAGAGACTTGTTATCATTGCTCGTGAGTGTGTAGGAAGGCTGGGAGGAGGCAAAGAAAACCAAGGAGAGGTAAGCAGTCAGGGACTGTGATCACAACTTGGCTGCGAGACAATCACAGTGTGACAGATGGCACTCCTGTAGCGAGGGAAAAGCCGGCAATTGATAGAGGGCACAGTGATGGGTGGAGTAGGGGCAGTCAATGGCAAACTAACAGAAGGAGTGGAAGAGAGAGTCCAGTCTGGCCAGGGTGGACTTGTACACTAAAGACTACATTGCCATAGTTGATAACTGGCAGGATCATTTTCTGTACCAGCAGCAGGATACTACCACGATTCTGGTAAAGAGTACCCAATCTGGGGTGCAGTTTTTTTCTGGATGGCATCGTTATGCACAGAAATGTCCAGGTGCTGGTCGAGCTAGACCCTGAGATATCAGAATGAGGAGTTATCTTCTAGAATGGCCTCGTTCTGGGTGTGAAAGGTAAGGGTGTGGGGCAGCTTTGAAAGTCTTTGCCTAGTGCCACAATGCTGGAAGCAGAACTACTCCGTTCATTGTAAAAAAAGATGCAACTCCAGTGATCATGTTTTGAGGTAGACTACAGAGAAGAGTACAGCAGGGAATCTAAGGGATGAACTACAGTGAACTGTTCATGAGCAACGAGGGCGCTGTGTTTAGAGGTCATGCATGGAAATTACAGCAGTCTCTCACTATAATGAACACACAGGAGGAGCCAATGGTTATGTTCATTACTGTTCCATGTTTGTTACATTGAGAGACACTGCAAAATTAGTAACAGAGCAGTTAGCAGTAATTGATCAAACTTTATTCAGCTATAAGACTTACTTGCAGCAGTAATTGTTAGTCACCGTAACATTTTCATGGCAAGAATGTTTTTCTGGCAACAGCATCAACATACCTGTTGTTGTAGTTATTGTCTTTCATTCCTGAATAAAGATACAGGATTCTGATGTCTTTAAAAGTTCTCCCTCTCACTCTATGCCTTCTATGAAAAATTATTCGGATATCTGAGGGTTTGGTGTGACCCAACCCCTCACCTTCTGTGGTCACGTGGATGCCATCCTAAAAAAGCTGCACCCCAAGTTGGGCACATTATTTAGGAACCAGAACTGCCTCTCTCTCCCAGCTAGGTGTGAACCTGTCCAGAAGATGATCCTCTCCATCTTTGACTACTGCAACGTAGACTACAGTGTCATGCCTAAGACCTCCCTAGCCAGATTGGGCAACCTCTTTAACTCCTCCTTCTGCTTTGCACGCAATACTTATACCCTCTGTCTTCACTGTCAACTTTACCACACTTTGACTTTACCATTTCTTGATAACAGACATCTCCACTGTGCTAAATTTGTTTCCAAATGCTGGTTTGGATCCCTCCCTACTAATCTCAACTCTTCCCTTACAATTCCCCCCACCATCCGCCCATTCACTTAGGTCCTCAGTTTCCCATACTTTCAGTGTCCCATGCCATACGATTACTGTTGGCCAGGCAACCTTCTCGTACCACTTCTGTAAACTTCCGTAAGCAGAGGCTTGGCAGAGAACACCAGGAGGAAGGAGTGCTGTGTGACTGGACTTCTCTACTGGGACTAAAGAAGTAGAACTCTTCTACTGGGACCTTCAATTTAGGGTAAAAAAAAACCACAAACAAGAAAAATGTTAGTGTGTTTGTCTGAGTTAGCTGAAATGAGTGGTTATCTGAGCAGTTATCTCAGATAACTGAGCAGTTATCTAGGTGTAAATCACAGGTGGCTGAAGGGGATTGTTACCTGTGCAATTTAATTACATGTAGAAAGATCCATTAAGTAGGGGGAGTGGCTTAGCTAGAAGGAAGCTAGATTTAAACACTGCCCTATATAGATTCTGCCAGAGGCTTGGCAGAGAACACCAGGAGGAAGGAGTGCTGTGTGACTGGACTTCTCTACTGGGACTATATTGCCCTCCTTCCCACCCAAAGCTAGTTTTACTTTTATAGGCACAGGATTTGACTGACAACAGGAACTTCCTGTTTGGGAGCAGGAAGTGAGTGATCACAGAGCCACCAAAGACTCACCATCCTAGAAGGGCAAGGGTAGCTCTTCAGCCCCCCCCAGCTGCTGGAGGTCTGCCTCTGAGCAAGTAGGGGGCCTACTGAGAAATATAGGATCTTCTTGTCTCAGAACAGGATGATCAGGAGCTTAAAGGGCACAGAGGCAGTAAGTAGGTAGGGAGAGAAGAAAAAAGAAAAAAAACACAGAAGAAAGAGTAAGGATTCCAAACAACAGTGAAGGGGCCAGAAGTAAGACATGATGGGAGTCGTGCAGTGCAGTGACTGTGGAGCAGCAGTCTTCCGGGAGACATTCTGGAGGATGCGGTGTTGTCCCATCTGCAGGCACCTCTCTGGACTGAGGGAGGAGGTTGCTTATCTCTGGGCTGAGTTGGCCAGGATTTTTGGGACCTCCTCTTCCATCCAGGGACCACCAGGTCCACTGCCATTGCCTCAGAGGTTGCCGACAAAGAGGAGTGGTTGGACCACAGTGGGCTCAGGAAGGGTGAGGGTGGTGGAACAGAGGTGCATCCCTCTAGTTGTAACTCTCCACAATTCCTATGCCATTCTGGAAAAGTGTGGTTCCACTATGGAGGCACCCACAGTGGAGATGAAGGAGGATGCTGGGAACCTCCACAAGGGAGGCCCACAGGAAGGTGGCATGGGACCCCACAGGGGAAGGAAACAACTCCTGGTGGGAGACTCCATTGTTAGGAAGGTAGAACTGGGGGAGGAAGGGGAGAGGGAGGTAAGGTGCCTGCCTAGCGCCATGGCTTGGAGGGACAGGGAGCGAATCTTCAAGATCACCAGAGCAGCTGCACTGGGGAGGGAGCTGGATGTCATTGTCCACCTAGGAACAAATGACCTGGCTAAGAAAGGGATCAGAGCAGTGCAAGAAGAGTTTGTGGAGTTGGGGAAGGGCCTTAGACAAGAAGCACACATGGTAACCTTCTCAGAGGTGCTGCCTGTCTATGGCTTAGGTGAGGATTTGGTGCTTCACAACGTGGATTCAATCAGTGGTTGAAAACTGGTGCAGAGCTCAGGATGGCCTTCATTGGAGACTGGGGGTCGACCTGGAGTGATGCAGGCCTATACTGGCATGATGGGCTGCATCTGTCCAGGAGGGGAACCAGGATCCTAGGTGATAGGTTTAAATGCTTCATTGGCAAGCATTTAAATTAGCCAAGGGGGGCACTGGAAAGGAACAGGGAAATCCTAGCCCCCCCAAAAAAGTCAGGGTAGTAAGTGAGGTAAACACCAAGATAGAGATGTCGATAGAGAGAAGGGCAGGGGTAAATGGAGAAAGTGACAAAGGCAATAAGGACAGGGATGGGGCAAAAAGGAGTAAGGCCATCAGGAAATGGAGGGTAATGAGTACCAATGCCTGTAGTCTGGGCAACAAGCTTCCTGAACTGGTGGCCTTGATGGAAGAGGGATGCCTGGATATCGTAGCAGTCACAGAAACATGGTACACAGAGAACCATGACTGGATGTTAACATACCAGGGTACATAACCTACAGGAGAGACACAGGAGGGAGAAGAGGGGAGGATAAAAGCAACTGAACAAAAGAGAAAAATAGGGAGGAGAGGAGGCACTGTGGGTCACCTTAGAGACGGAAATGGCACCACAATCCGCACTGGGGTTGTATACAGATCCCCATGTCAGGGGGAAGGAATGGACAAGGATATGATAGAAGGCATTCTTAGGATGGCAGAGAAAGGGGAGATACTGTTGATGGGAGACCTGAATATGCCAGATGTTAACTGGAGCACATTTGCTGCAACCACATCCAAGAGCGGGGCCATTCTTGATGCCCTACAGGTGGCATGCCTCAGACAGCTAGTTTCAGAACCCACTCGTGAGGGAGCAATCTTAGACCTTGTACTCTCAAATGGGGACAGTGAGAGGATCTCAGATCTAGAAGTGGGTTGCCATCTGGGAACAAGTGACCATCAAACAGTGTGGTTCATGATAAACTCAGCTACAGAGTCAAGCCATACAAAAGTGAGGGTACTGGACTTCAGGAGGACTGACTTTGGCAAGATGGGAGAATGCCTTAGAAAAGCACTAGCAAACAGGCTAGAAGGAATGGTGGAGCAACAATGGGGGAACATCAAAACTGCCATCACAGAGGCAACAAGCCTTTGTGTGAAGCAAATAAGCAAATCAAAATGAAAGAAAAAGCCACTATGGTTCTCAAAAGAGGTGGCGGGGAAAGTCAGGGAGAAAAAGATAGCATTCAAGAAGTATAAGGAAACACAGAAGGAGCAGGACAGAGAGCTATACCAGTTAAGGCAGAAGGAAGCAGGGAAGGAAGTCAGAATAGCAAAGGCCCAAACTGAGGAAAAGATAGCCAACTCGGTTAAGAAGGGGATGAAACCTTTATAGGTACATCAGGGAGTGTAAAAGACAAAGGAGGGATAGTGAGGCTGAATAGAATGGATGGTGGGTGGGCAGAGAGGGACAGTGAAAAAGCAGGGATACTGAATGAATATTTCTGCTCAGTATTCACAAAGGAGGGAGGGGAGGTGCCTAATCCAATTAACAGAAGCACTCTTGATGGGGGGGTCGATCCCAGTCCTTTCACAGAAGAAAGGGTTCTGAAAGAACTCCTAAAACTGAAGGTGGACAAAGCAATGGGGCCTGATGGAATTCACCCCAGAATTCTAAAAGAATTAAGGGAGAACTAGTGAAACCACTGACTACCCTTTTTAACAAATCATGGGAGGATGGTGTGGTACCTGAGGACTGGAGGAAGGCAGATGTGATTCCCCTTCACAAAAGTGGGACCAAGACAGAGGCAGGAAACTACAGACATGTCAGTTTGACCTCTGTGGTAGGGAACTGATGGAATCACTCTGAAGGAAAGAATTGTTGAGTACCTAGAGGCCAGTGGGTCACAGGACCCAAGGCAGCATGGATTCACAGCAGGAAGGTCATGTCAGATGAATCTAACTGATTTCTTTGACTGGGTGACCAAAGTAGTAGACCAGGAAGGGGCTGTGGACATGGCCTACCTAGACTTTAGCAAGACATTTGACACAGTCCCACACAAAAGATTAATTGTCAAATTAACCAGCCTGGGAGTGGGACCCAGGGTGGTAGCCTGGGTAAAACATTGGCTGGACAACAGGACATAGAAGGTAATTGTAAACGGAGTCCACTCTGAAGAAAGAGGGGTTACTAGTGGGGTACCACAGGGTTCAGTACTGGGTCCAGTCCTTTTTAATGTCTTTATAAGTGACATTGCAGAGGTACTGGAAGGAAAAGCATACCTCTTTGCAGATGACACAAAGATCTGCAACAGGGTTGATACACAAGGAGGTGTGGAAAGGATGAGAAGGGACTTGGCAAGGTTGGAGGAATGGTCAGAAGTATTGCAGCTAGGATTCAATGCAAAGAAGTGCAAAATAATGCACCTGGGAAACAAAAACCCAGGGGAAGATTACACAATGGGGGGTATTAACAACAACAAAAATGGAAAGGGACCTGGGGGTAATAATATCAGATGACCTTAAGGTTAGCAAGCAATGTGAGAAGGCAGTAGGGAGGGCTGGGGGTATACTGGGATGTATAGGGAGAGGCATCACCAGCAGAAAACAGGAAGTTGTTATCCCTCTGTACAGACAGTTGGTGAGACCTCATCTGGAGGACTGCATCCAGTTCTGGAGACACCATCTCTGCAAGGACATAGACAGGATGGGGGCAGTCCAGAGGAGGGCAACTAAAATGGTGCAGGGTCTGCAAGAGAAGCCATACGAGGAGAGACTAAAGGAGCTTAATATGTATACCCTTGAGGAAAGGAGGGAGAGGGGACATGATAGAAACTTTTAAGTACCTCAGTGGAATCAACAAAGTCCAAGAGGGTAGCATCTTTCAGAAAAAGAGATGTGCAAGAACAAGGGGACAGAATTTAAAGATAGAAGGGTGGGCGGTTCAGGGGTAATGTGAGGAAGTATTTTTTCACAGAGAGGGTGGCAGATGTATGGAACAGCCTTCCTGAGGAGGTTGTGGGGTCTAAAACTGTGGGAGAATTCAAGAATACATGGGACAGACATAAGGCAATTCTTGTGGGGGGTAAGAAGAAATAGGCTGTTTGTTAACTAGGATCTGCAGCTTATCCTGTAGGTAGGGAAATGGGCAGACTAGGTAGGCCAAGCGGTCCTTATCTGCCGTCAAAGTCTATGTTTCTATGTTTAATCCCCCCCCACCAAGATTTGCTTTTCTTCTTCCCCTTCCTCTATCTCCTCAGCCTTACACAATTATTTGTCTGTGGACTGCAACTGAGCAGACCATGTTGCATCTAAACGAGTTGTAATAGTTATCCTATTATTGCACTTGAGAACCTTCAGTTCACTATGATGTAATGTAATATACATGCCAGCTGTAATTTCTTGATGTTTGTTGCTGCTTGTGAATTGTTCTCTACTTGGTAACGTACCCTGTGCATAATTGGCACCATGTACTGTTTTGTTGTTTGCCTATGACTTATTTATATGTCTTCCAATACCCATATGTAGGCAATGTATACTGTTGTGTTGATTACATTTTATTGTATGCCATCCAACTCACCAACCACCAGGATGCACCTTGAGATGAGCAACTTATTGTTCAGTGCCCTTCCTTATGAAACCCTTAAATAAATAAAATAAAAAAAAATGGCATTCTGGTGCTGTATTGTTTACCATCAGAAACATGGTAGCCTCATCCTAGTCCATCCACAGTATCAATCTACTATGCACATTCATTAGCTAACCTCAGCAGAAGAGATTTTTAGAAATTTGTGTGCAGCAGCCATCTTTAATAATGTGACCATGTATTAGCTTTAAAATCTGTTTATGAAATATATGAGAAAACTAAAAATACACCGAGGATGAATCCAAGGATGTTGCAAAAAAAGTTGGCTAAAATACTATATGATGACATTATTTTGCTTACAAATATTGCTGCTTTAGTTTGGTGAAAAATGTTATGATTTTGCTTTGCCATGAAGTGTTTTTGTCTGCAGTGTTTTCCAGTATGAGTTTAGGTGCTGCATTTGTCAGCTGAAGTAACTTTATTAGGTTGGTCTCCTGGCATTGATGCCATGTTAACCCTCTCTCAAGCCCACTGCATCGATGCATAGTGACACAGCTTCTTCTTCCTCTGTGCCCTTTTGCTCTGGGTTACTTGCAGTATTCATAATTGCAGACACAATCTGTGCATCTATCATCTGATCGTATGTCTGTAAGTTGTCATCTGACATCGGCATGGAGTTAAATAATGACTGCGGAATAAGAGGAAGGCTACAAAAAGTTTGTCAGCAGTGATTTGCACAAGTTGTTCTGTTTCCTCCTTCGCAGTCTCCTCAATCTCTTCCTGCACTTTCTGACATTTGAATACAGGTCCAAGTGTTGCCAGCCACCAGTGGTGTACTGTACTTAGTCGCATTGGACCATGCCTCTCCAGCTTAGTGAGCAACATCTTTAAGGTGGGCCCTTTAAGGGATCCTGTAACTTTGCTCCCCTCAGCAGCTACCACTGAAGAGGCTTTTTGGTTGGTGCTTTTTGAAGTCACTGTAATGCCTGCATACATTGGCTATATACATGAGGTTGTATTTTTAAGGGAAAAACAGTCTTTTTATCTTCCCATCCCTTGATGTGCATTCAGTCTCAAGGGGTGAGTATGGCACAGATTTCATGAGTAGGAAAGCTTCATGGGGTGGGGGCTGCCTATGTAGATATGCCCACTCTTAATATATTCTAATACAGTACCACTGTTAGGACATCTCAGACATACAGGGTACCCAGGTTAATATGGTGACAATATTGTGGCTTTTGAAAAGTGCCAAAGCAGAGGGGGTTATTTCACACACTGCTGTTGCATTATTACAAAATAATAATGTAATTCATTTCTGCATTACTACAGAATAATAATGTAACTCACTTCTGCATTAGTAGAGGATAATTCTGTAACTCACTTCTGCTGACATTTAAAACTTTGAATGCATTCATTTCATTTTATCTGGCCAAAGTTACAACTGACAGGCACTGCCAGAACAGGCTAGTCTCACATAAACCATAGGCTCATACTGAGAGATACCCCCTTCCTGTATAATACGTTTGAGAAGAAACTCTCAAGCAGTTACATCTTAACAGGATCACTATTCACTGTCAACATGGACACAGCGGATGTCACGTCATTTCTGGAACCACCAAAGCCAGTCTATTGATGATCAGAAATTGTGGTCATTACCATGTATATCTCAACAAGCTGCTCAGCCTTCTGAATTACAGTCGCCCCAGGTACAGACACTCCATTGGGAAGCTGCTCTGCAAACCACAACTTCAAATTTAATTATTCTGTGTAGTGGATTTATAAATGTCAGCCTCATTGTCTTTTCTTAATTCTTTCCTCTTGAGCTCCTCTTACTTGGAACATTCAAGGATAAAATCCTTAAGTGCACCCTCCTGTATTCTCCAGGTTGAAATTATGGATTTTGAAAAGCATGTTTCTTTTGAGATTTTGTAAGGCACTCTCTGTCACAAACACACTCCTGGGGTCAGGCTCTCTGCTCCCACAGTGCCAAACCTTGAAGTGCAATATGTGAACAGGAGACAAACAGGGTAACCCTCCTGTCTGTTTTGGGTCCAGTCAAATACAAGTCTCGAGTCCTGGGGTCAAATATGAACCCATTTTCGCTAGCACGCCCAGGTAACAGGTCCAAATATCACACCCTCTTCAGGGAAATGCAGTGCAATACTTAACCCAGCAGGCACACAACCTAGTTCACAGTCCCACTTCAGACTCAAGTGAGACCATAGTTTTTTCCTTACCTTGGTGCATATGGTAACATACTGTAAGCACTGAACAGTTCTTTCAGAATTATCAACATTGTCCCAGCATTCACACTCAAAATGGGGAAACAGCTCAAGCAGGATTTCAAGGAAAACAAAGTTTACTAAAATTAAAAATAGTAAATGAAATAGAAAACACAGAACATATAACATTAATTGTGCCGTCAAATAAAATAATGGAAATTACAAAAACCAAATGCATTTTCACTGAGTAACTGATCCTACCTCAGTTTCAGTTAGTAAATAGTGGTGCTGAATGTACCTAAGTTTGGTACAAGTGCTTCTTGAGAGTCCAGAAGTAAAGGTGTCTCTTCGAAGTCCAAGACAATTATGCAGTCTTGTAAAGTTGAAACAAAAGCGTGTTCTTTCAGGAGTCCAGAAATAAAAAGCACACTGTTCCCTCGGCCTTGATGATATCAGTGAGGGGAAAATGGGTCCCACCCAGCTTGTGAGGTCACAGCTCTGTGCTAAGGCTGTCTGTGAGGTCACTCTCATTCCTGCATACCAAATTAGTCTCATGCATCTACATGTTGCTAAGCATCCCACTTAAAAAATATATATATTTTTTAATTGTTGAGCCTGCTTTATGACAAGTCAGAATTACCCGTTTGATCTTCAGAGGACATTCCTAAAAGCTATTTCTTTTAGTGGTGAGAAGTTTCACAGATAACTGTCAGATCTGGCTTACCTCCTGATATCATAAAAAAAATGCAGTCTGTTATGGCCAGTTTCCTGTATTCACAGTAAATGCTGGTTTTACAACTTCTACAACATGGTTTTGTTATAGTCCCAGGAAGTCCGTTTTTAGGATCTATCTGTGACAACAAGCAAGGCCAGCATTTTTTTCTTTTAAAAATCCAATATCCCATGAGGCTGTTCTGCTTGGCCTGTGTTTCTAAGCAGAAGTCTAAACATAGATTTATATCACAAATATAATACAAATAATAACAAGCAGATGGCTATCCATCACACTCATCTGCTTTTGGTCTGTCAAAGATTGAAAACTTAGTGCATGCAGCACATCCAGTGTTTTGTGTTGGCTGTGGTGAACATGCATCACTGTAAGCATCAGTGTTTAAAATGCACAGCTGGTTGAAACTGACAGGTAACAACTGTTTGTAAGTACTGTGAGAGCCATCAGGAATGTTCACAGTAGATGAAGGATTGCTATATTGAGGTTCATTATTGAGGATTGCTATATTGAGGTTTTGTTTATTTCATGCTGACCGTGTTGTTGATATCTGGATAATCCTGCGACGAAGCTTCCAGCTGGCACAGGAGTTCGTGCTGACGCTGACTGGGACTTTGGCTGGATTGGTGTTAGTGCAGTGGGAGGGTTGGACACTGTAGGGTGGCCTGTGGCTGGAATTTGCTGCTGCTTGGGGGACCAGGCCATGGATTGGCTGGGTAGCTGGCTAACGGGCCTGTAGGTCTCCCAGGTTCTCCAGTGGGTCAGCTGGTGGGCTGGCGCTGGTGGAGAAGTGAGGTTGCAGTAGCAAACATTTCCGGCGATGGTCCCATGGATGGGGTTTTTCGGGCCCCCATGTGTGCATTGCCTATTAGCCCCTGAACATCATCAGGAGGATTTATTTCCTAAGGACTCTTGCCTGTTAAAATGGTCAGACCGCAAACCTTTACTTATCTTTGGTGATCTGTATTCTTTGGTTATCAGGTAGTGAGAGTGCCTGTTTTTTTTTTTTGTTTTTTTTTTTTAGATCCTCCAGGTGGTGAGAGGGCCTGTGTGGGTCCAAAGACATCTGCTATTTTCCCATAAAGTTTGATTTGTGCACCTCAGTGAGAGGAGGTGCATTTACAACTCTATTTTGCACATGAAACTGGTCTAAGTTACAGTCTACGAAGCTGTATCATTTATTCTTCCTGTGACTTGAACCCCTCAAGTGGATCTATTTTTATCTGTGACTCTGGTGACCGGCCTGACAGCCCAAGTTTTTGAGTGGCCACTGGCATTCATTATTATAGTTTTTATCTTATTATAGTTTATTGCATGTGTGGGGGGGGGTGTAGGGTTATATACACTGGACGTTTGATTTAGTTTTAATTGTTTGAAACTCTATCCTCTCGGTGACAGAGGAAGAGGAGGAGAGTTTGAATGGGGTTTACTTTAATTTTTTGTTTTGGTTGTTTGTTTTAGTTGTTTATTTGTTTCAATCCTCCTTCAAGTGAGAGATGTGGGAGTATTGAATTGCATTATTTTATTTTGGGTTTTCTTCTGTGTTTGTGTGTTGGTTTTTTTTTTTTCAGGCTTGGCGTAGTTTATTTGATTTTGGGGTAGTAATATGTGTTGGAGGCCTGCCCCCCCAGGTTGTGTGCTATTCATCCTCTGCCCTTCATGACCTCTACCCATTTGTCTTCCCCCCTTTACAGTTTTCAATCTATCAGTGCTGTAGAGCACTGGGCATCGCCTGTTGGGGGGCGGGTATGGATGATGAATGAGCGGAGCTCTCACATTGGGGTTGTTGGGTCCAGAAGATGCCCTGGGGTGAAAAAGATTCTGGAACATGGTTTTCCATGCCTGGTTTCCATACCCAACGGCACCACCATTACTGATGGGCAGGTAGCCCGGGCGGCCCTGGAAACCCGTCCAAGTCGAGTGGTGTTATGTGATGCCAGATCCATTAAAAAACAAGACTGCAATTATTGCAGATCTTGTTAGGACAGCTGATCTGGGTTGCATCACTGAGACCTGGCTGGACGAGAATGCTGGCCCCACGCTGGAGGCTGCAGTTCTGGCTGGGTACTCGGTGATACACCACTCAAGATTGGACCGCGGAGGGGGTGCGGTCTGTTTGAGGAGGCTGGGTCATTTGAGTGTACTGTAGTAGCAGGTGTAGGCTGTAGGATTGCCCTCATCTACTGTCCACCCAAGGATGAGAAGTGATTCCTTCAGGAAGTAGCAGACTTCGTGATCGACATGGCATTTGAGTCGCCCAGGCTGATGGTCCTGGGCGACTTCAGTGCCTGGGTCAAGGATGAACTCTCCCAATTTGGAAAACACTTCCTCCAATTGATGATATCATTGGGTCTTACACAAATTGTTACCTCTGCTACTCATAAACACGGTCACTCTCTTGACCTGGTCTTCCTCCTGGGGATGGAACCTGTCAGATGGTCTGATCACTACACCGTTAGGTTCAGTTTTTGCATCCACCTTCACAGGCCTACCCCTGTGGAGATGGTCAGATACCGCCCATTACGGGATGTGAGCCCTGATGGTCTGGCGGCAGTACTTGACCTGTAAGTGTTTCCTGAGGCAGGCGGGAGTCCAGAGGCCCTGGTTCTGGCCTATAATAAGGTCATTACTATGGCCCTGGACTCTGTCACTCATATCTGAGTTCGTTCTTTCTCCTTTCACCCTCAGTCCCCTTGGTTTGATGGGACCTTGAGGGAGATGCAGTGACTAGCATGAAGGTTAGAGTGCTGCTGGCAAAAATCCGCTCTGGAGGCCAACCGTCTTAGATTGATGAAACATTATCAAGTCTATCAGTCAACAATCTCCCATAAGAATGCAGAGTTCCTGTCTGGGGAGATTGCTGCTGCTCAGAACTGACCAGCTCAGCTCTTTTGAACCCATTGGCAGGCTGTGCAACCTGGCCTGTCTGCAGTTTTCGAAGAGCTTTTTCACAATTGGAGTGTGATGAGCTCGCCCAGTTCTTTGCGGATAAGGTAAGATGGCAGGCATCAGGGTGGAGATCCAACCAGTACACTCTATGGGGATGCTACTGATCGGTGCTTGGTCACTTTCCCCACTTTCCTGGAGTATCTTTGACCGGCTGAAGTTCAGGGATGTTATGCAGATTGTCCAGGGTACGCGCCCTACATGCTGTAGTTTGGATCCAGGTCCAGCCTCCCTGATTATGGGTTCTCGCGACATCATTGGCCTTGTCCTTGCATGGATAGTCTGGTGTTCCCTAGCTCCCTGAAACAGGTGGTGGTGACACCCCTCCTGAAGAAAGCTTCTCTGGACCCAGACTGCCTTACTAACTACAGACCCATCACTAACCTCCCCTTTGTGAGGAAGGTGATTAAGAAGGTAGTGGCTTTACAGCTGGAGAACCATTTGACCATCCATGACATCTATGAACCTCTTCAGTCTGGTTTTTGAAAGAGGCACAGTACTGAGACTGCACTGGTTTGGGTGCAGAGTGATCTCTTGATGGTGAGAGATTAGGAAAGTCACTCCATCCTGGTTCTTCTCAATCTCTCTTCAGCATTTGACACTGTGAATCATTGGGTACTTCTCGAATGCCCGAGGTTCATCTGTGGCCTGTCTGGTACAGTCTTCAGGTGGTTTAAGTCCTTCCTCACTGGCAGAACTCAGAGGGTGGTGTCAGGGATTTATTCCTCCAACCCTTTTTCTCTCTGCCATGTGGGGTCCCTCAGGGTTCAGTTTTGTCCCCCATGTTGTTTGCGGTGTACATGCTGCCCCTCTGAGACATTGTAAGATGGTATGGGCTGAGGTTTCACTGTTATGCTGATGATACCCAGCTCTACCTGTCTTTTGCACCCGACCAAGATAGTGCACTTTGGGTATTTAATAACTGCCTCGCTGAAAGCCAGGATTGGATGAATTCCAGCTGGCTGAAGTCGAACTCGGGAAAGACTGAGGTGATGGTTGCGGATCTGGGTCGCCAGATAGAGGGGTCGGGGGCTGGTCATCCTATGGGGCTTTTCTTGGGTTGGGGGCTACCAGCTTCTTGCCTCTGAACAGGTGTGGGACCTGGGGGTGATTCTTGATGATGGGATAACTCTGCAATCTCAGGTGTTGGCAGTCGTCATGTCTTCCTTTTACCATCTGAGGAACATCGCCAGGGTCAAGCACCTAGTTCCATCTAGTGATCTTCCCACGTTGGTGGGGGATGATATCCACCGCTTGCAGCTGATGCAGAACACAGCAGCTGGGTTGTTGACAGGGACCCCTCAGATGTGTCATATTACACCGATGCTGCATGAACTGCACTGGCTGCTGATTCAGTGGCAGATCACCTTCAAGGTCGGACTCTTGACTTATAAAGCCCTACATGGACTTGGCCTGGACTACCTGAAAGTGCTCCTTTTCCCCTACTGCCCCAGGCGATCGCTCCACTCGGCTGACAAGGGATTGCTAGCAATTCCAAGGGTGTTCTTAAAGGCATCTGGGGCCCGTGCATTTATGTATGTGGCTCCAACCCTTTGGAATTCTCTACCCTGTCAGCTACAGGAGTGCACAACCATGGGGGGTTTCAAGCAGGCCTTGAAAACTGAGCTGTGGCACCAAGTCTACCCTGATTGATTTTACTGACTATTAATATTTATACTGTGCTTTATATTTTATCTTATTTTATTTCACTTTTTATGTTAAAGCGCCTTGATAATTTGAAAGGCGCTTGATAAATAGTTATTATTATTTATTATTATAGCAAAAGAGTACTGTAAAAGGGACCATTTAAGAAGGATGGAAAGTCATTCTTCTTTATGGGAAAGGGAGGTATATAATTGGAAAAGATGGCCTAATGAGATAGCCCACACAGTATGTGACTGAGTTCAAACATGGATGTGGCAGACACAAGGGAAAATAATGAACTATAGGAAACATGGATGGGAGTATTCTAGGGAGTGGGATGTTGAAAAATCATTATGGCTATATGTATACCCTTGAAAGGGGGGGGACATGATAGAAACTTTCAAGTATCTCAAGGGAATTAACAAAGTACAAGAGGGTAGTATCTTTCAGAAGAAGAGATGTGCAAGAACAAGGGGACGCAATTTGAAGATAGAGGGGGACGGCTCAGAGGTAATGTTAGAAAGTATTTTTTCACAAAGGATGCATGGAACAGCCTTCCTGAGGAGGTTGTGGAGTCAGGAACAGTGGGAGAATTCAAGAATGCATGGGACAGGCATAAGGCAATTCTAGTGGGGGGTAGGAGGAAGTAAGCTATTGATTAACCAGAATCTGCAGCTTATCCATCAGGTAGGGAGATGGGCAGACTAGGTGGGCTAAGCGGTCCTTATCTGCCATCACATTCTATGTTTCTATGGCTGTTGCCTACTAACTCTAATCCATTGTAAGCTAGGCACAGCTTCACGTTGCCATACTGGCAGGTTAGATTGACCAGTGGCTCTTTTTCTGCTGTCAAATTCTATTTATTTACAGTATATTATTTCTTCTGTGTTTTAATGTTCCAATGAATGTTATTGTTTATTTGGTACTTTAGACATACAATACTTGTATGTGAATAATGTGTTATAGTGTATAGTGGAATGCTGTTATGCATGGAATTCCATGCCTGGAATATGCTTATAGTATATGATTACCCCTTTTTTTATGTATAAAAACCAGCCTGCTCAAAATCCTTGTTAAGCACATTCTAAACCATTTTGTGCATTCCAAAGTGGTGTTATGCACATTCTGAACAGTTGTTATGCACAGTTCAAAGGTCATATAATTTTAAATTTCTCATTTATTCCACACCTAGCTACTTACTAACCACCCAGTGCCCAAAGTCATACCTTTACCTTTCAAAAATCTGGAAATTTGATTTTGATTTGTGAGTAGAACAAAGAAATGGCAAGATTTTTTGTTTTCACTTCATTGGGGGTCTGTCACTCTAGAGTAAAAAAACATATACTATAAAAAATAAAATATGGCTAACCACACACAACTTGGCCTGTGTTTCCATCTCGGGGTTGAGATGACAACATAGACCTCTCGAGCTTTGCTCTCAAGGTCCATATGCTGTCATCTCAACCCCTTGATGGAAACACAGCCTTGTGTATGGTTGCCCATACATTATTCTCTATGTTCTGTTGTACTAGTGACATCATTATGTTGTTCTGCTGCATTTTGTAAAGAAGGCTGAGCACTGGAATGGTACACTAGAAAGAAAATGCTTCCAGTAGCTATCTAAATTGAAAAAAAAAGTAAATAAAATGTCATGATTCCCATCAGCTTTTCTAGAACATATTTTAGACTTACTGTCTAATTGTTTCCAGGGCTGTCCTTGTCCCCATTTTTTTTTTGTGCAAGGTGACCACATTTGCAATTCTTCAGTCTGCTGGTTCTTTCTTGGTGTATTGACTCTGTAAAAATGTCTGCCAGAGGTGCCACCAGTAACCTGCCCATTTCTTGAGGCACCACTGGGCGTAGCTTGTCTGGTTCTTGGATCTGTTCAAATTTAGTGCATGAGGTGCTATCAGAACTGTATACTCAGTAACGTTTTTAGTAATAATCTCTCAAAAACACCACCAGATAATTTCCTTGGTACCAATTTTTGCTCCTGGGTAATGGACTTGTTTCTGTCCTCTGTAAATACTGAACTGAAATACTATAGCTACTCTGCATGTTAACTTTGGCTTCTTTCTGTCTTGGCTCTCAACTCAAAGGGCAGATACTCTGATGGTCTCAACTCCAAACTCCTACAAACTCCTGGGTCACCTTAGAGACTGGAAATGGCACCACAATCTGCACAGGGGTTGTATACAGACCCCCATCTCAGGGGGAGGGAATGGACAAGGATATGATAGGAGGCATCCTTAGGATGGCAGAGAAAGGGGAGATATTGCTGATGGGGGACCTGAATATGCCAGATGTTAACTGGAGCACCTTTGCTGCAGCCACATCCAAGAGAGGGGCCATTCTTGATGCCCTACAGGGGGCATGCCTCAGACAGCTTAATGTTGGAACCCACTCGGGAGGGAGCAATCTTAAACCTTGTACTCTCAAATGGGGACAGTGAGAGGATCTCGGTTCTAGAAGTGGGTAGTCATCTGGGAACAAGTGACCAAAAAGCAATGTGGTTTATGATAAACTCAGCTGCAGAGTCAAGCCGTACAAAAGTGAGGGTACTGGACTTCAGGAGGGCTGACTTTGTCAAACTGGGAGAGTACTTTAGAAAAGCACTAGCAAACAGGCAAGAAGGAGGGGTGGAGCAACTATGAGGAAACATCAAAACTGCCATCACAGAGGCAACAAGCCTCTGTGTGAAGCAAATAAATCAGAATGAAAGAAAACACCACTATGGTTCTCAAAAGAGGTGGCGGGGAAAGTTAGGGAGAAAAAGATAGCATTTAAGAAGTATAAGGAAACACAGAAGGAGCAGGACAGAGAACTGTACCAGTTAAGGCAGAAGAAAGCAGGGCAGGCAGTCAGAATAGCAAAGGCCCAAACTGAGGAAAAGATAGCCAACTTGGTTAAAAAGGGTGATAAAACCTTTTATAGGTACATTAGGAGCGTAGAAAGACAAATGTAGGGATAGTGAGGCTGAATAGAATGGACGGTAGGTGGGCAGAGAGGGACAATGAAAAAGCAGGGATACTGAATGAATACTTCTGCTCAGTATTCACAAAAGAGGAGGAGGGAGAGGTAACTAATCCAATTAACAGAAGCACTCTGGATAGGGGGGTTGATCCCAGTCCTTTCACAGAAGAAAGGGTTCTGAAAGAACTCCTAAAACTGAAGGTGGACGGAGCAGTGGGTCTGATGGGATTCATCCCAGAATTCTAAAAGAATTAAGGGGAAAACTAATGACACCACTGACTACCCTTTTTAATGAATAATGGGAGGATGGTGTGATACCTGAGGACTGGAGGAGGGTGGATGTGATTCCCCTTAACAAAAGTGGGAGCAAGACAGAGGCAGGAAACTACAGACCTGTCAGTTTGACCTCTGTGGTAGGGAAAATGATGGAATCACTTCAGAAGGAAAGAATTGTTGAGTACCTAGAGACCAGTGGGGAACAGGACCCAAGGCAGCATGGATTCACAGTGGGAAGGTCATGGCAGACAAATCTAATTGATTTCTTTGACTGGGTGACCAGAGTAGTAGACCAGGGAGGGGCTGTGGACATGGCCTACCTAGACTTTAGCAAGGCATTTGACACAGTCCCACACAAAAGATTAATAAACAAATTAACCAGCCTGGGAGTGGGTCCCAGGGTGATAGCCTGGGTAAATCATTGGCTGGACAGTAGGACGCAGAAGGTAATAGTAAACGGAGTCCACTCTGAAGAAAGGGGGGGTTACTAGTGGGGTACCGCAGGGTTCAGTACTGGGTCCAGCCCTTTTTAATGCCTTTATGAGTGACATTGCAGGGGACTGGAAGGAAAAGTATGCCTCTTTGCAGATGACACAAAGATCTGCAACAGGGTTGATAAACGGGGGGAAGGAGGATGAAAAGGGACTTGACAAGATTGAAGGAATGGTCAAAAGTATGGCAGCTTGGATTCAATGCAAAGAAGTGCAAAATAATGCATCTGGGAAACAAAAACCCAGGGGAAGAGTATACAATGGAGGGGGGTAGTAACAACAACAAAAATGGAAAGGGACCTGGGGGTAATTATATCAGATGACCTTAAGGTTAACAAGCAATGTGAGAAGGCAGTAGGGAGGGCTGGGGAGATGCTGTGATGTATAGGGAGAGGCATCATCAGCAGAAAACAGGAAGTTGTTATCCCTCTGTACAGACAGTTGGTGAGACCCCATCTGGAGTACTGCGTCCAGTTCTGGAGACACCATCTCCACAAGGACATACACAGGATGGAGGCAGTCCAGAGGAGGGCAACTAAAATGGTGCAGGGTCTGCAAGAGAAGCCATATGAGGAGAGACTAAAGGAGCTTAATATGTATACCCTTGAGGAAAGGAGGGAGGGGGGGACATGATAGAAACTTTTAAGTACCTCAGTGGACTCAACAAAGTCCAAGAGGGTAGCATCTTTCAGAAAAAGAGATGTGCAAGAACAAGGAGACACAATTTGAAGATAGAGAGGGGGACGGCTCAGGGGCAATGTGAGGAAGTATTATTTTACAGAGAGGGTTGTGGACACATGGAACCACTTTCCTGAGGAAATTGTGTTGTCTAAAACTGTGGGAGAATTCAGTAATGCATGGGACAGACATAAGGCAATTCTTGTGGGGGGTAGGAAGAAATAGGCTGTTGGTTAACTAGGATCTGCAGCTTATCCTGTAGGTAGGGAAATGGGTAGACTAGGTGGGCCAAGCGGTTCTTATCTGCCGTCAAGGTCTATGTTTCCTTGTTTCTATGTTTACACCTCTTTGCTGCTGCCATTGCTCTCCCTCTCACCTCCCTTCTCAACCTTTCCTTATCCCTTGCTGTTCTGTCCCTGACTTCTCGAAGCATGCCTTTGTTATACCCCTCCCTAATGGAGGTGACTCCTCCTGCCCTGACATCTACTATTCTATCTCCCTATTCTCCTCCTACTCCCTAGTGCTCTTCTTAGCTAAACTTGAAAAACACATCACGCTATCTCAGCTCACCCCATTCCTTGATTCTTCCTCTTTTTTGTCCCCCTTCCAGTTTGGCTTTTGTAAACACCAGTCTACCTCCTCCTCCCTCTCTGACTTACTGACTCTGTTCTCTCAGGCATGGATTAGTGCCTCATCACCTCTGCCATCTTTGTCGACTTGGCCAAAGCCTTTGACAATTTTAATAGTTAATAATTTTTATTAAATTTGAAAAATAAAATCAGACATAGCTAGGTACATAGATAAGATACAGCATAACATACATGCATAGACATTGACTGCAGTATCATTATGTAATTGACAAAGTCTAGCCCATAGAAAGGCATATTGCTAAATAATGACACAGTAAGAAATTATACAGTAAGTTGTATTGTGGTATTGTGCCCAAGAGAGAAAAAAAGTATGAGAGACTGCATGATTACCATCGCATCTATGTTAGTTAAGGCGTCTAATATGGGCATAACACATAAGTGTCTCCTGATACCTGAATAAGCCTGAAAAGCACAAACATAATAACAAAATACTAACAACATTAAGGTCCAAATCTGAATTCTTATCCTGTAAGGAGAAAAGATAGAAGTCCTTTGGGGGATCTTGGGGTTCCAAACCATTTCTTACTGGTGTATCTATGTTGGTCTAGATCATTCTACAGGAGAAGTCAGCCAATCCCTATACGTGGGAAGAGATAAGCTAAGTAAGGGGCCCAGGTAAGATAATACTGTGAGAGAGTGTTGGTAGCTAAGTGGGACTGATGATCCAGTACTGCTACACTAGAAAGGGCGTTATATAATTCAGAGATGGTGGGTACCTCTGTGGTTCTCCACCTACAGAGGATAAGCCTCTTAGCTTGGAAGCTAAGAAGTGTCAGCCATCTGTGCTGTTGATGAATGAACATTCTCAGCACAGGAGGAAGGCCCAGTATCCAAACTAGGGGATTTAGAGTCAGAGCAGAGTCTGAGGCCTGTTGAGCCAGACCCAAGACAGCTGTCCAGAATGGAATGAGAAGTGGGCAAAGCCAAAGTATGTGCAAAAGGTCTCCCTCTCCCGAAGGACATCGCCAGCAGTGACTGTTGTCCATAAGATGCATTCTATACAAGACAACAGTAGTGCGATACCAATGTGACAGTATCTTGTTTTGCATAAGTTTACTTCTCATATCGGGATACATAGAATGAGCATATTTCCAGCATAACTTCCATTGGGCATCCGAAATAGATTGTTGAAGAGCTTGCTCCCATTTACCTTTAGGCTGAGCTGATTGTGTAGGGAGATGATTCCTAAGATCAGCATATATAAGACTGGCTTTACCCCCTTATAGGTTAGCCATTTAGTAAGCAAATGGGACCTTGCTGTATCTGTCTAGTGGTGTTGTTTAATATAAGCTAAAACCGAGCTTCTGAGCTGCAAGTACTGCCAAGAGGCCTGCTTACCTAAGTGGAACTCCTGATCCAGTGTTTGAAATGTTTTGATAGTGAGACTGTCATCTACCATCAAGTCCTTTAGTGTAAGAATTCCTTTATTCTGTCATAGAGGCCAGTGCAAAGGTTTGCCATCCACTTTTATGAGTGTGTTCCCCCATATAGGGGAGGCCAGAAGTGGCATAAATCTGCCTCCAATTTCTTTTCCACTAAATGCCATGTCAGTACTGAGCCTGCTATTGTTTGGCAGGAAGACAAATGTTTGGGAAGGGGATTGTAAAGTGAAACTGCTAAGGATTGGGTCTGGGCCATATATGCCTCCGTGTGTATCCATTGTGGTCACTCAGATGTCTGTGGGAGGAACCAGTTTAGGGTACGGGCTGCAGTGAAGGCCCATTTATACCCTTCCAGCCAAGGAAGGCCCGAGCCTTCTTGTGACCAATGGGATCTAAGTTTATTTCTACTATAACGGGGTTTGGTGCCTTCCCAAATAAAATTGGAAAAGGCCTAGACTATGGCTTTAACCCATGAGGCTGGTAGTATGAGTGGTATATGTGTGATGTCATATAAAAATTTAGGGGCTACCACCATTTTAATCGCAGATATTTTACTTGCTGGTGTAAGTTGAAGACCACGCCAGCGCACAAACTCAGTCTTGATATCTTCAAGAAGGGGTTTAAGGTTCGGATCCCATATTTTAGTAAGATCTACTGTGAGCCATATCGCGAGATACACAAGGGAGTGTGGGGCCCAATGAAGGCCGAGATGGGCTACCTGATCTAAAGTGCACAAGCTATTGAGGGGGAGTACTTCCGTTTTAGACCTGTTGATTTTTAGGCCAGAGTAGCTTGTAAAATCTGCAAGGAGGGAAAGCAGAGCAGGGGAGGAAGTAGTGACATCCTCTAATGGGACTAACAAATCATCTGCATACATAAATGTGGGAAGAGTGATATCGCCAAAGGGAAAACCTGTTATGGCCGAAGAGTGGCGTATGGCAATCACAAGTGACTCCACTGCTATTATGAAAAGTAAGGGAGAAAGGGGGCAGCCCTGCCTCATGCTCCGCCCTAGAGGGAAGGGTGCAGACAGAGTAGAGTTGGTGAGGACCCGGACCAAAGGGTTGTGATACAGAGCTGTCACCCAGCTTCTAAAATTGTGACCAAAGGCCATGGCTTCTAGCACCTGTTGAAGGTACTGCCATTTGAGAGAATCAAATGCCTTCTCAAAATCTATTGCTACCGCAGCAGCTGGTGCCAGGAAGTTGCTGGCCTGATATATAATATTTATAAGGGAACATATATGATCTCTGCTGAGCCAACTCGGGACAAATCCGACTTGTGAAGGATGTATAAGGTGGGGAAGCAAATGGTTTAACCTGGAAGCCAGAATTTTTGCAACAATCTTACTATCCGCATTGATAAGTGAAATGGGGTGATAGCTGGATGGTAAAGTTGCATCTTTCCCTTTTTTGGGAAAAACAGCAATGATCGCCTCCCGAAGGGATCCTGAACTAAGGGCCAAATTAAAAATGTCACTAAGTAGAGGGGATAGCAGTGGTGCAACTAGGCTCTACATTTCAGGGGGAAATCCATCCCCACCAGGGGCCTTCCCGTGATTTAAATTGTGGAGTGCATCTGTGACCTCTTGAGGGGTAATGGGAGACTCCAAGGTGGCAGCTTGCTGAGGAGTTAAATGACAGATAGGTATAGATGTCAGAAAGGTTCGCACCTGTGCAAAATTAAAAGTGCCGGAGGAAGAATATAGCTGTTTATAGAAATCTGTCATAATTTCACTTATGAATTCTGGTTGAACTTGCACAGGGCCATCCAGTGCTTTGAGTCCAGGAATATGGCTCTTGGCCCTCTGTTTCCAGAGTCTGTAGGCTAGTACTTTCCCAGCCTTCTCTCCCCCCTCCCAGTATTTATGCCTTAGTCTGAGGAAGGCCAATTCAGCTTTCCTGGTAAGTAGGTCCTATACTTCATGACGGATATTAGTGATTTCCTTGCCTATCGGGGAGTGTAAGGAAGTGTGCAGCATACTTTTAAATTTGGCCTCGAGTTCTATAAGACGGGATTCCAATGTTTTAAGCTGGTGTTCTCTCTGCCACCTACAATGCATCGAATATCCCATGATAGCGCCTTGTATGGTGGCTTTCAGTGCCTCCCAGACCACTGTTGGGGGACCTCCGTTGTAGCATGATCTTGTAGAAAATGAGTGACCTGTATCCAAAGCCATTGAGGGAAGCTAGGGTCCCTCAAGAGAAGCGGGTCCAAACGCCAGCTCAGGGATCGAGTGGCTGAGGGACTACTTAGCGTGTGAAGTTGCACCGGAGCATGATCTGATATGATAATTAAATAAATTACAACATCATTGGTGCTGTTCATAATAGAAGGGAATATAAGCCAGTAGTCCAGCCGAGAGTGTGAGTTATGCACCGGAGAAAATAATGTATAATATTTGTCCCGCGGGTGCATGATACACCAGGAGTCTTGTAACTCCATATCTGTGATCAGCTGTTGCAGTGAGAGGTGAGATTTCTGATGATGATCTGGGCAGGCAGATGTGCGATCTAGGAAAGGATCCAGGGGGAGATTAAAATCACCCCCTAAGATTATAGGGACCTGTGGAGAGGCTAAGGAGCTAATAGCTTGAGTCAGCGAGTGAAACACTTCAGGCTGGTCGTCATTTGGGTCATACACGTTAGTTATCACTAGGATACCTGTCTGAGTATCCATCAAAGCCGCCACCCATCTGCCATCTCTATTTCACTCACTTTTAATTGTGTGCATTGAAGGTATTTGTGAAATAAAATAGCTACCCCCCATTTGCAAGTGGAGGCTGAAGAAGAAACAACCTGTCCCACCCAAGAGCCTTTCAGCCAGTCATAGTCCAACTTTTTCAACTTAGTCTCTTGTAGTAGGGCTACCTGCACACCCAGTCTCTTAAAATGATTCAGCATCTGAGAATGCTTCATGGGGGTATTAAGGCCCCGTACATTCCAGTTGATATAGCGAATGTCAGCCATAGTCTAGAAGTGAGAGGTCTGATTTAGAAGAGAGTGAGCTATAGAACCTAGTAGAGACTGAGAGTGAAGGTCTGCCCCATGTCACTTGAAGCGGAAAATCGGTTATTATCAATTTTAACCACCACCAGCAAGGGACCCCAAGTGCACACATAACCCCCCTTAAGCATTTACTAATCACGATCTGGAAAAACCTATAAAACATTTCAACTTGTAGAACATAATATTGACTGATAACATTTAATCAAATCAATCAATCAATCAATCAAAATCTTTATTTATTCAGGCGAACATCATTGAGCAAAGCTCATTTACAAGATGGACCTGAGTGGTCATACAAATGAGGATACAAGTATTATTACATAGACAAGAATAGCATAAATAGCAATACAATGGCATGAAATGATTATATACAACAATTTACATATATACAAGGAACAGTAGAACCATTTAGCCTGTAAGAAAAAGGGGACAAAGGGTATAGCAGGCATAAAATATAAATTATAGGGTCTAACTAGTTTTTATGAGAATATAATAGGTGATTCGGAAGATAGAAATTGAATTAATATAATGGACGGAAAAAGGAAGGTGGGTCAGGTAGGGTAGGGGATTAGGCTTTATAAAAGCAATTGCAGAGCTCTGGAAAAAGGGTGGAGAACAATCTTTTGAAAGATGCCAGAGGTAGTAGGCTATCTAGCTTCATGGATTTTTGGAGTGAGTTCCATGCAACTGTTAGGGTATAGCTGAAAGCAGCCCTCCCATACCGGGTGCAGGCATTGGGGACCTTTAATATGATGAGTTTACTGATCCTTAAGGTGTATGGCCTAGTTGTAATTTGGGTAAAGCAATCAGTGATATAGGTAGGTAGTTTGCCTGTTAACGCTTTGAATATCCAGATAACAGCATTCCTATTTCTTCTGTGATGTAATGATGTCCAGTTGACTGCCATATAAAGGGAGCAATGATGGGTGCTGGAGGGAAGGTCAGTAATAAATCTTATGGACCTGTGATACAGGGTGTCCAGTTTATGTAAGAGATGATGTGAACAATGGCAGTAGAAAATCAGCATAATCAATGAGGGATAGGAATGAGGCCTGAATTAACCTTTTTGGAATCACTGTTTAGGTAATGTTTTATTCTAAAAACAGTCCAAGCCTCTGTCTTAGCTTTTAAGTAGCTCTTCAATATGGACAGAATAGTCAAGCCTGTTATCTTTCCAGACTCCAAGGTATTTGAAGTTATCAACAAATTCAAGTTTCTCTCCTAGTAAGGTGGATAAATGTAGGGTGGTGGATGCTGGGGTAGTGGTAGAGCAACTTTTGTGGCAAAGAACATAGCTTTTGTTTTTTTTGCATTCAGAAGTAGCTTTTTGTCAAGTAGATTGTGCTGCAGAATGGAGAATTCGGATTGTAACAGTTCACAGGCTTTGGAAGGTGAGGGATTGCTGACATATAATACAGTATCATCAGCAAACAGATGAATGTTAGATTGAGTGAGATTGGCATCAATATTGTTTATATAAATGGCAAAGAGGATAGGGCCAAGAATAGAGCCTTGTGGTACGCCCCTTAGCAGTGGTTTTGAGGTGGATAGGTAATTTCCATTTTAACCAGTTGTGACCTATCTGAAAGGTAATCCTTAAACCAGTTGAGTGATAGGAATCCAGGCCTAGTGAGTTAAGGGAGGTGATTAATAAGTCATGATCCACTGTGTCAAAGGCTTTACTCAAATCCAGAAACACAGCACAGGTACAATTTTCTTGTCCAAGGTAGTCTGCCAATCGTTGGTTACCTTGGCTAAGGCAGTAATGGTGCTATGCTTTGATCTAAATCCAGATTGTGCAGAATTTAGAAGGTTATTGTTATCCAGATAGTCCCTTAACTGAGAGTTTACTAGTTTTTCGAGCATCTTGATAGTACTGGTAGGATGGAGATAGGTCTGTAATTGTTGAGATCCCTAGTATCACCAGATTTGAGTAATGGAACTACTTGAGCTGTTTTCCAAGTAGAGAATGGATCCAGTAGTTAGGAAAGATTGAAGAGATGAGTGAGGGGCAGATAAGACATGTGAAGCAATTTTCAGGAAATAGGGATCCAGGAGTTTGCACCTGCACTCTTAGTAGTGTCTAAATTAGAGAGGAGATCTTCCACTTCTTTCATGGATATTGGGATGAAGGAAAAAGTTGAAGTGGCCATTTGTCCACAGTAGTTTGCAGGTTCAAGGGAGATCTCAGGATATTTGCAGGTGATGAGTCAAATGCTAGGCCAGCTGTGGTGAAGTGAACATTGAAGGTATTTAAGATTTCTTGTTTATCTGTAATTTCTGTATCATTTAGTAGCAGTTTGGAGGTTAAGGCAGGAGTAGAATTTTGGCCCAGAAGTCCTTTTATTGTATCCCAGAGTCTGGATGGGTTATTGTAGGAGGCATCCAATTCAGCTGTATAGTAGGCAGTTTTGGCAGATCTTATTTTTTGTACATGAATTCCTTTGCTTTTCTGAAATTTAGCCAATCTCTGGTGTCCTTTGTTTTCTTGCCTTTTTCCACAGTTTGTCTCTGGTTCTCAAGGCTGCTTTAGTTCAGAGGTGAACCAAGGGCAGGATTTACCTTAGTTCTGATACTGGTGATAGGTGCATGAATATTGAGAGCATTAGTGATAATATCCTTTAAAGTCTGGAGAGCTGTTTCAACAGAAGTTGTAAGATAGAAATCTTGCCAATATATTGTATTACTCAGGTCATGGAGGTAACCTGAGATATTGAAATCTTTTTGACCTTTGAGGACAAATTCTGCAGGATTTGGTGGTTTGAGCGGATCTTATGCCAGCTATAGGGTAATGGTCACTGACATCACTCGCAGTACTCCTGCATGTGAATATAAGTGAGGCTTGTTTACCAACATAATATCCAGGAGTGAGCTGTTGCTGGAATTTCTTAGGTTGATCCTAGTTGGGTCTTTAATTAGCTGTGTGAATCCATAGGTGTCACAAAAGGTTATCAAAGTGCAGATACATTAGACAGCCAGTTTAAATTCAAATCACCAAGGATGATGGTATCTTCAGGGCCTAGGTTGAGAATTGACCCTAGGTGAGAAAGCAGTTTAAGGCCTGCAGAGGGGGCCTATAGCATCCAATCAGTTTAAATGAAGACTTAATTAGGAAGGATATTTTGATTGATAAACATTCAAATTCATTTGGCTCGATGTGTTGATGAGGCAGGTTGCAGAGATGGTGTCCTTAATGTATATGGCCACCCCACCACCCCTGGAAGGGGCGATCTGCTCTGAAGAGCTGATAGTTGGGAAGGTTTACAACACTGTCTTTTGTTGTAGGCCTGAGCCAAGATTCAGAGATGACCAGAGAAATCTGGAAGAGTATGTGCCACCAAGCCTGTATTAAGATGAACTTTTAGGAGGCTGCAAGCATTGAAGTGTATGAAGCTTAGGCCTTTATGGAAGTCAGATCAGCAGGAAGATAAACTTACAATGGGGCTAGGATTAATTCAATAGTGCCAATGCATAAAAGGAGGTAGAAGATTAATTTGAGTTGGGCACCAAGGGTTAGGGATAGAGAGTGATCAGAGCGTTCCTCTTAGTCCTAGATGCCCACTGTGTAGTGGGAGATGGTCCTGTTCTATAGGTGTGTCTTTTATCATAACATAGGAGTCTGATGGACAGACATAGTGGGTTATTATAAAGCCAGGATACATGTAAGGGGCTAGGGGAGCTGGATTGTTAGAGAGGCTTTAGTGGATACTCCAGGGTGCAGTGTAAGAGTGGTTCAAAGTGAATAAGGAATAGATGGTTGTACATAGTGGATGGCAGTGGAGAGCAGAACATACTCATTAACTTATTCGTCATGACAGGGGTATAATATGATTATCATAATGGATTGGTGGAGATGAGAGGCTAAGGAGCAAAAGGAAGCAAGTTAGCATTGTCCAGGGTAGGTATGGGTTAATAAAGAAGGGAATAGATGTGGGCGTGGATTAGAGAAATGGGGAAAGAGTGTATAAATACAATCAACCAAGAGGGGCAGGAGGGCGGCAAAAATTTTGCGGCTTTGCCTGCACTTTCACACTGCTTCTCCCGCCTCCTGGATCTCTTGGTCGGCTGGAGGTCGCCACGCCTGCTGGCGGCTCGGAGCCCCTTCTGTGGCTGGAGCTGGAGGGCTGTGCTGGCTGCAAGGCAGTGGACAGAGGAGAAGGCAGTGAGAAGGCTACTTTATTGCAGGCAATCTGCAAATTAGTGCAAGGATCAAAAATCTGCACAAAAAAGACTGGGAGGGTTGGGGGTTGAGGCGCCAAGCGCTCTAGCCCACACAGATCACCAGAAAAGGCTGAATCACTAGCAAACATCACATCAATACAATGTTTAAATTGCAAACAATTTTAAGTTAAAACAGCTCTTTTAAGATTAATTAATAAAAAGTTACAGCTAAGCAGAAAATCCCATCCAGAATAGTGTTGCAGAGTCCAGCTAAAGTCAATGGGAAAGGCGCACTAATCGGAAGCAAGGCATTTAACCAACTATTCACACATATCGGCCTGTCCACAGCTGTTGGGAGTCCCAAAGGTATTATGTCACAGACCGAAGTCACAAGACCTCCTTTAGTATCCATGGGGGTTGGCCTGGGATCAGGACAGGAGGAAATACCCTCCAGAACAGCTTGTCCATACTATGGGGTGTAAAGATATATTTAGAGCTAAGACCCCCCCGAGGATGTATGAAAGGAGTCCCCCTGGGACCATGGGGCCCTAAGCACGTAGCAGGTTATCCTCAAAAGCATGTCCCAAAAGGAGTTATAATACTCCAATATGCCCAGCCGATAGATGAGGGATAGGGAGAGCTGAGCTTAATACTCCTAGTAATTTAGATCCCATGGCAGGCTAAGGGACGTGAAGTTAACACATAAAGGGAGAACCAAGCAGAAAAACGGAGGTTCCCTTTTCCTTATTACATACTCAACCATCCATATTAAACTGATGCCATACAGTTTGAACATGTCCTCAGTCCAGTGGTTCTGAGCCAGATCTGGGAAGACCAGTTGTAGCATCGAAGTTTCATCACGTGAGTTCGCAGCGGGAAGGCCAGCTGCAAGTTCCAAAGATGCGGCAACTATGTCGGCCCAGGATCTGCTTCGAGCCATGGAGAGCATAGGTCTTGAGGATGTCAGCCCACGCATGTCCTTCTCTGCCCCTTCTGAGATCCCTTGTGCAGTATCTGAGTCCTGCAGGTCTAGTTGTAGAACAGCAAATGGGTTAGGTGAGAAGAAAATCTGCAGATCCATGGGGTCTTGCTGATCTGAAAGTTGGTCTGAGTGCACCGTCGCCTGTGGGCTAGGGGAGCAGGCTCTTTCAGTAGGATGTTGTCGTTGAACATGATAATGAGATGGTTGCCATTTCCTTGGACTCGATGGTAGCAATGCATCAAATATCCGCACACCAGACTCTGGTACGTCTTGCTTGGGAGCCGAGGAAATAGTTGCTGCAGACGGAGAGGGAGAGCGTTGTATTTGCTCACTCTGATTGTTGTGGTCCCGAAACTCCATGGGATGTCTAGCCTGCAGGAAGTCCATCAAGCTCTCTGGGGTCTTGAACAGAAGGGGAGACCAATTATGCATAATCCGCATGGTTGCTGGATACCGCAGTGAGTAAGAGTAGTTTAGTTTTTGTAACAGTCTACGTGCCTGGGCATATTCTTTACGGCGATCGGAGAGCTCTTTAGAATAGTCCTGATAGAGCTGGAAGTGATGCCCTTGCCAAGTAATTACCCCCCACAGTTCGAGCAGCAGCCATAATAGATTATTTTTGCCTAAAGTTCAAAAATCTGGCAAGCAGGGGTCTAGGCCTTGCTCCAGGCCTTGGTACCGGGGCAAGCGGGGGATGCACCCATTCTATCTGAGGGTGAAAGTCGGCTGGTAACTTGAACAGTTTCGGGAGGGTTGACTGTAAGAAGTCGATGGCCGATTTCTGTTCTGCACCTTCCGGAAAGCCAATAAGCCATATTTTGTTTCGACGACTGCGATTTTCAAGGTCATCTACTTTATTTTGTAGTGTGTGGAAAAGTTTGGCCTGTTCCCTCAGAGTTGCTGTTGTTTCATGAAGAGCTGCATCATGGAAGGATATCGTCGCTCATTGTGGAAAATCCTAACTTTGATCCCTTGCAAGATTTGCATCGTGGCATTGACTGCAATTGTGAGTTGTGCCATTTGGGTCATGAGCTGGCCGAACATTGCTTCAGTTCTCGATGATTCTGCAGAAGGCTGCATATTGTAGGCTGCACTGCAAATCTGCCTTTGAGAGAAAAGACAAGTGATTTCCAAAAGAGAACTTGCAAGAAATGTCCCAAGATTATGCCCAGGGGATTCCTCTCTGCTACGATAAAAATTCTGGCAGAAATAGAGTGTCTTAGTGATGGCAAATGTCGAATTTATCCCCGTGTTGCAGGAGCTATCTCTCTATGCGACCATACTGGATCAGAACTAGGCCACACCCCTCGCCTTTGACAATTTTGCTACCCTCTCCTCCTTGACAAGCTCAGTGCAGCGGGGCTCTCTCTTTGCAACTAACTGGTTTTGCTCCTAACTTGAGGGAATTTCTTAGTCTGTTAGAAGTGGTGACTCCCTATACCCCACACTTCTTAGCAGCAGTAGTGCTCTTTATCAAGGAAATCTCTTGCAGCAGGTCACACAGATAGGAATATCTCATCCACAGGTGCCGTTTCAGCCAAAGGATTTTATTAGCCATCGACCTGATACCACATGTCATGTCCTGGTACGTATAAAAGGAGGGGGGCAGTCCCAGCTGCTCCTCAGTTGTTTTCCTAACACAATCTGCATGCTTCATGTCCTGAGTTTGGAATATAACTTTAGTCATTGGCGAGAATTTCATACCTTTGGCGTGACAATTCCAGTTTCATTGCGCTTTTTTGACATTTCATCTTAGACACTTTATTTCAAGAGGGTGCCTATGGCCAGATGATCACTAAAGAGGACCTTTCAAAAAGTTTGTGTCAGGTGCTTGGGCCCAACTTACAATACTTGTGCTTGTGTCTTATGTCAGTGCTTCCATAAAGCCACCAAGAGACGACTCCCAGCAGCTTAGGGAGCACCTTATGGAGCAAAATGTTGCCCTGCTGAAGCGGGAGCATAGTTCTAAAATGTCCCATGAGTCTTCATTGTCTTCATGTGTCCACTGTTCTGGTAGGGAACACTGGTCGACTGAGCGAGCAGACATCAAGGAGAAACACAAAGACTCTTGTTGGAGTAAGCATTCTTCCTGCATCTCTTCCCCATCGATGATCTATATGCCTACTACTTCTATTTCTCAGACAGTACTTACTTCTAGAGCTGCTTTCTCAACTCTGTCAGAGGCTGTGGCTATGTCGTGTACCACCTTATCGATGACCTCAAACCCTTTTTCCACCTGTTCGCAATGAGATCCTCCAGACGAAAGCACTACAAGGTGGTAAATGCAACTTCACCAACCGTTGACGCAGAGGGCTGAGGTCCTGGTGCTTACCTCAAGCCACGCTGGTGACACAGGTTCGGGAATGGACTCGGGACACCAGGGGCTGGTAGGGAAAGGAGAGGATTGAGCATCCATGGGACTGCTCTCCTTTCCTGGGGTGGGCTGTGGGACGGTATCTCTAGACAGTAATTCCTGGTGGAGACCAGGAGCACTGCACGGCGACTAAGTGAGGGAAAACACAGGAAACCGGAAAACGCTTCACACTCAGTTGGATGATGGCTGCCCGGCTCTCCAATGCCACCAATGCCCCTAACAAGCCATGTCCACCTCAGCAGCACTCTGGGGCCAAGTGTTGCACTGGCCTCCCCCCACCCGGTGCCTTCTCCCTTGGAGGAGGGGGACCCATCCGGTGAATGGTTATGCCAGGTTACCCGAGGGGGGTGGCTGCTATGTGAGGTTGGAGGCTCAGGGGGACAGGTGGGCTGGAGGGGGCCTTGGAAGCTTGAAGGAGTGGCAGGACATGATAGCACGTAGGAGGGGTAAAAAGATAATACAAAAAAAAAATTTGCACCTTTCACCCTTGCGACCTCCATCACAGGGGTCTCTTCATTGCTCCTTAATGAACGCTTCCGGGTCGTCGGCAGCCCTGAATACTGGGACAGATCAAGATACATTGGTTCCCTACTGCTCTTGTCTATGGCTGCTCTGACAGTCAGGAGCATATTTTTACATCCCTCATTAGCTCAGTTGGTGCTCCAATCATTTAGTTTCTTCTGTCATTCCTATAGAGTCTGCTCACAGTAACCCTGTGACCACTTCCTCCCCTCAGCTGACTACGGTGGATGTTCAAGCACTGGTCAATACTATTCTTGACCTCACTATGGGCACTCCTTCTTACAAAGGAGTCACTTCTGCCCCTACATTGGTGCCTTCTGGATGCTTTTCTGCCTCTACAATGGCCAGTACTTCTCCAGAATTCCCAGATCCCTCACAAGACATTGATACAGGGGATCCATATTTGCAGGAGTGGGAACAGCATGATCACCTGTAGGATATTGATAAAGGAAATTTTTCTCATGTCTCTAGTTCCTTGGCCTCATTAGTGGCTGAGCAGCCTACTGTTGGTCTTCCATGTTCCCCTCCATGTGATGCATGATTTTCAGATGTCATGCAACACTTCCAGAAAACCTTTGGTTTCCAGGAGATGAAACAAGATGCCTCTAAGAGTAAACTGGCCAGTTATTTAGGCCTACCAGAGAGTGTGTCACTGGTCATTCCTCCCTTATTAGATTCCTATAAAGATGTGATTTTGGCTGCATGGCAGCAACCTCCTTTCACTGTACCCAGGAAAGCTGATAAAACCTATCATATGCTGGCAGAACATTTTTACTTCTCCGCCACAAATGGATTCTGCAGTCATTAGTGCAGCCCATGACAGGTCGGTCAGACCAAAACATCTCAGTGCCCAACCTCCACATATGGAGTCTTGAAAGCTTTATGTGATGGGGAAGAGAATGTTCTCATCTTCCACAATGGAACTAAGAACTCTGAACTACATGGGTCACCTCCTCAAATGTAAAGGGGGAGCTGTGGATCACAGCACAGTCTTGTATACAATCCCTTCCTGACGTCTCCCCAAAGAACCACATTTTTACCATGTACAAGACTGCCTCTGCAGGTGATCGCCATCTTTTACATGCGGCGTATGATGCCATTAACTCTACTGCCTGGGCATGTACAGCCAGAATCTTAGGCATCATTCCTGGCTCCGTGTATCCGATTTTGGCCTGGATGTACTTCATTCTATTTTAAATGCACCTTTTAAAGGTGACAAGCTTTTTGGACCACAGACTCAGGTTATCCTCATGTCCCTGCAAACACCAGTTACAATCTATACCCGTCCTATACCACACCTAATCAAAACTCTACTATAAACGGAATTTTTTATAGACCTGCCAATGCACAGTGGTGTACTGCTAAACAACCCAAGTGCAAAGCTCAAGTCTCTTTGCCTGGCCCTCATTCTAACCCAGAACATCTTGTTATGCCCCTTCTGTCCCACAACAGGGACAGTCTATTGCCTGTGGATTCCCCCATGCATGTGGGATTTCTGGCCTATCCCATGGCAGATTCTCCCAGTGGCCTACAGGGTTGGCCAAGTATAACAACAGATACATGAATGCTGCAACTGATTCAGTAAGGACACACTCTGGAATTGAAGGCTGTACCACCTAGTATACCCCCATGGGCCTCTTACTACCCTCCCCAATTACAAATCAGTACTGGCAGCAGAGATGCAAGCCCTAGCACTACAAAATGTAATAGAAATAGTCCCCCTTCTTCAAAAAGGCATGAGATTTTACTCCCACTTTTTTTCGGCTCCCAAAATGGATAGGAGATCTGCAACCTATTTTTGATCTCAGGAACATAAACCTCTTCATAGAGTACAAGAAATTCGGGAATGATCACTCTTCAAATGATCTTGACCCATCTCAACAAGAGAGACTGGCTCTGTTCACTAGATATGAAGAATGCATATCTGCACATCATGATCCTCCCCACCCACAGGCAGCATCTTTGCTTCTGTTTTCAAAATGACCATTACCAGTTCAAGGCCCTTCCTTTCAGTGTTTAGCCTCTGCACCCAGGGTATTCACGAAGTGCCTTGAGGTGGTAATGGCTGCCCTCAGGAGAGTGAACCAGTATGTCTTTCTGTACCTGGACAATTGGCTTCTCAAAGCCTAATCCAAACAGCAGTTGGCAACCACCCTATCCCAAACTCTACAGATGTTTTCTTCCCTAGGAATATCCATCAGCATACCACAATCCAAACTGAATTACACTTAATGGCTTCAGTACACTGTGGCCATCCTGGATACATCCACAAGCTTAGCCTTTCTACCTTGAGATTGGGTGGACAAACTGATCACTCCGGCATCCAGGATAGGTTCCAGCAGGTATGTCTCAGCCTGAGAATAGGACACATGGCAGCAGCCATTCTGACTGTACCCTGTGCCCTGTTTATATGCAGGTACTGCAGTGGACCCTAAGAGGACAGTGGGACCAAAGATCAAATGATTTGGAAGGACAAGTCATGTTGTCCACCCCTGCACTCCATGCCATTCAGTAGTGACTGTCACAGGACAACCTCTTATATGGTGTACCATTTCAGGCCCCCATCCCTCACTGCACTTTGACTGCCAGTGCATCTGCCCATGATTGGGAAGCCCACCTAGATGAGCTTCAGACACAATGGGAGGTGGAAACCAAGGGAAGCACATCTCTGCATCAATATTTTAGAGATGAGAGCAGTCCATTCAGCCCTGCAGGCATTCGAGGACCTAATACCGACACCTTTTTTCGAGATTCACATTGACAACTCCACAGTTGTCCATTATCTGAATAAACAAGAAGAGACCCATTCCTACCCTTGTGCCGAGAGGCAATGAGAGTGCAGTATTGGACAATCCAACACAGAATACATTTAACAGTAGTAGAAGTCCTGGGCAACAAGAACATCCTAATGGATGCACCCAGCAGATCCAGGGTACAGAATTGTGAATGGGAGACCATCCAGGAGGTTGTCAAAAACATCTTTCTTCAGTGGGATCAACCCAAAATAGGCCTGTTCGCCTCTCCACACAACACCAAACTGCCTCACTATTGCTCGTTAGAGCCAGATCCTAGAACTGTGTGACTGGACATGTTATCTCATTCTTGGACAGGCAGTTTTCTTTATACCTTTTCTCCCTTTTCTCTCATTCAGAAGATTCTACTCAAACTGATCCAAGACCAGACCTCCATGATTCTCACTGCAGCTCTGTGGCTAAGACAAATCTGGTTTCCACTGTTACAACCACTAACTGTCTGGGACCTCTACCCTCTTCCCATTAGTCCCAACCTTCTCACTCAGGCCCAGGGAACCCTTCTACATCCCATTCTCTGCTCACTGCATCTGCATGCTTGGCTGCTAAGGACAAAGTCCTTTCTTGGTTCCAAGTCTCACCGCATGTAGAGAAGGTGTTGTCAGAAGCCTGTAAGCCTTCCACTAAAGCATCCTATTTAATGAAATGGAAATGGTTTGCTATGTGGGCAGTGGATGAAAGGGTAGACCCATATACATGTCCACTGCAACACATTTTAAACTATCTACTTAATCAGATGGTGGACTGGAATAGTCTTCAGTGAAAGTACATTTATTGGCTATAGCTGCCTTTCACGTTCCTGTAGGTGAAAAACCTTTGAATCAATGACAGATTGTAAAGACCTTCTTGAAAGGTATCCTCCCCCTTAAACCCCCTATACGGAACCCCATCCCTCCATGAGACTTAAATTTTGTTCTTGAAAAACTTAATATGCCCCTTTGAGCCTGCAGCCACATGAGAGCAGTGGTACATCTCCTGGAAGCTCTTTTTTTGGTTGTGATCATGCCAGTGAGCTGTGTATTGGAATTGCAAGCATTTATGTGCAAAGAACCCTACCTGAATTTCCACAAGGATCATGTTTCATTATAAACCAGTCATGACTGTCTCCAAAAAGTGGTGTTAGAATTTATTTTAAATCTATCTATAAACTTACTTGTTTTCCTTGCAGTACCTGCTAATTCAGGGGAAACTTTGCTTCATACATTGGATATACATAGAAGTTTGTATTACTGTCTTCTTTGTGCCAAAGCTTGTTGTAATTCAACACAACTTTTTATTCCTTTTACCCCTGGTAAAGAGGAAAATTCCATTTCTAAGCATTGTTTGTCCACACGGTTGGGCAACTACATTACTTTTTGTTATAAAAGTCTAATAAGCCAGTCCTAGGTGTGGTGAAACCTTACTCCACTTGGGGAATGGCAGCCTTAGGGACATGCTTTAGAGGTATTTTATTAACTGAAATTTGCAAAGCAGCAACATGGTCAATAGTTCATACTTTTGCCAAGCATTGTAGTTTGGACATTGTATCCAAAAGATAGACCAATTTTGGTTGGGTGGTCCTACAAGGTTTGCTATCTTGATTCCTTATTTTGCATCTCCACCATCCTGTGTTTTTCCCCAAACTGTTGGAGACTCGGTCTTATTTTTGTGATCTGCTGCAAGAGATTTCCTCAATGGAGATAGTACAGTTGCATAAGAACTTACTGTAACAATAGATTTTGGAGTGATTCTCTTGCAGCAGGTCATGCTGCCCCTCCCCCTTGCATCCCGCTCCAAGATGGAGACACACTTTTGCTCTCTAGAAAACAGCAGGGTACTCCTACTTCCTCCTTGGTTCCCCTTGGAGGCCTCTTTAAACTTATAAATAATCAATAATGACCGAACAGCTGGTTATTTCCTAGAGATTAACGACCAGCTGGGGGGGTGGTCCTCTTGAAATGTTATTTAATAAATCACTACTTAAAAATGAAATCCCAGATGTTTGGTGTAATGCCATAGTAACACCTATTCTCAAATAAGGGAATGAGTCTAATGTTCAGAACTATAGACCGATAAGCTTGACCTCTATTATAGGAAAGGTAATGGAGCACTTAATTAAATCAAGATTGGAGGAAATTATTGAACAGCTCGATATTTCTGATAATTTCCAACATGGTTTTAAGTCTGGCAATTCTTGTACTACAAATCTTATATCTTTTTACCATAAGATAAGTAAGCTAATGGATAATGATATTCCAACTGATGTACTATTGTTTGATTTCAGCAAGGCTTTTGACCATGTGTCACATACTTTGCTGATCAACAAACTTCATAGTTTGGGATTTCCTTCACTTCTGGTTAATTGGATAACCAAATGGCTCTCTAACCGAACTCAGTTTGTTAGAATAAATGGTTCACATTCTTTTTCTGGTAGGGATATGAGTGGAGTCCTTCAGGGCTCTGTACTGGGGCCTGTCCTCTTTAATCTCTTTATTCATGATATGAGTATCATTTCCAATAACTTTCTCTCAAAATCTGCTGATGATACAAAAATAGGAGGCAGGGTTGACATCCCAACTAACATTCAACTCCTTGAAAGGGATCTCTTTATTGAGCAATGGGCTAATAAGAACTTAATGTCGTTTAATAATGACAAATGTAAGGTTTTACATTTTGGTAGAAATAATTAATTTCATAAATATTATTTGAATAACTCTGAACTTAAATAATCCATCAGTGAGAGTGACCTAGGTATTATAATTAATAATACACTGACGGCAAATGACCACTGTAGTAAAGTAGTCAGAACAGCAAATGTCATTCTGAAACAGATTAACAAAACCTTTATTAGTAAATCTGAGCATTGTTTACTGCCCCTGTATAGAACTTATGTTAGACTTCATTTAGATTATGGGTCTTCTTTTTGGAGTCCTTACATGAAGGTCGATATTAATTGTCTTGAGCAAGTCCAAAGGAGGCTCACTAAATCAATCCCAAGATTGAATAACAAATGTTACAACACCAGACTCAAGGAAACAAATCTTTATCCTTTATATTTAAGAAGGCAGAGGGGTGATCTGTTGCTCATGTACAAACTAGTACATACTCCCAGGTTACTTGATTTATGTGGATTATCGCGAGCCAATAAGTGAACAGTAGGAAGACTGCATGCTAAGCAACTTAATATTAATTGGGCAAATACAAATATATATGACAACTTCTTTAAGATAAGAGCAGCAAAACACTGGAATTCTTTGCCACATGAATCATAGACTCTTTCAGCTTTGATTCTTTTAAATCTAATCTTGATTCTTGGTTATTTGGCATATTAATTCCCATACTATCCCATTGTTGTGGGAGGACAATCTCTATGAGCTTTGTTCCTTCTTTTGTCCTATACTATCCAGTAAATCAACAGGAAATGAATGGCTGTGAGGTAATTATTGCAATTATAAGTCTTATCACAATAATGATACTTTTTAAATGGGTTTCTGTACATTTGTTTTTTGAGTGGCAGCATGTGCTGAGAGCCTTGCGTCTCCTAACCTTTCTCAGCGATGGTGATGTGCTGGCGTTGGAGTCGTGCTGTTTTTGCAGTATGCCTTGCCGATCGCTACTGCATCAAGTCCTTTACAGATAGTGTACACTGATGGCTGTGGTAAAAACTTTTCTTTTGTTTTGCTATGGCGTGCTTCCTGCTGTGTGGTTGCCCTGACGGTCATTGCTTAGAGATTTCAGACCAGCAGGGCAGCCAAACAATTAGCTACTTCAGCTTATCAATAATTAGACTTATAATCATATATATGGTTACTGAGGTGGGAAACAACAAGGAGCATGACCTGAGGAATCATCAAGGGCAGTCCCAGGTCAGTTGCTAACAAAATCCTCCATCTGGAAATTATGCCTGCGGCTGGGATATCCTATTTGTGTGACCTGCTGCAAGAGATTCTCTTGAAGATCTATTGTTACAGTAAGTACTTGCACTACTGTACTTTCACCAAGGTTGCGTCTTTGCCCGTTACCCTTCTTGGTCTTCCTTAATGACCTCCCCTCCATTTGCTGTTCTGCATCTGTCTATATGTTCGCGATAATATAGCCCTATTTGACTTTGGTTCCTTCCCCACTGAGCTGATGGCCAGGCTTAAACTAGATTCCACAATGTTCAGCACTGGTTCCGGTCATATCATCTATCCTTAAATGCCAAGAAAATGGATTCTGAGACATTTGGCACTAAGCGAAAGCTCTCCAGGCTCACCTCTGTCCTCCTTCCATACCTTATATGAAGTCTTAAGTTGATGACATGCCCTAATTTAAGTACCATGGAGCTTGGCTAGACTGGCACCTCAACTTTTTGGTGCATGTGGAAGCCATCCACAAAAATGTCCACCCTAAACTCTGCCCGTTATACAGGAACAAAGGCTACGTCCTCCTCCCTGTGAGGTATTATCCAGAAATGATTCTCCCTACTTTTGACTATGGCAACATTGTCTACAGTGCTGTGCCAAAGACTACCCTCGCGAGATTGGCCCCCCACTTTCACTTCATCTGTTGCTTTACCTTAGAGTGTCCACCCCATACTTACCACTGTTCCTTATACTCCCTCACCGTCCCCTTCCTTGAAGCTAGATGCCTAGCTCATTGTGCCTTCTATATCTTAAAATTCTGTCTGGTTTCTTTCCCCTCTTACCTTACTTCACTCTTTTCTTCCCTTCCCTTCCCTTCCCCACCACCATCCTCATACTCCCTAGCTGTTGCTCTTTCACCCCTCTTTGGGAATGAGCTATGCTCAGTGGAGCATTTTATCCCTGTTCATGATACTTTGTGAATAAAAATTTTACTTCTAGGTGAACCCTCACTAGCCAGGCTGCTTTTTTCTACTGCTTCCCTAAAATTTGGAACTCACTCCCCTATCCAGTCACTTCTCCTATTCCAGTGCTCCCTCCTCTCTCCTCAGTGACTTCACCTCTCACTCCTACAGCTGCCACTGATACTTGCCCCTGCTCAACTTCTCAGTTCCCCTTCTCCTGATGTGCAGTTGTTCCCCTCCTTGTTTCCTTCTCTTCCTTACAGCATTCTAGTCCTTCATGGCCTCTGCTCCTTAGAAATGTATTTCATGTCACTCAATGGGCAGAACATGTTTGCATAAATTGTCTACTGTGAATGGTTCATTCTGTTATGCTGTATTAAATTATAATTTTATTGTTATGCTTTTTTTTAACATACTGTATCATTATTTCTTCTGTTTTTTTTTTTTAAACTCCTCCCCCTCCCTCCAGGACACATATGAAAAAGTATGTCTTTCTTGGTGAAACATTTGAAATAAATGTAGCCCCTCCTGCCTGGTATCTAGGGGTACAATGATGGAAGTCCATGGGGAGGGGGGCATGTACACAACAATGGAACAACAGATACCTGGTTGGCCTGATTACCAGACCTCATGAAACTGGGGTGCCCCATACTTCCAGGAGTAGAGCTGGATGATGGAACATGTGGTGACTGCTGATCTTCGCCTGCCTGGCCTAATCAGCTCCACCACAGAGGCCTTTGTAGGCAGTTCTTACCAGGCATGCCTCTTGCCATCTTCCTTGATAGTCCTCTAGTTTGTCATCTGGGGACAAAACAGGTGTAGTACCTCAGACCCGTTGACTGTCACTGTGTAACACACTGCTAGGAGCAAAGCTGTGAAGACAATACTCTTGTTAGCAGCAAGCAGTTCATCCTAAAAGGAATGAGGCAATCCCTAGATGTGTAGGAACAAGGGGCTCCTATTTACTGAACAGTTAATTCAGAATAGGAAACAGTCGCTCCATGGAACAAGAAAACACACACACAAGTTGCTCTGTACCAAGGAGGTCACATTAGAAGCTAATAGGTGCTCTAGACCACTGAAGCCACTAACTGATCATCAGGTCCAGGCAGCTACCGTCTGGCTAGGCAACCACTATCCAATGCACAGGTAGCTTAACTTGCAGCTATGTCAGACCTTAGTTGGTGAGCAGTAAAACTCACTTTCATCCTCTCTTTCTCTGCATCATGAATAGGAGCACAAACCTATTCAGGTATGGCTGGCCCAGCACTTAGGCTGTGTCATCATCAGGCTCCTTTGGCTGAAAGGCCCAGAAATGTACAGTCTTACACCAAGTGGGATTAGAAACCAGGGGATGCCCCAGACCCCTGAATCCCTCCTGCATTCTTCACCTCACAGGCTCCATACCTCCTACACTGTCCATCTAAGCTTCCTAGGCAACACAGCTTCTCCTGATTCTGTGCTGTCACAGACAATCCCCCTTTCTGAGCTCACCTTGCAGCAATTCCATCTTGGGGTCCCACTCACAAGAAGTTTTCCAGGACAAAAGCAACAAGCCCATGCCCAGACTGCAGGTCTCACCCACTTCATCATTTCAGCTGGATTCCCAGCCTGCCCCACCACGGGTTACCAGAAACGCCCGCTGCCACATCCTCCCCCCTCACAACTATATGGCCACACAAGAAAACAAAAGGAGATGCACTGACCAAATGGGCAGTCTGCCCCATTCAGTCGACACACCACTGAATCTTCTCCCCACACACTGCTCCCCTCCAAATCTTCTCTTCAAAGGTGCTAAAACTCACCTGCAAAAACTGGAGTTCCAGTTAAGACCAGTGGCATGAGGCCAGAACAACCCTGTGCCCCAAAGGCTTTTGGGACTTTTAGTCCCAAAATAACTATTTACATTTGCTTCTATGTCAGCGCCAGCTGGCACCACACTACCCCCCCAAAAATGGAACAGCTACTCCTTTAAATTTCTGTCACTTGCTGCTCTGGAAGTGCAGACTGTGTGCTGCCATAGTTGTTTACAGATTTTATTAAATTATTTTTATTTATTATAATAATTATTTTATTGTCTTCCTGTGGTCCTGAGCCCAACCAACACAAAAAAATGGACAAAAAACCCCCATACACCTGGAAGCATGAAACTAACCTCGGCACTCAGCCATGCTATCACTACTGGAGACACCAAACATTGAAGGGGACCACAAGGCACAAGTCCCACAAGCAACAAAAGAAACTAGTGTTACTGGGAGACCCAGAGCTGCAACTCCTAACTGATAAACACATGTAGGGCCTTAAATAAGTAATAAATAAATTAACTTTTGAAATAAATTCATAAATAATTCTCCTGGATATATACCCCATCTTTGTTGTGCTGCTGTATGCTGTACTTAATGTTCCTTTCCTCCCTTATGAATCTTCAGAAAATCTTGTCAGTACTCTTAATTCCCTCTGCAATATTCTACACTGTTTCTGTTCTGTCTCTTGTTATGGTGCCCTAGCTAGTGTTTATTTTATCTTTTAGATGTTGCTCTTTTTTTTTTTACCATATTTCTTCTTCTGTATAGCCTCATGAGATAAATAACCAATCAACCCAGGTTGGCTGTGTTATTAAAATACCGCTATTGAAAAATAAATAAAATGTTTCCAGAGAAAGGACAGTTTAATCCAAATTTCACATAAAAGTGCAAGAATAAAACATGGAAGCAGGCAGCCATGTCCCTAAAAAATTCCCTACTTCTCAGTAGCCATACATGTTTAGATTAATCTCTATCTTATGTCAACAGACGGTGAAAAATACTGACAAATTGCCATTTTGTGGCAACAAGTAATGTTTGGAAGAACTAACATGCCTGATATTACATATCAGCAGAGTCTAAATTACCCTTAGAAAGATTATGAAAAAAAATGTTTGACCTGAAGGCAAGTAAATAAAATAAATATTTGTTTTTAGTCAACAGGAAAGCTGAAAACAATGAGAATCTAAGGCAGGAATCATCACTGAAGATGCATGAAATGTACCACACAGCAAAGGAACAATGTCACTGTCCTCAGCATAAGAACACTTCCTGTGTCATCATCTCTGAACAACAGCAGATTCAAAAAGGAGAGAGATCATATAACTGTGCCAACTGTGATAAGAGTTTCACACAAAAAAAAGTCTTCTGGTAAAACATTGGTGAATTCACTCTGGTAAAAGACCAAATAAATGTCCTACATGTGACAAGAGTTTTACACAGAAGAGTGATCTGGTAAAACATCAGCAAACTCATACTGGTGACCTAATTGACATGGACAAATATATTAAAATACATCAAAGGGAAAGACTGCAAAAATTACGCCTGACATACACAGTTAGGGAACACATAAAACAGATAAACAAAGTTATTGGAACCATCCAGAGGGATCCATATGATGTCACTGAAATAAACAGAATACATTATTGTGCAGCGAGACTAATAACAAATAGAGAAGTGCCAAAAAAGCAAGGAATGAGGAACAAAAGAGAGGGAATTCAGCATACCACCATGGAAAAAGCGGATAGAAGGGACAATTATGGAACTAAGATCAGAAGTATCACTGCTGGAGGAGTTTAGAAAAGGTAATAGATCAATGAAAGTCATCAGGAAAGTGGGTGAAATCAAAGAAAAATGCTGTATTAAAACAGATCAAGACCTAAATTTTACCATCTCAAATAACAAGCTTAAGATCTCACAGCTCGAGAAGCTCAGGAGATAATGAGAAAGGAACAATGAAAAATGCAAAATAGATGGTTTAGAGAAGACCAAGAAATTCTATAGGGAGCTGGGAAAGAAAACAGCTAACATAAAAACTCCACCAGTAAAGAAAGAAATTGAGGAATTCTGGAGAAGTATTTATGAAGACCCAGTTGAACATAATAGGGATGCAGAGTGGATACAGGAAATAAAAGACAGCATTAGAAATGGTACTACTAGAGATATGGAGTGGCCTGACGTAACTGCTAAGGAGATAGAAATGAAGATAAGGAAGGCCTCCAACTGGAAAACCCCAGGTCCAGATGCAGTACCCAACTTCTGGCTGAAAGTACTAACATCTTTGCACCAAGATTTAGCTACCTCAAAAAACTATTTATACGCACACCCTGACTTGACACCTATCTGGTTAACAACAGGGAATACCACACTCCTTATTAAATCTGAACCTGCCAGTCTCCCCAAGAACTATCGCCCAATAACCTGTTTACCAACAACATATAAACTATATACTGGAATCGATTCAGATAGAGTCTACAACCATTTAGACTGCAATAAACTCATGGCAATAGAACAAAAAGGTAATAAAAGAAAATCATATGGCACAAAGGACCATCTCATGTTGAACAAAGCCATTATGGAGAGCTGCAAAAAATGCCGAAATCTTAGTGTAGCATGGATCGACTACAAAAAAGCATTTGACAGTATCCCACACTCCTGGATCACTGAGTGTTTACGAATCTACAGGATACATCCCACACTGATAAACTTCATCACAACAACAATGACAAAGTGGCAAACCACCCTGCAATTAAATCATGAGAAAGGTCAAATCACCATTCCAAATATAAGTATCCAACGAGGATATTTCAAGGTGACTCTTTGTCACCACTTCTGTTTTGCCTTGCCCTCAATCCCTTGAGTAGCCTAATCAACAACCTAGGCTATGGATACAGCTTGAACCCCAGAAACAAAAACAATCAACAGCTAACATCTCACCTTCTATTTGTAGATGACCTAAAACTTTACAGTTCATCTGACAAACATTTGAAAGAACAACTACAAATTGTTAAGACCTTTTCTGATGACATACGGATGACGTTTATTCTAGACAAATGTGCCAAAGCAACATTTGTAGCAGGAAAGTTAACTCAGAAAGAAACATGAATCTGGCGGAGGTTTGTGACATAAAAAGAACTTGAGCAAGAGGGGAGTGTATAAATACCTGGGAATAGATGAAGGAGCAACAGCACAACATGAACAAATGAGAGTAAAATAAGCAAGGAATATTTTAGAAGGTTAAAGTTAATTTTGAAAACTGCTTTGACAACACGAAATAAAGTGCAAGCTATAAATCAACTCGCCTTCCAGTGATATCATATAGCTTTGGTGTGATAGACTGGCCACAGAAAGTGTTGAACCAACTAGATATAAAAACAAGAAAAATGTTTCATGCTCACCAATTAATATACAAAAATCAGTGTATGCCAAGATTATACATCCCAAGGGCAGAGGGAGGCATGGGCCTCATTGAGATTGATTACACATATAGATCCACAATAGTGGGGCTACATACATACTTACTGACATCCTTGGACCCAAATATAGTCAAGGTTTTGCATCATGAAGAAAATAAGCCTAAAATGACTTCACTCATCAAATTATGAGAAGCCTTTAGAAGGGTAGCAGAGATTGATGTCAATCCAAAGGTAGCTAAGGAATTGTCAGCAACAGAAAATGCAAAGAATCAGAAAAAGGAGTATAAAGATAAAGACCAACAGAAAAGAAAAAACAATTGGAAAGTCCATAATTATAGTGGAAAATACAAGGAGCTACTGGAGCAACCACAGGTCGATCAAGCCCTGACCCATGATTGGTTAAAAGAGGTGAATTTAGGCCACGAGATGAGAGACTAATAATGGCAGCCCAAGATAGTGGGCTACGCACAAGATGGTTCACAAAATCCATAGAAAAAACAGGAGAAACAGACAAGTGTAGGTTCTGTAGTACAGAATTAGAAACAGTTGAGCATCTTGTGGCTGGATGTGAAGTACTTATTGGCAAACAGGTTATTGGGCGATAGTTCTTAAGGAGACTGGCAGGCTCAGATTTAATAAGAAGTGTGTTATTCTCTGTTGTTAACCAGATGGGTGTCAACTCAGGATGTGCGTATAAATAGTTTTTTGAAGTAGCTAAATCTTGGTGTAAAGATGTTAGTACTTTTAGCCAGAAGTTGGGTACTGCATCTGGACCTGGGGTTTTCCAGTTGGAGGCCTTCCTTATCTTTGCTTCTATCTCCTTAGCTGTTACGACAGGCCACTCCATATCCCTGGTAGTACCATTTCTTGTGCTGTCTTTTATTTCCTGTATCCACTTTGCTTCCCTATTATGTTCAACTGGGTCTTCATAAATGTTTCTCCAGAATTCCTCAATTTAAAGGTAGCATTACTGATTGAAATAGCCACCCCTAGTGACTACAGTGTGCTGCGTACAGAGAGACACAAAATCATGAAATACCAAGATATGCAGTCAGAAACCAAACTGATGTGGAATAAGGACACACAGATTGTTCCAGTAGTGCTTGGAGCAATGGGACTAATCAAAAAGAATTTTCAGGCACATTTAAATATGCTACCAATATTTGTGACACCTTATGAACTTCAAAAGGAAGCTATTTTGGGGACGTTGCGTGTGCTGAGAAGAGCGCTCTCAGCAAACATCAAAGATTAATACAGTACTAATTTCTTGAGATTTGAATATGCCCTGGCTAAAGAATGGGGTCCATTCTTGCCACGGTATTAGAAATCCCTAAACATTTGGAGACACTAACCGTGAGAAGCCATATAAATGTGCCACATGTAAGAAGAGATTTACACAGAAGAATAATCTAAGAATGCATCAGCAAATTCACACTGGTGAGAAACCATATAAATGTGCCACATGTGACAAGAGTTTTACATACAAGGGTAATCTGGTAACACATCAGCGAAGTCACACTGGTGAAAAGTAATATAAATGTGACAAGAATTTTAAACAGAACAGTAGCCTGGTGACACATATATGAATTCACGCTGGAGAGAAACCATATAAATGTGACAAATGTGACAAGTGTTTTACATGCAAGGCTAATCTGAGAAAGCATCAGCAAATTCACACTAGTGAGTGGAAACTGTGCAAACACTATAACATACAGGTAGCAGAGAGACACTGGAAACATGAACCACAAAGAATCACAGAGAATGAAGAAGTAATGATCACATGGGATCACCCAATACCTACAGCCAAGAAAGTGGAAGCAAGAAAACCCGATATTGTAATACAAGAAAAGAGAACAAAGGTAGCATTGCTGATTGAAATAGCCACCCTAGTGACTACAGTGTCCTGCATACAAAGAGACACAAAATCATGAAATACCATGATATGTAATCAGAAACCAAACTGATGTGGAATAAGGACACACAAACTGTTCCAGTAGTGCTTGGAGCAATGGGACTAATCAAAAAGAACTTTCAGGCACATTTAAATATGCTACCAATATTTGTGACACTTTATGAACTTCTAAAGGAAGCTATCTTGGTGACGTTGCATGTGCTGAGAAGAGTGATCTCAGCAAACGTCAAAGACTAATACAGTACTGATTTTCTGAGTTTTTTAATATGCCCTGGCTTAAGAATGGGGTCCATTCTCGTCACTGTACCAGAAATTCCTATACGTTTGGAGACACTAACCCCATGGGAAGTCGTATAAATGGTACAAATGTGACAAGAGTTTTATGCAGGAGAGTAATCTCAGACAGGAAACAAAAGGTTAGCAGAAAAGAGGCTTGCTCAGGCTGGGCAGATGTGACCAGTGAGGTACCGCAGGGTTCTGTATTGGGGCCCTGTCTATTTAATATTTACATTGTTTCAATGAATACCGCCACAGGAGTATGGGTATCCAAATTTGCCAATGATACTAGAATAGGACACATTGTGGACAGCCAAGAGGAAGCAGACACCCCTCCAAGCAGCCTTGGATGACCTGGAAAAATGGGCATGTGTCAAGAAATTGACATTCAGTATTGATAAATGCAGTGTAATGCATTTTGGGAAACATAATAGTCAGATGAATTACTCGGTGGGCAGATACTAAACAAGGTGGAGGACGAAAGAGACCTGGGCATTAGGATAAGTAATGACCTTAGCTTCAAGTCACACTGTAATCAAGTCATTAAAAAAATCTAGTAGACTTTTACATTGTATAAATAAACATATTTAATGCAAAAACAAGGATGTATTACTGCCTCTTTATACATCCTTGGTGAGACCGCATATTGACTACTGTGCCCAGTTTTGGTCTCTAGGTGGTAGAAGAGAAATAAATGCCCTGGAGAGAGTTCAGAGAAGGGCAACACGCAGGATTAAAGAGGTAAAGGGACTTGACTGCCAAGCAAGACTCAACATCCTGGGACTGTATTCCTTGGAATTCGGACAATTGAGGAGGGACATGTGTTTGATATACAGAGCCTTTACAGACTAACAGTTGTGGAAACTTCCAGGGTTGGAATACAGAAATATTCACTATAATACTAGAGCACACCCCCTGCAACTTGACGTATAGAGATTTAGATCCATCAAAAGGAAGCAGTGGTTCTCTGTGAGAGTAACAAAAATTTGGAATGAACTTCCACTGGAGGTAGTGGCCAGTGGTAGTATGTACAGCTTTAAGTCAAAATTAGGCATACGCCTCATTAAAAACAACATACTGGGGTACTACTGATATTGGCAAGCTATAAAGGACTTCAGTCTAAACAAAGCTCTGTAATACCTATGAAACCTAATGAAGCATCAGCAAAATCACACTGGAAACAAACTGCTGAACCAGTTGTTAAGATGTTATACCACTAGTAGATAAGGAACAACCGGCAACAGAAGGTGCAAAGCAGAAAAATGAATATAAGGCAAAGATCAAAAGTGAGGAAAAGACAACTGAACAATCACAGGTCAATCAAGAAATGACCCACAAGTGGTTAAAAAGAGGTGTATTTAAGCCACAAGAGAAGAGAAGAGATTGATAATGGATGCCCAAAACAGTGGGCTGCACACAAGATGGTTTATGAAATCTACAGAAAAAACTGGAGATACAGATAGGTGCAGGTTCTCTAGTACTAAATTAGAAACAGTTGCACCTCATGTAGCTGGATGTGAAGTATTCATGGCAGAAGGTCTACAGTGTATACCGAAAGACACAACAACGTAGCAAGATTGAGCCAATGGAAACTATGCAAACACTATACAGGTAGCAGAGAAACACTGGAAGCATGAACCTCAAAGAATTACAGAAAATGATAAAGTAAAGATCACATGGGATCACTTGCTACTGGCTACCAAGAAAGTGAAAGCAAGAAAACCAGACAAGACACAAAATGGCATCACAACCCTCAGTCTCTCTCAACTCATCCTGGAACCCACCCGCCTAAATCATAAAACTCTTAAACACTCCTTGATATACTGGGCTCTCACCCCCACCGAGTCATTAAATCAGGCATCCTCCCAGATGCCCTCAGTGATCATCACCCAATCTTCATAGTTAGGAAAGTCCATAGACCAAAACCACCTCACAAAATTCTGCAACTTCACTCCTTAAATCTTAATCACCTTCTTAATGAACTGGCCAGCTCTGATTGGTCCCCTATTGCCTTTGCCCCTTCCATTGACCAAGCCCTCACTTATTTAAAGATAAATTTCTAACTACATGGAACTCCTGTGCTCCATTCAAATGCACCAGAGTTCATGTAAACCATCATCCCTGGATCTTCCCTGAGCAACTGACCTATCTCAGGGAGTGAGACAAAGCTTGGAGGAAACATAAGGCCTTCCAGATTCCCCCAAACTATGCCAGGTATCACATGTTAAGAAATGCCTGAACAAAGCTGCCAGACTTGCCGAGTTTGAATATTTTAAGTCATCTTTTCTCAAAAACATCAATTCCCCTTCCAAATTCTGGAAAGTGGTCCATGCCCTATTCTCCCCCTTTCACATCCACCTCCCCCTGAGCTTAAAATAAACAACTCATTGGTCTTGGAACCATGTGCAGTGGCTCAAGATTTTAACTCCTATTATACCTCCTGTGCCACAGCCCTTCTGAAGTCCCTCCCCTCTAACCTTCCCCGTCCTCATTCTCCCACGCCCAGCACTCAACCCCTCCATGCCCACCGTTCTCCTTTTCTGCTGTCTCCCCAGAAGAAACACTAATGGCCCTCTCTCTCTCTCTTATTCCTTCCAAAGGCTCATCGCCGGATGACCTTGACCATAAACTCCTCTACCTTTCAGCTCCTTCTATAACTTACCCTCTCTCCTTAATCTTTCCTTCTCATCCTCATCTGTCCCTTCATCTTGGAAACATGCGGTGGTCCTCTCCCAAAGGGTGGTGACCCCTCCTCCCCACCAAATGTTCACCCCATCTCCCTCCTCCCTGCCCTTGCTAAACTTCAAGAACACCTGGTCCTCTCTCAACTAACCTCCTTCCTCAATGACTCCTCCTTTTTCACCCCATTCCAATCTGGTTTTCAGAAGAACCACTCAACTACCACCTCCCTACTCAGGCTCACTGACTCCATCCTCACTGGGATGGATAATGGCCTCATTACCTCTGTCATCTTTGTTGACCTTGCCAAAGCTTTCAACACAGTTTACCATGCCCTACTTCATGACTCCCCTTATGGCTGCTGGGTTGTCTACTTCTGCCCAAAACTGGCTTAGAGCTCAGGCAGAACACAGTCAGTCCAGATCCAGGATACAATCTCTCCCCCTCCCTATTTCCACAGGAGTCCCACAAGGCTCTGTGCTTGGACCCATTCTCTTTTCTGTCTTCCTAAATGACTTGCCCTCAGTATGTATGCCCCCCTCCTCCTCTATCCATATGAATGCCAATGACACCATCCCATTCTCCTCTGGCAAATGCCTTGCTGATGTAGCAACCACCCTTCAGCATGACTTCCACCAGGTTCAGCTTTGGTTTGCCTTACATCAACTATTCCAAAATGCCTGAAAGACTGTCTCCATGACCTTTGGCACCAGGCAGAGAGTCTGTAGGCTCCACCCTTTTACCATCTTTCCATACACTTGATGGGACAATCCTAGAGGCACTTCCTCATTCAGATACCTTGGGGTTTGGTTGGACCAACACCTCAACTTCTCTGGCCACCTTGACGCCATCCTGAAAAAAACTGCACCCTAAACTTGGTACCTTATTCAGGAACCATATTTGCATCCCTTCTACAACGTGGTGTGAACTAGTCCAGAAGACGAGCCTCTCCATTTTCGACTACTGTGATGTAGTCTATGGTGCCGCTCCCAAATCCTCCCTAACCAGATTGGACACCCTCTTTAATTCCTTCTGTCGATTTGCCCTTGATACTCCATCACGCACTCATCACTGTGACCTCTACCATGCCCTGTCCCTTCCCCAGCTTGCCAACAGATGCCTCACTCATTGTGCTAAACTCACTTCTAAATTTTGGTTAGGAGAACGTCCTGCCTACCTCTCTTGCTCACTGTCTTCCCCCCTCCCTTGCCCATTCCCTCAGATCCTCTGACACGCTCACTTTGTTGGTCCACCATCGAACCACTCTCATCAGTCAGTCAGGCTTAACCCATCATTTCCTACAAATCTGAACCCCCCCCAAAAAATTGGTACTCCTCTTACTCCCTTGCCTCTGCCTTACATGACTTTTTCTCATCTAACTGATCCTGCTTTAACCCTTCTTATAAAATGGGCTTAAAAATGTAAGGCACTGATTGGCTGTTTTATCTTCTCAGTCGTGTCCTTAATGCATGGTATTTCATCCAACTGGCACTAACCTTTGCCACTGTACCCCTTGACAACAACAAATCACTGAGCTGTACCAAGCATAAAAAAACACAGCTTGGCACAGCTCAGTGGGAAATCTGTAGTCTGCGCTGACAGAACCCCCAACCGTCAATCTCCCGACACAAGCATAGAATCGCAACCAAAAAGTAATGGATCTGCCAAAAGCAAAAACTCCATCCATCAGGAGCCATAAATCTGTGAATTAAAAATGGATGTTACTTTCGCACTGACATTTGAGGAAATACTTACCGGACTACCTCCACAGTGAGAAGAGCAGCCTTTTGAAACCACCTCACCCGAAACCGAAGCATCTGCCAGCAGTGAGACCATCACAGAGATTCAACCCACTGTACCTCTCCAACAGTTGACTGTCATGGCAGACGTCGTCCATCCTCCTGTCACCACAGCAACTATGGAAATCGAACCACCAGCACCTCAAAAAAGGAAATCAAAAGTAAAAAACATACCAACATTCCCAAGTCTAACTTCACAAGAGCTGGAGCAAATAGAGCAAATGCAAGATGAAATAAATACTCAGAAAACAACATCATGGGCAGTAGCAGTCTTTCAAGGTTGGTGCACAGCAAAGCAGATAGCCATAGATTTGAAACAAATACAAATACAACAGCTGGCAGACATCCTCCGCAAATTCTATGCAGAGATCAGGCAAAGCGACGGCACAGAGTATAGCTTAGCTAGCATCATAGCCCTCAGAGCAGGCCTGAATCATCATATCAATTCACCCCCACTGTCCAGAAATATCAATATCCACAACCACCCTGATATGCAACCAGCTAACAATATGTTTTCAGCTGTGTTAAAAAAATACAGGAGAGAAGGAAAAGGCAGAGCAGCCCACCACCCTGCAATAAATGAGAGAGATTTACAAATTTTACGATCATCAAACACTCCCGAGGATTGCTGTACAAAGTTTGGCTCAATATTCAGCTCTGTATGGCACGGAGAGGCCGAGAAGGTCTCAGACAGTTAAAACCAGAACATTTCGGAATAAAAAAAGACGACGAAGGGTACGAATACATAACACTGAGTTTCAATGAATACATGAAGAATCACAAGCAAAATGACTCAACAAAGCAACAGCACAGAGGCTACATATATGAAATACCACACAGCCCTTGTATGCCCAGTTGCTTCTTTTAAAAAATACATTGCAAAGCTTCCCCCTAACCCTCCTGCTTTCTACTTGCACCCTCGTAAAAGAGCGAACAATCTCCTGCCTACCTCAACTATCTGGTACACTCAGGAACCATTAGGAGTAAACTACCTAGCAAGTCTAATGCCAAAAATCAGCGAGGAAGCAAAACTCTCAACACGGTATATGCCATGCACAAATTTCTGATATTCAGCCACCATTATGCAAATGGAGCCATAATGCATGCAAGGCATAAATGGGTCCATTTGCATGTCATTATGGCCCCATTTGTATGAGTGGTGCTGGGCTCTCCATCAAAATGTGCCTGGTGTCCTGCAGACCATGCAGTGCCATTGCAGAAGGTCTGCTGGTGCCCCTGTGAATGTGTCGCAAGACAAGCCCTGGTAGTCCAGTGGTTCCCCCCTTCCCTACAACCAGTCATCATATGTTAGTAAATATAATAGCCCCGGTGGTCCAGTTATTCCTCCACCCTGTCTGTACTGCCGATCACTGTAATTTCATGCAAATAATAGCCCTGGTAGTCTAGTGGCATCCCCCAATCCACCGGTAACCCCAATCACCATCATGTAATGCAAATAATAGCCCTGGTAGTCTAGTGGCACCCCTACCCTGCCGGTAACCCCAATCACCATCATTTACATAAAATAATAGCCCTGGTAGTCTAGTGGTACCCCACACCCCACTAATAATTTTGATTGCCCATACTAGTGACCGAAACAATACCCTTGTGGTCCAGTGGTAACCCCCATCCTCATCCACACAGGACCCCCAGCACACCCAGCTCCCCCTTCCCATCATTGGCAGGCAGCAGTAAATCCATCCACATACCTCTGCAGCTGCCCGCCAAATGACAGTGTACAGTAGCAGCTGCAGTCCCGTTGGACCACACCATGGACCAATGGGCTTGCAGTGCATACTGTAATACTCATTCACAAATATGTGAATGACTTCATTCACATATTTGTGAATAAGTCTTACAGTATGCACTACAAGCCCATTGGTCCATAGTATGGTCTAATGGGATTGCAGCTGCCACTTTACGCTGTCAATCAGTGGTTAGTCGCAGAGGTACACAGGTGGGTTTGATGCTGCCCACCAATGATGGGGAGGGGGAGAGCTGGGTGGGCTGGGGGTCCTGTGTGGATGGGGGTTTGGTGTTTTCCACTGGATCACCAAGGTATTGTTTCGGTCACCAGTACAAGCGATCGGGGTTACTGGCAGGGTGGGGGGTACCACTAGACTACCAGGGCTATTATTTGCATTAAATGATTGTGATCAAGGTTACCAGTAGGGTGGGGGTACCACTAGACTACCAGGGCTATTATTTGATGTAAATGAAAGTGATCGGAGTTACTGGCAGGGTGGGGGGAATACCACTAGACTACCAGATCTATTATTTGCATTAAATGATGGTGATCGGTGGTACAGACAGAGTGGGTGGAACCAGTAGACCACCAGAGACCATGTGGGTGCTTGTGCACGGTGCTGTGGGGGTAGCCCTCCATGGCTGGCAGCTGCTGTGTTGCACACTGCAATACAGCAGCATGCCTGTGAGTGGCGAGCACTTGAGCCATTTTGTATGTGCTCAACTTTGAGCCCAGGTATGCGGCACATCTCCGGGTTGTGCCAGCTGATTCACCACACATCCTGGGCTTAATATCTGGATGTGCTGCATATGCATGGGCATGTTCCATGGAGATGTGCCACATACATTAACATTGCTTCCCGGTGCATAAGGAATTGCATTGCGCAATTCCCACTTTTGAATATTGCCCAGGGGTGCAGTTCAGGGGTTGTGCTGGCTCAGCTCAGTTGTGCCCTGCATAACCCTTTTGAATATCTAGCCCATAATATATATTAGGAGTGTGATATGGAAAAATATTCTCACTCCTGCAGAGTGAGCTCTGGATACTCATGAGGGCCAAAGGCATGAGTGAGACTATCCAGAGCTCACTCTGCAGTGGTGAGAATATTTTTCCATCTCAGATGATCTGCATATCATGTGTGCAATTTATACAATAGCGGTTTCCAGTATGTGTTTTTTTTTTTTTATTTTATTTCATTTATCTTGTGGAATAAATGAAGAAGACACAGGACTAAATAAGAAAATTTTGCTAAAAGAAGCTGAAAAGCTGTCTTGCCATTTAAGTGAAGCAGGCTATTTCCTTGCTAGTTGAGGTATTCAAGGCTGTGGAAGGCTTTGCTCTCTTTTGGCTTTTTTTCCAGTATGAAACTCAGGCTGCTGGCTGCTTGCATTTGGGCTTTCGTAGCGTGCACAAGATGAGAGTGAAAGAGGAAGTTACAGGGGGAAGATGTGACAGGTGAGCTACATTCTTGTTGCTAACTTCATGAAAGCAATTCCAACACTTAGGCAGAATCTGAGTGTTGTTGGGTGAGATCAGCACAGTTGAAATCAATGCTGATGAGGTATGCAGAGTGTGATAAATGTCAGTTAGCTGCATTTATTAAACTGTGGTGAGGAAAGCAGAGTGTGATAAATGTTAGTTGGCTGCATTGGGGTGAATGATATGCGTTTTTATTTTGTGTCATCAGCTCATCCCCAGTGTGTGTGTGTGTGTGTGTGTCTGTATATATATATATATATATATCTATATATATTTATACCACTGGGGTGAGAGCTTTCTCAGTGGAATAACCTGTGTTATTTTTTCTGGAATGAGGATAAATCCTGATGACATCACCAGAGTGAGGATATCACATTTATCCCCACTCTGTTGGTGTCACTGGAGTCAGAATATCTGCACTGCAGATTGCATTCTAAAGGAAACTGCTTCAGAAAACAGTTTCTCTTTCTTACTAAAGCTGCAACTTACTCAATTAGCTTTGCAAAACACTCTCACCTGTGTCCCACTGAGTTTCTAACACTCCTAGCTCATTACTGTGCTAACCTCAGCCTCAAAACAACCAGAATTCTAAATGAAACTTTTACAAAGCAGTTTGTCTTTCTCAGTGCTACCTGCAGCTCTATATCTTTCTCAGTGAGCCTCTGAATCACTCAGTTAGCTTTGCAAAATACACTCACCTGTGTTCTTACTCCCAGTCTATTCAGAACACGCATGCACACACACACACACACACACACACACTGAGCAGGAAACACACAGAAACACAAAAAATGTTGCTAAAGCTCTCACCCCAATGGTATGAACTGCACACATGATGTGCAGATCGTGGGATATGGAAAATATTCTCACTCTTGCATCGTGAGCTGTGCATTCTCACTCGTGCCTTCGGCACTCATTCGAATACAACGCTCACTCTTCAGGAGTGAGAATATTTTCCATATCCCACTCCTACCTATCCTATATATATATATATATATATATATATATATATATATATATATAGAGGGAGAGAGAGCGAGCGAGAGAGATGCAGTGTGTGTGTATATATATATATATATATATATATATATATATGTATATCTCACATGGGCATTGTCATGCCCCTATATGTATGGCTGAGTAGGCATTTTAATTGAAACCCCAATTTTTGCACATTAATAACTTTGCAACCATTCAACAGATTTGCACGGTCTCGCATGGTAGATCTCTTGATTCACCAAGGTGCATTTTGGTCAGACTTATGGTTTTTGTGCAGCGTAGTGCCGAAAAGCATGTTTTTTCACCACTTCTGACACTTTTTCTGCCCATGGTGCTGCAACTACACTGTGTGATGTTTTAGTCTGAAATTTGGAACATAGAAAGACTTTGGGTCAAAGAACAATCCAGCATTGGTTTCGTTAAACAATATTAATCTGTTCCAAAGTTATTTAATTTTTGGGTTCTGAGCATGCACAGTTCACTCCAATATTTATATGTATGTTTTGAGAAAGAGGATTGGGCTCACAGTCAAAGATTTTGTCAGCCCACAAATGATGATTATAAGAAATCCTCATTCATCAGAAAAATTCCTTGTGCATGAGCTGCCATCTTGTTTTCGTTTTCCCCCCAAAACAAAATGGTGTATCTTCTTACACGGGTGACTTTTTGTTGTAGAAAGGTATGGGTTTTGTTCAGGGTGATGCCCTCTACACACCTATACCTTTGGTTTTCTTTTTGTCCAAAAATGGCTGTTTCAAATTTAAAAATTCTTTGTCCACAACTAATCTCTTTCGTGAGTTGACAGAATCCCAGTCCACCAGTTTATCCCCTTTCGTGAGGCTGCAAAATCCTTGACCATCACTTTGTGTCCAGATGGCCATTCTTGGGATGAGGATTGACTTGACGGTCAAGGATTTTGCTACGCAGTGAAAAGGGATCGGGTGATGGACTGGGATTCTGTCAGCTCATGAAAGGGGATTGGTTTTTTTGAACCTTCTTTTGTGAGGTGACAAAATCACAGTCTGAGAGCTGTCACAATTGTAGTCCACCAACCGATTTTCTTTTGTGAGGTAACAAAATCCTTGACCATCACTTAGGGATCAGATGGCCAAAATCTGACAGTCAATGATTTCTCACAGAAGACAATTTTGACAGCTCGGAAATGGTGATTGATCTGACAGTCAGGGATTTTGCTGCCTCACGAACTAGGAACTTTTAAAGTTTTATTATTTATTTATTTGCTTTTGTTTACTGGGTAAGTCACACTAGACAGTCAAGTGCCTATTTTCAGGTGTGACCCGGGAGAGTTACAAACTTGAATATACAGGTACAGTGGCAAATCAATTTTACATACAATGAGATATCAGGTTATATAGAAGAATGACAACCAGTAAAAAGACACGAGCCCGGGGGGGGGTTACAGATGACCTGGGAGAGTTAAGAGCTAGGGCATACACAAACAGTGAGTGAGTCAAATTTACATACAATGGGAGAGCAGGCGATACCAATTATGGCATTCCATTTAGCCATTGCTTGACCAGTTTATGGGAGAGTAAGTGCAGTGGGTCCTGAGGGCGCCGAGACCCCCCCATGCACGCATGGTGCGGGGGGCTATGAGGTGCATGGACAGGTGGAGGAGCCCTTCAGGAAGTTCCAAAGGGAAGTTTTAAATCCTAGATGGGAGGGGGTGGACTGAGTAAGGGCTGGGAACAAATTCCATAATTTGGGGGCATAGTTGGCAAAGGCCCAATCGCCTGCAAGGGTGTGCGTCCTAGGAACCGGGTGATTGAGTGCCGCCCTTGACCTAAGGTGGTAGGAAGAGGTGTCAGGGTTGAGGGGAAGGGCAAGGGCAGCAGAGGTGGCTGATCTAACGATGTTGTCAATGAAGTTCCCTACTACGAAGATGCGGTGCTTCTCAGGAGGGAGCCACTCAAGGTGAGTGTAGAGGTCGCAGCAGTGTGTCAGGGGAGGGGCAGAAAGTGCAAAGCAGCAGATGCTGTTGTAGGCTGTATCCCATTTCAAGAGGCTGGTTTTTGGCATGGGGCAAAGGTCACTAGCCCATAGCAGAGGGAGGGGAGGAGAACACCCCTGGCTAGGGCCACCCGAGCAGCTGGGGTGAGGCAGTTTTTGGCTTTGTAGGTGAGACTGAGTTTAACATTTGTAGCCTTGCAGATGTTTTGGATGTGTAGGGAGAGGTCCAGCTAAGGGTCCAGAGTGACGACAAGGTACTTGACAGCGGCAACCGTCTGCAGGGGTGAGCCGTCGGCTCCGTGGATTAGAAGAGGGACAGGGCAGGATTTTGTTCTGTTCAGGGAACCAAAGGGCATAGCCTGGGTTTTCTTGAGGTTGGTGGTAAGCTTGTGTTCAACCAGCCAGGAGTGGATCCGCTTGAAGTCAGAGTTTAGTTGGGAATTGATGGTGCCAATGTCGCGGGCACTATCCAGAATGACAAGGTCGTCGGCGAACAGGGTGGTAAACCCATGGGTGGTGACAGACGGCAGTTCATTGATGAAAAGGGAGAAGAGCGTCGGACCGAGGATGGACCCCTGAGGGACACCACATTGGACAGTGGTGAGGTTGGAGAGGGTCCGGTTAAAGTTGGTGTATTGCTTCCTACCAGAGAGGTAATTGAGGAACCAGGCATGGGCAGGGTTTGAGAGTCCAAGGGAGAGAAGAGTGGAGCTAAGGAGGGAGTGATCTACCCTGTTGAAGGCCTTGGAGAGATCCACGAAGATCGCACCAGTGAGGTTGCCCTGGTCGGTTGCTGTTCTGATCTGCGAGGTGACTACAGCGAGGGTGGTAGCCGTGCTGTGCCCCTTCCTAAACCCGTGCTGGGCCAGAGAGAGGAGGTTGTGTTCCTGTAAGTACTTGGTTAACTGAGAGGCCACAACTTTCTCCAGAAGTTTGGAGGCAGTCGACAGAATAGCAATAGGTCGGTAGTTCAGGGGATCTTTGGGGTTTCCTTGTTTAAGAACAGGGGTAACCTTGGCTACTTTCCAGATATCTGGGATGACACCAGTGGTTAGAGAGGAGTTGAAGATATGCGTTATAGGCCAGGCTAGGAGGTGGGCACCTAGCCTGAGCAGTTTCGTCTTGAGGTTGTCGTGCCCAGCTCCGGAATGAGGGGAGAGGCTGGCAAGCAGCCTCTGGGTCTCTGTGGCAGATACCTGTTGTAGGAAGAAAGAGGGTCAGGTCTCAGGTCCAGGTCGAGAGGTGCTAGGGGAGTAGTGTTCAAATGGTTGAGAGTTTGGGGACTTGGGGTCAGAGGGTAGGGAAGGAGAGGCTGTTCAGAGAACATTGCCACTGCATTGTTAATTAAAGGTTTGTTTTTTTGACTTGAAATTTGCAGGGTATTGAGGGGATGTGCTAGAGATGTGAATTATGCTAGTTAGGTGTTGGAATGTTAAGCGGTTCCATACATATGCCATCACGAGGTTGAGATCTTTCCCATAGGATAAAATTGTGACACCAATAGTGAATTTCAGTGCCCATATCTTGTAAACAATGTAAGATATGGATTTCATCAACTTATCTTGTGTGGATGTCTCACTGTCATGATTACATTGATACTTGAATTTTTTTTCCTAGCTGCTACAGTTCCTGAGATATTGGTAAATTAGTGTTACAAGGGCTCCTTGCCGTATTGGGTTGCTGTATGGCTATGTAGCTATGTATAAGTGGGATGCATATCATTATTCAGAAATGGGCAGCTTGGTGAGAGCACAGTGCCAATGCTCCCACCAACACATGCTAGTTACTACTTATATTACACTTTTTCAGAAAGTAAGGAAATTCATTGCCAAAAACTTTGTTTAATGCATCAGTTATGGTTAAAGCAAAAAAGTGGTGAAATGAGATGTTATGGTTGAGCCCCTAACCCACCACATCACACCACACCTTCACCCCATCCTCCACAGGCCGACAGATGCCAGGGTGTGCCATTGGGTCATGAGGCATAACTCTCATCCCATTCTTCTTTACTGTAGCATGTCAACCTGTTTACATATGGATTGAGGTGAGAGTTGGGCCTCACAATGAAGATAGATAGATAGATAGATAGATAGATAGATAGATAGTTAGGTAGAGATTTGACGTAATACAAATAGATTCACACTCAGATTGGTGGTGCTAATAGGAAAGTCCAGTACTCAGTTTAACACAAGATTCCAGCACTCACCACCTCCATATAAGAACATTAAGATGCCTTCACTCCATGGTGTTTTATAACCACAACATTTATTTAATAAAAGACCACACTTCCCCACCTGACATGTTTCAGACACATGTCCTTTGTCAAAGAATATGGAGATACATAGATAGACAGAGATAGATAGATAGACAGAGATGGATAGATAGATAGATAGATAGATAGATAGATACATAGATACATACATACATACATACATACATACATACAGTAGATAGATAGAATTCTTAGCAAACAACTATGTTAATGCTTACATTAGGGTTATGTAGCACAAAGCCAGGAAATGAAACAAAAACTCGGGGACCATGACATTTGCTAAATGTCTTGTAAATTGTATCTTTGGGGTGACCATCAACCCTAATCCCGCTACCCCAACACGCACCCCCAAAACAACCTCTCCACCTATTGTAACACCTAACCTTGTGACTTAAGTAAAACTTACAGATCTTTGCATGACACACACAGTCTGACCTTGCTGCAATGAATGTTTACTTCTAAACAATCTGTAGGGTCATACACTACTATACATAAAATAAGGGATGTATATTATTGTGGAGTATGCCAGTTCTGCTTCCTCAGTAAGATAGTGGTAAACTATAGTGACTCCACAGTTATAGGTACATGAGAGTGTATAATCAACATGGGCCTACAGTTCCATAAATAACTAAGTAATCATAATATACATGTATAGCACCACAGAGACCTCACTGTATTGACTAATAATGCTCAGAATCTGCATGGTCATGCACCCCAATATGAAACTGAGGGGTGATTACAATATGCATGAATGAAGCACAGGGTACTAATGGGATTGTGCTCAGATAATGCACAATACATTGCTGGGACTGAAAGTCCTGAAGGGAACTTCACTATCAAGCAGAACTGAGTTTAATAACAATCTGTATGAATGGAAGCACAAGGCCCTCACACTACGAGTGATCTGAGCACACTACACAGATATTAAGGTGATACGTGATGGGCAGCTATGTGATAGCTGAAATATCAGCACGAGTGGCAAGTGAGCTCAGGGTAGCAGAGTCATGAGTGATTTAACCCTGAGATTAGTTGCCACGAGTGCTGATATTTCATCTATCATATAGCTGCCCAGCATGTATCCATTTTATACAACAGGAGTGTGTTTTGTGCTGATTTTTTCTTTGGAGGAGTTATCACACTGTGGTGATGTAATCACAGTGTGATAATGGGAGTTGTCACTGCAGTGAGAATACCTATTTTTATCAAATGGGTTATCTGCTCGCTCCTATTGTATAAGCACAAATAACTTTCTGATGCTTAAGAAATAAGGCATGACAGGGGGTGTGTTATGGTGGGATAATGAAGTCTGTAAAGTTGGTTGAAGATTAACATATATATTTTCTAATACAAAAAAGTTACAGTAATTAAATATTGACTTCCTTTAGCTAAGATCTTACATGCTATTAAAATAAACATTGCATCATGATACAGTTCTATCTTATGAAACATAATGTGTAACCCAACCCAATTCGGCTAGACCAGCTTAGGGTAGCTGGTTCATTCCACTGGGCTGTCATACAGACAAGGCATACTGATGAGGGAGGACGAAACACATGTCTGTGTCTTCTGTTAGCACCCTTTGCAGACTATGAGAGAGGCATTTTTGCACCATTCAATTCTGCTTAAAGGTGAAACGGCATAATATTTTGTGGTGATTTGCATATACAGCCCATGATGTTTTGCATTATGGGGGTATGTGTGATTTTGTATTTCTTTGAAACTTGGCTTCCCGGCCAATGCCCTTTGGGGTGACCCTTGCCTCGGTGCTTGCTCACTAAGGCCCAGTTCACACTACAGCATGGTTGCGCAAAACATTTTTAAAAGGGATTAACACATACCATGCTATTACATTCATATTGCAACCACCTTCCTGTGATCTGCTTCAGGCAATGCATTTTACAGTATTCATGTTGTGGCAGAGATCCATGCCCACTCTGAACCCAATTCAGCAGCATGGAAAAGCTGCTTACAATGATGCATTGTGCTCTCACATGAAAGGATAAGAGCTGGTGTGTTTGCACTGTAGGTAAATCATTTTACTTTTTAAATGGATTTCTGGAAGTGTGCTCAAGCCCAGGTCTCATCAGGGTTTGAGCATGCTTCCAGAATTCCAGTCTATAAGCAGGTTCTGTGTGAACATGATCCAGGCCAGCATGCATTTGAAATGGTTCAAGGGCTGAGAATCATTTCAAATGCCCCAGTGCGAACAGGACCTAATGTTCTTTGTCTTTTAGTTTTAGTTTTTTTTTATTTTATTGGGCTCAGCACAACCTAACCCAGATAGACCAACTTAGGGTAGCTGGTTCGTTTCACTGGGGTGTCATACAGACGAGGCACGCTGATGAGTCCTGGTAGGATGAAACACATCTGTGTCTTCTGTTGGCACCCTTTGCAGACTGTGTGAGAGGCCTTTTGGCACCATGCAATTCTGCTTAAAGTTGAACCAGCATAATATTTTATGATGATTTGCATATACAGCCCATAATGCTTTGCATTATGGGGGTATGTGTGATTTTGTATAACATGGAAATGTATAACCAACTTACATCATACGCTGCTGAAAAATGTGTCTTTGAAGAGAGGGTTATTATACTCTGTAAATGGGAAACACAGCACTGTACATAAAATAGTAAGTCATTGAATGTGTGTCATACATTTTGGTAAGAACTTGAATAGTTATTTTCAATACAATAAAATATATTAACAGTTACTGTTCAATATGAGTTGTAACCACATAACAAGATGTCACTAACTGTTTTGTTTTTACAGACTATCAAAATAAGTAATCCACTTACATTGCTTAGCTTGCTATGACAAACGATAGCACTGATGTATACAACAGCACCTAACTTGTATGTTATTAATTTAACATCAATTTACATACCTGCACATATTACTATTCATTGTATAGATACAATAATGAATAATATCAGTATTTGGTGTTCTTACATTCACGTGTTCATTCTTCATCAGTCACTGGTATTGACATATTGCACCAAAAAGCTGGAAATGGTTTCATTTCATAATCTATGACCTACACAAACCATTTGTTATACATTATATGGCTTATACATTGTATAATATGTGTAGCTTCACTATGATATATCTGTACATATAATGACATCAACCCATACATTGATGTATAGTTAACATTTCTTGGAATGTTAACCCTTGCTGTGCTGTGGACTGATATATCACTCCAAAATTCCTATACATTCTATTTCTATTGGCAGCCTACAGGTTAATACAACTGTTAGTTGTGTTGTAAAGGCATACCTTAAGAAAAATAAAGCAACTGTTGTTCAGAATTTTAAACACTGAACAGACCAGCTGTTACATTCTATGTGCTATGACATGTTTCTATAGATGTTATTAGTGGCGCAACCCAAAAATATAATCATGGAAAATTGTTTACATCTAGATAAAAATACAGCTTATTAAATAGTTTACACATGCCTGTCATTGGAAACATAACAGAAGTTAGTCTCATATATAAAAATTGTCAAACCAGTAGCTACAAATCTAATAGCACTACATGCAATACAGCACTATAGTTATTTTAACTAAAAAAAAATCTGGATAATTAAAAAATACAAAACAATCTGTGATCTGAGAATGGTTTGTAATTATGATTAGTTACATATCACTGTGCCACAGTACTCACTTCCTTTTCCATATTCATCTTTCAAGGAAATGCTCCATCAACACTAACATCGAGTCGGTCTGCTGGTGCTGAGGGTTGAGGCGCTGGATGCCACATCTTGCATCATGCTGGTGACCTGGGTTCAGTGACAGACTCAGGTGGCTGGGGGTTGACAGGGAAAGGAGAGAAATGAGCATCCAGAGGACTGCTCTCCTCTCCCTGGGGTGGGATCCAAGGCTTCCCAATGTCCTGGGGGCCCCAATGGAGATTGGGGGTACTGCAGGTTCACCAGTTGATGTCAGGGGTGGAGTGCAGCAGACACCAACAGGGCAGCTGTGTGCAGGTGTCATTGCATGCTGCACTCCAGGGAGGAAACAAGAAAAATCCCCACCATTGGGGGATAGGCGAAGGCACCTCTGCACCGGACCACACTCCCAAAGCTGGGCACTCTCCTCTCCTCTCCGTTCTCCAACTCACTCAGCCTGACACTCTACACTTCAAATAGAGCTCCCTGGGTGGATAGGGTGGCCTCTTCCCAGAGGGTTTACAGACAGTGGTTGTGCCGGGTCGAGGCGAGGGAGAAAGAGAGACAGAGAGAGTGTGTCTCAGGTGGGAGGTAGAGACTGGGCATGGAGGATGCTGAAGACAGTTTTCCCAGAGGTGGGGCAGAAATAGAATTGGAAAAAAAATCCACTAACAACATATGTGCATGTGCACATAAGTTCATTTCTGTGTGTCTACATGCCTGTGTACATGTGTCCATATGTATGTGCCTCTGTATGTGTGTCTCTTTGCATATGTGTGTGGATATGTGTGTATTTATGGGCATCTGTATTTCTGAGTATATCAAAATCATACTGGCTACACTCCCAATATAGCTGTTCAACATGTTGTCAGTCTGTGTATGTTTGTCTACTGCCCGTATTGTGGGGAATGGTATTTTGCTAAAATTTTGTATAAACGTTGTTTACCACATTGAATTGTGAAAAATAACATACAGCAGAGCGTGTATGAAAATAGTGATATTAGTATAGACTTCTGGTGAATCCTAGAGCAAGTTATAAGCTCATCTACACAGCTCTGGCCCATTTACCTGATTTTTACCTCATTTGTTAGCACTAATGAGACAAAGGAGAGCTAAAAAACTTCCTCTTTACCTTAAAAACACCAATATAACAGCAGGGAGAAAAACTTGCAATAAAAATGGATGCAGAAATGAAAACCACTGGCATTAGACACGCCACACTTCTGATGTCTCATCAGCCAAATGCATCCAAGAAACCAAAGCAGGCCTAAAACAAAGGTGCGTCTTCAACTTCTAATGCCTCACTTTCTGAAGAACATTTTTTATTTGAGATTAATCTGTTAAAAGAGACAATAAAGGAGTAACTTGAGGATTAAAAAAAATGAGGGGTTCACTTGATGTAATAAACCACAGATTAAACGATGTGGAATGCCGCATTTCCTCACTTGAAGATTGGAAGCTGCAACAAGAACTGGAGCTCCTTTTATTAAGAAAGAAATTTGCCAAAATGGAATCAAAACTAGAGGACCTTGAAGGAAGGTACAGATGAAACAATATAGTTGTATATGGCTTACCTGAGCTGGCTGAAGGAGGAGATCCTATCCAATTTGCTAAAGTGCTAACTCAGAACATTGGAGGGCCATTTCCAAATTATTCAAGCTACATCATTGAGAGAGCTCACAGGACCCTCCATCCACTTCCAAGAAAGAGTGAACCTCCAAGGCCTTTTTACATTAAAGATTTGAACTACCTCAATAGATCCCATATTCTATCCAAAGCCGAAAATCACACCAGTCTCAATTTCAACGGTTCCAAAATAAGACTGTTGCAAGATCTTCCTCAAGCTGTCCATCTTCAGAGAAGAGAGTTCACCCCAATTATAAATAAACTGATTGCTGCAAGTTTAAAGTTCTGAATGTTATACCCAGCAAAACATTCTATGAAAAAAGATAACATCATTTACGCTTTTGAGACCCCCGACCAAGCTAAGAAAGAACTCTCCAGATTATTTCCTGAACTCTTTAAGTTGGGTTGAAGGTCTGATTGATTAATTCTCAGGGAATTCTTCATAAGAGCTTTATAACCCATGACAGTCAGTCGGTCTTGTCAAGAGACAATACAGCATAAATGACTGATATTATAATGTTGCTTATTTTAAGGAGGTAAACAGAGAATAACAAACATTGGTTAAGTTGTATTAGAACTATAAGATCTCTTGTTCACTCCCTTCAAGTGCAAAATAAAAAAAAGAATTCAGGGTGATTTTATTTTCCAGAACTAATCAGAATGGTTGAACAATGTTATATAAAGATGGAGCATCACTTCTTTTTTTTTCTTCTTTTCCCTCAGTTCAGAAAGGATCAGAGTTCCTTTTTCCATCATAGGAAAATCTTCTGATTAGATCTCTATTATCCACTCATCATTTCTACTGAGAGGAGGATCCAGAAACCTTTTCTAAATTACCAAAAATAATGTTTTAACATTATATAATAACTTAAATATCACAAATTAAATTGCATATTTGCCAGTAGGAACGGTGCCCAAATTTTATCAAACTCTTCCTTTTTCCTTTCCTTTTCATAATGAATTTGCTCTAATTTTGCAATATCAATCATCATGTTTAACCATGCCTTAAAGATGGGGGGTCCACATCTTTCCACTTTAAGAGGATACACTTTTTGGCCATAATCACAGACACAGTCAAAATGTTTTTTGTTATTTAATACATCCTGATTTGGATGTACGCCTAACAATTTAACCAATAACGTTAAACTGAAATCCTTCCCTAGGGCTAAGTTACAAACCTGCTCTACCTTTGACCAAAAATTTGACAGGTACGGGCAAGAAGCCAAGAGATGAACCAGGGTCCCTGTGTTATTTGGGCACCTTGGGTATTTATCCAATATAACACTATTAAACTGATGTAGCCTTTTAGGTGTATAGTAAATTCTTTGTACTGTATTCATTTGAATCTGTTACATCCTAATGGATGTTAAATTATTAATATATGCATCAATAACTTCACTCCATAGCTCATCAGTCAGTGCTATGCCCAAATCTCTTTCACATTTGGCCCTAATTTTATTAATATTTCCTCCTATTTTATCTTGTAGGACATGATATAATACTGATATCAACCCCTTAGCTTCTGATTTTTTTTTTGCAATACATCTAACAGAATCGTTTTTTCTTTAAATTTTATTTTTCTATATTTTTACAGATATAACACTTACATTGATTATAATATAAACTATGATTCCGAGATATACCATACTGTTCGACCAATTGATCAAATGTCTTCAATCTGTCCATAGTTTACCCACTTGTTTTAGTCCTTGACCCTGCCACTCTTTATAAATAACTGATTTAGATGGTTGAAAATCATAATTATTATACAGTATAAGGGGGTGTATTCTGAAATGCAACTTTTTTCACCCACCAAATTTTGTAATTGAAGCCAAGATGTATAAGTAGTGTGAGTTGTAATCAATAGATTTTGCATATTTTTTTTGCCTATAATTGGTTTTACATTGTTTTTCATGGATTCTACTTGGTAGAATGTTTATTTTCTTTCTTACTACTAAGGGGCTAGCAGGGTATTGTTTGGGGCTGTTGGAGTTTTGAAACCTGTTTTGGTAGCTATAAGTGGGCTCATTTGTTTGGTTCACTGTGTGGCAGGCTGCATTTGTAGAGGCCTATTCTGTTTTAAACATAATTGGTGTACTTTAACTGGGTCTGTTTCTTTGAATTGGAGACCTATATCTTCTAATTCCAAGCCTATTTTAATGTATTGTTGGTGAAGCTGTTTGAATTGGTGTCCTGTTTCTTTGGGTAGCAAACCTAGTTTGGGGGATTTGAGTAGAATTGATTCATTGTTGCTGGCTTCACTAGCTGAAAAGTTTGATTGCACAGTGGGGGAAGGGTGCTAATTGTCTGACTAGAGGCCTCAGCTACCTGATTGTTTCTGGAAGACTTGGCTGGTCCCACTCCACCCAAACCCTCACCCCACCCACCCCATGTCCATTATTTCCTTTATACTAGGGTTCTGACATCACTTCTCAAACAGGCAAAGGATATGCACCTGTCATAGCAGAAGCAGACATCCAGGAAAGGAACAGCAGCAGGTGAAGAGGTGACTGCCTCTCAGTGGAAGGAAGTAAATGCAAATCTAGGAGCTTTCATTATTACTACTTCACATTGATATTGCATTGGGAAAAGGAGGAGTAGGGTCTGAAGAAGGTTGTGCAATGGCTACTAAAAGTCTATTTTTGAGTGTGGATAGGAAGGATAGGAATATAAAAGCAGTTGCTCAATATATCTAAACGTGTGCAACAAAGTAGGTAAGGAAATAAAGAAAATGTTTTGCACTGATAGAGGGAGAAGAGGGAGACTTGGGGGAGTATTTGGTATCCTGCATCTGGAAGGTGGGGGGGTCGCTGGTGGCAATGACAGCAATGGCAGAGTGGTAGGTTGCAAGAATCTAGTGGTGCACCAATCTTTCTAAACATTGCCTGGAGTGTGGAGGATGTTTAGTGTGCAACCACATAGAAAAACTTAGAAAGGAGATTGAGGGTCTGCAGGAGGAACTAAGACAGGCAAGGCAGATTGGGGTGGGTTTAGCCCAATACTGGCGGGAGGAAGAAGGGAAATGAGGGAGGGCAATTTAAGCCAGCAGTGGTGAGAGGGTCAGAAGAAGGGAAGCAGAGACAAAGGGGCCCAGGCCAGGAAGAACGATTGCCGGGAAACCAGGTCAGGAGACAAAAGTCAAATGGAAGGAGGCGATAGGGACTTGTGAGGGGAGGCGAAGAAGTGGCAAAAGTCATGGAGTGGAAAGGAGAGAACAGGTTACTATGAAGAGAGATGGAGCGGGCATTTGTGAAGGGTCTTCAGAAAACAGCTCTGCACTACTAGAGAGGAAGAAAGTGGAGGAGGGAAATGATGAAATTAGAGGAGTAATTGATAAATGCCTGGACCAAACTGGAGCGAGGGGAAGTTCTGCTGAGAGAACTGCAACAGGGGTAAAAGGGGGAAATAATGTGCAGGAGGAAGAAGAGGAGCTGGAAATGAGGGAGGGAGATGAATGGAAGCAAGCAGGGAGTAAGAGGGGTGGAATCTTAGTGCTGGGAGACTCAATACTAAGAGGAGTTAGGTGGGGTAGCAAGGGGGAGAGGCATAGTCGCGTTTGGGTGGAGGCCATGCCAGGAATGACAGCAGAAAGGGTGGGACAGTCTGTTCTGAAATATGCTAGAAGGGGTAGGGACAAGCCTCATTTAATTATACATCTTGGACAAATGTCCTGGCTGACAAGACAGTAGATATAGTCCAGAGGAGGTTTGAGGAACTAGCACAATTATGTGAGGGGCAGGAAGATCAGTAACTTTTCCGAGATACTTCGTGCCAAAGGCAAACAACAAGAAAGCTGAGAATAGAGAATTTAATGGATGGCTAAGAACCTGGTGTTGTGCTAAAGGGTATGGGCTGTTGGGGTGTGGGAGGGACCTGGGAGGACAGTAGTCTCTATGCCAGGACAGACTACACTTGAGTGAGGAGGGAAAAAGTGTTGAAACAGAGGATGGAAGAATATATAGAGGAAGTTGGGAATTTAAACTAGGAGTGGGGTGGCAGTTGGGGAAGAGATATGCAGAGACCAGAGGTTGGGAAATCATATGAGCTTACCCCCATAACAGTGACAAAGGACAAATGGCAAGTACTATTGGTGATGCTAGGAAAGGAGGGCAGGATGGGAGGGGAGAAGGGTGGAAGGTGGTTACCCTTAATGCTAGGAGCCTTGGGAGGAAAACTGCAGAGTTACAGGTTCTCATGGCAGAGGGAGAGGTGGACATTGCAGCCATCACGGAAACATGGGCCACCCAATATAATGACTGGGACCTGTCTGTACCAGGGTACAGGTTATTTCGTAGGGACAGGGTGACTGGGAAAGGAGGGGGGGTGGCACTATATGTGAAGGAAGGACTGAAGTGTGTAATGGAGGAAGGGGAGGAGGGTAGTACAGAGTCACTTTGGGTGCAAATCCAGGATTCCAAGAATAGGATTCTTAGAATGGGAGTGGTGTACAGTCCACCATCTCATATGGAGGAGATAGACAGGGAACTAGCGGGACAGATCAGGAGAACCTCAGGAAGGGTAGTGTGGTGATTGTGGGGACTTCAACATGCCAGGAGTGGACTGGAGCATCCCAACAACCAGGAACAGAAGGGAGCAGGTACTGCTGGATGCCTTCCAGGACAGCTTCCTGCTGCAAATGGTCAGTGAACCAACCAGGTTAGGGAATATCCTTGACCTTGTGCTGGCAAATGGGGACTTTGTGAGAGAACTTACAGTGGAGGACCCACTCTCAGGGAGTGACCACCACTCAGTATGGCTCACATTGGATATGGGCAAGGAAGGAGTGGAATCTGGCACAAGAGTGCTGGACTTCAGGAGGGCCGACTTTGGGAGGATGGGGGAGGTGGTAAAAGGGTACCTGGCCAGAATTCAATCTAGTATGGATACTAACCAGAGATGGGAGCTCATAAAGCTGGGGATAGTGGAGGCAACCAAAACCTGCTGCAAATCCCAGAGCAAGAAGGCTAGGGCTAAGAAACCGAGCTGGTTGAGCAAGGAGGTCATGGAAAAGGTAAGGAGGAAAAGAGCTGCCTTGGAAGTACAAGAAAACAGGGAGGGGAGGACAGAGAGGAGTACTTGGCGGAATCGAAGGAGGTGACAAGGGCAGTGAGAGGCCAAGCATCTGGAACTCAGGCTGGCACAAGGCATTAAGGGGAGAAGGACTTCTTTAAGTACATCAGGGAGAAAAGGAGCTGTAAGGACCACATAGTAAGGATTAGGAAGGAGGGGGGTTGGGTGGAAGCAGGGTGCGATAAGGCAGAAGCACTAAATGAGTACTTCTGCTCAGTATTTACTAAAGAGAAGAGGGGGTGACACCCAAGGTGGGAGAAATGGCAGACACAGGGGGAAGGGGTGACAGATGGGGAAATCATGGAGGGCAGAGTTCGAGAGGGTTTGAAGGCACTGAGGGTGGACAAGGCACCAGGCCCAGATGGCATCCACCCCAGGGTACTGAAGGAGCTGGCAGAGGTCCTTGCAGGACCTTTTGCAGACCTATTTAATGCCTCACTACATTCGGGGTGTGTACCTCAGGACTGGAGGATGGCTCATGTGGTGCCCCTCCACAAGAGTGGCCCCAAGGATGAACCGGAAACTACAGACCAGTGAGCCTCACATCCATCGTGGGTAAGCTAATGGAGACTATCCTGAAGGAGAGGCTGGTGGCCCTCCTAGAGGCCAAAGGACTACAGGACAGCAGACAGCATGGCTTCATACGTGGCAGATCCTGCCAAACCAACCTGGTCGAGTTCTGTGACTGGGTAACTAGGCAACTGGACAGGGGCCGTGCAGTGGATGTCCTGTATCTGGACTTCAGGAAGGCATTCGACTCGGTGCCACATGGAAGGCTGGGAAGGAAGTTAGTAGGCACAGGGGTGGGTGCAAAGCTGGTGAGATGGGTAGGATACTGGCTGCAGGGAAGGCAACAGAGGGTGGTGGTGGGTGGGGAGCTCTCACACCCAAGGGAAGTGATGAGCGGTGTCCCACAGGGCTCAGTGTTGGGACCAGTGTTGTTTGGGATATTCATTGCAGACATATCATGGGACATCAAGAGCAAGATCAGTCTGTTTGCTGATGATACCAAGGTTGGCACGGTGGTGGATGACCGGGGGGTTGGCAGGGGCTGAAGGATGATCTGGCAAAGCTTGAAACCTGGTCAGACACCTGGCAACTGGGCTTTAATGCCAAAAAGTGCAAGGTGCTGCATTTTGGGATGAAGAACCCAAGGAGGACTTACCAGCTAGGGGGAGTGCAGCTAGCCCAGACAGAGGAGGAGAAGTATCTGGGTGTGCTCATTACAGGGTCAATGAACAACTCGGCACAGTGTAGGAAGGCAGTTGCAAAGGCCAACAAAATGCTGGGTTGTATTGCAAGGGTATATCCTCGAGGAGGAGGAGATTCTGCCACTGTATAGGTCATTAGTTAGACCACACCTGGAGTACTGCGTGCAGTACTGGCGTCTGTATCTGAAGAGGGACATTAAGTTACTGGAGGGTGCAGCGCAGGGGCGACAAAAGATGATCAAGGGTCTGGGGACTTATCATACAAGAGGAGGTTGAAGGAGTTGAACATGTACTCACTGGAGGAGAGGAGAGACAGGGGTGACATGATTGAAACTTTTAAATACATGAAAGGAATAAACAAGACAGGTACAGAGGGGCTGTTCAAAGTAAGGGAGGGGAGGGCCACCAGGGGCCATGATATGAGACTGGAGTGAGGAAGGTTCAGGAGGGAGATGAGGAGACACTTTTTTACGGAGAGGGTGGTGGCTTGATGGAATGCATTACCTGCAGAAGGGGTATGCAGTAGAACAGTGGACTGCTTCAAACGTGGATGGGACAGGACAAGGGGGAGGGTTAATTAAAGGGAAGGGTGGAAGGGAGGGGCAGCTGCAGAATAAGGGGTGCTAGCTGCACATTCGAGCAGACTTGATAGACCTCTAGGCCTTTATCTGCTGGCAAATTTCGTATGTTCGTATAAGACAAATAAAGTAAGTTAACCAGAGAGGGATATGGTTGCATCTCTGTTTCCAATACTATCGAAGGTATACCCCAATTATTTTTTTTCCTAAATCTAATACCATACTTGAGCAGCCTGTATAGACAAATAATAATTATAAAAATCTGGCAATGCTTGCCCACCCCCTTTTTCTTTTGGTAATATCAAAGTTTTCCAAGCTATTCTAGAATTTGAATGTTTCCAGAGAAACTTAGTAACCATTGTTCTTCACTTGTTTAAAAAAAAATATATGGAACTGGTATTGCTAAGGCCGGGAAGAAAAAAAACAATTTAGGTAAAACTTGAATTTTGACCAGATTGATTTTACCTATCAAAGTTAAATATAATGTATTCCATTTAATCAGATCCTTCTCCACCTTTGTCAGCCACTCCTCATAGTTTATTGTATACATGGGTCATCAAATCGCTGCAGTATTCACCCCCAAATATTTAATAGAGCTTGAAACTACTTGCATCTGTAGACTAATAGATTGATGAATCTGTAAATTAGCATTTAATTTTAATAATGTAGTTTTTGACCAATTAAATATATACCATGAGATTTTACCAAATTGTGCTGTGATTTGAATTATTTGTGGTATTGAGCTATTAACATTAGTCAAGAACAGCATTAAATCATCTGCATATAGACCAATTTTTCTTCCTTTTCCCCCCTCATTTATACCCCTAATTATCCTATCATTTCTGATAGTAATTGGCAATGGCTCAATAATTAAGGCAAAAATCAAAGGGGATAGAAGGCACCCTTCTCTCATGCCTCTACCCCAAAAAAATGTTTGTGATACTGTATTATTTACTTTCACCATAGCACTTGGAGACTGGTATAATAATACTATCCACCCACTGAGCTGTGCACCAAGGCCAAACCTCCCTATTACAGCCCTAATATAGGGCCATTCAATTCTGTCAAAAGCTTTCTCTGCATCTATTGTCATTAAGGCTGCATCATCCTGTTTGTTTAAAGCTATTATGTTCAAAGTACATCTCACATTTTCCATTAATGACCTGCCTTTAATAAATCCATTTTGATCTTGATGAATTAATGATGGAACAATCAGTTTGTCTTTTGACAATTTTAGTAAAGATTTTATAATCTGTATTTAACAGGGAGATGGGCCTATAAGATGCACAGCTCAGTGGGTCCTTGTCTTTTTTGAGAAAAACCTGAATAATGGCCTATTTAAAGGTCTCTGGAATCTTCTGAAGCTCTAAAAATGATCCAAAAAGTCTCTTCAAAGGAGGAATTAATAAAGAGCTAACAAATTTATAAAACTCTGCCCCTAGACCATCTGGGCACGGGGCCTTAACCATAGCTAGATCTTGAACAGCTGTTTGAATTTCAAACTCAGAAATGGGAAGTTCCACGCTTAATATTACATTTTCTGTAACTGTTGGCATAGAAATAGAATCTAAAAAAGATTCTATATCCTTTTCATCACCTTCATATTCTATAGAGTATAATAGCTTATAAAATTGTAAAAAACAACTAGTATTTGCTGCTGTTTTTTTACAGATTACACCTGCTGAATTTGTTATCGCAATTATTGAATTTTGGGACAGATCTTTCTTAATTTGCCACATTAGAAGCTGCAAGGGCTTATCAGTTTTGAAGCAGTAATTTGATCTAGCGCAATGAGTTATAGAATCTGTCCTTTCATTAACCAATTGGTTATATTGAGCTTTTTTAGAAAGCATATTTTATAAATATTTTGATCAAATGTATCACTATGAATCCATGTCAATCTACTAATCTCTCTTTCTAACTTAATAATTTACTTTTCTCTTATTTTATAATTAAAAGATGACATTTTCTGAAGTAGACATCTCATGGTCACCTTAAAAGCCTTGCAGATAATTATGGATGTTGTTTCTCCCTCTTTACTTAACTCAAAAAATTCCCTGCAGGCCTTTAGCATTTGATTACCCATATTATTTTTATTTAAAACAGCTGCATCCATTCTCCAAATATTTTGGTGGATGGAAATATCTGAAATTTTTAATGTCAAAATACAAGGAGAGTGGTCAGAAATCACTATCCCTGAATAACTCACTTCCTGCACCAAATGAAGTAAAGTATTTGATATGAAAAAAAAATCAATCTTTGAATAAGTCTGATGAACAGCTGAAAAGTATGAAAACATATTATCTGTCTTAAATAGTTCCCACCACAGGTCCACTAACCCCAAATCAGACTTAAACGATCTAATTACTGTTCTAGCCGTTGAATGTGTTTTATCCATAGCATCTGTCGTATCTACTTGATTAAGGACTAAATTAAAATCTCCACCTATTAAAAGAGGAGCTTCAAATGAAGACAGAATAAAGAAAAAAATCAGAAAAAATATAGGGCAGTTTTGATTAGGTGTATACATTGCTGCACATGTAAAGTTAATATTAAACAGCTGCAGCTGTAAAATAAAAAATCTACCTTCTTTATCTATATCAACATTATTTATTTGAGGTTTCATTTTCTTCCTATAAAGCTATTAAAACACATCTGGCATTATTTGAATATTCTGAAAAATGCAGATTCCCGCATCAATTCTTAAACCAGTCAATATCTGTTCTGGTTAAGTGAGTTTCTTGAAACATGATCAAGGCTATATTTTTGTTCTCCATATGCTTAATTACTTTTTATCTTTCTTGTAGGCCCTTAACATTCCATGTGGCAATTTTAAAGCTATCTTCTATAACATTAATCTTTAATAATACTAGGTCCCTGGATCCCCTTTATCAATCCAATTAAAATTAAAGTATAATGTCCCATTGTCAAACAAAACAATCAAATGGTGTGGAAGAAACAAACAAAAAGTCATCATACACCTACCCTGAACCCCCCAACCACACCCCTTTACTACAATCACTCCTCCCCCCACCCAGTTCCCCCAACCCCAAGATGGCTACATAGCCAACTTGGTACACCATAAAAAAAACACCTGACCTGAGCAGAGAAGAGCCAGCAGATATACAAGAATAGAAAAGCAGGGCCTATTTAAGCCCATTAAATATAAGCCCCTCATAAGCTTACTCTCTAAATACCTTTGTTAAAGTCTATGTTGCATTTCCTAATTTTTTTTTTTTTATAATTCCCCCTTCCAGCCATATTTAGCTATTTCTTCCTCCTAATCTCTCAAGCTTTCCTGCTCCAAAGCCGGGACCTAACAATTATGCCAACAGAGCATCCTATCTAGTAACCCCAAGTTTTATTTGTTTTTTGGTTTTTAATTTTCCCCTTTTCATTTTTGGGGGGATCTCATCACCCTCACCTCTTACATCCTTCACCTCCTTTAACCTTTCATTCCATTTTTAGTGAGAATAATAATCATATTAGAAGATAAGAATAAGAATAAAAAGGAGAAAGAAAAGGAGAAGTGACTGCCCAAAGCACAGATCCTCATGCCTTTCCTCCCTCCATCCATCCCTTCAAAGGCTAAAAAAGCACCTGCTCCTTCAACACCTATTCTCTATATAAATTTCAGTATGTAGTTTCTTCATATGCCAGCTTGTATTCGTCCATTGCATCTTCTGCTGAATCGAATGTATGGAGATGTCCATTTACAACAAACCACAGCCTTGCAGGATATAACTTTGAGAATCTAATTCCCTTTTTATATAGTTGCTGTTTTATGGGGTTAAACCATTTTCATTTCTCCATAGTCCCAGGTGAAAAATCAGGTTAGGCATTACAATGAATATTCTCAAAGTTCAAACCCTTAGTGAGTCTTGCTTTTCGTAATATGGCTTCTCTATCTTGATATTTAATCATTTTTATAAACACAGTTCTAGGAAATTCTGAATTGCCATTATTACGGACTCCAGCCCTGTGAGCTCTATAAGTGATAACTTTTTTCTTCTGGGTACTTCCGGTCTAAGGCCAGCATTAAGGCTGTTTCAAAATAAGGGACTGGATCTCCTGTCCCTTCTAGCCCCCTCTGGAACCTTAAATAAATGGATGTTAGCTCTCCTTGCTGTATCTTCTTGCTCTGTAATTTTCAGCTGAAGTTTTTGTAATTGACGCTCCAAATTCAAAATCTGCTGTGGGGCCTTACTTGAGAAATCTTTTACTTGAGAGACCCTCCCCTCCAGTTGTTCTGTCCTATCTGACAATGCATTCAATTTACTATTCATTTCCACTGAATTCCCGGTCACACTTGCCAGGGAACCTTTAATGTCTCCCAAAGCCTCAAGCATTTCTTTTCTGAGGCCCAAAACTGCCTGAAGAACTTTAGTTTCAAAACATAAAGTACCCTCAGTCCCCTGCACACAAATCCTAGGAGTAATAACTTCAGAATCAGCCACAGGTAATACCTGTTGAGAATTAACTAGAGTTTCAATGATTTCAGGAGTTACAGCTGGTCTATGTAGCTGTAATATACTCGTACCCTGAGACTGATTTTCTTTATCAGATCTTTTAGTTCAACATTTTGTGGCAAAATTGGCTGTTCGTCTACATTAAGGTGAAAAAGGGGGACATTACACTGATCTTCATTCCCTAACATATTTAATTAAGTTACTTAAGTTAAGTGACATATTCTCACCACCTGTTAGATGCTCCTGTGGGAGATCCACTCCCTCATTCACTGCATCCGTTCTACCCTCCAGTGGCTGTACAGTTTTTTTTGAGAGGAAAGATAAAGTTTCACCTTGAGCCCCCCTCTGCATGGGGAGGCTTATTAGTGGAGACAGAAATTGTTGTGGCGGTTCAGAGAAAGTGACAAATTCTCGATTATTTGGCAAATCGCTCTTCACTGAGGCACGTGTAACCTAGGCATTCCTTTTCTTTTTATCTACACTATGGGCTTCCACAATTTCTTTAAGGCATTTCACATTTTTAGACATCACGATGCCCACTTCAGTTACACATAGAGAAATGCCAAAAGCAAAAAATTAACCATTTCAGCTTACACAGCATCTCGGCAATAAAAGAGCATACTTTTCAACAAACTGGCCTAAACAAACAAAAAAAAGAACCACAATTGCAGTCACAGTTCTCATGAGCAGCTATTCTCATTCAGCCTGGCATGCCTTCCTACAAGCATTTACGAGCAACAGGGACTCTCTCATCTGACACAATGCTGGAGCTCCTCGCTCAGGCATGCATAGTGCTATCTTCACCCGGCCATCTCCGAGAGATCCAAGCGATGATGTCAGATCCTCCTTACTGACGGGGCATCACATCTTCAATAAGAATGATGTTTCATGGGAAATTATCAAGTTTAATGTTTTTACTGGGGGTGTAGTTTGCTTTATGAAAAACGATAATTTCTCTGAACATTCTTGGTTTGGGTGTGTTATTGAAGGGGAGTGGTTCGGTGGTATGGGAGGTCTTGTTTGGTTTGTTGAACTTGCTGGGGAAAACTGGTGTTGTAAGAGGAGTGGGTAACCTTTTTTCTTTCTTTTGGGTTGAGATTTTGGAGGTTATGGTTGTCACACTTTTCTAAAGGATTTACTTCTAATTCTATGGGATGTTTTCATAAAGATTTTTCTTAGGGTAGAAGGTGATCATGCGTATCTCTTTCTAGAAAATGTTCAGACACTGTAAGTCGGTCGATTGAAGAACATGGTTTAACCATTGCATTTCTTTGCATTAGAAGATCAGATGTGCAGTTCTCCTGATAGGTCAGGATGTGCCAAAATAAATAAGCTGGCTTTTAATTTTTATTACAATTTATATTACGGTAGTGCAAGCTGTGGTGCTTAAAATTTCTAATTATAGGTGTATTTAGTTTTGCAACCCCTAATGGAGGGTCTGGTTTAATGAAGTTTTAGAAAATCTAGGCACTAAGACATTGGGGTTTGACAACTAAAAGGAGCATTTTAAGTTACTTTATTAAACTCCCTTTCTCTATCAGAAAATTTAATTATACAGTATTTTCTAACGTTTATATATTCTTTTCAGGACAACTGAATTGCAACATTTATTTTGGGAGTGGATTTGATTTCAGATTTAGACTGGTACCATGCATAGTTAATTCCTTTGGTTGGAGAACAAACACATTTTTATTTACTGTATCTCTTTGATGAGTAAAGGGTGCACAGTGAAATCAGCTGGATAATGTTTCATTCTCTGTTTAAGTTTTGTGAAATTAATGGGCCAATGCATGCACTATATTAAGTCTTTTGGGGTAACACGGTCTTATAGTATCCTAGTGCTCTATTATGTTCTTAACTTTCATTTTAAAATTTTCAGATTTGGCCTATTAAAAGATAAGGTTATTTTCTTTGATGTTTTATACTGATAAAACATCAGTCTTAGCAATAGAGGATGAATCCTCAGTCTTAGTAATAGAGGATGGATCCTCCAAGACTTTGAGTTTATGGATGGCAGCTTTAATATTTGCAAAACAGAACTATAGGTGGGCTAGTTTAAACCCTTGTTTTTAAAACTTATTCTTTTTAATTTCACAATTTACATTTCAGAACTTACAATTCACAATTAGGAAATGTGTCTAAATTTTGATAGTTATGATTAAACAGAAGCACAAATGACTCAAGGCTCCATATTTTTCCCACATGCTAAGATGACTATGGGGGGGGGGGACTTGTGACTTTGTGTGTTCCTTAACACTCCTAATGATTACTAGCTGTTTTTTTCTGACATTTGAATGTGTACCCCTGCTGGATCATCTGGCTGTATTTCACAGTATCTTTTTATAAGAGATGAGTGTGATGATCCCCTCAGAGTGTATAATTCATGACCATCCTGACCCTTGGAAAATAAAGACTCCTATTTTTAAGGTATACAGGGCTATATCAGGGGTACACATCTAGATTATGATCTCTAGGGCCAGATATTCAAAACTTTGCCCTGGGGCTAAATTAGCACTGCCCAGTATGCAAACATTACCCGTATGAAAGAGCCATCCATATTCAAAAGGAATAGCCTGGTGCTAATCCTGCTGAATATAGCATGTGAAGGATGCTGGGAAAACTGGGCTGGGAGTGCAGGGCAAGAATTAGCCCAGGAATAAGACAGCATTGAATATAGCAACAGGGAAGTGCAAACTGCAACAGAAGCTCTGTAGACATTGGAGCAAGCCAGTGCTGCAGGTGCAGAACATTGTTTGTGATTGCACAGAGATGTCTCACATCCACTGCAAACAACAATACAATCCACACACTACAGAACTGTGCTATGCTGAAGTGAGGTTTGCCCGGGACTAACTTGATTGCACAGTGCCAACACATTAGCCAGGTGCAAACTGGTTAACCCGAGGCAAACGGGAGCTATATTCAAAGCTCCCATGCAAATGAGCCTACTTAGGTAATCCATGGGCAAACAGGCACATTTGCATCTCATTATGTGCTGCTTAACATACATTACCATGCAGTTTGCCCGGTGCTACTGCATGGTGCATACAGCTCCACCTTTTGGTCAGAATGGAAGTACAGACTGGACGCTGCAGGCTAAGGCATGCCCACAGCATCCTCTGTTGGTCAGAATGGAAGTACAGGCTGGAAGCAGCAGGAACTGTGTGCTGGCAGGCACAGTCAATGCATACAATGCACCCATGCATCTGTGCAAGCAGGACCTGTATGTGTATGTAAATATATTATATATATATATACATATACAGATCGATAGCTACACACAGACACACTGCCCCTGGCCATACATGCCCTGGAGGATGACCCCCAATAATATAGGTACCCCACTGCAGTAGTGGGTGAAACACAGTGGGGGGACTCAATGCATGGGACATGCATAAGGCAAACCTGGTGGGAGTGGGAGGCCATAGGCTGTAGGTTCACTAGGATATGCAGCATATCCATTAGATAGGGAACAGGGCAGACTGGCTGGGCTGGGCAGTCCTTCTCTGCCATCATGGTCCCTGTTCCCATGTGTGCCTGTTACACACCCTGGCATACTCCTCAACCTTTTGTCACTGAAAAGAGGGACATGGACATATTTTGGACACTCAAAATGAGGGACACAGATCCCCAGAATGAGGGACATATTTGTACACATAAAGATACAAGTTCAGAACACTATGGAAACCACTGTGTCCACCTGTACAATGTTTATTATTGATTTAGCATCCTAGAATATTATCAATGTCTGCTTTAAATCCTGAACGTACTGCACATTCTCTGTGTGGGCAGCACCTTTTCCATGAGGGACAGATGAGAGACAGGCCTGTTTCAAGGGGTAAAATGAGAGACATCCCTTGTAATCAGGGACAGTCGAGAGGTATGCACCCTGGTAGGCTAGTGTCCTCCCCACAGCATGATCCCCGACCCCCTGGTAGCCCCAAAAATCAAAGAAATCCCTGACAGTGTAGTGATCCGCCCACCCACCCAGCATGATCCCCAACCCCCAGTAGCCCCAAAAATCAAAGAGATTCCTGGTGGTGTAGTGGTCCCCCACCCTCCAGCACAATCCCTGACCCCCAGTAGCCCCAAAAATCAAAGAAATCCCTGGTGGTGTAGTGGTCCCCCCACCCTCCAGCATGATCCCTGACCCCCAGTAGCCCCCAAAATCACAGAAATACCTGGTGGTCTAGTGGTCCCCCCATCAGAAAGTGTGATACCCATTAACCAGTAAACAGCATATCTGGCATCAGTGACCGGCTCAGCCCTCCTCTCACCACCACGGTCGGCCGCCGACTGTGGTATGCATGAGTACTACTGAAATCATGAATGAATGATTTTTTCTGCTTGGTCTTCACTATAGAAGACAGTGGCAAAGGTTCAATGTTAAGTAACAAGGGGCAAAATAAGAATGAGACCAACCCAGGCCCCTTCACAAGAGAAAGAATGCTACAGGTGCTAAGTAAGCTAAAAATAGATAAAGCTATGGAGCCAGATTCCAGTTGTTTAACCAGGAGAGACACACTAAGCTGAAAGCTTGTTTACAGGTGTGACCTGGGAGCACAGGGAAGTTAAGTGACTTGCTCAGGGTCACACAGTATGCAAGTGGGGGCTGTGGGATTCCAACCCAGGTCTCCATATTTGCAGCTCAAAACCTTAAACCACTGAGCTATACTGCCTCCCTTTCAGAATCCATCAGAGGATTCTAAAAGAACTCAAAGAAGAGATTGCCAGTCCATTGGCTGAATTGTTCAGTAAGTCACTTGAAAGTGGTGTGGTACCGGACAACTGGAAAATAGCAACAGTTGTGCCCTTACACAAGAGTGGAAGCAGGGAGAAAATGGGGAGCTATCGCCCTGTTAGCCTTACCTCAGTGGTAGGTAAAATAATGGAAGCATTGCACAAACAGAGGATGGTAGAATACCTGAAGGATAATGGAAGACTCGACCCAAAACAACATGAATTACACTGGGTACCTCAGGTCTAACAAATATGGTGGACTTCTTTGACTGGGTAACTAAAGCAGTAGACCAGGGTTGCACAGTGGATATGATTTGCTTAGACTTTAGCAAAGCCTTTGACACTGTTCCCAACAGGAGATTATCAAACAAACTGGAGAACACAGGCATAAACCATAAAATAATCAGTTGGATTAAGAACTGGCTTCAGGGTAGGTCCCAGAGAGTCCTGATCAATGGGACATTATCAGAGGAGGCCAGAGATACTAGTGACATTCCACAGGAGCCAGTACTTGACCCAATACTCTTCAACATATTGATCAGCAATATTTCTGAGGGGTTGGAGGGGAAAACAGAAAGAGAAAATACTGCACTCAAGAGAGAGGCAGAGGATGCTTCAGAAAGGTAGCCAACCAAATGTTAACAAAATGAAAAGACTGGCACTCCAGGAGTCATGCTGTGCAGAATTTAATGAGTGAGCAAATTCAGAAGAACACAGACTAAGCTCTTAGCACCTCAACTAAACAGTCTTCGGGGGAAGGGGGCATGTTAGGATGTTACAGATGACCCAAACTTAAGGAAAACATGTAAAGACACAGTGACACAAATACAAAAGCTCATCACGTAACACAGCACAAAATCACATCAATGTTACAAATATAACAAGCATTTGTCAATGCTGAATGTTTGCTTGCTGAGATTAGCATTGGACATGCAGGAGTTAGACAGATGCAGAATAGGAATGGTAGTGAAGTATTGAAGTGACGCCAACCCCACCTCCACCCTGCAGAGATGGACAGGCATTGGGGTGTGCCTTTGGGTCATGGCCCATAATGCTCACAGCATTTCACCTCACCCTATCCTGTAGACGCTGACAAGTGTTGAGGCGTGCCTTGGGATATTTGGCTTCACATTCACCCCATTTCATAAGGACATGCACTGAAATGGGTGCAGTATAGGAGAATGGGGTGAAGTTTGGAGCCGAAGAGTCTAAGGCACACCTCGATGCCTGTCACTGGCTTCAGGGTGGGAGATGGGGGTGGAATGACGTGAGCATTACAGATGGCAGTCCAAAGGTACACCCCTGATGTCTGTCAGTCTGTACAGGGTGGGACATTATGGTTACAAATCCTAATGCCCCGTGCATTTGTTGGTATTTGCACTACAAATTTTCAACATGGCTGTTTTGTGACCCCCACCTCATGAAAGCATTTGGGACCTCTGCTCATGAACAGTGGCACTGTGATTTTGTTAATGTGTCCCTAACTTTGATTTCCCACAGTGACCATGCCATTCTGCACCAGATGTGCAAAAACACAGATCTGGCGGGATGTGAAGAATAACAGCTGTACCATTCATAGGGAGGTGTGAAGAGATGGCAATGTTGAAAATCTGGAGTGAAAATATTAAAAATGCTCAAACTTCAGAGCGTATGTGGAAACTGCGCAATGCATGCTCGTAACACAGTCATTTAGTGGAATTATTTCACCAAATTTTCAACATTGCCATTTTGTGACCTCTGCTCATGAACACTGTCACTATGGTTTTCTTAATCTGTCCCAAACATTGATTTCCCACAGCAATCACGCCATTGTGTGCCAGATGTGCAAACACACATTTTGGGCAGGATGTGACAAATGACAGCTGTACTGTTTATAAGGAGGTGTGAAAAAATGGCAATGTTGAAAATTTGGAGTGAAAATATTACAAAATCGCGAAGTTACGAGGGTGCGTGGAAACTGCTCAATGCATGCTCATACAGTCATTTTATGGACTTTTGTCACCAAATTTCAACACAGGCATTTTAGGACCTCTGCTCATGAACAGTGTCACCATGATTTTCTTAATCTGTCCCGAGCACTGCTTTCCCACAGCGACCACGCTATTCTGCACCGGAAGTGCAAAAACACATTTCAGCCAGAATGTGAAAAATGACAGCTGTACTGTTCATAAGGAGGTGTGAAGAAATGCCAATGTTGAAAATCTGGAGTGAAAATATTACAAATTCGTGAAGTTACGCATGTGCATACAAACTGAACAATGCACGCTTGTAACACAGTCATTTTTGGGGAATTTTTTTACCAAATTTGCAACATAGGCTTTTTGAGAGCCCACCTTTTGAACAGTGACACTGTCGTTTCGTTACAAGGTCCCAAAAGGTGATTCTGTGCAGTGACCATGAAATCACCTTTTGTGACCAAATAACATCATGACAGTGACTGAATTCATGAGGAGGGGTCCCAAGAACCCCATGTTGAAAATTTGGTGCCGAAAGTCGAAAAAATGGGCGCGATATCTACATAAGTTGAAAAAATCCATTTATGCCATTATACAGCTTACTGGCGTTTCTTCAGTTCACAGTTGGCTTTGAAGAGAGCAGATGTGTTCCCAGTCCACCAAAGATTATCACACTGGGCTCCGGAGCTACGTATGGGGTGTAGGGAGGTGGGGTGCACAGAGGGTGGGTGTGGGTTGGGGGAGGGGACAAGGGACTCAACGAGGGACTGTTTTTTTTAAATCCTATTAAAAAAAGAAAAGACAACACAAGATGCTTTTGGCATGCTGGGGTGGGCTCCCAGCGTGCCACCTGGATGTTTGTTGGAGGGCAATGGAGCTGACGAGGATTGGGCATCCCTGTCATCCATACAGTGTGCTTGGGATGGGGGAGTGCATGAGCTGAGGGGGATTGGGCACCCCCTCGGCACAGAACAAATTGGGGGGCATCATGCCGACAGGGATTGGGCTACCCGTCAGCAAATGAACTGGGAGGGGCATGGTGACAAGGGGATTGGGCACCCTGTCGGCTATAACGGGACTTTGAGAAGAGGCTTGCCTCCTGCTATTTTTAGACCAGAGAGGCCAACGGAGAAGCTGCTGCCATGTTTATTGAAAGGGGACACCAGAAAATGCAGCTGTAATTGGCTGCTGCAGTCAGGTACCACCCTGTAAAAACAGCTGATTGTTGATGATGGAGTGCTCTCTGATTGCAGTGGACAGTTTGTTTCAAGTTGGTGGCAAGCTACACTACTGCTGTCATGGACAGCATGATCCTCTACTGGTGCCACACAGACCAGCCCCAAAATGAGCTGCTGACATTGGCAACAACACTGCCATGCCTCCACAACTCGCTACTGCAGCAAGCTGCCCCAGTTTGTTTCTTGCACATGTGTGCAAGCAAACATAAACGTTGTCAACAAAATTATGGGTCCTAGGTTATACCTAAGCAAAACTAAATACCTTGGACAAAAAGGTATTTCATTTGTTCCTATATTTATTTAATATCAAAGTGGACATTTTTCATTTTATTAGAAAATTTAAACTGAGGTGGTTCTTTCAAAATAAGGAGCCAACAACTGAAGATTTGAATATGGGGTATGATGAAGTGTCATCCCTACCTGAAATTGACCTACTTGTACAACTTTCTTCCCCAAATTGTAATTTACGAGGAAACAGTAATATGATAACACATTATATGAATTTGGGTGAATTTTGGGGTGAAAATCTGATCGATCAATTTGACCTTGGTGAACTAGTATCAGACAATGATGCCTCTAACAGTAAATTTAGATTAAGGAGTACATCTTTTAAACCTAAATCAGTGTTCTATCCAACCACTTCTACATGTCCAGCTATTCTCAATTTTGAAAAATATTGAAGAGGGAAGTTGGAAAATTGGTCCCTTGCCCCCCTCCCCTATTGCCCACTTCTACATTTCTTTTAAACCTTTTATACCCTCTTTTGTGTTTTTCCCTGGGTATATTCTGTGCATACCGATATAAGTGCTATGCTGCTTTAGTTTTGTCAACATGTAGGTGTAGCAGTCGTTCCTAGCTGGATGTGCATTTACTATGTACCTACCATCTATAGAACTTGCATACTTCTGTATTCTGTACTTTGCCCATCTATACACTGCATCTGAATTATATGTCCTCCACTATATGTATATTCCTTTAACTAGGTGCAGTTGTTATGCTAATTGTGCACCACCTGATTATTATCTGCCAACATACTTGTATCTGGGACTATATCCTTTGCTGATGTATATCTTTTCCAGGTCCACCTTTCAGATGAGTTTTACTCAATGGTGTTTCACCTGGCTAAATAAAGATTTTGATTGATTGATTGATAAGAGTTTTAAAATGTATACCAATCTATCTCCCTCAGAAAAAAAATGGCTCAACAAGAACTAATGGAATGGAAAGGTATTGTAATTAAGCCCTCTGACAAGGGGGCAACATAGTAATTATGACTGAACAGATGTACATTAGAAAAGTACATGAATGTTTGGATATTATTAATGACTATTGTAAACTGGACACTAATCCAACAAATCAATTCATAGCTGAGTTAAAAATGCTCATTAATAGGGTGCTGGAACACGGTTGGGTTAACAAAGATGAGGCTGCTTTTCTGTTAATTGAATTCCCTATTATACCCACTTTTTACATACTCCCTAAAACACATAAAAATCTCCTGGACCCACCAGGCCACCCCATATTATCTGGGGTTGGCTCTTTAACACAGAATCTGGGCAAATGCTTAGACTATCAACTCCAACTTACTGTCAGTTCACTTAATTCTTATATCAGGGATACAAGGAGCCTTTTGCAGAAATTACTAGGTCTTGTGTGGAATGTAAACAACTGCTGGTTAACCATTGATGTAAATAACTTGTATGCAAGCAATAAGACATGGGTGTGCATTACGGTCTGATAACCGCACTTCTAGGGGGCGTAGTTAGGCGACGAGGCCAAGGCTGAGTGCGGTCATCAGGGCTGCGGTTATCAACTCCATATCTAACCCTGAGTGTCTTATGCACTTATAAAATGTACCTTTATTTTTAGAAGCAGTTTTTTTTTTATTTTTAAACACATTTTTAAATAAGTAAAAATGTTAGTGAACCTGTGCTTTTAACATAAAATAGTCCTTCCGCCTACTGGTGCTAGATTAAAGTAGTGTTATACAGTGTGTGCCTCGCTGCCCACTTAAGCTTCATATTCCCCTGCCAGCCACAACAATTCACAAATGCTTTTTTCTCATTCTAAGTATGACACATAGCCCCCTTATTTTATTTAATTCTCCTCACTCTGAAGACAAAACTAAAAGGAAGCCATAACAGAGGCTACTCAGTTCTCCAGTGCTGCAAGCATGAGCATGGTTCAAAACTGCCATACTCACTGACAGTATCATGAACTGCTCACTCTGTCCTAAAAGATAAACAGCAGGGTGAGTCATTTACCACCTTTTGTCTTTGTTTACATAGTATTGTTGCTTACTTTCTTCATTCTGTTTTTGTTCCCCTCTGTGTTTCCCCACATTCAAGAAATGGAATGTTTATCATGGAATGTTCACCATGGAATACAGGGATTCAAAATTCTGCTCAGTTCTACTAGCAGAATGTTCCTCTACTAACATACTGTACACACAGACAACAAAGGCCTGTTTTAGAGCCAGAGGCTCAATTATCTCACTTGTCAGGGAAAGCAAGAGAGATTTCCATGATGAACAGGTAAAGATAGAAGGGGAATTTTTCACTGTTAGCAAACAAACAGTTGTAATGAAAACTATAAACAATACTTAATGTTTCTAATTTGTTTATGTGTGTAAGGAGAGTGTGACAATCTGGTAAACAACATTTAATTAATTTGTTTTATTTTATATTCAAGATCATTTTAATTTTAGGGCCCAGTTGAAGGTTTCTACAGTGTAACGGTAGCGGCCATGTTTGTGGTGGAAGATCAGTTCTGGTTGTAGGGAGACTGATGGAAGATAGTTCTGGTTGTCGGAGGACTGATCTGCTCATTGTGTAATGTGATTTAGGACCAGGATGACTGTGCGTATACAAAGAATTAATGTATGGTCAGCTGATCTGTCTAGGCCAATGAGATTTCTAGATTTTTTTCTTGCCATTTTATAAACTAGCATACCTCATGCAAAAGGCTTGGAAGCGGTGAAATTTTTTCTGGGAAAACACTCTGACAAAAGTATTTGAACCAGATTTATTTTGGAGGGCCTGGAATTTGCCTTACATAAAAATTATTTTGTGTTTAACCAGGAGTCTTACTTACAGCAATGAGGTACTGTTACAGGAGCATCATTTGCACCTTCCTATGCTAACCTCTATATGGGTTATTGAGAATATATTCACATTCACAACCAGGGTAACAATCCATTTTTAATACAATTGTTTGTTGGTGGTGCTTTATCATTGGCTTACTCTGTATCTGGGATGGTAGCAAAACTGAGGTTAACACATTTTTTACAGTTTTTGAATGATAACAGCTTCAGTCTTACTTTTACATCCCAGAAAGTTTTAAGCACCATCAACATTTTGGATTGTACTCTTGATGAAATACCAGGACAGCCTATTTCATCTTCTTGTTTTAGGAAACCCACATTAGTGAACGCAATCCTACGTTATAAGGGTGCTCATCCAAAAAACTTATTGGGTCTATACCATATTCCCAGTTTATTAGGATTAGACACAATTGTTTGTCTGATTAAATGTTTGAGAAACAAGCTCAGAATTTGGTTGATTGTTTACTTTTAGGCAGTTATACACAGGACATCCTTGATCAAGCACTAACTAAGGTGAGGGAGTTAATTGAGAATCACTACTCACCCCCAAAACTAAGCAGGTTGATGAAACTCCACCCTGCACAATGGTGTTAGATTTCAACCCAATTTCTGGCTAAAGGGGTAGCTTGATTTAAAAATATTGGCCTATTTTATACACAAACTGCCAATTACACCAATGTGTGGGTGAATGACCTAGAATAACATTCAGAAAGGGACACTCCCCAGGTTATATACTCACCTCTAGCCACTTTATCCAGACAGCAGCAGGCAGCACCTGGTTACCACCGCCACCTGTGGGTTTTCATAAATGCAGATGTTGCAACATCTGTAATTATGCTTTTTTCTTTTTTTTTCTTTGTGGTTCAGATTGGAATATGAGGGCTTCTTCTTCAGCAGACAAATGTATGTCAGTGAAACAAAGCCCTTCTTTTCCATCATCATTTCCCCTTCTATCAATGGGTCCAAGATTACACCTATTTATTGTTATTTTATCAAACAATAAATATAATTCATTATTCAATTATTCTATTTATTACTAAATAAATGATGTTATTCCTATTTGGATTTGATAATAAAAGGGGACCCAGATCTTTTCAAACATTGTAATATTTTCATTGTTCAGATAATAAAATCATTCTAGTTTCATGACATCCATTAAGTAGTTTAACCATGTTTCATAGACGAGGGGGGGAGCATTGAGTCCTACCATTTTATCAATATACATTTCTTTGCTAAAATCATGGCTATTGTGATAAAGATTTGCTGATGATATTCTAATTTTGGATTTTGTCCTGAGTAAGCTAATAATGTCAATGGTTGATTTTCTGATACATTTACATTAATAATTTTATTAATTAAAAGGAAATATTTTGACCAATAGTTGGTCAAAAAGGGACAGTCATGGATCATGTGGATCAGGGTACCTGAGGTTTGAGTGCATCAGGAACACATGGCAGAAATGGAATAATTAATTCTGTGTAATTTGTATGGGGTGAAGTACATTCTGGCCCCGGATATTCAGAAGGGTTGTGCATAGCGCGGCAATGTTGCACCATGTGCAACCCACTGATGCGCCCTGGTGCGCTATTCAAATAGGGATTGAGCCTGGCACACATCCCGATGTGCCGGAGTGCATCAGTAATGTATGCGGTGCAGGTGGGGGGGCATGCCCATGCATACTCTGAACATTCAGATATTCAGCCCAGGATGTGCTGAGCCCATGCATGTGCAACCCCTACTTGCGCCGCACACAGGTGAGCAAAAAAAAAATGGAACAACAGCTGGCCACCCACAGGTGAGCTGCCATATTGCAGGGTGCAACACGGCAGCTGCCACCTCTGGGTGGCCACCCAAGCTCTGGCTGCACCTTCTGGTGGCGCACCCCCCCCATGCCCGATCATGGGCATAGTATATGAATATTAGCCCTAAATCCCTGGTGGTCCAGTGGACCGCTTCACTCCCGATTGCGGGCTTAGGTATAAACATTAATCGTCCAATATCCCTGGTGGTCCAGTGAACCGCTCACAGCCCGATCGTGGGCATATGTTTTAAGTTAAAGGTCCAACATCCCTGGTGGTCCAGTGGACTGCTTGCAGCCCGATCACGGGCATATGTTTAACTAATCATCCAATATCCCTCATGGTCCAGTGGACCACTTGCAGCCTGATCGTGAGCATATGATTAACTAATTGTCCCATATCCCTGGTGGTCCAGTGGACCACTTGCAGCCCTATCGTGGGCATATGTTTAAATAGAAATGTCCAATATCCCTGGTGGTCCAGTGGACCGCTCGCAACCCGATTGTGGGCTTAAGTATAAAACACATTCATCCAATATCCCTGGTGGTCCAGTGGTACCCCCCTCCCCACTCCCCCCAGTCAGCGGCGGGCGGCAGCACCCCACCCGCCTGACACCCTGCTGCCCGCTGACTGACAGCATACGGTAGGGCTGTATGCCCATTGGTCCACATCATGAGCCAATGGGTGTGCAGCCCATACCATACTACACAGTCCAGATATGTGAATCAGTGGGGCTCTGTGGGCGGGTGGGAGGGGGTACCACTGGACCTAGGGATATTCGACGAATATGTTTTATACTTAAGCCCACGATCGAGCTGCGAGTGGTCCACTGGACCACCAGGGATATTGGGCCATTTGTTTATACTTGCTCGTGATCGGGCTATGAGCGGTCCACTGGACCACCAGGGATATTGGACTATTGTGTTTTATACTTAAGCCCGCAATCGGGCTGTGAGCATTCCACTGGACCACCAGGGATATTGGACGTTTTTATTTAAACATATGCCCACAATTGGGCTGCAACGGTCCACTGGACCACCAGAGATATTGGACATTTAGTTAAACATATGCCCGCGATCAGGCTGCAAGCGGTCCACTGGACCACCAGGGATATTGGAAATTTTTATTTAAACATATGCCTGCAATCGGGCTGCAAGCATTCCACTGGACCACCAGGGATGTTGGACAATTATTTAAATCAACATATGCCCACGATCGGGCAGTGGGGCACACTGCCACGCTTTGCAGGGAGCGTTGGTCCCCAACAGCTACTGCCTGGCAGGGCGCCAGGTGCAAGTCACCAGGGATCGGTGCACCTGCATGCAAATGGCCCCATTTGCACCTTGCATGCATTGTGGCCCCATTTGCATGTGCACTTTTGAATATCGCAGTTGTTGCGCATAGCACAACAGAACTTGCACTAGCGCATCCCCCTGCTCCACTCTGGCCACTTGCACTGGTGCAGTGCCACTGCGCCATGTGTACTGTGGGTGGCCAGGGTGCAATATTCAATGATGCTGTGCCATGGCGCAGCTCCATTGAATATCACCCTGTCAATGCCCCTGTGCTGCCAAGTTGCGCTGCGCCCAGGCTTGCACCACAGCCTGGCGCAGTCTGAATATCCGGGCCTCTGTGAAGAGTGTTAAATTGAATATATTGCTATTTACTGGATTTTACTGTAGTCATTGGAACTGAAAGGATCTCTTCACATAAATTATCTGAAATTACTATTCCCAGGTCTTTTGCACATTTCTGTTTTAATTTAATTATCTCTGTCTATTGCTATGTTGTTGTCACAACCATATATTCTGGCAATCAGTTTTCTATTCTCCGTTTGCTGAAAAATGTCAAGACATGTCATGCTTTCTAAAGATGAGCTGTTATTGTTTTTATTTATATAATTTTTCATTTGTAGCTATTTAAAATTGTGTGTATCTGTTAACTATTAAATCCAGCCTTCAAGTTTGGCAGTCCTTAGGGGAAAAGCAGTCACAGGTGCTTGAGTATTGGGCTACATACCCCATTGTGGAACAATCTTTACCTAAAAATAGATCAGAAACCCTTTGGCTGGCCAGTTTGGAGAAACTGTCAGATACTCACATTCCATGATCTACTTCAGGATGATGAGAAGACATTTGTGTCCTTTCAACAGTTGAGAGACTCCCACTCTCTGCCACGTGATTGCTTTTGGCAGTGCTTGCAACTTCATAGTCTATACAATACTTGGATGAGATCTAAGTGTTCATGTGTGATGTGTGGGACACGTGTTGGGCCCCTTAAGGAAAAGCTTCCGCTATCCCTGTGGTCACGTCAAACTAAGGGATTATCGGGCAGGATCCAAGGTTGGATCAGGGATGTTTTACCAGACCCCTCCATAGCGGCCAAGATAAGATGGGAAAAGATGTTGGGTATTACAATCAATACACATGAGTGGTCCAACTGTTGGAAGATTGCCCATAAGGCCTGTATAGATCACATAAGTCTCCTTATTAAAAATAAAATCATTCATCTGTGGTATAGAACCCCCTTGCAACTTTACAAAATGGGATTGACACCACATGACCTTTGCTGGAGATGCCAGTCACCTGCAGCAGATTTACTTCACATTTTGTGGAGTTGTAAACCCCTTCAACCCTTATGGGGTAAAGTAATACAGTTTTGCTCTAGTACCTAGCCATTGACTTACCTCACTCACCTTCTTTCTGGTTACTGGGTATAACATCAGAGGTAAAGTCATAGTCCCAAGCTCAATTGTTATGGCTCACCCAAGCATCGGTCGAGCTTCTTCAGCTTATTCTTAGAAATTGGAGAACATCATACCTCCCATCATTTCAAGATTGGCTAGCCGCAATGGAATCATTAGTCACCCACACTCACCTTATTCATTATGCAAAAAAAAATGAGTGCAGCTTTAATGAAAATATGGGTGCCATATATAGGTCAGGTTACACAGTCCCATTTTGTATCACTGGTACCAAATGCAAAAGAGTTATTAAAGCCCCCCTGAAGTAAATAGCCTATCTCTTAAGGCTTGAAACACTGTGAAGCCTGAATAAGTATATTGGCTAACAACCAGTCCATTATATATTATTAGTAATACTGTATTAGTTTACATATTGGTCGGTAAGGTGTTCATGTTATGCATTGTTCTCTGTAGTCTTAACTATCATATTGTATATCAACCTGGGAGTAGATGATGAGTCTTTTCTGCTCCCACCTTTGCTTTGTGCCTTTTTTTTCTTGTTTTTATTTGTCTTAGCAATATTGCTGTTATTGCTTGGTGTATGACCTGCTGTGACAGGTGTGTTGAACCATTAATAAAAAAAGATTAACTGCAAAAAAAAAGTGGGTATCTGGAATTTTGTATTGGTTTTTGTAGTTGGGAAAAGGACTTAAATTTTTTATAAGTGCATACTTGATCAAATTCATATATCCCCTGATTAAACCACTGTTTAAATATGGGATCATTGCTAGTTGGTAATAAGGTGTAGTTGTTATATATAGATGTACATTTAGTTATTGGTATCTTCATTTTCATTAATTTATGTAGCTCTAACCAACAATGGATTGTAGTGTATGTTACCAGGTTATTACTTTTCTGTTTGAATTTGTTAGTGTAATGAACTGCAAATAATAAGTTCCAGAGTGACTTATAATTATGCATATCTAACTGCATTTTAGTTGCTATTGTTTGATTCTCTTGATCTCTTAGCCATTGCCAGATTACGTTTACTTGTATAGTAAGATAATATTTCTTAAAATCGAGTAAAGCAAGTCTCCCTTTGTCTTTTGGTAATATTAATTTTTTATATGACATTCTAGGTTTTTTGTTATTCCAGATATAGTTAGTAGTTACTTTTTAGTATTTCAAATGTTGCATTTGGAATTATAATTGGTAGGGCTTGGAAAATGTGTAACAGTTTAGGTAAGATTTTCATTTTTATTACATTTAATCTCCCAGTTAACATTAGTGGCAAGTGATTCCATTCACTTAAATCAGATTTAATTTCTTTTATTAAGTTAGGGAAGTTAGCTTGATATAATTTTTCATATTGTCTTGTTAAGGTGATTCCCAGATATTTAAGATAATCTGTTTGTTGACATGAACACTTATCTGGTATTTGTAGTTTAAAGTTATCATTTAGGTTTAATATTAAGTATTTTTTTTTGCCAATTAATTTTATATCCTGATGCTTTCCCATACCATATTGATAATTTAATAAATTATTTTATAGAACTTGAAGGTTCCATCATATATAAAGAGCGTCATCTGCATATAAGGTTATTTTATGAATGGAGTTATTAATATTAACTTCTAAGATTTTTTGATGTTCTCATTACTGTTGCATATGGTTCCATAATTAGGGCAAATATCATAGGCAAGAGGGTCATCACTGCTTCATTCCTCTAGTCAATTGTATTGTTTCTGATAAGATATTTATTTTAATATTAGCTTCTGGGGCACAATATATATTTTTTACCCAATTTTTATATTGTGGACCAAAATTCATTTTGACAAGTAGAAGCAATATAAAATTTCCTGTGATCATATAGAAAGCCTTTTCGGCATCAACTGCTAATACTATTGAATCTTGTGCTGTATTGTTCGCTATGATATTTATTGTTCTTCTTAAATTATTGTTAATTTGACATCCTTTTATAAAGCCATTCTGGTTCAGTTCTATGGGAACAGGGAGTGTCCCTTCCAAACTCATTGCCAACATTTTTGTGAACATTTTGTAGTCTGTATTTAGCAAGAAAATAGGTCTATAGATCCACAGTTGTTAGGATCCTTCCCTTGCTTATGAAATAGTAGCATGGTAGCCTGTTTAAATGAATAAGGGATATATTGTACTGTGTTAATGATGTTAAATAGTTTAGTAAGTATCAGGGTCAGAATATTTTTAAATTTGTTGTAGAATTCAATCCGTAAGCCATCTGGGCCTGGTGTTTTCCCTGATGATAATTTTTCTATAGCATGTAGTACTTCTCCCTGTGTGATGGGTTCATCTAGTAATACTTTTATTTCATTTGTAATTTGTTTGGTTTGTATAGATTGTAGAAATACTTCTGCTGCATTATCTTTATTAATTTCTGTGGTGTTGCAACTATGTTTCTGAGGGTAATCTTTATGTGTACCCCTTACAACACAACAAAATTGTGGAAATTAAACAGTTTCTTACCTGTAAAAGTATGTATGTTGTTTATGCTGTCTAGTGCCTTTGTGGGTTACAATATGTAGGGATTTGACACATTATTTGAAGTGAAATAAATTCAAAAGATTCATATTTAAGGATACAAGAGGCAGTAAGATATATTAGAAATTTATATTATACGTATTTACTGTATATCTATTAATTGTGTGGTTCTCTCGTTCCTCTCTATAGGTTTAACATGGGTGTCTCTAGTTGCCTGATTTTGGATATTTGTGGCTTGCTCCATGTGGATACATTTGTATCCTTGGTGGATTATCCCCACTTGAGGCTCAGTATATCTCAGAAATTCCATTGCAACTATAATTTAATTTGCTTGGGAAATATTAGGACTTCCTAATTGAATATAGTATGATCCACTCTGCTTAGCAACTGTCATATAAAAAACTCCCTTATATTGCTTCTTCTTCCCCAACCCTCAAATACACCCAACTATTTTCCTACCAACCCTTTTTATGTGCCCCTTCTTTAGTCTGCTTTATTTCTTACTTACTCTCTCACTTTTGTACATAATCTAATTGAAGTAAATCACAGTCCCTGTTATCATGTGAATTAGCTATTGCTGTAATTGCTGTAGCATTGCTTAGCCTCCTTGCTACTCTGCTTTTTATCCTGTACTGAAAACATACACTTTTGCTGCTTAAAAAGAATGACAAGACAAAAATGAATTCTTATTTTTTGCACAGGGCAATTCATTTTGGTTAGTTATAACCTGGGACTATAATTTTGTTGATAATTTTTATATCCGTAATGTTGATGTGATTTTATGCTCTGTTACATGATGAGTTTTTATTTTTGTGTCACTGTGTCTTTAAATGTTTTGCTTAAATTTGTGTCATCTTTAAAATTCTAACATGCCCCTCCCCCTAGAAGACTGTTTGGTCGAGGCACTATGGGCTTTGCCTGTGTTCTCCCGAATTTTGTTGTCTCATTAAATTCTGTACAGCAAGACACCTGGAGTGCCAGTCTTTTCTTTTTGTTGAGGAACTGGAGGGGAAGGTCTGCCTGTTTGCAGATGATACAAAACTCTACAACAGGGTGGACACAGAAGAAGATGCTTCTAGGATGGTAGCTGACCTCAAGAAGTCAGAAGACTGGTCAGGGACATGGCAGTTAAAATTTAACACCAAAAAGTGTAAAGTGATGCACATGGGTAGATGTAACCCAAGGAAGACATACATTCTGAATGGGTATCAACTCGAAGAAATCAGCATGGAAAGGGACCTCGGAGTAATTGTTACTGAGAATCTAAAAGTGGGCAAACGTTGTGAGAAAACAGTGCAGAAGGTCTGTGGCATCCTTGGCTGTATAGATAGAGTGATTACAAGCAGAAAACATGAGGTAATTATTCCACTGTACAGGTCCTTGGATGGCCAAATCTGGAGTACTGCGTGCAGTTCTGGAGACCACACCTAAGAAAGTACATACTGTAGACCACTTGAAAAGGGTTCAGAGGAGGACTACCAAGATGGTTCAGGGCCTGCACCATGGACAGTACGAGACAAGACTCAGCAAACTAAACTTATATACTCACTAGAGCAGAGAAGAAATAGGGGATACACAGTAGAGACATTCAAATATGTAAAGGGAATCAACACAGGCCAGTCTGCAAACCTATTCCAGAAGAACAAATCAATGCATACTAGGGGCACAATCTGTGCCTAGTAGGATGCAGATTTAGGACCAATGTAAGAAAATACATTTTCACTGGGAGGTTGGTGGAACCATGGAAAAGCCTGCCCCCAGAGGTGGTGGCATCAAAGACGGTACAGGAATTCAAGCTTGTATGGGACAGACAATGTGGGCACATGAGGAATAATAAAGTCATGTAGAGGTGTAGAAATGTTTTGGACAGAATAGATGGATCGTACAGTTCCCATCTGCCATCTGGTTCTTATGTTCTTATATATATCTTTATCTGCCTTTGGGAATGCACAGTGTAATTGTATCCTTATTTGCTTGTGGGAGCACAGGGCAGATCCCATCCCACCACAGATACATAGATGTAAGTTGCTGCAGAAATGCTCCAGGCTCTGTGCTTTCATTTTTAGAAAAACTGTAACCAAACTGTCACTATAGCCTTCTTATTACCCCACCTCATGAACCTGATAGTGAAAATTTTCAAATCCCTGCCAAAACAGTATTGTGCCACCATAACATCATTACATGCCTCAGTTGTGAAAACTCACTTTGGACAGCATTTGAAAAATGACAGTTGTCACATTCATGAGATGGTGTAAAGAATGGCTATGTTAAAAATTTGGTGCAAAAATATTAAAAATGACCAAAGTTATGAGGGAGTGCACCAAAATTTCAATGGACACATGTGACTTTATCACTTTTGCATATTTTTGATCACAAGTTTTCAACAAAGCCCTCTTATGATCTCCCTCATGAAGAAGGGTAGTGATAATTTTCAACACTTGCCTGTAACATGATTTCACCAAGCATCTGATAAATAGCCTTTACCAGATTTTCATAACTCCACAACCACTGTTCATAAGGTGGGGATCCAATAAGGCCATGTTGAAACTTTGGGTTCACAATATGCAAAACTGGCAAAGTTATGCATCAAAGTTGAAAACCCCATTGAATTACACTGAACTACACTTACTTTAGTTTCTCATATTGCAGTCAGTGGTTCCAGCAGCAAGATGTGTCTCTGATCAGACGGTCACCCAGGGACCTGTTCAAGTGAGAGAGGGAGTGTGTGGGGTGCAGGTTGGTGGTTGCTCAGTGGGAGGTCAGGGTTGGATGGTTGGATCGGCAAAGGACCATGTTTAAAACAAGACATTAAGGGAAGGTTTCAATTACTTCAGATAGGGATGGGGGATGGGTGCCACTAAACACCATGGAGACTTTAAAATATACAGCACAGAGCTCAGAGAGGTAGAGTTGCCACCTGACAGCAGAAAAACAACAAACAGGGGGATGGCAATTGCAGGGTAGGGAGTCATACTAGGAGTCATACTAGGAGTTATAAGACAACAGAAGGCGTAAGCCATTGTAAGTTGTCCCCACTACTCAGTGGAGGTAACCAAAGTTACCAACCAAAATATGTTTGTCCAACTTGACCTTGAAGCTATTTAAACAAGGTGCTCCAACCACTTCAGCAGGCAACTTATAACACAATCTAATTACTCTGGGTTTAAAGCTATACCTCCATACATCAGTCCTGCACTGTGTCTCAAGTAACTGCTGGTTATGTCTTCTTAAGCTATACCTTTGCTCCCTGTATCTGAGGTCCAAATAATTCCTTAACGCCTCTTGTTTGAGAATTGTATATAATAATAATATACCCCCCCAAGCATGTATAACCTCCAAGGGCCATAATCCACGTTTTTAAAGACTGACTTCATAGGATTCATTGTTTAAGCCCTGTTTTTAGTTTCGTAAGTGACCTTTGCAATTATTTGACCACAGCTTTATCTTTCTTTAAGAATGGGCTCCAACTTGAAGAGCAATAGTACAATTGTGGCCTTATGTATGTTTTGTATAATGAAAGTAGTACACATTCATTTTGGGAGTAAAAACTCCTACAAATGCAATTTGTGAGATGCATTGCCCTATTTGCAACAGTTCTGCTATGCATGCCATTTTTCAAATCGTTCCCAATGTATACCCCCAAGTCCTTCTCACAAACTAGATTTCTTAGTCTAATTCCCTGTACCGTGTATAACAATCCTGCTGGATGTTATCTCTCCCCATGACTATACATTTATTTAAACTAAACTTCATTTTATTCCACTTTGCCCATTCACTAATTGATATTATGTCCTGCCCTAGTGAGAGTCTATCATCAAAAGTGTCCACTACTCCCCCAAGTTTCACATCATCTGCAATTTGTTTATCTTACTTCCACTGTTAATGTTTAGGTTACTAATGAAGATGCTGAACAACAGAGGTCCTAGCATGGACCCCTGTGGCACACCCACACCACTGGTAACTTCCACCTCATCAGATACATATCCTTGCACTCTTACTGACTGTGTCCTTTCCACTAACCAATGTTTAATCCAATTAATTATAGTACAATCCATACCCAGTCTCACTAACTTTGAGATCAAATCTCACGTGACACCGTGTCAAACGTTCTACTAAAATCCAACATCACCACATCCACTGATCTCCCCTGAACCATGTGACTGCCTATGTAGTGATAACAGCTAACTAAATTAGTCTCACAAGATCTATTCTTTGTAAATCCATATGGCAACTCATCATGGAGGTACCTACCTACCAAATAATTCCTAATTTCATCAAAAATTATTCCCGCAATCAATTTGCCAACTATTGAGGTCAAGCTCACTGGTCTATAATTAGCTGCCTCAGCCCTATTACCCTTCTTAAAGATTGGCACCACAGTAGCTGTTCTCCAGTCCTTTGGCACATAACCCTTGTTCATGGATCTACGACATATATCTGCAATAACTGGTGCAAGTTCCTTTCCTAACTCCTTAATAAACCTGGGGTGCAGGGTCAGTTGATTTGTTGGCCTTGAGTGCCTTAATTCTATTAAAGACTTTATCAACTGTAATTAACTCAGTCTGTGCAATAGTCCCTGCATCAGGTAAAATACTTACTGTAAATCATTAGGATCATCCTTATTGAAAACCTTACTAAAGAATTTTTATTGAATTCCCTAGCCATGTCATCTGGTTTAGTAAAAACTACACCATCAACATCAAGTTCACCAATATTCCTGTTATTACATCTCTTGTTATTAACATAGGAAAATAAACCCTTAATGTCAGTTTTTGACATAGCTAGTCTAAACTTTACTTGTTTCTTTGCTTTCTTAATTTCATTTTTTAAGAGGCAAAATATTTTCCTATATTTAGTCCTGTTTTCTCTAGACTATACTTCTCATTTTCTTATACTGTAATCGTTTCTTGTAACTCAGTTTAATAGTCCTACTATTTAATCATGATGGCTTTTTACCTATACTATTGTACACAGTTCCTGTCGGGATGTGTTTTGCCACCAAATTATTTATGATTTTTACAAACAGATCCCAGCATACTTCAGTTGATAAGCCCACTGTCATGCTATTCCAATTAATTTTTGCTAGGTCCTTCCTTATTGCTGTAAAATTAGTCATACTATACATTATCTGAGTTGTTACTCCCCTTGTATTCCTCTTAGCTCTGTTAATTTGAAAGGTAATGATGTCATGATCACTCGACCCAAGTGGGGGGATAATCTTAATATTTGAAATGTTCTCTGGGTATGTTGGTTAAGATGACATCCAAAATATTCTCTCCTCTTGTGGCCTCCTGAAAGCACTGCTCCACCCTAGCTGATGTTAGATCACTCTGAACTCTGGCTACCAAAGAATTATTAGTGGTAGTTAAACCTCCCCAATCAATGCCTGGGATGTTTAAATCCTCCATCAACAATATGTCTGAGTCCTCAGCTACAGCAGCTACATGTTCAAAAAAGGATGCTGTACCATTATCATTAGCTTCTGGTGATCTGTAGAAGATCAACAGCTTACATTTATTCCCTCTTAACCCCAACATGTCTACCCACATGGCCTCTATATTGCCATAGTCATTACTAGTATTATTAAATAGGCACTCAATATCTTCCTTGATATATAAAGCAACACCCCCTTCCCTTTTAACTGTACTGTCATTATTTATCAGATGATATCCAGGTATATGATTATTCCAACTTATATCATTATTCCACCAAGTTTCTACTACCCCTATAATCTCAAAATTCTTCTTGCTTAATACAATTTCCAAATCTGCCATTTTGTCTTTATTTAAACTCCTAGCATTAAGAAAACATAATACTAGCCTTTTTAAGTTTCTTGGTGGCCTTGCTCAACTTATTTGTCTATTTAACTGATTTGGAATGTAAACATGTTTCCTTTGTCCCCTTTCCTTTCAGTTTAAACATCCATCAATGTCAGTTCTTATTCTTGTTCCCAGAATTCTGCTACTCTTGAAACTTAAGTGGAGTCCATCCCTGCAGTATAAACTCTGCTTATTATGGAAAGTGTCCCAATGTTCGAGGAAGTGGTACTCATTTCCCATTTGCCAAAACAATTTTCTTTTGTTTGTAAACTGATGCCCATGGCTCTGGAAGTATTTTGGAAAATAATATTTCACAATCCTTCTTCTTACGTTTTTCTAATTTAATAAAATATTTTTGTATTGTTGGCCGAGACAATTTACATACAACAGGGAATTCCTAGCTCCCCAAAAAATCAAGGTAGTTAGTGAGGTAAACACCAAGATAGAGATGTCGATAGGGAGAAGGGCAGGGGTAAATGGAGAAAACGACAAAGGCAATAAGGACAGGGATGGAGCAAAAAGGGGTAAGGCCATTAAGAAATGGAGGGTAATGGGTACCAATGCCTGTAGTCTGAGCAACAAGCTGCCTGAACTGGTGGTCTTGATGGAAGAGGGATACCTGGATATCGTGGCAGTCACAGAAACATGGTACACAGAGAACCATGACTGGGATGTTAGCATACCAAGGTATACAACCTACAGGAGGGACAGGGAGGGTAGAAGAGGGGGGGAGAAGTAGCTGTCTATGTTAGGGAAGGAATAAAAGTGCACTGTGGTTCACCTTAGAGACTGGAAGTGGCACCACAATACGCACAGGGGTTGTATACAGACTCCCATCTCAGGGGGAGAGAATGGACAAGGATATGATAGAAGGCATCCCTAGGATGGCAGAGAAAGGGGAGATGTGTTGATGGGGGACCTGAATATGCCAGATGTTAACTGGAGCACCTTTGCTGCAGCCACATCAAAGAGCAGAGCCATTCTCAATGCCCTACAGGGGCATACCTCAGACAGCTAGTGTTGGAACCCACTCATGAGGGAGCAGTCTTAGACACTGTACTCTCAAATGGGGACAGTGAGAGGATCTCAGATCTAGAAGTAGGTAACCATCTGGGAACAAGTGATCTTCAAACAGTGTGGTTCATGATAAACTCAGCTGCAGAGTCAAGCCATACAAAAGAGAGGGTACTGGACTTCAGGAGGGCTGACTTTGGCAAAATAGGAGAGTGCCTTAGAAAAGCACTAGCAAACAGGCAAGAAGGAGGGGTGGAGCAATAATGGGGAAACATCAAAACTGCCATCACAGAGGCAACAAGCCTTTGTGTGAAGCACATAAAACAAAATGAAAAAAAGCCACTGTGGTTCTCAAAAGAGGTGGTGGGGAAGGTTAGGGAGAAGAAGATAGCATTTAGGAAGTATAAGGAAACACTGAAGGAGCAGGACAGAGAACTGTACCAGTTAAGGCAGAAGGAAGCAGGAAAGGTAGTCAGAATAGCAAAGGCCCAAACTGAGGGAAAAATAGCCAATTCAGTTAAGAAGGAGGATAAAACCTTTTGTAGGTACAGTACATTAGGGAGCATAGAAATACAAAGGGAGGGATAGTGAGGCTGAATAGAATGGACGGTGGGTGGGCAGAGAGGGACAGTGAAAAAGCAGGGATACTGAATGAATACTTCTGATCAGTATTCACAAAAGAGGAGGAGGGGGAGTATCTAATCCGGTTAACAGAAGCACTCTGGATAAGGGGGTTGATTCCAGTCCTTTCACAGAAGAAAGCATTCTGAAAGAACTCCTAAAACTGAAGGTGGACAAACCAATGGGGCCTGATGGGATTCACCCCAGAATTCTAAAAGAATTAAGGGGAGAACTAGTGACACCACTGACTACCCTTTTTAACAAATCATGGGAGGATGGTGTGGTGCCTGAGGACTGGAGGAGGGTGGATGTGATTCCCCTTCACAAAAGTAGGAGCAAGACAGAAGCAGGAAACTACAGACCTGTCAGTTTGAACTCTGTTGTAGGGAAAATGATGGAATCACTTCTGAAGGAAAGAACCGTTGAGTACCTAGAGGCCAGTGGGGCACAGGACCCAAGGCAGCATTGATTCACACTGGGAAGGTCATATCAGACAAATCTAATCAATTTCTTTGACTGGGTGACCAAAGTAGAAGACCAGGGAGGGGCTGTGGACATGGCCTACCTAGACTTTAGCAAGGTGTTTGACACAGTCTCACACAAAAGATTAATAAACAGATTAGCCAGCCTGGGAGTGGGTCCCAGGGTGGTAGCCTGGGTAAAAGATTGGCTGGACAACAGGACACAGAAGGTAATAGTAAACGGAGTCCACTCTGAAGAAAGGGGGGTTATTAGTGGGGTACTGCAGGGTTCAGTACTGGGTCTAGTCCTTTTTAATGTCTTTTATAAGTGACATTGCAGATAGACTGGAAGGAAAAGTATCTATTTGCAGATAACACAAAGATCTGCAACAGGGTTAAGAAACATAAAAACATAGAAACAGAATTTGATGGCAGATAAGGATCGCTTGGCCCACCTAGTCTGCCCATTTCCCTACCTAACAGATAAGCTGCAGATCCTAGTTAACCAACAGCCTACACAAGGGTGTGTGGAAAGGATGAGAAGGGACTTGGCAAAGTTGGAGGAATGGTCAGAAGTATGGCAGCTTGGATTCAGTGCAAAGAACTGCAAAATAATGCACCTGGAAACAAAAACCCTGGGGAAGAGTACACAATGGGGGAGGAGGTAGTAATGACAACAAAAATGGAAAAGGACCTGGGGGTAATCATATCAGATGACCTTAAGGTTGGCAAACAATGTGAGAAGGCAGTAGGGAGGGCTGGGGGGATACTGGGATGTATAGGGAGAGGCATCACCAGCAGAAAACAGGAAGTTGTTATCCCTCTCTACAGACAGTTGGTGAGACCCCATCTGGAGTACGGCAACCAGTTCTGGAGATCCCATCTCTGCAAGGACATAGACAGAATGGAGGCAGTCCATAGGAGGGCAACTAAAATGGTGAAGGGTCTGCAAGAGAAGCCATATGAGGAGAGGCTAAAGGAGCGTAATAAGTATACCCTTGAGGAAAGGAAGGGGGTGGCATGATAGAAACTTTTAAGTACCTCAGTGGAAGCAACAAAGTCCAAGAGGGTAGCATATTTCAGAAGAAGAGATGTGCAAGAACAGGGGACACAATTATGAAGATACAGGGGGGATGGCTCAGGGGCAATGTGAGGAAGTATTATTTCACAGAGAGGGTGATGGATGCATGGAACTACCTTCCTGAGAAGGTTGTAGGGTCTAAAACTGTGGGAGAATTCAAAAATGCATGGGACAGACATAAGGCAATTATTGTGGGGGTAGGAATAAATAGACTGTTGGTTAACTAGGATCTGCAGCTTATCCAATAGGTAGGGAAATGGGCAGACTAGGTGGGCCAAGTGGTCCTTACCTTCCATTAAAGTCCATGTTTCTATGTTTCTATTAATGACTACATGCACTACTGCACTTGGTTTTGGTCCTGCTCCTTTAAAAATATTATCAGTCATATCATACAGATCCTGGACTCCTGCTACTGAGAAACTGCTAACCATGGTATTTGCTTTGTCCTCTACACATATATTTATCAGTATATTTGATAATAGAGTCCCCAATCACAATGACCTGTTTTTTCTCCTGAATATGAATGTGATCCTGGGTAGCCCTAATACCACTGGTTTCCATTCTACCATCCTGTAAATATGTGGATTCTGCCAGTATGTGGTAGCTATTTGTCAGAGGTATCACAAAATCACCTCTACCATTCTCTAACGCACCATCAATTGATCATTCCTCTCCCTTGTTAGTAGTTATAGCATTCATTTTTTTCTAGATCAACAGTGTTTTCATCATCAGGTCTAGTTGGTATTGGTGTCAAGGGACTTCCACCTCCTCTCTTCCGTTTGACTGATGTGACGTCACACCACTAATTATCATCATTTACACCTATGGTGCTGCTGTCATGGTCCTTTTTTTTCTCTTACCTACTTCCTCTGTTATTGCTTAAGAATCCCTATTTATGTTATCTTTATTAAGACTAGATAGAATTCTTAACTTGTCAGTCAATTCCCTCTGACTGTTTTTTAAAAGTTCTCACCTTGTAATAAACAAGTTAAAGTTTAGCTCTAAGTCATGGTTATGTATGCATTTCTCACATTCAAAGTTTTCATAATTTGATCTCACATCAACCATTTTATACATGGAGCAACTATTACACTTGACACAGAGGTCACCATCCATGGTTAATATGGACACAGTCATTTTGCTGTTCTAACAGTGCTGCTTTCTGAGACAAATACTCTGGATAAATACACAGCTTTTTTACATATTTACAGACTTACTTTATGAGGTAATGAGTAGCCCCCTTATTCCTATCCCATTCCCTGTCTCCACATCAACACATTAATATGTGCTAGACACATACTGTATGTCTTTGCATGCATCTCCGTGTGAAATGCTGTGTGATGCTCACACTTGTGCCGCTTGCTAAGCTTCCCAAATTTAAGCCACTAAACACCACAGACACATCAGAAAAATATGGGGATGACAACTGGAAGGTTGGGGTGCCAATAGATGGGAGTATTATGTTTTAATGAAATGGAGAAGTCCAACACCCAAAAGCCTGATGTCACATTTCCAATACATGATATCCTGACATCAGAATTATGTCAGCAGTGGATTTTGTTATAGTAAGTATAGGGGTATGGGGCATGAAGCCCCACAAAACATTAAATAAATTCTACTGCTGGCTGTCGGAATTCCATGTGTTGGGGAAGTGGCATCAGGATCCTGGGTGTCAGGAAAGAACCTGTTGGGCTCTCATTATATAAGCCAGTAGACACCATGGAAACAATAAAACATACAGGGATGGAAATCAGAGGGTGGGTTCTGCCACTAGATACTGCAGAAGCAGTAAAAAATATATTGAAGGTGATAGGAGGGTTGGGGTATCGCTAGATGCCAAGGATAAAGAGTGATTTATGGATTGGCAGATTCCCTTGTTATCCAACAGGAATTCGCAAATTTAACTTTTTGTATATATTTTATATCTGTGGGATATTATTCTTATTATTATTCTCTCATTGATTATCAGAACCTGTGCATTTATATATAAATCTGCTTTTGACGCAGCTCTGGGTTTTGGAAGTTTAAATGAGAAAAGCAAATATTTCCAAATCCTTTTTTTTCCTTTGCAATAATAAATTTCCATATCAAATGAAAAAAGGAAACCAAAAAGGAACCTGTCAAACAAAAAAAGAACTGCAAAAAAATTAAGTCCAAAATGTTTTGTTTTTTTTCATATGGAAGGATCTTTTTCATTTGAATGGAAAAGGTCATATGGAAAAAGTGGAAAAAAGAACAAGTCCACAATCTTTTTCATATGAAGGGATCCTTTATTGTTTGAATGAAAAACATCATATGAAAAAAGCAGAAAAAAACAAAGTCCAAAATCTTTTCCCATATAAATGGATCCTTTTTCATACGAATGAAAAGGCCATACTAAAAAAGCAGAAGCGAGGCACAAAATAAGAATTTAAAATGTAAAACAAAGCACATTTCAGGGTCATTTCTCAAATACAAACATGTAGAACCCACCTAACAGTTCTGATCGGCAAGATAGATGTCTTTGGTTTCTCTGCAGGATGGAAGCTTTGTGGGTTTAATTTAAAAAAAAAAACAACACAGAATCAAGATGGCAGCAAATCAAACATTTTTTCTTCATGGAAAAGGATTGGCCCCATATGAAAAATGGTTGTTTTTTCATTTGATATAGCTATCTTGACATGCTTACTGAACATGCTCAGAACCAAAATGTTAAAAATTAAATAACTTTGCAATGGATTTATATTTTTCACCAACTCAGTAAAAGGCACATCTTTGGCCAAGACCTTTCTTCACTGAAAATTTCAGACCACAATTCCGCTATCCAGATCTCAAAATTCACACATCCAAATGAAAGGAAACTTGGAACTACCCCCATGAGACTGTGCATGCAAAACTTTGTGCAAATCCATTGTACAGTTGTGGTTATTAAAATGAAAAAATTGAAGTTTAACATTAAACTGTGTACTCAGTCCTAAATATAGTGGTGTCACCGTACTGCTATAATATATATTTAAGCAATAAGGCATGACAGGGTGTAGGTTATTGTGTAATAATGTCATACCTCATGGGCTGAAGCATGAAACCACAGTCCGAGGACATTCAACACCCAACATGTGACGTTATTACACTATAACCCACATCGCTGGAATTCCTCATTGCTATTATACAATGGCAAGTTTTAAAGTAAAAAAAATATACAAAAAAAAATGTAAAATATTTTTGTAGGTGTTTTTCTAGAGTGAGACACATTTGTTTATAAAAGTTTCTGTTTTACATATGTCCATTAGATGGGGGTACTCTTTCATGTACTGCAGTTTATGTCCTGTGACTTTCATTGTTATTGATTCAGTTGCCTGTCCCCCCCGAAGCTGTCCCATGCCTGTGTGTGTGTTTCTTTAATAAATGTTCTATGTCCCACTGCCTGGTTGGGAAAACTTGTTGTTTAATGGTCTTATAATTTATGTGGCGCAAAGGGAGCCAAAGTATGATCTCGATCTGCAAGTGAGTCGAGTACTGCTTCCAAAAAAACACTTCTGGTTCTTTTGTGGAATCGGGTGATTCCAATCACATTTGAAACATTTTGGCCCAAGTAAATGGGACAAATATTTTATTTTTTTTTAAATGTAGTCAGAATGTACTGGGGGTGGGGACAGAGGTGATCACATGGGTTAGAAACTGGTTCAGTAACAGAACACAAAGAGTGGTGGTAAATGGGGTTAGCTCACAGGAGGAACAGGTAACAAGTGGAGTACCCCAGGGATCAGTGATGGGACCAGTACTCTTCAATGTCTTCATAAGCAATATTGCAGAGGGTCTAGAAGGGAGGGTTACCCTGTTCATGGATGATACAAAGCTATGTTACAGGGTAGATGCACAGGAAGGTATAGAAAAAAATGAGGAGGGATCTGAAGAGACTAGAAAACTGGTCCAAGGGATGGCAGTTGGGTTTCAATGCAAAAAAATGCAAGATTATGCACCTAGGGAGAGGGAATCCTAGAGCTGAGCTTGAACTAGATGGGGTAACACTGGAGGCCACCACAGAGGAACAGGATCTAGGGGTAGTCACAGAAGACAACCTCAAAGTGGCTAAACAGTGTGACAAAGCAGTTGGAAAGGCTAAAAGAATGCTCGGGTGCATAAGGAGGGGTATAACAAGTAGAAGGAGGGAAATAGTGGTACCATTGTACAACTGCCTAGTAAGGCCTCATCTGGAGTACTATGCTTATTACTGGAGGCCCCATCTCCAAAAAATCATAAACAGGAAGGGACAGTACAGAAGATGGTGACAAAAATGGTGTCGGGGATGCAGCATCAGTCATATGAGGAGAGACTTGTAGCTCTAAATATGTACTCCCTGGATGAAAGGGGAAGGGGACATGATAGAGACCTTCAAATATCTAAAGGGGCTCAACAGGGTACCAGAGGGGAGCATCTTTCACATGAAAGAAAATAGCAGAACAAGGGGACACAGCATGAGACTAAAAGGTGGAAAACGTAGAGGGAACTTGAGGACATTCTACTTCACTGGAAGGGTGGTGGAGAGATGGAACAGTCTCCCCCAGGAAGTGGTTGGGATGGCCACAGTTAAGGGATTCAAGAATGCGTGGGATAGGCACATGGGAACTATCAAGCTATGGTGAAGTGGGACTTGTAGCATCTAGGGTACCTTAAGCATTAGAAAGAGGGATAGGGCAGACTGGATGGGCCACAAGGCCCTTATCTGCTGAAAACATCTATGTATCTATGTAATGGTGTATCTGGATTTATAAAAGAATGGGTGGCTGAGCTCGAGTGTCCGTCAACTCCGCTATCTGAATTGTAGAGCCGCACACAACGGCAGCTACAGGTACAACTTGCAAGTTTACAATGCCACAGGCAGTGCTGTTTCAGGAATAGCAAAAGGAGCCAAAGTACGATCATGATCTGTGAAGGAGCTGAGTACTGCTTCCATGAACACTTCTGGTTTTTGGGAGGAATCGTGTGACATTTTTCACGTTCTAAACATTTTGGTCTAAGCAAATGGCAAAAACATTTTATTTTTTTCTTTACAAAAAATGCAGTCAGAATTTAGTCAAATAGTCAAATTAACTAGCCTGGGAGTGGGTCCCAGGGTGGCAGCCTGGGTAAAATATTGGCTGGATAACAGGACACAGAAGGTAATTGTAAATGGAGTCCACTCTGAAGAAAGAGGGGTTACTAGTGGGGTACCAAAGAGTTCAGTACTGGGTCCAGTCCTTTTTAATGTCTTTATAAGTGACATTGCAGAGGGACTGGAAGGAAACGTATGCCTCTTTGCAGATGACACAAATATCTGCTACATTGTTGATACACAAGGAGGCGTGGAAAGGATGAGAAGGGACTTGGCAAGGTTGAAGGAATGGTCAGAAGTATGGCAGCTTGGATTCAATACAAAGAAGTGCAAACTAATGCACCTGGGAAACAAAAACCCAGGGGAAGATTACACAATGGGGGGGGTAGTAACAACAACAAAAATGGAAAGGGCCCTGGGGGTAATCATATCAGATGACCTTAAGGTTAGCAAACAATGTGAGAAGGCAGTAGGGAGGGCTGGAGGTATACTGGGATGTATAGGGAAAGGCATCACCCGCAGAAAACAGTAAGTTGATATACCTCTGTACAGACAATTGGTGAGACCCCATCTGGAGTACTGCATCCAGTTCTGGAGACCCCATCTTCACAAGGACATAGACAGGATAGAGGCAGTCCAGAGGAGGGCAGCTAAAATGGTGCAGGGTCTGCAAGAGAAGCCATATGAGGAGAGACTAAAGGAGCTTAATATGTATACCCTTGAGGAAAGGAGGGACATGATAGAAACTTTTAAGTACCTCAGTGGAATCATCATAGTTCAAGAGGGTAGCATCTTTCAGAAAAAGAGATGTGCAAGAACAAGGGGACACAATTTAAAGATAGAGGAGAGGCTGTTCAGGGGCAATATGAGGAAGTATTTTTTCACAGAGAGGGTGGTGGACGCATGGAACAGCCTTTCTGAGGAGGTTGTGGGATCTAAAACTGGGGGAGAATTCAAGAGTACATGGGACAGACATAAGGCAATTCTTGTGGGGGGTAAGAAGAAATAGGCTGTTGGTTAACTAGGATCTGCAGCTTATCCTGTAGGTAGGGAAATGGGCAGACTAGGTGGGCCACGCAGTCCTTATCTGCCATCAAAGTCTATGTTTCTATGTTTCTGTGTTTTATTTAATGGCATGTCTGGATTTATAAAAGAATGGGCAGTCAAGTGCGAGTGTCCCTGAACTCTACTATCTGAATGACTGAGCCGCACGTAGCGGTAGTTTCAGGTACAACTTGAGGGTTTACAACGCAGTGCGGTTTCAGGAATAGCATGTGGTTTTGTGTCAAGTTGGGGTTATAAAAATACAATGAGATTCGGGGAGGGGTTGGTGGTTTCACTGTGATCTGAGGCAGCAATCAGGGCAGGCTTGGAGATGCAGAGGTGAGTCATGTCAGCTTTTGGGATAGTCCTGCAGTGAGGGATATGCTTTCATGTAGTGTGGTCATCTTTCTGCCTGCCCTAGATGCAGCAGTGTCATGGTCTAATAACATCATTGTGTCTGGGGGTCAACAGCCAATCAGGTTCCTAGAATTTTTCTTGGCACAGTATAATTATACAATGTGTGCTGATAAATAGCAAGATAAAAAATGATACCTTGACCCAACATACAAAGATATATGAATATGCTCACTGAGCATGCTCAGAAATATATTTTCACATGTTAGATCCCTGATATCTTTTGGAGTCCATTGCCATTGCCATAGACTCTGTGCTTTGTAGTCTTCATTTCCTCTAATGCAGAACATTGAACAGAAGGGCACAGTTTACATTTTGTACTTTTTTTCTTTTTTTAATTTTTTTACCATTTCCATCTCAGAACCACTCAGACATGTATTGTAGAAACAGAACATATATCAAATTTATGTTCACTTGAGGCCAATTAATATGATATCCTCAGTCAGGCCATGTCATAACCCCTGTGTATCATGTATACATACATCATGAATTTGAATGCATAGAACTAGAAAGGGTCTGAAATATACTAGTTAAGACACACATCATTAATATTAAGCTACCAGAGCATTAAGTAGAAGAAAACTTTGAATATGAACAACATGAATGGAAACATTAAGTTACCTTGGTAGGAACTTCTGTAGAGTTTTATGGCTATGTTACAGGGATCAATCTGTGTAATGCAGATGGTCCACAACTTAGAGGGATGGGAGTAGGCACAAAGTGATACAGCCTAAGACAACAGTGTGATTAAGTATTAAAGCATTGTCTTTGGGAATGTGTGATTACTGAAAACACATTGATTTGATATACAGAAATGTCAAAGAAGAGGACTATGTATTGAACATAACTATGGAAAAAGCTAGAATCATGCATTATTAAGGCATAAATATTATTCAGCATGGGAGAACCAGAAGAGTTTTGAATTTGCAATATTCGTAGATTCATAGACTGATACAAGTCAGCAGTTGAAGGCCCTAATGACTCAACCAATCGCCTTAGTAGGCAAATTTCTCATCTCCCATACAGTCTTCAAGAGATGACTTGAATACCTCAAAGGTAGGGCTCCATAGGAAGTCTATTCCAGCAATCTGCAACTATTTGATTGATCCAGCCTTTTCTAAGATTTCTTATAAAATTCTCCTTTCAACTGCACATCATGATATCCATTACTATGAGTATTATTTCTAGTCAAGCCCATATATTCCCATAGCTCTGGGTTTCAATATGCCTTATATACCATGCATGAATCTTCTCCAAGTCTCCTATATTTCAGGCTGTAAAGGTTCAGGTTTTTCAATCTGTCTCCAAATGGTGCCTCCTTTAATTGTTTAATACTTTTTGCTGCCCTTCTCTGTATTTTCTCGAGCATATCTATATCTCTTCTTTTGTAGAGAGCCCAAAAACTGAACACAATACTCTGTATGTAGTCTCACCAGGGATGTATACAGTGGCAGAAACACATCCCTGTCATGACTAGTTATGTTAGATAATATGCATCCCATGATTCTGCTTGCTTTACTTGCTACTACCTTACATTGTTCTGTGTCAGATATATTTCTAGACAAAATGACCCCAAGTCCTTTTCCTGAATTCTTTAATTTTTTCACCATATTGTGTATATGATGCACATCTATTTTTAGATCACAAATGCATAATTTCACACTTTTCAATATTTAAGGGCACTTTATTTTTAAAGACCCAATCACCTATCTTGTTAATTTCTATTTGAAGATTTTCAATAGGTTTTTTTTGTTGTTCACGATATTGGCTATTTTTATATCGTCACTGAATTTAGTGATCCAGTAGCTGGAACTCGTCTGGATTGATGCAATAAAAATACTAAATAAAATGGATCCCAGCACTGAGCCCTGTGGCACACCACTGGTCACATCTGCCCACCTCTAGTAGTGGCTCATGACACAAACATTTTGCTTTCTTCTGTCTAGCCATGATATAATCCAGTTTATTACATTTTCATCCAATCTAGTATCATATAATTTCTCAATCAACTGGTTATGGGGTAGGGTGTCAAATGCTTTGGAGAAATCAAAATATACTACATCTGCAGGTAAACCCACATCAGGAGCACCAGACACTGGTTCGAAAAACTGTAACAAGCTTGCTTGACAGGATCATCCTTGTTGAAACACATGTTGAAAAACATCCACTATCCCCTTGTTAGTAATATGGTCACAAATAATCTCCTTTATTATTCCATCCATTAATTTTCCTACAATGGAAGTTAAACTAATTGGCATGCAGTTTGTGCCGTTATTTCTTGGGTCTTTTTTTTTGTGCAAGGGAATGATATTTGCTGTTTTCCAAGATGACACAATTCCAAGGGATATGAGTTTTGGATATCTGCCAGTGTTGCGACCAGGATATTTGCTAGATGCTTTGATAATGCTGGATGAAGATCATTCGCACCTGGTGATTTGTATGATTCTAGTTTTAGCTTGCTTTTAATGTCATCTATGGTAATGTGATATTCCTTGTTGGTATTATCTTTCTATAATTTTGCCAACAACTCCTGTGATAAAGGTTCTTTTGGTTTATAAATACTGCTAAAATAGTCATTAAAGATATCGACGATACCATTTTTATCCTTTGTGAGCTGCTTGTCCACTTCTCAAGACTCTAGATTTGAATACCCTCTTCGCGTACTATTTATATAGCTATAAAAGGCTTTTTTTTAGTAGATGCCAGTTTATGTTCATAGTTTTTTTACTAAATCTAATTTCTTTTTTACAGGCCTTTAATTTCACTTTGTAAGTTGCATAGTTACTTTGAGTTGAAATGTTTTTGTACTTGAAGTAAACATTACTTGCTCTTATATGTTGTTTAATTTTATTGTTAAACCATGTTGGCATTTTTCCATGTTATTGTATTTTGGTCTTTCTGGTACATTTGGCTGTACAGTACTGTAAAACATAATTTTATCCATTTAACCCTTGCTGTGCCACGGACTCACACATATATATATATATGTCCAAAAGTCTTATATGTTTAATTCTGTTGGCAGCCTAAGGATTAACTTCAACAGACTGATTTGTAAACTCATCCTTCCAGTTCCAGTTTTTGAAACATTGCTCCATTTTAGAGTACTCAGCTATATCATAATGTTTTATCTTTGTTTGTTCCCTAAGGGCTTCCAATTTATTTTTAATGAGCATTCCACCATATAATCGCGGTTTCCTAAAGGTTCTCTTACCTTACAGTGGAGTACCCTACCATCAATATTAGTCATTATAATATCTAAGATATTTGTTCCTGTTGCTGGTTCATGTACTAACTGCTGCATATTATGGAGTTGAATAAAATCTAGAATTCTCTTTTTTTAACTGTTTTTTCTACCAATGTATTTCTAAATTTGTACCAGGTGAGGTAAAGTCTCCCAATGTAAGGATATTATTTCCCAGTTCAATATTTTCAAGATGTTCAAAGAATCAGAGGCTGGCAGAATAACCTAGCGGTTAGAGTAATGAGCTTGGTACATCTCACAGACAGACCTAGGTCTGATTCCCAAAACCTACACTTGCACATTGTGTGACTGAGCAAATCATTTAACCTTTCCAGTGCTCCCAGGTTGCCCCTGAAAACAAGCACCTGTGCCTAGTGGGCCCTACCCGGTTACCAAAGAATAAAATAAATCTAGCATTTTCTTCTGTAGATGGAGTTGATGCCCTACAGATTACAGAAATACAGATTTTTTTTCACTAAATTTAGGGAAAATATTAACCCACATTTGCTCTATATTTTCATTGAAAGTGGTTGTATTTCTGGCCTCACAGGACTCTGGTTTACTTGAAACATACAAGGCTACTTCCTCTCCTAATTTACATTTCCTATATACACTGTATAATTTGTAACCAGGATTATTCATGCTCCAGTTTCCTTACATATACCACATCTCTGATACTCCACATAGATGGATTCTCTCTGATATAAGTAAGTGTCCTAGTTCTACTAGTTTGCCAGATAAGCTCCATGTGTTCACTAGTAGTGTTTTTATTTTGTCCTGTCCTACTTTCATTCCCCTCTCCCAGTCATTAGTTTAAATAGGTTCCTTCTTTTGTCATGTCAAGTATAGCCATAGTAGAGCTGCTTAATATGCACTTTCTGACTTTATTTAAATGTAGGCCATCCCTTGAGTGCAAAAAAAATTTCCTGCAATGAGATTCCAAATGTTTAGAAATTCTGTTCCTTCCTGTCTTGCTCTATACTCTAGTATAACACAATTTTTTTTATAATAACTGGTCAGCAATTTCTCTCACTGTACTGACCAGGTTGATATTTTCCATAACAACCAGCTGATTGCGATGACATTCATGAGCCATGCCAATCAAACTATGCTGCTGTCTCACTGACCAACATTCTGTGTGTGGGCAGGACAAACAGTCTCACAAACATGGCGGCTCCATCTCTCGCTTATGGAGCTGCCACCACAATGACCTCACACTCGCATTTTTTTTATTTATTTTACACTACCTGGTTGATCCTACCATTTGTTTTCTATTTCAAACTATCTGGCTGATCCCATCCTTCTTCCGCTTCAGAACGGCAATGTGCCATCACACACAGCGCCAACCTGATCAGGACAGCTATCTTCAAATGTAAGTGGGAAAAAGTAAGAAAACAAAGGACAAAAAGTTTCAAATAAATAATGAGAGGTACAGTGTGTGTGTGTGCCCGTGTGCACCCGCACACTGACTGAGGCTTACAGAAACTGGACTGGAGAAAAATTGCTGGCCTGTTATTATAAAAAATTAAAGATGGGGAGGGTGTGCTTATGGGAATTTAATGCACACCCTCATTGTGGGATGCTTTGATAAACTCCTCAGGTTTCGCCCTCAGAGTTTACGTAGCATCCCACAACTCGAGTGTGCATTAAATTCTCATATCACACCCTTCCCCATCCATTATTCTCTATGTATAGTTTTATTTTTTCTCTAGGTGACATTTCTGTAAAGGTAAAATTCCCGAGATAACTGCTCTTGCCCCAGTATCCTTGATAAGTTTACTGACTTCCATTAACTCCTGAAATATATCTTTCTCATGCCCTTTTCCCTGGTAATTTCTCCCTACATGCACCACTACCGTTTTGTAACTTTTTCAGTTTGTAATCAGGACTTTATTCAGGACATCTTTTATATTCCTTATTCTCACCCCCGGGAGACAACTAGGGGTGATTAAAAAAAAAACTTTTGCTGGCAGAATTGAAGTGAAAGTCAGACTTTCACTTCCACCAAAGTTCAGAAATCCATTTCTGAACTTTCATGAAATTTTTGCCACCCCTGCAAGGCTGCCCGATTGCCCAATAATTTTAAAAATAGTGGGTTTCTCAATCCCTGGTGGCTAGTGGTCCCTCCACCACCTGATTACCCACCTGGTTAGTCCAGGACAACATGCTCTTAGCCCTTTCAGTAACCCTATCCCGATCACCTGTCAACCACCGTATACAGTTAGTAACTATGTTACTATTAAAAAAAAATTTCCCTGGTGGTCTTGTGACCCTCCCTCCATTTCCCAAATCCCTGAATTAAAATTAGTATCCATGGTGGTCTAGTGTAACTTGACCCCCACCTCCGGAGACAGTCTCACCTCACTATCCTAAACCCAAAAGTGGGCCACCAACACAGCCCTCCTTTCTCCTCCATGACTGGCAGCCCACTGAGATATTAATGAATGAATGAGCGCATGCTTGTACAAGCATGTGCTCATTCATCTTCTCTCAGTGGACTGCCGCTCATGAAGAAGGAAGAAGAACTGTAATACAAGCTGTTCAGTCTCAAGTTTGAGATGGGGGTGGTGGGACTTAGCCTCCAGGGGTGAGGTACACTAAACACCATAAATCTGATTTTAATTCGAGAACTGAAAATGGAGGAGAATCACTTTCAGAAAAATCTTTTTAAATAGTAATTTACTGTATAGGGAGGTCAGCAGGAGATTGGGTTAATGAAAGAGCTAAGGGCATGTTTCCCTTGACTGGCGGGGTGGGTAATGAGGTGGTGGGAGGGACTGCTAGTCTAGGGATTACTTAGACAACTGTGTTATTTTTAAATGGAGTGGGTGGCCAGGTGGTGAGAGGGACCACTAGCCACCAGGGATTACTTGGGCACTGGCAACTGGGCTTTGTTTTTTAATAGGGTGGGTGATCGGGTGATGGGAGGGACCACTAGCCACCAGGGATGTTAAGTGATGAATTTGGGCAAAGCTTGGGGAAGGAGTAGTTCTGGTCACCAGAAACATATAATTTGATGGCAGATAGGGACTGCTTGGCCCAACTAGTCCGCCCATTTCCTACCTATTGGATAAGCAGCAGATTTAAGTTATCCAACACCCTACTTCCTCCTACCCCTCACTAAAATTGCCTTATGTCTGTCCCATGCATTCTTGAATTCCCCCACTGTTTTTGGCCCCACAATGTCCTCAGGAAGGTGGGTCCATGCATCCATCTCCCTCTCTATGAAAAAGTACTTTCTCATGTTGCCCTGGAGCCGTCCCCCCTCTATATTCAAATTGTGCCCCCTTGTTCTTGTGCATCTCTTTTTCTTAAAGATGTTCCCGTTTTGGACTTTGTTTATACCCTTGAGGTACTTGAAAGTTTCTATCATGTCCCTCCTTTCCTCAAGGATATATATATTAAGCACCTTTAGTCTCTGTTCATAGGGCTTTTGTTGCAGACCCTCCACCATTTAGTTGCCCTCCTATGGACTACCTCCATCCTGTCCATGTTCTTGTGGAGATGGGGTCTCCAGAACTATACGCAGTACTCTAGATGGGGTCTCACCAACTGTCTGTACAGAGGAATAACAACTTCTTGTTTTCTACTGGTGATGCCTCTCCCTATACATCCTAGTATCCCCCCAGCCCTCCTTACTGCCTTCTGACACTGCTTACTGTACCTACCTTAAGGTCATCTGCTATGACTACCCCCATGTCCCTTTCCATTTGTGTTGTTGTTAGTACCACTCCCATTGTGTACTCTCCCCCTGGGTTTTTGCACCCCAGGTGCATTACTTTGCACTTTTTTGCATTGAGTCTAAGCTGCCATATTTTTTACCATTCATCCAATCTTGCCAGGTCCCTTCTCATCCTTTGCACCCCTTCTTGTGTATCAACCCTGTTGCAGATCTTTGTGTCATCTGCAAAGAGGTATACTTTTCCTTCTAGCCCCTCTGCAATGTAACCTATATGGACATTACTTTTTTCTCCTTTCTACACCTCTAGATGAGTAGAAATGGGCAAACATTTGCCCCAAAACCTTAGAAAAGTTTCTGTTCCACTGCAGGCAGAAATTCAGAAACGTCCTCAAAAATTGTGAAATTTCATAGAAGTTCCGCTACCGCAGAAAAAAACTACTTTCACCCAGCACAAGAGATAACAAACTTCTTTGTTTTTCTTATCAGATTTACAAATCTAAGTGTTACAACCCCATAGCATAGAATCACCTATTACCAATGCTAGCTTGCTTGTGATGTCTTGCTGATTGTTTTCTTCTTAGAGATAGTATCCATGTTACCACTGTCTTGTGTTGTACTTTCTACTTGATCTGCTAGAACAGAAAATCTGTTTCTGAACTCAGTCTTGATGTTTTATGTATTACCCAGTGACCCCTTTCTTTTTTGGCGTTTTTTTTATTATTTATTTACAGTGTCCCATACTTCTTCACTGTCCTCCTGTGATACCTGACTTTCATTTGTGGTTTATGAGCTAGTCTCCTTCCCAGTCAGTTTCCTCTTCTCCATTTATACTTTGTTTAGTATACCAATACCATCCAATACCTTTTTAATGCCATTAGCACATTTTTTGCTTTGCTGAGCTCCATACATTTGGTGTATGTCAAAATGATCCATCCTACATCCATTTCCTCCACAATGTACATATTGCAGCAATGGCATTTAACTAATGAACCATTGCTGTGTAACATGTCTAGATGTTTATTTGGGTTTGCCCTTTTAATTTCCATATCTCCTTTATGTTTATTCAGAAAACAAAGTTTAATCGTCACTTACTATGGTGCCCTGATAGAGTGGATAGGCCCAAGCACCCAATGTCCATGGCAGACATGGCAGACATGCACAGACATGCATCTCAGCATGTGTGGTTGTGCACTCACCTCACTCCTGTTTGCTCCACTCACAAAGGGCAAGAATTTATATGACTCCTGACCTAGAAGTAACTCCACAGTTGGACTGCTCCCCCTGAAGTTTGATTTTGATTCTCAAATTATAATTAAGTGTTTGGGACTAGAATATCCCTTTCTGCAGCAGGAGAAGTGTAGAGCAACAATTTCCATCCACGACCCTGCTTTTATTTAAAAGTGTAGTTCTTAGTTTGCAAGCCCACTAACTACAACCCCCACCATCTTCATGTTGGAACTCCTAGTAACTATGGAGACACCAACACTCCTACCAGCCTGACATTTAGAATAAAAGTTTAATTAACACACAGTAGTGCTGTTGCAGGCTGTCTCACGACTCTACAGCCATCTCACAGGTCAGCAGTAAAACAAACAGTTCTCTGTGCAGAGGGGCAAGAATTTATACGGCTCCTGACCCAGAAGTAACTCTGCAGTTGGACTGCTCCCTCCAAAATTTGTTTTTGATTCCCAAATTAAAACTAGGTGTTTTGGGTTAGAATATCCCTTTCTGCAGCAGGAGAAATATAGAGCAACAATTTCCATCCACAGCCCTGCTTTTATTTAAAAGTGTAGTTCTTACTTGGCAAGCCCACAAACTACAAACCCCACCTTCTACCTGTTGGGGCTCCTAGTAACTATGGAGACACCCACACTCACACCAGCCACACATGTAGAATAAACATTTAAATAACACACAGCAGTGCTGTTAGAGCCTGTCTCCCAACACTACAGTTGTCTCACAGGTCAGCAGCGACAATGAAAAATCAGTAATTATTGTTTTGTTATTTTTCCAAAATTAAGTCCTCTGAAAAAGCCCTATTAGTACAAAATGGGGCAGATGTAAAATAAAACAATGAATGCTAGAATATTATCTGACTGACATTGCTTATTCTTTTTACAAAAAAATAAGTTGTGTTCCCCCTCCCAATTTCCATTGGACTAGTTTGGCTGAAAAGGGGTAGCTTCCTAGGATTCAAGAAGAATTGAGTACAGTTCCCCATGGCACCCAGGACAGTTTGGTTAACAACAATGTTACCTGGTGCACTTCAGCAGCAATAACAGTAAGTGAACAAGGAAAGCTGAACAACCCATTAATGTGATTAATGCAGCAGTACTTAACATTGCATTGCAGTACCTCACACATCTTGAAATATCCCAGTAATGGAAAAGTTTTGACTGGCTGGTATTGAAAATGCACAATCAGCATTCCAGTATCAAAGAAAAAGGACCATACTGTATAAATTTGTACTGATGTGATAGACAGACAGATAGGTTTAATTTATAATTTGGTGCCCAATCCCAGAAGCTCTGGGTGCCATTACAATAGGAACATGGTAAAGGCAGGCTCAATTACTAAATTACATCAGTGAAACACAACATAAAATCAAATTTAAAAACTGGCAGCAAATGCCTTATTAAAAAAAGTAGCTATTCAGACCCCCTTTAAATGCCTCCATCATTGGTGCCTCCCTCAAACATTGTGGCAGTGAGTTCCAGAGGGCCGGACTGGACACCTCAAAGGAAGGATCCCCTGAGATTTTCAGCCTGGCCCTCGAACAACTGGGGTTGTCTACAGGCCTCCAGAACAGGGGGAGGACACAGACACATTACTGTTAGAAGATATACAAAACATGACAGCTAAAGGGGAGGTTCTGATAATGGAAGACTTCAACATGCCAGATACATATTGGTTAATAACAGCAGGAACACCTTCCAGAACTAAACACATAGTGGATTTCCTGCAGGGGGAGTTCCTCAAACAACTGGTAGAACCACCCACAAGAGACAGGGCTATCCTAGATCTAGTACTGACTAACGGGGAAAGGATCACAGATCTCCAGGTAGAAGGTCACCTGGGGACCAGTGACCATCACATGGTATGGTTCAATTTGGCCACTAGAACTAATTCATCCCATTCCAAGGCAAAAATATGGTACTTCAGAGGAACTGACTTTGATAAGATGGTCAACAGAGTTAGGCTAGCCTTGGCAAGAAGAAATACAAGTGAGGGGGACAGCGGGTACAGGCAAAATGGGCAAGCATTAAGGATGCAATACTTGAAGCAACATCCCACTGTGTTAGAGAGAAAAGCAAGAGCAAAAGGAGGAAACCACTTTGGTTCTCAAAAACAGTAGCAGAAAAGGACAGAGCCAAAAGGCTGCCTTCAGGAAATATAAGGGAACACAGTGGGATGAAGATAGGGAGGCATACCAAACTTTCCTAAGGGAAGCAGGGAAGGAAGTACAGTCACAGCCAAAGACATGTCCAGATATTTCCTGAAATTTATGTGATATTTCTGGAGAAATCTCCTGCTTTCTCCATTTACACAGCAGGGGCAGCAGAGAGAAACTCTTTAGAAATTTCATGAAATATCTGGCCATGTCTGTGGCTATTACTGTAAGTCAGGCAAAGGCACCAACCGAGGAAACACTAGCACAAACAGTAAAAGAAGGTGACAAGACTTTCTATAGCTACATTAGTGAAAGGAGAAAGTCCAGAGAGGGTATTGCTAAGATCAAAGTGAATAATGGGGAATGTGAGGAAGAGGACCAAGGAAAAGCATCTATCCTAAATAGATACTTCTGCTCAGTATTTACAGAGCAGAAGGTAGGGCAGGGCCCACAGCCCAGCACCATGGACACAGGGGGAGGGAGGTGTGCACTGGTCCCTTCAAAAAAGAAAGGGTCCTACAAGAGCTTGCTAAGCTCAGGGTGGACAAGGCAATGGAACCTGATGGCCTACATCCCAGGATACTAAAAGAGCTAAGGGTGGAACTAGCAGAGGCATTATCAGAACTGTTTAGTGAGTCTCTGAGCACAGGAGAGGTCCCGGAAGACTGGAGAATGGCTCATGTGATCCCGCTCCACAAGAGTGGTAGCAGGGAGGAGGTAGGGAACTACAGACCAGTCAGTCTTACCTCAGTAGTGGGCAAGATTATGGAGGCACTGCTTAAGGAAAGGATAGTGCAACAACTGGAATCAATAGAAGCACATGATCCAAGACAGCATGGGTTTACAACAGGAAGGTCCTGTCAAACTAATCTCATAGATTTCTTTGACTGGGTAACCAGAGTGGTGGACCAAGGTGGAGCAGTTGATGTCGCCTACCTTGATTTCAGCAAAGCTTTCAATACTATTCCACGTAGAATATTGATTAATAAACTGGGTAGGCTCAGGGTAGGTCAGAAGTTGGTCAACTGGGTGGCAAACTGGTTGACGGGCAGAAAACAGAGAGTGGTGGTAAACGATATACAGTCAGAAAAGAAGTAAGTCACAAGTGGGATACCTCAGGGATCAGTCCTGGGGCCAGTCCTCTTCAATATCTTCATCAGTGACATTACAGATGGACTGGAAGGTAAGGTTTGTCTGTTTGCAGATGACACCAAGATTTGCAACACAGTAAATGATCCAGATGGGGAGGGCAGAATGAGAAGAGATCTGGATAAATGGGCAAAATGGTTGGAAGAGTGGCAAATGGGGTTTAACGCAAAGAAGTACAAGATCATGCACATAGGGAAGTGAAACCCTGAAGCCACCTATGGGTTAGGAGGAGAGTTGCTGGCAATCACAAGAGAAGAAAGAGACTTGGGCATCATCATCACAGATGACCTGAAATCATCCAAGCAGACCACTAAAGCAGTAGGTAAGGCTAGAGCGATGTTGGGGTGTATTAGTAGGGGTATCGCAAGTCGTACAAGGAAGGTAATATTCCCCTTTTACAAGACACTAGTTAGGCCCCATCTGGAGTACTGTGTCCAGTCAGCCCATTTTTTCTACCTTATGAATGTGCCATAGGCCTTTAAATTGTCAATGGCCTATTTATTCATACTTACAGTATCTGTATTGCTCCCTTATGCCTATCCCATGCCTGTTTGAAGCCCTGCACTGTATTCATATCCACCACTTCCTGAGGTAGGCCATTCCATGCATCCACCACCCTTTATGTGAAAAAGAACTTCCTCACATTACCCCTAATCAGCCTCCCATCTAATCTCATGCTGTGTCCTCTTGTCCTGCTATTTTTCTTATACTGAAACATGTTAGACTTTTTCACCATGTTAATGCCCTTAAGATGTTTGAATGTTTTGATTATATCACCTTTCTCCCTCCTTTGCTCTGGGGTATACATATTAAGCTCCGTTAATCTGTCCTCAAATGTCTTCTGATGCAGTCCTTGCACCACTTTGGTTGCCCTTCTCTGGACTGCCTCAATTTTGTTCATATTCTTGTGCAGGTGCCTTGTGCATTGCCTACCTTGATTTGAGCAAGACCTTCGACACCGTCCCACGTAAGAGGCTGATGAACAAAATGAGTAGTTTAGGCATGAGGCATAAGGTGATAAACTGGTTTAGGAACTGGCTAACAGACAGGAGACAAAGGGTGGTGGTAAATGGGATACAATCGGGGAGAAGGAGGTGACTAGCGGAGTGCCTAAGGAATCAGTCCTTGGGCCAGTCCTATTCAATTTCTTTATTAGTGGCATTGCAGAAGGGCTGGAGGGAAAGGTCTGCCTGTTTGCAGATGACACCAAGATCTATAACAGGGTGGATACACCAGATGGGGTGGAGACAATGAGAACTGACCTGGGAAAACTTGAAAAAGTGGTCTGAAGAGTGGCAATTAAAGTTTAAATCTAAGAAGTGCAAGATCATGCACCTGGGACAGAGAAACCCTGAGAAGAGCTACAGGATGGGGGGGGGGGATTGCTGACAATCACCAGGGAAGAAAGAGACCTTGGTATTAACGTTTCAGATGACTTGAAAATGTCAAAGCAGAGTATTAAGGCTGCAGGAAGGGCCAGTGGCATGCTGGAGTGCATAGGCAGAGGTATTTTTTTAATTTTTTTATTTTATTAAACTCTAGGATTACAAATACCTTTGAGCAGGAACTGCTCATTTACAAAGGTTCCATGTCAAAGGATGTAGGGTAACATATATACAAAGGTCAACAATGGCTACAGTCTTAAAAACACAAAGATGTCTAAGCATTTATTATACAGCCAAAAATGGAGAGAGACAACATAAGCCAGCTTCAGGCAAGTTTCAGGGTGGTTAGTATAAGGTAGGAGGGTGTCAGGAAAAAGTAGGCAGGCTAAAGGGCCATTGTCGGCAGACAGAGGTGGGTGGCAAAAGTGAGAGGTGGATGGGCTGGAGGGCCCCATATCTGAAAGTGCCATTAGAGAGGGGAGGGGGTGGGTGAGGCAGTGTGGTGTGGGGGGAGGGTAAGGGGTGAGAGTGGGGAAAACTGGTGCCAAAAAAGTGGAGCTGTAAGGGAGGTTACAGGTCACCTTCGACTAGGGTAAAATGAGGAGGCAGTTACTACAGAGAGGCAGTCACGTAGTAGAGGTGAGGAATAATCGGAGTTGCCTTTTAAGGGGACCATGCACTGCAGTTGTGTTTCTTTGTTAAGGGTATTGTACAACTGAGGAGCCCTGTGCGTAAACAACTTCTGACCCATTGTGGTCCGGCATCTGGGGACCTGGAAGGTTTGATATAGAGCCCTGTATCACAAGCAGAAGGTGGGAGCTTATGATGCCTTTGTACAAAACACTGGTCAGGCCTCACTTAGAGTACTGTGGACAATTCTGGAGGATGCATCTTCATAAGGACATTGACAGGGTAGAGACGGTATAGAGAATGGTGACCAAGATGGTACAGGGCTTGCACCACAAGATTTATGACAAGAGATTAGAGGACCTCAATATGTACTCGCTGGAGGAGAGGAGGGACATGATAGGAACATTCAAGTACCTAAAGAGTATTAATAAGTTGCAGGTACTGGAGGAGTACAAGAGCAAGGGGGCATGCTATGAAATTGGAGGGGGGTAGGTTGAGAGGACATGTGAGAAAGCTTTTCTTCACAGAGAGAGTGGTGGACACATGGAATAGTCTGCCACAGGAGGTGGTGGAAGCAAGTACTGTGGAGGGATTTAAACATGCCTGGGACAGGCATAAAAGAACCTTAGAGGTGGTGTGGAGGGAATCTGGTATCAAGCTTAGGGACAGACAGATTCTGTGTTTCTATGTTACCAACCATGTGTTAGAATGTGAGGCCTCCAGTGGCTTACCTGCACCTTTTGGCTGAGATTTAGGTTAGGAAAAAATCCTGTGAGCCCTAGGAAGTGTTTCTAGGCTCGGCCATTGTTTGAAATGCTTAAAACGTGAATGCATACTGCACAACCAATTTGGTACCAGTTCTGTGAAGTCTGAACAAATGCAAGATAATAAAAATAAAGTTTTAGCACTTAGTTCCCTTCTCTATGCAGAAGCTGAAGAAAATGCGACAGGATGCTGGACCTGAACCCAGTTCTTCTCTTGTTAATGATGGATGGGATAGTTATAGGTCGATATGAGGTTGTTACAGAAGATCCATGCATCTTCTACTGCAGTTATGGTCTCTCCAGTTGTTTTTCTGTTGGTATTTCTCTTTAAAAGACATCTTTTGCTGCACTGCAAATCTTGATGCTGGTTGTTCCATGTTTACTAGTGGAATTGCATCTAGAGTTGCTCCTCTACTGAGGGCTGTCACTAATTTTGTATTGCAAGTAGTCTTGTGTTTGTTATTTTCATGATGCAGGACTCTACTATATTTCGTGCCTAGGATGTCAATAAATATGCCTGTAGTCTAACAGTTTTGGATCAATATGTGTCATCAACCTTAAAAAGACCCCTGCCTCCTTCAGACCTTGAAATATATAATCCTGGCATACACTAATTTCTATGAATTAGTTGAGAAGTTTCTTGTTTCTCTGTCCAACTTGTCCAGCTCATTCTGTGGCCAGTCAATGATGGTAAACCTGTATCAGAGTACAGGAAGGGCAAGCTGATTTATTTATTTATTTATTGAATTTTGATGACCGGGTAGGCCCTTGGAGATGTAATGTCCCTTTTTCAGGAGCAACCCGGGATTAAATACATACAGTGAAGGAACAATTATGTACAATATAATACAGAACATAAGAATATGGTTAAAATACAAAATAGTGCATATGGATATTGAAATGACTTGAAAATTAGTCACACCCTATACTAATACATAAGTGCAATCTTTCAAATTATTGTATAATGGATGAAAGTGGCTAAAATACAGTGGAGACCTATCAACCCTGGGCAAGGTCCGAGTAAATCTAATATATAACAGTATAATTGTGAGGAGGAAGTGGGAGAGGGACTCTAGATTTCAGTGAAAGCAGTTACAGGATGCTGCATTCCAGAAGAGGGACTTCAGACTCTGTTTAAACAGTGCTAGTGTAGGGCACGTTTGGATCGAAGGGGGCAGGGAGCTCCACCGATGAGAGTCCGAGTATGAGAAAGACCTCCTCCCTATTTCGTACCTCAATTTAGGGACTACCAGCAAGGGGAGGGCAGCAGCTCAGAGAGGTCTGGCAAACCACTTGAGTTGTATGATGCCATGTAGACTTGGATGGGAGGGGGACTGTAAGAGCTTAAAGGTGAGGCAATATAGGTGGGGGTGTCTGGATTTTTGATAGTGGTTCTGGAAAGGGTGGCAAAGATGTCACAGGCCGAACTGAAGGAGCGTATAAAATAACTGAAGGCTGTGTTGATGTCTGGAGCAAGTTTAATTGGAGTCCAGTCCGAGTAAGTAAGGTGGTCTATTAGCTGACCTAGTTTGACGGGTTTCAGGCATCACCGAAGGACAGTTCTGGGGGGCAGTTTCTGTACTTTGCAGGACCAGAAAATGATTGGGGAATGGTCGCTGAGTGTATGTGATAGCACCGTGGTGTCCGAGATTTTCAGGGATCTGTTGGTTAGAACAACATCCAACAGTGTCGCAGAGCCATTAGTAGGGTTGGTATGGGTGGGGTGGGTAACCAGTTGGGCGAGAGCAAGGGAAGCAATTGCATCTTTGGCCTGTGCAGCAGAGCAGGAGAGTCAGTTGATGATGAGGTCGCCCATCAATATAAGCTTGGTTTTGGGTGGGAGCTGAGAGAGGTGGTCAAGTAAGGATTGGAGGGCAGGAAGCTGGTGATGCAGTGGAATATAGGCAGTGGTGCCTGGGGTGGGCAGGGCAGTCAATGCACAGCATTGATCGGCTAACACCCCTCAACAGGCTGGCTAGGCAGGGGCTTAGCGGATTACCTTTAGGGCTTCTCCGGTCCTCTCTGTCCCCTGCTGTGGTGTCTGTGCAGGCATCTGTGTGTGTGAGAGGGAAATGTGGTCCCAAGCCTATGTTGGGGGGAAAAGAACAAAGACCAAATTAGTATGCAGCGGGAAGGAAGTCTGGTATGTGTCCTGCAACTGGAAGTCCTAGTGCATATGCATGGGCTGGGAGAGGAGAAACCTGAGAGGGCTGAAAGAGGTGAGAATAATGGAGCCCAAGAATGCCAGGACATGTGGGCCTCTGCAGTAGCACTCAGGTAAAATACATCTAGGCAGCAATCATACAGGCAAGTGTTAACATGTACATCTAGGCAGAAATAAAAAATGGCAAGCAATAACTGAGAGCATCGCTCTAAGCTGAGGGAAAATGGTATAAGCAGACTAAGCTAGCACAAGGTACAGTGGTGTAACACTAGGGTAACCCGGGACTAGACCAAGCACAGATATTGCTAAAATAGTAGTCTAAATATACAATTAAAGTGCTCACAGTGCAGTTTAAAAGTCCAGCAGATGGTGAAAACTGGCAATTAAAGTTCCCACTGAGTTTCTGGCAGACAAGCCATCTTGTGGAGGGTAAATGAGGCTGGTGAAAACAATCTGTTGGTGTCGGCAGTTATTTAAGGCACAGAAGCACCCAACAAGTTGGCTAGGCAGCGGCTTAGTGGATTACCTTTAGGGCTTCTCTGGTCCTCTTTGTCCCCTGCTGTGGCATCCGTGCAGGTGTCTGTGTGTATGAGCACATTTATATCGCTTCTCACTCAGGGTTAGTGTCTCCAAATGTTTAGGGATTTCTAATACCGTGGCAAGAATGGACCCCATTCTTTAGCCAGGGCATATTAAAAACTCAAGAAATTAGTACTGTATTAGTCTTTGATGTTTGCTTAGAGCGCTCTTCTCAGCACACGCAACGTCCCCAAGATGGCTTCCTTTTGAAGTTCATAAGTTGTCACATGTATTGGTAGCATATTTAAATGTGCCTGAACGTTCTTGTGGATTAGTTCCATTGCTCCAAGCACTATTGGAACAATTTGAGTGTCCTTGTTCCACATCAGTTTGGTTTCTGACTGCATATCTTGATATTTCTTGATTTTGTGTCTCTCTGTACGCAGGACACTGTAGTCACTAGGGGTGGCTATTTCAATCAGCAATGCTACCTTTGTTCTCTTCTCTTGCATTACATTATCGGTATTACATTTCTCATCAGTGTGAATTTGCTGATGTCTTACCAGGTCACTGCTATTTGTAAAACTATTTCACATGTGGCATATTTATAAGGTCTCACAACAGTGAGAATTTCCCTATGCATTCTCAGACGACTCTTGTGGCACATTTATGTGACTTCTCATTAGTGTGAATTTGCTGAGTAGTTACCAGGTCATTCTTCTGTGTAAAACTCTTGTCACATTTATGTGACTTCTCACCAATGTGAAATCACTGATGTACTACCAGGAACAGTTATGTGGCTTCTCACTAGTGTGGATTTTCTGATGCGTTACCAGGGTACTCTTCTTTATAAAGCTCTTATCACATGTGACACATTTATATGGCTTCTCACCAGTGTGAATTCGCTGATGTGTTACCAGGTTACTCTTCAGTGTAAAACTCTTGTCACATGTGGCACATTTATATGGCTTCTCACCTGTGTGAATTCGTTGATGTGTTACCAGGTCCCTCTTCTGTATAAAACCTTTAGCACATGTGGCACATTTATATGGCTTCTCTCCAGTGTGGATTTTCTGATGTGCTACCAGATGACTCTCCCGTGTAAAACTCTTGTCACATGCGGCACATTTATATGGTCTCTCACCAGTGTGAGTTTGCTGATGCATTCTCAGATTACTGTTCTCTGTAAAACTCCTGTCACATGTGGCACATTTATACGGCTTCTCACCAGTGTGAATTCGTTGATGCTTTCTCAGCCAACTCTTTTGTGTAAAACTCCTGTCACATGTGGCACATTTATATGGCTTCTCACCAGCGTGAATTCGTTGATGTGTTACCAGGTTACTCTTCTGTATGAAACTCTTGTCACATGTGGCACATTTATATCGTCTCTCACCAGTGTGAGTTTGCTGATGCATTCTCAGACTATTCTTGTGTGTAAAACTCTTATCACATTTGTCACATTTATATGGCTTCTCTCCAGTGTGAATTTGCTGATGTCTTACCAGGTCACTCCTCTGTGTAAAACTGTTGTCACATGTGGCACATTTATATGGTCTTTCACCAGTGTGAGTTTGCTGATGTATTCTTAGATGAATTTTCTGTGTAAAACCCTTATTACATGTCACACATTTATATGCCTTTTCTCCAGTGTGAATTCGCTGATGCATTCTCAGACTACTCTTGTGTGTAAAACTCTTGCAACATGTGACACATTTATTTGGTCTCTCACCAGTGTGGATTTGCTGATGTGCTACCAGAAGACTTTTTTGTGTGAAACTCTTACCACAGTTAGCACAGTTATATGAATTTTCTTCTTTGTGAAATTGCTCTTGTTCAGAGATGAGGACACAGAACGTGTTGTTATACTGAGGAGAATGACCTTGTTCCTCTGCTCTGTGGCACATTTCATGTATCTTGAGTGATAATTTCTGGCTTAGACTCTCATTGCTCTCATCTCTCCTGTTGACTGAAAACAAATATTTACTGTATTTACTGTACTTGCTATGAGGTCAAACTTTTTTCAGAATCTTTCTGAGGGTAATTCAGACTCTGCTGATATATAATATTAGGCATGTCAATTTTTCCAAACATTGTTTCCACAGAATTGTAACTTGCCAGTGTTTAACACTGGCTACTGATGACATAAGATAGAGGTTCATCTAAACAGATATGGCTACTGAGAAGTAGGGAATGTTGTTGGGGAAAGGCTGCCTGCTTCCATTTGTTATTCTTACATTCTTATGTAAAATTTGGATTACACTGTCCTTTCCCCTGGAACATCTGAATTTATTGTTCATTTGAGTTATTTTAATAATACACTCAGCTTGTTTTGTCTTTTTGGTTATGTTCGCTGATGACACAAAGCTCTGTAACAGAGTAGACACACCAGAGGGTGTAGACAGAATGAGAAGGGACCTGCAGAAACTTGAAGAATGGTCAAGGGTTTGGCAGTTGAAATTCAATGCAAAGAAGTGCAAGATAATGCATATGGGGCACAAAAACCCTGGCACAATATATCAGTTGGGGGGTGAGGATATAGCATGCACCAAGCAGGAAAGGGATCTTGGGGTTGTCATCTCTGATGACCTCAAGGTAGGGAAACAGTGTGACAAGGCATCAGGTAAAGCAAATAGGATGCTGGGATGTATAGGCAGGGGCATCACCAGCAGGAAAAGGGAGGTCATAATTCCGCTATACAAGACACTAGTGAGGCCCCACCTGGAGTACAGTGTACAGTTCTGGAGACCATACCTACGTAAGGACATAGACAGGGTAGAGAAGGTTCAGAAGAGGGCAACAAAGATTGTGCATGGGTTGCATCACAAGTCCTATGAAGACAGGTTGAAGGAACTGAACATGTACTCCCTGGAGGAGAAGAGGGAGAGAGGAGATATGATAGAGACATCCAAGTATCTTACAGGGAGGAACAGGGTGCAGGAAAACACTATTTTTAAGCAAAAAAGATGTTCAGGACTAGAGGGCATGGGATGAAGTTGGAGGAGAACGATTCAGAAGAAACATGAGAAAGAATTTCTTCACAGAATGGGTGGTGGACAAGTGGAACACCCTGCCAGAGGAAGTGGTGGGAGCTGAAACAATCACGGATTTAAGAATGCATGGGATAGACATAAAGGAATTCTAGAGGTCAGGGTAAGGGGAAATAGACTTCTAGGAAAACAAACTGAACTTACAAGCTCAAATGGGCAGACTAGGTGGGCCATAGGCCCTTATCTGCCGACACTGTCTATGTATCTATGTATGTATGTCATGAGGCTATGTGGAAGAAGAAATATGGTAAGAGACAGTCACATCTAAAAGATGAAATAACCATTAGCTAGGACACCATAACAAAAGATAGAACAGACACAGGGCATAATATTGCTGAGGTAATTAAGAGTAATGACAAGATTTTCTTAAGATTCATAAGGGAGAAAAGGAACATTAAGCACAGCACAAGAAAGATGGGGCACACTTTTAGGAGAATTATTTATTTCAAAAGTGTATTAGTTATGTAAGCCCCCTAAATGGGTTCATAGATTGGGAGCTGCAGATCAGGGTCTCCCTGCAGCACTGATTGCATCAGTGACTCTGTGGGACTTGTGCCTTTCTGTCCCCTTTGCTGTTTTGCAGCTCTGGTCATGATGGATCCCAATGGTGTGGCCTTTGTCAGGGCAGATGAGTTCTGAGGTCGATTTCGTGCCTGTGGATGTATGGCAGGTCCTGTATTCATTTTTTCTGTGTTGGCCAGTCTCAGGACTGTGGGGAAGCAATAAAAAATAATAATAAATGAAAAAGATTTAAATATCTATGGCGGCTCACTCTGTGCACATCCAAAGCTGCAAGTGCCATAAATTTAAATGAGTAGCAGCTCCATTTTGGGGTATGCAAGCTGGTGCCAATTTAGGAACAAACGAAATAGTTATTTTGGACTAAATGTCCCTCATGTCTTTGGGGCACAGGGTTCTTTTTTTGCCCATGAAATCAGTCTTGATTGGACCAACACTTTTGGCAAGTGCGTTTTGACACCTTTGGAGAGAGGATTTAGGGGAGAGCAGTGTGTGATGGGGAGATCCAGTGGTGAGAGGACTGAATGGTGCAGACTGCCTTCAGTCAGTGGGGCTCCTCTTTTATTTCTTTCTTGTGTGGCCATATAGTTGTGAGGTGGGAGGATGTAGCAGCTGCCATTTTTGGGAGCCCTTATTGGGGCACGCTAGGAATCCAGCTAAAATGATGAAGAGGGTGAGACCTGCAGACAAGGGGTGGGCCTGTTGCTGTTGGCCCAGAGGACCACTGGTGAGCAGGATCCCCAAGACAGAATTACCACATAGAGAGATTAGAAAGCAGATCGACTGGGAGAGCACAGAATGAGGAGAAGCTGTATAGCCTAGGAAGCTTAGATGGACCAAGAAGGAGGTATGGAGTTTCTGAGGTGAGGGGTGCAGGAGGGCTCCAGGGATCTGGGGCAGCCACTGCTCCCTAATCACCCTCGGTGTAAGATGTACATTTCTGGACCTTTCTGCCAAAGGAGCCTGATGATGAGAGGGTCTTAGTGCTGGGTCAGCCGTCCCTCAACGGGTTTGTGCTCCTATTCATAATATTCAGAAAGAGAGGACGAAAGTGAGCTTCACTGCCTATAACTGAAGTCCTGCCTCGACTCCGAGTTAAGCTGCCTGTTCATTGGACTTTGGCTGCCTAGACAGAGGGTAGCCACCTGGATTTGATGATCAGTTAGTGATCACCATGGTCCAGAGCACCTGTTGGCTTCTAGTGTGACCTCCTCAGTCCAGAGCACCTTGTGTGTTTTCTTGCTCCATGGACTGACTGTTTCCTTTTTTTGTGTGTACATGTTTATTTGTATACCAAAAAGCTATTACAATTTAAAAACAAGCATTTGTCAATGCCAAATGTTTGCTTGCTGGCATTGGCAGTGGTAGTGTAGAAGTGACAGAGCTGCGTTATAGGAATGGCAGTGAAGTATTGAACTGAAGTCAACCCCACCACCACCCTGCAGAGAGTGGCAGGCATTGGGGTGTGCCTTTGGGTTGTCAGGCATAATGGCCATGCCATTTCACCACACCCCACCGTGCAGACACTGACAAGTGTCATGGTGTTCCTTGGGGTCTATGGCCCTTATGCGCACCCCATTCCATTAGGAAATACGGTGAGATGGGTGCGATATAGAGAATGGGTGAACTTTGGGGCTAAAGAGTCCAAGGCATACCTCGATGCCTCTCACTGGCTGCAGGGTGTGGAATGGTATAAGCATTACAGGCAAGAATCCCAAGTCACACTCCTGATGCCTGTCATTTCTCTACAGGGTTAGGCGTTGGTTGGAAACCCTAATACCTCCAGGCATTCGTTGGTATTTTCACTCCAAATTTTCAACATGTTTTTTGTGACCCCACCTCATGAACAGGGGAATATCAGTTTGTTAGCCGAAAGCTGCTTATGCACAGCAACTATGGCATTTAGCACCACAGGTGCAAAAACATTCTGAACAGGATGTAAAAAATGACAGCTGTACTGTTCATGGGGAGGTGTAAAAAATGGCAATGTTGCAAATCTGCAGTAAAAATATTTAAAAAAATGGTGAAGTGATGAGCGTACATAGAAACTGTGCAACGCACACCCATAATATAATTAGGTTGGGGATTTTTTACAGCAGATTGTCAACTCAGGCATTTTGGTGCCTCCGATCATGAACAGTGTCACTGTGATTTTCTTTATCTGTCCCGAACAATGATTTCCCACAGCAACCACGCAGCTCTGCACTGAAAGTGTGAAAACACACTTCGGCCATGTTGTGAAAAATGACAGCTGTACTGTTCCTAAAGAAGTGTGGAAAAATGCCACTGGTGAAAATCTGGACTGAAAATATTACAAAGTCATGAACTTACAAGGGTGTGTGGAAACTGCACAATGCTCACTCATAACACAGTCATTTTATGGACTTTTGTCACCAAATTTTCAACATAGCCATTTTAAGACCTCTGCTCATGAACAGTGTAACTGTGATTTTCTTAATCTGTCCCAAACATTGCTTTTGCACACCAACAGCACCATTGAGCGCTACATGTGCGAAAACACATTTTGGGTGACATATGAAAAATGGCAGCTGTACTGTTCATAAGGAAGTGTAATAAAATGGCAATGTTGAAAATCTGGAGTGAAAATATTAAATTCGCAAACTTACGAGCATGCATAGGAACTGCGCAATGCACGCTCGTAAAACAGTCATTTTTAGGAATTTTTTCACCAAATTTTCAACATAGCCATTTTAAGACCTCTGCTCATGAACAGTGTCACTGTGATTTTCTTAATGTGTCCCATACATTGATTTCCAAGACACCGACTGCGCCATTGTGCGCTCATACGGGCGGAAACACGCTTTGGGTGAGATGTGAAAATGACAGCTGTACTGCTCATAAGAAGGTGTAAAAATGGCAATGTTGAAAATCTGGAGTGAAAATATTGAAAATTCACAAACTTACGAGGCATCGTGGGAACTGTGCAACGACGCCAGAAACAATGCTCATTTTAGAATTTTCCACCAATTTTTCAAAATAGTCTTTTGGAGCCCACCTTATGAACACTGGCAGTGTCATTTTGTTAATCATTCTGGAAAGGTGATTTTGTGGTTGCGTAAATCACCCTTCGGGCCCGAGTAACACCATGACAGTGCAAGAATTCATGAGGAGGGGTCCCAAAAACCCCATGTTGAAAATTTGGTGCAAAAATTCCAAAAAATGCCTGAGATATGCAATAAAGTTGAAAAAACCCTATCTATCCCATTATACAGCTTACCGGCATTTCCTCAGTTCGCGGTCGGCTTCGAAGAGTGCAGACGTGTTCCCAGTGCACCGAAGATCATCGCGCCGGAGTCTGAAGGTAAGTATGGGATGAGGGGGGTGTGGGGAGGCAGGGTGCGCAGTTGGTGGGCGCGGGTGGGGGCAGACACAGCGATGGACCATGTTTGATTTTCAGGTGCTTTTTTTTTTATGAGGACGACGTGGGACATTTGCCACGCTGGGGTGGGCTCCCAGCATGGCAGAAGGATAGCTGGGGGGCGTGGAGCCGATGGGGGATTGGGCACCCCATCGGCCATGGCATCTGTTGCCACGCTGGGGTGGGCTCGCAGCATGGCACCCTTTACTCGGGGGGAGAGATAGTGAAGCAGACGGGGGATTGGGCACCCCATCGGCCATTACATCATGTTGCCACACTGGGGTGGACTCAGCATGGCACCTGGATGCTTTGGGGGGGCGTGGAGCCGACGGGGGATTGGGCACCCCCGTCGGCCGTACAGTGCGGGCATGGGGGGGGCAGCATGCAGTATGTGTGCGTGTGTGTGTGTGTGTGTGTGTGTAGGGGGAGCTGTGCATGAGCAAGTGATATCTGATCGCTACTCACTGAAACATAGCTCCCCCTTTCAACTGTACACCACTGCATTTTGGAGCTTGTCATAGACAGCTCCAGCATGCATTGGCGGACTGGGGCCGTCCCTGCCAACACACTGACTGAATTGGAAGAGGGGGTGACACACTTCCGAAAACTCGGATGATGGCACTATGTTTCTTGCACATGCGTGCAAGCAAACATAAAAAGGTAGCAAAATAAAAAACATAAATAGAAACATTCATAAATACAACCTCAATGACTAATACTGCACATCACATAGCTTGAGTTTGGGTTAAAATTCAGCTTTAGAAATTATTACAATTAATGATGAACCAACATTCTTTGCTTTACTCTACTAATAGCATGGAAAAACCTAGTCAGTTTCTCTATTGTAATACTATCTGCTGTGTGTATAATGATAATTGTTAAAGTTTTGTTCTCCATTTGATACATAGTATTTAATAAGTGACCAAGCCAATGTACTCTTTCTTTTACCTAGTATGTATAGTCCCAGAATATATGAGTTAGGTCCTCCTGACCTCCAGCTGAGCAATTACATTCCTCCATCAGATTTTTGTCCTTATTATATCTACGTTGGAGGACATTGCTTGGAAATTGTTAAAATTTATATTTTAAGAAGACAGTTCTTAAGTTTATATCAATCAGAATGTCTAAATAGGGTTTATACCCAAAACTAAAGTTGTACTTACTGAACCACCTAGAATAATGTGAATCTTTTATAGTTCTTAAGTCCTGACTGTTCCAATGATTCTCTACTTTTTTCTTAGTATACTTTTTATACTGTAAACCCAGGACAATTGCTTTGTTCACAGTAAGTTTCAAGTTAGTCATTTTGTATTTTTGCAAGATCTCCATAAGCAGGGTAAACCAGTAATTGCCCTTATCCCCTAAGTTATACCATCGCTCTTTCTCCGAGACATTGTTTAATTAATGAGTTTTCTGGGCATCTTGTAATCTTTGTAAGCAATAATACCTGACAGGGTGGGCGGTATTGTGCTATACCGGACCGCCCAGGGGCGTAATGAGGCCCGACGCCACAGGCGAAGGGCCTTATAGCCCCTGGAAGGTCCGGTATAGCACAATACCGCCCACCCTGGAGGGTATTATTGCGCTTAGAAAATGGCACTGTAAAAACAAATAAGTTTAATAAAAAATATTAATGAAAGTCATTTAAAGTAAATTTTGTGATAAAATAGTTCCTCCGCCTAACACAACCTTTGAGGCCATCAATTGTATTTTTTTCTTGTCGCCCCAACACCGTCCATCCAAGCTGTGCTACGTTTTTTCTTTTTCCTCCTTGTTGATGGAGCTCCATTTTTTAAACTGTGCTTGTCATCCCAAGCAAAGGGACTGCAGTATGCGGCAGGAATGGGATGATGCTCCCTTGGTCTCGCCGGTGACTGGCTTCACACACACACACACTCCTCTCCACTTCCCAGCACGGCAGGAGAGAGTCAAGCACCCTAAACCGGCTCAGACCCCGACACCGTTCCTGCAGGGAGAACTGGCCCTCCTGCCCCGAGGACAACCCATGGCCAAGGCGACCTCCTGCCCCAGGGACCCTCCTTACCTCTGTCGGTGATTCGAACGTGAAGGACATTTGATTAACGGTGGCAGCGGCTGGGGCCTCAGCGTAACTGCAGCGGGTCTGGCGGAGCGCCACGCACCGAGAGAGGGCATGCAGAGAGCGGCGGAGGAGGCAGGCGGCCAGCGCCATGGCGGTTTTCATTCGCAATTGAGCCGGTGCAGTGGGGTACGTAAAGCCGGGAGCTCGTGAGCCAACAGCAACCGCAGGACCTCTGTGTGCTTCACAACCAAGGACAAGCAGCCTACCCACAACCCTCCGGGACAGAGAGACAGGACCGCACCAGAGAGCCGACGGGAATTGTAGTTTTCCATGTACTCAGCGTCCATACACGCCAGAGAGGGAAACGCTGAAAAGAACTACGCAGTTCACAAGGAGAGGCCCAGCTGCTGCAATTAGCTGGAAACTGTAGTCAAGACAAGAGGACTACATTCCCCAGCAGGCAATGTGTCAATACAGTCACTTATGGGGCAGAGGTCATGGATGTAACACAGAACAAAAAATGAAAACTTTAAGCCTGACTTATAACCGGAAACCTGTACACTGATCTGTTTTGGTCAGTTATTGGATGGAGTTTTGTCTTTCTAGTCTAGGGAATGAGCGTGTGGGTGGGGCTCTCACCTCGCTAACAACCAAATACAAATGGCGGCAGTTTGAAATTGTGTGAACCAGTGCTTCAGCCAATGAGGAAGCAGGCTGAGCACAAGGATACTTCACTGCATATGAGGAAGGTTTGGGCTGGGACCTCTTATTTGGTGGGCATCTATTGTCTGATAGATGCCCACCTAAATAAGTGTCTCAGCCAATCAGAAGAGAGCATTGTCTTTGCCCATTTTCTAATAAGCAATAAGGCATGACCACGGCTTAGATTAACAGTTTGTTAATCACCCCCAGGGGTGTAATGTGGCATGAGGCATAGCAGAGTGCCATATTGTCCATAGGGGGTGATTGACTATTAATCTAACTCCTGGGAGTGCCTTATTGCTATTATAAAAAATTATTGCAAAATAAATGTGTTAAAAGTATTTTTTTTTTGAATGTTTTCCTCATTTAGAGGGAGATTTTTAATAAAATAGTTCTTCCACCAACAGTTTAAGAATGCTGGTTCAAAATCAGAATGCATCATTCCACACATTCAGCAGTGCTAGAGGATGGAATGCTGACTGGAAGAATCCATGTACCATGGTGATCAGGCTGTACATGACAGTATAACATGAATTAATGTAAGGTTGTTGGAATTCTAACAGCCAATCAGATTGCAGCATTTCTGAGACTCTTTTTATAATATCCAGTAATTCAGTTTCCCGATGTTGAGACCAGCTCTAATATTTATGAGCCCCAATTTCACCCTAATATAGCCTGATGGACAGGAATGCCCCAGTTTTAGTATATTACTTAAGGATTTCTACAGAGGAGACATCAGGGTCTTTAATTTGTTAGCATTGAGATCCCAAACTTCTGCTGCATATAATAACTGAGTATTCAATTTTAATTGTATAGACTGTAAAAAAAGGTCTAATCGAGCAACCTCCATATTTGTAATTAAATCTCATTAATCCTGTTAGTCTTTTTATGTTTCTCTAATAAAGCCTCATGTTGTGAGTTCCATTTACAATTTGCATCAAATTCGGTCCCCAGGTACGTATAACATTATGTAACCTTGAGTTTATAGTCTCCTATTTTCCAATTACCTGTTTGTTTCCTACCCCAAAAATTAAAAAAAATGTTAATTGAATTTCAGATCAAGGGATTGGCTATTAATGTAGTTTAGTTTTGCTTGAAGACCCTTCTTAGTAAAGGAGAAAAGTAAAATATCAGCTTCATAGTCGAGTAGAGGGCAGGGTACAGTGGCAATTTTTGGTGAGTCAGAAATCAGAGTTTCAAGTCTTCTTAACATACTATCAATATACAATGTAAACAACAGGGGCATCAGGACACACACCTGGCACACACCTCTATTTATCTTGAATGAGGCAGATAAGTTGCCACCAGCCCCCAGTGTTATGCAAACTAGCTATTAAATTAACTCAGTTTTTGTTCAATGCCTCGGTCTAGAAGTAGGGTCCAAAGTGTATTCCATGAGATAGAATCGAAGGCAGAGGAATAATTGATAAAAACCGAGTATACCATCTGCCCCCGTAGCTTCACATATTTTTCTAGCAAATGTTACAATATAAAAATATTATTAATAGTAGAGCAATTATGTTTCCTATTCAGAATTAACTGTTCAGTAAATGGGATCCCCTGTTCCTGCATTTCTAGTGATTGCCTCATTCATTTTAGATGAACTGCTTGCTACAAATAAAAGTTTTGCCTCCACAGTCCAGCTCCTAGCAGTGTGTTCCAGGGTGGCAACTACAGGGTCTAGGGTACTATACCTGTTTAGTCCCCAGATGATGAACCAGAGGATCATCAATGAAGATGGTGAGAGGCCTGTCTAGTGAAGACTGGCTACAAAGGCTTACAAGGTGAAGTTGGTTAAGCCAGCAGGTGAAGACCAGCAGTCTCCACTTCTCCCATCATCCAGCTCTACCCCTGGAAGTTTGGGGCACCCTATTTTCATGAGGTCTGGTAATCAGGCTGACCAGGTATGTGTTATTCGTTTGTTCTGTATGTGCCCCTCTCCCCACTGACTTCCACCATCATACTCCTAGACACCAGGGAGGGGGAGGCTACATTTGTTTCAAATGTTTCACCAAGACAGACACACTTTTTCATATGTGTCCTGGAGGGAGGAGGAGTTTAGAAAAGCAATCAGAAAAATAAATTATACAGTAAGTTGAAAACAATCATAACAATTAAATTATCAGTCATACAGTATGACAGAATTAAGCATTCAGAGTAGGCAATTGATACAAACATGCCATGCCCATTGAGTTACATGGAAATACATTTCTGAGGTGTGGAGGCCATGTAGGGCTAGAATGCTGTAGGAAAGAGAAGGAAACAAAAAAGGAGAGGAACAATTGCACATCAGGGAGAATAGAAGGAGAGAAACATGGGAAAATGGAATTGAGAAATGGAGCAGGAACAGGTATCAGTGGCAGCTGCAGGAGTGAAAAGTGAAGTCACTGAGTAGAGAGGAGAGACCATTGGAATAGCAGGAGCGAATGGATAGGGGAGCGAGTTCCAGATTTTAGGGAAACAGTAGGAGAAAGAAGCCTGGCTAGCAAGGGTTCACCTAGCAGTAAAATTTTTATTCACTAAGTATCATGAACAGGGATAAAATACTCCACTGAGCATAGCTTATTCCCAAGGAGGGAGAAGAAAGAAGCGCAAAGGAGCAATACCTTGGGTTACAGAGGGAGTATGAGGATAGTGGGGGGGGGGAAAAGAGTGAAGTAAGGCAAGAAGGGAGGGAGGCCAACCAGAATTTTAAGATAAAAAAGGCACAATGAGCTAGGCATCTAGCTTCAAGGGAGGAAGGGAAAGAGAGAGGGGGTATAAGGAACAGTAGTATATTTTGGGTGGACAGTCTCAGTTAAAGAGACAGAGGAAGTAAAAGAGGGGGTCCAATCTGGCTAGGGTGGTCTTTGGCGTAGTACTGTAGACAATGTTGCCATTGTTGAAAGTAGGGAGAATCATTTCTGGATAATAGCTCAGCAAGCAGGGAGGAGGATATAGCCTTTGTTTCTGTATAACGGGCCGAGCTTAGAGTGGAGTTTTTTATGGATGGCATCCACATGCACCGAAAAGTCGAAGTACCAGCTAGACAGGCTTTATGGTACTTAAATAAAGAGACATCCACAACTTGAGGTTCCATCCAAAATGTGGATGGCTGGTGAGCCTAGCGAGCCTCTGCTTAGTGCCAAAGGTCTTAGAATCAACTTTTCTTGGTATTTATGGATAGATGATTCAACATGAACCAGTGCTGAATGTTGTTGAGGACCAGTTGAGGACTGGCTGTCAGCTCAGTGGGGGAAGAACCTGAGGTAAATAGGACTGTGTCATCTGTGTACATATAGATAGATGCAGAAGAGCAATCAGAGGAAGGTCATTAAGGAAGACTGAGAAGAGTAATGGGAGAAGGATGCTACCTTGGGAGAAAGTGCAGTTGCATAAGAACTTACTGTGACAGTAGATCTTCGAGAGAATCTCTTGCAGCAGGTCACACAAATAGAAATATTCCAGTCACAGGCATCATTTTCCACTGGAGGATTTTGATAGCAGTCGATCTGGGACCACCCTTGACAGTACAACGTGTCATATCCTGGTACGTTTAAAAGGCGGCGGTCCCAGATGCTCATTGGTTTTTTTTTTCCCCTTCAGCAACCGTATATGATTATACATTTGAACAGGTCTCCAAGGGAAACCAAGGAGGAAGTAGGAGTACCCTGATGCTTTCAAAAGAGCAAGAGCAAGTCTCCCTACTAGAGCAGGGAGCAAGAGGATTGAAGGGAGGGGCAGCATGACCTTTTGCAAGAGATTCCCTTGAAGATCTACTGTTATGGTAAGCTCTTATGCAACTGTACTGTCTTCATCGAGGAAATCTCATGCAGGTCACACAAATAGGAATGAATCCCCAACAGTTTTGGGGGAAACACAGGGTAGTGGAGACGTAAAATAAAGAATAAATGTAGCAGACCTTGTAGGACCGCCCAACCAAAAGTAGTCTGTCTTTTGGATGCAATGTCAAAACTGTAATGCTTGGTAAAGGTATGACCCACTGACCATGTTGCTGCTTTGCAAATGTCAGTTGCTGAAATGCCTCTAAAACATGTACCTGAGGCTGCATTCCCCTTGTGGAGTGAGGTTTCACCACACCCGGGAGTGGCTTATTTAGATTTTTTTATAACAAAAAGACATGCAGTTGGCAACCATGTGAACAAACACTGCTTAGAAATGGCATTGCCCTCTTTAGCTTGGGTGAAACAAAACATTGTGCTGACTTGCATTGTGCTTTGGTACAAAGAAGGTAGTAACACAAAATGCTATGTACAATATTTCCAATGTATGAAGCAAAGCTTCTCCTGGATTAGCAGGTTCCACAAAGTAGCAGCATCATATGGGGATATCATTTACAATTGTAGTGCACCAACTCACACTCGCAAACTTGATGTCCTGTACCATCGTGCATTACATTTCATACTAAATGCTCTGGCCAGGACACACCATTGTTCTTTCTACTCTTCTCTGAACTGGACTTCACTATCAACAAGGCATATGTTCCATATTGGGCAGTGGACTTTAAAACTGCTGACTGGCAAGTTACCTCAGTACATATGTTCCCTAGTGCACAAGTCTCACAATGTGTATGCACTGTGCACCTCAGATTTTGTGCTCCTAGTTGTTCACAGGACACATACTAATCAGGGCAGAGATGCCATTAGTTTCATCCTCCCATCTATATGGAACCAGCTGCAAAAAAACATGAAGCTAACTGAGATAGTTACATTAAACTGCTTTGTCCCTAGCCAAGGAAGCATTTGAAGTGGTCTGCCACTGCTCTTCACGCTAAGCTAATATAAGAATCCGCACCATTCCTTCTGCTTGTCATCCTATCCCTGCCACACCAACCACTCAGACTATCCTCTCACCCATCTCCCCCACCCACCCCTTATTCCTACCTCAACCACCCCTTTACCCATTCTGCTTCCTAGCACTTCTTCCCTCCCTCCATCTCCCTGTCTCCCTATCCCATCCTCCCCTACCCCAGTCACCTCCCTCCCCTAGACCCCACCTGTACCCCATCTCTATGCACAATATTCCTGTCCTGCTGAACCTACCACCCTCCTTTTCCCCCACCTCCCTGTCTCCCTACCCCTCCTAATGCTACCCCAGTCACCATCCTCCCCTAGACCCCCCTCCATTTACCCCATGTCAGTGCTCAATATTCCTGTCCCTCTGAACCTACCACCCTTTTCTGCAATGACATCTACATTTTTAACAGACTGATTTAAAGTAAATTCTGACATCACTTTTGGGAGACAATTAGGATTGGTTTGCAGTGACACCTGATCCTTGTAGAAATTCAGGTAGAGTTGTTTACACATAAGTGCTTGTAACACATAAGTGCTTTATTTTATTTATTATTTTTTTATTTAGCTTTTGTTGACCGGGTAAGTGCACTAGACAAATCCTGCCTATTTTCAGGCACGACCCGGGGGAAGGGGATACAGATGAATGCCAACTGACTTTGAACCAGATTAAGCTGTTGGTGGTATTTATAGCGAATGAAGGAAATTTGGCCAGGACACCGGGGAAATTCCCCTACTCTTTTCGATAAGTGCCATGGGATCTTTAACATCCACCTGAGCTACCACCAATCCAGGCAGATGGGACCTCGGTTTACGTCTCATCCGAAAGACGGCACCTCAGAAGTGCAGCACCCCTCTCATGCTGCACTACAGTGTCAGTACTGGGATATTAACCCAAGTGCCAGATGTGGGAACTGAACCCACAGCCCTCTGATCTCCCGGCCTCAGAGGCGAGTGTGCTACCTACTGAGCCACTGACACTGCAATTCCTATACACATCTCACTGGCATGATCTCTGTCACCAGCCCACTCCTGTGGGGCATGATTTCTCTGTGTCACAGCAAATCCCTCCAGTGATGGGGGGAGGTCAGGGATACCCTTTCTCTGTCCTTCTAGCACACTAAATGTTTCACAATGGATTATGCACCAGAGAATCCCAGGGCACCCTCTCTTCATGCGAGGTGATAGACTTGGCTTGAGTTTATGTTCCTGGGATAGAACCCTCAGCCACTGCACCATGCACCAGAAAAGCACCAGGCATGTATAGCCTTCAGGGGGCCCTATACACACTTGTATGTGCCTTTCCCCCAGAAATGCAGCTCTTGGTTCCAAAATCCCTCACAGGCTCCTCCTGAGTCCCTTCTTATTTCCTCCCCTCCTTTTGTCACAAAGTCTCTAATGGTACTTCACTTGGTAGTGTTAGGTCTTAAAACAGTCACACAGATGCATCATTTGAGCAACTTTTACCAAGGCATACCCACACACAAACAGCATAGGCAGAATTATTTAAAAAATAAGATGAAAGTTTTACTAATTAAATTAATAAAAATAATAAATAACATTAAAACTAATGAAACATTCTAAGTCTGCTCTAAAAATGTATCTATATGACCTGGCTTTTTCTGATGATATTTAACCAGTAATTTGCCTGATCTGCCTGTTTTAACTTCTGTGGTTTTAACTAGTTAGAATGTTTTCTGTTTTTACTTTTGTACAAGTGTTTTGATAATTGGGGCTGGAAGGAAAGGTCTGCCTGTATGCAGATGGCACCAATATCTGCAACAGTGTGGATACTCCAAAAGGGGTATAAAAAATGAAGAGAAACCTGGAGAAGCTTGAAAGATGGGCAGAGATGTGGCAACTGAGGTTCAATGCAAGAAAGTACAAAATAATGCACCTGGGTAGATGGAACCCTGGGGAGAGTTATAGGTTGGGGGGGTAGTTGACAGGCACCAAAGAGGAAAGTGACCTAGGGGTTATCATCTCTGATGACCTTAAGGGATCAATGCAGAGCACAAAGGCAGCAAGGAGGGCCAGTGTTATGCTGGGGTGCATAGGCAGGGGTATCACTAGCAGGAGGTGGTGATGCCATCGTATAAAACATTGGTAAGGCCTCACATGGAGTACGGTGTGCAGTTCTGGAAGCCACACCTATGCAAGGACATAGATAAGGTGGAGACTATCCAGAGAAAAGCAACAAAGTTGGTGCAGGACTTGCACCACAAAACACATGAGGCGAGACTAAGGGACCTCAATATGTACTCACTGGAGGAAAGGACAGAGTGGGGGGACATGATTGAAACTTTCAAGTACCTCAAGGGCATAAACAAGGTGCAGGTGAGGGACCTTTTGCCATGTAGAAAAAGTACTAGAACAAGGGGACACAATATGAAATTGGAAGGGGTAGATTAAGAGGTAATGTGAGGATGTTTTTCTACACAGAAAGGGTAGTAGACGCTTGGAATAGTCTGCCACAGGAGGTAATGGGAGCAAGCACAGTGGAGGGGTTTAAGCATGCCTGGGGCATGCACAAGGGAAGCTTGAGAGGGGGGAGGGAGTGATGAAAAGCCATTGCTCACATAGAGTCAGTGGCCACATACAATGTATAGGGGCTATGGGCAGATTGGATGGGTCTATCGGTCTTTATCCGACAACAATTTCTATGTTTCTATGAAAAGCACTTTTTAAAAATAAAGATTGACTTGACTAGACATAGGTTACAAGATATGGAAAATAAAAGGGAAAATATGCATGAAAACCTACACTTTCAAACTCTGAGGTTAAAAGTCTACCTTGAGTACCCTTGAGTATTTAGTTGTGGAATTTTGAAGTGCAAATTCCTTTCAAAAGCAGTGAAGATCTCGGTTCTTGGTAGTGTAGTAGAATTCTTGAAGAAAATGATCTCTCGTCAGGCAGATAGAGAAGGTTCCAAATGCAACTGGCAAACAAAGGCTTCAAGGAACTAGGCAGAGGCTAACAAGCAAAAAAGGCAGAGATCCTCTCTACATCCTGGTTTTAAGGGGGTTCAAGAGGATAGGTCCAGAGGATGGTGGCTGGCCCTACAACTGGCTAGTGTTTCTGTTTCCATGCTTACCAACCAATCAGAGTTTAGTATTTTATTACAAATAACACAGATATGCAGTTTTCTGAATATAAGAAAAAAACTACGAGGTAAACCAGTTCAGATGATATTTTCTGGGGAACATTCCAACCTCCCTGCTAGGAGATGGGCTGCAGATAAACTGCACTTAAATACAGTCAATTAACTAAGGGTAGCCCATTCAGTTAGTAACAAGACCAAATCACTGTAGCCTTGCAAATACAATAGGAGCCCAGACATACTGTCTCTTGGGGAAGATGAAGCCAATTCAAACACAAAAGGCTGTACCTGTTTCCAGTTCTGCTTCATTATTCTTCTGTCTCCTTTTTTTAATAATTTAATTAACTCTAACCCTGACCAACAACAACCAGTTTTCCAGCTCAGTAAAAATAAAAAAAAACTCACTTCATTACACAGGGTCCATGGAATTGTACCCATGATCCCTTGCACTTACACTGGCTACTATGGGCATCTCTGATGAATTATATACATAAAGTTATATAAAACGTGACCCAAAATAATAAGATATGGCCTTATCTCACCACAATTGCGACAAAAAAAGAGCTTTCCAGAAGATGTACCATAGCTCACATGTGGCTGCAGGCTCTAAAGGGGACAAAATAAGTTTTTCTAGAACAAAATGTAAGTCCTATGGAGGAATGGTGTTCCATATAGGGGGTTTCAGGTGAAGGAAACCTTTCAACAAGGTCTTCACAACCTGCAACTGAGTCAAAGGTTTGCCAGCTACAGGGATGTGAAGGGCAGATATGGCTGATAAATGTACTTTCACTGAAGAGTATTTCAGTCCACCATCTAATAGAGCAAATAGACAGTCCAGGATGAGTTGAGGTGGACATATGTATGGTTCTTCCCTCTAGTCTGCTGCCCACATAGTAAAATGTTTCCATTTCATTGAAGAGGATGCCCTGGTGGAAGGCTTAAGGGCTTCTCGTAACACCTCCGCTACACACAGGGAGACTTGAAACCTAGAAAGGACTATGTTCTCAGGAACCAAGCATGTAGATGCAGGGAGCAGAGATTTTTATGTATTTATTTAAAACTGGCAACCAGGAAAGGTGCACTGAGCTGAGACTCGATTTCAGGTGTGAACCGGGGAAAGGATAAATAAGGAAGTCATTTTATACAAGATGATGTACAGAACAACAACATACTGGTACAGTGAAGGGGTAGGACCTGAGGAACCTATCATGCTTTAGAGGAGTCAGGTCTCACTAAGCACACTGGCGGTTGTGGAGAAGCCGCAGGTAGCAGGGCTGCACCGCAAGTTTTATTTTTACAACAGGCATGCCACCTACTGCCTTAGTATGCAGCCTTTCCAGAAAAACTTATTGTGTGCACTCTCCAGTGTGGCCTGTCTTCCACTCACTCTTTATTTAGTTGTTGTAAAACTGTCAACGTTTTTGAAGACCCTGGGGCAATGAGAGGCATTCAGAAGGCTTTTGAGTGAGTGGTGAATGTGGGGCTTTTTGCTGTCACTCCAAACATCAGATCGTTCCCCTTACATACAAGATTTGTCACCTCAGTCTTCCCTGGACTAACAGTCGGACAAAAATATATAAGGGGTATATTTTAAACATTTAAGAATTGTATACTCTTTTATTATCTCTCCTTTTTCCACATATCTACCATTGAAATGCAATTTTTGTGATTTGATAGTTATAGGGCCCTCATTGATGTCTTAATTGTATTAGGTGTATTATTATTTAAGGATTGCCTCAAGTGTCTCGAGTATTTCTATATGTGGTTTTAATCTTTGAAGTTGTTTTATTAGGTAGTTACAACACTCTTTTCCCCTTTAAAAACTCCTGGCCATCTATCTGTTCAACATTAATCATTTAATTAGCAAATACAGACCAAGCTCAAGCTGTTCAGCCTAATAGTTTAATTGCCTAATTTTCCAATGAGGGGCAGTTCCCCTGCATGAGGTAATTTCCATGTGGGTGATAAGCTCAAAAGCAGGTGTTTGTTGGCATTCTACTAAGGTGCTGCCTACTTGCTTATTACTGGGGAGTGTAAGCTCTTGTGAGTTTTCAGATCCAGTGCAAACAGCTAGGAACTGTTGTCCACAGTCATACAGCAGTTTCTTTCTCCATGCTGGATACCTCACTTTGGCTGGAAGTATGCAAAGCCACAGTTGCTGACTCTCTGAGTCTTTACCTGATACATTTCAATCCTGCAGCCGATTTCCCAGGGTGGTAAACTCTCAAGCAGCAGAAATCATTCTTTTGGTCACCACTTTGGAGCAAGTAAGTTCTATCCCCTTTCCTTCTGTTTTTAAATCAGAAGATAAGTGCTATTTGGTACTATTTCTAGGGCCGAGCCCACTCAAAGATATTAATTCAGGTGTTGTACCTTAGGGAGTGAGTAGGGTACTTGTTATTTTCTTTATTTCCTACTGGGACACTGTACTGGAACTGATATTTGTTTGTGAATACATTGCTACAAGCTAAGACATCTGGTTTTCCTTTGGGAGCATTAGGGTTTGACTGGATTCTCAGGACTTCTGGGGCATCACTTCTCAGAATTCTTTTTTTGGTTTTTATTTTTAGTGTTCTGCTGGGAGAAAGAGATTTATTGCCACCCAGGATTACTCCCACATGTTGTTGGACATATCTTCTGGAGAACTGGCCGAACATTGACTAGACGTGGTCTGGATGTGGGACTCCATGTGTATACCTGCTCAGTGATATTTGCTCAATGATACCTAGGAGGCAGACATTTTACTTGTTGGGACTCAGTTTTTATTAATTGAGAACAGAACCTTCGACCTGAAGTTTTTCCCTTATGCACTTTGACAATAAATTGATTGAGGACACCTTTTGTTTGCTTAGAACATTCCGAGCTTGCTTTTAGCATTGTGTGGAACTACTGGAAATTTTGGAAAATACATCACACAGTCAGAACCTGATGAGATATTGGGATGAGCAGTGACTGCCATATTTTTCCCTTTTTGTCTAAACAGATAGCCTCAATAGCATTAATATATTTTTTTAAGATAACTTCCGAATAACTTTTTAATAACTTTTCCATTTCAGAGTGTTATTTCAGACAGTGTCACCATCTGAATTGTTTCAGAAACAAAATAGCTTTGTTTAAAGTAGTGGCTAATTACAACCAGATGTGATCATGTTCATTATTGGACCAAAACTAATACTAATCTTATTTTCACTAGTTTTACTTAGTGAACTTAATAACATTATTGAATTCAGTAAGGTTCAAGTAACTTAACACTGCAGTTAATTACCTGGTGTATTTAAGATAGAAAATAATTCAGAGTACTTAATGCATAGCCAATGATAGCTCCTTATTCTTTAGCCTACTGTATTAGATTGAGGTTAATGAATTGTTGTAAAACTGCCAGGAAACTGATTCTTTAGTATTTGGTTTTATCTTGCATTTAGTATTTATTGGTACTACTTGTATTTATTGACCAGATATCCCTAAAAAGTATAATCAAATTTAATTAAATGTCCTGCTCTTAATTATGTATACTAGAAGTGGTAGAGAGATTAGTAAGGAGAAAAGTATAAATGCTCAGACCAATATTAAGTCTGATAAAATACTAAAAACCACTAGGAAAGTTAAAAGGCATGAGAATGGATATATGTTTTCCCAAGAATGTCCGATTAGTTCTACACCGAATTTCTTAGGCAAAACAACCAAATTAACACAATATATTCAAGAGGAAGTCTCTATTGATACAAAGAGGGAGTTCAGGTGATAACCAATCAGCAGATTGGTTTGAGCTCACCCCAGATTTTAGGAGATCCCCCCCCCCACACACACACAGTTAGAGGATGATGTCTTGAATTTAAATAGGCAAAATAGTGCTCTGAACCTGGAAGAACTCCCCAAAGATTTGGTTTCTCAGGGACAACTAAAAATTAACTCAGATGTTATCTGATTTCTCACAACCAAATAAGATAATTTTAAAGAACATGGAGAGGGTTGAGCAGCCTTTCATTGCTAATTAAGCAAAAATTATTGATTACTTCCTATACTTAAATAAAAAAAACAGAAAATAGTGTATTGGAACTCATCTCTCTCTGTACAGGAGAAGAAAGGAAATCTGATGTTCCCCAATCCCCAAGCTCAACAGCAGGAACAATAGGGTAAATCTCTTCAATAAGGCTGACATTTCATTCTATCCATCAAGAATGTACTTGTTCAGCCCCATGGACCTTATTAAAGATATGAATACCATGATATCCTTAACTGAGAAAGAATACATTTTTACAGGGTTCCCCTAAAGCTGTATCTGAAAAACTAGACAGAGAAGTGAAAAAAGTTCAACTTGATCAGGAATTCTAGGCACAATGTCCAGATACTACATTGAAGTACACTATCAAAGCTTTAGCCCACCCTATAATGTCAAATATAGTGCTTCTGTGGGCTTATAATGTAATTGCCTGTTGTGTATGGAGAAATTATCAGCATTAGAACAAGGTTGGATGATCTGGAAAAATACAAGCATGAAAAGGAAAAAAAAAAAACAACAGAATCTCTCTTTCTCCGCGATTGTAATCCCTGCCTCTCCAACCCCAAAGAAAAGAAAAAAAAAAAGAAAAAGAAAAAAATCAGACCCACAAATATTCAAGAATTAAAGTCAAGACAAGGGCCAAGAGGAAAAGAAACAAGAAATGTAAGGACTTAGATAAAGGTCCCCCTCTTTTACAAAATGAAAAATCAAATCTAGCTACAGACATTTTATTCCCTATGAATACTAATATTGAGGTAAATCTCAAAAGGAAAGGTAGGCACTTAGTAATGATGTAAAAACTCAAGATACTACTGAGAGGGTGACCCAGGTTCAACCAGTACCCTCGGTAGAGCTAATTCACAATAAAGGAAACATACATTCAAATATTTCTGCTCCTAAACAGTCTGTTTTGCCTACTGTATCAGATTCTCCAAACATACTGATTGGATATGAGGCACAGAATAATGTTAACACACTACTTTTCTTTCAATTAGTTATTATTGGTAAAGAGGTTGTTTTTAAAATTGATAACTTGTATACTAAATCCTATGAGACCAAAGAGTCTTTAACTGGCTTGATACCTCATCTATTTAATGCTGAACTGGAACTCCTCAGGGTGGCAAACTCGCTTAATTTTGTCTATAGAGATAGGTCTAACCCACACCACCATGTGTATGTACTACTTTCTAGCATGGAAATTGGCAAATTAATATGGGCAAAACAACAAACTTTAAATTCCCTGGATCTTAATATATCTTCCCCAATGACTTGACCCACAGTCTGGAAACACACATTTGGTAATGTCAGATACAAAAAAATACTTTCTTATTACACTTTCTCTTCTACTTTAGCATTATTAAATTAGAATTTTGATGGGTCATGTCAAACAAATACACTGTCCATCTTTAGGATTCATCCCTATGAGGGAGAAACAGTGGAACATTTTGTCTCATATGTAAGGGTGATTTTAGCCTCTATCATTAGAACACATATTTCCTCATCTAACTTGGACATAGCAGAGATGCTGTACTCAGGGACTGAGGGATCACAAATAGTCTGTTATATTCAGTTAGCAGATTTGTACTCCCATTTATTAAGCAAAAGTGACACTCTTGCTTCAGCTAGTATACTGTACATCTGGTTTCATTTACAGACTGGGAATACCCAAGTAATTCTTCCAGAGAAGCTGGAAATTCCCTAATGACAATCAATAGTACCAAAACAAGCAGATGATACAGCCTCGGATGTTAGTCTACTATCTAACCAGATAATCACACAGGAGTGTGGTGTGCATATTTTATGGAGCACATACAAACAGAGGTGAGAAAGAATAAGTGCCCCAGCTGAGGCACTTATTCTTTCTCACCTCTGTTTGTATCTCCCCCTCCCCCCCCGTGTGGCCTTATCGACTACTGTCCAGGAACTATTTACCAAGCTTTTGCTCTGTACAATTACTCTGGATCAAATTGTTAGCTATATACTGTATTTTCTGTAACAAGTCTGTTTGAGTACTACTTTTGTAGTGTGTTCACTGTTGCATTGTTCTGCTAAATGTGACATGGAGCCTTTGTAATGAGTCTTCGACTCAAAGGTACTTTCTGAATTGTGAAATAAAAAAAAAATAGAAGATATCAATGTTTTAATTTGGAATGTTGCAGGGTTGGGGAATAAATTAGCAGACCCTCAATGGCTGAGTTTTGTTTCTGGTTTTGAGATTTTGGCCATCCAGGAGACTTGGGCTCCAGCACAGCCATATATTAATGGATTTGAATCTTATTCTATACCTGCCATTAAGGCAAAATCCCATGATAGGTGTATGGGGGTCTTGCCACATTAGTAAAAATCAGGGATGATAGACATGTTCTTATGAACTTGGCACCCATCCAGGAATTCCTCCTAACAGTCATAGGCTGGAATTCCAATATAGTACTGATTGTAAATGTTTATATCCCACCACATTTTCACTCTAATCCAACATATGAAATCTAGACAAGACTAACTAGGGAAATTGAGGCTGTATCTCTACTATTTCAAGTACATGCTATTATCTTAGCAGACAATTTTAATGCTAGAATTGCTCAGTATGATAATCTTGTCAACTTACAGGAGCAATTTTATTTAGGGGGACTTGCTCCCCAGACACTTGTCGGATAAAGTTCAGAACAAAGCAGGAAGGTGTTTTCAGAACTTCATTAAAAATAATAATTTCTTGATATTAAATGGTAGAACAGATGGAGACTAACTGGAAGCATGTACTTTGTTTTCTCCACAAGGGCAAAGTGTTATTAACTCTGTCCTTTGCTCGCCACATAGTTATGCTCACTTTAAAAAATTGAAGATTTGTATGAGACCACAAAGCAATCACGCTGTAATACTACTATCTTTTGACCCTTTTGATTCTTCAATGAATGAGGACAATACTCCTAAAACCTTAGCTTCATTTACCCTAGGTGGCAAAACAAAATTGGTTTTCAACTCTAAAACAATGGATATGGTCACACTGCTAGTGTATTCTTCTTTCTCAACTCTTTTCTCATTAACTGAGGGAAATTATAACACAGAATCTATAAGTAAGCAATTGGGCATATGTTACAAACAGATAAGTCAAAAAATATATTGTTTAATGGGTAACAAGATAAAACAACTGGTGGTTTAATGTTCAATGTAGAAAAGAAAAACATTAATTAGGGAAATTGATTAGAAAAGTTAAAAAAAATCTCCCCAAAGTTGGCTTTGCTCATTTAAATAAAATACGAAAATCATATAAAATATTTTGGCAAAGAAAAAATTTGATTTTACTTTTAAACAGTGGGACAACATGTTTCAAGTTATAAAGTCCAGGGACACAAAATAATTTTGGACCCTGGTGGCTAAGGGGACAAAGGTTTATTCTTCATCTCTTTCTACGTATATCCCAAAGAAAACTGGGTCTCACATTACAAAACTCTTTTCAATAGAAAGTTACCAGATCACCAAAACCCTACTGCTCCTTTTTGGTTATTAACAGAAGAGCTCTGCCCTTTGGAAATTTCATTATTTGATGTTGAGAAAGCCATTATTTAGCTTTCGAATAATAAAGCTCCTGGACCAGATACCATCCAAGGTGAAATCTACATGGCCCATTTGAACTACTGGGTCATCTTTTTCACAAACTTTTTAAATATATGTTTAAAAGAAAGATTTATACCTCCCTCCTGGACCAAAAACATAATAGTACCAGTCCATAAAAAGGGCCCATATCAACTCCCCATGAATTACAGACCTTTTAGTCTGGTTGATATTAGTGGCAAAATACTTTCAAGGATTTCTTAGAATAAATAACAGAACTGGATAGAATCAGAATAGCCCTTATCAAATTTTCAGGCAGATTTTCATTATAGTTATTCAACGATTGATAATATTTTCATATTGGAGCACTTATTAGAGAAATATAGATTGTATAGAAAAATGAAAATATATGCCTCGTTTGTTGATTTTGCTGCAGCGTTTGATTCCATGGTCAGAACAAAGTTATGGTCTATTCTAATCAGTAGAGGAATACCATTAAACTTACTTATCCCAATTTATCATCTATATTCAAACACAATGACAGCTGTAAGATATGACAATATGAGCACTATTTCAGAGTATTTCAAAATATCCATGGGAGTAAAACAGGAATGTTTACTACCTCCTTTGCTGTTTAGCATTTACAAAGATTCAATCTTACACTCTGATACTTCTATAACCATGGATTCTCCAAAGGTTAGGTCACATGATATACACATACTAGCATATACCAATGATTTGATTCTTCTTTCACTTTCTTTTGTGGATTTACAAAATAAGATAAACCAACTAAAAAAAATGTGACCATCTAGAGTTGAAAATCAATCTAAGAAACAAAGATTATGGTTTTTGTGTCAGATAATCTTAATACTGCATTACCTGAACTGTATTTAGATAGATATTTAATTGAGGTTGTTTCCTCTTACATTTACTTAGGCATAAAATTTACTTCAAATGGTCAATGGATGGCTCATTGGAAAGATCAGGGCCTGGATATTCAAACTGCGCTCAAAACTGGCGCAACAGCAGGAGCAAGCGCAAACCAGTTGCGCAAATGCGCAACAGGTGCGATATTCAAACATGAAGCAGAGCAAATTGCGCAAGCAACCAACGTCTGAATATCGCAAATACTGCGCCATCGCGCAACCAGGAAGGAGAAGCTGAGCAAAATGTTGCGCTTATAGCGCAATCCATGGAATCTCCAGCTGAGCATTCCAGAGCTGCCATAGCCAAGCACAGCCCCCCAGAGCAATGGAACTGCACATCCAGGGAGGCAGGCTGGGGCCCACCACCAGCCATGCCACACATGGGCACAGGAACACACTGCAGAACCCACACCACACCGGCCATCCCAAGCACAGCATCACTGGGGGTGGGACGGATGATCCACGTGCCCATGGGGACAAGCCAACAAAGCATAGCAGAGCCCTGACACCCCAGCACAACCACTGGCAGGCGGAGAGCGCACACAGGGGTTGACAATCACAGTGCACATCAGCCCCGTGATGCACAGCGCACCCTGCACTGTGACCCCAAGACACCACCCATGTGCAGTGACTGGCACTGCAGGAAACCATGCAGACCCCAGCACACGTCAGCCCCATGCAACACAGAAGCCTACAAGCCAGACACACCCTGTGCACCCAGCAGTGGGTGGCAGCAGATGGCAAGACCAACCAAAAGTCACTGCCATGCTGGAGATACCTCCCCATGCACACACATGCACACACACACACACACATACCCAGGACCATACCAGCCCAGATGGCATGTACACACCTGCAACTGAGCACCCATAGCCAGCTGCAAATCAGAGACCAACACAGTATTCATATATCAAAATAGAAATGTATATTAAACATAGTGCAACAAGAACAATAAAAACTATTTACAAGGGGGGGGACGGGTACAAGGAAGGGGTGTTCAAGAGGGAGGGATTAAAAACTTGGAGAGGGAAGGCAGGGTGGTAGGGATGGAAGAAGTGGGAAGGGTAATGCGGGCTATGGCCCAGCCGGCTCCTGGTCCTCCCCCTGCTGGCGCCCCATTCCAGTCTGCCCCTGATGGCGTCCATGCCTCTGTATTGCTCACAGGATCCTGTGGCTTGCCACGCTGACCTCTGTGAGGCGACGGACATCCCGTTGCATCCTCCTTAGAACCTCGAGGCCTAGGAAAATGGGAACACAGTCAATGGCTGTGACTGACCACAACCCAGAACACCACCCAACCTGCAAGCCATATAGCCCAATGTCCCGCACCTGTGATGGCATGCACCCACCCACAGTGAACATGCACATGGCCATCACAAACAGGCGGCACCAGCTATGCGCACCACCGCCACACACACCGCCCACGCCAATCACAGTACAAACTAGGCTGGCAAGTGATGTGGCAACGTGGTGCGATGCCAGTTACACAGCTATGTGCCCAGTGCATGCCTGACCACCAGTGACGACATACACAGATGTGCCGTGATACTGCACTGTGATGCAGGTCACCTGTGTCATGCCTACATACATGGATACATAGACAGTGTTGGCAGATAAGGGCCTATGGGACACCCAGTCTGTCCATTTGACCTGTAAGTTCACTCTGTTGTCCTATAAGTCTGTTGCCCTTACCCCTGACCTCCAGAATTCCTTTATGGCTAACCCATGCATTCATAAATCCCGTGACCAAGTCAGCCCTCACCACTTCCTCTGGCAGGGTGTTCCACTTGTCCACCACCTGCTCTGTGAAGAAATACTTTCTCATGTTTCTCTGAATCGTCCCCTCCAACTTCATCCCATGCCCTCTAGTCCTGGAACATCCTTTATGCTTAAAAATACTGTTTTCCTGCACTCTGTTCCCCTGTAAGATACTTGTATGTCCCATCATATCCCACACCCTCCTCCCTCCAGGGAGTACATGTTCAGTTCCGCTAACCTGTCTGCATAGGACTTGTGATACAATCCATGCACCATCCATGTCGCCCTCCTCTGAACCCTCTCCACCCAGTCCATGTCCATACGTAGGTATGGTCTCCGAACTGTACACTGTACTCTAGTGTGGGGACTCACTAGTGTTTTGTATAGTGGAATTATGACCTTTGGTTGTGTCCCGCATGGCTGGTGGTCTTGCCCCCAGCATGCAATAGCATCCATGAAGTAATGATACACACTCCTCCAACAGCTGGGTCTGACGCTGCTGCTGTTGGGGCACAACACCCCCCGGCACCGGGGCCCTGGCACGGCCCACGTCACCCTGGCCCTGTGTCCTCACAATCCAGCCTGTGGGAGACATATGTTGAGACAAACATCAGTGTGACTCAAAAGCAGAGTGCCCCCTGCCCCAGTGAGAGTGCCTGCCCACACAGCCATAACCATCCATCGCACAGCTGCACACACTGACACAGCCCACCGTGTCTGAGCCGGCACCTATGCACAGCCACCCAAGCACACACACACCCTACAGAGAATATGGGTGCATAGATGGTACACTCACCTGGCCTAGGCACCACGCCCGCCCTGGCACATGAACGCAGCAGCGTCAAGAGTTCTGGTTCTCGCGGTAGGACACAGTGCCGTGCCGCACCTGCTCAGCAGACCGCCCCGCCAGTGACCTCCACCAGGTCAGTGGCCACTTGCTGCCATCGTGGGTCCTAGGCATGGTGAGGGGCCTCACCGTACAGTGCCTCACAGTGGGGCTCCACCAGGGCCACCAGGTTGTCCACTTCAAGCTGGCTCCAGGACACCGCCTCCTCCAGCCATGGCACCAACTTTACAGCAGGCAATATGGCGCCCTCTGCGCCGTAACCCCACATGGGGTTGTTGCGAATAGACCACCACAGGCTCCCAATCGCGCTGTTCAAACAGCCGTCATTTTACATGGTGCTGTCACCAGACAGTGCAATAGGGATGTACATTACAGCATGCCAACGTGCCAGGGGTCAGAGGGCATACAAGGTCACGGCATGACGCAAGGCTACGACAGCACCATAGGACGACAGGCATCCTTCGCGATCGCAAGCTGAGCACCAGTGCCACAGTGGACTATCGCAGTAGTGCCACACAGCCATATAGTGCCCAGTGCTGTAGCGCCACTGGCACAATGGTGGCTATGGTCTGAATCGCTTATCGCTACTAGCAGGTCTGCAAACACGATAGACGCATGCGCGTAAGCTGTCTGGGCATGCACAATGCAGTGTGGCACAGCCACAAACCTGCGCCATTGGCTCAGCCGGACCTTCCGTATTGCGCAAAGCGCAAATACACGATATTCAGCCGACATATGCAAATCATGCGATCAGCCATTCAAAGGCGCAGTGGCGCGATTAGCATGTCATTAAAGTTGCGCCACACCTCATTTGCATGTGTTGCGCTATAAAAATGTGACAGTGGGTTGTGCTGGCCAGATCTGGTTACTGCAGGTGAGAGGTGAGTTACATGCTGTGTGATGCTCAGGACAATGCTCATGGGCGGAGGATGATAAAGGCTGAGGGGGCTGAGCATGAAAAGGGCACTTAGAAAGGGACGAAGGGCACCCTTTCGATCAGTATCTGCCATGCGGAGTGGAAGCGGGGGGCTTCCCACCCCCGGCCGCAGCTATGCTCATGGGGAAATGCTGTTGACTGCACAGTGACAGGTGTCCACTTCCACCCATACAGATCACCATGACTGACCAGAGCCAAGCTGAGGGTGTGGACGGCGGGCGTAGGAGGAGGCTGAACTTCACTGCGGCAGAGACGGAGGCCCTCTTCCAGGCCTACCTGGAGGATGAGCCACTAGTGAGTGGATGGAGGGGCACCCCTCAGGAACGTGCAGCTGCATGGGAGGGGGTAGCTCGGGCCATCAACCTGCACGGAAGCCACCAGTGCTCCGTGCAGGAATGCAAGAAGAAGATGGGGACTGACCGCAGGAGGCTGAAGGAGAAGGTGGCAGCCTTCAGGGTGGCACGTGCTGGCACTGGTGGGGGCCCACCAGTGGTGTTGCAGCTGACCTCACAGAGGAGACACTGGTTGCTGACCATGCAGCCGAAAATGCATGCCGGTGTACCAGGTGGAGGATTCCAGATAGGTGGAAGCCCATCACTGCACGGTATGACATGATGGTGTTGTTGGGGCTGTTGTTCACATGCACTCACATGTACTCTCTTTCTGTTACAGATCCTGTTCGTCCTCAGGAGACGGTGGTGGTGGTGGGTCCAGACAGTGATGCAGATCTGCTGGACGGGAGGAGGGACCATCCACCTCCGCCACCAGCCTGCAGGCACTGCAGCAGCATGCACACTGGGCCAACAACCTCGTGTCAGTGATACAGGTGTAGGGGGTGCACAGCCTGTGTCACAGCAGTCTGGCATGCAGGCATGCCAGCATGCTGTGCCTATGGCAGTGGCACGCACCTGCACCATTGATGATAGCAGGCCTGCAATGGGCAGTGATAGTGTGTCCCATGACGGACACATGGCAGGCCAGCACGTGCCCTGGGCCTTCCTGGTTCACACCGTGTACCAGCATGCTGGCACAGTCCCAGGCTGTGCCTGTCAGCACCGTGGGCAGCACTGGTGGCTGTGCAGGTGTCTGGCACTGTTGTCAGCACGGAGGTGGAACAGGTGGACCTGGGGCCTCAGCAGTTGGAGGGGCGGCAGCAGCAGTCGCACACCAGGTCTGGGGGTACAGTGTCAAGCAGTGGCACATGTCCACCGCCCTTTGATCCGCCCATACCTGGTCCTGGCGAACAGTGCCCACCCTCAAGGGGTGCTGTGCACCAGGACCGTCCACACCCTGGGGGTCACGATGCCATTGGGGCACAGTACCCATTGGACGCACACACCCACCTGCTGCAGGATTCAGTACAGCTGCAGGGGCGGGTTGCAAGGTCCGTGGAGGCACTGTCTGTGTCCATGGAGCGGCATAGCAGGGAGTGTGCTCAGGACCGAGCCGAGCTGGTCCTTATGCGGACGGATGTGACCGCTGCCATTGACAGGCTGACCCAGGCAGTGGTCTCTGTCGTGGACGACACACACAGTCAGGTGCCCTGTACCACACACCCCACACAGTGCGCCTCCACCCCGCCTCCCGGGCGCCGTGGCGACACCAGGCCTGTCGGCTGCCGGGTTCTGCTGTGGCATCCCGAGCACCCTGGTGCAAGTTTGTTTGGCAGGATGCAGACCCCTGTGCGGCAAGGTCATGTTCACACATGGGACCCTGGTGGTGCACCAGCGCCACCCGATGTGGCCCTGCTCAGCCTGCCAGTGCTGCTGGGTCACGGGGGGCCGCCCACGATCCGTGGTGGCCGTGGAACAGTGCTTCCTGACTGAGCTGTCTCCCCAGTGCAGGCCCTGTCTGGTGCTGCCCTGTGTGCATGTGTGTCATGGTGGGCAGTGCACTGCTGGGTGCTCTGCTCACAAGCTGACACACGGACCACCTGCACACTCTCCCAACTGCTGTCCACAGGTGCGTGTGCATGATGATGCCTGCATTGCACTGTACACCAAGGTGGGTGCCCAGGTCCTGACACACGACGTGACAGTCCAGGTGGTGGGGGTGGTTGGTGGTGCTGTGTGTTGGCAATGTCATTTCTGCAGTGCTGTGCTGCTGCCCATGTATGCTGCCTGGTGTGTGTGTGTGTCATATGAGTGCTCACCCTCTGATGGTGTGTTGGTATGCCTGGAACCTTCAACTCCCTGACCTTCATGCACGGTGTGTTCCCTGTGTGCCTGTGGTTTGCGCATGGACAGTGTTGCCTGCACATGTCCCCTTGACTTACCTGTGTTGGGCGTAGTGCTCTTCTGCAATGGTGTCCCGGTGCAGCTGGGCCTGCCGGTCAGTCGGGGTCCCTCCGTCCTAGGGGGCTGCTCATCACTAACATCACTGGCGCCACTGGCGCCCTCATCGCTGTCCTCTTGGACCTGTATGGTATCCATGGTCTTTGGCCATGTTGTGCAGGATGCAACAGGCCAGGAATATCCCACAGGCCTTTGGGGTTGTACTGAGGTCTCACCGAGGTGTACAGGCATCGAAGTGTGCCTTGAGCATCCCAAACACCCGCCTATGATGTTACGTGTTATGCATGTGCCTTCATTGAAGCATAGCTGCGCTTGGGGTCGGGGGCCGGTACGGTGTGAGCAGCCAGGGACGGAGTGGGTATCCGCAGTCACCTGTGTGGAGATAGTGGAGATCAGTGTCATGTCAGGTCCATATTGCCCATATCCTTGTGTGCCACTACCATGGCACCTGTGTCATTCCCACCCTTGCCCAGAGTTTGCATTCCATACATGTGTACTCACCCACTAGATGACCCGTGGGGATGTCCCCACTCTCGAATCAATGGCACAGTGCAGACTGGTGCCATATGAAGGCATCATGTGCTCCGCCAGGGTGTGTGGCACAGACATTGATAATGCACCCAGTGGCATCACACACCACCTGGCAGTTGACACTGGAAAACCCCTTTCGGTTCCGATATGCCTGGCCGTCGGGGCCAGGTGGCGTGCGAATGGCCACATGGGTGCAGTCTATGGCCCTAGCACACCAGGCATACGCGTACCCTGTGGAACTCCTGCATGTTTGTTGTATGCTCCCAGCTGCGTTGTGGGGAAATGGATGTACTCTGCAGCATGAGGCAGCAGTGCGCTTGAGGAATTGGGTGAGGATGCATGACGTGGTCGACTGTGTAATGCCTGTGGTGTCCCTGTTGGCCTCTGGAAGGTGCCCGTGGTGAGCAGGCACATGCAGGCTGTCACCTTGGTCTCCACGGACAGAGCGTGACTCGGCGTGAGGGTGCCTGCATCACATCACTGCACATCTGCAGAGCCGCCTCAGTATTGCCCTGTTCAGGCGGCACCGCCCACAATCTCGACGCCTGTGTACAGCTTGAAGCTGATGCGGCACGACACCGCCTGTTGGGGCATAGCCGACGGGCTCCTCCGCGCCACGCTCCCTGCAGCATGGTGTCTCACCCCTCATTACAGCTTCCATGTGGAAGCTGGCACTGTCCATCTCCCTGGCTTCTGCCCCCAGCTGCTGTTCCTGTGTTACCCGCTGCCCCCACTGCTGCTTCCACTGCACCGGCACCCCCACTGGCCTCTCTGTCCTCCTGGACCCACTGTCTCTCTCTGCTTCCAGCTCCTGTCTCTCTCTCTCTCTCTCTGTCTCTCCCCCAGTTTGCGGCCTGCTAGGGTTCTTGCGCCACTTCCTTGAGCCTTTTTATTTTGGCTCAATTCGCTACATTGCTAACTTCCTCGCTGAGCCACTCTTGTGCATTGCGCAGTGTTCGGACATTTATTGTACACTTTATGCATGGACCCGCTTCTTCTCGGGTTGCGCATGCCTTCATTTCCATTGCGCTGTTGCTCAGCATGTTTTTGGTGGCACAACTGGCCCCTTCTGAATATCGCAGAATGGCACATTTTTGGAGTTGCGCACGCGCAACCCTGTTGCGCATGGCACAACCCTTTTGAATATCTGGGCCCAGGTCTCAAAGGCCGAATTAGCAGCTAAAGCATTATTACGCTCTAATTATAAATATGGTGGGCATACAGTTGCACCTGCTTGTATAGCTGGAGAAGCTAGGATTAACCCCATTTTATTGTATGGTGCAGAAGTCTAGGGATCACGGCAAGTAGGTCATGCCAGACAAATCTGCTCTAGTTTTTTTGACTATGCTACAAAAATAGCGGATGATGGTTGGGCAGTAGATGTGCTCTACCTAGACTTTAGTAAGGCCTTTGACTCAGTTCCACACAGAAGGCTAATAAAGAAGTTTGACCATAGCCAGCCCGGTGGTGCTGAGGGTTGAGGCACTGGACACCACAACTAGTGCTAAGCTGGTGATCTGAGTTCGAGAATGAGCTCAGGCACCTATGGTCAGCAGGGGAGGGAGAGGATTGAGTGCCCAATGGACTGCCCTCCTCTCCTCGGGGGAGGTCTATGGGGATGTCCAGCATCCCAGCAACCCCTGATGGAGATCAGGGATACTGCAGGATGTAGACTGAAAAGGACATGGACGAGTGTGGTGATGCTGGCAGGGTTGCCATGCACCATGGCGTCATTGCATGCCATGCTTAGGGGAAGGAAGGTGTTCTCCAGAACAAGGAAACTCCCAGCTCTGCGGGGTAGGCAATGGCACCTGATCCCCATGTCCACCAGCGGATCCTACCCTTTTGGCCTTCCAGTTCCTCCATCCAGGCCCTCACCTGCAGTTTGGCCAGTTTCTAAGAGTGCACAAAGAGGAGGGGCAGCCCCAACCCGGAAAGGTCACATCAGAGGTCCTGGATGCGGGGGGGAAGAGAGAGGAGACTCAGCATGGGGGGACCTCAGGTGGACAGAATCTGATCAGGATGCCTGAAAGAGGCCCCGCAGGCTGTGACCAGAGGGAAAGAGAATTAAAAAAAAAAGAAGACGCTTGACCACACAGGGGTTGGTCCAGAAGTAGTCAGATAGGTACAAAAGGTTACAAGGCAGAGTCCAGAGAGTACAGGTTAATGCAATCAACAAAAGGCAAGGAGTCCAGTGGGGTGCCCCAGGACTCAGTGCTGGGGTCTCTGCTCTTCAATGTTTTTATAGTAGACATTGCTGATGGACTGGAAGGAAAGGTGTGTCTGTTCGCAGATGACACCACGATGTGTAACAGGGTGGACACCTCAGAAAGAGTGAGCAAGATGGAAGCAGACCTCAAGAAACTAGAAGAATCATCTAGAGTGTGGCAGCTGAGATTTAATGCCAAAAAGTGCAAGGTCATGCACATAGGAAAGAAAAATTCAAGAAAGGAGTATTACCTATAATGCAAAAGACTGGCAGCCTCAACAAGGAACAAGAGCTGGGAATCATAATCTCAGACAATTTGAAGGTTAGTAAGCAGTGTGAGAAGGCAACATTGAAGGCCAACAGAATGCTGGGCTGCATTGGCAGGGATCTCATGAGCAGGAGGAGAGAGGTGGTACTATCACTGTATAGCTCACTGGTCAGGCCTCACCTGGAATACAGAGTCCAGTCCTGGAGGTCTCACCTCAGGAAGGACATTGACCAGGTAGAAACAGTACAGAGGAAGGTGACAAAAATGATCCAGGGTCTGCAGTACATGTCCTATTTTTTTTATTTATTTATTTATTTCAGTCTAGGATTACAATACCTTTGAGCAGAGGCTCTTTTTCAAAGGTTCCACGTCATAGGTTACATCAGGACAAATATGTAAATGACAGTATGAACATGGAGGATTGGTACATAGACAGAGACTTAATGATACTGTGCTAAATGTGAACTAGTAAACAAGGTTGAACGGAGAGAGAAAAAGACAGTGAAAAAGAAAAAAAAATGGAAAAAACAAAAAGAAGAAAGGGGGGGATGATGAAAGATTTAGGGAACTGAATATGTACTCCCTGGAGCCGAGAAGAGAGAGAGGGGACATGAATGAAACATTCAAGTACATACAAGGCATTAACAAGGTACAGGCACAGGAACTTTTTCACTTCAAAAAGGGCTCCAGGACCAGGGTATGTGACCTCAGGCTGCAAGGAGGGAGGTTCTCTACCAAAACCAGGAAGTTTTTCTTCACAGAAGAGTGAAGGCTGCCTGGAACAGCCTCCCCTAAGAGGTTGTGAGGGTCAACACCATGGGGGGATTCAAGAATGCATGGGATAGACACAAAGGTGCCCTGACTACAAAGGGCAACTAGAGTGTCAAAACATAGATACATAGATACATAGACAGTGTCGGCAGATAAGGGCCTATGGCCCACCCAGTCTGCCCATTTCAGCTTGTAAGTTCAGTTTGTTTTCCCAGAAGTCTGTTTCCCCTTACCCCTGACCTCTAGAATTCCTTTATGTCTATCCCATGCATGCTTAAATCCTGTGATTGTTTCAGCCCCCACTACTTCCTCTGGCAGGGTGTTCCACTTGTCCACCACCCGTTCTGTGAAGAAATTCTTTCTCATGTTTCCTCTGAATCATCCTCCCTCCAACTTCATCCCATGCCCTCTAGTCCTGGAACATCTTTTCACTTAAAATAGTGTTTTCCTGCACCCTGTTCCTCCCTGTAAGATACTTGTATGTCTCTATCATATTCCCCTCCTCCTCTCCTCCAGGGAGTACATGTTCAGTTCCTTCAACCTGTCTTCATAGGACTTGTGATGCAATCCATGCACCATCTTTGTTGCCCTCCTCTGAACCTTCTCTACCCTGTCTATGTCCTTCGTAGGTATGGTCTCCAGAACTGTACACTGTACTCCAGGTGGGGCCTCACTAGTGTCTTGTATAGTGGAATTATGACCTCCTTTTCCTGCTGGTGATGCCCCTGCCTATACATCCCAGCATCCTATTTGCTTTACCTGATGCCTTGTCACACTGTTTCCCTACCTTGAGGTCATCAGAGATGACAACTCCAAGATCCTTTCCTGCTTGGTGCATGCTATATCCTCACCCCCCAAAACAGGTCTAAAACAAATGGGCAGACTAGATGGACCTAGCGGTCTCCTTCTGCTGTCAACTTTTATGTTTCTATGATAAATACTATTCTTGACCTCTCTAAGGGCACTCCTCCATCTCACAAAGGAGTCACTTCTGTCCCAACATTGGTGCCTTCTAGATGCTTTTCTGCCTCCAGAATGGCCAGTTCTTCTCCAGAATCCCCAGATCACTCACAGGACATTGACATAGGGGATCCATATTTGCAGGAGTGGGAACAGGACTACGCCCTGGAGGATATTGATTAAGGAAATGTTTCTCCCTTCTCTGGTACCTCTGCCTCATCAGTGGCTGAGGAGCCTACTCCTGGTCTTCTGTGTTCCCATTCAGGTGATTCACGTTATTTGGATATCATGCAACACCTCCAGAAAACATTTGGTTTCCAAGAGATGGAACAAGACACCTCTAGGTGTAAACTGTTATTTAGGCCTTCCAGAGAGTCTGTCACTGATCATCCCTCCTTTACTAGATGCGTATGTAGATGTGATTTTGGCTGCATAGCAACAACATTTCACTATACCTTCTGCACCCAGGAAGGCTGATAGAACCTATCATACTCTGGCAGAACTTTCATACTTTACTTCTCCACCACAAGTGGATTCTGTAGTCATTAATGCAGCCCATGACAGGTCAGTCAGACCAAAACATCTCAGTGTCCAACCTCCAGATAAGGAGTCCAGAAAGCTTGATGCAAAGGGGAAGAGAAAGTTCTTATTTTCCACAATCACACTAAGAACTCTGAACTACAGTATATGGGTCACCTCCTCAAATAACAACATGGCGGCACAGTCTTCTGTACAAGCCCTTCCTGACATCTCCCCGGAAGACCACATTATCACCATGTTCAAGACTGCCTCTGCAGGTGGTCGCCATCTTTTACATGTGGTCTATGATACTGTTGACTCTACAGCCCAGACATCTGCAGCCAGAATCTGTCTTAAACATCATTCCTGGCTTCCTGTATCTGGTTTTGCCCTGGATGTACAGCATTCTATTTTAAATGTACCTTTTAAAGGTGACAAACTTCTTGGACCTAAGACTCTGGTTATCTTGATGTTGCAAACTTCAGGTCATACACTACAATCTGTACCCTCCCTATATCACACTCAATCAAAACCCTACTATAAAGGGAATTTTTGCAGACCTTCCAATAGACAGTGGTCTGCTGTCAAACAACCCAACAAGTCAAAAGCTCAACTCTCTTTGCCTAGCCCTTGTCCTAACCCCAAAATATCTTGTTATGCCCACTCTGTCTCCCAACAGGGATAGTCTACTGCCTGAGGATTCCCCCATGCCCATGGGATTTGGGGCCCATCCCATGGCAGATTCTCCCAGTACCTACAGGGTTGGCAAAGTATAACAACAAATGCATGGGTGCTCCAACTGATTCAGTCAGGACACACTATGGAATTAATGGCTGTACCACCTAATATGCACCAACAGACCTCTTACTGCCCCTCTCTGACCATGAATCAGTACAGGCAGCAGACATAAAAGCCCTAGTACTAAACAATGTGATAGAAACAGTCCCCCTTCTTTAAAAGGGTATAGGATTTTACTCCAACTTTTTTCTGGTCCCAAAATGGACAGGAGATCTGCAACATATTCTAAATCTCAGTAACTTAAATCTCTTCATAGAGTACAAGAAATTCAGAATGGTCACTCTCAAATGATCTTACCCCCTCTCAACAAGAGACTGGCTCTGTTCACTAGATATGATGGATGCATATCTGCCCATCATGATCCACCCCACCCACAGCCATTATCTTTGCTTCTGTTTCCAAAACAACCATTACCAGTTCAGGGCCCTTCCTTTCAGTTCGACCTCTGCATCCAGTGTATTTATGAAGTGCCTTGCAGTGGTAGTGGCTGCCCTCAGAAGAGTGGGTCACTGCATCATTCCTTACTTAGATGATTGGCTTCTCAAAGCCTCATCAACACAACAGTTGGCAAACACCCTATCCCAATCTCTACAGATGTTTTCCTCCCTGGGAATAGCCATCAACATGCCAAAGTCCAAACTGGATTACACTCAATTCAGTATATTGTGGCCATCCTGGATACATCCAGAAGCTTAGCATTTCTACCTCAAGATTCGGTGGACAAACTGGTCACTGTGGCATCCAGGATCTGCTCCAGGAGGTATGTCTCGGCCCAAGATTAGGACACATGGCAGCAGCCATTCTAAATGTACCCAATGCTTGGTTTACATGCAGGTACTATAGTGGATCCTAAAAGTACAATGTGACCAAAGAGCAAATTATTTCAAAGCCTAAGTCATGCTTCCCACCCCTACACTTCATGATCTTCAGTAGTGACTCTTCCTGGACAACCTCTTACGTGGGGTACCATTTCAGGCACCCATCCCTCACAACACCTTTACCACTAATGCCTCCTCCCAGCTCAGACACAAAGAGCAACCCTTGGAGGCATATGTCAAATGCAGTCTAGCCCCTTGCCTTACTGTCTGCTGAGCTTCATTGATCTTCACGAACTGGGAGAGAGACCAATCATGGAGGGAAGGCAGACTCCAACAGCTGCAAAAGCAGAAATTCATTGACAACAGTTCTACCTGGGTTCATCTCCTTTGGAGTGTACAGTCCAGGCTCCTTTCTCCACTGAGGCAACTTCTCTCCTCTCTCACTCTGCTCAGGCCCAGCCAGCAGCTGATCTCTCAGCATAAGTAGCTGTTGGAACATTTACATAGAATTTCTAACTGCTGTATGTAAATCAGCATTTGTGCAGCTGTACCCACTACTGAAATAGTGGTCAGCTAATAAAAAGCTCTCAGCTGGAAGAAACAGCTCATACACAAAGGGCACCCCCTAAGAGGCATATGCCAAGAGGGTCCAGCCCATAGCCTTCCTGGGTGCTGAGTTTCACTGATCTTCACCAACTGCTGTACCTACTACTGAAATAGTGGTCGACTAATAGAAAGTTCTCAGCCTGAAACAAACAGAAGCAATAGCTCAGACACCAAGGGCAACCCTAGGAGGCATACCCCAAGTGCGGTCCAGTCTCTAGCCTTATTGTCTGCTGAGCTTTATTGATCTTCAGCAACTGAGAGCGAGACCAATCATGGAGGGAAGGCAGACTCTGACAGGTGCAGAATCATGGATTCCTTGACAGCAGTTCTACCTGAGTGAATCCCCTTTGAGTGCACAGTCCATGCTCCTTTCTATGCTGAGGTTCATAGGAAAAATACAAGTTCAATAGGTCATGTCGCTTCAAAGAACTCGCCACCCATGAAATCATGGGTGGAACTCATACTTCTTGTCACCCATGTATTCATCAAGCCTGGCTTTAAAGATAGTAATGTTTGTACCTGTAACTACTTGATGTGGAAGACTATTCCACAGTCTTATAACCCTCTGCGTAAAGAAGCTACCTCTCCTGGTTGTTCTTATTAAATCCCCTTTTAGTTTATAACTATTACTTCTTATGACATTTTTACCCTAATGTAATGTCAAACCAATGATGTCCCTAAAGTAATCATTGTTTACTGCCTTGTACGTTAGGCAAAGGTCGCGTCTAATCTGCCTTTATCTAGCTGAAAACAAGTTCAATGTCCCAAGTCTTCTCTCATTGCCCATATCCTTCAAGGGCTTGAACTCCTTGGTAATTTTCCTTTGAACACCCTCTATAAATTTACGGCCTCTATTTGTATGTGGTAAGTTAAACTGGGAATAATGTTCCAGGTGTGGGCATACAAGACTAGAACAGAGAGGCACTAGCACTTCAGGTTCCCTACTTTTTATATTAGCCAAGATCAAGCCTACAATTTTGTGACATTTCTTGACCTTAACTGTGGTATTCCTATCGAAGATAAGACCTTGCATTATTAGTGTGCCTAGGTCTTTTTCTTCAGTTGTTGCCAACAGTATAGTATTACCCAATTTATAATTTGCAAGTGGGTTGTTCTTCCCCAAGTGCATTACCTTGCATTTTCCTACATTAAACTGTATCTTATTTATCAATGCCCTAACTGAAAGTTCATCTAACTGCTTTTGTAATAATACACTGTCCTTCCTCGAGCTAACAAGTCCCCGAAGCTTGCAAGCATCAGTGTATTTGCTGAAACTTTCATTGAAGTTACCATGATGTTAAATAATGTGAGACCCAAAACTGATCCCTGGGGGACTCCACTATTAACCATGCCCCAACTGGACAGGTGCCCTGTGACCAATACCATCTGGTGTCCATCTCCCAACCAGGAATTTATCCAACTTGTAATGTTGGAGTGCAGACCTATCCTATACAATTCCTTTAATAGAGCAGTGTGTGACACCTTATCAAATGCTTTGGCAAAGTCTAGAAATATTACATCACATGAGATCCCCTGGTCCAGAGCTGCACTCACTGGCTCAATGAAATGTATCTGATTTGTAAGACATGACCTACCAGAGATGAAACCATGCTGACTGTGGTCCATCAATCCTTTATATTTTATATATTCAATGATGTGCCCCTGTAAGAGTCTTTCTATTATCTTTCCAATTACCGATGTGAGGCTAATGGGGTGATTGTTTTTACACTCTTCTTTTTTCCCTCTCTTATAAATAGGGGTTACTAATGCTGCTCGCCATTCTTTTATTGTTTTTCCTTCTGTGATTGATTTATTGTAGAGATTGGTAAGTGGTCCCACAATCTCTTTACTCAATTCCTGCAGGAGTCTTGGGGTTATTCCATCAGGCCCTGGCAAACTGTTTAACTGTAATGATTTTATTATCAGTGGTTTCTGCCTCACTTGTTCTGCTCAGACCCAGTCAGCAGCAGCTGCTCTTTCAGCATAAGGAGCAGTTTATTTTCCTTTTCTGTCTTTCCAGGTTGAGAAGGCAGGAAGTAGCTTCAGTTCTGAGACATGGCTGATTGTTTCTAGAGATACAAGGAATCTGCTCCCACCCTGCCCCTCATCCCTCCCACCCCTAGGCTCTCTCTACCTTTATTGGTGGTTCCCTATGATATAACACTAGGGAGACAAAAAGCAATTTCCTTTTTTCTTTTATGCTTTTGTCTGCTAATCACTAGAATAATCTCTCACCTTCTACCTTTTGTCTGCATAATAAAATAACTAAAATGATAAACTATGTCAACTGCAATATCTGTGGAATCCTCTCTACCAGGGCTTTTCCCTGACAGTGGGGTCACTGCCCTGTATGCACAACCATCAATGACCTAAGTGCCCAACTAAGGGCTGCACATGCTGAAATCTTTTACCTTAGATCACAACTGCACCACAGCTTGTGGTGGTCTAATACTATCCCTCCTAACCACGGCAACATTGCAAAAGCATCCCTAACCCAAAGAACAACAAAATCTGAAGGGTGGCCAGTAGTCAAAAAATGCAAAGGACCCAAAGAAGCTACACCTAAATCTGAGTACTCCTATTTTAACATCAAACAAATTTGCCACACTAGCATCTGTATTGTTAAGGATAACCAACACCAATTTGGGCAGTGACACATTGCAAGATGCAAGAACACCCCCAACTAAAGAAACTACAAAGGGGAACAAATTCATACTTGTCCAAGGTGACTCCATGATATGGGGAGTAGAGTCACACATTCAGCAGCAGGATTGAGCTGCAGTTATGGTCAAGTGCTTATATGGGATGTTGGCATGGAGGGATACAAACCATACAGAAAAACCTGTATGCATGACACAGCAGAACTCACATGTTCTCATTCATGTGGGCACAAATGACCAGGCCAGTAAAACTCTAAAACAGACAAAGCTAACGCTGTCCAAGCCGGATGATAAACATATGTTCCATTTCATCTAGCATCTCTTTCTCAGAGATTCTGCCTATGTGGGAAAAGGGGGGTAGCAGGCAGTGGATCAACGGAAGAGATATAATCAAACTGAACAGCTGGCTGAAACAGTGGTGCCAAGAGAAAAGACAACACCATATTGCCAACTGGCAGAACATCTGGGACAGGGAGTTCTTCAACTTCAATAAGCTACACCTTACAAGACAAGGTACTAGGGCACTAGGCCAGAAGTTTGATGTCCATCTCATTCAGTTAAACTAGAGGGTAGAGAGGTGGCACAGGCACCCAGCACAACATATGGGTCACCATCTGTCCCTCCCCCATCACTTCCTTACAACAACCCATCAGTAAAGCAATATAAACATATCATCAAGAGCAACAATAATCATATTTACATCCAGCAGGTACCTACACCAACAACAGTCCCTGCTAACTAATCAGTTGCAGAAACAGGTCAGTATTCCAACAGAAACACCAGGAATCATATTTCCACCTGGCAGCATCTCAGCCCACAAAGCCACACAAAACCCACTAAAAACAAAGCCCCTAGGGGCCTCCCTCAACATAGGCAAAATCACCACCCAGGTGGTTCAATAGTTCAGGAGTGGAATGCAATGTGCATCAATGCACGCATCCTTTAAAACAAAATTCCTGAACCTTCTGCCATTAAAGCAGAGGAACAACTGAATTGGGTAGCAATTGCTGAAATATAGTTCTCTGATAACCACACCTGGGATATTGGCATACCTGACTATGTACTTTTTCACAAGGACCAGAAAAATAAGAGAGGAGGGAGGTTGTGGTATATGTCAAGGAAGGAAAAAAAAGACAACAGAGATTCAACAGGAACACAGCAATGCAGAAGCCCTACTGGTCATTCTAGCAGCTGGGGGCAGGTATCCTATCCACCTGGGTGTCATGTATAGGCCCCCAGTCCAGGACTCTGAAGTTGACAAGGAGCTGCTTGAGACCACTCACTCAATGGTTCACAAAAGGGAGCTGCTTTGGGTCAGGGACTTTAATCTACCTGATGTAGACTGGTCCTCATGCAGAGCTTTCATACAAAAGAGAGGAGAATTTGTCATCACTCTTAAGGAAGGTGGGCTGAACCAACTAGTGGACTCACCCACCAGGTATAAAGCAATCCTGGACCTGGTTCTCACTAATAGCCCCAGAATATCCATTGCCCATGTTGGCATCAGTCTGGGAGCCAGTGATCATAAATCTATCTGGCTACAAATCAATAATATGGTGGTTCCAGGACATGCCAGACTAAAGGTTTTTGACTTCAAATAAGCGGACTTTCAGAAAATTAGACTAAGCACAAAAGCACTGCTGACAGACAGATCTGATGGTGATGTAGACACTCACTGGAATTGAATGTGGTAACAGCAGACTGCACAAAGCTAGTAATTAAATCTAAAAGGAAGAGAAACCCCCTCTGGTATACTAGAGAGGCAACACTAAAGATCAGAGAAAAGAAACAAGCATTTAGGCAGTTCAAGAAGGCACAGATGGAAGGGGATAGGGAGCTCTACTAGGAGAAGCTCAAGGAGGCTGGAAAAGCTATCAGATTAGTAAAAACCCAAACAGAGGAAAAATAGTGCTGGGAATCAAGAAGGGGGACAAAACCTTTTTTAGCTACATCAGTGAAAAAAGGAACAGCAAAGGGGGAATAGTCAGAATGTCCAGCAGTAATGGTCAGATAATGGAAAAAGATGAAGACCACGCTGAAGCAGTCAATGCATTATTTTGCTCAGTCTTTACAAGTGAGCAGAAAAGTAGCAATCTAGCACTAAACAGAACAGAGCACCTAGAATGGGAAGCAGACACAAGCCCCTTCACAAGTGAAAGGGTGCTAAAAGAACTAGAAAAATTGAGGAAAGACAAAGCCATGGCAGACTGAATGGAATTCATCCAAGAACACTGAGAGAGCTTCAAAAAGAAAAAGCTGCACCATTAGCTGAGCTGTACAATGAAACTCTGGAAAGTGGCAAGGTGTGACTTGACTGGAAGAGGGCTTCCATGGTATCCTTGCATAAAAGTGGCAGCAAGGAGGACACAGAAAATTATTGCCCGGTCAGCTTGACCTCGGTGGTGTGTAAAATCATGGAGCCACTCCTTAAAGAAAGGATAGTAGACTTCTAAAAGAGGCAGGAAAATATTACCTCAAACAACATGGATTTACCACAGGTAGATCATGTCAGAGTAACCTGATCAAATTCTTTGATTAGGTGACCAAAGCAGGGGTGGGGGTTGGGCAGTGGATGTGGTGTACTTGGACTTCAAGGTCCTTGACACCATCCCCCACAAGAGGCTGATCAATAAACTTGAACACACAGGTGTCGGTCATAAGATAATAAGCTGAGTAGTGCACTGGCTGCAAGACAGAACTCTGAAAGCCACAGTAAATGGTGTCATGTCCAAAGAGGGTTTTGAGACAAACGGAGTCCCTCCAGGATTGGTGCTGGGTCCTGTCCTCTTCTACATATTCATCAGCGACATTGCTGATGGTCTTCAGGGTAAAGTCTGCCTGTTCACAGATGATACAAAACTATGTAATAGGGTAGACAATCAGGAAGGAGCCTCCAGTAAGAAGGAGGATCTCAAGAAACTTGATCAGTGGTCCAATGATTGGCAACTTAAGTTTAATGCTAAATAATGCAAAGTGATGCACGTGGGAAAACAGAACCCAAGAACTTAATTTTTCCTAGATGGGCATTGACTTGAAGAGACCAGGACTGAATGGGTCTTAGGCATAATCATATCAGATGACCTTAAAGTAGCAAATAATGCGAAAAGCAAGCAGCATCCTCAGATGCATATGCAGGGGAATAACTAGCAGGAAACAAGAAGTGATCATTCCACTCTATAGATCCCTGGTGAGGCCACACCTGGAATACTGCATCCAGTTCTGGAGGCCTCATCTGAAGAAGGACATGGAGCACTTGTCATCAATTCAGAGAAGGGCCACAAAGATGGTGCAGGGCCTCCATCACAAGCCATATGACTAGATTCCAAGACCTAAACTTGTACTCCTTTTAACAGAGAAGGAACAGAGGGGATATGATAGAAATCTTCAAATTCATCAAAGGTATAAATGTTATTTGAGTAGACAACCTCTTCCATTCAAATAGAGAGGCGCATACAAGAGGTCACAAACTATGCCTGAGAGGGGGAAGGCTGAGAGTCAATATCAGGAAGTACTTTTTTTATGATGAGGGTAATAGACACATGGAACAGCCTGCACTCAGAGATGGTTGCAACAAAGATGATGAATGCCTTTAAACACGCATGGGACTGGCACTACGGTATTAACAACAAGCATTTGTCAATGCCAAATGTTGTCGCACTGGCATTGGCAGTGGCGGAGGTGGAGAGGCATAGCACTGTGAGTTTGTTAATGTGTCCCAAAAGGTGATTTTGCATAGCGAGTACGCCACTGTGTGGCAGAGCTTTGGAAACACATTTTGGGCAGGCTGTGGAAAATGGCAGCTGGATTGTTGATAATGAGGTGTGCACAAATGCCAGTGGTGAAAATGTGGCATGAAAATATTGCAGATTGATGAAGTTAAAAGGGTGCGTGGAAACTGTGCAATGCATGCTTGCAACATAGTCATTGTCTGGACTTTCGCACCAAATTTTCAACATAGGCATTTTAGGACCTCTGCTGATGAATAGTGTCACCGTCATTTCCGAAAAGTGTCCCGAAAAGTGATTTTGCACAGTGACCGTGCAATTCTGCACCAGATGTGTGAAAACACATTTTAGCCAGCTGTACTGTTCATAAGGAGGTATGGAAAAATGCCAATGATGAACAGCTGGAGTGAAAGTATTACAAATTCACAAAGTCACGAGCGTGTGTGCAAACTACACAACGCGCGTTTGTAAAACACTCATTTTATTGACTTTCGTCCCTAAATTTTCAACATAGGCATTTTAGGACATCTGCTAATGAACAGTGTCACTGCCATTTTCATAAAGTGTCTCGAACATGGGCTTTCCACAGCAACCATGCTATTGTGCGCCGGAACTGCGAAAACAGATTTTGGTCAGGATGTGAAAAATGGCAGCTGTACTGTTCATTAGGAAGTGCAGAACAATGGCATTGTCGAAAATGTGGAGTGAAAATATTAAAAGTTTGCGAATTCACGAAGCAAGTGTGTGCAAACTGTGCAATGCACGCTTGTAACACAGTCATTTTATGGAGTATTGTCACCAAATTTTCAACACAGGCATTTTAGGACTTTTGCTCATGAACAGTGTCAATGTCATTTTTGTAATGTGTCCCAAATAGTGATTTTGCACAGCGACTGTGCAATTCTGCGCCGGAAGTGCGAAAACACATTTCGGCAAGGATGTGAAAAACGACAGCTGTACGGTTCACAAGAAGGTGTGGTGAAATGCCAATGTTGGGAATGTGGCATGAAAATATTGCAAATGCGCTAACTTATGAGCGTGCATTGTGCAGTTGCTACGCACGCTCGCAAAACAGTCATTTTTTGGATTTTTCCCACCAAACTTGCAACATAGGCTTTTTGAAAGCCCCTCTCATGCACAGTGGCACTGTCATTTCGATACTCAGTCCCGAAAGGTGATTCCATGTAGTGACTGCAAAATCACCCTTCGGATGGAATAACGCCATGGCAGTGCAAGAATTCATGAGAAAGGGTCCCAAAAACCCCATGTTGAAAATTTAGGGCCAAATTCGCAAAATTCCCACGAATGCATTAAAGTTGAAAAACCTATTCATTCCATTATACAGTTTACGGCATTTCTTCAGTTTGCGGTCAGCTTTTGAAAAGTGCAGGCGTGTTCCCGGTCCACGAGTTCGTTGTGCGGACTCCGAGGTACTGTAAGTATGGGGTGAGGAGGGGTGAGGGAGGCAGGGTGCGTAGAGGGGTGGGTGGGTGGGGAGGGGGCATCGAGACTACGAGGGACCGTTTTCATTTTAAAGGAAAAAAAAAACCATTGCGGGACAGTTTTTTTTTTTGTGGGGGATTTGGCATGCTGGGGTGAGCTCCCAGTGTGCCACCTAACTGTTTGGGGAGGTGTCTGTAACTGACAGGGGATTGGACACCCTCGTCGGCATACAACACGGGGGATGAGGAAGTAATGCTGACGGGATTAGGCACACCCGTCGGCACATAAAGAAAGCGGGGCTAGCCGAGGGATTGGGCACCCCCTCGCATTCAACAATTGGGGGTTTATGCCAATGGGGAGGGCCTCTGGCGGCACACAAAAAGCGGGGGTTAACCGATAGGGATTGGGCACCCTGTCGGGTAGTAGTTGGGCGGTCACCGCTTGGGTCGCACCATGCTCATAATGTCGGCGAAGGAGGTTCCTGCTGCATATGACGAGCTGTTGCTCGGATTGCAGCAGAACCTTTCTTAGATGTGCTCACCACATTATGTACGCACGGTGTGGCGCCGGCATGCAGGCTGATTGGGGTATGAGGGACGCACCTACCGGTGTGTGCCCTGCATTCACCCAACAGCGACCCCGCCTCCAAAGCTGCACTGTCCCACGATGTTGGCTGTGCAAGCGCGCCAACATAAAAACATCAAAATACAGGGGCCGGGGTTAGGTTCATGGGCAGACTATATGGGCCACTCTCTCGCCATCTGCCATCAAATTCTTATGTTCTTATGCTCCCAAGGTTGGGAAGCCCATCTAAGATGATATTCAGACCCACTAGGGGGTGGAACCCAAGGGAAGCACATTTCCACATAAATATCTAAGAGATGAGCGCAGTCCTTTCTGCCCTGCAGACATTCCAGGACCTAATAATGACAAGCTGTCACCAGATTCACATCAACAACTCCACAGTTGTCATTGTCCCGGATTCCCCCTTTTCCCTCACAAAGAGACAGAAACCATTGTTTGTTGTTGTGCTCAGATTGGCAATTAATTTATTTATATATCATAATTCCATGTTCCATTTCATCATCTTTTATTATTATATCTCTCACAATTTCATTTATTTTTATCCATATATCAATCTCTGATCATCCCTCTTTCTTCCTCTTTTTCTCCCCCCAGGTGAAAACTTGGGTGCCTTCTTCTTCTCCTTTTCTGTTAGGTAACGGTGAAAACCGAGACCGCTTTCTCCTTCATCTTCTTCCTCTTTTGGTCTTATTCCTTTTTCTTCCCCCCCTTCCTCCTTTCTCCTGCCATCCACCTTTGGCAGTCCATAACCATATTTTTATCTGCCATCCACCTCTGGCAGTGCAACCTGTCCAACTGGACACGTCTGTCATCCACCTTGACAGACCAACCATACGGTCCCTTCTTGACTGTCTTCCCTCTTGCCCTGTCTTGTAGGGTGGGTGGGAGGATGAAAACTCCAGCAAAAAGTGGCTGAAACCCCTCTGTGCTGTCCATTATGTACCTCCACTTGCCCCTTCCCTTCCTGTTGCCAGGCCATTGTCCTATCCCCTGCCCCCCCCTTCCTTCCCCCCTTCCCTTCTGAGCACAACCATCCTGATGGAAAGGGAAGGGGTGCACCAGGACAACCTGGTCTGCCCCTTAAAGGGCAAACTCAATTATCTGAACAAACAAGGAGGGACACATTCCTACCTCTTGTGCTGAGAGGCGATGAGAGTGTGGTATCGGGCAAGCCATCATGGAATACATTTAACAGTAGTACATGTCCCGGACAACAACAGCACCCTAGTGGATGCGCCCAGCAGATCCAGGGTACAGAAATATTAATGGGAGATCCTCCAGGAGGTTTTCAAAGACATCTTCCTTCAATGGTGTCAACCCAAACTAGGCCTTTTCGCCTCTCCGCACAACACCACATTGTCTCACTATTGCTTGCTAGAGCCAGGTTCTGGAACTGTGTGGCTGGAACTGTTATCTCATTCTTGGGCAGGCAAATTTCTTTACACCTTTCCTCACATACAGTACAGAAGATTCTACTCAAACTGATCTAAGACCAGGCCTCCATGATTCTCATTGCACCTCTATTGCTGAGACAGGTCTGGTTTCCACTGTTACAACAACTAATTGTCTTGGACTTTCACCCACTTCCAATTAGTCCCACCCTTCTCATTCAGGCCCTGGGAACCCTTCTACATCCTAATCTCGACTATTTCCTCCTTGCTACGAGTCACTGACTCCAACTTTTTAGCTGTGGATCAAATTCATATTACAGTTGCTATATTCAGTGACCTGGCTAAGGCATTCAACTCAGTCACCCACTATCTCCTGCTTTATAAACTCAGATCAGCTGGCCTAACTGCTCCTACTGTCAACTGGTTCTGCTCCTATCTACATGACAGGCAGCAATCTGTCCATAGATACATAGACATTTTCAGCAGATAAGTGCCTATCGCCCACCCAGTCTGCTCAGCTGAGCTTGTATGTTCCCTTTACATTTTTCTAGAAGTCTGCTGCCCCTTACCCCTAACTTCCAGAATTGTCTTATGACTATCCCATGCATTCTTAAATCCCGTGATTGTTTCAGCCCCCACTACTTCCTCTGGCAGGGTGTTTCACTTGTCCATCACCCTTTCTGTGAATAATTGTTCCTCACGTTTCCTCTGAATCACCCTCCCTCCAACTTCATCCCATGCCCTTTCGTCCTGGAACATCTTTTTTTGCTGGAAAATAGTGTATTCCTAAACCCTGTTCCTCTCTGTAAGGCACTTATATGTCTCTGTCATATTCCCTCTCTCTTCCTCCTCTCCTCCAGAGAGTACATATTCAGGTCCTTCAGCCTGTCCTCATAGGACCTGTGATGCAATCCCTGTATCATCTTTGTTGCCCTTCTTGGAACCTTCTCTACCTTGTCTATGTCCTTTTCTTAGGCAAGGTCTCCAGAACTGTACACTACTCCAGGTGGGGCCTCACTAGTGTCTTGTATAGTGAAATTATGACCTCCCTTTTCCTGCTGGCGATGCCCCTGCCTATGCATCCCAACATCCTATTTGCTTTACCTGCTGCCTTGTCGCACTGTTTCCATACCTTGAGGTCATCAGAGATGATGACCCCAAGGTCCCTTTCCTGCTTGGTGCATGCTATATCCTCACCCACCTGATATGTTGTTCCAGAGTTTTTGTGCCTCACATGTATGATCTTGCCCAAATGTATGACACCTTTTCCTCCCCATTTCCCATCTGTACAGGGGTCCCTCAAGGCTCCATCCTTGGCCCCATCCTCTTTTCCTTTTTCATTAATGACCTCCCCTCCACCTGTTCCTCTTCCAGTATGCATTTGTATGTGAATGACACTGTCATTTTCACCTCTAGTCCCTCCGTCTCCAGCGTGCACTCACCTCTACAGGAAGACTTCACCAGAGTGCAGTCTTGGTTTCAGTCTAATCAACTGAAACCCAACATGATAAAAAGTTCCATAACATTTGGCACAAGGCAAAAATTGGCCACCCTACAGCCTCCCCCAGTATTCTCTACCTTGAATGGTACCCCCTTGATTGAATCCCAGCTTTTAAATACCTAGGCATCTGGCTGGATAACCGCCTCAGCTTTTCAACCCATACTGATGCCATCTGCTCTAAGCTCTGACCAACGCTCACAGTCCTTTACCATCACAAAGATGGTCTCCCTCTCCCAACCTGAGAACTAGTATCTAAAATGATCCTTCTAGTCTTCAATTATGCCATTGTGGTATATGGCACTGCACCAGCCTCGTCTCTCTGCAAATTTGACACACTCCTAAATTCTTTCTACCACTTTGCCACCGCTTCCACTCCTCTCACTCACCACCATCTTCTCTACACTGATCTCTCTCTAGCACCACTATCCCACAGAAGGAAGGTTCACTGTGCCTCTCTAGTAGCTAAATTCTGGTTCAAAACCCTCCCCACCTTTCCTACCACCGCTCTACTGCATCTAACCTACTAACATACTAAAATGCCAGCAGAGTAGACCTAATGGTCTTTCGAGTCTGCTCGATTGTCAGCACCCATACTGGGAGCCAATTTCAGTGTGTCCCCCTTGGGTTATACTGTCCCCAGTCCTAGATGTTCCACCTGTATTGGACCTGGTCAGATTTACCCTTCCCCTGTACCTGTCCCTTCCCTCTTAAACTCATACAGTCTCTGCCTCTACCAGCTCCCTGGTCAGCACATTCCATGGCTCCACCACCCTTTCAGAGAAATAACACCTCCTCCTCTCTAAACCTGCCCCCTTCCAGCTTACACCCATGTCCTCTTGTTGCCCTCACCTCCTTCCTTTGGAGCACCCTGAATGGACCCCCCTTATTGATCCAGTTTATGTACGTGAAGACCTCTATCATGTCCCCCCATCCCATCTCTCCTCCAGGGTGTACATGTCGAGCTCCTTGAGCCTCTCCTAATAGGTCCTCTCCCCCAGGCCCCAGATCATTTTGGTTGCCCTCCTTTGGACCCTCTCTAGGAGTGTAATGTCCCTCTTTAAATGTGATCTCCAAAACTGCACACAGTACTTGAGGTGTAGCCTAACTAAGCAGTTGTACAGAGGAAGGATCACTTCCACCTTTCTGGAGGTAATCCCCCTGGTGATGCATCCCAGCATCCTATTTGCCATTGCTGCTGCCCTCCTACAGGTCTCTTAGTTGTTCATTTTGACATCTACCACTACCCCCCAGATCCCTCTCACCCTCTGTGACTTGTATTGCGTCTTCTCCCAGGGTATACCACTGGCCTGGATTTCTGACTCCCAGGTGCAGAACCTTGCATTTCCCCGCATTTAAATTTAGTTTCCATTTTCCTGATCACCTTTCCAGAACCTCCAGGTCCTCCTGCAGGCCACCCTCCCCTCCTCCTCATCCACCACTGCAGCCAGCTTTGAGTCATCTGCAAAGAGACTCATTTCACTCCTGATCCCCTTCCTTATGTGTGAGACATAGGTGTTCAACAGGAGTGGCCCCAGCACTGACCCCTGGGACACCCCATCTACTTCAACTTTCTTCACAACAGAGACCCACATACTTTTGTGGTCCCTGGCCCCATACTCTGCTGCTGGCCAATCTGCCTTCTCCTATTGTCTCCCATGACTCTGGAACAAACGTCTCACTGATCTCCAACTTTTCTCCTCTTTTGCCTCCATCATAAGCCTACTCAGATTGCTCCCCTCCCCAATGCTCTCAGTGCTCCCAATCCCCCTTTCAGTCAGAGCAGCCCCCCTTATTTCTGCCTGAAGTGTTCCCAGACTGTATTTTACCTATTTTGTAGGCAAAACATTCTTGTTCTATATTTAAATTATTTTGTTATTGTACCTGTTCTCACCGCTGTATTTTGGTTTGTGCAACCTTCTTTCTGTATTTACTAATATTAGTGTACAGGATTTGTGTTTACCTTCTCTAATTTGGATTTGCATTCATTACCTGTATAGTGTTATGCTTTTTCCCTGTATGCTGTTTGTCCTACTCCTTCACTGTACCTGTATACTAGTAGTAGTAGCAGTTTATTGTTCTTCTAGTGCATCAGTAGTGGACATTTATAATTTTAATTAGAGTAAAAACCAGGTAATCTTGTGGAAAATATCACAGTTTAAATACATGTACAATAAATAAACATGCAATGATGGTCCAACCCACCAATATTCAAACATTAGTCAGATTTATCAGTTTGATATGTACAAAACCAGCAGATCCAGAAATGTAATATTAAGAAGCAAGAAAGTGCTTTCCTTTGAGCTTCATCACATTGGCATAACATTTTACAGCTGTTTCTGTATCACCTCTTGCCATGGGGTGAAGAAGAATGAATAGAGGATCATAATCCAATTCTGCATACTTCACCAGAAAATCTTTGAAAATGAGATCACGTGAGGTCTTAAATAAAGGACATTGAATAGTAATATGATGTCAAGTTTCAAGAAAACTTCTATTACGTCAACAGTAGTCTTGTTACACAGTTTCGGGATTTGACTTGTTAAAATAAATATATTTCGAGCATATAATACCAAATCTAGCCCACAGAACAGTTTTTCTAACATTGGGTGTTAGTGGGAAAGTTAAATAATACTCGAGAACAGAGTCAGTCTTATTAGTGCTAAGTAGAGATGCAGCGAATTTAAATTCCACCAGCGAAGTGAACACAAAGTGGGCACTTCGCGTTGCCACTCCACTATGCGGAGTGGGCAATGCAAAGTGCTCACTCCGCCTTGTCATTACCACTTCGCGTTAAGGCAGAATGGCAACGTGAAGTAAGGCGAAGTCATTGTTATTAATGGACTTCGCATTCCTCATTATGATTCTAAGTGACCCACTTGGTGTTTCAGATTTGGCAGCCCCCCCTCACATCACATGGCTTACAGTACTGGAAGTCACATGCTCTTTAGCTAGGCCGGAAGAAAGTGAGTCATATAAGCAGACATTTTTACTTTCTCCTGTGTAGCCGGAGAGAGAGTAGTGTGTTTTGTGACTGCTGATACTTTGAGATCAGAAAAAGGAGATTTAAACTTTGATTTAGACCCAACAGCTTTTTTAAAAGCTACATTTTTTTGTCTTTTCTGTACTCTTTTTTACTTAATTTTCTCTTTCTGTAAATTTTATTTTTCTTACAGGCTTAAAATACATCCAAGTAACTATTAAAAAAAATTAATGTTGTGATTCGTGACGTGATCGTAAATCGTGATTTGCAACTGCATTTGTGACTGTGATGATGACAAAATGCGAATGCCTACAGCTGTACTTCCCCGCCCCTCCCCGATGAGGTGTGACACAAAACTCCCCAACTTAAAAACACTCATTAATGAGTACAATGGTGGGGTGGTGAAGCATGGAGAGATACTACAAAACAGGCTTAAAATACATCCAAGTAACTATTACAAAAAAATTAATGTTGTGATTCATGATGTGATCGTAAATCACGATTTGTGACTGCATTTGTGACCGTGATGATGAAGAAACACGAATGCCTACAGCTGTACTTCCCCGGGCCCCAATGAGGTGTGGCACAAAACTCCCTGACTTAAAAACACTCATTAATGAGTACAATGGTGGAGTGGTGAAGCATGGAGAGATACTACAAATATGGCTTACAATACATCCAAGTAACTATTAAAAAAGATTAATAATGTGATTCATGACGTGATCGTAAATCGTGATTTGTGACTGCATTTGTGACCGTCCATGATGATGAAGAACATGATTTGTATCACGAATGACTCATGATAATGGTCCCGACTTAAAAACGCATATTAATGAGTACAATGTTCATGCAGAATTATGCACCACACCTGTCCAGTACTCTGAAGGGAAGCCAAAGAAACAACTGTGACTTAAGTTAGAGATGGAGATTGGGCCCTAAAAAGATGCAAATGCACAAACAGATTAAGATTGCGCTGCACACTGAAGAGATGCAGATGCAAAGGCACAACACCTAACCAGTGCACACCATCAGAAATTCAAAAATCTGGAAAAGAATTCCGTTTCCGGTTGGGGCAGGCCATGGGGGGGGGGCAGTGTACTGCACTGCTGCAGTAACAGTCACTAGTACTAGTAAAGATACCACAAAGAAGTACAAAAATTACACAGCTGCAGTGGATAGCATAGCAGGTTCACATTGCTGAAATTTTGTGGCACAATAAAAGGTGTCTGATTTGATGACACGCGTCACACGCATATACACACACACACACACACACACACTAAGTAATGTGTAACAAATTGAAAACTTCAGTAATATAACCACATATTTTAAACAAACTAAAATTATGCACTGCTGCACCACAACAATCAGCAAAAAAATGGCAAGAATTATTAAAAATATTACTGTGTGTACATTAACACAGTTATATAAGAAAAATAATCACAAAACAGAATCCTCTGTCTTTTTCTCCAAGTTAATCTACCTATACCACAGATACGCCCCTTCCCCAAAGCACACTTCCACTGTCTCTCAGTACACTGACTGAATATTGTACATTAACATTCAAAATCCACACACAAACAATAAACGCTCGATGATATACGCACAGGAGGGTTTCCTATAATTGATGAAATAAAGTTTCAGCAAAACAAATGACCCCAAAAGGCTTTCTTAACAGCTTTTAGAAGGTTTGAATCACAGAGCTCTCAGAGCAGACTCTCTCCTACAGCTTCATACACACACTACCCCAAACTGAGGCTGTGCAGAATGATCTACAGCCCATGTGACCTGAAATCCCATGAATCACTGCAAAATTCACCTTTGGAGCTTAAAAACAAGGCAAAGTGAGGCGGAGAGTGCATTGTTTTCAATGTACTTCACCTTAAGAATTGGTGGAGTAGTGGTTTGGGAAGGCGAAGTAACGTGAAGTCATTGTTTTCAATGGACTTCGCGTTACCCATTATGACGCGAAGTACTCTGCTTCGCATTGCGGAGCACTCCGCGAATCCGCCTTCACTCCACGGATCACTTCTCGGAGCGAATTGGGGCCACTTCACCCACCACTAATGCTAAGCCAGATGGCTTGCTTCAGGGCCTTAACCTGATCCATTTGGTTTGACTGGGCAGCTGCGAAATGTTTCTTCTTTATAGTATCTTTGAAGATTGGTGAGATCAAAAATCCCCCTTCTGAGAATCTGTCCATAAGTGATTTAAAGAAACATTACAAATTATAGATCTGAGAGCTTTTAACCAGGGAGATGAAAAGTCTGAAGCCGACCCACCAATTTTCTCCTGCAAACAAGACATAGGGACTAAATGATCCTGGTTATTTAGAATTTTAAGTCAATAAAATGCCAGGCATAATTCAACTATCTCAGTTAAAGGTAACCTGCCCAGTTTAGCTATAACAACTTGGATAGAAGTAGAGAGAGAGGAACTTGTAACAGAGCTTTGAAGTAAAAAGATAAAGGAGTCCATTATTTATTTCCAACCATAATGTTTCGGCTGTTGAAGTCTCTGCCTTAATTTTTGCCTACCACCTTTTTGGTCTTTCTATCTAATCAGTATAACTGGTACCCTGGGATGTTTTTATTCCAGGTGTCTTTTCCATCAAACCATGTCTCAGGTAATAATACTACATCAATTCCTTCAGAGTGTAACTTTACTTGTAACTCTGTCATTTTGTTGTTAAGACTTCTCACATTGCTTAGTAAATATGTTAATGTTTTGTTCTTTGTTATTTTATTATTTTCATTTTTTTGTTCTAATTGGTACATTTTCCCCTTCCTTATTATTTTAATGTACTGCCTCCATCTGTGCATTGATTAGTTTTCCCGATAGTTTAGCTCCTTTCTTATTGTATAATGCATGATTTCCATAGAAATTTCCAGATTTCCATGAGTCAATAAAGTAATATCCATCCCTGTTGCATCAGTTTTGTAGTCTTGTATAAAGTCTTTCAATTGTTTGATTTTTTTTCTTTTACAGCCTTTTGTACTGGAAGTAGGTGAGAAATAACCACCTCTGCCGCCCCCCCACCTCCGTTTAATATCTTTAGCCAAGTCCATTAAATTTTGGTAGATGTCTTTCTCATGACTAGATCCTATATCATTGATCCCCGCATGGATGGTAACAATTTGTTTTTTATCAGAACCTTAAGTACGTGAGGTATCATTGTTTTTATAGCCTCTGTTTTTGTACCTGGGTAACATTGTAAATCCTATTTTATTTGTTACGGTTACATACTGTAGTGTCACATTTCCTGATGATTAAATCCCCCATAACAATCAACTCGACTTGTCTTGTGACAGATTGTCCCAGGGTGGAGTCCATCGGTGTGCTATCTGCTAAGGCACTAAATCTATCATGCATTTGTATTTCCTGCATTGATAGAGCTCTTCTTCCTTTTCTAACACCCTCACCTCTCTTTACTGTATACCACTCCTTATTTGTGTTATGTGTATAATCTTTACATTTCTTTTTACTGTTAGTAGTCCCTTCTACTTGGTTAGCTTCTAGTAATTCAGTTTCTCTTATCCTATTTTTATTTGGTTCTTAATATAGTGTTTGATACTCCTGATAGATTCATTCATTAGTTTCATGGATAGCATATTGCTGTTCCACATTTATTATGTTCTCTTAAGCGTTTTAGCTCATTTACAGCATTGTTTAGTTTATAACAGTCTGTTTCATGCTGAATGCATCTATCACATTCTAGCATGCCCTCATTGAGTCTGTGCTTTCTATAAACACTGAGCATTTGATACATTGCCTTAGTATTCAATCAGTACACATCTGCTGCAAAACACTATCAGGATACTTTAACTGTTACAGTATACAATGATTTATATTCTTATGGGCATTACCTTCTATATAGATTGTAACACTCCTACCCGCTAGTCCCACCGGACACTCCTGACACATGAAAGTGCATGTGTCTCAGTATGTCTCTACATACAGAGCCAAGCACACCCCACTCGAACTTACCCCACTCACTGAGAGGTGAGTGTTTATGTAGTCAGTGACCCAGAAGTGCTCCTGGGGGTTGCAAAACTCCCTAAAACAATTTTGGCCTCAAATTAAATTGAAAACTAGACAGGAGCCCTTGAGTGTAGTTGCAGCTCTCCTAGTGGGCTACAGTGCCCTAAAAAAGTAAATTCTATACCAGTTATGCTGTGTTGCAGTTCGTGGAGTTTCTCCCATGAACTACAGTATTCCTCCCCTTCATGTCTCCTGCTTCCTATTTGATGCAGGATGACTCACAGTTACACATACATACTGACAAACTTTCATCACTTAAAAATGCACAAAGTACATTTTAAAAACTGCAGTTTGCCTGTCTCACAGAGTTTACAGTACCCCAGGTCAGCAGTACAGTCACAACATTTGTCCAGCTCACTGAAGGGCAAATTTTTTATGTTGTTGGTGACCCGGAAGTGCTCCTGGGGGTCACAGGGCTCTGAAAACAATTTTGGCCTCAAATTAAATTGAAAACTAAACAGGAATTCCTGTGTAGCGCTGTAGCTATCTTTGTGGTTTACAGTGCCCTACAAAAGTTAATTCTGACCCAGTTGTGCTGTGTTGTAGTTTGTGGGCGGTTCTCCCATGATCAACAGTATTCTTCCCCTTCTTGTTTCCTATTGGATGCAGGATGACCCAGTTACACATGCATACTGTTAAAAGTTTTATCACTTAAAACTGCACAAAGTATGTTTTAAAAACTGCTGTTTGTCTGCCTCATGTAGTTCATTGTTCCACAGGTCAGTAGTACAGTCTCAAAAACACCCTATTAACAGTATTTGGTTCCCCTTTATTGCACTTGAGGGGATGTAATAAGTCCCAGGCTTTGACAGCTGTTTAAGAGTTTGGAAGTATTACATGTTTTCATTTTGTCAAGACAACTGTTAGAATTGCACCTTTGTCTTGGAAGGTATTGTCAAAATGAGTCTTAGGTTTAAGTGTTTTAGTAAAGATATAGAAGAATGCGATAAGAAAGTCTTTATATATACTTTCCTTTTGATTAACTAAAGATTCTTACCTCTGTATTTGTAATGTACTGTTTTATCACTTACTTGTATTTTTTGTGAAGTTATCAAAATAAAAATTATGATGGAAAAAAAACACCCTATACCATTTATCCAATTCCTACCTTAAGTCCACAGTGAATTGAGACCAGAAGAATAAATTGTTTTTCAAAGGTTTCAGTCTTTCTGTAGCAGTCTGGCTTCTTGTGTGTCATGAAGTAGGTCCTTTGAAAGGCTCCAAGAAAATGAGAGAGAGAGAGAGATTGACTCTGGCTCATCACTTATATAGTGGGTCAAAATCCCTTGTCTAATCATAACATTTAAGCCAGTAGATGTCACTCTTGCACTTTCCCCACAACCCAATTTTCTGTGTTGCCTGGTGATGTCTCACAGTCTTACTGGTAAAAAAAACTGACACCAGCTTGTTATGACTGGTTACTTCCTAGATCCTGAGTTTCCCAAGCATCCTGCTTTGAAGTGAAAAGGGTTCTCTCCTGAAATATTTTATTACCTCTGCTTCCCTTAATTAGTTAACCAATAAAATACCCCTTGAAAGGGGATGCTTGGCTTCCTGCTAATCAGCTTATTCTCATTTCACAGAGGCATGTCAAATATTTTGAAGTGCATAGATTATTACAGGTAAATGGATTTTGGCATATCCTTGCTGAGCAGCCCTTGAAGTAATTTGGTTTCCTGCCCAGCAGGCTTCCCCCTCAGGTGACAGAGGAAGGTCAAATATGTGAAAAATCTGGCCTCTCTCTCTCTCTCTCTCAATGTGACCCTTTCATTAACACTGGCATTCTTGTGGCATTTGAAATGCACAAACTTGCCTAAAAAATATAACAAAATATTTCTGCAAGTGTCACAGGCAGTGGCTAAACTAACAACATCCCTCCCTCCTTAGACCGAATTTGTGGGAACACGCCCCCTAATGCAGGGTAAGGTTTTCACAAATTCAGTTACTGTTCTAACTGGCAAGATAGGCCATCTGAATTTGCTTTGGCCAACCCTACCCTGTGCTTAATTGTCATAGCCTAGATCTGTAGGGCAATACTCCACCTTAAGAGTTGACCATTTGTTTTACCCATCTGCTTTAGCCACACCAGAGGGTTATGATAAGTCTGTACCTCGAAGCATCTCCAGTAGATGTATGGCTGTAATTTTCTCAGGGCCCATACCAGTGCAAGGAATTTCTTTTCTACTGTGGAATATGCCTTCTCCCTGGGGAAGTAACTTTTTGCTCAGGTATAGGATTGGGTGGTCTTTTCCCCAGATTAGATGTCTGGCTGAGGACTGCTCCAATCCCCACATCTGAGGCATCTGTCTAGCCAACACAGGGGCACTGCACAGTGCCTCTTTTAGCTCTGCAAAGGCTTGTTCACAGGCTGGCTCCCACTTTAGCTTTTTGGACTGTCTTTTCTTTAGCAGGCCAGATAGGGGAGCTGCCAGGGTACTGTAATTTGGTACAAACTTTCGATAGTAGCCTGTGGCCCCTAAAAAGCTCCTAACCTGCTTTTATGTTTTAGACATGGGCCATGCCTGTATCATCTCAATCTCTGCTTGATTGGGATGAAGCTGCCCCTGCCCCAATAAATGGCCTAGGTATGCCACCTATGCCATAGCCACCTGGCACTTTTTAGCATTGATCTGTAAGGGAAGGATATGTAAGTGACTAAACTTGCCATAGTCTGGGAGCACAAAACAGTATCACACCTGTAAGCAAACCCTGTAACAATTTAGAAGAATACATACCCTGCAAAACAAAAAAAAATTTCAATCAGAGAAAAATAAAGCAGTAAATTGTACAACCTGTAAACACAAAACAGTAACAAAATCTGTAAGCACAACCTGTAACAATTTAACAGAAAATGTCTTCTGTAAAAAAATTCAATCAGATAGCAGTAAACTATAAAATCTATTACCACAAAACAGTAACAAAACCTGTAAGCACAAAACTAAATAGTAAGACAACAGTAACTCTGCTTAGCCAAAATAAACCTTAATGTTTCTCTTTTCTCTGTTAATACTGCCCCTTGCTCTGTCCTTTCAAGCAAACCTAGAAGAAAATAGCTCAGGTGAAGCTAGGTGCTTTTTGCAATGAAACAATGTTTCTCCCTAAAGTACAACCTCATGAATACAGCCAACATATTCAGGCATTATAGTGACTTTCAAAAAGCACCAACAAAAAAGCCTCCTCAGTGGTAGCTGCTGAGGGAAACAAAGTTACAGACTCCCTTAAAGGGCCCACCTTAAAGACGTTGCTCATGAAGCTGGAGAGGCATGGACCAATGTGACTGAAAGTAAAGTACACCATTGGTGACTGGCAACACTTCGGCCTATATTCAAAAGTCAGCAAGTGTAGGAAGAGATTGAGGAGACTATGAAGCAGGACATAGAACAGCTTGTGAAAATCATTGCTTTATTTAGGATTCTTCTGATGCTGCAGTCATCATTTAACTCCAGGCTCATGTCAGATGACAACATGCAGGCACACAATTAGCTGACAGATGGACAGATCATGTCTGCAATTATGAGTACTGCAAGTGACCTGGAGCAAAAGGGCACAGAGGAAAGAAGAAGCTGTGCCACTATGCATCGATGCAGTGGGCTTGAGAGAGGGTTAACATGGCATGAGTGCCAGGAGACTGACCCAATAAAGTTACTTCAACCGACAACTGCAGCACATAAACTCATACTGGAAAACATTGCTGGCAAAAATAGTCCAAGGCAAAGAAATTACTAAATTTGTCACCAAATTAAAGCAGCAGTATTTGTTAATAAAAAAATGGCAACATATAGTATTTTAGCAAATATGTATCTTCTGATATCCTTAGATTCATCCTCGGTGTATTTTTAGTTTTCTCATATATTTTTTTAAAAACTTTTTTAAAGATAAATCTTGTAATTAATGACTCACAATATTAAAGATGGCTGCTGCACAAAATTTCTAAAAATCTCTTCTGTTGAAGTTCATACTACTAAGGTCATTGAAGAGCAAGAAGGCCAATGGCCCATGTAGCTCATTTACTAATATGAATTGTAATAAGAGAGAACATATCTGGAGATCTTACTTTGAGAGGGCTCTTGCAGTAGATAATTACATATAGGACTGAAGCCGGCAGGCGTCAGGACCCCATGGAAAAATTTCTGGCTAGCAGTCTCTGGCTAGGGACCGCCCCCACGTCAGGTGACCGGCATCAGGCAACGTCGGTATAAAGGGGCGGTCCCTCACGCCCTCTGTAGGAAAGTTCCATCTACCAGAATTTAAGTTTTTTTTTTTTTTTTTAAAGTCTGTTGCAACACCTCTTTCCTTGCTTCTGCTTTCTATCCTTTCTACGGTTATATAGGCTGGCCACCTATATAATTTCCCTTCAAAGTCTCTCTTCCCTTTCTTTTTCAATTCTAATATGTAAGCTTCCCACCCCCACCCCCAGGTTTGGTTCAATTTTCCCATACACATAAGTTGTTGAGTAAATTTCAAGAGATTAAAAGAAACCCCCTTTAATTCCAAGTTTTGGTAAAAACCCTTCACACTAGTGTAGTTCTAGCCTATCGTTTCCATATTTGTTCGTGAAATTATTAAAATCCACTTAAAGGAGTTTTCCTAAAAGGTGCCTCTGTATATTCAAAGTGCACTTTCAGTTTGCCTCTTTAAGTTCGGGAGGTTGTTTCACTGCACGAACGTGCAAACTCTCCTCACGTTCATGCGAGCAGTTATCCCCCCCCTTCGTAACAGTTGCAATCTCAAATCGTATTATATCCAAAGTTTAGGAAAAACTAGAAGCTTGTCAGCTTCCTTCATAAATGTAGAATACTGGTAGCCTATTTTTAAGAGCAGGACTTAAGTTTTTAAGTCACAACTGCTCTGCTCCCCCCCTCTTTTGTCCGTTTTGATGTTGCAATTGGCGTTCCCCGGTAAACAAAGTCGCCGTTCTGTTAAGCGTTAGCGTTCAGCTTTACTTCTGATACAATGCCCTTTCTTTTATGTTATGTAAAAATGACACCCTTGCAGAACGATAATAAATGCACAATAATTATGTGTTTTGGTAGCTAGTTCAAGCGCTTTGGATTTCTTCAAAATGCATTCAGCTTAGAGTTAGTTGAACTGTTTCGGGCAAAGTTGTAAAACTGGGACCCTCTTTTTGATTTAACTTGGACCCTCTTATTAATTTAAACCCAAGTCTGGTCAACTTTCTAAGCAGTGCTATTATAAAATTCTTTTATTTCAGTTTAGGTTTACCTTTTTATTTTGTTGAACCCTCCATTTGTGATGTTACATAGAAACATAGAAACATAGAAACATAGAAGTTGACGGCAGATAAGGACTGCAAGGCCCATCCAGTCTGCCCATTTCTTTTTCTACCTTATAAATGTGCCATCGGCCTTTGCTCTGTTAGTGACCTATCTATTCATAGTCATTTGTATTGCTCCCTTATGCCTATCCCATGCCTGTTTGAAGCCCTGCACTGTATTCATAGCCACCACTTCTTGTGGTAAGCCATTCCATGCATCTACCACTCTTTCTGTGAAAAAGAATTTCCTCACATTCCCCTTAATCGGCCTCCTCTAATCTCATGCTGTGTCCTCTTGTCCTGCTAGTTTTCTTACATTTAAACATGTTAGACTCTTTCATCTTGTTTATGCCCTTAGGTGTTTAAATGTCTCGATCATATCACCTCTCTCCTCCTTTGCTCAAGGGTATACATATTGAGCTCCGTTAATCTGTCCTCATATGTCTTCTGATGCAGTCCCTGCACCATTTTGGTTGCCCTTCTCTGGACTGCCTCAATTTGGTTAATGTCCTTGCGAGGTGTGGCCTCAATACACGCAGTACTCAGATGGGGCCTAACCAATGTCTTGTACAGAGGATTTATTACCTCCTCTTACCACTTGTGATACCCCTACTAATACACCCTAACACCCCCAGCCTTACCTACTGCTTTAGAGGTCTGCTTGGATGATTTTAGGTCATCAGTGATGATGATGCCCAAGTCTCTTTCTTCCTTTGTGACTGCTAGCAACTCCTCCCAGCCTATAAGTGGCTTCAGGGTTTCTCTTCCCTATGTGCATGATTTTGCACTTCTTGCATTAAATCCAGTTGCCACTCTTCTGACCATTCTGCTAGTTTATCCAGATCTCTTCTCATTCTGTCCACCCATCTGGATCATCTACTCTGTTGCAGATCTTGGTGTCATCTGCAAACAGACAAGCCTTACCTCTAGTCCATCTGCGAGGTCACTAATGAAGATGTTGAATAGGACTGGCCCAGGACTGATCCCTGAGGTACCCCACTTGTGACTTGCATCTCTTCTGACTGTATGCCATTTACCACCTCTCTGTTTTCTGCCAGTCAACCAGTTTGCCACCCAGTTGACCAACTTCTGACCCACACCGAGCCTACCTAGCTTATTTATCAATCTTCTATGTGGAACAGTGTCAAAGCTTTGCTGAAGTCAAGGTAGTACATCAACTGCTCCCCTTGGTCCACCACTCTGGTTACCCAGTCAAAGAAATCTATGAGATTAGTTTGACAGGACCTTCCTTTTGTAAACCCATGCTGTCTTGGATCCTGTGCCCCTATGGATTCCAGGTGTTGCACTATCCTTTCCTTAAGGAGTGCCGCCATAATCTTGCCCACTACTGAGGTAAGACTGACCGGTCTGTAGTTCCCGCCTCCTCCCTGCTACCACTCTTGTGGAGTGGGATCACATGAGCCCTTCTCCAGTCTTCTGGGACCTCTCCTGTGCTCAGTGACTCACTAAACAATTCTGCTAATGGCTCTGCTAGTTCCTCCTTTAGCTCCTTAAGTACCCTGGGATGTATGCCATCAGGTCCCATTGCCTTATCCACCCTGAGCTTAGCAAGCCTTGTAGGACCCTTTCTTTGTGAAGGGAGTAGTGCTCACCTCCTCCCTCCTGTGTCCATGATGCTGAGCTGTGGGCCCTGCCCTACCTTCTCTTCAGTAAATACTGAGCAAAAGTATCTATTTAGGATAGATGCCTTTACAGGGTCCTCCTCCTCACATGCTCCCTTTTCTCCATTAAGCTTAGCAATACCCCTCTAGACTTTCTCCTTTCACTAATGTATCTATAGAAAGTCTTGTCACCTTCTTTACTGTTCGTGCTAGTGTTTCTCAGTTTGGGACTTTGCCTGCCTTACCTGCTTCCCTTAGGGCAGTTTGGTATGCCTCCTATTTTCATCCCGCTGTGTTCCCTTATATTTTCTGAAGGCCAGCCTTTTGGCTCTGACCTTTTCTGCTACTGTATTTGAGAACCAAAGTGGTTTCCTTCTTCTTTTGCACTTCCTTTTCTGTCTAACACAATGGGATGTTGCTTCAAGTATTGTATCCTAATGCTTGCCCACTTGCCTGTACCTCCTCACCTGTGTTTCTTTTGCCAGGGCTAGCTTAACTCTGTTGGCCATCTTATCAAAGTCAGCTCCTCTGAAGTCCCATATTTTGCCTTGAATGGGATGATTTAGATGTAGTAGCCAAATTGAACCATACCATGTGATGGTCACTGGCCCCAGGTGACCTTCTACCTGGAGATCTGTGATCCTTCTTTGTTAGTCAGTACTAGATCTAGGATAGCCCTGTCTCTTGTGGGTTGCTGTACCAGTTGTTTGAGGCCTTCCTGCAGGAATCCACTATGAGTCTAGTTTGGCAGATGTTCCTGCTGGTATTGACCAATCTGTATCTGGCATGTTGAAGTCTCCCATTATCAGAACCTCCCTTTAGCTGTCATGTTTTGTATATCTTCTAACAGTAATGTGTCTATGTCCTCCCTCTGGTCTGGGGCCTGTAGACAACCCCAGTTCTTATGGCTGTCCCATTTCCTGTTTCCAGGGTGACCCACAGTTCTTCTGGCTCCTTATGTGTATTCTGAATTTCTGTAGCTTTGATATTTTCATTAACATACAGGGCCACTCCTCCCCCTTTTGCACCTCGGTCTCTTCTGAACAATACATAGCAGTACTGAAGTCTCCCAAGTGTGGTTACTGGTAAACCACGTCTCACTAATTGCTACTATGTCCAGTTTAGCCTCTGACATTATTGCCTGCAGGTCTGGGATCTTATTTCCCAGGCTGTGAGCATTTGTGTACATGATTTTCCATTGGCCAGATTTTGGTGTGTTAGTTGTTGGGTGAAGTTTGGCATTACCCCTGTGCATCGTATGGGGAGACAAACCTTTTTTCTTACCTGGTGATGCAAATGAACAGCAAACACGCTGAATTCCTGTTTGACCACTAGCTGAGGGGGGAGGGGTGTTCTTCCCATTCGACGTATGGGGTGCTGTACCCCTCTCCCCATTTGCTAGTTTAAATATTCTGCAAAGATGTCAAACTTCTGCCCCAATGCACTGACTCCCTCTTTAGTCAGATGCAGTCCATCAAATTTAAAGAACTTTCGCTCCCAGAACTGTTGCCAGTTCCCTACAAATCTGTGTCCTTTTTCCTGGCACCAGTCCTTGAGCCACTTGTTTAGCTCCCCTATCTCCCCTTCTCTGACCTTCCGTCCATCTGCTCCCTTCTCCCAGACTGGCAGGATCTCAGAGAAGGAGATGCCGGATGAAATAGATGATAGTTTGTCACCCAGCCTAGTCAGGTGTTCCTTGGTCTCCAAAACTGACCGGCTGGTGAGATCATTAGTCCCTATGTGTACTAGGACATCAATGTTTTCTCCTGCTTTGTGAACAATTTTAGCAATGTGGTCAGTATCTCTCCATGCTGATGTACCTGGGAGACATCTGACCATCACCCCTGACTGGAGATGGGTATCAACTCCCCGAATCATGGAGTCTCCTATGATCAGAAGTTTTTGGATCTTTGTGCTTGTTTAGTTTTGGTTCTTGATTTGGGTGAGTATTGTTGTGTTAGCTCCTGTGTCAGTAGTGTCCTGTTTCTGCAGTGTCTTCTGCCTCTTTATTTGATTTCAGAGATAGAGGCAGATACCTGTTTATAGTGTTTATATGGTTTTGGAGGTAATGTGTTGAGAGCAGAGAGTGATGGGGCACCTGATTTGCTCCTCCTAACCACCTGCCAACCTCCTGACCAACTACCCTTCAGGCGGTCAAGGTTTTCTGTTGGATGCTGGGAAATGGCGGGTGGTTCTTATAATGTATTTCCTCTTCAATATGAAATTTGAGGAGTGCAATCTCTGCCCATGCTGCCCGGAGCTGAGACCTAAGATCTCCAAAGGCCCAGTATGTAGGACAGTGTCCTAAATCCTGTAAGACTGTCCTTCTGAAAATTGTTCCACAGTACCTGCAGTTAATGAAATCCATTCCAAATAAGTTGCTGGGTTTGTAACCTAGTCAGAGTAATTAGAAGGAAAAAAAATGCAAGTAATGGTTTAATTGTGCTTTGTTTAACTTGTTATAACAAGTTAAATTACTAGTGCCCTGTAAATGAGATCACTCTTGTGGAGGCCCCACTGATCCGCCTCTTCCTGCTCTGCCACAGGAAATGTCACAACTGTGGTACCCATAAAAGGAGAGTAGCGTGGGGTGGTTAGGATGGGGTGGGTGGCTGGGCCCTTCCTGCCTAAAAAGAAGAACCACGGACGAAAGAACAAGGAGGTAAGAGCAGAAACAATCAGTCAACAACAAATGCAGTAACCCTGAAAGCTTATCCTAATGTTAGATAAAACTGTAAAACCTGTAAAGCACCACCTGTAATAATTTCAGAGAAGATATACCCTGTAAGAAACACTTTGCTCCAGAGAAAAATAAAGCAGTAACAGAAGATGTTTGAGTTGTTAAGCTAGCCCTTCCTTTAGAGCTGGCCGGCTGGATTCTTTCTATATTTAAAGGCATAGCCTAGGGGGTGGAGTTCTGTTGGGACACCTTAGGACACATTATTAAAATTATCCCATATTTTTTTAGAGTTTGGTCCAGGGGTATGCTCTATAATGTAAAAACTGCACTGTTAAATTGTTATGGTACAACATTATTACTTATTTATAATCAAAATATGTTTAAGTTAATCAAAGAGGGAGGGACTTTTGTGTCACATGGTTAAAAGCCTATATAAAGAATTCATTTTCCTCTTTTAGATAGATAGTCTGGTGAGGTACAGACCTGTCCTGTCCTCACAGTATGCAAATACACTAGTGGAATTCTGGTGTTTGTTTTCAGCATTTTGTATTGCAATTTTATTTCTTTTCTGTTGCGCCTGAAGTTTGGCTTTATTTTATTTTGTACTTGTAAATAAATCTTTTGAAGCACCTTTTCCTGTGACAAGACGTCCTCCTTATTGTTACCCACACCTCACACCCGCCTTCCAGTTCTTTCCCGCCATGAGCTTTTGACAGTGCCTCGCGGTTAAGTTCCACTGCTCATCAGTCAATCATCGCCGGTAGTTATACTGTCATTTTTTTTTTTTATTTTTCTAATATATTCATCAGGATTCTTTTATCTGCCATGTATGTTGTCCCCTAACATGTCCGAGCACAAAAACAAGTGCGACTCGTGCGGCGCCCAACTCTCGTACAAGGACGGCCATTCTCAGTGTCTCATCTGCCTAGGCCCCGACCACCCCGTGGATTCCTGTCAGCACTGCCTGAAGTTCAACGTGGATACCCGCAGAAAAAGGCAGCAGTCCCTTGAGTCTCATATCCTAAAGAAGAAGATGTCCTCCATGGAAAAGGAGCTGAAAACACTCCGACAGGCTTCCACCTCCCCCGAGGGCCTTAAGAAGAAGACGAAAAAGGAGAAGCACTGGGATCGGGACACCTCATCCGCAGCTGCGGCAACTTCAGCTGGGGTTGCCGCCCCTCAGGTAATGTCCCCTCTGGGGCACCATTCCTCAACAGCCGTTTTGGTGGTGTCTGAGATGGCGTCGGTCCCCCCGGCTGGTTCATGCTCGGGCCAGTTGGGAGCCTCCGGGACAAAGGAGGCACCCGCTCCCAGTAAGGCCACCCCTGCGAGGCCTTCTGGTTCGAGCCTTTCTGGTAAGTCAGGCATCGGCTCCTCTGGCGTCCGCCTGGACGCCGCCGCTAAGTCGCTCGACCCTTCGGGTAAGCGATGGCTGTCAGTCACCACAAGGTTGCCTCCTCACAAGGTCTTCTTTCAGGCACTGGGTCCGATCAGTCAGATGTCGGCTCCTCCGACACCCACCCGGATCACACCAGTCAGACGCCCACTGGCCCGCCCGGTGGTCGCTCAGCAATGGAGTCTGTGCCAGATCCTTTGGTCTTATCTGATGCCGCTGGCTCCGCGCAGCCTTTGCCGCTGCCGTCTGAGGCCCCTGCATCTCCCCAGCTGGACCCGGAGGATCCCTCTGGCCCTTCCCTGGATGCCACTGGGGACCCTTCGGCCTCTCCATCAGGCATCCTTCCTGTAGGTCCGGATGGCCTGACATCGGAACCTCGGACACCGGCCCTGTCGCCGGCCGACGTCCCCTTGCCAGACATCACCCCGATGCCGGACCCGATGCCCGCCAGGCCACCTGTCCCTGGCCCGCCTGCAGGGCCTCTTCCAGGACCTTCTACCCTGGTAGAGCCCCTGGTGCTGGATCTTATGCCGTCTTATCTGACACTGTCTTATCCGGCTCCACAGTATCCGGCACCGCAGTACCCGATGCCTCAGTACCCGACTCCGGGCTTCCTGCCATTGGGCTATGGATACTCGCCCTATGGATACCCTCAGTATCCGTATACCCCCCATCTCCACCGCCCCCTCAGCTGCCGGTGGATCTGAGGGAGGCTCTGGCTTCTTGGTGGGCTGAGGCGAAGGCTCAGCTCACCAGGGAGTTGGAGAGCCGCCTCCCGACAACGGACCCGGTCCCAGATCCCCGTCACCAGAGGCGAGAGACCCCTCCTCCCCCCAACCCCAGAGACACTGCTACGGGGTCTAAGGCTGGGGGCAGCACCTTGGCCCCTAGAGGCCATGTTCCTCCCTTGAGTGGGGAGGAGTCTTCATCTCCTTCTTCTTCGTACTCATTGGAGGACTCCGATGACAACTCCAATCCAGATGAGCCTCACACTCCTGACAAGCCCAGGCCCAGGACTACTCTGAAGTCCCCTCCGGAGGATCCCTCATTTGCGGAGTTGCTAAGAAAAATCCAGGCTCTTCATCAGTGGAAATCTCTGGAGCTGGATCCACAGAGGCAGAAGCTAGCTGCCCATTTGGATTTGCCCGAGGTCGCTCCCACGTTAGTTCCACCCTGGATCGAGCCTCAAGCCGACCTCATTTACACTATCTGGAAACAGCTGTCAGCTTTGGCCCCCTTCCTAGGATGGTGGATAGGCTGTATCAGGCTCCTGGGGGGATTGACTTTCTTTCGTCACACCCCAAGGCTGATTCGGTCGTGTTCAGTGCCGCCCACGGCCATTTGGCTAACCTGAAACACCTGAGTTCATCCCCACTGATAAGCAATCCCGCCTTCTGGACCAGTATGGCAAGAAGATCTTTTCTTCTTCCACTCTGGGTATCAGAGCTCTGAACTATGTGGCTCACATGGGGGATTACCAGAAGGATATCCTTAGCGAGGTGGAAGCCAAGTTGGACACCCTTCCTCAGTCCCAGACAAAACAGGAAGTGGCAGACCTGGTCCGCTCCGCACATTCGACCAGTAGGCACATGCTGCGTGCTACTTACGATGCAGTGGATGCTTCTGGATGAAGTTCAGCGTTCGCTGTGAGTCTGCGGCGACATACCTGGCTTCAGGTGTCAGGTTTGGCCTCGGAAGTACAATCTGCCATCCAGGACACCCCCTTCCGAGGTTCGGTGTTGTTCAGTGGTGATATCAAAGACATCATTACCGGACTGAGAGAGAAGGGCACTGCTCTCAAGGAGGTTGACTCCATGTACAGAGCCCCTCAAGTGCAGCATCATTCCTTTCGCCGTCGCACAAGGCCTAAGGCAAAACCACAAGAAAAGCGGGTCAACAAATGCTGGGCCCCTCCGGCTGTGAGAACCCCCCACCCAAACGGGCTGAGGGAGCTCCAGCCATGGCACTGCCCCACACCTCCTGACTCCCTCCCTCTCCCACAGCCTCTGGTCGATCCAGAGGAACCAGTATGCAGGAGATTCTCCCTACATCTACCGGGTTGGGAGCAGATCACTTCTGACTCTTGGGTCCTTCAGCTCATAGCAGAGGGCCACACCATAGAGTTTCTTCAGAAACCTCCCAGAAAACCCGCCCCAGGTTGTCTTACTCCCCCAAACATCTTCTCAGGGTTCAGGAAGAAATCTCCTCCCTTCTGTTGACGGAGGCAATAGAACCCACCCACCCACCCCTTCTGGGGCGGGCTTCTACTCCCATTTCTTCCTGGTCCCAATAAGACAGGAGGCGTGAGGCCCATTCTGGACCTCAGCTCTCTAAATCTGTTCGTGGAGTACAAAAGGTTCAGGATGCTCTCCCTACAGAGTCTCCTGCCCCTCCTTCAGTCGGGACTGTGGCTGTGTGCTCTGGACATGCAGGACGCGTACCTGCATATCCTTATCCGCTCTTCCCACCACAAATACCTCTGGTTTGCTTTCCAGGGGGACCACTACCAGTTCAAGGCCCTCCCATTTGGTCTTTCCTCGGCCCCTGAGTATTCACCAAATGCCTGTCTGTGGTGGTGGCCCACCTGCGTACTCAGGGAGTGCAGGTTTTCCCGTACCTGGACGATTGGCTCCTGGCAGCCCCATCCAGGGAGGAGCTCCTGTGTTCCCTTTGCCTTACCAGGCAGGTTTTTACCAGTCTGGGTATTACCATCAACCAGGCCAAATCCCATTTGATCCCATCTCAACACCTCCAGTTCATCAGGGCGATTCTGGACACAACCACCGGTATGGCCTTTCTACCCCCAGACAGGGTGACCACACTCCAGGCTCAGGCAAGCTTCTTGTCTTCTAACAGGTGGATTCCCGCCAGGTCAGTCCTTCACCTCCTGGCGGCTGCAATTCAGACAGTTCCGTGCACTCGGCTCCACATAAGAATCTCTCAGTGGACTCTTCGGTCTCAGTGGGATCAATTGGTCGACAACTTGGACCAAGAGGTGTTAGTCTTGACCCCGATGCTTTGGGATTTGCACTGGTGGTTGGTTCAGGAGAACCTTTGTCGGGGAGTTCCCTTCTGCCTTCCTCCCCCTCCCAGACACTGACAACGGATGCCTCAGGTGAAGGTTGGGGAGCTCATTTGGGATCCCAGTGGACCCAGGGCTCATGGTCCATACTCGAGCAGATGCTTCACATCAACGTGCTCGAGCTCAGAGTGGTGCTGTATGCTCTTCAAGCACTACACCCCTTTCTGCTTCCCAGTCACCTGGCTGTCTAGACCAACAACATGAGTGTAGTCTGGTACCTCAACAAACAGTGCGGGACTCGTTCCTTCCCTCTTTGTCGGGAAGCGATGCGGGCCTGGGAATGGGTGACCCTACATAACCTTCATCTCACGGCGGTCCACGTCCCAGGGGTAGAGAATTCGTTGGCAGATCACTTGAGCCGATCCTCTGCACTATCTCATGAGTGGGAATTGGACCAGGAAATAGCAGATGACATCTTCCTATGTTGGGGAACCCCTCTGGTCGACCTGTTCGCGTCCCCACTAAACGCAAAACTACCCACCTTTTGCTCGCTCGCTCCAGGGCGCAGGTGACTCAGGAGAGACGCTCTGTCTCTCGACTGGAAGGGCAGATTCGTTTATGCTTTTCACCCAATTCCGTTGATTCAGAGGATCCTGCACAAGCTCAGATCAGAAGGGGCCCGTATGATTCTCATCGCTCCCTTCTCACCCAGGCAAGTTTGGTTCTCTCTTCTGCAACAGTACTCAGAGGAACCTCCGATTCCTCTTCCACTTTCATGACTACTGTTGACCCAGGATCAGGGATCCCTAGTCCATCCGGGCCTCATGTCCCTTCAGCTGCATGCTTGGCTCCTACAGATGTAGCACAAGCCCATTTTGGGGATTCAGAGATCTTGGTGGAGGCCAGGAAGCCCTCCACTCACTCCATCCCATGCCATGAAATGGAAACAGTTTTCCATTTGGGCTTCGTCCAAAGACCTGGAGCCTTTCTCCTGTCCTGTCAGGCCACTACTAGACTACATGCATTATCTCTTCGACCTGGGTCTCAGTCATTCCTCTTTGAAAGTTCACATGGTGGCTCTGGACGCTTATCATGTTCCCTTTGGGGACAGAACTTTCGCTCAGCTGGAGGCTGTGAAGACCTTTCTATGAGGGGTTCTTCATCTGAGACCCCCCATTTGGGTTCCTGCCCCTCCTTAGGATTTGAATTTCATTCTTGAGAAGCTTACGCTTCCTCCCTTTGAGCCGGCAGCCTCAGCAGAACTTAAGTTCCTTTTGTGGAAGGTTCTCTTCCTAGTGACCATTACTTCCGCTCGAAGAATTTCCGAGCTTCAGGCCTTGACGTGCAAAATCCCATATTTGATTTTCCATAAGGAATGTGTGGCTCTGCGCACCAATCCTAAGTTTCTCCCTAAGGTGGTAGTGGAATCTACGTTGAACCAGTCTATTGAACTGCCTGCCTTTTTCACACAGCACTCCAATCATGGGGAGTATCTTTTACATACTCTGGACATTCATCGGATTCTGAGATACTACACCAACAGGACGAAGGATCTCAGAAAGACTGACCAACTATTTGTTTCTTTTGCCAGCAAAAGAGAGGGCAATGCTGTTTCCAAACAATGTTTGACCAAATGGTTGGCTTACTGTATCACTTTCTGCTATGACAAGTATCACAAGACCTTGCCAGGTCAGGTCAGGGGTCACTCCACCAGGGGTATCGCAGCCTCTGCTGCCTGTTTCAAGAATGTGTCAGCAGCTGATATTTGCGCCGCCGCAACTTGGACATCTGTCCATACCTTTACCAAACACTACAGTTTGGACATTGCCTCTTGCTGTAGAGCCGGCTTCGGGTTGGCTGTTCTGCAAGGACTTCTTTCTTAAGTCCTTTTCAGCCAGAGGATCTCTTATGAGTAGTCTCCTCCTCCTGTGTGCTTCTCTTTGTTCCAGACTGCTTGGGACTCAGTCCTATATGTAATTACCTACTGCAAGAGCCCTCTCGAAGTAAGATAGTACAGTTACGTAAGAACTTACCATAACAGTAGATCTTCGAGAAAGGCTCTTGCAGTAGGTAATACCTTCTCGGCCTCCATCCACCTTAGTTTTTTCAGCTCCTTTTCCAGGAAGGGAAATCTCCACTTCTCTCTCATCTCACCTTTTTGACCTTTGGCGGGAAAGAACTGGAAGGCGGGCATGAGGGACTGTCCCTTTATACCGACGTTGCCTGACGCCGGTCACCTGATGTGGGGGCGGTCCCTCGCCAGAGAGTGCTAGCTAGAAATTTTTCCATGGGGTCCTGACACCTGCTGGCTTCAGTCCTATATGTAATTACCTACTGCAAGAGCCTGTCTCAAAGATCTACTGTTACGGTAAGTTCTTACGTAACTGTACTTTAATTAAGTTGTCAAGACAGACTTTAAATATGTTTTTAGTCTTGCTTATGACAGTCTCAAGGGGCAGTCTATTCCAGGGTCCTATGGATCTTAGTGTAAAGAAAAAATTCTGACTTTTATAATAAAAAGGTTTGCCTTCAAGCTATAGGGGGTGTTCCTTAATGTTATGAACATCATTCTTAAATTCAAGTCCAAGCTCTGTCATAAGGTATAGATCTTGAATTAAATCAAACAAGAACAACAGGTCCCCTCTAATACGATGGGTGGCAAGGGTCATGAGGTTAAGAGACTGCAGTTTATTTTCATAAGATTCATTCTGTGTTGTAAATTTCCTTTGTACCTTTTCTAATAAATTGCAGTCATTTTTTATAAGGGCACCAGAGCTGCAATGTGTGTTCTAAATGTGGCCTAGCATATGCCCTGAAAAATGGCAACATGACCTTTGGGTCCCTAGACTTGATACTGCACAGGATAGACCTTATAACCATGTTTGTTTTCTTAATTACTTCATGCATGTGTTTAGGCTGTGATAGGTCGTGAGATATAAGATTGCCTAGATCCTTCTCATCTGTAGTGAAGTTTAATAAAGTTCCAGCAAGTGTATATGAATGTAAAGGGTTGTGCGACCCTAAGTGCATAACTTTACATTTTGATATATTAAGCCTCGTCCCCTAAGTGTTAACCCATGCTGTAATTGTATCCAGATCTTTTTGTATGAGTGAAGCCTGGGTTGGATTAGTACATGGGCCCCTGATTTTAATATCATCTGTGTATTTAATTGTAGATGAGTAGCAGCTGGTAGTCATGTCAGCAATAAATGCCTGAAAAAGACAAGGGCCCAGAACAGACCCCTTCAGCACACCGTTAGAAACATTCCCTGATTTGGATAGAAGACCACTGATTTGGACTCACTGAGTTATATTACATAGCCAGTTGTTAATCCAGTTAATCAGATATTTATTGATGTTAAGCTGATGAAGTTTAGTGATAGGTGCCCAATGTGGCATAACATCAAATGCTTTACTAAAATAGATAAATATAATATCACAGGATGTTTTATTGTCAATTATAAAATGGGTCAATAGTATTCTGTGTCCAGATTGGCTGAGAGGCACCAGCGGCCGTGTCCTTATCAGTACATATTGTGCCAACCGGCACCTCTTCAGCCAGTTAGGACTCAGCACCTCTGTAAATCCGTGCATGGCAGAAAGGTTTAACAAAATGTTGTGACCGCTGTCCCGACGATAGTCACTGCCTGCCAGCCTGCCCCCCTGCCGTGCAGTCTGTTTGCTGAATTACTGAATGAATCCTCCCTCCCCAAGAAACACATTAAAAATCTGACCTTTTATATTTTTCTTGAAAAGTTTGTACCAGTTCCGGATCCACGGCTCTCCACGATCTGTTTTTTTTCAGTTGGCTGCCCGCGATCTACCGAGTGTTCCCATGCGCTATCGAGAAACGGCTTTGACATCAAAGCCGAGACCCACGCCTGCACCAGCCTTCCTGTCATAACCTAAAGTCATTTAAAAGTACTGCAATCATCACAAGCGGTGAATCCACTTCGGGACAAGCGCGACTGCTGCCTCTTGCAGAAAACCATGTAGAGCTGCTGTGAAGTAAACAAATAACTACGGGGGCCCATAAGGAACACGCTCGCTCCCAATCACAGTAAAACACTGAAATGGTCCCATTGCTGTGACCTGACAGAATTTCAGTCAAAGAAAAGTCAAAATATTTTAAGTGGTGTGTTGAGGGGGCATAGAGAGCCACAACCACCATCTGGTGGCTTTCTGGTGACACAGAAAATGCTCTAGAGAAGCAATGACTATGGCCAGTAAGGGACATGCTTGCTCCCATCAAAACTGGCTCACATTGAGGAAAAATTCTAAATTTAAAAACAAAAGCAGTTTGAAATGTGATTGTGTGGGGCTCCTGTGTGTGTGTGTGTGTGTTGGGAGGGGCATAGACTGGACAGCACACAGTACAGAAAATACATCAATGGAGGGACTATTTTACTACTTCAGGTAATAAAAACTGAAATTATTAAAATGCTTTCCCTCTTTCTTTCTTTTTCTTTTTTTCTTAAATACTTATTTCTGGAACCCATTTTATAAGCGAAATAAGACACTCCAAGATGTGGTTTATCGCCTGATAAGAGCACGCCTAGTGGCATGCGTACTGCCAAGCGCCCGTGCCTTAGTACACCCTCAAGTGCTCTTATCAGGTATGTAAAACCACACCGTCGTGTCTTATTGCTTGCGTAAAGCACTGCTTTGTTTGTAAAAGCACATTAGATTAGTAAAACAACCTCTGCCACTTCTAAAACCATGTTGTTCAGGGTCGCATTCATTAGGGGTTGTAGAAATGATGTCCTTAATAAGATCTTCTAGGATCTTGCATACAGAGGATGTCAGGCTAATCAGACAATAGTTTTCCCAATTATATTTTGGGCCTTTTTTACGGATTGGAATTACATTGGCTACTTTCCATTCCTGGGGGACAAAATTTGAGGAAATACAGTTTTCAAAAAGGAGTTTTAATGGCTATACTAAACAATCTGCCAGTAGGCAAAGTAGGTGACCGGCAATATTATCAGACCAAGAACAGTTTTTACCTTTCTGTGCCTGCAAGTTACTTAAATATAAGATCTACAGGAAAACAAATAGGTGGATCGGTATTTTTTGATAATGGAGAGCAGGTATTTTGTGTAAAATTAAACATATTACAGAAATTTTTAATAAACTCTTCAGCCATAACTATGGGGTCCTGAACCAATTGATTATTTAGTAACAACGATCCAACCTGACAGACAGTTTTTTTCAAAGAATTAATATATGAATACAAATATTTACTATTTAATTTATTAGCAGTAGTAGCAAGGTTATATTCCCATCTCTGTTTGGCCTTTTTAATTTTGGATTTACATTTCTTTTGAATGTTTAAGAGAGAACCCCAGTTATTATTGGTTTTAGATTTTAAGCAAGTGCTGTAGTTTTCATTCTTTAATTTAATAAGTTTTTTATTGAATTATCCAGTCATTTAGGTGAGTGTTTATGGTTAGATGTTTTTTGGTTTAGATGGAATAAATGAATCCCTCAAGGAAATTAGGATATTTTTAAGGTAATCCCAACTTTTCTGAGCATTAAGGTTTGCAAAAGTAGCACCCCAATTGATATCATTAAGCACTGTTGTCATTGCTTGCAAGTTTGCTTTATTATAAAAACAGGTAATGATGGAGTAGGTGTTATAAGCATAATGTTTCTCAAGTGAGAATTAAACAGAGTTATGGTCACTGCTGCAAACTGGAGCCCCAACAGTAAGGTTATCAAGAACCCATTCATCACTATAGATAACGAGATCTAAGATTTTGTCACCTCTTGTTGGTGACTGGACACATTGTTTTAAATGAAGTTCTGTGCATGCACCCAGTAATTTCCTGCCTTTGACTGATTTAGAAGTAAAATTATTCCAATTGATATCCCCTAGGTTAAAAATCCCCCATGACTGTGAGGTCACCTAGCTCTCTTGCTTGTTCCATTTCTAGGGTTACTGCATCTAGAACCTCAAGTGGTGAGTGTGGGGGGTGATAACAAGAACACAGTATTAGGAAATCAGATTTCATCAGATAGACTTTCATCCAGATTGTTTCTGTTATTAGATTGTGTTTTAATTTTATCTGTAACATAAAATGAATTTAATTTATTACTAATGAAGACTGCAACCCCACCTCCCTTTCGTTTTGCCTATTTAACTTATATGTGTTGAAGCCCAGCAGATTAATGTCCCAGGATGCCTTATTGTCATGTCACCCCATGTTTCTGATACAGCAATGACATCCAGGTTGCCATGGCATGTCCTTATTTTCAACTCATCAATTTTGTGGGTTAAACACCTAGCATTAAAGCTCAAGAAGTGTAGCTTATTGCTGGAGTGAAGTTTATTATTACACTGATTATTGTTAAGAGAAGAGTCCAAACCCCTCCTCTCCCCCAAAGTGCTTCATTTAAACAGAGATCAATGGTTGTGAGGAACTGTTTACCCAGTATGGTGCTGCCTCATCTACTAAGATGTAGATCGACCCTACAATACAGTTCACTTCTATCACAAAATTCTTCCCAATATGTTAGACATTTAAAGTCCTGTTTTAAGCACCATTTACGGAGCCATTAATTTATACATTTGATTTTCTGATTTAGATAGACTGAGAATCTGGGCATGGGCAAAATTTCTGAAATACAATATCACATTCCAGTTCCACTAAGTTATTTGTCAGTGCTATTATATCCTGTTTAATGGTATGAACAGTATCACAGTAAATGTTACAAGCACATGCGTGTATGATCACAAAGGTGTTTTCCCTGCTTCCCTGCAAGATGTTGTTGACCATATTGGTGATGTCAGCAATTTTAGTGCAACTAAAACTGGAACAAGTCCTATTGTCTTTATCTGGGTTGCAAACAGCCATTTCAACATGCTTTACTATTGAATCACCCAATAGTATGACTTGTCTTGGATTTGAAATTGGACAGATGGTGTTAGAGTCAGAGCTAATTTGAACATTGGTAACTGATGGGTTACTAGAGGATGATAAATTCACCTCAGCCATACATGCATCAACTAATGGTTGGATAATGATTTCAGGTTCAGATGTACTTAAGGTGGTGTACAAAATGTGCTAAATGTGGGTGTATTTGAAGCAATTGCTAACCCTCCAGATGACCTACCGGGGAGGGAGTCTTGGATCCCACTACCAAGGTCTTCACAGGGAAAAGAGAGAGACTAAAGGGTCAAATTTATTGACTCATTGAGTCCAGGTGGCAATTTTGGGTCAGGTTTAGCAATGGATGGTTCCAATGCCATATGGCATGTACTGGACCCAAGGAGTTAAGGACTGAAATATTGAAATGGTCAGCTTTACGTCCCTTCTTGCATGCCCCATTACTTTGGACTTGGTACCAAGCATCATCCGTGCAGTCATAACCACTGGACTCATCCTCCAACAACCTTTTTTATTGACTGATTCATGAATGGCTTTGGCTAAATAAGGTCCAGCATCAGAGTCTAATGAGGCTATATTATTGTTCATTACTGAGCAGTTCGAATTGTTCTGATAAAACTCCAGAGGAGGTGAAAATGGTTTACTGTTTTTGTTAGAAGCACTCATTGCCCTAAACCAGCTAGTCATAGCCTGCTGATTTTTTTCCACGGCAGCTAGTCTGTAACTAAACATAAAAACTTCCAGGAGCAATTCAGAGTTCTGTACATATTTATTACAACTAAAAGTTGATCTAGGGGCATCCATGGCAAGTATCATGTACATGTTACATTCAGAACATTGTAAACCCACTTCTCCAGCTAAAGTCAGAATGGTGTTCTTAGATTGAGAATCCATTTTGTAGCGGGAGGTAAACAAAGAACAATTGAAACTAGGATACAAATAATAATGAAGTATGACAGTAAAGTTAACTGTTGAATGTATATACTAGATTGTTACTGTGGATGTACTAGGATGGTATTACATGTTTCTGATGGTAAACAGTACAGCACTGTACCACAATACCATAGTTAATTTTTTTCATAGAGGGCATGTAGTGAGAGGGATCATGTTTTAAAAACTTCAAAATCCTGTATTTTAATTCAGGAATGAAAGACAATGATTACAAAAATGGGTGTGCTGATTTTTTTTGCCAGACAAACATTCTTGATGAGAAATAATGATATGTTGACTAACAAACACTGCTGCTTAAACTTATGCTTCAAGTAAGTTTTATATCTGAATAAAGTTTGATTGATAAGTGTGAATTGCTCCGTTATTAATTTTGCAGTGTCCTTCAATGTAGCAAACACAGAACTACAATGAACATACCCATCGACTCCTCCTATGTTCATTACAGTGAGGGACTGCTGTAATTTCCATGCATGACCTCTCATCACAGCGCCCTAATTCCTCATGAAAAGTTCACTGTAATCCATCCCTTAGATTCCCTGCTGTACGGCTCTTTGTAGTTTACCTCAAACCATGACCACTGGAGTTGCATTTTCTTTTGGTGCACCTGATGACTGCAGCCAATGTGGACGCAGGGAGAGTGCAGACGGCAACCCTAGGCCACTCCATATGACATGGAAGAGACATGCTGCACACAGATGGCACTGCCCATGTCTCAGTCATCTGGCAGCAGTCCCAACTCTGCCAGGAATTTAAGAGTGCCCCAGTACCCAGTGGGCACCTTATCAGTGCATCCATGTAGCACACACCTCCAGTCCCCCATAGAGGTACACCAATACAATACAGCACACACATGCAGTACTGGAGTGATGGTGAGTGTTGAGAGGATGGTGTATAGGTGGCCAGGCTGCACCACATAGTAGGTGCTGCCACACAGCAGGGCCGATCCACACAGTGCACATGTTCCAGTGATGGCAATGCCCCTGATATCAGTATGCCTGTATTATGGTATGTGTCTGCCCCTGCAGGGCACATACCAGACACCTGTACAGACACCCCATCACACACGGCAGGCTATGTGTATGTTACTGTGAGAATCCTATGCCATTGGGTCCGCATGTGTGGGTCGCAGGACAGTATGACAGTGGTGTCCACTGTCAGAACACACCTGCCAGCTGGGTCTGTCACTGTATGGATAGCAGGCAAAAAGATAGAGCTGCACAGAGGTATGGGTGCTCTAAGACCAAAACTTTAACACCCAACAGGAAAGGTCTTGGCACACCTTAGACTGGACAAAAAAACTCTCCACACAGAACGAGTAAAATATAACTTATCTTTACTAGTGGAGTGCAAAAAAACAGCAACAGCAGACATAAAGTACAAACAATGCAGGCACAGAAAATTCCTCACACACGTTTCACCAGATCACAGGCTTTGCACTCCACTAGTAAAGATACGTTATATTTTACTCATTCTGTGTGGAGAGTTTTTTTGTCCAGGCTAAGGTGTGCCAAGACCTTTCCTGTTGACTGTATGGATAGCAGCAGCCATTGTTGCGTGACTCACCGTAGGCACTGCTGTGTCTCTCACAATGCATACTGTAGCATCTGATACACACTGTAGCAGAAACAACATGTCTATGGCATGCAGCAAAAAACAGCCATGCAACTGGTGCTAGTCCCCTGGGACACAATGGTCTGTGCTGCTGTGTACAAACCCAGCCTGCAGCTACTGTGCTATAGATACAGTCTGACCTACAGGCGGTGTGCTTTGCACCCTGAGCTAGCCCAAGCAAACCACACATGGTAATCAGGGGTCAAAATTAAGTTTTGCAGCCACTAACCAGCAGGACTAGTGACTGGGAAAATCCACTGGCCCCACAGACATTTCCACTGGCCCAGTTGGTGTACATACTGAAGTGTTGCCTTCTCCAGTACAAGTCCGCAGGGCTAGTTATATGAAAATCTTACTAGCCCAATACAAAATCTACCAGCATTTGGCTGGCATGCCGGTGCCTATTTCAACCCCTTTACTGTATGCAAACCAGGCCATAATGACATGCTAATATGGTTGTTTGCCCTCGGACTGCATAAGTAGGCTCATTTGCATATCAGTTTTGAATATAGCAAACTTTTGCCCTGAGCTAATGTGTTTGCCCTGGGCAAATGTTAGCACTGGGCAAACCTGTCAGAACTATGTCATGGTTCTGACGTATCTGGCCTGCAATGTTGTTGCAGTTGTTGTGAACCACTTCTTTACTACCACCCACAATGACCACATAGTTCAACTTTGCCTTACTCCACCTCTGTGTGCACTGAGCTGCTGTTGCAGTTTGTACTGCCCAGTTGCTGTATTCAGTGCAGCCTTCTTTACCGGGTTATTCTTGACTGCACTCTGTGCCTTGTTTGCCCACCTTCATTTGCCCGCTATATTCAAAAGGTTTTGCCTCTGGGCTATTCCTTTGTATATTGCATGAAACTGGATGTGGGATAATTTTGCATGCTGGGCAGTGCAAATTGCTCTGAATATTGGGCCCCAAGTGAGTACATGCCGAGCTTGCTGACCTCTTCATATGATTGCCTTTGCTGCTCCTGTATCACTTTTGTGGCTGTCTGGACACACTATAGATAGCCTCTGGTCTTTTCTGGGTGCAGATTCCAGAACTGTTCACAATACCTGAGGTGTGACCTCACCAGGGATCTGTGCAGAGGCAATGTCACCTCCCTCCATCTAATGGAAAACCCTCTTCCTATGCACCACAGGATCCTGTTAATTTTATCAATTTCACTGTTGCATCAGGCAGTTGAATTGAGTCCATCACCAATGATGACTCTGAGACTTTTTATTCAGATGTCTGATTCACCCTTTCCCCCTCTCACCACGTACTTTGTTTAAGGGGTTTTATTGCCAAGGGCAATATTAAAAAGCATTAATTTCTTATCATTAAATTTATGCTGTCATATCCTGGACCACCTCTCTGTCCTTTCAAGATCCCTTTTTATGTCCCCTTTTCCCTCCTCAGTATCCACTCTGCCACAGATCATGGTGTCATCTGCAGAGACTGATCAGTTTTTCTCCCCATATCACAGATATGTTGCCTAGTACTGGTCCTAGGGCTCATCATTGTGCAACACCACCAGTCACCTCTCTGAGCATTGAGTATTTTCCAGTAAGCCAGAAGCCAGAAGTAATGGGCACTGGCAATCACACGTTGCTTATAAATCCGAAAGCACAGCAAAGAGTCACAGGATCCAGCACGTATCATGTTGTCTCATGAAGGGCAAAGCCAGTGCAGTCAGTAACACTGCAGGCAAATCCCTGAAACAAGAAACAATGCATCCAAAATATTGTTGGGGAAGAAAAAAATGGTAAGTTACTAAATTGCACTGCTGTGGTGGTCCATGGCAGCATGGTGTTGTAACAGTAAATTCTACCATCCCCCAAATACATGCCAGTAGTCTGGATGTGCGGTTTCTTGTTTCAAGGGTTTGCCTGTGTTGTTTGTGCCATGTTGGCTTTGCCCTTGATGAGATGAGATGACGTGGATCAGAACCAGCACTTCCATCTGTATAGAACATCTTACACTGTGGATGAATCTTCTGAATCTTCAGTCTCAATTTCCAAATAAAAAGACACACAGGCTGACTCACCTGAATTTGGGAATTTAAAGCATCATTTGAAGCAATATCTAGAAAAGTTGGGCTTAAAAATAAAATCATGTAAACAGAAGAAGTTTATAAAAGGCACAGCCATAACTGAAAAAAGGTCTGATTCAAGTATAAATGATGATATGGTTGGGGATATGGAAGTTAACAATGGGGGCATTATAGATGACAACTCTGTCACTCAAAACCAGAGGGCACAAGTACATGCTCATTCAAGCAAAGTAAATAAAAGTATAATAATAATTGGGAACTCCACTATAAGAGGGAAAGATGCAATAGTGTGCAAAGGAAGGAATATATTACAACAGTTAGTACTCTCCCAGGGGCCAAGACTAGTGACATAAATAACATATTAAATGGGTTAGTAGACCACTCTGACACACCACTTGCGATTATACATGCTGGCGTAAATGACACGGGGAAAAAGGCAAATGAATGACTTTCTCAAGCACTTTGAGGAGGTAGCAAATAAGATAAAATCAATAAGTGGAGATGTAATTATATCTAGTGTCCTGCCAGTACACGGGATCCACCACAAAAAAATCAGGGGGATAGCAGCATTAAATGGAAGGCTGAAGAGATAGTGTACCCAAGAAGGTCATGTTTTTATAGACCACTGGGATAATTTTAAAGATGAAAAGCTCTTTTGACCAGGTGGCCTCCATTGAAATAAAATAGGCACTAGGATCCTGGCCCATGCCGTTAATGAAACTATACAGCAAAGTTTAAACTAAAAATAGGGGCTGGGGGGTAAAACTATGAATGCTGTGAAAGAATATGAATCGGTGGATAAGACAATTAAGGCTAAAGGACTAAACTGCCTTTTGGTTAATGCTAGAAGCACTATACATAAAATGGATGAGTTAAGACATATATTGCACACAGAATCAATTCATGTATGTGCTATCACTGAAACTTGGTGGGGCAAGTATGACAATTGAAACAAAAATATAGATGGTTACACATTATCCTGCAAATCAAGAATATACTGGAAAGGGGAGGAGTAGCAGTGTATATGGCAGACAATATTACATCTGAAGAAGTGGAGATGGGTGGGATGCAAATTGCAAAAATTTGGTTGAAACTCACTCCCTTAAAGGACCCAAAAACTATTATAGGAGTCATTTATAGGCCCCCATCAGCAACTTATGATGGAGATCAGATCCTATACAATTTACTCCAGGAAGGGAACCCAGCAGACAGGATACTATTATTGGGAGATCTTAATATCCCAGGTGTGCAATGGGATAAACTAACAGCATCAAATACGAACATATAAAATTGCCAGCAGATACAGGCCATTCGGTCTATCTAGTCTGCTCAAATGTGCAGCACTTCAGTCCATTTGACTGCAAATAAAATGGTAGAATTGTATCTGGAAGCTTTCCAGCAGTTAAGTATGGATGAGTACATTACAGAACCTACAAGGGGGAAAATATATTAGACCTTGTGGTAAGTAATATGGACAACACTGCTAAGGACTCTAAAGTAACAGTACCATTAGGGAATAGTGACCATTCTATGGTATTTTTCAGGATACGTGATATCAGTGTAAATAATCCAGGGGAAACAGTAGTATTAAATTATAGTATGGCAAATTTTGACCATATGAGAAAGGAATTGATGGAATGGAACTGGCAGTCTGAATTCAAGAATAAGTCAATAGGTGCCATGTGTGGGTTACTTACTACTAGGTTAAACACTGCGGTAAATAAGAACATATCTCTGAAAAAGAAGTATAACCGAGTGGGTAAAGTACCTATTTGGATTACCAGGAAGGTGAAAAGTTTGAAAAAAAAAATGGCATTTAAAAAAGCAAACATGAGTAACAGAGAGTGGGTGGAGTAAATATAGCAGAATGCTAAAAACAGCCAAAAATGCTATGAGAATAGATTAGCAATAAGAACTAAGGATAATTATAAATCTTTTCTCTCATACATTAACAGCAAAAAGGAGAATGAGACTAAAGCTGGACCATTGATTAACCAAGATAGATTAGCAATAACTGATATAAAATAAATGGCACAAGTGCAAAATGTATATTTCACTTCCGTATTTAATGAAAAACAAAATATAAATGGGGGAAAGATATGTTTGACTGAATCACTGAGCCATATAAATATAATAGATGTTAAAACTAGACTGAGTAAGTTGGATCCAAATAAATCTCCAGGGCCGGATGGATTCCATCCAAGAATCATAAAGGAATTGGCTATGGAATGAGCTCCACCACTGGCAAATATTTTTCAAACATCTTTGGATAATGGGGAAGTAACAGAATCCTGGAGGTTAGCAACAATTATACCACTGCATAAAAAGGGATGTAGAAAGAAGCTAGAACATTATAGTCCTATAAGCCTAATACCAGTAATTGGCACAATCTTAGAGGGTATTATTAAGGACTATATAATCAAACATTTACAAGGCACAAACAGAATTGATGAAACACAACATGGCTTTACAAAGGGCAGATCCTGTCAGACAAACATGCTGGAGTTCTATGGTAGGGTCAGCAAGGCCCTGAACAGGGGAAGTACTGTGAATGTAATTTTTTTGGATTTCACTAACGCTTTCGATAAGCTGCCTCACCTAGAACTGATAGAAGTTTTATCTGATATGGGATTACACAAAAATATTATAGGCTGGATTATATCTTGGCCTGATGGCAAGAAACAAAGCATGAATATCCAAGGAATTTACTCCAGCTGGGCTGAGCTGACTAGTAGAGTCCCGCAAGGATCAGTGCTGGGACTGTGCTTGTTTAACTTGTATGTCAGTTCATTACAATACAAATGTGAAGGCTTATGGTTAATGAAATTTGCTGATGATTGCAGATTGGGGGCTGTAACTAACACATTAGAGGACCAAATCAAATTGAAGGATGCTTTGGATTTTTTTTCAGGCATGGGCAGCTAAACACAAACTTAACTTCAACACAGATAAGTGCATAGTAATGCATTTAGGAAATAAAAATTCAAAAGAAATATACACCATGAATGGCTGTTCGCTGAGGAGTGTTTCAGAAGAAAGAGATTGCGGACAGACATGGTTACATATATTTTGTACAATCTATATACATAGTTACATTTGAATCAGTATAGGACACCCCAGATATACAGATGTCTAGCAGGGGGAGGGATAGAGAAACCAGAGGGGAGGAGGAGGAGGGTGTGAGGAGGCTGTCCAGAGGACTTTGTCAAGAGTTGAGTGTACTGGGGGGGGGTATGCGAGCACTGGTTAGTGACAATTACAACAGCAGGTGTTGAAAAGATGGTTCTGAAGAGCAAGTTTAAAAGGGGTGCTTTTGGGAGTGTTTGTGATGATGACAGGGAAGAGAGATGAACCAGGAGGGGCCCTATAGTAGAAGGATCTCTGTGCTAGGGAGGTCCTAGTTCTGGGTACCATTAGGGTGGTCTTGTCTGAGCTGTGGGTGGAGACTGTGGTTGAGGCTGACTGAAGGGAGGCAGACACCCTGGGAGGGAAGCCCGAGCAGGATTTTCTTGGCTAGTAGGCAGGTCTGGTAGTGGAGTCTTTCTTTGGCAGTGGCGTAGAGATGGCAGGTATGGGTGAGCCTAGGGGCACCGGTCAGGTTACTACAGGCCTTGTTGAGTGAGTTGGATCTTATTGAGTGCAGTATTATCAGTGGCTCATTATGTAGGCAGGCCATATTCCACTAGAGATAGGACAGAGGATGTGATGGACAGCTGGAGAGCATCGGGTAGGAGACAATCCTTGTGGCAGTAAAGGAGGCCAATCCAGGTGTTAGTGGCAGTCAAGAGGGCATTAACGTGGGCGTGGAAGGTGAGGGCAGTGTCTAAGGTAATCCCTAGGTATTTGTAGGTGGATACTTGCTCAAGGGAGTGCTGAGTGCTGGGGAGGATAAGGAGGGGGGCATTTTTTGCTTTGTTTTGGTGGTGGGAGAAGAGCATCAACTTAATGTTTTTTAGATTAATAACAAGTCTATGTTCCTTGAACCACTTTTCTGCCTGGGTGAAGGTGTGTTGGAGAGAGTCCTGGAGGGAGGCAGATCTATGGTGTGAGGCATAGAGAACAGCATTGTCCATGTATAGAAGAATATTGTCAGAGCAGGCACTGGGCAGGGTGTTTAGGTAGAGACTGAAGAGTAGGGGACCCAGGATAGAGCCCTGGGGAACCCTTGAGTGGACAGGATGGGTGTCGGACACAGTCCCATTGATTTTTCTGCACTGGAATCGAGCTGAGAGATAGCTAGAGCACCAGGTGAGGAGACCAGTGGAGAAACCAATTTGGTAAAGGGAGTCAAATAAAAGGGGATGGCAGACAGTGTCAAAGGCCTTGGAGAGGTCAATGAACACTGCTCCAGCAAGGTTGCCAGAGTCAAGGGAGGAGTGCAAGAAGTTGAAGAATTCTAGGAGGGCCATGGCAGTCCTATGGCCCTCGCGGAAACCATGCTGCATGGGCATAGGACAGCATATTTAGTTAAATATTCAGTGAGCTGTGTGGCCACCACTTTTTCTATAGATTTGGAGAGCAGGGGAAGAATGGAAATTAGCCGATAGTTGCTGGGGGAGGACCAGTCACCACTTTTATGTATGGGTGTGATGACAGCTGTTTTTCAAACACTGGGGAACTGACCCAGGCAAAGGGGTCGATTTAGTAAGTCTGTTAGGGAGACTAGGACATTATACAGGACTAGTCTTAGGATCCTGGTGTCTAGAGAGTCATTGCTTGGGCTATTGCTGCCTAGTGCTTTTAGTAGGAATGGCCTGGCTTCTAGAATGGATATCTTGCATAGATGAAACCGAGGGCATTGCAGGACAGAGGGCTGGGATTCAGGTATGGGGGTCAAAGAAACTACCGGGAAGGACAGAGCTAAGATCTGTGAAGGTGGTATTAAGGCAGTTTGCTATGTTTAGGGGGTCCATGGTAATAGAACTGTCAATAGAGAGCTGGGATGGGTGGGAGCATGATTTCCCATTCAGCTCTTTAACATTATCCAAGAAGGTCCGAGCTGACTCCCAGGAGGAGGTAAGGGTGGCCTGGTAGTAGTCCGCCTTAGCCTTGCAGATAGCGCAAATACACTTATTGTGTGCAGCACTGTAGGCTTGTCTGTCTGCTGCCCTGCCAGTCTCTGAGGCTATGTGCCAGAGGTTATCCCTCTCCCTGAGTTTTTGGAGCAGGGAGGGGGTGACCCACGGCACCTTTTGATTTTTGGTTCGGAGTCTGGTAAGCAGCACATAGAGATCACAGGCCTTGTTAAAAGCCTGTGTGAATAGGTCGAGTGCAGAGTCAATGCTGGGAACTAGGTTGATGGGGAACCAGTCAATCTGGGCAAGAAATTGCTTAAGTTTTTTCAGACCACCAGCTCGGAGGCACCTGCGGAGAGTGGTTTCAGCCATTGGTTTGGGGGTGGAGGAGGACCAAAGGAATAGGGGAGTGGTCACTTTAAGAATCTGGGAGAATTTTTATGTCCTGGATTTTGTGGGAGCAGTTGGAGACTATGACATCCAGGAGGGTGCTGGTTCTCACCTTTTTCTACCATTCTAAGGATACCTTCTATCATTTCTTTGTCCATTGCCTCCCCGAGATGAGTGTCTGTATACAACCCCGGTGCAGATTGTGGTGCCATTTCCTGTCTCCAGGATGACCCACAGTGCCTCCTCGACTCCCTATTTATCCTTTAGTTCCATTTCTTTGATCTCTTCCCTTACATAGAGAGCTCCTCCTCCTCCTCCTCTTTTACCCTCCATGTCCCTCCTGTAGCTTGTGTACCCTGGTATGTTGACATCCCAGTCATAGTTCACTGTGTACCATGTTTCTGTGACTATCACGATATCCAGGTGTCCATCTTCTATCAAGGCCACTAGTTCAGGTAGCTTGTTACACAGACTACAGGCACTGGTACTCATCACCTTCTATTTTTTAGTGGCCTCACCCCTTTTAATCCCACCCCTGTTCTTACTGACATGGGGCCCTATTCACAAAGGCTACGCACCGCTACATGACCCCCCCCCCGCGGAGGCACATACACGTGGAAGCCGTGGAAGCCAAGGCCACATGGGATGCACCAACTGTGCATAGGGACATGAGCATCCACACAACATGCAGCTACACACATGGGAGGATACGCAGCCACGTTGGGGCATGTCCATGTACGTCATACACATGGCATGCCGATGCACATTCACGACACACAATATGTCAGAATGGCATGCCATGGAGCTGCACAGGCAGTACATGGCTGGAAAGCAGCCATAAGGAGACACATGTGCCCCACACACAGCAGGGCTGGCTGGTGCAGTGTACTGTTGTGCACAGTGGACAGGCCCACAACAGCTCACACAGCCGGCAAGGCACATTGCAATGCGGGCTGTGTGGTGCACGTTCCAGGCAAGTGACCGGAAGGTGCCACATGTACTTGCCACCACGGCCAGATCTCAGGCCCAAGCACAGCGTGCATGCTGCCAGCCAGGTATAGCCAGCACAGCGACCCCCTGTACAAATGCAACAGGCCCCACAGGACCCATACACAGAAGCATGACCTGTCCCACTCACACAGTGCACACACAGAGCTGCCCCTGCACTCCGTGCCGGGGCAAAGAAAAGGCCACACACAGGGCATCACAAGCAAAGAAAAGGCCACATCAACATGGCAGGGCAGGAGCCAGTTCAACGGGTGGGTAGGCCGAACCCTGGCTCAGTCTGACGAGTCCTCAGTGGTCCCCACCGGGCTTGTCGATGGTGTCACCTCAAGGGGTGGAGTAGTATTGGGGAAGGCATGCTTCTCAAGCACCAGGCACCCCAGGAGCCACGGTAATGCTGCAACAAGAGGACACACAGGGGACTAGAGTCAGTGTGTTCTGATGCAGACAGTGCGGCAATGCAATGGTGCAACACACACACAGGGGCACACACACAGGTATGCATACAACACCTACCTGTGAAGAAACATGGAAACATAGAAGTTGATGGCAGATAAAGACTGCAAGGCCCATCCAGTCTGCCCATTTCTTTTTCTACCTTATGAATGTACCATAGGCCTTTGCTCTGTCAATGGCCTTTCTATTCATACTCATCTGTATTGCTCCCTTATGCCTATCCCATGCCTGCTTGAAGCCCTGCACTGTATTCATACCCACCACATCCTGAGGTAGGCCGTTCCATGCATCCACCACCCTCTCTGTGAAAAAGAACTTCCTCATATTACCGCTTAATCAGCCTCCCTCTAATCTCATGCTGTGTCCTCTTGTCCTGCTATTTTTCAAAGGGGAACGGATGGTCCACAGGTCCCCCTCGTCATCACTGTAGACCATGTCATCCATGCTCTGCCACAGGTCCATCCACAGCAGAATGTCATGGGGTAGTCAGTGGCCTGGTGTCACCACCACAGATGGTCCCCTGCACTCCCGCCTCGTGCAGCTCCAGAACCAGCATGGCCTTATGCCAGCGTGTCCCCTGTGGAAATGTAAAAGCAGTTTCAGTGACAGTCATGCCCCTGGCAGCCCCCCCCCAGGCAGCGGGCCAGCATCCGATGGTTCCTGACCCTGCCACTCCCCTGTCTCTCTTCAGTGACCTCTCATATGGCCGCAGCTGGAACCCCATCCCGGTAGACATCCCGTTCGGCATGGTACAGGTGCCATGGCAGGGCAAGCCTGCCATGCACCTCACTCAGTGGCATCAGTGGTGCCACAGCTGCCATGACAGTTAGTGCTGTTATGGTGTCCCCCGTGGCCGGCACGCCCACAGCACGTGGGAAGGCAACACCTCATAAGGCACGTGCGCCATGCCACGAAGTATGCACAGGACACACACATGTGCGTGCAAAGCCACTGAGTGGACACAGTTAGAAAAACAGGCAGAGGCAAGATGATGTGCCCTGGGGCACTGCTACACGTACTACTACTGGAGGAGCACCATGGATGGCCCAGCATCGACCATGGGCATTCAGGCCACGGCTCACTGCAGGGAGCCTCCACACCACTGACTTCCTGCAGCAGTACAGGGTAGACCACGAAATGCTGCGGTACGTCTGTGCACTCATGGAGGACGAGTAACTGTGGGGGCTTCTACTGCTGCCAGACGCCTGAACTGGTGAGGAAGAACACCTGAGGGGCATGGTGCTGTCTGCCCGGCTCCTCCACAGCAAAGGGTCCCATATCTGCGGGCGCTACTGCTGCTGCCAGCCACCTGAACTGGTGGGAAAGAATGACTGAGGGGCACGGTGCTGTCCACGAGGCTCATCCACAGCAAAGGGTCCCATATCTGTGGGCACTCCCACTGCTGCCAGCCACCTGAACCGGCCGGGAAGAATGCCTGAGGGGCACGGTGCTGTCCGACTTGGCTCCTACACAGCAAAGGTATGCTGCCAGTAACATTCAATGTTGCCGCCACTCCTCAAAAGTTTTCAGCCAGAGCATTGGCTGAGCCTTCTCGCTGTGAACATTTGATTGGCCCGCATTGGAATTGGGTCTTTTTGGTGCTGACTTAAAGGAAAATAAGAAATACCTGCCACAGCTCAATTTTAAAACATTTTTGTAGCTTTACTGCCTGCAGAGCTGTAGGACATCTCACAGCTCCCTCAGCACTAACTTCGGCTGCTCGAGATTTTTTGCTGTGTCGGACCTGACTGAAATTGCACCCAGCCTGTACTGCTCAGGCTTCCTGCTGTAATCTCTGAGCTATTAATTTTTTTCTTAGCTGGTCATTCAGATTTTATATTAACGTCATATTATTGTACCAACAATCACGGCTACCAAGCTGACTGCACAGATTAGATTGCTTAAGAAATCAATTAGTATGCGAGCTGTTTTAGTCTGTATTAGAAACGTAATTTTTAATATTGTTGCTTAACTGCTCCATGCTCCTGAATGAACGTTTTTTTTTTAAACTGTCTTTGAGATAATCTTTTGTTTTTCTTGCTATCTCCCTCTCCTAAAGCCCCCCTCTGATCACTTTCTCTTTGTAGCTCCTGTGAAACCTCCTTGCCTTTTCTTCTTACTCCCTGCCTCGCTTTCCCCATCCCCTTTATTTAACATAATTAATTTCACTGTCTGCAGGGATATAGTCTTGGCGCCAGCCCAAGCCCCCAGCTGATGACTCTCTACTCCCTGCTCTCTCCCTCCCCGTATTAGCTCACTCCCCTGACTTTTGTTTAGGAAGCCAGCCCCCTGCTGACGCTTTCTGTGTGCCCCTTTTAATCCTTTGCTTGTTCTTGCCCCCCAGGGTACTGTGTCTGAGGGTGCTCCCGCTGCTGCTAGCCACCTAAACCAGTGGGGAAGAATGCCTGAGGGGCGCGGTGCTGTCCGCCTGGCTCCTCCACAGCAAAGATACGCTGCCAGTAACATTAAATTTTGCCACCACTCCTCAAAAGTTTTCAGCCAGAGCACTGGCTGAGCCTTCTCGCTGTGAACATTTGATTGGCCCACCTTGGAACTGTGTCTTTTTGGCACTGACTTTAAGGGGGAAAAAAAAATACCTGCCACAGCTCAGTTTTAAAACTAAATTTTTGCAGCTTTACTGCCTGCAGAACTGTGGGACATCTCACAGCTCCCTCAGCACCAACTTCCGCTGCTTGAGTTTTTTTTCTGTGTCGGACCTGACTGAAATTGCACCCAGCCTGTACTGCTCAGGCTTCCTGCTGTAATCTCTGAGCTATTAATTTTATTCTTAGCTGGTCATTCAGATTGTTATATTAAAGTCATATTATTGTACTGGCAATCACGGCTACCAAGCTGACTGCGCAGATTAGATTGCTTAATAAATCTGTTAGTATGTGAGCTGTTTTAGATAGTCTGTATTAGAAACGTAATTCTCTATATTGTTGCTTAACTGCTCCATGCTCCTGCACAAACATTTTTTTTGCAAACTGTCTATGAGGTAATCTTTTGTTTTCCTTGCTGTCTCCCTCTCCTAAAGCCCCCCATCCCTCCTATCACTTTCTCTCCGTAGCTCCTGTGAAACCTCCTTGCCTGTTCCTCTTACTCCCTGCCTCACTCTCCCCCACCCTCTTTATTTAACATAATTAATTTCACTGTCTGCAGGGATTTAGTCTTGGCACCAGCCCAAGCCCCCCGCTGATGACTCTATACTCCCTGCTCTCCCTCTTCTCATATTAGGTCATGCCCCGGGCTTTTGTTTAGGAAGTCAGGCCCCTGCTGACGCTTTCTGTGTGCCCCTTTTAATCCTTTGCTTGTTCTTGTCCCCCTGGGTCCTGTGTCTGTGGGCGCTCCTGCTGTTGCCAGCTGCCTGAACCGGCGGGGAAGAACGCCTGAGGGGCACGGTGCTGTCCGCCCAGCTCCTCCACAGCAAAGGTACGCTGCCAGTGACATTCAATTTTGCCACCACTCCTCGAAAGTTTTCAGCCAGAGCATTGGCTGAACCTTCTCACTGTGACCATTTGATTGGCCCGCACTGAAACTGTGTCTTTTTGGCACTGACTTTAAGGGGGGAAAAAAATACTTGCCACAGCTCAATTTTAAAACTGAATTTTTGCAGCTTTACTGCCTGCAGTGCTGTAGGACATCTCACAGCTCCCTCAGCACCAACTTTGGCTGCTCGAGTTTTTTTGCTGTGTCAGAACTGACTGAAATTGCACCCAGCCTGTACTGCTCAGGCTTCCTGCTGTAATCTCTGAGCTATTAATTTTCCCCGCCCACACACCCCAACCCCGACCGCTATTAAATACACTTCCTCCCCCACAGGTCGGGTTCCCTCGCTAAGCCCCTCCCCTTACACATTCGTTTCCTGCCCTCCCCTTAAAGACATCCTCACTATAAGACACCCTCTTCTTAAAGCCCTGCTCTCTTTTCTCCCTAGCTGTGTATTTACAGCTCTAGGTATAACTGTTCCACTAGCTATTGTATTAAGTCCATACTTGAGTCTTGCTACCTCTTATCCCCTATATAGTCCTACTATTTAACAAGGGGCCTGGTACCTCAACTCTACTGTACTTCCTCATTTCCTACTACTTTCTCTCACCCTTTCCACGCTCCTTACTTATCTTCCACAGGTGCTCTGCTACTCCTTGGCCACTTAATGTTCCTTCTACCCATGACGGATGGCAGCTGATCCTGATAGCAGTATTCAGCATGCCTGAAGCTGCCTGCATTTTTCCCTTGCAACAGTATTCCTTAAATCCTCGCCTCACAACTCCTGGGTGACCCCAACTACATAAGGTGCCTCCTCCTTTGGCCACACAATACCCCAGAGATGGCTTCCTCAGCCCACCTTTTCCTCCTTGGCTGCATCTTCCTTCTAACAGTGAAGCCATTTTTGGACTCCAGGAAAGACTCATCCTGCCTGAATACTCCTATAGGCCAAGAAATAAGCCCAACAGTGTCTGCCACCCAGTTAACTCCCTCCAAAGGCAGTAATTCTTACACATCTACAACACTTCACATCCCTTACTGCCCAACATTCACTAAGCAGACCCCTCTTACCCTCTCTGTTAGGGTAGTATTATCTGCTCTGATCAACTTTCACTGTCCACCAAACTCCCGCTCCACTGCCCTTGATAGTGTTCAAGGCAAACAACCAAAAAAGCCTTCCTAAGGTTCCTGGTAAGATGTCTCAGGAAATTATTAGTACTACTGCTACTCTGTGCAGGCAGTGTGGAATTAAACCCGGGCCCCCCCCTTTTCTGCTAACTACCCCGGGGGAACTCCCACAGCTAAAGGATCTGAGCTTCCTGCATATGAACGTATGCAGCCTTGCCAACAAACTTGACCAGGTTTAAGCCTGGGTGCTATATGCCATGCCTGATGTAGCAATGCTCTCGGAAACCTGGCTGAAGAATACCATATCTGACAAAACGTTTGACATACCGGGATACAACTTGATCAGGTGTGACAGGTTGACCAGAGGTGGTGGTGTTGCCATATATATTAAAGATAAATTCCTAACCACCGATATTGTCCGCACATCAATGCCAAAAGAGTTTGAATGTCTTGCCTTCAAAATTACCCTCTCACCTGGTATAGACTTACTGGTAGCTGCATGCTATAGACCACCTGTAGCGGGCCTGTGTATACTGCCTCATAGTCACTCTCTCCTGGAAAAAGCGAACATGGAATGCATCATTATGAGTGACCTTAACCTTAACTGGAACGATGCCAGTGCCAACAGGCTTAAGGACTTCTGCGACGAGCACAGGCTAACTCAGATTACCCCTGAGGTTACAAAACCTAACAAGAAAAATCCCTACCGAAGTTCACTTCTGAACCTTATACTTGTCAACAAGCCACATAGTATCTCACATGCAGGGGTCTTCTACAATGATCTGAGAAGTCACTGCACAGTCACCTGAGTTAGGTGCTCCCCACACCTCCCCTCCACCTCTACTTTCAAGCTTAAGCGCAGTCTAAAATACTTCAGTCTCCCAGCCTTCCTGACAGATCTTGGGAACATAAAGTGGCAGGATTTCTACCTTGCACTCTCTGTGTCTGTAGCATTCTGTATATTCTAGGATCTGCTAGTAAATGTTATCAACCAACACACACCCTTAAGGAAAATCAAATCCAGGAAACGTGCACCTGATTGGTTTAGCCCACAACTGAAGAGGGCCTTACAACATAGAGACACCCTTTGGAAAAGGGCTAGGACGCCGCAGTCTGACTCAGACTGACTCTCCTTCTGGGAAGCCAGGAACGCCTGCACCAAACTGGTAATAATATAATAATAATAAAATAAACTTTATTTTGTATAGTACCTTTCAAAGTATCAAGGCGCTTCACAGTAAAATCAAGCAGCAGCAATAGAATCAGCACAGAACAATAATAAAATAAATACAGACCAACAGGTCCTGCTATACCATACCAGAAAAGGCCTGGCACCACAAAAAAGTCTTTAACGCCTGTTTGAAATACCCCACAGTTGCGCACTCCAGAAGCTGACGGGGTAGAGAATTTCAGAGGGAAGAGGCTGCATAACTAAATGCATGGGCCCCAGAAGATTTTAAGGACATCCTCGGAATCTCCAGCAACTCCTCATCAGCCGAATGGAGCTGTCACTCAGGGCAGTAAGGTACGAGAAGCTCTTTCAAGTAGTCAGGGCTAAGTCCACGTAGGGCTTTGTAAGTCAGCAAACCGACTTTAAAGGTGATCTGCTACCGAATCGGCAGCCAGTGCAGCTTGCGCAATACAGGCGTAATGTGAGAGGCATGAGACGTCCCTGTCAAATGCGCTGCAGCATTCTGCACTAGCTGTAGGTGGTGGATATCAACCCCAGGAAGCCCTAGGTATAGGGAGTTACAGTAATCGAGGTGCAAGGTCACAAAGGTGTGGACCAATGTAGGCAGGTCCCCGGACGGAACAAGGTGCTTGATTCTGGCGATGTTCCTAAGATGGTAAAAGGAAGACTTGGCGACCAATCGACACTTAAGATTGTAAAGTCAGCCTGTCATCAAGTACCACTCCTGGGTCTCACACCTGTTCAGAGGAAAGGATAGGGGAGCCCCCCAGAAAAAGTTCAGAGGGCTGACCTGCCGTTATCCCCTCTATCCGGAGGCCCGGGTCCACAACCATCACCTCGGTCTTTCCCGCGTTCAACTTTAACCAGCTCAAACTCATCCACTCCTGGATTTCAGCAAGGCAGTTGTTAAATATCAAGACAGCACTATCCTGGTCAGGTGCAAAAGACTGGTAGAGCTGGGTATCATCAGCATAGCAGTAAAACCTCACCCCATACCATCTTACAATGTCTCCGAGGGGCAGCATATACACTGCAAACAACATGGGGTAAGGTTGGAAAAACAACGGTTCTTCCAGTCAGCCCTGGAGGCAAATAAAAACTGTTCCACCAAATTTTGGCAGATACTGAGAGAGGTCGAGGGACACTCCCCTAAAACCCCTCTCTCAGCCAAAATTGTGGCAAAAACACCTCCTACACAAATAGGTCTGAGATCCTCGATCAGCTCAATAACCACTTCGCTACTGCAGGCCTCGCATTCAACACATCACCTGTTAGTAAACTGAGCACCACAAGTACTGCCAGCATAGCCTCTAGCCCTATCATAGCCCCCTCTACCAAATGCCCCCTCTTCAAGTTCCAGCCAGTCTCCTTTAAACAGGTGGAGGACCTCCTTTTGTTGGACACCAAAAGAGCACTGGTGCCGATTCACTAGAACTCTTCTTCTTAAAAGCAGGCTCTTATTATCTGTCAGCTCCAATTGCCCATCTTTTTAACAGCTCATTATCCCAAGGGGAATTGCCGCCTAGTTGGAAAACTGCGCACATTTTCCCCCTGTTCATGTCAGGAGACCCCATTGACTTGAATAACTATAGGCCTATTTCATTGCTTCCTGTTTTATGCAAGCTACTTGAAAAAAATTGTTAACTCTCAATTAAGGGAGTACTTGGATTGTTAGAACATCCTCAATCCAGTCCAATCAGGTTTCAGACCTAAGCACAGTACTGTGTCTGCTCTTGCCAAAGTGTCAAATGACTGGCTAAAAGCTCTGGACAGTAAGCAGCACATATATGCACTCTTCCTTGACCTCAGCAAAGTATTTGATACAGTTGATCATTCCATATTTCTTGATACCCTGAGTAGCATCGGTCTAACCTCGGCTGCAGTAAAGTGGTTCCGCTGCTACTGCACAAATTGTAAACAGCAAATTAAAGCTCAAGGGGAATTCTCCCCACTAAAATGACTGCCCCGAGACATTCCGCATGGTTACATTTTGGGACCTTTCCTCTTCGCCGTTTACATCATCCGCATCGACTCTGGTCTGACTGCTGGAAACGTTCATCTCTTCGCAGATGACACAGTCATTTACATGACCAACCCCTCCTTGGAAATTGTGTACGAGGAGCTACAGCAGGATTTTATTATCCTCCAGCACAACCTGCTGAATCCGAAGCTCTTGTTAAATGCCAAAAAAACAAAAGCTATGATTAACTCTCCGTCCCACAATACGGGGATACCTGGGACTCCACAGATTATTACCCTCCTTAGTGAACCACTTGAGCTAGTGGATAAATTTAAATATCTGGGAGTTTGGTTGAATAACAAACTCACCTTCGGTGTGCATCTAAGTGAGTTAACAAAAAAGCTAAGGCAGCGCCTCAGTATTTTCTACTGCATAAGATGCCTACTCACCTTGGCAGTTAGAAAGCAGCTGGTTCAAACAACATTTCCCCTCCTGACTGACTACGCCAACTCCCTATACAGCCATTGCCCCCAATATGCACTCCAAAAGCTGGATACACTCTATCATTGTGCATTGAGATTTGTTCTTGACTTGCCTTGCAGACTCATCACTGCTCGTTGTACCAAGCATTAGATTGGCCGTCCCTTTCCACAAGGAGGTAAATAAACGCCCTCATGTGGCTCTTTTGGGCTTTGTCTAACAAACTACCACCCTATATCTGTGACCTGTTTGAACATTCAAAGGGTGCCTACAGACTAAGGAACTCCTCCTTTGTCCTCCTTAGGCTACCATGAACAAGGACACGTTTTGGCTCAACTGCCATTAGCTCCTTTTTACCAGCACTTTGGAATAGCATGCAAAATTTACTTAAAATCTCCCTGCTGCCCAGCCATTTTACATTCAGGTGGCTGCTATACAGAGGCCTGAAAATGGTGTGTGACTGCTTCAGGTAACGTTTACCCTGCTCAACTGAGTCCCTTAACTTCTGATATCCAGGGCTGCTTATTCCCCCTGTCGGCCACTACCCCTTTAGGATAACCACCTCCCCCCCCCCACTTACCTCCTCCTTCTCCTCAATTATCTTTGCTGGGGGCCTCATTCCAATAGGTTGCCCTATTCCCTCTCCACTAAGTGTCTGATACCCTATCTTCTCACTGTCCTCCTCTATGTTCTTCCTTCCTCTCCTCACTTGTACTCTACAATTCTACAACCTGTACATGCTGTACTTTAAATGCCTGTACTTGCACTTGCCGTACATGTTCTGATACATCCAGTTACTGACTTTGTATATTCTAACAGCCTATACTGATGTCTACTATAGTGTGAAGTGTTGTATACTGTAAAAAAATGTGTCATTTGTATCCAGGACCATCTTGAAAGTGAGCTCGCTCAATGATGTAACTGCCTGGTTAAATAAAGTTTGACTGATTGATTGATTGACTGACTGACATATGCCCATGCACAGGGCGCCCCCAGGCCATGACCGTGGAGACAAAGGTGCTGTGTGCACTGCAGTACTATGCCACAGACACCTTCCAGAGAGTGACACGGGATGTGACAGGTGTGAGCAAGGACTCCATCTCTAGAGCCCTGCACCAGTAACCGATGCCCTTGTGCACCATAGACAGCAACACATAGTGTTCCCTATGATGGCAGTGGAGCTCAGGGCTGTCAAGGGAGTGTTCCTGGTCAGATATGGCATGCCCAACACCTTCAGTGCCATAGACTGTACACACATGCCCATACTCACACCAAACGTGAACGAGGAGGCATACCAGAATCGTAAAGGGTACCACAGCATTAACTGCCAGGTGGTGTGCGATGCAACGGGCATCATCACCAACATCCTGACACAGTACTCGGGATCATGCCATGATACCTTCATCTATGACAATAGTGCACTGCGACACCATCTGGACCAGCAGGACGAGGGATATGGGTGGCTGTTGGATGAGCGTCTCCCTTTGCCTGCAGCAATGTTTGCGGACTGTGCTGTACTGTGTGCCTAATGTGTGTGTACCCTTCCTCCCCATGGTGACAGCGGATACCCACTGAGGACGATGCTCCTGACACCATACCTAGTGCTCTGGCACCCTGCAGAGGAGGCATACAATGCAGCATACGTGTGGGCACATGGCATTGTTGAACGCACCATCAGCCATCTGAAGATGCGGTTTTGATGCCTGGACCACACAGGGGGAATGATGATGCTTGTATTAGGGATGGCGTGCAGAGTGTTCACCACCTGTGCCATGCTGCACAACATATGCATCCAACACAGTGTGCCACAGCCCCTGGATGGACGCCTTGAGGAACCCGGTGAGGGACCACCGCCGCCACCACATGGACCAGTGCTGCCAGGGAATGATGGCTGGGTGCCACCTAAGGGAAGTGACGTAGCAGGCTGCATGGTGGCACAGGCTGTGAGGCATTGCATGGCACATGACAGATTTGGACGGTGAGTGCTCACACTGGGTGGTGATGATGACACCACCGGTTTGAGCCATACAGTGCATAGCATGCTGTGCCCATCGTGTGACCCTGCCATGGCTGGCCATGCCTGCCAGTGTGTGCAGCAGACCATGCATGGCCAGTGGGCACCCCTTCCTACCCATCCAAGTGTCCTCTGTTGATAAGCCACTGCAGCGCTGGCCCATGTGGTGCCACCGTGAGCCACTGTGTGGTGGGCCTCGGTGGTGCCCGGAGTGTGCCAGTGTGGGGCATGTGCTGAGTGTGTGCAGGGTGTGTGCCAGTGCCTGTCACTGCCATCTGCACACCCTCATTACTGTGTGTTGGATGCCCATGGCGTCCCTCCATGTCCGCGCCTATGGCCGGTCCCCCTGCTGCCCTGTGGCATGGGCATTGGCTGTGTGGTGGGCTGGGGCCTCTGTCCACGGTGTGAACGTAGGGCCATGTCACCTGTGCCCATTGCAATGTGCACAGTGGGCTGTGCCATTGGTGCGGGCCGTGGGTCCCGGTCACGCATCGGTGCCTGGTATGTGTCAGCGGTCAGTGGCATGTCAGTGGCCAGTGGTTGCTGTGGATGTGTGGCCAGGTGTGCGGCTGTGGCATGGAATGTGTTGGCTATCCACTTCTGTGTGTGTGCACCCACTGCCAATGCATCTGCGAGCGCACGCTTGCAGCGATGGGATCGGCCATGCATACCTGTGCCCGCATGCCTGCAGCAATGCCCTCAGCCAAGCACTCCTGTGCATGCACGGATGCCTCCAGGACACCTGTCATGGGGTGCACTGCCTCCATGCAGTCTCATGTTGCCTGCAGCCTGTCACTCTCCAGCCGTTGGAGATCTGGGTAGTAGGCTGCAAGTGCTGAGCCAATGCTGCATGCCCACCATCACTGTGCTGGGCGGGGCCCTTGGGGGCGTGCCTGTCATGCCCTGAGTCATCTGGTGGTGTGGCATGTGCCTCCGGCCCCAGGGTGAGCATGTTGCCATTGCCTTCCTGCCAGCTGTTCTCCTCCAAGCTCCTGTCCGGTCCGGCCACCATGTGTTCCTCCTCCACTTCTTGATCTGGTGGTGGCACCTCTTCTTCGCCGGCCTGGGTGTCTGCAGGGGTGGCTCTGCCTCCACCCTTCTCCTGCTGCCAGTCCTCTGTCCTGCCCTCAGCACTCCTCTGCTGGTCCTCCATTGGTGCAGCTGGCTGTGTGGTCTCCACCTGTGTGGCGTCTGGGCTGTGCAGCATACCTATGGGGGGCATGGATTAGTGCCCTTGCATTGTGGTCAGATGCATTACATTGTCTTGTGTCCATGCAGCTACATACCTGCATCCCCTGACCACAGCAGGGCACCGCTGCCATTCTCACTTGGTCCCTCACCTGCACTGTCGTTGTTGGGCACTGTGGATGGAGAGCAAGATTTGTTAGTGGTCGTGTCTGTGCTCCTGTGTGGTGCTGCCACCCCTGGTGCATGTTCTGGACACTCACCTGGCTTGCTGTCGAGGCCCTCAGGCTCCCCATCCATGGCGATGTCGCATATCATGTCCACAATCAGTTTTTCAATGGGTGTGGGTCCTAGGGGTAGTGGGCTGCTGCCGGTGGCACGCTGTGCCTGGTGTGCTCAGCTCACCTTCTTCTTCACCTGCATCCGCAGGTCGCACCACTTATATTTTATGGTGGACAGTGTAAGTGCCTCTGGTCCAGCAGCATTGATGCCCACCTGCATGTCGAGTCATATCCTGGCCTTCATCTCGGGTGGTGTGCTGAGTGCACAGTGGCTGAACAGCACGTTGTAGTGCTGGCAGACCTCCGTCACCAGCAGGGTGACCTGCGCACCTGTGAAGTTGGGGGACTGCAGCCTCTTGCCCTCTCTGTCACCTCTTCCATGTCCCGTGGCTATGCCTGCCTGTATCATGGTCTCAGCTGGTTCTCAGTGCTCATTCCTGGTGGCCAGTCTCGCCACTTCCACTGTCAGGTTTCCATGTGTCTGCGCATAGCAGTGTGGCATGGTGCTTCTGCATGCCCATTAGTGGCGGGTCAAGGGGTGTTCCGGGCATCTTGCATGGTCCCAGTCCAGCCCTTGCAGATTGCTGTGCACCTTAGACTGCCCACCCCGCTTCCTAGGGGTGTTCCGCATTTGTTCGTGAATGCCGCGTGTTGCGCAGCACGCAGCTGCACACAGGCACATACACGTCTTTTACACGTACCAGTGGTCCCTTTGTGAATAGTAATCATGATGTGCAACATACACTTCAGTTAAAGGGACAAATTTGCTGTTCCTTACAACAACAAAAATGGTTCAACCAATGAGTGGTATCCTTTTGGATGTCACTGTCGGAGGTCATTATGGGTAGTACTACCATAAATTAGTTCACTGAGAAGCTAGATCAATAATGTCGACAAAATGGGCTGTTAGAATGGCGTTGATCATTGATGGTGAGTAAAATGGACTTATTGGCCTAGATATTCAAAGGAGTTGCACCACCACAATCCCAGAACTGCACCTCAGTGCAATATTCAAATGTGGGAATTGTGCAGTGCAATTCCAGATGCCTCAGGGAGGAAAGATAATGTATGTGGCACATCTCCAGGGGGTGTGCCCATGCATATGCAACGCATCAAGATATTCAGCCCGGGATGTGCGGTGCATCTGCTGGCACAACCCAGAGATGTTCTGCATACCTGGGCTCAAAGTTGAGCCCGTCAAAAATGGCTAAAGTGTCCACCACCCACAGGCATGCTGCTGCACTGCAGTGCACAACACAGCAGCCACCAGTCGTGGGTGGCTACCCCCCAATACCATGCACAAGCACCCACATATCCTGGTAGTCTAGTGGTACCCCCATCCCCTCCTGTACCTCTGATCACTGTCTTTCATTTATTCAATCAAGAAATGCAAAGTTATGCATATTGGAGCCAAGAATCCTAGGACAGAGTACTACCTGGGTGGAGTCCAAGTACCTGCATTAGAGGAGGAGGAGGACCTGGGAGTGATGATCACTAGTGACCTGAAGCACTCCACACAGTGCAAGAAAGCAGAACCAAAGGCAAACAAGATGCTGGGATGCATATCTAGGGGGGATCAACAGTAGGAGAGAGGGGGTTATACTGCCCCTGTACAGGTCATTGGTAAGGCCGCATCTAGAGTATGGGATTCAGTACTGGTGCCCACACCTCAAAAATGACATTAGCCTACTGGAGAAGGTCCAGAGGAGGGCTACAAAGATGATAGCTGGACAGCAGGGTAAGGCATATGAGGACAGGTTGTGGGCACTGAACATGTACTCCCTGGAAGACAGGAGAGAAAGGGGACATGATTGGGACCTTTAAGTACTTGAAAGGGATAAATAAGGTTGATAAGGAGGGTCACTTTAAGCATAGTGGCAACCATAACACGAGGTTGCACACTCTTAAGCTGGAAGGTGGGAGCTTTAGGAGGGAGGTCAGGAAGCACTTCTTCACAGAAAGGGTGGTGAACACTTGAAATGCACTGCCAGAAGAGGTAATCTCATTGAATACAGTGGGAAGCTTTAAGAGAGGTTGGGACAGGTATAGGGGGATGGTAAGGGTCATGGGTAGGGAGGATGGGAGAAGTGGGGAGAGGGGGCAGGGACAGTAGCTCAAACTGTGGACCATGCAACTTGAACAGATTTGATAGACCAAATGGCCTTCTTCTGTTGGCTTCTTCGTATGTTCATACTGTAAATAAAATAGCCCCGGTGGTCCAGTGGTTCCTCACTCCCAGCCCATACCTCTGATCGCTCATAAATCTGAATCAGATTTCCCTGGTAGTCCAGTGGCACCCCCACCCTGCCAGTAACCCCCAATCACCCATAATATTAACTAATCCACTTCCCTGGTGATCCAGTGACACCCCCCACCCTCCCAACCACACAGGAACCCCAGCCCAGCCAGCTCCCCCCATCATCAGCAGGCAGCAAACCCACCCACATACCTCCGTGGCTGCCTGCCGGATGTCAGCTTACAGTAGCAGCTGCAAGCCCATTAGACTACACTGTGGACTAATGGGCTTGCAGCACATACAGTAATACTCATTCACAAATACGGGAATGAATTACTTCATTCACATATTTGTGAATGAGTATTACAGTATGCACTGCAAGCCCATTGGTCCACGGTGTTGTCCAAGGTACTTTCAGCTGCTACTGCAAGCTGTCATTTGGCGGGCAGCCGCAGAGGTATCCAGGTGGGTTTGCTTCCCACCGATGATGGAGTGGCGGAGCTGGGTGGGTTGGGGTCTTGTGTGGTGGTGCCACCGATCACCAGGGAAGTGGTTTAGTTAACATTACAGGTGATCGGGGTTACCGGCAGGGTGGGGGGGTACCGCTATACTCGGTACTATATTTGGTGCAAAAGGCAGACAGAAGACTTTATCGAGCCTATTATGTCTGACTCCCTTTGAACAAGGGGTATTATTACCCTTATTTAGCAAGGAGGTAGGTGTCGAGCTTACTTTCAAATGCCATTTTGCTATCTGAATTGAGTGAATTTCATGTATTAATTATTCTCTCAGTGAAGAAATATCTTCTCTGGTTTTTGTTTGTGTATTTCAGTTTATGTTGCTTGTCATGGCTCCTGAGGTTGAATTTCCAAGCTGCATAACTAATTCCTAGGTCCTCCATTAGATCATTATCCATTGAGATTTTAAACATTTGTAATAGATCTCCTCTTAAACGTCTCAGCTCTAATGGATACAGGTTCAGTTTCTCTAGTTTAATCTCATATACATCGCTGTTTAACTCTTTGATCATTTTAGTGGTTCTCCGTTGGACCCTCTCAAGGGCATTAACATCTTTCCTCAAGTATGGACTCCACAGGAGGCTACAGTAGTCAAACTGTGGTCTGACTAGTGCTTTTTACATTGGCATAATCCAAGATCTCTGCCTGGTTACAAATGATCTACGAATAATACTGATGATTCTGCTGATTTTATTAACTAATTCATTACAGTGGCCGGAGAATGACAAGTCACTGGATATTAGGATTCCAAAATTCCTTTCTTTGGTAACTGTTTTTAAAGTTTTATTGTTTAAGAAATAGTGTATTTGTTCATTCTCACTGCCAAGATGTAAAACTACACACTTGTCAGTGTTAAATTACATTCCATTTCTGCTTGCCCAAAGCTGTAGTTGTGCTAAGTCCTGTTGGAGAGTGTGCACTTTATCAATATCCCCCACTTCTGCACATAGTTTGGAGTCATCTGCAAATTTCACACATTTGTGAGTGTTTTGTTCATATCAGATATGAAAACATTGAACAAAACTGACCCGAAGCACCCCACTAGTAACAGGGCATGGTTCTAACAGGTGTCCTCTTATTCTGACTCTTTGTGTCCTGTTCTGCAGCCAGTTTTAACCCAATTAATTATATCTATATCTATATATATATATTAATGCCAAGTGCTATAATGTTGTTAGTCAGCTGAGAGTGTGGGACTTTATCAAAAGCTTTTTTGGCAGTCCACAAATGCTATATCTACTGGTTTATTGTTATCCAGCAGATTGCTTACATGGTTGTTGAATGTAAGCATGTTAGTTAAGCACAATCTATTTTTTTTTGAAGCCATGTTGTGTTTTATCCACTATTTTTTGTCTTCTAAATCTTTTTCTAATCTGTCCCTCAGTAGGGACTCAAATATTTGCCCACTACCAAGGTCAGGCTTATGGGCCTATAGTTTTCCATGTCAGCTGTATCCCCTTTTTATAGATTGGTACTGTGTAACCTCTGTTTCCTTCCAATCACTCATACCTCGCCGGTGGTTAGGGACAACTGGAAGACTACCAGGGAAATCTGAGTCAGATTTATGAGCGATCGGAGGCACAGGCAGGGATGGGGGAACCACTGGACCACCAGGGCTATAATTTTTAATAAACTACGGTGATCAGAGGTATAGGGAGGGAGGGGGGAACCACTGGACCAGCAGGGCTATTTTATTTAATGAAAGAGAGTGATTGGAGGTACAGGAAGGGAGGGGTGAACCACTGGACCACCCGAGCTATTTTATTTAATGAAAGACAGCGATTGGAGGTACAGGATGGGAGGGGGGTATCACTGGATCACCAGGGCTGTATATAAGTGTCACAATGGCCAATAGGTGCTACGGGATGGGGAGGGCGTACTACTGCAGTCCCTGGTACAGGGACCGCATGCTATGCAGGGCACCAGGTGCATTTCGCTGGCCAGCCCTGCACAACACATGCAAATGGGGCCATAATGACATGCAAATGGCCCCATTTGTGCCTTGCATGCATTATGGCCCCATTTGCATATTGGTGTATGAATATTAGGAATTTGCACACTGCATATCTCTGATGCGCTGGTGCATGTCCCATTCCTGGTATTCAAACCTATCTGGAGGGATGAGCCAGCGCACAGTATTTGCACAGCACACATTATGTGATATATTCAGAAGGGATACGCCATAGCACATCTCTTTTGAATATAGGCCTTAGTTGCTCCAGCGCAACTCAGCTGCGCTGCACCACCACTTGTGCCAGTGCCAGGTGCATTTCTGTATATCGGGCCCATAGTTTTCTAAGCTCTGAAGAGACCTATGATACCTATGATGAGAACGATTTTTTTTTTAAGTAATACGTTGTTCAAACTGACTAAAGAGCCAAAAATGAAGTCTTAAAAAAATCTAATAATACCTAATAAAATGAAATCAGCTTTGGAGATTCAGCCAGCCGATCAACAATTTTTTAGAGGATGTGTTCCGTTTCACAAGCTGTATGTAAGGACCACTGGCTATGGCATGGTGCTTCTAAATCCAACAGCAAAACAGAGTAAAAGGATCCAGCACTCCTCCCTGTATAACGGAACAGATTACACTGAGGGTGAATCTTCTGAATCTTTTATTCAGTTTCAATAACCATTTAAAAAGTCACATAGGCACAGCAACAAACATCAGCAGGGAGCACCACTGGAGCCCTAAAGTTTTGTTAATGAAGTCCATTCACAGCCACCTGTGTTTTCACTTCCACAGCCCTCTCCAGAACTGTAATCCAGGTCAGGGAGCACAGGAATTGCCTCAGAGCCTCAAAGCACCAGTTTCATCTGCTGCTGGGGAGTCACACACAAAGTTCCCTTGGGGATAAAATCAGTTACCCAGGAAATGTTTCCATTACCCGAGTCCCAATTAAGCAGCTTGTACATATCGCAGTTACACACGAACATATGAAATGCCTATAGAAACAGGACTCACGGTCTGTTGAGTCTGCCCAATTGTGCAGCCAGCCCCTCAAACTGCAGCTTCCCCACCCTCCCTCCCCACTGCATTCTGCTTTGTATTCACAAATCCTGCTGTTGTTAGTGGTGTTAACCTCTCTTATTGAACTGCATCTGCCTATTCTGCTCCTTTTTGTAGCTGCACCCCTTTGTTCTCATTCCCCCCCACCTGCAACTTTTTGTTCTGTCTTACTGGCAGATTTCTTAAACTGCATCTCAGTCTCAGTGGGTAGAGATAAGGGGAAGAATCCCCTTCAAAAAAAATTGATGACTGACTGACTGAATCTCCAGAGACGAAATTACCGTGTTAGGTATTTTTTTAAGAAATGATTTGTTTTTTGCCCATCTGAACACTATATTTTTTAAACAATAATTTTTCATCTCTTCTAGACTTTTTTGGTTTACTTGATTTTATTTTATGTTCAGCTTTGCTAGAGCTTCCTGCACATTATGTTGTAACTTCCCAAATTCAGCTGAGCCAGTGAAGACTTCCAAATCATGCTCATTCTATTTATTTTTCAATTGTTTTGTTAGTGCTTGCTGTAGCCATTTGTGGTGTTCCTTTCAATTTAAACTATATAAGGCACTCAACAGATGGGGAGACACTTGAAAACAATGCTGGTAATCGTGAGGGTGAAACGTTGGGGTTCCAGTGGTGCTTCTTGCTGATGTTTGCTGCTTTGCCTATGTAACTTTTTAAATGGAAATTAAAAACTGAAGAAAAGATTCACCCACAGTGTAAGGTGTTCTTTTTATGGACTGGAGGGTTAGATCCATTGACTCTCTGTCACCCATTTATGACCACCCTCTAAGTCCTTCTGCCCAGTCACTGTCCCACCCATATGGTCAGCTTGTTCTTCATCCCTGAGTCACCCATGATTCTTCTGTAGAGTACAAAATCAAATGTTTTGCTAAAGTCTAGCTGCATCCAATGACTGTCCCTGGTCTAATGCCTGCACAGCCTACATTGTAAAATATCCATCAGTTGAGCTGGCCCATGGGCACAGCAGTCGAGTTATAGCTCCAAACACTGTCCACTCAGGTTTGGGAACGAGCTTGATTGTCTCAGGGCTGACCGGGGGGAGTTAAGCAGAGCATCTGAGCAGACGCTCCCTACCTTGGGGAGGGAGGGTGGGTGTAGAGCTGCCACGGCACTACCACCACCTGGGTGACCAATTGTGGTGGTGCAGCTGGTGCCCTCAGACCAGTGTGGAAAGATACCAGAGTCCCTCTGGTGCATGCGCATGTCTCTGCATGTGTGATGTCCTGGGACAGAAAATTAAGGTAAAAAGTCTGACTGTGGCATGAGGACATCCACCTCACATTGCAGACCCCTAACTACTGACCATGGCACTGGCTCCTGACGTACTGACTGAGTCACCGCCAGGATACAGAGACCCCCCCGGTGGCCATGCCCTGGTTGGCAAGTAAGGCTGCCCAAGGAGCTGAGGTAAGTCTCTGAAGTGGATGATGAGGCTGGGAGTAGGGATGCGGACCAACAAGGCTGGTTGATTGTAGGAGGAAAAAGTACACCAATTAAAAAAAAAAATCCTTCAGTTTAGTCTTGCCCAATCTGCATACCAACTAATCTATGCTGCTTACTGTAGTGATAAAAAAAATACATGGGCAGCTAAGATCAAAGTGCAGGCATTCAAGCAAAAAGTAGACAAAATTACACACAGTAAGACTGGCTTCACAGACCAGAAAGAGCAGAAAAAAACACTCATTGTGCTGCAGGATAATGTCTGTCAAAAAGATTCTTTATTGCTCAGTATCAGCAGTAAACATTATAAAACTATCCCACCAAGACTGGTCAAATGATTTTGAGGGTCAGCACCCAACCTGAAATGATCAGACAAGGGAGTTATGATTCAGTGCCTGGTCCACAGGGAGTTGGACCTTGACCCAAAGTAAGTCTAACTCTAACCCAATGAAGTGAATTACCTGTGAGGGGTTCTGTTCAGACTCTGCTGGACTGACGAGAATGCCCAGGTTTCTGAAGATCTGAACAGCTGGGTCCATGAACTACTCTATTCCCTTCTTACATGGCCCAGCAATCATCCAGTCATCCAGGTAGGGGTATACCCTGACCTCCAGGCACTGCAGGAATGCTGCCACCAATGCCATACACTTGGTGTAGACCCTGGGTGCCAAGCAGAGGTTGAATGGTATGCCTGGAACCAGTAGAGAACAAAAGCACAGAACAAAAGATACTACCAGTGGAATAGAGGTACAGGAATGTGGAAGAACATGTCCTGGATGACCAAGGAGTAGAACATGCCTTCCTTCAGAAATGGTATTTTCTGGTTCAGAGTGTTCATCCCGAACTTGTGCTTCCAAGAAACTGATTTAGATCATAGAGTCCAGTATGGGTCCCCCCCCCATCAATTTCAGGAACAGGAAATACCTGAACACAAAGCCGTCACCAGCCATGGGGTGGGACATGGGCTATGGCTCCTATTTTGAGAAGCTGATTAATGTCCTCACTGAGATGACACCATGGACTTCCTTGGCATGTGAGTCAGTAAGGCAGGACATCACCAAAATCAAGAAGCAACCCTCTGGCCACCACTTCCAAAACCCACTTGTCTGAGGTAATTATGGACAAAATGTGCCAGAAGTGGTACAGCTGACCCCTACTAGGAGCTGGGGCAGGGCCTTGACAGGTAGAAGGTAGACATCCACCAATCCTTCACTGGGCAGCTTTGGAGGGGGCACCAATGCCTGCTGCCAGAGGGGCACCACTACCCATACCCCTAACCTTTTTGGGGTTCTTAACCAGGGAACTTGGTCTTGATGTGTCAAGACTTAGATAGCACTTGCTAGGGCTACTGCTGCCTACAGTAGGCTGATGTGACAGAAAGAGAAAAAACTGAAAAACATTTTATTCTGTTTCTGCCCATTTGAGTCCTTCTGAGAGTAGGTCACAGAACTTAATCCTGATGAGATGTACTTCCACCCCAAGGCCAAACAGAAGTAGGTGCTCAAAAACGGGATATCAGCCAACTTGTGTTAGATGTCCACCAATATCAGCAGCCAGTCACTGCAACACATCGTGGATGGCCACTGCCATGGCACAGGTGAAGGAATCACCCACACTCAAGGCTGTCTGAAGCTGATCTTTTGCCAGCACTCGACCCTAGTCTCAGACCACTTTCACTGCCAGCTGCTTGTCAGCAGGGATGTATGGGATGACATGATTTATTTATTTATTTAAGAGATTTACCAGACAAGTATACTGATCCAGGATTCCTATTAGTGAGTGACCACAGAGGGCCATCATCATCAGGGCTTAACTTGCATGACAGAGATCATGGAAGGATGCAGTGAAGACCTTATTTGCTGTTTGCTCAAGCTTTTTGAACTCCTAGTTAGGGGCTTATCCACATCCCCAGTATTGCTGGATATATGGAAGACTGATTCTGAAACCAGATTCTTGGCTGAGGGGTAGTCTTAAAATCTAGACAAGGTGCTGGTAGGGACTGCACACTTGTGGACCATATGGGCAGGTCTGCCGGCCATCTGTGCCCAGGTGGCTGTGTGCCTGTAATTAGGGTGCCAACTTCAGGAGTTCACAGCCCCCTCTCTGAGGTAGCCCCCCCCGGAGTTAGTATATATAGAAAGGAGGGGGCATGGCAACATAGCCCCATGCAAAAAGAGGCACTGGTGACCTCAAAATGGGGCGCCCTAATGACCAGACACACTGCGCAGCACCCTAAATGGGTGGAACCTATAGACAGAGGTGCTGGGCAGAAAGCTGGGTTCTGAAAAACCTCCAGCACCAGTCCCAGAATGGCCACAGCCATGGGGAAGGCAACCCTAGGGGATTTATCCTCATCTAGGATCCCAGTAAAGGGGTATTTAGTCAATATCCGGACTGGATACAAGTGCACCTCCATGGATGCAGACATAAGACTGAGAAGAGCCCTAAAGGTCACCAGACCATAGTGTGTAGTCAACTCTTTGGTCAAATCAGTCAAAAAGAGGAGTCCTCGAAGACTGCATCAAGGACCTATCAGAGTCACTGAGGAATCTTTAAAAATAGCCCATGGCCATTTTCTGCTGTGCACCATTTAGGACACATCTGGGTGTGTGATTTCCATAGACAGTAGGCCTGGCAAGCCAGTAGCCAGCTGTCGTGGAGGCAGATCCATCTGAATTAGTAGAGAGACTCATGTTGTGGACAGCTGTCTGGTCAAGACCAGTGCAAAGTGAACTGCTGGCAATCAGGTGGTCGTAGGGGTCAAGGGTAGAGCCCATACCATGCCCAATGAAGACCCAGTGTTGCAAAAGGAGCTCTTTGTAGTGCCGCTACATACGCTGATGGACACTCTCACTGTCAAAGAATGAGGAGGAAAAACAGCATCAATAGTGAGGCACCCAACTTGAGTGACACCAAGAGTGTGAGAAATTCTTCAAGTTCAACCTGGATCTTGAATGTCAACATGGCCAATGACAACAAGGAGATATGAACAGAGGCCAGTATAAACTAGTCATATAAGGTTCAATCATTTGATCCTGGAGGGAGGCAACTCCTGAGAGGAGACAGCTGGGTTCGCTAACTTCTTCTGGCCCATTTGTGTGAGGCCTGACAGGACCAGGTTCTTGGAGATCAAATTGTCTGCAATCCGATCAGACAATGGGTTGACAGGGTCAAAAAAACTTCTGACCACCAGTTTGTCCTGTGTCAAGGCTGACAAGTTTGATGAAGGTACCATGGACTTAGTGGTCTGTCTCCTGAACAAATCAGGTTCATCTGAAGCCAAGCACTGCCATCAAGCAGTCAAGGGGGTCGAAGGACCAGGACGAGAGTGCCCTTTCCTCTCTCCACAGCCAACTTCATCAACTTTTTCAGTTTACCATGGTGGGCAGGTCTCTCGTCGAAGATCTGGAGGGTCTTGAATATTTCACAGAAGATACCTGTGAGTATTATACTGATGGTGGCCCCTAACAGTACTGAAGCCAATAAGGTGCCTCCTGTGGCCTTGACCACTGCCTTTTCCATAGCTGATCGGTGGGCCATGGAAGCTGCAGCTGCGGGGACTGCCTAGCAACCTTCCTTGGTTTTCACCAGAGGATCCCATTCAACTAGCCATCCAGCCAAGGAGAAGATGAGTATAGCAGTCTTGGAATGAAGTGGGAAGCATAGCCTGACATATGTCACAGGCTGCAATGTCATGTTGTTCACCTAAATAGTAATTGCACAACACATGCGGATCCATCCCTGACATTTTTTGACTGCACTGGACATAGCACTTGAAGCCAGGAGCCAGCTTAGAATCCCCACAGTCCTTCGTATGCACTGGAGGAGGAGAACAGAACTGAGAAATAAGTCCAAAATACAAACTGGAAAGAAGTTTGAACAACAATAGCCAAATGGCTCACTACAAATAGTTCAGGCCTACACCATGCACAGAGCTGCAATAAAGAGACCCAACTCTTCAAGTGGAAAGGATGTTCTCATGTCATTGGGTGAAGCCAAGGGACACACCACCAGGATGGTGGGAGAAGCTTCTCTTAAAGACAGCCCATTACTACGAAGAGTGTTCTAGGCTCCAGATTACATTTAGGACTGTAATGAACCATCTCTACAGGAGTGTAATTTAAATGCTGGGACTCTGACAAGGAACATGTGATGATGATCTGACCAAATATCCATATCAACTCTGAGTCCCTACAAGAAGACCAGGTCCAAGGCATAGCCCTGAGGATGGGTTCTAGAGGCAACTGCCAGTGCAAGGCCCAGTAATGTCATCAACTGGAGGAACTGTTGACCAAAAAGTGAAGCCTCACGATTAACCCAGGCATAGGCAGTCCCCAACACCAAAAACTTTGAGGAAGCCTACGACCAGGTCATCTGTGAAGCCTGCCAGCTCTTAGCTCCTGCAATAATATATTCCTGTGCTCTGCAGACAGGTACATGAGAATGATCCTGCAACCTGCACTTGACCCCATTTTTTATTAAAATGTATTACAAGGCCTGGCCATTCCCATGGAACTAAGACTGTCTCTGTAAACTCTGACACCTGACAGCACCCAACTAGAATCCAGAATCCACCAGTCTTCACAATCCTTGATGGTTGTCAACAGGAAAATCTCCTCCTTCAAATATCTGGCTGTCTTGCTGGACAGCCGTCTTGAATTCTCCAACTCCTCTACAAGCATGGTGTGCTCTACAGATCTTATAGATAGACAGACAGCCTGGGTTAAAAATTGGCTGGACAACAGGATACAGAGGGTAATAGTAAATGGAGTTTGCTTTGAAGAAAGGGGGGTTACTAGTGGGGTACCACAGGGTTCAGTACTGGGTCCGGTCCTCTTTAATGTCTTTATAAGTGAAATTGCAGAGGAACTGGAAAGAAAAGTATGTCTCTTTGCAGATGACACAAAGATCTGCAACAGGGTTGATACAGAAGGTGGGGTGGAGAGGATGCAAAGGGACTTGGCAAAGTTGGAGGAAAGGTCAAAAATATGGCAGCTTAGATTTAATGCAAAGAAGTGCAAAGTAATGCACCTGGTAAACAATAATGCAGGAGAAGAGTACACAATGAGGGGTGAGATAGTAACAACTACAGAAATGGAAAGGGACCTGGGGGTAGTCATATCAGATGACCTTAAGGTGGGCAAGCAATGTGAGAAGGCAGTATGAAGAGCTGGTGGGATACTGGGATGCATAGGGAGAGGCATCACCAGTAGAAAACAGGAAGTTGTCATCCCTTTGTACAGACAGTTGGTGAGACCCCATATGGAATTCTGCATCCAGTTCTGGAGACCCCATCTCCGCAAGGACATAGACAGGATGGAGGGTGTCCAGAGGAGGGCAACTAAAATGGTGCAGGGTTTGCACCAGAAGACATATGAAGAGAGATTAAGGAAGCTTAATATGTATACACTCGAGGAGAGGAGGGGGGACTTGATAGAAACTTTCATGTACATCAAGGGAATCAACAGAGTCCAAGATGGTAGCATCTTTCAGAAAAAGAGATGTGCAAGAACAAGGAGGCACAATTTGAAGATAGAGGGGGGACGACTCAAAGGTAAGGTGAAGAAGTATTTTTTCATGGAGAGGGTTGTGGATACATGGAACAGCCTTCCTGAGGAGGTAGTGGACTCAAAAACAGTGGAGGAATTCAAGAATGCATGGGACAGACACAAGGCAGTTCTAGTGGGGTGTAGGAGGAAACAGACTGTTGGTTAACTAGGATCTGCAGCCTATGCATTAGGTAGGGAAATGGGCAGACTAGGTGGGCCAAGCGGTCCTTATCTGCCGTCAAATTCTATGTTTCTATGTAATGCCCTATCTCAGCAGCTCGGGTGCTGTACATAAATCCATGAGCAGCAATTAAGAAGCAGAGATTTAAATATCCAATACAGTACATACATAAACCACACAAAGTTAATCATAATCACTAAAATGATGACATTTATTCAGTAACAAAGCCTGTATCCCAGTCCCTGCCCACTGGAAGATTGTGAAAATGATCCTCCCTGCATTAACAAGAGAATATAGTGCATGGTATCACCACAAAATCCACTCTCACCAGAGTGGGCCTCCTTCAACTCCTTTTGGCGCTTTGTTCTTAACATCCATCCTCAAACTTAACGCTGCTGCCATTTCTCTTCCCTCTCACTCATTTCATGAGGAAAGGTTCCTCTCTCTCTCAATGGCTCCCTTATATTCACATTCTAATAGGGATCATTCTTCTGCTATCTCAGCTCCCTTCTCTGTTGCCCCCGATAATGTCTACTGCCTCTAGCTACGCTATTATGACTTACAGTCTCTCTCTCCCTACCACCTGCTAAAACCTCAGTACAGTAGTCTTACATTTCATATCAGCTCCAGTTCCTCTGGTCTACCTCACCATCTTTTTCTTCTTCTCCAATTCTTCCTCAGTTCAGAAATTCCTGCTCTGTGACTCCAGTTGTTATGTCTGCACCTGTGCCTACCTCAATCTCCCCGTGACATCCTTAAATCACTCACATGCTTTACATATTCTCCCTCTCCCAGATTTCATTCTCCACCCTTCATTGATGCCACCCCTCCCTTCTACTGATTCTCTTACTTCCTGTCTACCTCTCCCTCCTCCATAACATGGAACATCTGGTACAAAACCCAACCTCCAAGTCCCCAAAATATATATATGTTCCCCCTAACCCCTTCTCAAACTTATCATTGCTCCCATTACCCCTCGCTTTCCCACCAATCTCCTGTGAAAGGCATCCATCTCACAGTGCCTAACTTGTTTTCAAGTTCTGGTAAGGATCCCTTCTCTGCAGTCTCAGCTCCCTTATCTCCTGCCTCTCATGGTGTTTTCTGACCCTTTCCTCCACTCTTTTGACTTGTACTGTACCCCTCCCTATACACCCCAGCTTCCTACTTGCCTTACCATAGGCCTTGTTGCACTGGCTCAATTGCTTGAGGGTGTCCTTAATGACAACTCTTAGGTCACTTTCCTCATTGCAGCGCTTAGTCTCACCCTACCCATCCAGTACTCTGTCCTAGGGATCTTGTTCCCTAGGTGCATTACTTTGCATTTTTTGGTACTGAATTTCACTGCACTTTCTTGGCATTCAGTTTCAACTGCAAAACCTTAGACCACCCTTCTAGCTTTTTGTAAGTCTCTCTACATTTCTCAGATTCCCTCGTTGCTATCCACTCTCTCACAGAGCATAGTGCCATCTACAAAGAGACACAATCTGCTCTGGATACCTTCTCCAATGTCACTGATGAATATATTAAATGAATGAATGAATGAATGAATGAATGAATTACATCTTTATTTATAAAGTGCCTTTCTACAACCAAGATGCTGTACATAAACCAAATAAAAGAACAATTTAAAACACACATTATGATCAAATATTAAAAACCATAAAACTATAATACCATAAATATTAACTTCAATAAAATCTGAATATGCCAAGCACAATATTTGATTTGGAAACTAATTGGGATATGCCATGTGAAATAAATATATTTTAAGTGCCGTTTTAAAACTCTGGATGGTCAGGTAATCTCTTATCTGACATGGTAGAGAATTCCACAGGGTTGGAGCCACAAAAGCAAAGGGTAGGGCCCCTGTTATCTTTAAACAAACCCTGGGAATCTCTAGCAATCCCTCACTGGTGAATCAGAGAGGACGGAGGGGGAGAAGGATATCTTGCAGGTAATGGGGTCCCTGGTCATGTAGGCTTTATAGTTCAGTAAACCGACCTTGAAGGTGATACGCCACTGTATTGGCAGCCAGTGCAGTCCATGGAGCACAGGTGTTATATGACTGGCCCTAGAAATACCAGTCAATAACTTGGCTGCTGCACTCTGCTCTAGCTCCAAACAGAGGATATCAGCCCCCAGTAGTACTAAGCAAAGAGCATTGTAGTAGTCAAGGCGGGAAGTTACGACGGCATGGACCAGCACTGGAGGATCATCAAGAAGAACCAGATGCTTCATCTGAGCGATATTCCTCAGATGGTAAAGAGAGGATGAGACGATGGCCGATATCTGAGATTTAAGGGCCAGGCCATCATCAAAAATAACGCTCAGGTTCTGCACCCAATCTGAGGTAGTCAGCTGAACACCTCTGAGCCAAAGCCCAGAAGATTGTCCTGCTGACAAACCTGCCTCTTGACAATCTGGGTTCACAACCAACACCTTAATTTTAGCCAGGTTCAACCGCAGCCAGCTGGCACTCATCCAGTCCTGGATTTCAGACAGACAGTTGTTAAACACTGAGAGGATCACATCTTGTCCGGGCACAAAGGACATGTATAGCTGAGTATTATCTGCATAGCAGTGAAAACTCAGACCGTATCTCCTAATGGTCTCTCCCCATGACAGCATATACACAGCGAACAGCATGGGTGACAAAATGGAGCCCTGCAGTACCTCGAAGTGTAGGGAGAGAGAGGCTGAAAAATGAATCCCAGACACCACTCTCTGAGTCCTGCCCTCGAGAAAAGATCAAAACCATCTGAGAACCGTTTCAGATAGTACACAGATGAACTGTAGGTGCTCCAACAGCACACCATGGTCCACAGTGTCAAATGCTGTCGAGAGATCAAGAAGGATCAAGACAGAATATATTAGGAGGTCATTAAGCACCCGAACAAGGGCCATCTCAGTACTAAGCCTCTTCCTAAATCCCGACTGGAGAGAATCATAGACATCATGGTGAGAAAAAAGATTGTCCAGCAGCAGCGCAACCACCTTCTCAATAACTTTACCCAAAAACGGTAAGTTAGAGACTGGTCTGTAATTGGCCAGATAGTCAGGATCAAGGGAGTTTTTTTTAAGGAGGGGTTGAACAACCACCTCCTTTAGAGGATCCAGAAAGACCCCTCTCTCCAATGACCTCCAGACTATCTCAGCAAGGACGAGGCCGATTTCATCTACACACCTTACAAGAAGGCATGTAGGGCCCAGGTCCAAATTACAGCTGACTGGCCGCAAAGTCTGGATGACCCTCATGACAGCCATGATTTCCAGCCGGCTGAAGTCAGACCAGGCAAACTGGGTGTCCACCACCTCCTGCCAACCTCTGCAATTTCCACTAGAGGGGCCGGAGAGATCCTGGACCTGATGGTGACAACCTTATCTGCAAAGAACTGAAGAGGACCGGGCCCTGGAAAGATCCCTGTGGCAACCCGCTTGTGACCTCTCTCTCTATTCTGATTTGACCCCATTGACCACCATCCTCTGCTGCTTACCATTTAAGCAGTTTCCCACCCAGTTAACTATGTCCTTAGCCAAACCCAGATCCTCAATCTTCCTAAGCAAGCATCTGTGGGACACCAACTCTAAAGTCTTGCTTAGGTCACCATAGAGCAAATCTAAGTCGTGGCCCCAGTCTAATACTATCCTGGAGACCGTTGCTCACCGGGTAGTCTATGAGTTCTTCTTTGATCAGTGACTCCATCAGCTTCCCAACAGTGAGTGTCGGACTCACAGGTCTATGGTATAGGTCTTGTTCCTGGACCCACTCCCCCTGATAGAGCAGAACAATGTCCGCCATCATCCGATTCTTCCGAACCACCCCTGTCCTTAGTGAGCAGTTGAACAGGGGTTCAATGAGTTCCACTGCCTGTTCCCTGAGTATCCTCGGATGCAATTCATCTGGTCCTAGGCTTTATGCATCTATAGGGCTGCCAGCCCTTCCTTGACCACGTCCCTTGTAAACAGTAGCTGTCTTATCTTCGGGACCCCCTTATTGACCATTATGGTGTCACTCTCAGGCAGGGCCCCACCTTCCGCCCTGGTGAAAACTGAGCAAAAATAATTAAAGAATTCATCCTTTCACCCATCTTTTTCTATCACCCTACCTCCCTCTGAGAGCCTAACAGCAGAATGCACTCAACTGAAGTGTTTTACTGCCACACAGTTTCAGCATCCCCTTTCTGGAAAACAAATTGCTAGTTACTGACACTGAAATCCGGTTTGGTTTTGACTTACTCCTAAAGTATAAAAAGAGCTAGTGTTTCAATGCTGGTCTTTTTCTATTTCTTGCAAATATCCTACAAATCAGCTTGAGACTGTTCCTGGGTTGTTTCAAGCTGTGTCCCTGTGAAGGTAACTTGGCTACAGTCAGTAAAATGCATCATACCCACGAGCAAATGTGATGCTTAAATCACAGTTCATTGATGCTCTATGAAGATACTGGTTTCAACATAATCTTTCACTGGAAATAGGGAGATTGTACTTAGTATCTTTATTCTTTAGTAAATGCTGTAAGCTTTAAAATTTGCCAAGGGAAACAAGCAACTGACTACCTTCTATCCTTCTTAACTCTCAGTCATTTTAGGAAAAAATCCATACATGCCATCTACTTACTGTTGGGGATGTCTTCAAGATGATCCTCCTGCGGCTGAGTTTCTTCCTCCTTTCCATCATCGATGGGGAGTTCCTCGTCCCTCTCAAATAGCAATAACAAGTGCTCCTTTGGGATATTGTATCCTGCACATTTATTGTAAAAAAACCAAAAACAGGTAATAAAACAATTATATACAGTCAATCAGAGCTAAACATTTGACTTTGAATTGTTTTACCAGGCAGTGGTCTAGGCCAAAGTCACATTTTCAGCCACTCAAGGAGTGTAATAATGATTATTTTTTGACAAAGGAAGTAAGAGGAGGATGAAACAAATAAATTCATATTTAATCAGGCTGTCTTATGGCTAGATAGTCAGAATCTTGTCAGCCTGGGGCACAGGAAATAAAGTCAGAGCTCACCCATGTACCCTACCCCGCCAGCCAATTTCCTCATTTTCCTTTTTTTCCTTATGTACCTAAAAAAAAGTTATTCCTACCTTTTATTCCCTCAGCAATCCACAGTCTCTTGTCTGCCTTTGTCCACCTGATCTCCACCCTTGCCTCTTGGAGTTTAGCCTGGTAATCATGCCAGACTTCCTCCACTGTGTGTTCCTCTAGAACTCAGAAAAGGCCCTTTCATTTTGCTCTCCCAGCTGTTCTCACCCTCTTTGAGAGCTAAATCAGTCTTTTGTGTTCGTTCCTTTCAGCAACCTTCCTTGCCCAAGATTCCCCTGGTGAATTCATAAGTAATCAATCATGCTTTTTTGAATATCAGTCATCACTGATCCTCGTTAATCATCAAATGTTACCATACAATAAACAAGGGACAGTCGGCTGGCCGACACAGCGACAGCACTACCACTTGGGATGCCTACAACTCAGGTGCAAAAGCAAGCCAAGAATGTCACAGGACTGGCCAGGGAGGTGGATCACTCGCACTGACTGCGAAATCACCCTTCAGGCCCGAATAACGCCATGACAGTGACATCATTCATGAGAAGGGGTCCCAAAAACCCCATGTTGAACATTTGGTGCAAAAATTCCAAAAAATGCCTGAGATATGCAATAAAGTTGAAAACCCCCTATCCAGCCCATTATACAGCTTACCGGCATTTGCTCAGTTCACGGTTGGCTTTGAAGAGTGCTGAGCGTGTTCCTGGTCCACGAAGATCATCGCGTAGCTCGGAGTAAGTATGGGGTGAGGGGTGTGGGAAGCGGAGTGCGTAGTGGGTGGGTGCGAGTTGTGGGAGGGTGAGGGAGACTGTGTGGGACCGTTTTACTTTACAGGTTTTATTTTTTTTTACTATTGACGACGTTGGGGACGCTTGCCACGCTGGGGTGGGCCCCAGCGTGGCAGAAGATGGCTGGGGGGCCGTGAGCCGACGGGATTGGGCACCCCGTCAAGCCGACAATGCAGGATGTTTGCCACGCTGGGGTGGGCTCCTCAGCGCGGCAGAAGATGGCTGGGGGCCAAGGAGCTGACATGGATTGGGCACCCTGTCGGCAAACAATGGGACGTTTGCCACGCTGGGGTGGGCTCCCAGCATGGCACCAAAGCTTTGGGGGCGGCATGGCGGGGGAGTGGCGGCGGCGTGCGGTGCTTCGTATCGCTGGTGGATTTCGAAGTGAAGACCACCGCTGTCATACATAGCTCCCGCACCCATTGGTGCAGGACCGCCATGCCTGCTCAACTGAGCAGTGGATTGCAAGGGAGAGGCACAGCTCCAAAGTGTGCTACTCTCTCAAAACGTTCCTTGTGCATGCGCGCAAGCAAACGTAAAAATTACTGCTTGTCTTAGCAGAAGATATAAAAGAAATTTGATCCTTACCTACAATGAACTGAGGGCCGGATTTTCAAGAAGAAAATAAAAGCCATGGACTTGAAATTCCTGATTACGGAGGACCAGGTTAGGGCCACTTTCTATTTGATACCAAAGATTCACAAGTCATTAGAAAATCCACCAGGTCGTCCAATAATCAGTGGAATTCGTGCACTGACAGAAAGTCTTTCTCAGTTTTTGGACACATGTATGCGCCCATTTGTAAACACTTTGCCTTCTTTTGTACAGGATACCAATGACATGTTTAGGATTTAAAAAAATGTTATATTGAAACCAGAAAGTTATATGGTTACTATGGATGTAGAATCATTCTATTCCAGTATCCCCCATGAGGGGGCGCTGGATGCATGGGCACTGTTTTTTAAATACCAGGAAGGAAGAGGCAAAACCTAGCACAGAGTTTTTAGTAAAACTTTAGGAAATGGTTTTGAAAGAAAATGTTTTTTTTTATTTAATAAACAGGTATATTTGCAAGTTAAAGGGACGGCCATGGGTACAACATGTGCCGCATCAGCAGCAAATTTGTACATGGGAGTATGGGAGAATCAGTATGTGTTAAACCAGGAACAGAACCCTTTTTTTTTTCTTTACAAAGCTCTCTTTATGGAAGAGGCATATAGATGATTTGTTTTTTATTTGGGAAGGAAGCAGTAATGAATTGCATCTGTTTAAAGACTATTTAGAAAGGACTAATCAAAATTTAAAGTTTACATATTATGGGTCTAGAGAGCAGATTTGTTTTTTTTTTAGATCTTAAAGTTTTTAGAACTGAGGGTAATTTGGTTAAGGCAAATATTTATAGGAAACCTTCTGATGGAAATACCCTTTTAAGGGCTGAGAGTTGCCATCCGAAACATGTTACAAAGAATTTGGCCAAAGGACTTTTTTTAAGGATAAAAATAAATTGTGGAGATGAGCAGAGTTTTGAAACAGGGGCAGTAGAATTAAGTAATAGACTAGAACAGAGAGGATATAGTTATAAAATTATTGAAGAAGGACGTAGAGTGGCAGCAGTTTCAAACAGAGATAATTTATTAGAAAATGAAGATGTGGAAGCATTAAGACAGACCATGAATAGATTTAATTTCTTGTTGCCTTATTCTGCTCATGCACATGAAGTAGAAAGGATCATTGAGGCACATTGGCATGTCCTAACAAGTGATCCTGGGTTAGTAGACATGGTTCAAGTCCCACCACATATGGCATATAAAAGAGCACCTACAACAGGGAATAAGCTCTGCCATGGTCATTTTGTGGAACACGCAGTGGAAAATGTTACAGATATTAGAAATAAGAGTGTGGGTTGTTTTCCTTGCAGAAATTGCAGTTGTTGTACACATATTATACAAGGGAAAAACTTTGTGGATCCTAACACAGGACTCAGCTTTGACATTAGGCAATTAATTACCTGTGACTCAATGGGCATAATTTATCTTGCAGTTTGTAAATGTAGTGCATTTTATATAGGAAAAACAGTTAGGAGTTTAAAGATTAGCGTGAAAGAACACACTAAAGCTATAGAAAAAAAAGGATGCATCTTATGCCACAGTGGCACATATTATGAATTCTAGGAACAAAGCTGAGCATGCATTCCAGTTTATGGGCATTGATAAAGTGTGTCAAAACTGGGGGGTTAATGATCTACTGCTTTCTAGACAGGCATTCTGGATTATCAATTTAAATGCTACCAAGAAACACGGTTTAAATTTTGGGTTTGAAATCAAACCATTTTTAAAGAAAAAAAAAAAAAGATGCAAATAGGTTTTTTTGGTGCTATCTATGGAGTGGGTTGTTTTGTATGTATTAAGATTATAAAAATTGTATTTATTAGTACTATTAGCACATACTTTGTTGTAGTTAGACCACACAATAGATGTGTTTTATTTATAAATAGTTTTTTTTTTCTACTATGTGTTTAGTGTTGATTTTCTTTTCCCTTCCCCCTTCCCTCTCCCTTGCTCCTGCTTTCCCTCCCCCCATCCTTCTTTCCTACCCTCTTCCACTGGTTTGAGAACTAGTTTCTAATATAAATGTATATAGTGTTGTTGCTATATTTAAGTAGATCAATTTTTTGTGATGTAGGGATGTTTTTAAATATATATGTGTTGTAATTATGTTGTTAAATAGATGTACCAATGGGACTGCGGTATGTAATGTGACATCATAATGACATTTTTTCAGAATGGTATTTAAAGGCCACAGTGATTAATGAAAACAACCTTTGATAAAGGATGGGAGAACATCCGAAATGCGTCAGGCTGTGCCTCTTTTTTATTGTTTCTCACGTACTAATATATGTTTTTCGACTCGTAAGAGACTGGTGCCCTGGTTATTTGGAGGTTTGTGTATGCTCTGCTTATGTGTAGTAAAATAATCTTTTTTAGCATAGAAGCACCACGTTCCTTGTGTATGCTCTGTTTTGTTTAATTACTTGAAAATAAGACTTTCTGATTTGTGTGACTGGTTTATCCTGGGACACTAGTTTCTGAGCATCTAATTTGCCTACCAGCTCGGAGAACTACCTAGACACTTAAATACAGTTTCTAAAGGGTACCCATCTCTCCATCTGGTCTTGCATAATACTGTACTTAAAGAGCCACCGATGTCTCAAGAAGAACTTTGAAGAACATAACATTTGGACACAAAGTAGCTTGTATTTCTCAATAGCTCTGTACTTCTTATTTCCATTATTTATTACTGAGGTCACATGCATGAAAACAGCAGAGTTATTCCCAGAGGGTATTGTACATCAGCTCCTATTTTATTTTTGTTTTGTTACTAATATACAAATATGATGTCAAATATCACCAAAAGCAAATTAATTATGATTTATAAAATGTGTAAAAGGAATTCTGAGTCCACACTGGTCAGGGCCCAAGTCCTTATATGAAAACCCTGAAGATGGCTCTTTTAATGCTAAGCTGGATGCAGCACAGCCCAAATATCCATGCCTGCCAGAAACTTTTGAAAACACAAAAATTGCTGCCAGACATGACTGTAATAGAAAAAGGTTAACACCAGCTAATTGCCATACCTAAAAAAAATAAAAATAGCCACATAAATATGCCTATACATTTTTATAAAAATCCTATTCCCAGCTCACACTAAACGGGCAGTAACCAAATCAAAAATAAAATGCTACATATATAGACTAACCTCTTTTGGAGACTTTATTCAGCCAGACAGTAATCCATGGAGTGTAGTATCATATCTTTGTAGCCCTACATGAAAATTCGACCACCCCAAATCAACTGGACCACACCCCTGGACTTCACCTGACTTCTGTGCAGTGTTCAATCATAGACTGTGAGAATATAATTGATTGAGGCAGTATAGTGCAGTGGTTTAAGGCTCTGAGCTGCAAATATGGTGACATCTAGCAGACCAGACCTGGGTTTGAATCCCACAGCTTCCTTTTGCATACTGTGTGACCCTCAGCAAGTCACTTAACTTCCCTGTGCTCCCAGGTCGCTCCTGTAAAAAAAGCTTTCAGCTTAGTGTGCCACTCCTGGTTAAACAACTAAATTAAATAAAGGGACTCCGGTTGAAATTAATGCAATGGTAAGAAAGAATGTTGGTCTCTCACTGGTCAGTCTGGGACTGAATCCGGGATGTTATCCCAGTACAACATCACAGATCTAGTCCTAGCACACAGATGACCGCATCAGTCCTTAAGGGAATCACTCAATGAACCTCGCTGCAGTAATGTCCACTTGGCAACCACTTCAGTGATTCCTGCCTGCAACCTTTCTTCACTGTCCCCAACTCATATGCTACCACCAGCCAGAACAACACATGGTCACAACAACCTCCTATCCCCCACCCCACTGCATCCCACCCCCATGCTATTCCCCCAAATAGAAAGATCTTTTAAATTAAACAAAATAGCCATCATCTGACACAGCATTTTGATTTTCACCTCAGTGCAAACATAAGCCTTTTCACACAGCCATGGTCCCACTTGCTGAACAGACCACTTGCTTCTGGAAATGGTTTCACTGCTTACAGCCATCTTTAGAAAATAAAACAAACAAACAAAATCAATAAAGTCAGCATCAGTTTCAAAACACCAGATTAAACAAACTGAATATTTGGACCAGTACCAGTTGAAAACCAAGGCCTTTGACACAGTCAATCACCAACTGCTACTGAAATGTCTTCTTTCTACAGGATTGTCAATGGATTCTGTGGCCTGGTTCCATAGTTACCTCACCCATAGATCTCAACAGGTCAGGATCAGCAATACAATCTCTGAGCCCAGCAAAGTAAACCTAGGGGTCCCACAGCATTCTATCCTCAGTCCTCTCTTATTCAGCCTCTTCATAAATGACATGCATTCCACTTGTCCTGTACACTCTGTACTCTATGCAGACGATGCGGTTATCTCTGTCCCAGGGAAAGACCTGGGATCAATTAGCTCTGAATTTCAGCTCAATTGTTGTGCATTGGAATCCTGGTTCACCAGAAATAAACTGCTACTCAACTACAAAAAGACAAAGAGCATGCTCTTCAGCACCCCGCAGAGCAAGATTCGAGGGTCCCCACTGTATATACTTAGCAGCAAAGGAGAAGTACTAGACCAAGTCAACACATTCAAGTACTTAGGGATTTACCTTGATGACACCCTCACCTTCACTGCCCATGCTGAGCAACTGGTAAAGTCCACCAACATGAAGCTTGGCATCCTGTACAGACACCGCACCTGTATGACACCGGCTGCCCTGAAACTTGTTACATGCAGTTCAATTCTCTCATCTCTGGATTATGGCCTTGTCATATATGGGGCAGGCACAGACACAGCACTTAAAGGGGTCAAAACCATCCTCAACAAGGCCTGCCACCTGGTCCTGGGAGAACACAAAATGACTCACTCTTGTGACCTATACAAGGAAACTAGCTGGCTCCCACTCCACCACAGACTCCAATACCAGGCCTGCTTCCTTGCTAAAAAGTCCCAGATGGGGTCAATGCTAAGTGCTACTTCAGCCCTCTTTAAGCCTGCACAACCATCTAAATGCACAAGGAGTGCCTCCAGGGCTGTCCTAACTGTTCCCTTCTAATGAACCACCCTTGGCCAAAGATCCCTCTCCTACTGTGGGCCTAAATGGTTCAATGATCTGCCTGCAGACCTTACCGTCTCCCCCAGACTTGGCCACTTTAAAAATGGGCTTCGATCTCTTCTTGCCAGCAAATCTGACTAGCAGTGTTTCTGTTAACCCATGGTCTCCAACAGCCATTCTCACACCCGTCAAACTCTACCTTCTCTCACTCCCAATCTCCTGATTCACAACTGCTCACCTCCCACCGCCTACTACCTTCCCTTAACAAAGCCTCACCTCGGCTGCTAAAACTGCATTTCTGCAGAATGGGAGCGCCCCATCTGAACTGTAACATGATTGTTAAACACTGTACCGCACTTAATTAGTGCTGGATTAATATGTTTCTCCACAAGTGTGGTCCTGTTTCTCCTCACTTGTTGTACCCTGCTTAATGTGTAACTGCAGACTAGTACTACTTGTTAGTTGATATTTTTTCTGTTCTGCAATGTTTCATCACCTGTAAATGTCTTGTATTCCTTGTTGACTTGGAGCCTTTGTAAACGAGTCCCCAGCTCAAAGGTATTAATCCGAATTTGAAATAAATAAATAAATGAAATAAGTAAAAAAATGAATGGCCAAAACACTTGTAAGTGAAATCGCAGTTCCTGAATTCCTCTGCTATTCCTTCAGTTGTACTGAAATTGAAAAAAAGTACTTCTCAAAGCTATGGCAGGTTTCAAAGTCCAGATGGGAAAACATCATGGGCAGATATGAAGATGGTCACTGGGAAGTAGATACAACAAAACACACAAACCCAGGACCACCAACTAAAAAAAAAACAAAAGAAAAACACAGCTCCGCCTTAGACTAGGTACTATTCTTTTAATTAAATAAGCTTCCACAGTCAAAAATTAAAGACAGAAGCTAATTCAATAGTATTTTTTATCTTCTTTCAATTTTATTCACAAATGAGCAATTGCATAATAGTACTAATGCACTTCAGGGTGTGTGTTGTACTGGGATGTCACTTCTAGGGTGTTGGATGCACTCGTCCTGAAGACGTTTGCCCAACCATCCTAGGTGTGATGTTAGCCCAGTAAAATAAACACCAGGCCATGCATTACTGTTTAATTATAACACTCTCAACATTGTAAGTCGTGCCACGGTTTACCGAGTACAACCACCAACCCGCTCTTCTACTGGCTTTTCCTGAAACCTGGAAGTAATACAAGTAAGGCAAAGCAGCCCAAACAGTTACACCAGTAGGTAACTTTTGCAGCTGTACCATCTTCTTGCACACTACCTTGTCTGATTCTGCCCCTGTGGACACTGGCTTGGTACAGCCCTTAAGTAAACAGCAGTGTCAGATATCTACAGTTGCCGTTGGTGCGGAGGTTTCATACTCAGAGGGCTTCTTTGGAGATTGGGGCATTGTCCCATCTGCAAGAATCTATATGAACTAAAGGAACAGGTGAATTCAGCATGGAAGGAAATATCTAAGCTGTGGGACCTGCTATGCTGGAACAGAAACTGCAATCCATGCCCTCATATTCTACAACATCAGACTCCCCAGATGTCCACTCCTACAGAGTAGGTCCAGTTCAGTGGGGTGGAAGGTGGTACAGAAGGGAGGAAGTAAACTTGGCAGGATGGATCAGCTAAACCCTCTCCATGCCACGACCATCCCAACTGCAAACTATTTTTCACCACTGATGGAGGAAAAGGATCTCAGACAAGTGGAAGAGGAAAACAAACCAGTCAAAGGGCCAAGACTGCAACCAGATAAGGAGAATGGTAGGGGTAACATAAAGGACAAAAAGAATAGAAGTAGGAAAGTAATCATCATGGGGGACTCCATGGTCAGGGGGGTAGAAACCCAACTGAGTGACTATAAACATACAAGGGTACTAGTTAGATACCTACCAGGGGCCTCAGCAAAACATGAAACTGACCACATCAGAAGGATAGTGGAGAAAGAAGCGAAGGACCTGAAGATCCTGATACACCTGGGGACAAACAACCTGGCAGGGTAGTTGGTAGAGAAAGTCAAATGAAATCTAGTTAAACTTGGAGACTGACTGGCCACTCAAACGACTTCCCTGGCCTTCTCCAGGTCCTTCCCATGTGGGGTAGGATCAGTAGCACAGAGAAGATCAGGAGTAAAGAAATGGAAGAGTTCAATGAGTGGTTACAGAGCTGGTGTCAACAAAGAATACCACTTCAATGGTGCACATGGGCGCCATCAGACATACTCAGCGTACTTTGCTGAGAACAGTAAAAATCTGAAAATTCCAGGGGCAACATGAGTCACAGGCCAGCTGGGCAGCAAACACAAACAGAGCCTGATGTATCTGACGTTTATGAAATCTGTAAATGTTGAAAATACCATGGCACTAGGTGTTTTTGATAAAGATAAAAAGTACTAGGTGACTGTATTATAGAAATTAAATTGGATATGTTAAATGCACGTAAACTGGTAACGTGCATTCCTGCTGTAAACTGAGCCAATATGAAATGTCATGGTGATTTGCATATACCCCATGATACTTTGCATTATGGAAGTATGTGTGATGTTGTGTTTCTTTGAAACTTGACTTATTGCCAATGCCCTTTGGGGTAACCCTTGTTTCAGTGCTTCTGCACTAAGGTTCTTTGTCTGTGGCTTGTTTTGGTTTTTTTTTCTTCTTTTTGAGCCCCCCACCACCCAAGCAAACAAGGCAACCATAGGGATGAAGGGTTTGCACTGGAAAGTTTAGATCAGAGATCAATGAGTCAGTAGGTGCTGGCTAAGTGTGGAGGAAAGACTTGCATAGTCTGTTGCTAAAAAACTGATGTACTGAGGAAGGGATATGCCATTGCTGACTGTTATCTGCTGCATTTTGAATAACCATCACACAGAAATCTGTGTTGAACTTGAAGTTCGGTGTCTGGTCCATCTGTTATCCCACAACCCCTCCACATGGGGTATTGTGTGGAAGTATTTATTTTACAGAGAGGGTGGTGGATGTTTGGAAAAGCCTCCCTGCAAGGGTGGAAGGGGCAAAAATGGTGGAGAAATTCAAAACTGCATGGGACAGCCAGCTCAGCGGCACTGAGGGTTGAGGTGCTGGACATTACACCTCACACCACACCAGCGACCCAGGTACAGGAATGGACTCAGGTCATCGGGGGTGGGCAGGAGAGGGAGAGGATAGAGCACCCCATGTCAGCTCTCCTCTCTCCAAGGTGGGTAAGAGGGACTTGCGTCGCTCTGCAGCGGTTCCTGGTGGCAGTCAGGAGCTCTACAGGAGTGGTGCACAGATGTGGGTTGGAGTGCAGCAGACGTCTGCACGTTAGTGCACTGATGTCACTACATGTCAGGCTCCAAGGTGCAAAAAGGCAGAAAATTGTGGGGTGATTGTGGTGGTTGATGGCCTTGCACCGCACCCCTGGACCTAGAGAGGTGTGCCTCCCAGGTAATGGATCTGGGTCCCCGTGGGGAGGGGGGAACACTCCATGTGCCAGCCTGTGTGTGGACAGCAAGTCGCTGACCAGACTCAGGTCCGGAGTGCGGGTGCCAGTGGCCGGATGACTGCCAGATGCTTCGCAGTGGAGGAGAAAAGATGTCAAGATTAAAAAAAAAAAATGCATGAGACACACACAAGGGAACCCTAGAAAAGGGAAGAGTAGGAAAGCCACAGATCAACTACAATCTGCAGCATAATTTAAAGGTAGAAAAAAATGGGCAGACTAGATGGGTCAGGTGGTCTTTATCTGCCAACAAATTCTATGTATCTATGAAGTGCCATCGTAATCATGGAAAGCACAGTTTATGGACCAAAACAATGGCAATTTCTAGTTTTAAAATAATTCTGGATTGATTGTATTAGTTTGCAGACTGCTAGGAAAGAATCCAAGAACAAACCCAGTACTTGCAGAAACTCACCAGAACCATAACATAACCTACTAAATGGAGCTATATAAATCAATTTGAGCTCTTAAAACACTAGTAAGAAGTGAGGATTCACTGTGATTATAGTTGAAAGTAGGGCTCACACTAACTCCTAACGAATGTCCAGGAGAGATCTTGATGCTGTCACTAAGCTGATTTTTAACAAAGTTCTATCAGCAGCAAAGAGCAAGAGAGGCTCCAAAAGACGCCCCCCCCCCAAATAACTCTACTCCCGACAGAGCGTGGACACAGCAAAAAGCAAGAGAGGCCCCTACAGACACCTCCCCCTCCTCATTTGCTCCACTCCCAATGGAGTGCGGACACACCAAGGAGCAAGAAAGGCTCCTACAGACACCCCCAATCCTCACTCACTCCACTCCTGATGGAGCACGGACACAGCAAAAAGCAAGAGAGGCTCCTACAGACATCCCCCTCCTCACTCGCTCCACTTCCAATAGAGCACGAACAAAGCAAAGAGCGAGAGAGGTATGGTGCCTGGGTTTCCCCCAACAGCACAAGAGACTGCTGCTATTTGTTGGGGGTGTTAGCCTGTTGACGCTATGCATTGATTGCCCTGCCCACCCCGGGCCATCCCTAGCTTTACTGGTTGCCTCAGCCTGACCTGTTATCACATGACCTCAGCCTAACCTGTTTCAAAGTCCTCACTTTCCCATTAGCAAGTTATACTCTCCTGCCACTAGGAGGTGCTAGTGGGTCGCTTATGTTAACCTCTCCCTGCACTGATCCCTTGCAATTACTTTGGTCTGTTCTCTGCCCTCGTCCTTTGCATTAGGTCCCAGAAATTAGCTCATCACCAGTACCCCTGCTACTTCCTGTGACCGGGATTTGAACACCTGACCCTTTGCCTCAGATGGTGATTATAACCATTGCACTATTCTAGCAGCCCTATTAGCCCATGTAACTTAGTCCACCTTAAACCGTGAGCCCCCTTATTACTGTTTCCTCCCCCCCTGCTATCTTTTACCCACCTCCCCCAGCCAACTGTCCCATATTTTGCTCCACAACCCAGCCACCATGTGGCCTCCTAAATACCTGGCTGCACTTACCTTTCTCCTCCGTCTCATACCTCCCACCTCCCTTACTGTCCCTTGCATAGCAGAAATAACATCAGCACTGATCCCTTAAGCACCACACACGGGTTCCTCCCTTTATCCACAGTAAAGAATGGCTGTTGTACAGGCTATCCCATTGCCTTACATTACCATTTTTTCCACCTTCTCACATCCCCCATAATATCTCTGCATAAATGGCCCCTTTGAGCCAAGCTGCATACTCCATGTGTGTTGCGCCAGCACTACTTGCATAGACTTCTCCTACTTCTCCTCCTCCTGTCAGGTAATGTTCACCCCAACCCTGACCCTCCCCAGCTAGCCCCCAGTGTAAACAGAAGTAGCTGCTCACTCAAACCTGCCGCCATGAACATCCGGAGCATCCTACCAATGACAGATGATCTTCGAGTTTGGGTTATGCAGCACAACCCTGACATGTTAGCCATTAATAAAACATGGCTGTCCCCAAAGGTCCCTGGCACCGCCATTTTGCTAACAGGCTACAGACTCTTTAGACACGACAAGGTAGGTAAACAAGCAGTGCTGAATGTTGTCTTGCTGGTGTTGGCATTGGTAGTACAGGAGTTAGAGAGATGCATAATAGGAATGGCAGTGAAGTATGGAACCAATGTCAACCCCACCCCACCCTGCAGAGACTGACAGGCATTGAGGTGTGCCTTTGGGTCGTCAGCCATAATGCTCATGCCATTTCACCTCACCCTACCCTGCAGACTCTAACAAGTGTTGCATTGTGCCTTGTGGTCATCAGGCCTTACGCTCACCCCATTCAATAAGGAAGTACGTTGAGATGGGTGCAGTATAGGAAAATGGGGTGAACTTTGGGGCAGATGAGTGCAAGGCACACCTTCAAGCCTGTCAGTGGCTGCAGGGTGGGGGGTGGGGGTGCAATGGCATGAGCATTACAGCTGACAATCCAAAGACACACCCCTGACGTCTGTCTGAACAGGATGGGATACTATGGTTAGAAATCCTAACGCCCAAGGCGTTTGTTAGTATTAGCACTCCAACTTTTCAACATGGCTTTTTTTGTGACCCCACCTCATGAAAGTATTTGGGACCTCTACTCATGAACAGTGGTGCTGTGATTTGGTTAATCTATCCAGAACGTTGATTTCCCACAATGATCATGCCACTCTGCGCCACATGTGTGAAAACACAGTTTAGGCAGGATATGAAAAATGACAGCTCCACAATTCATAAGGAGGTGTGAAGAGATGGCAATGTTGAAAATCTGAAGTGAAAATATTAAAAATCTTGAAGTTACGAGCGTGCATGAAAACTACGTAACAAACACTTGTAACATAGTCATTTTGTGGAATTCTTTCACCAAATGTTTAAAATAGCTATTTTGGGACCTCTGCTCATGAACAGTGGCATTATGATTTTCTTAATCTGTCCTGAACATTGATTTCCCACAGCGACTGCGCCATTGTGTGCAAGAGGTGCAAAACCACATTTTGGGCAGGATGTGAAACATCTCAGTTGTACTATTCATAAGGAAGTATGCAAAAATGCCAATGTTGAAAATCTGGAGTGAAAATATTAAAAATTCTCGAAGTTATGACTGTGCGTGGACACTGTGCAATGCAAGCTTGTAACATAGTCATTTTGTGGAATTTTGACACCAAATTTTCAACTTAGGCATTTTGGAACCTCTGCTCATGAAAAGTGTTACTGTGATTTTCTTACTCTGTCCCAAACATTGATTTCCTACAGTGACTGTGCCATTGTGATCCAGATGTGCGAAAACACATTTTGAGCAGGATGTGGAAAATGACAGCTGTACTGTTCATAAGGAGGTGTGAAAAAAATCACAATGTTGAAAACATGCAGTAAAAACATTAAAAATTCTCAAAGTTACGAGTGTGCGTGGAAAATGCGCAATGCACACTCATAAAACAGTAATTTTTTGGAATTTTTTCACCAAATTTGCAACATAAGCTTTTTGGGAGCCAACCTCATGAACAGTGACACTGTCGTTTTGTTAATCGGTCCCGAAAGGTGATTCCGCACAGTGACCGTAAAATCATCTTTCAGGACTGAATAACAAGATGACAGTGACTGAATTCATGATGTGGGGTCCCAAGAACCCAGTGTTGAAAATTTGGTGCCAAAATTCACAAAAATGGCCGAGATATGCACCAAAGTTGAAAAAACAAAACATTTATGCCATTGTACAGCTTACCGGCATTTCTTCAGTTCGCGGTCGGTTTTGAAGAGTGCAGACGTGTTCCCGGTCCACCGAAGATTGTTGCACCAGGTTCTGGAGGTAAGTATGGGGTGAAGGGGGTGTGGGGAGGTGGGGTATGCAGAGAGTGTGCGCAGGTTGGGGGAGGGGCACCGGACACATCGAAGGACCGTTTTCTTGTTTTTCAGGAGGTAAAAAAGAAAAAATAAACAGACAACACTGGTTGGTTTTCTTGTTTTGCAGGTGTGTTTTGGCACACTAGGGTGGGCTCCCAGTGTGCCACCTGTATTTTTGGGAAGGGGGACTGAAGCCAACAGGGATTGGGCCGGCACACAAATGTGTCTCTGTTTGGGGGGGCGCATGATGCCGAGGGGGACTGGGCACCCCCTCGGCACACATATTAAATATTAGGGGACCATTATGCCGACGGGGGTTGGGCTCCCCGGTCTGCAAATTGAACTGGGGAAGGGGCATGCTGACAGGGAGATTGGGTACCCCCGATGTCAGCTTGTTGGGGAGTGTGAGAGGCGGTGGGCAACAGCTGCCGACATGTTTCACTGAAATGTTACACCAGGGAAGGCACACCCTGCAATGAGGGGGAGCTCCCTCATTGCAGCGGCAAAATCATTTCAAGTTGGTAGTATGCTTTTGCACTGCTGGCCTAGACAGCATGCACTCTAATTCATGTCACAGAGCCCAGCCCAAAAAAGCAGTGGCCCCACTGGCCACAACACGACCGCATCTCCAAAACCTGCTATTCCAAGCTACCACAATATGTTGCTTGCGCGTGCACAATACAACATAAAAAGGTGGGGGTTGTGCACTCTACTTAAAAGATACGTATAGCAGGCAAGCCCTACCCCCCGACAGACACAAACAAGTCACAGATCTTAGCTGTCAAGGTCATACTCAGCCACAATGGAAAATCCATAACTATAATGTCCGTATATATCCCTCCATGAGAACAAGCCACAGATTTTAACCTGGTCCTTGGTTACCTAGATGACCTGCCTCCTAACACTGAAGTTATAATACTTGGAGACTTCAACACCAACTGGCTGGCCCCTGAAGCTGACCCCTTCAAGGATGCCATCGCAGCTGTTAACCTTACACAACTTGTTACCACCTCTCCTAGGACCAATTACAAAACTAGCAACAACTCACTCCTTGACCTTGTTGTTACCACCCACCCTGACAGGATAACCCACACTGAAGTTCTACCTGACTCTTTAAGTGACCACCAAGGCCTTTGATACTGTGAACCACTCATTCCTACTCCACTGCCTCTAGACCATCGGCCTGTCCAGGGAGGTCACCAACTGATTCTCCAGCTACCTTGATGGCAGGACACAGCGAGTCAAACTTAAGGACATCCTATCTAGCTGCTGCCCTGTTAGCTCCAGTGTTCCCCAAGGCTCCATTCTTGGACCCCTATTGTTCAGCCTCTTCCTCAATTCACTCCCTAAAGCCTGCCCAAACAACATTATTCTGTACGCAAATGATGCTGTCCTCTTTCCCACCCATACTGACCCCACCCTGCTCATCAAAGATCTCCAAATAAGCTTCACTGCAATGAAACGTTGGTATGGTGAACATAAATTGCTGATGAATTTAAAAAAAAACAAAAGTGATGCTATTCTCAAGCTCACATAACTAACACAAATCTACCTGCCAAACCATCTTAAACAACCAAAATCTCCCCCTTGAATAAGCCAAGGATTTCAGGTATCTAGGTACTACCCTAGAGAGCTCCCTGTCTTACTCCACATGTATTAACCTCATATCTAAAACTATCAACTCAAGGATTGGTACTCTTTATAGACATCAACACTGCCTCATCCCAGAAGCCCTCAGGCTCATTGTTTCCAGCTCCATCATTTCTATCATCAATTATGGAGTGATTATTTATGAAGCTGCCACCAACTCTGCACTGAAAAGAAACTCTGTGGCTCTCAACGAGGTGTGTAGGCATATCTCTGGCACCCCCAGGTATACCCATACTTGTGACCTCTATGCACAAACACATTGGTTGAATCTCAAAGGTAGGGTCACTTACTATACCTGCCTATTCGCTTAAAAACTAGCCTTAACCAAACCTCACCAAGCACTCTGCCATTTCTGCTACCAGCATCAAACACCTATAACACACGCAGTACATCCATGTTAAAATACCCGATCCCCTACTGCCATACTGCCCAGGAGCAGTGGACATTTAGGTTCTGAGCCCCATCCTGCCTTAACTACCCCCCCAGATCAATAACTATCCCATCCATGGCCCCTTTAAAAGTAAACTATGCCAGCATCTCTCTCTATCTCTACTGAACAGCTGTGACTGTCCTCCCTAACCTATGGTCCCTGCTCTGTGCTCACTTCTACCACCTGCAAAAGCCCAGCTCACATTTTCAGGTTGGGCCTCTATCTCGAGTACTACTCCACTTTTATTTTATTCTATTTCCTCTTCTCTTGCACCCCCCCCCATCACTTTAACACGTACACCTTTCAGGACATCACCTTTTGACTGCCTCACACATTCTTTCATCTTTTCTAATATTCTCTCCTCTCCAACCCCCCCCTTCTTCTCACTTACCCTCCTCTCATATGTTTGCCCCTGTCAGCCTAAGTCATTTGGTACCCCCACCTCCTGCCCCTGCTGGTTTCTATTCTTGCCCTCTACCTTGACCTACTGTATTTGACTGCTTATCCTCACTTTTATTGAACTTTAAACAGATTGTATGTGCCTATTCTTTGCTGTACTTGGTATCACCCATCTACCACGTATGCACATTAATTATCATTGTATTCTACATTTTCCTAATCTTGCCTGATCTCCTAAACTGTTATCCATCATGATCTCTTGATTATCCTCACTCATTAAGTATTGTGAATAGTTGTATATACATGTATTCTTGTTGTATTTGGTTTCATATTATCACCTATGTTCACTTCTGTCATCTTATAATGCATTCCCTGCACTGTCTGTACTTGACACGGAACCTTTGTAAAAGAACCTCTGGTTCAAAGGTATTAATCCCAGTTATAAATAAATAAATAAAATAAATAATAAAACATTTGGATTTTATTATCTGAATGGACATTCGTTTACAGTTTGCCCCATTTTGTGCAGTGACATTTACGATTTACTTGGGCAAGCACCACACACACCTGGAAATACAGGTTACTCACCTGTAACAGGAGTTCTAGGAATGGTATATGTTGTTCATCCACACTATCTGGCAGGTTCCTTGCCGCTTTAAATCTTGCCGGAAGGTCTTGAAGCTAGCTCCTCCCACCCACCCGGGTGGTAAAACTCTCGGCTCCGCCCCATGACGCCAGATCTGGCCCGCTGGAAGCTCAGGTTGTGTGTCGAAGCCGGGGAGGTCGGGTGGGTTGTGTGGATGAACAACATATACCATTCCTAGAAACCCTGTTACAGGTGAGTAACCTACTTAGGGACATGGATATGTTGTTCATCCTACCATCTGGCAGACTCCTAGCAGTTCTCGGGAGGAGGAGGCAAGGTGCACACCCCCTATATACTTACTTGGGGAACAGAGATTGGAGAACCGAGGCCCCAAAACCAGCATCCCGGCGTGACTCAAGGTCGATGTGGTAGTGGGTAATGAAGGTGTGTGCTGACTTCCAGGTAGCAGCCCTGCAGATTTCCTGGATAGGGACGTCCCTGGAAGCAGCCACCGATGCAGCAGTATGGCGGGTAGAATGAGCTCTTATCCCTCTGGGAGGCTCCATGCCCGCCAACTCATAGCAGCGATTTATGCATGAGGTGACCCATCTGCCTATCGTCCGCTTGGCTGCAGGTCTGCCAGGTGCGGCTTCAGCGTAGGTGACAAACAGCTGGCGAACCTCTCCCCGAATTTCAGCCGTGCGCTCCTTATAATAAGCGAGCGCCCTTCTAGGGTCCAAAGTATGGAGCCTATATTCGGCCTCCGAGGTGTGATTGGGGTAGAACACCGGCAGAGTCAACACCTGATTAAGGTGAAACTCCGACACCACCTTGGAAGGAATTTGGTGGGGCGTGGTGACACTACTTGTCCCTGTGGAAGACCAGGTAAGGAGACTCGATGCTAGCGCCTGGAGTTCTCCCATCCTTCTGGCTGACGTGATAGCCACCAAGAAGGCGGTCTTCCACGACAGGTGGTGGAGACCACACCTGTGCATTAGTTCGAATAGCTTGCCCATAAGAGCTTTGCCAATACCAGCAGTAAATCCACGGAGGTAGGGTTCCGCACTGGAGGAAATGTGATCAAGGCCTTTAAAGAAGCGTCCGACCACTTTCTCCTGTGCCACTGACTGCCTGACCGGCCCAGCCCGGTAAGCAGAAATAGCTACCAAGGTGCACCTTAAAAGTCGTCGACCTAAGCCCTTGACTAGATAGGGACCATAGATAGTCCAAAATGCTTCTTACAGGACACGAGAAAGGGTCCAACCCTTTATCCGACACCAAATGGAGAACTTCTTCCATTTGAAGGCATAGCATTTTCTGGTCGACTCCTTACGGGACGCCTCAACGACGTTGAGGACCTCGTCGGAAAGACCCAAGGCCTGGAACTCTAGCTGCTCAGGAACCAGGCCGTCAGGTGCAGGGATTGAAGGTCCGGATGGAACACCTTCCCCTGATTGATTGAGAGCAGGTCTGGGCGAGCTGGAATCTGCCTCGGAGTCCTGGAGCTGAGACTGAGGAGATCTGGGTACCAGAACTGGCGAGGCCAGTCTGGGGCTATCAGAATCACCTGCGCCTTGTCCCTCCTCACTTTCAGCAGGACCCTGTGAATCAGGGGAAAGGGGGGAAAGGCGTAAAAGAGGCCCGGGGTCCACGGCCTCGAGAAGGCATCCCCCTGCAGCGAGCCCTGCTGAGGGGGGCGGGAATGAAACAGCCTCAGCTTCGCATTCTCCCTGGAGGCAAACAGGTCCACCAGAGGTGTGCCCCAGTGGGAGAACAGGTCTTGTACTATCTCCGGCAGGAGAGACCACTCATGCGATGCAGCCCCTATCCGGCTCAGGGCATCGGCCAGGGTGTTGGAGGCTCCTGCCACATGAATGGCCAGGAGCTCCGCCTCCAGGCTGCACACTAGTGACCAGATGCGGAGAGCTTCCTTGCATAAGAGCATGGAGCGCGTCCCGCCCTGGCGGTTTAGATAGTACATAGTCGTGGTGTTGTCCGTCTGGACCCGGACCACTTGACCCCGGAGAAACGGAGCAAAGGCGGTGAGAGCTAGGCGGACCGCACGGAGCTCCAGCAGGTTGATATGGCATCGGGACTCCCGCGGGGACCAGAGGCCATGCACTCGGTGTTCCCCCAGATGGGCACCCCAACCCATCAAAGAGGCATCGGTCGTTAGAGAGACCGTCGGCTCGAGGCGGACAAACGGGATACCCTCCTGCAGATGGAACGGAACGGTCCACCACTGGAGAGTGTTCCACATCTCCTGGGTTGTCCACACACGCTGGTCCAGAGGATCGCAGCGCTGTGACCACTGGCTGGCCAGTCCCCACTGAAGGGGGCGCATGTGCCAGCGTGCCCAACAGACTACGCTGGTACAGGCCGCCATGAGACCCAGGAGTCACAGGAAGTCCTGGGCAGGGCGTGATTGCCCAACCAGAAATGATTGGGCAAAGGAGGTAAGAACCTCGGCCCTGTCCACCGGGAGCCGTGCTCTGGCTCGAAGACAGTCGAGCTCTGCCCCGATGAAGGATATCACCTGCTTCGGCTCGAGTTCTGACTTGGCCTCGTTGACCAGGAGGCCGAGTTGAGAGCAAACCCGGAGGGCCAGATCCCTGGACCGCTCCACCTCCGACCTGGAGGGGGCTGCTATCAGCCAATCGTCCAGGTAAGGGTACACCCGGAACCCTCGGCGCTGCAGGAATGCTGTCACCATTGCAATGCATTTGGTGAAGACCCTGGGAGCTGAAGAGAGGCCGAAGGGCATGGCCTGGAACTCGAAGAGGGATCCCTCTGCCCTGAAGCGGAGGAATCTCTGATGAGACAAACGGATAGGGACATGAAAGAACGCGTCCTGGAAGTCCAGAGAGCAGAACCACACGCCGTGTTCCAGAGATGGTATTATCTGAGCCAGAGTGACCATTCTGAAGGTTTGAGACCTTAGGAACTTGTTCAGGTTGTGTAGGTCAAGAATGGGGCGCCAGCCCCCCGTCCGTTTCGGGACCAGGAAGTACCTGGACATGAACCCTGGTTCTGATGGAGGGTCCTCTATCTCTTTTATCACTCCTTTCTGAAGGAGGAGGGCGATGTCAGCTCGACGAGCCTCTAGAGAGTCTGGGGACCCCGAAGCCCCCCTTGGGGCGACGGCTCTGAAGGGTGGAGCCTGCTCGAATTCCAGAGGCAGGCCTCTTCCCACCACCTCCAGAACCCACCTGTCCGTGGTAACAGCGGACCAGGTGGAAAGGAAGTGCCGGAGCCGTCCCCCCACGAGGGGAACCAGGGGTGAGGTGACGGGGATGGGGGCGACACCCCTCAGCCTGTCACTGTGCAGGCTTGGAGGAAGGACCGGCTGAGGGACCACCAGGGCCTTTTCCACCTTGCTTCCTATTAGAGGAAGCTGACGGCTTGGGCTTGGAATACCAAGGTCTAGCCTGCTGGCCCTGACGTAGTTGTTGTTGGGCCGGACGCGCAGCGGGAGCAGAGGGACGAAAGGGCTTAGGCTGGGGCTTACGGCCCTTGTCCCTCTGCGCGGACAAGACCGAGTCCAAGGTGGCATTGGACTTTTCGATCCTCTGGAGGTGGCCTTCCACTCCAGGGCCGAAGAGGTCCATTCCCAAGATGGGAACGTCCGCAAGCTTGTGCTGGGTATCTGAGGTGAAAGTGGATATCCTCAGCCACGCCCACCAGCGCATAGCCACTGCGGCCGCCACTGACCGGGCACAAGAATCCCCAATATCCAGCGCAGTCTGGAGCTGCTGCTTAGCTACTGCCCTGACCTGGTCCCGCACCTTCTTTACTGTGGTCTGCAGTTCCGCAGGAAGATGAGGGACGACCTCATCCAGGGAGCCCAACAGGGCATGGGAAAAATGTGCCATCAAGACGGCCGAACTGGCCTGATGAAGGCCGAGGGAGGAGGCAGCATACACTTTCCGCCCTGCATAGTCCAGTTTCTTGGACTCTTTGTCGGGCGGTTTTGTCCACGTCCCTGGCATTTCCGGCATGCCGGAAAACACTGTCCGTGACCAACCCCTCAGCCGAAGGGTGTTCGGAGAAGCCGGACAGAGAGCCTGTAGGGACCGCATACTTCCTGGCCATCCTGGCCGAAGGCGCAGGACAGGAAGCCGGACGCTGCCACAATTCCAGGGCCGGACCCACAATGGCTTCGGCCACCGGAAAGGCCTCCGTAGGAGAATCCCCTCGATCCAGAATCTCAGTGAGGGGATATCTAGCCTGTTTGGACATGGGTTTGAGCTTCATCCCAGTGGATTCTGAGATGAGCCTGAGTAGTCCAAGGAAGGACGAAGGGCTATCGTCCATCGACTGCCCCCCAGAGGACTCCAAGTCTAGGCGCTTGGAAAACAGGGAGGAGTCGTCGACCGACTCCGACGAGTCGTTGAATAGCTGCCTAGAGCCTGCGCCACCCTCCACGTGCTGAGGCTTATCGGGAGTGAGGGTGACCGACAGCCTATGGGGAAGGCCATGAGCCGACCGCGAACTTTTTGTCGGGGGCCCCGACTGTCGGTTGAGGCGGAGGCGGTTCCACCAGTATTAGTGGGGCAGCAGGAATAGACCGAACAACCGGCCTGGAAACAGGCTCCTCGACCACCACGAGGGGTTGTTTCGGCCGTTCCGGTGACAACCATTTTATGGCCGGAGAAGAGGCCTGAGCCGGCTTGTTTCCGGCCAAAACTAGTTGTTGCCACATAAGTTCCTCATATTTTCGGCGCAACTTACGCCGAAGCCTCCCCTCGTCCGAGGAGGAGGAAGATGAGGAAGAGCGGCGACGCCGCTTACCGCGGTGCCGAGACCGAGACCGCCTGTGTCGACGGGATCGGCTAGACCGCGACGATGTCCGAGACCGAGACCGAGAATCTCGGCTAGGCCGAGGTCAGCGCGGCCGGGAGCCGAGGATCGGCAATCCCCTCGGCTCGGTCGACAAAACTGACGGCTCCGGGGCCGGAGGCGCAGATGAGCCAACGGTATCCTCAGTCCTCGCCGGGGGAACCGGGGAGGAGGGATTCTCGGCTTCTCCAGCAGACAACCTGTCTAACGGGTCGAGAAAAATCTCGACTGCATCGGCGGGTGTCTCGGTCACCTGGCCTGACGGGGGCACCGTGAAGCCAGTGGCCGAAGCCGAAAAATTGACCGAAGTCGACTGTCGACAAGGGGAGGGAGATCTTTCCCGCTCCCAAGAGCGTCGACGATGGGACTTATCCTTACTTTTCTTCGACCGATGAAACGGCCCAGAAGAAGTTGGACCCTCACCTTTGGTCGAGAGGGTCAAGCAAAGCTCCTTAAAAGAAGCCGAATAGGAGGCCCCGAGAGAGAGCGGGATGAATGCTGCGGCCGAAGATGTAGCGGCCTGAGCCGCCTCCTCCTCGAGGGCGATCATCTGCTCAAGTTGTTCTGCGGAGCCCGAAGCCGCGGACACCGCCAGTCGGGCCTCCTTGGATTTAACCAGAGGAAATCTCCTTTCCGGGCACCCAAGTTGGAGATGGGCAGCGCGATCCTCAAGGACGTAGACCGAGAAAGAAAAGCACAGTTGAGGCCCGCGGGTGGTGTTTGGCCTCAGGCAGTAACGACGTGAGTGCAGATCCGTCTGGTATATCTTTCGCTCCACAGGGGCATCTCCGAAACCGAGTCGATGGTCCATCGCAGCCGTAGGGATGAAGACCGTGAAGGTACAGAAAAGTTTTGAAGAAATTTTCAAAATCGAGTTTTAGGCCCAAAGCTTAATCGCAGAGCTGCTAAGGAGGGAACCTGAGCTTCCAAGCGGTAAGGAAGATCTGGCGTCATGGGGCGGGAGGAGTTTTACCACCCGGGTGGGTGGGAGGAGCTAGCTTGAAGACCTTCCGGCAAGATTTAAAGCGGCAAGGAACCTGCCAGATAGTGTGGATGAACAACATATCCATGTCCCTAGAAGCAGATGTTTTGTTCCTACATAATTGAAAGAAGTATGCTTGTATAGAAGATGTGTATTATAACAGACAGGGCCGGATTTACCATTATGCCAACTACGCCCGAGCGTAGGGCCCAGTGTTTTGGGGGGGTCTCGTCAGGCTGTTCCAAGTAAGTTCCCTTTTTTTTATCCTCAGTGCCAAGCAGGTGAGTGACCGTGAAAAAAAGCCAGGCCAGCACCACCCCGAGTAATGTGTGCCCCCCCCCCCACTTGTCAACACACTTCGTGATGTCAGTATGAAGAAGCGAACCACCACTAATGTGTGCGTGAGCAGCACTTTCACCCAGCAGCAGTACCTGGCTGGCAGATTCAGTTTTGGTGCCAGTCACCATTTACTTACCTTGATTGCAGCCCATTCAGAATGGAGACATCGCAGGAGAATGATGGGAGTTGGGATTGGGAAAACTAATAAAAAAAAAAACAAAGCAGCAGCATCTGGCTGGGCCCGGGATGGGGAATTTTATTTTTATTTTACCTCTCAGGTGATAGGTCCCCAGCAGGCAGCAGTGCTGGCGAAAGTCTCGAGTCATTTGTCGTTGCACCATGAGTGGTGCTGCCACTTTACCGCCAGAGTTGCCTGACAACGAGTCTTGGTCTGTAGGAGACCATAACCTAACCTCTGTGTGTTTCTGGACTGGGACTTGACTAGTTGGTGGAGTTGGAGTGTGTGGGAACTAGAGCCTGAGAACTCGAAGTTAGGAACCAGAACCACTGTCTGCAGACTGCAGCTCAGAGAGGAGTAAGTAAATTCATGCCAGATAAAATACTGCCTGTACAGCCAGTGCACTCGTTTTGGCAAAGTAAATTGTATTCACTGTCTGGAACAGAAGGGTTCAGAGCTTCAGAATGTTTAAGGGATAATACATTCCCTTCCTGTTTACAAACCTCCTCCCTCTAGCTTTTTTATTTTTTGAAGGGCCGACATGATGTGAGCACAGGGGAGGTTAAGTGACTTGCTCAAGGTCACACAGTATGCAACTGGAAGATGAATCAAACCCAGCAGTGTGTGCCAGATGTACCAAGCTCATTCGCAGTCTATCACTTTAACCTTTATGTTATACTATTACCTCCCCCAGCTTTATCCCCTGGTCCAGGCTAGAACCCACAGCCTTTGTTTTGATGTTTTGGACCCAGAGGCGAGCATGCTGGGGGTATTCTAATTCTGCTGGGATAGGCAAAGATTGTTCTAAATTGTGTTTCTGGTTCTGCTGAGACATGCTGTTGCTTCTTTTTTAGGGTATTAGAGCTGAAACAACTGGTTCTTTTAAAATTCACCCAACTGCAAGAACTCTTGGGATTCAGGTTTTTCCTAGAGTGAATCAGTGTCAGTGGCTTAGTAGGTAGCATGCTCGCCTCTTGGTCTAGAAGATAATAGATTCTAGCCTGACACAAGGTATTTGGGATATTTTTTTTTTATTTTAGTCTTTGGTAACTGGGTAAGGCCCACTTGGCACAAGTGCCTGTTTTCAGGGGTGACCTGGGAGCACTGTGTGGTTAAGTGACTTGCTCAGAGTCACACAGTATGCAAGTGGAGGTTGTGAGAATCAAACGCAGGTCTGGTCTGCTGGATGTATCAAACTTGTTCACAGCTCATTACTCTAACCTCTAGGCTATACTGCCATACCCATAACTGACACTAGTGCAGTACCAGAGGGGTGCTACACTGGTGAGGTTTCATCCATCATATGAGAGTCATTAAACCAAGATCTTTTCTGCCCATCTTTCATCAGGGGGAATTAAAAGATCCCTTGGTACCAATCGAAGAAGAGTAGGGGAGGTTTCCCCTGTGTCATGGCCAACATTCCCCTGTCAATAAAACAGGACCATGAAACCCAACCCCAAGATGCATCTGGAATCAAGCTTAATTTGCTCAGTTAGTGTGCCTTGTCTGGTCAAAAATCACAAATAAAAATAAGTCTGATTAGTATTGATGGACTGGACAGTTAGAAATTATTAGCAATCAAAGGTTTTTATTTAGAAAATAAATTACTAGGCAATAAAACTGTGCTTGGATTGAAGGTGACCACTGGTTAGTGGCTGTGACAGTTGAAAGCAGCAGTGTTTGTCACTGTGTCATTGTTTTCAGCAACAGCAGCTGGCTCCATCTCTACAATACCTGTAATAATAGTGCATTTGGTAATGCCAAGTGGTTTCTCACTTTTATGCTAAAAAGGGGGGTATGTGTCTCCATGTTTTCTCAATGGGGGGGGTGAAAACTTGTTGCAAGAACAAGGAAGGGAATATTTCTGAAAAGCCTAGATTTGCATGGGTGCCACTTTTCATAGAGAGAGTGCCACCACCAGGCCTGTGCTGAAGTGATGCTTCTCTGCTCAACACTTACTGTTGGCTACTGCAAACAGTTCTCTTAATTATAATATTTTTTCTCTGCAGACTGAAGTAAGAGAGAGTCAAGTGCAATTGAACTGTTGAAGGCAGGTTTTGGGGGACTCAGATGGCCCTAAGGGGATGGCGCAATTGGCGTTGAAGGCCATGGGAGCCGATGGCTGGGGGAAGTGCATGGCTTTATAGTGGAGGGTGGCACGTGGGTCGACCAGGAGGGTATCTGGGGGGTCCAGGTTACTGCTGTGCATAGGGCCCATGGTAGGGTAAATCTGGCCCTGATAGCAGACGGTTCCAATAAAGTTGCATACACACAAGACAAGAAAAATTCCAAAGGTATAGGAAAAAGAAAAATTGCTTTCATTTACTGCAGTAATCTTGACTATGGCCAATCATGAAAAAATATAATATGAAATAATTTATCACAATCAACATTTTCATAACATCATGACTTGATTGGCGGCAGTTTAATGTTCATGTTTAATCATTGTAGTCATAATCACAATGACCGATTTTGAAGCTTAAACATGATCTTTAAAAATAATTAATAATGATCATTCATGATACATAATTATTCAAGTCATCATCTTTTCAGCTGGGTCTGTTGTCTCCAGGAATGCCCCCTTAATCCTGCCCCACTCTTCCTCCACCCTCTTGATCTGGTCTTCCCCTGCCAATCATTCCCTAAATAGTTTCCGCATCTTCCCCACATCCTCCTGCCTGAGGTCCACAACCACTGTTGGGGGGGGGGGCATTGTTCCCCTCTGCCAGTCCAAACCCCACAGTGTTGCTGTCACTGGATCCTAATGGTTCTGACAGTTACACACATTCAAAAATAGCCAGCAGAAAAAGATCTTACGATCTATCTAGTCTGCTTGAGTTTGCAGACCTCTCAGTAACTTTTAGTTTAAAAATGACGAGCACTATGGACATACTGTAAGTCTCATTAGCTCTGTACAAACCTATGTTACCTATGTTACTACTGAGCAATGCATCCCCTCTCAAATATCCACTTCTTCCTCCCCTATGATGCCCCCCTTCCCCACCGTCCCACCTCTTCATGCAGTTCTCCCCTGTACCCTATCCCAGCCTCTCTTGATGCTGTCTATAGTCTTCAAGGAGACTTCTTCAGGCAACTTGTTCCATTTTACCACCACCGTCTCAGTAAAAAAATGTCTAATTTCCCTCATGAAGCATCCCCCCACCAGTTTAAGCCAGTGTCCCTTAGTGGTCATGTTCCCATTAAGGGTGAAGAGACTCTCAGAGTTCACTTTGTTGAAACCCATAAGGTATTTAAATCATGTCACTCCCTCTTTTCTATCCTCCAGGGAGTACTTGTTGAAATTCCAGAGTCTCGCGCAGCCTGCCTTGTTGTCCCTAGATCACCTTGACAGCCATTCTCTGTAGTATCTCCAGTAAACTGATGTCTTCCTTTAGGAAAGGGTTCCAATACTGCCCACTGCACTCCAGCTGCAGTTGAACCAGTGATCTTTACTGTGGCAGGATGACCTCTGTTTTTTTTACTTGTTGTATGACTGCCTATACATCCCAGCACCCAATTTACTATGGCTGCTGTTCTCTTGCAGTGCACAGAGTGCTCCAGGCCACTCGTAATGATCACACCCAAGTCGTTCACCTCCTCTGACTTGGTGACCTGCACACCTCCCAGCCAATATGTGGTCTCTGGGTTCTTCGCCCCCAAGTGCACTACTTTACACTTTTTTGGCACTGAATCCAGGCTGCCAAACACTTGTCCATCTCTAGTCTCTAGTCCAGTCTCTAGTTTAGTCTAGTTCAGCCTAATGTCCTGTCTCCCTTCTTCTGTTTCCACTCTCCCACAGAACTTTATGTCATCCACAAAGAGCCATATTTTGCCTTTTTAGTCCATCTGCAATGTCACTGATTAAGATGCTGAATAACACTGTGCCGAGCACTAAGCCCTGTGGGACCCCGCTTGTGACTGGTCTAGCATCCAGGACCCCCCCCAACCACCACCTTCTGGGTTCTATCTTATAGTCAGTGTTTGACCCACCTAGCCAGTTTTGACTCCATCCTCAAGTTTTGCAGCTTTCTAATCAGTCTCCTGTGGGGAATAGGGTCAAAGGACTTGCTAAAATCTAGATACAGTATGTCTACTGCTTGACCTTTGTCTACTGTCTTAGTTACCCAATTAAATAAAGTAGGTTGGTGTGGCAGGACTGCCCTGACATGCCTTGTCAGCCCCCACACACACACACACACTGGTGAGTACAAAGTCAAGTATGGTGTAATTTTGTGTGGGTTCCTTTACCAGCAGTACCAGTAACTGGTCCTGCAGTGCTGGGCTCGTGATGCTCTTTGTTGTTGGAATATCCCAGTTTATATCCAACAGGTTTAAGTTCCCGGCCAACACCATTTGCAGCTCCCTTTCCAATTTCTTTCCCAAACACTCAGTCTTCCTCCTCTTTCTGCCACTGGTGGTCTGTAGACCACCCAAATCTAACTCTCTTAGCAGCTTTTGTCAGCAGCACCTGGATTGATTCCACTCCATTTTGGTGACAGCCCCCCCCCCAATGAAATTCGCTCCCCAAAGATATATATATACTGTAAGATCTGTTCATTTGTTCAAGAAGAAATTAAAACATTATCTGCAGTTGTGAGCATGTGACTTACTGACTGATGTATTATCTACAGTTGTTTAAATACAACTGCTGCTTTGGTTGGGTTGTGTTGAGGATAAACTTGCAAACAGAAAGATATTTGTATGAATGTGTATCATGTATTGTTTGTTTTCATATCAATTATTATTGGTTTACTTATATTTACTGTACAGGCACTCTGTGACCTTGAGGGGCACGTTACAGAAATTTAATAAACAAACACTTCCACCTGCCCCTCCTTTTGAGTCCCAGCCTCTGTTGCCTCAACACCTTTCCAAATCTATAGGGCTACCTCTTTCTACCATTGCCCCTGTGTCTCCTAAATAATTTATACCCAGGAACAGCTAGATCCCTGTCATTGATATCACTGGCCCAATTCTCTATGATGACCACCAAGTGTGTTTCCTTTAACTAAGGTTGTAATCGCTAGCCATCTGCCCGGGCCTGTTGTCATGATGTCACTAAGTTTGCCATTTCTATTTCTCCCATGAAACTCGTATGCAAAATTGTTAATTGTACCGTGCACCTGTCTAACACTTTGTGAGCCTTGTGAAACCTGCTGTCTCTGTGTTAAGCATTTGATACCAATTCCTTGTATATTATTAGCTGTAAATACTGTATATTGATACCTATGTACGTAATCTACTGTAACTAATTCCGGGTTGCCCCAGAAAAAGGGATCTCTGGTCTCAGTGGGCTTACCTGGTTACCAAAATCTAAATAAATAAATAAGGCATATGTAATTTACTTACTTAGTTTTTGTTGACCAGGTAGGTGCACTAGATAATAAAATGCCTATCTTCAGGCATGATCTGTGAGATTACAAGGACAATTGGAATATTACAAATGCAGTAGGGTCCATAACATTTCATATGAATAGGAAGACAGTAAAACAATTGATATGTCAGATGACATACAGAACACAAAGAAGCAAGAGCTCAGCAAATCTAAACAAAACAAAACAATGAAAGACAATGCAAAGTGGCCAGACATCAAACAATCACTATTACAGGGTCAAAAGTCATAAGAGCAGTACTTCACATGGACTTACAAGGCAGTTAGTACTAGTACAGATTTATGTGCAAGAGCATACATCTGTGGAACTTAGAAAGTTTCAAAGTTCTCTTATGAATATGAGATGGGACTGACAAACTTTAAAATGGGGAGAAGGGACTTCCAAGCCTTTGGAGAGAAAAAAGCAAATGCCTGCTCACCTGTTTTTGAGGAACACTTGGAAAGGGTCAGGAGAGGCAAGTCAGTTGAACATAAGGCATACGTTCAGTCTAAGGGTGCAACACAGCCACCAGGTTGGTCGGTTTTCTCAATGTGATGATACTGTCAATGATACAATATCATTGGGATTTAACACAAAAAAGTGCAAGATCATGCACATAGGGAAGAGAAACCCTGAAGCCATCTATAGGCTGGGAGAGGAGTTGCTGGCAGTCACAAGGGAAGAAAGAGACTTGGACATCATCATCACAGATGACCTGAAATCATCCAAGCAGACCACTAAAGCAGTAGTTAAGGCTAGGGGGATGTTGGGGTGCATTAGTAGGGGTATCACAAGTTGTAAGAAGGAGGTAATAATCCCTCTTTACAAGACACTGGTTAGGCCCCATCTGGAGTACTGCATGCAGTACTGAAGGCCGCACCTTCACAAGGACATTAACCAAAATGGTGCAGTCCAGAGAAAGGCAACCAAAATGGTGCAGGGACTGCATCAGAAAACATATGAGGACAGATTAATGGAGCTCAATATGTATACCCTAGAGCAAAGGAGGAAAAGCGGTGATGTGATCGAAACATTCAAACACCTTAAGGGCATTAACAAGGTAAAATAATCTAACATGTTTCAATATAAGAAAAATAGCAGGACAAGAGGGCATAGCATGAGATTAGAGAGAGGCCAACTAAAGGGTAATGTGAGGCAGTTCTTTTTCACAGAAAGGGTGGTGGGTGCATGGAATGGCATACCTCAGGAAGTGGTGGATATGAATAGAGTGCAGGGCTTCAAACAGACATGGGATAGGCATAAGGGAGCAATACAGATGAGTATGAATAGATAGGCCATTGACAGAGCAAAGGCCGATGGCACATTCATAAGGAAGAAAAAGAAATGGGCAGACTGGATGGGCCTTGTGGTCATTATCTGCCATCAACTTCTATGTTTCTATGATACAGCATAAGTTGTAGAGTCAACAGGGGAAGGGTAGCCAGCCAAGGCTAGAGTACAGCTTGCAGTGGTGGGTCAGTTAAGGGGCCCATAAGTCAAATCTACATATATTATTGTAGGTGACATTTCATTTAGTTTGGTTGATCGCACTTGCCTGAAAGAAAGAGGTGAACCGATAGGAGAAGCAAGGGAGCAGGACCCCTTGCACAGTTGCGACCCTCACTGGAGGAGTCTGGGCATAACTAACCCTGCTGGTGAGTCCAAGCTTGGCATTTGCAGACTAGTGGACATCTGAGATATGCAGCAAGAGGTTCAGGGCTGGATCTAAGATAATGCATACAGTAAGTGTTTGAAGGAGTTGGCCACGCAGACAAGGGAGCCATCTAGGCTGTGTATATCTTGCCCCATGGAGCAAGTCATTAATTTATGATTGAACCCAAAGAGCATGGCCTGAGTCTTGTTAGACTTCAGAACAAGGTGATTTTAGATGAGCCAGTTCTGAACTCCATGGAAATCAGCACTGAGCCTAATACTGATGTCACTCAGACACTTGGTACTTGAGTAGAGAACCATATCATCTGCCTATGACATATTGAACAGGTATTTCTGCTCAGTCTTTACTGAGGAAGAGGAGGGTAATGGGTCTGAATGGAGTACAAGGGGTGAGAATGGTGCAGAAATGGACACAAGTCCCTTTACACGAGAAAGGGTCCTGAAGGAACTGGAAGTAATAAGAGTTGATAAAGCAATGAGGCCAGATGGGGTGCACCCCAGGATCCTTAAAGAACTAAGAGGTGGTGGCTGAACCTCTTGCTATCCTGTTTAGCCAATCACTAGAAACAGGGAGGTACCCAAAGACTGGAGGATAGCAGATGTAGTCCCCTTATACAAAAGTGGGAACAAAGAGGCGGGGAACTACAGACCAGTCAGCCTCACCTCGGTAGTGGAAGATCATGGAAGCACTACTGAAGGAGAGATTGGTGGAACATCTGGTTGTCAATGGACTACAGGACCCAAGGCAGCATGGTTTCACCAGGGAAGGTCATGTCAGACCAACCTCATTGAATTTTTGACTGGGTGACTAGGGAGGTGGATCAGGGAGGGCAGTGGACATGGCCTATCTGGACTTCAGCAAGGCCTTTGACACTGTGCCACATAGAAGACTATTGCACAAACTGGGGAATATGGGTGTGGGCAGGACAGTAGTGCGGTGGGTAGGTAACTGGCTGGACAGCAGGACACAGAGGGTGGTGTAATGGCTGTCACTCCACAGAGGGAAGAGTGACCAGTGGGGTACCACAGGGATCAGTGCTGGGACCGGTACTATTCAATATCTTCATCAGTGACATTGCGCAGGGACCTAGAAGGCAGAATTTCACTGTTCGCTGATGACACAAAGCTCTGTAACAGAGTAGACACACCAGAGGGTGTAGACAGAATGAGAAGGGACCTGCAGAAACTTGAAGAATGGTCAGGGTTTGGCAGTTGAAATTCAATGCAAGGAAGTGCAAGATAATGCATATGGGGCACAAAAACCCTGGCACAATATATCAGTTTGGGGTGAGGATATAGCATGCACCAAGCAGGAAAGGGATCTTGGAGTTATCATCTCTGATGACCTCAAGGCAGGGAAACAGTGTGACAAGGCAGCAGGTAAAGCAAATATGATGCTGGGATGCATAGGCAGGGGCATCACCAGCAGGAAAAGAGGAGGTCATAATTCCACTATACAAGACACTAGTGAGACGCACCTGGGTACACTGTGCAGTTCTGGAGACCTTACCTACGTAAGGACATAGACAGGGTAGAGAAGGTTCAGAGGAGGGCAACAAAGATGGTGCATGGATTGCATCACAAGTCCTATGAGGACAGGTTGAAGGCACTGAACATGTACTCCCTGGAGGAGAGGAGGGAGAGAGGGGATATGATAGAGACATACAAGTATCTTACAGGGAGGAACAGGGTGCAGGAATGCACTATTTTTAAGCGAGAAAGATGTTCCAGGACTAGAAGGCATGGGATAAAGTTGGAGGGAGGACGATTCAGAGGAAACGTGAGGAAGAATTTCTTCACAGAACGGGTGGTGGACAAGTGGTACACCCTGCCAGAGGAAGTGGTGGGGGCTGAAACAATCACGGGATTTAAGAATGCATGGGATAGACATAAAGGAATTCTGGAGGTCAGGGGTAAGGGGCAACAGACTTCCTGGAAAACATAAACTGAACTTACAAACTTATATGGGCAGACTGGGTGGGCCATAGGCCCTTATCTGCCGACACTGTCTATGTATCTATGTATCTATGGTAGGATGTTACAGTGGGAAATGGTGTTAGGAATGTCAATAATGCAGATGGAAAATAGTAATGGTCTCAAGATGAAGCCTTGTGGGACTCTGACACTGATAGTATTTAGGGTACTGCTGGCCTTGTAAAACTTAATAAACCGTTTCTGTTTGCTTAGGTAACTTGGGAACCAGCAAATGGCAGTAGGGGATACTCCAAGGGATGATAGATTGTGTTTTAACAAGGTATGATTAACCAGGTCAAACATGTTTGTGAGGTTTATGAAAAGGGCCCTAGTTAACATTCCATTTGTCCATAGCAGTTTTTACATCATTATTGAGTTGGACAAGGGCAGTGGAAGTGCTGTGAGCCTGCCTGAAACTGTGATGAGCAGGGGATAGCAGATTGTGTTTATGAAGGTGTGCTATAACCTGGGAGGCACCAGATTTTTCAAGCAGCTTGATGAGGATGGGCAGGATTGTGACTGGTTGTAACTGAAGGAGAGCTGGACACAGCAGCCATCACAAAGATGTGGGCCACCCAGTACCATGACAGGACCTCATGATCCCTGGGTACAGAATTTACTGAAAGACAGAGAGAGAAGAGGATGGGGGAGGGGTTGCTTTATTTGTGAGGGAAGGGATCATATGCACCAGAGAGGAGGAGGATGAAAGTAAGACTGAGGCATTGTGGGTGCAGCTTCAAAACACCAAGGGGAGAAAAGTCAGAATGGGGTGGTTTACAGACCACCTTTGCAGGATGAAGTGTTGGACAAACTGCTGGGTGAGCAGATTAGAACACTATGTAGAAGGGGAAATCTAATCATAACAGGTGATTTCAACCCACCTGGAGTGGACTGGAGGGTCCCAGCTACCTCCTGCTCCAAGAAACAGGTCATCCTGGAGGATCTCCAGTTTAGTTTCCTGGTGCAGGGAATGACAGAGCCTACCACAGAAGGAGCCATACTGGACCTACTGCTGTCAGATGTTGAATGTGTCCTGGAAATAGAAGTGGAGGACCCCCTTGTGGCAAAGACCATCACACAATGTTGTTCCACCCAAATATGGGAAAGGACATAGCCAGGACTAAGGTAAGGGTAGTAGACTTTATGAAGGCGGACTTTGGTAAGATGGGTAAAATCCTATAGAGGAACTATGCCAAAAATCAGGCCAGAGTTTGAAGTTTGACAAAAATGGTCCATTATTAAGTTAGTTCTGATTGAGACCACTAATACATGTGCAAAAGCTCAGAGCAAGAAAGAAAGGATCAAAAAACCAAGCTGGTTCAGCAATAAATTGGTGGCAAAAGTGAGGGGAAAGAGAGCAGCCTGTCATAAGTACAAACATACTCTGATAGATGCTGACAGGGAGGATAACCCAATGAAGACAAGAGAGGCAATCAGAGTGGTCAGGGCAGCTAAGGTAACAAGGGAACTAAAGCTGGTGCAGGGGATAACGGAAGGGAAAAATACTTTTTCAGGTATATAAGGAAGAAAAGGAGTAGCAAGGTTGGGACTGTCAGATTTGAAGAGGGGGATGATGGGCAGAAAGTATTGAGGTACAGGCAGAGGAACTGAATAATTATTTCAGCTTGGTTTTCTCTAGGGAAAAGGATGGCCCTATGTTACAGGGAAACACAGGAGTTCAGAAGGCAAGGGGAGATTAAACAGAAGGCACAATTCAGGAGGACAAGGTTCTAAAGGGCCTTAGGGCTCTTACGGTGGACAAGGCTTCTGGACCGGATGGCCTGCACCTGAGAGTTTTTTATTTTATTTATTTATTTTTTATTTGTACTTTATGTGCCCTGCTTCAAGGCGGTCCTAATCTGATCGCCCCCACAGCCTCATTATCTGGCTCCACCCAGGGGGTCTTACCTTGTACCATTCCTGACTGTGGGATCAGCTTCTAGCCATCAGTGCAGAGCCTACAGTGCGTTGATCTTCATCCTGCCGCCATGAGGTATTTCCATTTTTTCTGTGTCCCTTTCCCCATTGCCAGGGCACATATATCACTGTGCAAGGGTGGAGGCACGTGCATGTTAAGAAGTCCCACAGCACCCTACATTCAGTTGAAGTCCATGACCCACAACACCCCCAGGCCTCCACCTGGGGGCTGTCATTTAGCAGGACCACCAACTATCTCTCCCCATGAGAGGAGAGCTGTCCTCTGGATGCTTAATCCTCCCCTTCCCCAACTGAGCCCCAGTGACCTGCTCGCACCTTGAACATGGGTCAATGGCATGGCAAGATGTAAAGGCATAATGCCTCAGACCTCCCCACCACCAGGTCAGCCCACCTGAGGGTTCTGATAGAATTGGCGCAAGTCCTGGCTGGCCCCTGGTGGACCTGTTTAGCACCTCACTGGAGAAAGAATGCATGCCTCAGGATTTCAGAATGGCACATGTGGTGACTCTTAACAAGAGTGGACTGGGGGGCAGGCTGGCCTACCATCGCAGCCTTAGGGCTTTCATCTGTGTTGCTGATGTCCTGGATTCGGAAGGGTTGTGAGTATGAGGGCCAGCTATGGTGGGAGAAGGATAGAACATCCAGGTGACAGCTCTCCTTCTCTGGGGGGAAGGCGGGGTGAGTGACTGGTACAATACCCATCCCTAGTGGAAGCTGGGGATTAGTAGCGACCGGTGCCGGCTTTGTGGGGAGGTGTGACAGACGTAGCACTACGAACCCACTTACATCAATGGATGTCACACATCCTGGGGTGGTCATGACTGGATAATCATGAATGCCACCTAAGTTGTTTACCTATGTTGTGTGCTGGAAACTGTTTAACTGTTGACTAGAAGTTATAATGTACACACTGCAATGGATTGATGCACACCATGCTATGCCCACTGCATAACTGTCTGTTGAAAACTGTGCTAACTTTTGAAATGTCAAACTGTAATTATTGTGTAACTTTATGGACTGCTTTACCTGTAATTAATCCTGGGTTGCCCATGAAAAGGGGATCATCATGGTCTCAGCGGGCTTACCCGGTTACCAAAAATTAAACAAAAAATAAATCAAAGGTTCCACTTCTCTAGATGACATCCCTTCACAGAGTGGACCTCACACTGCCACCTGGTCTCCCGGTCCTGAGTCACCCACCCATCTCGGTTAGGGACAGATGGGGTATCTCCCCCCCCCGACGGTTCCACCCTGAGGTTCAAACCAGGGGTGTTTGGGAGCTGGCAGCTGTGGTGGCAGAGTGGGGTGGAGCAAAAGTGTGGCACAGACTGATGGGTGCAGACATGGAGCCCAAGCAAAAAAAAAAATTGAGAGTGGATCCAAGGATGAACCAGGTAATTACAGACCAGTCAGCCTTTCCTCTATTGTCAGCAAGTTATTGGAGACCACACTAAAGGAGAGACTAGTGGACTTTCTGGAGGTTATTAGACTCCAGGATGAAAGGCAACGGGGATTGACTTGGGAAGTTCCTACCAGACCAACCTGATATACTTTTTTGATTGAGTAACAGGGTTGATGGTTGGTGAACAAGGTCAGGCAGATGATGTCCTGTATCTGGACTTCAGCAAGGTCTTCGATTCTGTGCCAAACAGGAGACTGCTCAGTTTGCTGAAGGACCTGGTAGTCAGGGAGAAGCTGGCAGAGTGGGTTAAAAGCTGGCTGTGTGACAGAAACCAGAGGGGGGTTGTTTGGGGGAAGACTATCAAAGCCTAGGCCTGTAACCACAGGGCTTAGTGCTTGTACCAGTGTTGTTTAATATCTTTATCAGTGACATAGTGGATGGCATCAAAGGTAAAATTTGTTTATTCAAAGATGACACTAAGCTCTGTGGGAGAGTGGACACAGAGGAGGTAAGACAGGAGCTCAGGGAGGACCTGTGTAGGGTTGAGAAATGTTTGGGTATCTTGGCAGCTGGTGTTCAATGCCAGGAACTGCAAGATCATGCACCTGTGAGCTAAAAATGCAGTGGCCAGTTACTGGTTGGTAGGGGTACAGGTGTCCAGATCTGTAGAGGTAATCATTACAAGGGACCTGAGGCATTCTGTGCATTGCCGTAAGCAGCAGTCAAAGCCAACAGGATACTGGGATGCATTAATAGAGGAATCACATCCAGAAAAGGGGAAGTCATTCCGCCATTGCACAGGTCCTTGGTGAGACTGCACTTGGAGTACTGTGTGCAGTTATGGTGCCAGTATTTGCAAAAGGAAACGAAATTACAGAAGAATTGCAGATCTAAGGTCTCCGGTACAAGCCCTATGAAGTGAGGCTGTGGAAGCTGAATATGTATTCACTGGAAGACAGAAGAGAGAGGGAGGACATGATGGAAACCTTGAAATACCTTAAAGGTATGAGCAAGCTTAGAATGCATGGCATTTTCAATCTCGGGAGAAGGGATTCACTGGGGGGCATGTCTACAATTAGTGGGGGGAAGATTCAAAAAGGAAATGAGAAGGCACTTTTTCACAGAAAGAGTGGAGTGAAAGTGGAACGAACTGTTGGAGGAGGTATCATTGAATGAATGAATGAATGAATGAATGAATGAAGCTATTTATAAAAAGCATTATTCACAATGATCATAGCACTTGTACAATTAATAACACAATCTAAAATCAAAATATCCAGAAATAATTAAAAGCAGTCAGCAACAACAATTCAAACAGACTCAGAGAAAGCAAGATTAAAGAGATGAGCTTTTAGTGCAGATATAAAACTCTCCATGGTCAGGCACTCTCTTGTCTGACAATGTAGAGAGTTCCACAGGGTATGAGCCATAAAAGCAAATGCCCGGGCACTGAAAACTGTGGACAGCTTTAAAAGGGGTTGGGACAACGTGAAAGGGGAAGATGTGTGGGGAGGATGAAAGTGTGGAGACTCCATGTGGTAAAGGTAGGGGGACAGCTTAAGTAAATTTATCGGAGAGCTGCACACTCAGACAGACTAGATAGACTAAAATGGCCTGTTTCTGCTGGCATTTTCATAGGCTTGTATGTAATTTTCAGTATTTTCAGAATCCCCCTTTTTAAATACTGGGATTATCTAAGCCACTTTCCAGTCATTATGGACAGTCACAGTAGTAAGGGACAGGTTGAATATTTTGGTGATAGGGGAGGCAAGAAAGGTGGAAGCCACTCTCAATATTTTAGGGTTGAGCCCATTGGGGCCAGTGCTGTCACAAGCTGGGATAGTTATTAGGAGTCACAGGACCGCACTACAAGAGACAGTACAGAGGTACAAAAGTGGAATGGAAGAGCACGTTGATGAGGAAGGAGACTTAGTAGAGCATGCCATTAGTGAATCAAATCCAGTTAGAAATGGGAGAAATGGAAGTCGAAAGCATTCAAAATAGTGTCAGGATTATTATAGTTCAAGTTGTTGATAGTCATATCAGATGGGGTTAGACTTATACAGTTCCCCATAGAAACAGAAACATGGACTTTGACTGCAGATAAGGACCGCTTGGCTCACCTAGTCTGCCCATTTCCCTACAAGATAAGCTGCAGATCCTAGTTAACCAACAGCCTATTTCTTCCTACCCCCCACAAAAATTGCCTTATGTCTGTCCCATGTATTCTTGAATTCTCCCACAGTTTTAGACTCCACAACCTCCTCGGGAAGGCTGTTCCATGTGTCCACCACTCTCTCTCTCTGTGAAAAATACTTCCTCACATTGCCCCTGAACCACCCCCTTATCTTCAAATTGTGTCCCTTGTTTTTGCACATCTCTTTTCTGAAAGATGCTACCCTCTTGGACTTTGTTGATTCCATTGAGGTACTTAAAAGTTTCTATCATATCCCCCCTTTCCTCTAGGGTATACATATTAAGCTCCTTTAGTCTCTCCTCATATGGCTTCTCTTGCAGACCCTGCACCATTTTAGTTGCCTTCCTCTGGACTGCCTCTATCCTATCTATGTCCTTGTGGAGATGGGGTCTCCAGAACTGGATACAGTACTCCAGATGGGGTCTCACCAACTGTCTGTACAGAGGGATAACAACTTCCTGTTTTCTGCTGGTGATGTCTCTCCCTATACATTCCAGTATCCCCGCAGCCCTCCCTATTGCCTTCTCACATTGCTTGCTAACCTTAAGGTCATCTGATATGATTAGCCCTAGGTCCCTTTCCATTTCTGTTGTTGTTACTACCCCCCCCATTGTGTAAACTTCCCCTGGGTTTTTGTTTCCCAGGTGCATTATTTTGCACTTCTTTGCCCTGAATCCAAGCTGCCATACTTTTGACCATTCCTACAACCTTGCCAAGTCCCTTCTCACCTTTCCATGCCTCCTTGTGTATCAAACCTGTTGCAGATTTTTGTGTCATCTGCAAGGAGGCATACTTTTCCTTCCAATCCCTCTGCAATGTCACTTATAAAGACATTAAAAAGGACGGGACCCAGTACTGAACCACATGAGTCTCTTGATGTGGGTCCAGAAACTCTTGAAGTCTCTGGCAGAAGCAAGCAGGAGCGCCCTGTGGTACTTGATTTTGGCCAACTCAATTCATTTTACAGGCATTCCTCAGAGCCCAATAAGCCTCCCAGTTACAGTTAATGGACAAGGATTTAATTCTGGCCCATATTTGTCTCAGGCCTTAAATACAGATAGCAGTAAACTATGTAGCCAACATGAGGGTTTACCTCACACCTTATTTGTAATAAATGGAACATGTTTATCTTGAAGGGATCGAAGGCTGGAAGTGAAATAACCTAGGGCTTCATCCACATCAATAAACTGTGCACCAGCAGATACAATGTAGAGAAATCTCCTTGGGAGGGCAAGAGGGAGGGTGGGCATTCCAAATACAAAAGAGTGAGGAGTGACTGCTGATGGCATCAGCAAGGGTACTATCATGTATCACATCCTTCAGCTACTAAACGAATTTAATTCAGATTTTGCTAATCTGTGTAATAGATGGAGATAAGAAAGAATAGGTTACTCATCTATCAAACTGTCAGTGCAGAACACTGGTCTGAAGACATCAGTTTATTACAAACCCACTGACTGACACAGTTTTCTCTTCCACAGCTCCTTCCATCCTAAACATGTCAAGAATAGCCACATTCACAGTTTCTTAGACTTCGCAGGTTATGCAGTGAGAAGATGATGACTTTGCTAAGCAGGCCCAAATAATGCATAGTTTTTTTTTTTTATTAACAGGGGATACTCTAAAAGCACAGTGGACAGAGCACTCTCCCAGGTCAGTAACATGCCCCATAACCTTAACCCCCAAAGGAAGGGTACTGTTATGCAAGAACAATGACAAATTCCACTAGTACTTCCCTTCCATCAAAGTACACCTTCTCTTCACAGGATCACTTGGGTAAAATCCCAATACTGACACTGTAGTGCAGCATGTGGGGTTGCTGCACTCCTGAGGTGCCGTCATTCGGATGAGATGTTAAACTGAGGTCCTATCTGCCTGTTCTGGTGTTAGTTCAGGTGGATGTTAAAGATCCCATGGCACTTCTTGAAAAGAGTAGGGGAATTTTTATTGTGTACAAAAGATAAACAATGCAATATACAAATCATAACATAACAGGTAATATATACAAGTAGAAAGAAACAATATACTGACTGTAATCATATTCATGAAGAAAAGAAAATATGTGGCCACCCTCATTCATATCCCTTATCTGTCCCTCTTACTTCTACTAACCCTGTAATAGTTAATGTCTTGATCATGTACTATCCTCATGCTTATAAACAATCTACTAGATATTTTACAATTAATACATACACATCATTATATACTGTAAATACACATTTTGTTTTGAGTCTTATTCCCATCTTCTTCGTGTTAAGACAGAAGTATATGTGTCACTTCTTTCCATCTCTTTTTCCCACAAGGCCATAGGTAGGGTAGATTTGTCATACAAATATTTTTTCATTCCCTTTTCAATTTGCATTATAAAACAGCCAATGGTGTTGTGTCTACCTGTTGGAGCACATATTTACACCTAGTTTGACAAAGAAAAACTTAATATATGTAAAAATAAGTCTCAAAGTTCCTTCTTCTATGCCTTCTATAGATTCCACACAGCCTGTTACTATACTCTCATATGTCAACCTACCCCACTGTACATTCTTCCATCTCACAGCTAAAAGTTTCCAAAATTGTGAGGTATAGGAGCAATCGATTAGAAAATGCTGTAATGATTCTTCCTGCTGACTACATTGTGTCCTTGGACAAATTTTTTCTTCCTTTCTCTTGTGTTTATAATTACCCTTGACTCCTAAGCGGCAATGGCAACACAACCACACTACATCCCACATTCTAGGAGTGTCCTCTTGTCTATTAGATATTTCTCTATGTTTCTATGGTTTGTGGGCAGAACTCCTTTATACTCTATGAGGCTAGTATATGCATGTTCCTGTATTAAATTGTATTGTATAACATACGTCTGTTTGGTACTGATACTTGGGACATTGTCAGTTTTCATGGTTTTATTTTGGAAAGCACTGGTAAGATATATTCAGGGAGATATGATTGTTTCTTTAAGCCTTGATATGATCAAGTCCATGTAGTGATAAAGGGGTCTAACCATACAGAGATTAATTTGTTCCAATCATATATTCCTGGAGCATTGTATCTCATTACATAACACTGTAGAAATATGCTAAAGAATTAGCTTATTGGGTTTCAGAGGCATAGGCTCCCATCTTTGTATGTTCAATATAACACATTTCTTGAGTTCTTGCAAGCAGAGAACATGTGTGCTTCATGCTCCAGCACTTCTGGAGTAAGTGCTGGATATATCATTACATTGCACGTTTTATAAATGTAAAAGGTATGCCACCCATGTTAAGAGAGAGTGTAACCTTTCCAGAAGTCCTTATAAGCGCTTGGTCCTGGCTGGTGGTTGCCCCCTTTTTCTTTGGCGCACCTAGGAGGAAGGCCATGGAGGTGGTAGCGAGACGAAGCTAGGAGTTCGACAAAAATGCCAGTTGGATGGATTGAGGAGGCAACATGAAAAGCATATACTAAACATGCTGATCTCCCTGTGATGAAGTCTGAGTCACGGTGTTATGGAATGAAAAACTGAGTGCTAATAAAGTCTTGGAGACTGTGGCTTCCCTTACTGCCCTTATGTTGTTTGGACAGATAATAACAGGGGAGCACAGGTAAAAGTGCTTGTTTGTTAGCTAGCAGAGTCTTCACAGATGGTTTTCAGCTTTACTTTGATCTGTAGTCATTAGTTTTGTTGTTTACCTCCATCTACCTCTATCTACCTACTCATAGAGTACTTGGAGTAGGAAGATTTTTTTTTATTTATTCTACTACATTTATATTATACTTTTATATGCTAAATGATGCTAAGATATGTTAAGATATTAGAAATTGATTCCCCTTGGGGATTTTCTATTGCAGGCAGGGATTGGCGAGGGGGGGGTCATATGACTGCAGAGTACTTATGCGCAGGTGTAGCGTTTGACAGAACAGAGGCGCCATTTCCTAGGAGCACTGGATCTACTCGCAGTCATTCTCCTCGCTCCTCGCTCTTTCAGAAGCTTTAATTGTGACCTGCATTTGGTGGCTCTGAATGCGATTTGCCTATACCCGACTACATCTTACTAAAACCGGGAATTTATAGAGGTTGTGTTTGCAGAGAAAAGAAAATGGAGAAAGTGCTCTCCTTGCATTTATTTTATTATTCTCTTGTAGGAAAGGTTTTGTAAATTTGCTACACTGCTGTAAGCCAGTAAAAGGTGCATCCCCTCAGTAATTCATCTATGAGGCTTCTCAATGGTGGACTAACATCAGGCCGAGAACCCCTCCCAAATTTTCTGTTTCTCTTTCTCTCTCTCTTTCTTTTACTGTATGGGGTTCCGTGGTTTGGGCTTGGGCAGTCCCCCTCTCCACTCTCTTGCCCCCTCCCTCCATGGTGGGCAACCCTTCAGACTCCTTGAGGAGGAATGAACCAAACGTATCTTTTTGAAAGGAGAGGGACCTAGCGGGAAAACTTGGACAGAGAATCTGAATGACTACTTGAACCCCTCAAAGTGAGACATTTTTTAATTACCTCCAATTCTTTGGCTGATCCATGGTTCACTTCAACAGCAGCTGTCCGAAGTAGTATTATTCCACAAGGCATCATAGGCCTAAAGGATAGGCCAATTTTTTCAGATTGCCAAATTCCGATATCAATGGGGGGGGGGGGGGCATAGGCTGTAGAATCTACATGAGTAATACCCTGGATCAGATTGAGGATAAGGGACAAAGGTTTTGGTTTGCAAGCACCAGAGCCCAAATAGAGGCTATACAGTGCCATCTACCCATTAATAGGGGACATCGAGTTACCCTAACAAGACAACTCCTTGAAAAGTAAAACACGGGAAAATTACTTTCCAGGGACACCCTCCCCTGTGGTATACCTAAGTTCTGACTAAGGAGGAGTGAACTTCGCTACACCCCTAAACCTCTTAGCAAAACCTATACATCCTCTTCCCCCTTCTACTTTGTCCTTCCCTCTGAGCCTCCCTGAATCCCTCATGGCAAATGTTTTGGAGCTAACAAAAAGGGGGAGAGCTTGCTCCCACGTTCCCCATAGGATGTCACCATACCCAAATTTCCTTGCCATTTTGGTGAAGTTTCTCTTCTTGAGGAACAACCCGGTTCCCCAGAGGGCACTTCTAGTCAAGAATGTGGCTTTTGCCCTCTGTTTCGCGGCACTCTATTCCTGGAGTACTCCACTGAACCCCCTTGGAGGTGGTAGAATAGTCCTACCTCCATATTGGAAGTCAACCTGTACAAAGTTTTTGTATAATAAATGTTCCTTTTTACAGCTAGTTTTAGCTGTCTTGTTAATAGTTTTTACTCTAGCTCCTCAGGTTGTAGAGGAGCTCATTGGGCTGGGTTTTTTTTTCTTGCTCCCCAGGTTTCTGCCCCACTAGTGGAGCCTTTTGGGATAAAACAGATATTTTCACTAGCATTAGCCACTCAGTTAACTTTATTATTGTGGTCATAAAACAGCCTAAGTATTATCTATTACTGTTGGTTCAGTGTAAATATAACAAAAAAAGACACACACATACCAAGGTTTTGGAAAATGTTTTATTACAGTTCGACCCTGTTCAACTTTACCTACCTGTATCTCAATAGGATGGCAGTTAACCCGGTTAAGATACTTTCAATGAATATAAACGGGCTACACAGCCCAATAAAGAGAGCCTGCCTCATGCAATGTTTAAACAAGCAGACAGCGGACCTCTTCTTCCTACAAGAAACCCACCTATCAGAACACCAGTAACTAAAGTAGGGACATTGCTATGCAGTATATGCAGCTTCTCACTGTAGTGCCTGAAAATGTGGGGCTGCAATCTTAGTGCCCTCCTCCACTCCTTTGGAGGTACGGAATGTTAGTGCAGATACTCAAGGAAGGTATATCATACTAATAGGCTCATTATACTCAAAAGAGGTTACCCTGGTGAACACCTACCTACCTCCCAATCTTCTCTCGGGAGTGATCCAAGCTTTTCTCCAGAAAATCCTGACTTTTCACCAGGGTATCTTAAAAATGGGGGGAGACTTTAATGTCTCCCTCTCACCTCAACATGATACCTCCATACTACAGACTCATAGATCTTCCACAGCCCTTAAATACCTCAGGAACACACTTTCTCACCTGGGCATAGAAGACATATGGAGGAAACTCTTTCCTACAGACCCCGGATTTTCCTACTACTCAGCCCATTTTCAAACTTATTCCTGCCTAGGCTACTTCTTTATTTCATGTGAACATTTCTCCTTAATCTAAGATTTAACTCTGGGACCTCGTCTTTTTTTTTATCTGACCACCACCAATTTACGCTGAAAATAAATCTGGGTAAACCCCCAAAATTAAAACTATGGTGATTTAATCCTGCTCTACTGAAGACCCAGATTACATAGAATATATCACATCTAGAATCCTGCAGTTCCTTAACAACAACAGTGGAGAGGAGACCTCTGACCCTGTAGTGTGGGACACCTTAAAGGCCACCATAAGAGGTGAAACAATTGCTTTCTCATCCCATAAAAAGTGGAAGATAGATGCCTGAGATAAGTACTATACAGAACAAATACAGTCTTACCAATGACTTTATAGGGAGGGCGACAAAGTAGTACAACAAAGAATTAGGGAAGTTAAAAAAGAAATTCAAAATATAATTGACTTAAGATACTCCAGACTCTGACCTACTTAAAACAGGCCAATTATGAAGGCGATGTTCAGGCTACCCGCCTTCTTGCACATAAATTAAGAAATAGGCAACACACTGCAACTAACATTAAAATTAAGCATCCAGTAACAAAACAAATATCTCATTCAGATGAACAGATTAGATCATCCTGTAAATTCTACCAATCTTTATACACACCCCCTCATGACTCTTCAGTCTTAGAAACTAGATCAGAGTTTCTCACTAAATTATCTTTCCCTAAACTTTCGGATGCACATCAAACAGCCCTGGAATTCCTCTGGGGCCAGACTCCACCAGTGGGCGGTCGGCATCCTCAGCCAACGCTCGGACCCACCAGCCCGGATTAGCTGCCCAGGAAAGGTATGGCAAAGCCACAATTTTTATGCCCACCGCCCTTCCCCTACCATTTCTCATATAGCCACTTTCCGCCACTACTAAAAATCACACACCTTGCGTCTCGCTGCCCTATGGCCTGTACTCCATCCCCTTGCTAGCAACCAATCAGCAGTTCCATATACTGCTTTATTACTCTGCCCATACTCTTGTGTATGAACCTGGCCATTGTTAAGCACTCAAACATTTGATTGAGAAATAACTATACTAGGTATCTCCTTACAGCGCTATTCTATCTTTTCTCAATCAAAGGACAATTCCACACTAATTTAAGATCTACTCTCCCTGGTGTTATCTAGACAGGGCAATTACTGTGGACACTTATTGTGGTCACTCCAAAACACTCTTTTTAAAAACACACTATTGTGCTCCAGATAACACAGCCCTAAGACTTGGATCATATAGTACCATCCTCGCATCACTCATAATGGGGGGGATCCTCTGGATCCTCCTTGTACTCCTTCTATATCCTGATCCCTGTGGAAATTGCTATCAATCGCAGGATGATATACAGGGGCACAGGATGTTGCCCTTGATCTAACACAATACCTCAACAGTATCAAGAGACTGTGTATATAACCTCTCACTACTGCAATATTACACATGAACTAGCTGCGATGGAGGGACACAGTCGGTCCTGCTATTGCCATATCTCCATCTCTACACAGTAAAATCTGCTATGCTCCTATCTGCCAGAGTATTAATCATCACTCCTCCAGGAGGGCAAAGCTTCGCATCTGGATTTCATAGAATGCTGTACCAGAATAAAACAAAGAGGGCAAAAGCAAGAATATATAAACTATCTCTTGCTGCAATCATGAAACTATTGACTTTATTATTAATATGCTCAGGAAATGTGGAACTTAATCCAGGGCGCCCAGAGGTTATTACTACACCATCAGATCTAGCCAAGATTAAAGGATTAAGCTTCCTCCATGTTAATGTGTGCAGCCTACTGAAAAAGATCACAATGATCCAAGGTTGGGTTAACCACACCATACCAGATATATTGGTAGTGTCTGAGACATGGCTCAGACCTGCCACAGCCGACAAAGATACAAATTTACCCAACTATCAACTATGCAGAGCTGACCGACAAACTAGAGGAGGGGGGGTAGCTATATATGTAAAGGACAACCTAACTGCAACCTGCCTCACCTCATCTTCTATGGCAAAAGAATTTGAATGCCTATCCCTTAAAATGGCTGTTTGCCATACTGCATCGCTGCAGTTAATTGGCTGCTACAAGCCTCCTTCTGCTGGTCTCAAGCTACTATCCCATCTGGGTGACTTAATCAAAAAGGGGTCTGAAGAAACTATTGTTATTGGAGACTTAAATCTAAATTGGCTCTCCAAAGCACCTACCCCATCAATATCATTCTGTGACACATATGGGCTTACACAACTCATCAAAGAGCCTACCAGAATCAACAAAAAGACACCAAGCAACAGCACACTTTTAGATGTTATTCAGGAAGTAAACCTCACCTATTCTCCCATGCTGGTGTCCTGTTCAATGATAACAGCGATCACTGCCTTATTGCTGGCATAAAAACATCCTATAAACCCACATCCCCCCACTAAGTTCACAGTGAGGAGATCAAAACAAAATTTTAACATTAATGCATATCTGGAAGGGATAAAGTACTCCACACGATGGCAAGAATTTTACTTAGCAGACACAGTGGAGATAGCATATGATGTTCTAAATGACATCATCACAGGAGCCCTTAACATACATGCACCAGTATCTAAAGTGCGTATCAAAAACAAAACCTGCCGTTGGTTCACATCAGACCTTAAATCTGCCCTCCAAGACAGAGACAAGCTATGGAAAAAGAGGCACGTAAAACTAAGATGACATCAGACTGAGGGCAGTTCAAAAAAGCCAGAAATATCTGTACCAGGAAAGTAAGAGATGCTAAGGCTGCTTACTATAGGGCTGAACTAGACTACTCTTGCCACAACCCCACCAAATTCTGGAACACTATAAAAGAAATAGCAGGACATGACCCAAGTAATTCACTCCCAGCCAAGATACACATTAGAACGAAAATCATCAATGATAGACTGGAAGTCTTACATAGATACATAGATACATAGACAGTGTCGGCAGATAAGGGCCTATGGCCCACCCAGTCTGCCCATTTGAGCTTGTAAGTTCAGTTTGTTTTCCTAGAAGTCCGTTTCCCCTTACCCCTGACCTCTAGAATTCCTTTATGTCTATCCCATGCATTCTTAAATCCCGTGATTGTTTCAGCCCCACCACTTCCTCTGGCAGGGTGTTCCACTTGTCCACCACCCGTTCTGTGAAGAAATTCTTTCTCATGTTTCCTCTGAATCGTCCTCCCTCCAACTTCATCCCATGCCCTCTAGTCCTGGAACATCTTTTCGCTTAAAATAGTGTTTTCCTGCACCCTGTTTCTCCCTGTAAGATACTTGTATGTCTCTATCATATCCCTCTCTCTCTCTCTCTCCTCTCCTCCAGGAGTACATGTTCAGTTCCTTCAACCTGTCTTCATAGGACTTGTGATGCAATCCATGCACCATCTTTGTTGCCCTCCTCTGAACCTTCTCTACCCTGTCTATGTCCTTACGTGAGGTATGGTCTCCAGAACTGTACACTGTACTCCAGGTGGGGCCTCACTAGTGTCTTGTATAGCGGAATTATGACCTCCCTTTTCCTGCTGGTGATGCCCCTGCCTATACATCCCAGCATCCTATTTGCTTTACCTGATGCCTTGTCACACTGTTTCCCTACCTTGAGGTCATCAGAGATGACAACCCAAGATCCCTTTCCTGCTTGGTGCATGCTATATCCTCACCCCCCAACTGATATATTGTGCCAGGGTTTTTGTGCCCCATATGCATTATCTTGCACTTCTTTGCATTGAATTTCAACTGCCAAACCCTTGACCATTCTTCAAGTTTCTGCAGGTCCCTTCTCATTCTGTCTACACCCTCTGGTGTGTCTACTCTATTACAGAGCTTTGTGTCATCAGCGAACAGTGAAATTCTGCCTTCTAGATCCTGTGCAATGTCACTGATGAAGATGTTGAATAGGACCAGTCCCAGCACTGATCCCTGTGGTACCCCACTGGTCACTCTTCCCTCTGTGGAGTGACAGCCATTTACCACCACCCTCTGGGTCCTGCCACCCAGCCAGTTACCTACCCACCACACTACTGTCCTGCCCACACCCATATTCCCCAGTTTGTGTAATAGTCTCTATGTGGCACAGTGTCAAAGGCCTTGCTGAAGTCCAGATAGGCCATATCCTGCCCTCCCTGATCCACCTCCTAGTCACCCAGTCAAAAATTCAATGAGGTTGGTCTGACATGACCTCCCCCTGGTGAAACCATGCTGCCTTGGGTCCTGTAGTCCATTGACAACCAGATGTTCCACTAATCTCTCCTTCAGTAGTGCTTCCATGATCTTTCCCACTACCGAGGTGAGTCTGACTGGTCTGTAGTTCCCTGCTTCCTCTTTGTTCCCACTTTTGTATAAGGGGACTACATCTGCTGTCCTCCAGTCTTTGGGTACCTCCCCTGTTTCCAGTGATTGGCTAAACAGGATAGCCAGAGGTTCAGCCACCACCTCTCTTTGTTCTTTAAGGACCCTGGGGTGCACCCCATCTGGCCCCATTGCTTTGTCAACTCTTTTTACTTCCAGTTCCTTCAGGACCCTTTCTCGTGTAGTCTTGAAGTCCTTTAACAATCACTTTACAACTGCAGGGCTAGCATTTGACACCTCTCCCGCCAACCAAATGCGCTCTCAACTAGGTATACAAAACACTGAAGCACTGGTAACCGACTCTACCTTCTCCTTCATACCAGCCACTTTGAAGCAAGTGGAAGAGCTAATATCTCAACTGGACATCAAGAAAAGTGCAGGTGCAGACTCCCTCGACCCCTACTTCTTAAGGATTGCCATGCAAGTATTAGCAGTACCAATAACACACTTATTTAACCTTTCGTTACAACTAGGAACTATCCCATCGATCTGGAAAACCGCTCAAGTCATTCCATTACTGAAAGCAGGGGGCCCCACAGACCTCAACAACTACAGACCGATTTCCATTCTCCCTGTGCTATCCAAAGTTCTGGAAAAAATTGTGAGCACCCAACTAAGAGGATACCTTGAAGCATCTAACCTTTTAAACCCAGCACAATCTGGATTTAGAGCCAAACATAGTACCATTACAGCCCTTGCAAAAGTAACCAATGACTGGCAACTCAAACTGGATAAAAAAAATTGTGTCTGCGCTGTGTTCTTAGACCTGAGTAAGGCATTTGATACGGTTGACCACAAATTGCTCCTTTCCTCCCTGAAATCCATAGGACTCAATTCAAACTCCCTTAGATGGTTCAACAACTACCTTACGGGAAGAACCCAGCAGCTGAAGGCCAAAGGAGATCTATCCCCACTCAAACCACTGCAAAGAGGAGTACCCCAAGGATCTATCCTTGGTCCAATCGTAATTGCCATCTATATCAATAGTGTCGACAGTAACTCTCACCAAAGCCACTGTACACCTGTTTGCCAATGAAACAGTACTGTATGTCAGCCACCGTTCTCCTGAGACAGCATGCATAGAACTACAAGTGGAATTCAACCTACTCCAACACCAACTACTGGAAAAAAAACTTCTGCTCAATGCTAAAAAAACCAAGGCAATGTTTTTCTCTCCCCAAACACAAGCAGGATATTCAATTCCAAGCAATCTCCCTCACATATCCACTGTTCTTGGTGAAAACCTTGAATATGTCACAAAATTCAAATACCTGGGTGTCTGGCTAGACAGCAGACTCGACTTCATAGAACATTTGGAAGAATTACTAAAAAAAAACTTCAACAGAGACTTCGACTCTATTACAGAACAAAGCATTTCCTCACAAGCGAATCAAAAAAAAAGATGGTCCAGGCCACATTTCTTTCAGTAATCCACTACGTTGACTTCTTACATGGTCGTTGTCCCATCTCATACCTGGATAAACTGGATACACTCTACCATAGAGCCCTGAGGTTTATTACAGAACTCCCTTTCAACACTCACCATTGTTCACTCTATGCCGCAGTTGGATGGACATTGCTCCACTTTAGAAGGGAGAGAAATGCTACAATATGGATTTACAAAGCCGTAACCCAGAATTTACCAAAATATGTCTCAGACTGCTTCATACAAGCCTCATCAAGCAAATATGCTCTAAGAAGCTACAATTTCATCATGCTTAAAGTGCCCAAATTCAGTTCTCGCTATGGTAGCTCTGCCATTAGCTATGTGTTATCCTCCTTATGGAACACTATGCAGAAGTTACTGAAAGTGAACAAACCCATATCCATTACATCCTTCAAATCTCTGTTTTCTAGGCTTATCAAAGAAAAATGTAATTGTTTCCTATAGCAGTAGAGAAAATCTTATTCCTCTCCCTCACTTCCTAGCCATCCCATCCATTGAGGCTATCCACCATTCCCAAGATTTGTCATCCTTACATTCCCCATATTCTTCCTGCATTCGCTTTCTCTTTCTTCCTTTACTATGCACTCATATTGCCGCTCTATTCCCCTGTTATACGCCTCACCCCATCACTGGCTTCCTTCCTCCTTCACTGCCCACTTGCACCCCTCCCCTCTCTCTTTCTCTTCATCCCTGCCTATAGCCTCTGATTAAGGCCATAAATACATCTATCTCTCCTGCCACCCATCCCTCCTTGTAATAACCCTCCAACTTACCTCTCCCCATAGAGACATCTTCTCTTCTGCCCTGACCGCGCACCATCCATTCCCAAACCTCTGTCAAATCCCCTTATACCTCATATTTTAAACCTTAATCCCCACATATGCTCTCCTCAACCAAACAAATGAGCTGCCTATTCCATAATCCATGTAAATATGTAAATGGTGTTAATAGTTTTTTGGCTCAAATTGTTATACATCTATGTACTATTACCCTTAATGCTATTATATATCCTGTATATTCTGTTCTTCAGTGTGTGCGTGCATTGAATCGTACTATATCTTTATGTAAATTGAACCTTGACCTTACCAGGTCCATCTTGCAAATGAGCTCTGCTCAATGATGTTCGTCTGGATAAATAAAGATTTGATTGATTGATTGATTGGAATCCACCATAGGACCGGACGAAATTCTTACCCACATTAATGCCATTAAACCTTACAAATGCCCAGACCCTGATGGTTTCATGGTAGAGTGGTATAAAACATTTGATGGCCTCCTTTTCCCTACACTCCTCTCTTCCTACCGGGCAGTGGCTGAGGGGGAAGCTCCCCCACTTCTTGGCACTATGCTGTTATCACTCCTATTCCTAAACCTAATAAGGACGTAACAGATCCAGCTTCGTACTGACCTATTTCTATTCTTAATGTTGATTACAAGATCTACATGGCTATTCGGGCTTCTAGACTCGAGAGTCTTCTCCCCTCACTTATCCACCCTGACCACTCTGGATTCATTAAACACCACAGCACTACCAACAACATCTGGTATACTATGCTACTTTTAGAACATATATACTCCCGACAAATTCCATCTGCTCTTCTCAGTTTCGATGCCAAAAAGACATTTGACAGGGTTTCATGGAATTTTCTCTGGGATACTCTTAAACACTTCTCCTTCCATTCCCAGTTCATTCTTTGGCTTAAACACATATATTCTCAACCTATGGCCTATATACATCTAAATGGAGCTATATCCTCCCCTATACACCTGTGGCAGGGAACTCGTCAGGGATGCCCACTTCCCCTACCTCTTTGCCTCTACATGGAACCTTTAGCTGTGACTATAAGACAGGACCCCCAGATAGAGGTGTTCCTTGGGCCAAATCTACAAGATATCCCTATTTGAGAACGATATCTTTTAACTGTTTTATCCCTGACACCTCAATTCCAGCAGTTTGGGAGATCCTTAGATATTGTGAAAAGGCAGTGAATTTCAAATTAAACATTGCTAAAACAGAGGCTATGATGTTATACTACAAACCAACACAAAATTTAAAAAGCTCGCTACCCTTAAAATGAGATACACCAAATTACTTAGGTATTCAAATGCCTTTAAATTTAGAGCACCTCGAACTAATTAACTATGAACCGGTCTCTCGCCTTATTCAAGGCAACCTATCTAGATGGGGCAACCTAAAACTAACTTTCTCTCAATGTATAGAAACCGTACAAATGAATATACTTCCCAGACTACTATACCTTTTCCAAAACATCCCAATCTTCTCAGCACCCTTTCATTTTAAATCCTGGAATAGGCTACTCTCTTCCTTTATCTGGGATGGCCAGAGACCGACAGTCTGCCTTTCCTTACTGTCCCTCCCTACAGACCAGGGTGGAGTAAACCTCCCTGATCTGAAAATGTACGTAATGGCAGCCTTTTTAAAAATAATTTTTCTCTGGCTCTCTCCAACTTATGGGTTGGCATGGAAAGAAATAGAATTCCTTATAGATAACCTCCACGACACTGAGAGAATTGTCTTCTCCTCTTCTGGTCTGTCTCCTCCACCCTGTGACCTCTCTAAATATATGGCTCATGTTCTAAAGATATGGCATCAAATTAAACATAAAAAATCTTTCAAACAAATAATCTTCTTTTTCACACTAATATCAAGAGATGAGAATTTCCATCCTGCCCTTCTCAATACATCTTTTGACTCCTGGCAGAGAGTAGGTCTTAGCTACTATTATCAAGTGGTTGGCAATTCTGGTGTCCTACCCATTATGGACTTGCAACAAAAATATGCCCTTCCTGATCGGGATGTGTACTGATATGCCCAGGTGAGAAACTACATTTTAAGACAAAAAGATTTTCCCGCTTGCCTTCCTTCCTTCTTACCTACACTCTGGACCCTTCTAAGGGATACTCTGGATGGAGGACCTTGGGGGAACTTTATAGGTCACCTATACAAAATAATACGAGATAACCTGGGAGACTCAACTCACTCAATACTCGAGGCATGGAATAAGGACTCAGATTCAGAAATCCCCTTTCCACTCGGGAAAGAAACAACATTGAAAGCATTTAAAATTACCACTTTGGGACCGTGGAGGGAGTCTGCATGGAAATCCCGTTCCATATATTTTCATTCCCCAGAACTCCTAGCTAAATACCTCCCAGCCTCATATGGAAATTGCTGGAGAAACTGTAACTGCAAACTGTCAGATTTGGGACATGTCTTTTGGCCCTGCCCAAGACTGATGCCCTTTTGGTTTACCTTACAGGTGGAGCTGGAGAAGGCTCTGGGTGAGACAACTGAGCTGACAGCAGAGATGGTTCTCCTGTCCATCTTCCCCCCCACCACAGACCAAGGTGGACTAATACCTTACTCCCCTATTCCTACTAGCCCAAATAAAGCCATCACTCATAAGTGGATGACTATTGCCATCCCAACAGTATCAGATTGGCATCAGATAGTCAATGACATATACAGACTTGAAAACCTAACAGCCAAATTTCATAATAAACATGATAACTTTTTGAGGAAATGGCAGCGATGGATCTTTTCCTTTTCCTTAGTTGACCCAGAATTTGTCCCCTAATCTGGGTTATTGCTTGGGGAACTTCCAGCTCTGGAAGGGGGGGGTTATCTTTCTGCCCCTCCACCTCCCTAGCTGTTAATGGGGACTGATGGTGGGGATCCTATTTCAAACTCTTAGAAACATACTCAGGTCATTAGGAGGTCCGGCCACCTGCTTTAGGGAATCCAGGGTCAAGTGATGGCCACTTGGGCAACCAAAGAAGAATTGCTGTGAGATTAACTTAATTAGCCTTTGTTCTGAAAATCATAAACTTTACAATATGTAATACTTTCATTGAACTGTGCGGATGTATTATGATTGTACAAAGCAATGTAATGTAAGTATGATGTATCTGCTAATAAAAAGGAAATAAAAAAAAGAAAACAAAGGGTGGAAGTAAATGGGGTGAAATCCAAAGAGAGGCAGGTCACTAGTGGGGTGCCTCGGGTGTCAGTCCTGGGGCTGGTCTTCTTCAATGTATTCATTAGTGTCATCAGCGAGGGCATAACAGGCAACATCGTCCTGTTTGTGGACAACACAAAACTCAGCGGAAGAGTGGATAGTACAGAGGGAGTCAGACAACTCCAGGAGGACCTTAAAAAGTTAGAAAGGTGGTCACAAATATGGCAATTAAACTTCAATGCTAAGAAGTGTAAGGTGATGCACCTGGGTAGGGCCAACCACATGAAAGAATACTGGCTAACTGGGGTCCAGCTGAACTCCTCTGCTGAAGAACATAATCGAGGAGTCATCATTAGGGATGACCTCAAGCAGCAAAGTCAGTGCAATAAGGCATACAGCAGGGCTAGCAGGGTGTTAGGATGTAATGGCATGGGGATAGACAGCAGGGACAGGCGATACTACCACTTTACTGGTCATTAGTGAGGCCTCATCTGGAGTACTGTGTACAATTCTGGAGGCCTCACTTAAGAAAGGATATTGTTAGATTGGAAGTGGTCCAGAGAAGGGTAACACAAATTATACATGGCCTTCAGGAACTCACCTATGAAGAGAGGCTTGGGGCTCTGAAATTGTACTTGCTAGAGACTAGGAGGGAGAGGGGGGATATGATTGAGATCTTCAAGTTCCTTAAAGGCATCAACAAGGTGCCAGAAACACAGCTTTTTGCCAGGAGGGGCAATTCTATTACAAGAGGGCACCAGTAGAGGGACATCAGAAAGTATTACTTCTCAAAGAGGGTGGTGTGACCTTGGAATAGGTTACCTCCCAGGGTGGTGGCTGCAAAGTCAGTATCAAGCTTTAAGAGCGGGTGAGACAAGGCTTGGGAACAAACACATGGCACTGGCAAGGGCTAGGCTGGATGTCTGGGAGGACAGAACAATAGGTCCCAGGATACCTTGCTTGGGCAGACTTGGTGGAACACAGGTCGCCTTCTACCATCATCATCTATGTTTCTATGTAACATTCCCCTACTTTTGTAGCATTAACTTGAACCCTAACTGGTGCACTAACAAAGTGTTTTGTAAAGAATATATGCTATAGTTCCTATGTCTAACATTAGCCAATCACTGTGTTTCTTTACCTAGCTCGTGAAACACTTATACTGTGACTAGCATTTCACGAACTATGTAAAACTTGTCACAACACTACAAACCTTTTGCATCTTATTATTTCACCCTAAAGACCGACCACATATTTAGGATTACTTACCTTCTCTAAAATGTGTTGATGTTGCTGATTGTTTTATAGTCTTCCTTTGTTACTAGAACTGACATGCATGCTAATCCTGTAATTATACCGAACCTTGTTTTCATTCAGATTCTTGTTCTGCCATTATTTCATTCTTCTTGAACATTGCTAACATCCATAGACAGCACAGCCACTCATGATACAGTAGTCTCCTCTACTATCACACCATCATGAGTGGTTAGACAGAGACAGGTGTGTTCCCAGGTCCAGGAAAGATGCAGTGGGAGCTGATCAAGAACTAAACAAACACATTTATGTGTGGTAACATCAATATGGTAGGTAGTCAGTTTTTCGCTCTTAAGGAGAGAAAAAAGGAATAAAAAATCAAATTACCAGCTACATCAGCAATCTCTACAGAATACAACAAATTGTAACGTGTGACTTTTTAAACTGGAGACACTTCAAGGTTTAAAGGAGTTGACAGTGCCCCTTTAAAATCATTAATGTGGTTTTAAAACTTTCGTTTTCATGTGAGGTCTCTCCCTTCACTATCAACAAAGAGTGACACAAATGGAGACAGAGAGGAAAGCTTAATATTCTTCACATGCTGCTTCAGTTTTCAAAAAGGTACAAGAATGTTGCAACCGGCCCCAAATCCCATCCAATTACTGCATTACCTGGACACACCATCAGATGTGATGTTCTTAAAACACAATTCTGATAGTCTTACCTACTGAAACCATGGTTTCATAATTCTGCACCATCACGTCCCTGTGTAGCTCCTTCTCCTGTTTGCTTAACATCTTCCACTCCTCTTTAGAAAAAGCAACCGCAACATCTTCAAAGGTTTCTGGCACCTGAAACAATGTGAGATGTATTTTATTCTTGTTTTACTGAACACATTGATAAATCTGCAACTTTTTAACTCAAAGGGGACAGACAAGGTTCAGACTGACAGTCAGCAAAGACAAAGGATTCCCAGGTCCTTCAGTATTTAATAGAATGGAATCAGACCAAAACCCATCCCCCTGCAATCCTAGCAGATGATTCCTGTGATGTAAGGTAATGCACCTGGGTAAGAGAAACAAAGGAAATAAATATGTCATGGAAGGGCAGCAATTGGAAGAGACATAGCTGGAACGGGATCTTGGAGTTAATTATCAGACGATTTAAAAGTAGGAAAGCAATGCGAAAAAGTGGTGCTAAAGGCAAGCAGCATCCTTGGATGCATAGGTAGGGGTATTAACAGAAGAAAACATGAGGTGATCATCACACTCTATAGGTCCTTGGTGAGGCCACACTTAGAGTACTGTGTGCAGTTCTGGAGGCCTCACCTAAAAAAGGACACAGACCGTCTGGAATCCATGCAGAGGAGAGCCATCAAGATGGTACAGGGTCTGCAGCATGAACCTTACAGAAATAGACTCAACTAGTTGAATCTATTTCTATTTTATTTATTTGTTATATCGGAAGACCTTTGAGCGTGAGCTCTTTTACAAAGGTTCCACGTCAGGGTGGACAAATAATACAAGACACAAATACAGTAGTTACAGGGTTCAGTACATATACAGTAGTTACAGGATTCAGCACATTAGGCAATTAAAGAGCAGTACATGAGAATTATAGACAAACAGTGGAAAACAAAGTGGTTGTAGGAGGATTCAGGCTATGTCTAGGATGATACTCTGGGTAGCTCAGCCCTGGAGACCACCAAAATCCATTGATAGACTATGGTTGAGAAATGGGGTGGGGTTTGGGGCAGTACACAGAGCTGTAAAGAGGATTAATAGCTTACTAGTGCTCCTGGCTAGGCTGGGATGAGGGCAGGTTTTTCTAGGTATCCGTGCTGGGTATTACCGGTGGTGTAGGTTAATCTTTCAAGTATGGCCTGAGAAACAAGTGCATTGTGAGCTAGACTTTAGGTGCTGTTTGAGGCCTGTTTTGAACTGTGGCAGGCTGTGTGTTTGTAGTTTCTCTAAGGCACATAGGGGACATGATAGAAACATTTAAATATGAAAATAGGGATAAATGCAGTACAAACAGAAACCTCTTCCATGAAAATAGGATTGTGCATACAAGATGGCACAACTTCGCCTGGTAGGCAGCAGTGCAGAACCAATGTTAGAAAGTACTTTTTCACAGAGATAGTTGTGGACCCATGGAACAGCCTACCACCTGAAGTGGTGGCAGCTAAAACAGTCAGGGAATTGAAACAGGCATGGGACAGTCAGTGTAGTCACCTCAGCAAGAGCAGTAGATAAGGGGGAGGGGGTAGTTATCTCAGGCAGACTAGATGGGCCGCACAGACTCCTTCTGCCAGCAAATTCTTATGTTCTTGTTTTCTTATGTTCTGTGATGTTATTACTTATTTATTATAATATAGTTTTTATGCTCCCACACTGCTTTTGTCTTCTTCCACTGTTCTTATTTTCTTTTTTCTTTTATTTATTGAGATCTAGGCATACACATTTCAGCTGGAAGCTTGTTTACAAAGGTTACACATCAGTCAGAAATAGCAAGTTACAGACAATTTAATCAAACAAATGACATTACATGAATTTCAAAAAAAGAAAACAATGTAGATATACAAAAATATAAGTGTAATGAAAATCTTAAACAGATGAAAACAGGTGAATATAGGGTTGCATACAATGTGAGAATAGAGCTGCAGTGCTTGAACGTCTAAGCAGAATAACATTTCATTGTCAAAGTTTGGGGAGGGATGGAGAGAAGGGAGAGATGAAGGGATGGAAATAAGTGCATCAGGAGCAGATAAGAAGATGCAAGCAGGGAGGAGATAAGGTGAAGGAAAAGATAGGGATCACCAGAGGGGGGGAGGAGAGGGAGAAGAGGGAGAGAGGAGGGTAAGGAAGAGAGGAAAACAGGGTAAGTGGTCGCAGCTACTGAGGTTGACCAGCAATCACAGTTGCTTTGATAGGTGAGGTGTTAGCAGAGTTTTCTTTTGAAAGACCCCAGCTTGGGCTTATTGGTTATGTCTGGCAGAAGTTCATTAAGCCAAAGTGGGGCACAGTATGCAAATGCCCTTTGTGCCTGTGAGGTGCAAAAGAAGAGGACAAAAAGAGATTGTTGGGTAGTGTTTCTTGCACAGAGGGGTTGGTGGCTAACAAGGAGCTTCTGGATGGCTGGGGTGGGGGAGGGAGTCTGAGACAGGTATTTTTCTCCCAAGTAGATACAGCTGGTATTTTACTCTGCCTTGAAGGTTTAGCCAGTTCATTTTTGCATAAAGGTCACAGGTGTGGGTAAGCCAGTTAACACCAAGGAGCAGTTGGCAGGTCATTGACGGACAGTATGGAGCTTTTTATGGTGAGAGACAGGGCATCTTTGGATAGGCAAAGTCAGTTCCTGTAAAGAAGGCCAATTCAAGGGTTAACTACCTTTACAAAGAAAGAGCTGTTCAGAGTGACGCCAAGATATTTGAAGGGTTGGACTTGCTCTATTGGGGTAACAAGGTTATTGTGGATTGTCAGCTGTAAGTTTTGATGCTTACTGTGGGGGTTCACAAATAACATTGATTTTGTTTTTTTTATAGTTCATTAGAAGCTTGTATTTGGTGAACCAAGCTTCCACTGCAGTGAGATCACTTTGTAGATGGGACTCAAGTTCATGTGGGTCAGAGTTTTTAGAAAAGATGACGGCATCATCTGCGTAGAGAAAGATGCATTCTTTATAAACAGAGGGAAGTTTATTAATAAAAAGGCTGAGTAGGAGTGAGCCAAGAATTTAACCCTGGGGGACACCCATGAGTACCTCCCTACTATTGGATAGGGTACCATCAATTGTTACTCATTGTGACCTTGTGCTGAGATAACTCTGGAACCACCCTACCACAACAGAGAGGAGTTTGACGAGAAGTGTTTCATAACCGACAGTGTCAAATGCCTTGGTGGCATCAATGTAAATCTTCATGGCAACTTGATGACAGTCTAAAGCCCAATGCAGGAATCCTGAGTACTCCAGCAGGGCAGTGCAGGTACTATGTCCCTTGTGAAAAAGTTCTGTGATGTTATTACTCTTTTATTATAATTTACTTTTAATGTAGGGTTGTCAGAACCCTCTGAAGTTCTGGGTTCTTGTTCTAGTCTAGAAGTTTGGAAAAGTTCTTGGGTTCTAACCTTTTTTAGAACTCGAACCCTAATTTTTAATTGTGCTGCCAATAATAAGGATAATAGTGAATGGAAAATTGAGCACAGGCTACCAATAATGAAGATAATAGTGAAATACGCATGAAAGTGAGGACAGAAAGAAAATCTGTTCAATATAAGGGGAGAGAAAAATGATCATGTGTGACTGATACACTGGGTACAGTGCAGCAGCGCAAGGGCACATAGTATGATGATGTCCAGTATTTTGCCACATAGGAGTCTCACACACACACACACACACACACACACACACTGTGTACAGTGCAGCAGTTGAAGGGCATACAGCATGATGATGGTCTGGTGACAGTTCACCACAGGAGATAGAATCACACAACACAGTTAAAGGGATTTTACTGTCTCTCTCCTCCCAACAGGGAAATACACTTCTGCCAAGTATTTAGGGATACCACACAACTGGCTGATGGGCTGCACATGGTCACACACACTGGGTAGGGTACAGTGCAATCAAAGGGCACACAGCAGCAGGGTGATAGGCTGGCCACAGGAGATGGAATCACATCGTCACACAACACAGTGAAAAAGATTTTCATTCATGTGTCTTGTTTCCCTACATGGAACTATATATCTAGCATGTATTTAAGGAGATGAATACCACCGCCCCCCCACACCCACACCCACACCCACAAAACTGGCCTCTCATTGGGCCTCTCATGGTAACACACACTGGGTAGGGTATACTGTAGTCAAAGGGCACACAGCAGCAAGGTGAAGTGCTGGCCGCAGGAGGCAGAATCACTCAGTCACAGAAAACAGTGCCACAGGTACGTGTGGGTATAAAGATAATACTGGATACAGTAATAGGGTACAATACATCTGCAATATGTTTTATTTTACACATAAGTAGAAACAATTAAATAAATAGAAATGAAACAGTTCAAACAATAGAAAATAAACAATAGTTCAAGGCTATTTCACCTTACATCAGGTATCTCAAAACAATTCATCAGCTTTCCTACTGTTAGAGATAAATTCCTGTTCAGGCACAGGTCCTTCTGCTTACCTTACCCCAGGTAAGTGAGACTGGCTATGCAGCTAATCTGACAATTGGTGTTTGAGGAAGACTTATATAGCCCTCCCACTTAAGGGAAAGTCCCTCCTATAACATCCAATTAGTTCTAGAATGGTCCCTAAATAGGGAAATTCCTCCTCTATTACATATTGAGGTTTTAGCTCACAGAGTATAAATACAGCCCTCTAGGGGCCACTGTCCCCCTATAGGAAATCCCCTTTCCTGAGGTCCTGCTAACAGGTCAGCACCTATTTTCTATACAAGCAAACAGTGCAAACATTTACTTCATTTATACATGTGCTGTATTGTTATAGTATATGGACACAAGCCCTTTAATTGCAAGGCTACGCCTGTAGTTCAATGAGCGGAGCAACACCACGTCCCCACTCAGAGCTTAAAAGGCCACTCCTCCTGGCTGGTCCAGAATCATTTTTTGTTGTGGCTGAAGGCACCAATCTTCCTCGCTCCCAGCTTCTCCTACTCTACCCTTGTTCCTGCAGTCACCCTTTCACTGGCCCACACTCCTATCTGGGTTGCCTCTATGTCCCTGCTCACTCTGTGGTCATTTGTGCCGTTAGCTCTCACTTAGCCCCCTCTGTTCTGTCTCCTCCTGCCCTATCCCCTTACCTCTTCAGGGGTTTCCTTGCCCTGCTGTTGGTGGCACTTCGTTGAGGTTTTCCTCATTTTACTGTGTGCCTGGATGATCGCCGATTCCTGGCTGTTTACCTTTCCTCCGCCCTCGCTCCCAGTTTCCTTGTCACACCCGTGGCACATCTGCCCTCGTCCACTCATGTAAACGCTTTGGCAGACCTCGTTTTCTCTGGTGCACAACTTCTGCAGTGCCATCCATCCCCCTCCAGTCATGTGTTAGCGGCTTGCCCTGCTGGCTGCTCTTCGCATCATCTTCCTCTTGCCAGTTGTGGGGGATGGTCCAACCAGTCCTTCATAGTCCCTGTATTCTGTTTTTTCGGTACTCCCTTCTGTAGCTGGGTGGCGGATCTGCTCCACCCCATGTCGTGCTGCAGGCAGTAAGTGCTCCCTTCCTCCTGCTTGTCTTGACTCACCACCTGCTTCTTCTGCCAGCTCCCACCTGCTTTGTCAGCCATCTCCTGTTGCTACACCTCCATCGTAAGTCTGTTATACTCAATTTATTTCATTTATTTATTTTCCTTTTGACTTTCAGCTGCTGATGTTTACTCTATTTTTCCATTCCACGGCTTGCATCAGCTTGCCTCCCTTCCTTTCTGTTGGCCCGGCTATGACTGCTGGCAGCATCTTCATTTCGTTCTCTTTCCCTTTATGTCAGTGTTTGGTGTTGGGGTGTCTTGTTATGGCTTCTCTGTTTTTCCCCATGGCAGGGGACTGCATGGACATGGTAGCACCCTGGCTCTCAGCAGTCTGAGCCTGTTCTCCATCTCTCATCTGCCCCTTTCTAGCATTCTTGCCATATTTGTACTCTGTAGTTCCACTCCGTTCTTGTCTCTCATGTACAAACTTCAGCATACCTCCATCGTATCTGTCTCTTCATTGTAGATCCTCCTCCCTTCCCCTGCTTCCCCAGCTCCCTGTTGTTGTGAATTGTTTTGGGCTTTCCATAGTCTGCCTGCTGCCCATTTCGCCACAGTACCACCGCCTCTTTTGCCTCAGTGCTCTGGTTGTTGTGTTTCAGCTCTTCAAGCAACTCCTCTTACCATTCTACCAAGCCTTCCCTATTCGTACCTCAGCCATCAGCTGCGGGCTTCACCCAGTCATTCTCGTCTTTCCCACTCAAGCAATTCAATCCACTCCTAACTTGACTAAGAACTGGACCCGGTTGGTATGCAGTCCTATGGATGCTACTTGCAATCTCCTCCTCCGGACCCACATCAGGGTCTACTTCATTCCATCCGACCTCTCTGTAGGTCTTCTCGCTCACATCGCCTATCCAAGCATACCCATTACATGAGTCTCCTGCTACCTCAACTCAACCTGCTCTCCACCCAGAGGCATATCTTCCATGTCCATTGCTCTATGATTTGGTGTTAGCCTGTAGCCAACGATCTTGCTGTGCACCCACAAAGTCCACATCTAGAGCATGCGAAGCTCAGAGTGGGATCCTTCTCCCTGGCCCATAGTGAGAGCGTCTTTGCTCCAGGTGGACCTTCAGTTGTCCCTCATTCTGGTGACACCTCTGGATGTAGAATTTACAGCTTCAAACTGCGAGGGGTGGGGCTTTCTTTGGCAGGGCCGCTTTAGCTGCCCGAGTGCGTTCAGGGGCACCCTTACGCTATTCTTCCTCTGACCACCTCTGGTTCACCTGGTCTGTTTCATAAGATCGTGTAGGCTGGCTGAGTGCCTCAGCAGTCATTTCTCTCTTCCTTTACTTTTGGGCACCTAGTTGCAGAGACGTTGTTGGCAACCCTGAAAAGCATTCCTGTTAGAAGGACAGAGTGAACATTTCTTCCAAATTGGAATCTTTTCCTCTTCCCTCTATCTCAATTCTAAATTGCAGTAGCTGAGCTGTCACTGACCAAAACATCCTTCAGCCTGGGGGGAAGGCGACCTAGGCCTTGGATCCCCAGAGGTTTTCTCCTCAAAGGGGTTTTTTCCTCTTCTCTTTGCCAACGGTCATAACATTTAGACAGGGTTTGTGCTTTCATAGGTTCCGTAGTTAGGTTCTTCTGTTGGATGGAGTTGGATGGTGGCTCAGCCATTCCCTCTCTCCTTAGGAATTCCTTCCCTTCTGCCTCGTGTCAGCTTCCAATCCACTAATTATTCCTTGTTGTCTCCCATTCCTGTCCTATCCTACCCATCTCCATCTATTGACCTCCATTCCCATCTTCGATATAATTCTGACTCCTCTCCCCCTTCGAGCCAATGGAATCATTCCCGTGGCACCTATAGGGGTGGATCCCTCCTCTAGAGTTCCTTGCTGCCATACCCCTACAGGGTGGCATATCCCATGGATAGAGAGGTGAACAGCCACAATGTATCTAAGTTGAATAAGCATACATTTCACCTCACCCCTCTCACCCTCCACCTTCTTTCCACTGTTTATCTTCACTTACCTGAACTTTTGTTCTCCGAAATCTACCTATAACTATTTGACAAAGCACCTTTGGCTGCCTCCTTTTATTAGGTTTATTTTTGATTTCCTACCGATTCACAGTTTTAATTTTAGTTGCAATGTTAACGAGCTGGACAAAGGTTAGAGTGATGCTGGCAGAAATCTGCCCTGGATAGAAACATAGAAACAGAATCTGACGGCAGATAAGGACCGCTTGGCCCACCCAGTCTGCCCATTTCCCTACCTAATGAATAAGCTGCAGATCCTAGTTAACCAGCAGCCTACTTCTTTCTACCCCCAACCCCTAGAATTGCCTTATGACTGTCCCATGCATGCTTGAATTCCACCACTGTTTTTGACTCCACAACCTCCTCCGGAAGGCCGTTCCATGCATCCACAACCTCTCTATGAAGAAATACTTCCTTAAATTACCTCTGAGCCACTCCTCTATATATTCAAATTGTGTCCCTTGTTCTTGCAACACTCTCTTTTTGAAAGATGCTACCCTCTTGGACTTTGTTGATTCCTTGAGGTACTTGAAAGTTTCTATCATGTCCCCCTCTCCCTCCTTTCCTTGAGGCTATACATATTAAGCTCCTTAAGCCTCTCTTCATGTCCTCGGTACAGACCCTGCACCATTTTAGTTGCCCTCCTCTGGACAGCTTCCATCCTGTCTATGTCTTTGCGGAGATTGGGTCTACAGAACTGCACGCAGTACTCCAGATGGGGTCTCACCAGCTGTCTGTACAGAGGGATAATAACTTCCTGTTTTCTACTGGTGATGCCTCTCCCTATGCATCCCAGTATCCCCCCAGCCCTCCTTGCTGCCCTCTCACATTGCTTGCCCACCTTTAGGTCATCTGATATGACTACCCCAGGTCCCTTTCCATTTTTGTTGTTGTTAGTATCTCACCCCCCATTGTGTACTCTTCCCCTGGGTTTTTGTTTCCCAGGTGCATTACCTTGCACTTCTTAGCACTGAATCTAAGCTGCCATACATTTGACCATTCCTCTAACCTTGCCAAGTCCCTTCTCATCCTTTCCACCAACCCCCCATAGAGTGGGCAGGCCGGATCTCGGCCCTGATGTTGGCCACCTTATCCACAAAGAATCTGATAGCACATTATCAAACCTATCAATCAGCAATCACCCATAAGAAGGCAGAGTTCCTGTCCGGGGAGATTGCTGCTGCTCAGAATCGACCTGCTCAGCTCTTTCGAACCGTGGACAGGCTGTGCAGCCCAACCTGTCTGCAGGCTCAAAGTGCATTTTCACAAGATAAATGCGATGAGTTTGCTCGATTCTTTGTGGATAAGGTGGCCAACATCAGGGCCGAGATCCAGCCTTCCCACTCTATGGGGGTTGATGGGGTTGGTGCTCTGTCATTCCTCCTTGGTTTCCCTGGATGTCTTTTGACCGGCCAGAGATCGCAGATATTTTGTGGATTGTCCAGAGTATGTGGCCAATGTGCTGTAGTTTGGACCTGGGCCTAACACGCCTGATTATGGGGTGTATTGATTCTATCGGCCCTGTCCTCATGAAGACTGTTTGGTGCTCCTTAAAGTTGGGTGAGTTTCCTACCTCCCTGAAGGAAGCGGTGGTGACACCACTCCTTAAGAAAGCTGCTCTGGACCCAAACTGCTTTGATAACTACAGACCTATCTCTAACCTTCCCTTCATAGGGAAGGTGATCAAGAAAGTAGTTGCGCTGCAGCTGGAGAACCATCTTACCAGCCACGATATCTACAACCCTCTCCAGCCCGGTTTCTGAAAGAGGCATAGTACCGAGACTGCTCTGGTTCGGGTGCTCAATGATCTTCTGATGGCAAGGGATCAGAAATTCTGCTCCATCTTGGTGCTTCTTGATCTCTCTTAAGCCCTTGATACCATGGACCATGGGGTTTATTTATTATTTATTTATTTATTTAAGAATTTCACCAGGAGGGCACACTGAGCAGAGTACTGCTAGATTCCAGTTGCGCTTTGGGGGAGAGGGGAGTGGAGAAAACAATATAGAAAATATATATTGCAATCGGACAGTATGTGTTAGATGTAGCTAACAGCACTAGAAATAAAATTATAGCTTGAGCAGAGCAAGACAACAGGGTGCTTCAAGGTACAAAAGAACAAACAAATACAGTGCAACATAATACAGCCATAGTACTCCAACTAAGGAGGAGCTGTGCATTTAGGTTAAGGAACATGTGCAGGTGGAGGCGAAATGATCTTTGAGGCAGACGTGGAGGTAGCTATTCAAAGGGGCCTGCCTTATGTCCACTGGGAGGGAGTTCCACAGCTTAGGCATGCGATATGTGAAGGCTGCCTGGCCAGCATTTGTGGACCTGTGCGGGATAGATAAGAGACTTGTGTCACTGTGCCCGAGTGAGTAAGCTGGCAGGGAGTGGCTGAAAGTGCGGAGTGGAGATAGGGGGGCAGGGTGTGAGACCAGAACTTGGCAGTGAAATGGGCACAGTGTATTTGGCAGCAGTCCTGCAGTGTGGGGTGACCCAGTGACTGATACAGGACACAGTGATGTGTAGTGTAGGGGCAGTCAAGGGCGAAATGACAAAAGGCATGGAAGAGTGAGTCCAGTGTGGCCAGGGTGGACTTGGAGGCGGCACTATAGACTACATCCCCGTAGTCTATGACTGGCAGGATCATTTTCTGTACCATAGCATGGCGGGCTGGCAGTGGGATGCATCCACAATTACGATAGAGGGCACCCAGTCTGGGGTGTAGTTTTTTGTGGATGGCATCGATATGCACAGAAAAGTCAAGGTTCTGGTAGAGCCAGACCCCAAGGTACCTAAAGGAGGAGCTGACCTCCAGAGTTGTCCCATCGATGGTGTGGAAAGTAGGGGTGGAGGGGAGCCTCGAGAGTCTCTGCCTTGTGCTGAAGGTCATGGAGACAGTTTTCTTGGCATTGAGGTGGAGCTGATTAGAGCAAAACCAGTGCTGGACTTTGGACATCACATCAGAGGATGATGAGTCTGATGAATACAGCAACATATCATCAGCATACATGTGAATGAATATGTGTGTGGGCAGGTCATTGAGGAAGATGGAGAACAGGAGCAGCCCCAGGACTGAGCCCTGTGGCACACCTGTCATGATGGGGATAGGGGAAGAGGCTGAGCTACCGATTCTGACAGACTGTGACCAACCTATCAAATATGAGTGGAACCATTCTGTAGCTCGGTCAGAAAGTCCTGCGTTTTGGAGCTTAGTCAGAAGGAGGGGATGAGAGACAGTGTTGAATGCCTTAGCGAGGTCGACAAAAATTGCTGAGGTGAAATGGCCTTTGTCCATGGCGGAGAGAATGCTGTTGGTGAGACTCAGCATGGAGGTGGTGATGGAGTGGGACTTCCTGAAGCCAGACTGGTAAGGCATAAAGAAGGATAAGGAATCAAGGTAGGATGAGAGTTGAGAGAGTACAAGGTGTTCCTGCAGCTTGGCCAGTAGTGGGAGGAGATAAATAGGGCGGAAGTTACCAGGGGCAGAGAGGTCCCCGCCTTTGGGGAGGGGATGACAGTGGCAAGCTTCCACTCAGATGAGATGGAGGCTAGAGAGAAAGATAGATTGAAAAGAGCCGCCAGTGGGGTGGCGATGGCCAGGGCTGATAAGTACAACATTTTGGAATCAAGGCCAGAGGGGCATTTGCCCTTGGAATGGTTTAGTGCCTGCAGGGCATTTAGTACCTCTACTGGGGTGACAGGGTGGAAAGAGGAGGAGGAGGAGGAGATGGGTGGAGGGTCTTGTGAGGTGCTGTGAGATGGAGGAGTAGGGATGCTCAAGCGCCTGAGGGTCATCTGCGGCCTGGCAGGTTCAGCCCTCAGATGGTTTCAATCTTTCCTCACTGGTAGATTTCAGAGGGTGGTGTCAGGGATATTTTCTGTCTGCCATGTGGGGTTCCCCAGGGCTTGGTGCTGCCCCTTATGCTGTTCGCGGTGCATATGCTGCCCCTCGGAGACATTGTAAGACGGTATGGGCTGAGGTTTCACTGCTATGCTGATGATACCAAGATCTACCAGTCTTTTGTGCCCGACCAGGATAGTGCGATCTTGATCTTTAACAGCTGCCTTGAGCTGGCCCAGTGGAGCAGAGGGTTGAGGCACTGGATGCCACACCTCGCGCCACACCGGCAACCTGGGTTCGGGAACAGACCCAGGCGGCCAGGGATCGGCGGGGGGGGGGAAGAGATTGAGCATCCGGAGGACTGCTCTCTCTTCCCCGGGGCAGGCTAGGGAGATGAACGCTCAACGAGCGACCTCTGGCGGAGGCTGGGGGGTAGCCGCAAAAGCATTGTGGCGTATGCCAAGGGGGTGGAGCCGCAGCATGCGCTGCCTTGGCAGCCGGGCTCCACAGGGGCAGAAAACCAAGAAAATACCTCCCTCCTCCCTCCGATAGGTGAAGGCGCCTTCCACCCTAGGACCACACTCCCAACAGTCGGGTTTGTCTGTCTCCTCGGTAGCGTCCTCCCCAGCCCAGTTTCAACCCTATAAGAAAGAGCACCCTGGGAGGGTTCAGATCTTTTTCTGACTGCTTCTGACAACCCTACTGTTATGCTTCCACACTGCTGTCACCCCCTTCCTCTGAGTCAGCCCCAGCAACATCCTCCCCATTCCCTTCTTTCAATTCCACAAGGCTTCACCCCCCCATTGTGGTGCATGGTGCAGAGGCAGGAATTCCTGGGCTGGAGGAGCAGCGGACAATGGTGAGGGTAGAGCCCATGTGTACCTGAGTCATCCTGCACAGAGCAGGGCTTTTCATTGTTCTGATGCTGAGTCATGTGTCATGCTTACTGAGCCTACAGAAGGGGCGCTCCATCATCAACCCCCCCCCCGATGCAATGTCACTGCATTGCCAGCTGTGGTCACCATGGTGACAGTGTTGTAGCAGCTGCAGCAACCCTCCTTCCCCAGAAGAAGAAAGCATCACCGGAGACATTCGATGTTCCTCCCCCTGGCCGGCAGCTAGTGACTTGAGCTCCTCCCCAAACGCAGGTCACCAGTGTCATGAGCGATAGTGCTACTGCTGCATCAATGGACCAGCTGTGATGTTACTACTTTTCAGGAACTCATCTGGTTTGTGCTTGGACCCGACTCTCTGTATTAAATAATGCTTCTTGATTTCTCTTCTGACCCCCACCAACCGTCCACAGATTCCGTCCATGTCTTCTTGTTTTATTTTCCTGCTTTAAAAACAAACAGCAAACTTCAATCTACTTTCTTAACCTCATCGAACAACTGAATCATATCCCCCTCAACTAACTCTTCTCCCTAAAGAAGTGGTACAGCTGCTATAAAATCTTACCCTCACCTGGAAGTGTGCTGCAGGACCCCAAACCGCTCAGCAGAGCATGATGCCCAATATCCAGGGGAATTAACACAGCAGACAAAACAGAGGCACTGGTGATCCTCGGAAAGTACTGTAGATTGGTTTCTTCAGAAGGGTAATGGAAGAACAAAGACAGAGCTCTTGTCCAGCTTCAAGAACTGGTTCCTAATGCAGCACGTCCAAAAGAGGGCTAGATTCTAGGCCAACCTTGACCTAGTTCTCAGCAGTGGGGATGTGGAATGGATATCTCTCATGTGGATGTCAAAAAAACAAGTGGGAGACAGTGACCACAACTGGATATACTTCTTCTGGGGAACAGAGAAGATTAGGTGGGCCTCAGTGATAAAGACCCAGAACCCCAAAAAGCCAATGTAAGAGTAAATGTTGTTTTTTGAAATTTTAAATGTGATTGGCTACCGGGTTCATGATAGAATAACATCAGTCCTTTCCATAACAATATGGACAAACTCCGTTCATATTTACAAGTTTCTTATAGTCATTGTTCCTTTACATAACGCATGTGCTATTGTTCCACCATTCATGATTACAAGAGAAATATCTCTATACAGGAAGCTGTAATTATTTTGCTATTTCACACAGGTCTTCAAAAGTGAGGAGAATTATACACATTACCAGGGTATTATTCTGGATTACTGTGAAGAAATAAAAAGGTATACTAGGGGAAAACAATACACTCTGTTCCTCTGACTCTCTTTCCTTCAGCATTCCACCCTGCAACACCTCTGCTAGCCAAACTGCCTTTTCTGTGCACTTGCCCTCCATCTGGAACCATCTCCCTTCCCCCTCATTGCATCTGCCTCTCTTACTACCAACTCAAGCTGCCACTCAGAGCTCACATCACCTCCTCTTGCCAATGTTTTACTATGTGGATGTTATCTATGGTGCCATCCAAAGTCCACCTGACTAAGCTGGACCACCTCTTCCATTCTTTCAGCCACTTTGCTATGGATTCTCTACTCCTTACTCACCACTGTTCCATCTTACTGTATCTCTTCTTACCCTCTAAATGCTCAGCACTGCTTTCATTTTGCTGATATCCTCTTAAACAGCTGGTTTGCCTTTCTCACTTCCTACCTCTCTGACCTTCTATTAACTCCTGTACCATCTTTCTTTGCACTCCATTCTTCAGATTCCCATTCTTTCAGACTTCCTCACTGAAACACCTGTTCTGGCCAAACAGATTTTTCTATGTGCTTGCTCTCCATCTGGAACTGTATCCCACCCCCCCTTGTTTCTTCTTCTCCTACTATCCACTCAAACTGCCCCTCAGAGCTCATTTCACCTCCTCTTACTCCTGCCCCTACTTAACTGGGCTTTTGGGATCCAAGAGAGGCTTGGATCTTATTTCTCTTAATTAGCCCATTAACTCAACCAGTATATTGTGGGCCCACGAAGCCAAGGACCACAGGAGGTTTCCTCCTTAAGGTGAGTACCCTCATGGCAGTCCCAAAGCATCAGAGGGAGACACTGGTGGGAAGCATGATTGGAGATGGCCCTTTCTGAAGCCTCAGAGGGAGACTGTGGTGGGGAAAATGATTGGGAAAGTCCCATGCCAAGGAACAGACACACAAAATTATCATGCAAAGTGTTTTTTTATGTTAGGAGAGCACAGAGAGGATCAGTTTTACTTGGAGATCCATATTTCTGTGGTATCCTAACAGAATAGGGCTTCAGGATGCAGACACTCCATGATCCCATGGGAAAATGGCCAATCAGGGCATGGGTAAATCAATGCAAAGGAGTAATAATAATAATAATTTTATTTATAAGGCACCTTTCGATTACCAAGGCACTGTACATAAATAACAAGTCAGAACAGTAAAAAAAAAAAATCATTAAGACATACAATTAAAACAAAACAATCATAACAGTCAGTGTTCTGGTTGTCCCTTGGGGGTAGCTGGATTGACTACTAGGCTTTTGGGACTGAAACTATTTTTAAATAATTTACTGGTGTGTAGGAGTTTGTGATAGTTAAACTCTTTTTAAACAGAGTTACTGGGGTTAAGGAGTGGTCACAGAAAAACCTGCAGTGTGAAACAGGAAAAGACAGTCTTTCAAGCAACAGAGGGTGGTGGATTAAGGTTTACGCTTTTGTTACAATTCTTAAGATTTTCAGTGCAGGAAGAGTTTAAAGCACAGCTGACTTATTTTGGGCGGACAGCTCTCAGAGCACAAACCACCAGGCCTGTTTTGGGGCTGGAAGGTTTACCTGTGTCTGACTTGGATGTGTGGATTTTTCTGATTGATTAGCAGGGTATTTCTCTATCAAATTGTTGTGTAGGGCATCTTCCTGACAGGAAGGCACTCTATTGCAGCAGTGGGTCAGAGCTTCTAGCTGATTGTTTTGTGAGGGCACAGTTTAGGCCCAACCCCTTCCCACCCTCACCCCACCCACCCCTGGAAATAGTTCCTTTATACCTGGGGTTTGACATCATTTCCTCAAGAGTGCAAGGTGCATGTCACTGTCATATCCTCTCTAGCACACTGCACTGACAATATAAGCATAAACATTGTATAATATAAATATATATTTCTACATTACAAACCAATCACACAAAAAAAAAAAATGGGGAGTAGTGCAATGTAATGGCGTGGGGCAGCAGTCTTCCGGGAGTCTTCTGGAGGCTGAGATGTTGCCCTATTTGCAGACAACTGTCTGCCCTGAGGGAGGAAGTGCCCATCTTCAGGCCACACTGACAGTAGTACGGGACCTTCCCCAGGCCACAATGGACAGTAGGAAGGGAACCTCCCCATCCAGGGAGCACCAGAACCACCACCACTACCTCAGAGGTTGCAAAGAAAGCACAGCAGTTGGACCACAGTGGGCTCCAGGGAGGATGAGGATGGTGAAACAGAGGCACACCCAGTCACATGTTACACACCACAATCCATACGCATTCGGGAGCATAGCCCCCATAGATACACCCACAGAGGAGACTAAGGAGGCTGAGGACAACTGTCACAAGGGAGGCCCACAGGTAGGAGGCAGAGGACACCACAAGGAAAGGAAGCAGCTCTGGTGGGGGACCCAATTATTAGGGGATAGAACTGGGAGGAGCTGGGAAATCTGAAGCAAGGTGCCTGCCTGGTGCCATGGGCTTGGAGGGACAGGAAGCGATCTCAGGATCACAACAACAGCTGCAAGGATTCTGAGCTGGACGTAATTGTCCACCTAGGGACAAATGACTTCATGATCATGAGGTTAGAGCAGTGCAGGAGGACATTGCAGAGTTGGAGGGCCTAAGACAAGTAGCAAACACAGTATCCTTCTCAGAGGTGCTACCTGTCAAAGGCATGGGGGAGCGAGGTAATTGGCACCATGCAGTTTAATGAATGGTTGAAAAAATGGTGCGAGCACAGGGGTTTGGCTTCATTGGGGACTGGGGTTCCACCTGGAGGGACACCAGCCTATACTGGCAGGATGGTCTGCATCTGTCCAGGAAGGAACAAGTCTTTGAGAAATCGGTTTAAATGCTTCATTGGCAAGCTTTTAAACTAGTCAATGGGGAGGCACTGACAAGCAGCAGAAAATCCCAGCCTCTCCCTACAAAACAGGGTACTAAATGAGAAAAGACCAAGGTAGAAGCCGGTCAGTGGGGGATGCTGCAACAGAAGGTAAGGCCATCAAAAAGGAGAGCAATGAGTACCAATGCCCGTAGTCTAGGTAACAAGCTTCCTGAATTAGTGGCCTTGATGGAGGAGGAACATCTGGATATCGTGGGCAGTCACAGAAACATGGTACACACAAAACCATGACTGGGACGTAAACATACCAGGATACACTATCTACAGGAGGGACAGGTAGGGTAAAAGAGGGGGAGGAGTAGTTCTTTACATAAGGAAAGAAATAAAAGCAACAGAACAAAAGGGTAAACAGGGAGGAGAAGAAGCACTGTGGGTAAATTTGGAGACAGGCAATGGCACCACAATCCGCACAGGGGTTAGACAGACCTCTTCTCAGGGGAGGAATGGACAAGGAAATGATAGAAAGTATACTTAGAATGGCAGAAAAAGGGGAGATATTGCTGATGGGTGATCTGAATATCCAGATGTTAACTGGAGGCAAGTTGCAGCTGCCTCTTCGAAAAGTGCAGTTATTCTAGATGCCCTACAGAGGGGCATGCCTTAGACAACTAGTACTGGAGCCCACTCGAGGAGCAATATTAGACTTGATACTCTCAAATGGAGATGGAGAGAGATCACAGATGTAGAAGTGGTAGCCATCTGGGAACTAGCTGACCATCTAACAGTATGGTTCACAATAAACACAGCAATAGAGTCAAGGTTACACAAAGACAAAAGTACTGGACTTTAGGAGGGCTGACTTTGCAAAATGGGTGAGTGCCTAAGGAATGCACTAGCAAATGGGTGGGAAGGAGGGTGGAAGAACAATGGGAATAATAAAACTGCCATCACAGAGGTAACGAGCCTTTGTGTGAAGCAAATAAACAAAACAAGACGATGTAAGAAACCACTATGGTTCTCAAAGGAAGTGGCAGAAGGTTCAAGAGAAAAAGAAAGCATTCAGGAAGTACAAGGAATCGCAGAGGAGCAGGGACAGAGAACTGTATCAGTTAAAGCAAAAGGAGGCTGGGAAGGCAGTCAGAACAGCAAAGGCCCAAACTGAGGAAAAGATACCCAACTCAGTTAAGAAGGGGAATAAAACCTTTTATAGGTACATCAGGGAGCAAAGGAAGACCAAGGGAGGGATAGTGAGGCTTAATAAAGGGGAGAGAGGGTGGGCAGAGGGAGAATGTGAAAAGGCAGAGATACTAAACAAATATTTTTGCTCAGTATTTACAAAGGAAGAGGGGGAGGTACATAAAACAAACAGTAGTAACACTCTGATACAGAAGTTGATACCAGCCCATTTACAGAAGAAAGGGTTCTAAAGAACTCTTAAAAACTGAAGGTGGACAAAGCAATGGGGCCTGATGGGATTCATCCCAGAATTCTAAAAGAACTAAGGGTAGAACTAGTGACACCACTGACTACCCTCTTTAACAAATCATGGGAGGATGGGGTGGTACCCGAGGACTGGAGGAGGGCAGATGTGATTCCCTTCACAAAAGTGGGAGGAAGGAAGCAGGAAACTATAGACCCGTTAGTTTAACCTCAGTGATAGGTAAAGATGGAATCACTTCTAAAGGAAAGAATTGTCTAGTATCTAGAGGCCAGAGGGCACAAGACCCTAGGCAGCATGGATTCATCAGGCGGAAGGTCATGCCAGACGTAATCTGATAGATTTCTTTTGACTGGGTGACCAAAGTAGATCAGGGAGGGGCTGTGGACATGGCCTACCTAGACTTTGCAAGGCATTTGACACAGTCCCACACAAAGATTAATATATAAGTTAGCCAGCCTGGGAGTGGTCCCAAGATGACAGCCTGGGTAAAGAATTGGCTGGAGAATAGGACACAGAGAGTAATAGTAAATGGAGTCCACTCAGAAGAAAGGAGGGTTACTAGCGGGTACCGCAGGGTTCATGTTAGGACGTCCTCTTCAATGTCTTTATGCTTTCATTGCAGAAGGACTGAAGGAAAGTATGCTCTTGCAGATGACACTAAGATCTGCAACAGAGTTGATGCACAGGGTGGGGTGGAAAGGATGAGAAGGGACTTGGCAAGGTTAGAGGAATGGTCAAATGTATGGCAGCTAGATTCAATGCTAAGAGTGCAAGCTAATGCACCTGGGAAACAAAAACCCAGGGAAGAGTACACAATGGGGTGAGTGCTAACAACAACAAAATGGAAAGGGACCTGGGGTAGTCATATCAGATGACCTAAAGGTGGGCAAGCAATGTGAGAAGGCAGCAAGGAGGGGTTGGGGGATACTGGGATGCATAGGAGAGGCATCACCAGTAGAAACAGGAAGTTATTATCCCTCTGTACAGACAGCTGGTGAGACCCTCATCTGGAGTATTGTGTGCAGTTCTGGAGACCCAGTCTCCGCGAAAGACACAGACAGGATGGAAGCTGTCCAGAGGAGAAAACTAAAATGGTGCAGGGTCTGCACCGGAGGACATATGAAGAGAGACTTCATGAGCTTAATATGTATAGCCTCGAGGAAAGGAGGGAGAGGGGGTAAGGATAGAAACTTTCAAGTACCTCAAGGGAATCACAAAGTCCAAGAGGTAGCATCTTTCAAAAAAAAGAGGTGTGCAAGAACAAGAGGGCACAATTTGAAGATAGAGGGGGCAGCTCAGAGGTAATTTAAGGAAGTATTTTTTTCACAGAGAGGGTTGTGGATGCATGGAATGGCTTCTTCCTGGAGGAGGTTGTGGAGTCAAAATCAGTGGTGGAATTCAAGCATGCATGGGATAGTCATAAGGCAATTCTGGGGGGTGGGGGTAGAAAGAAGTAGGCTGCTGGTGAACTAGGATCTGCACCTTATCCAGTAGGTAGGGAAATAGGCAGACTGGGTGGGCCAAGCGGTCCTTATCTGCCGTCAAATTCTATGTTTCTATGTTTCTATGTTTCTAAAAATGCAGTTTCCCATAAAAAACTCTTCAAACCTCTCTTAAAGCCCTCCACAGAGGTGCACTCCCGCAACCAACGGGGTTGAGAGTTCCAAAGGGTGGGGGCTGCATATGCAAATGCCCAAGCACCCGAAGATTTCAAATTTACCCTTGGAACCTCTAGCAACCCCTCATCAGCCAAGCGGAGTGATCGATTTGGGTGATAAGGAACCAGAAGTTCTTTCAGATGGCCTGGGCCCATATCGTGTAGAGTTTTGAAAGTCAGCAAGCCAACTTTAAAGGTGATCCACCACCGAATTGACTGCCAGTGCAGTTCGCGCAGCACTGGAGTAATGTGACAGGATCTGCTAGAACCTGTCAAAAGCCAGGCTGCAGCATTCTGCACTAGCTGCAGGTGACGGATTTCACCCCCTGAAAGCTCTAGGTAAAGGGAGTTGCAATAATCCAAGCGCGAGGACACGAAGGCATGAACTAACGTTGGTAGGTCAGCAGACGGAACAAGATGCCGGATCCTGGCGATGTTCCTAAGATGGTAGAAGGAAGTCTTAACGACTGCCGCCACCTGCGAGTGCAGTGTCAGCCCGTCATCAAGAACCACCCCCAGGTTCTGCACCTGTTCAGAGGTCGGGAGAGAAACGCCTCCAAGAAAAATTCCGGAAGGTGCGTCAACACCCGACCCCCCTATCCGATGATCCCGGTCCACAACCAGTACCTCAGTCTTATCAGAATTCAACCTCAGCCAGCTAGAATTCATCCACTCCTGGATTTTGGTTAGACAGCTATTAAAGACCGAGAGAGCTCCAATCTGGTCGGGGGCCAAAGAAAGGTAGAGCTGGGTATCATCTGCATAACAGTGAAACCTTAGCCCATACCTCCTTACAATGTCTCCGATGGGTAGCATATACACCGCAAATAACATGAGTGACAATACTGAACCCTGGGGCACCCCACAAAACAAAGCAGTTGAATCCAAGGAAAAAACCCCGGACACAACTTTTTCTGATCTTCCAGTGAGGAATGATGAGAACCATCTTAAGACGGTTCCAGATATTCCACAGAACAGCCTCAGGCGTTCTATCAACTCCACATGATCTACGGTGTCAAAGGCTGAAGAGAGGTCAAGGAGAACTAGAATGGAATGACTCTTCCGATCTCTAGCCATCAAGAGATCATTGAGCACCCGAACCAGCATTGTCTCGGTACTATGTCTTTTACGAAAACTGGACTGGAGGGGTTCATAGATGTCATGGATGGTCAAATGGTCTTCCAGTTGTGCAGCCACTACTTTCTCAATCACCTTCCCAATAAAGGGAAGGCTAGAGATAGGGCTGTAGTTTTCCAGACAGTCAGGGTCCGCGATAGCTTTCTTCAAGAGGGGTGTCACCACCGACTCTTTCAGGGAGCTAGGAAACTCATCCGATTCCAGGGAGCACCTGACTATCTGAAAAAGGACTGGACCAATGATGTCAATACAACCCAAAATTAGGGAGGTTGGTCCAGGGTTCAAACTACAGCACGTAGGGCGCATATGCTGGATGTTCCTCATGACATCAATGAACTCCAGCTGACTGAAGGAACTCCAGGAAAGCCGAAGCATCGTGATCTCACCCCAGTTCACGGCAACCCCCATAGAGTATGATGGCAACAACTCAGCCCTAATGTCAGCCACCTTATTTACAAGAACTGAGCAAGCTCATCGCACTCCAATTGCAAAAAAACTTTCTGAACTTGAAGACAGGCTGGTTGCACATTCTGTCCACAGTTCGAAACAGCTGAGCTGGTCGATTCCGAGCAACAGCAATCTCCCTGGACAGGAACTCTGCCTTCTTATGGGTGATTGTGGATTGGTAGACCAAATAATGATCCATCAATCTAAGGTGGTCGGCATCAAGGGTGGACCTTCGCCAGCAATGCTCCAACCTTCGCCCCTGTCTCCGCATCGCCCTCAACGTCCCATCAAACCAAGGGGACTTGGGGCAGAGGGAGAGGGGGCGAACACGAACTGGAGCAAATGAGATCCAGAGCCCCAGCAATGGCTGTGTTATACTCTGACACGAGGGTCTCTGGATCACTACTTGCCAACGCGGGAGATGAGAGGTCAAGTACCGCCACAAGGCCTTGGGGATCTATATCCTGCAAAGGGTGGTACCTAACCAACTCTGTAGGGGCAGGCCTTCTAGAATGGGAGCAAAAACTAAACCCCATGGTGTAATGATCTGACCACCCGACGGGTTCCACCCCCACATCGGATGCCTCAACCCCTAGAAGGAAGATTAAGTCCAAAGAGAGTCCACATTTATGTGTAGCAGAGGAAACCACCTGTGTAAGGCCCAGCGTTGTCATTAACTGGAGGAAGTGTTGACCACAGTGTGAGAGTTTGTCATCGACCCAAGCGTTGAAATCGCCCAGAACCATCAATCTAGACAATTCAAATGCCATATTGATGACGAAGTCCGCCACTTCCTGAAAGAATCGCTTCTCATCACTGGGTGGACAGTAAATGAGGGCGATTCGAATGCCTACAACTGCTACAACTATACACTCAAAGGACTCAGCCCTCCCCACTAGTACCTCCGTGAGGTCAAGTTCGGTCTTGAAACAGACTGCAACCCCTCCCCCCCATGATCCAATCTTGGGCGGGCGGTGTAACACCGAGTACCCGGCTGGAGACATAGCCTCCAAAATGGGGCCAGAGTTATCATCCAGCCATGTCTCAGTAATGCAAGCCAGGCCCACCATACCAACAAGATCAGCAATAATTGCGGTCTTGTTTTTAATGGACCTAGCATTGCACAACATCGCCCAAGTTGGACGAATCTCGCTGGCCGCATAGGCCATCTACCCACCATAACAGGTGGTGCCCTTGGGTATGGGCACCAGACATGGAGAACCATGATCAGGATTCCATTTCGCCCCAGGGCGCCTTCTGGTATTAACCACCCCAATACGATGGCCCCCCTAGCTCATCCTCCCCTGTTCATAACCCCACACCCTTCTCTCCCTCTTACGCACAATGCCCAGTGCTCTGCAATGCTGGTAAATCTCAAACTGAAAGGGGGAGAATAAAAAGGGTGAGTAGCTGGATAGTAGCTTGCAGTACATCCTGGGGAAAGCACTGATGGGGTGGGTGCTAACAGGCTTCATGGTCCACAAAAGCTGGGTTTCTGCTGAGTGCAGATGGTTATGATAATGTTAGTAAGAGTGGTTTATTTATAATGTGCCCAATCCTACAAGCTCTGGGCATCCCACAAAAATGCAAGCACCAGTACAATTTTTTTTTTAATTGCTGCAATGGCAAAGGTCAATCTTTTTATCCCCCATAAAGCTTGTTCATCCTTTGGTTGAAGGCTCTGGACACTCCACAAAATATACAACCACCAGCACAACATTGTTTAAATTGTAGTAGTAGCAAAGGCAAATCTTAAGCTATCACAAGTCGCTTATACAATTACAGTATGTTGGTGCAATATCAGAAAGCCTGTACTAACCAGATGCTGAAATAAGGATATTTACAATTGCAAAGTATGTTTTGAAGTCACAGAGGGGATGCTAACAGTGAAGAAAAGCACAAGGAAGTCACACTCTAAAAGTTACAGTTTCAATACAACACTAATTTAAAACTTACTTGTGTAAAATTAAGTTCTGTGACCACCATGTGCAGCTAGTTGATAAATGGCATTATAACATGAGCTGGGAGCACCTAGAGACCTGATTGGTACAGAACGATCACCTGACCATTCGTTAATTCACCATACACGCACAGCAAGTAGTGATCAGTCCCTGAGAACAGATCAGGGAGTGGTCTGGCTCTTGTTATTGTATGAGGAAATTATGTGAATAGTCAGCCATTATTTCTGTCACTAAGCGAGTGATCGCCCTGTAGGTCTTTGCACAGTCCTACCCCATAAGCTCCCTACTGAGAGTGCTGTGTTGCCGCAGTTTCTCAGTGCAAGTACCACAGGAAAATACCACATGTCCCTACTGTCCTTCTCCCACTCACCCGCCCAGTAGGACCTCGGAGAACCGCACTATCACAGTTCTCCTCCCCACTACCCATCTGTGCTTGACTCATACCCGATAATGTCCTTAGTGACTGCTGTCATCCTGCACTTTCTCTGTATGAGAACTACAACAAAGCAACACAGGTGCCTCTTGTCCTTGTACCCTCCTGAACGTCGAAGATAACTGCTATCTCTGTCTTTCACTGTCTGCACACGTGTGTGTGTGTGTGTGTGTGTGTGCATGTGTGCAGAGATAGTTACCGAGAAGAGGGGCACTGCATGCTCTGGAGCCAGTCAGGAAGAGTTGCGTGCCACAGAAGTGGGGAGAGAGAGGACCCATCAGCCGCTCTTTCACCCCTCCTTGCGACACTGGTCTCCCCAAATTAAGCAGTGTCTGACCCCTACAGCAAGATGCCAAGCAAGAAGCAGAGAGAGAGAGAGAGAAAGAGAGACAACGCTATCATATCTGTGTCACTCTGTTGTGATTGTTAGCTCCGTGAACACTCTTCCCCTGACCTCATCTACACTGAGACAGAGACACAGTGGCACAGGAAGGTACTTCAGGAGACAGTGTGAACCAATGCCAATGTGTGTGTGTGTGGGGGGGGATGCACGCCTGTGTGCAATCAAACAAAACAGACACCGAGTCACTGGGGGCAATCCGTGCACATGTGACATATGAAGAACAGCTGCTGCAGTGTCACCTGTCTTTCTCTCTCCCCTCTCTCTGTCTCATTGAAGTTGCTGCATGCTGTCGGAGTCACTGCCATGATTGTGTACCTGAAGTGAGATGCCATGTAGAGTGACAGAGAGACACACTGGCAAGGTTCACTCCCTGCTAGTAGTGTACTGACACAGAGACACTGAAGTGTTCACTAACCATGTGCCATGCAGAGAGAGAGAGAGAGAGAGAGAGAGAGAATTGCAGCATGAACATACAGCCTGAGACAGGATAAAATGAAACATGCTGCAGTCTCCTCTCTCTGATTTCCTGCAGGGTTTGTAAATGACTCTGTTTTGCCAGTCTGCATGACAGAAATGGGACAGAACGTGGATGCTGGAGTGTTCTGACACCCAGCAGTGCATGTATAGCCATGTTCACCACTGTCAGCAGCTTAGTACTTCTGGTGGCAGAACACATAAAATAGTTCCATGTTTTCCTGACATAATCCTGACTTAATTATGCTTTCGTAGTATTTTTTGCACATCTGATGACAGCCCATGTTATAAGCGCAATAACCCACTCCGGGGCGTGTGGTTATTGGGGATTATACAATGGCAAGGTAATTTCCTGGATGCTGATTGGCTAATGAGCCCCAGACACAGTGATGATATTACACTATAACATCACTGTATCTAGGTCAGACACAAAGGTAACCGCACTGCACAAAAGGATCCCTCCCTCTACCTGTCCCGTAGCCGTCACAGCTCGCCTCTCCGTCTACAACCACATCCTCAGTGCCCCAGCCTGCGACTAAAACCTTTGAGTGTGACCATGTGACTGCTCGTCCGTTAACCACAAACCGAGTACCATAAAACCGCAAATGTACTCTCCCCCTCCACCCCGTTACTCTGCCTACAACTTAAAAAAAACAAAAATCGTACCTCCAACTGCTTCGCGCTTCACATACCACATTAGAGAGACGCTCGAGCTCAGCCACCCGCCCACTCGCCAAACATCATTTTTTACTAAAAAAAAATAGCGTACCAAATAACAAAAAAAATCATCATCCTAACGAAAACGAAACTGCTTTTCCTTCTCCCTTTCAGCACCAAGATTGTGACAACTGAGGAAACGTCGGTCACTGCAGAAACAACACGGAAGATACATACATCCCTAGGAAAGCATCATTATGTAGAGAACAGCTCCACCTATTGGTAGAAAGCTATAATGGACTTTTTTCTTTAAACATGTGCCTCCACACAGGAAAAATGAAGGAAAAAAAGCCCAAAAGTTGTTTTTCTCCTTTTTTCAAAAAAAAAAAAAAAATGACCCATTGTATAATAGCAATAAGGCACTCCAGGGATGTGTGTTATCGTGTAATAACGTCACTCCTGGGGTGGTGGAAGCACTCGGCGTCGCCTCGTGCTTCAATCCACCCCAGGAGTGACATTATTACACGATAACACACACCCTGTCGTGCCTTATTGCTTAATTAATCAACACCCCGGGTGCTATGAGGATACTCGGCCTGCGGCCTTGCGCCTCACAATGCACCCAGAATGTTGATGAATCCCAAATAACCACACACTCTGTCGTGGGTTATTGCTTACTTCATAGTTTTGCCTTATAAGCATTCATTTACATAAAATGAAATAAAACTCAACATATGAAATGAAACTATGATTATCTCACATATCATTCAGAAGTGGAATATAAAAAATCTCTTCTGACATAAAAAGGAAATCTTTTGTCATTTTTAATCTTCAGTATTTGAAAACACAAAATAAGCTAACATCACTCCTAAAATATCGTAAATGGCTGTGTTAAAAAAATTCTGAAAAAAAGACAATATTATGAAGGAGGATTGGGACTCCCTACTTTAAACATTGCTATTAGGCAGCCCAAATTGTCCCAAATTAATCCAATCTTCAGAACTCAGGGAAGGATAACTTGAATCCAGACAGAAACTAATCTAATGAGGGATGCCCCCTTTACATTTGCAGCCCTGGTTAATAAGTAAGCAAAAGGAAGCACTAAAATTTAAAAATAGGTGGACACGGCACACCTTACACATCTGGGCTAAAGTTAAACAAAGATTCTTCGCTCCACAGAGGCAATGGTCCCTGTGAGGTGGCGACCAGATTTTTTTTTACCAGGTAAGTTAATTGTCAGGTTTAAAACCAGGAAAAGGAAAGGTTTGATTTATCCTACTCAGTTTCTTGAAGGAGAGGCAACACTCCCCTTTGCCTCTATAATGGAAAAATATGGTTTGGAAGCCTCAGATCATGATAGATATCTACAGGTGCAGTCACTGCTATGTACCACTCAAATGAAGACTGACTTAGGATCATCACAGCTAGTGCTGACTGGATCAGTAAAGGGGGCAGCTATGCAATCAGAACCAAAAAACTCATTTCCAAGCTTTACCTTGAGCTCAATAAGAGAACAGGTGAAGCGAGAGCAGATAAGTAGTGGCTGGCAATTTTGCACTCAGTACATAAAACGACTACATCAGGTAGTTGTAGGGGAATTCAGATGGCAAGTTGCTACAAGGTATTTTTATACACCAGAAAGATTGAAGCACTTAGGAACCAGTCCTTTTGATAGATGCTTGAGGGACTGTAACAAGGTGGGTACACCCACTCATATATTTTGGGAATGCTAAGAGTGAGATGTTTTGTACCGAGGTAAGCTGACAAATAAACACACACTTACACATTAATGTGGATCTGAAGTTTCCAAACCTGGTATTAGGCCATCCCAATTAAGGGGCTACCTGGGGGAATTATATCTATCTTTATAATATCTTTACAGCAGCAACCCTTAAGCTGATCACACAAAGATGGATGATAAATGGTTGCCCTGAAATAGTAGACTGGACTGAGATCCTAAAAAAGATCAAATAGATGGAACAGATCTCTGCGCAGCTTAACTTCAAACAAGAAAAATTTATATTGAGATGGTTACCCTTTGAACATTTAATTGAGGAGAATATAATTCCTGGATCAGTGAGCCTTGATATAGGTAACTCAACTGTTCTGTGCTCAGTTAACCTAGGCAGAAGTTTACTGTAACATACTTAGTTTTTTGCCCGTGTTATAAGGACACAGCCCTTACAGAAACACAAGTGTGCTGCATTCATGCACGACGTATGCCACGTGCTTAATTCTGCAATGTTTGCATGTGGTAGCATACTCAAAGTGAACCTAAGCAATCATAGATCTAAAAAGCACATTGGGTTCACATGCTGCAAGCCTGATATGCATGCAGCAGCTAAGCTGATGCAGACATCATCTAAAACTCACATCAGATTCGCAGGAGGCACACCTGACATGCAGCAGCTTGAGCCAAAGTTGGGGTCAATTCCACTAATTCAATTCAATTCAATTCACTTACCTCTTCAAATCCATCAATTCCAATTCCAACACAATTTTGTGTTCCCAATTCAAATTCATTTCAAATTCTTTCCTCTCAAATTCCAATTCCAATTATATTAAATCAATGTGGTCAATTCCAAATAGTGGGCCATATTCACCAAGTGATTTTAGGACAGGACTGGTTAAGGACAGTTTTTGAAACTATTCACAAAAGTCACAGAAGCTTTAAAATGACAAAATAGAAAGCCGTCATTTTGCATTTTAAAGCTTCAATGAGTGTTGTGTTGTGTGTCATTTGAAAAACTGTCCTTAACCAGTCACCAAAACACTTGGTGAATACGGCCCACTTTCTCACAATCCATTAAATTTCCTAATTTTGTATCAACAACATCCAACGCAAGTTACGCATTTTGTTATATTTGTCACTTATTACATCAGGAAGGAAGGACAAGGATAACCATCAGTTATCAAATCTGTTGCATCTGATCATCATTAGCTCTTCAAATTTCGCGTCACTTAAGTTGCATCGTTCAGGCCTGAAAATTTTGCAAGCAACACTAAAGAGTCTCTCTACAGGTGCAGATGAGGCAGGTATGGTGAGATGCTTGCAGGCTAGCTGGGATAAATAGGGGAAATCTGTTAGTTTTTCTTTCCAATATGCCAGAGGATCAGAGTCTTCTGGCAGACAGGTTGACTTAGGTAGTTCGAGATTTCAACATGAACAAATGTGTTGGTGTTACTGCTGCCAATTTCAGCAGAACAGAAGGTCATGTATGAGAAGAATATGGTGCATTCTCTTAACTCATTCCTTTCTGATGACACCATATGGCATCCTAAATCATGTGCTGTAGTGCCTGATGACGCCAATTGGCGTCCATGTCTTTCTCTTGGTGCAGCTCGAGCCTTTGTTTACATTTGATGAATTGAGTTGTACCAGCTAATAGGGGACATCATATCTTCACTGATTTTACCTAATATAATGTGCGTTCCCATTAGCTATTTTTGAGAAAAAAAAGCCTTAATACATAAATAAATTTACTATTTTTTACATGTGCTGTGAAAAATGTATTATGTTCATTCTGCCATTAGTTTGTCTTGTAACAACAAATCATCTTGTTTTAGTGTAACATGTTAAGCTGATCAGGTTGACACTATAATTAATTTCATAACTTATTTTTTTTTTTTATTCGAGCAATCTGATTGGCCGTCACCACTTTTGGTGTATTTTTTTACGTCTTTTGGGGGTATTTTTCTACAATAACATGTTGTCACTGATATCATGATCGTTATAACTATTAGTCCATTTATACCACTAAGTGAGCTGAATATTTCTGTATTTAAAAATCGAGCTCTGTGATTGGTCGGATTTTCTGACATCATCAGTTATGAATTTAATTGGTATAAAGGGACTGTCTTAGATGCAGGCACCATCCCCCTGATGAAGCCTTAGTTGTCGAAGCACCAGGGAACCTGCACGCAGATCTTTTTGTTGTGCCTTCCACTATTCTATTCAATGTGTGTGCCTGAAATGTTAGACTAAATCCTTATTCAGCATTCAGGCAAGGACTCATATTTTTTTACAACCGTCACTGGAGGAAAAGTGGCTGTCTGGGCTCTGGAGTGTACAGTGATTTTTTTTTGATGTTTCAGTTAGGGGTCGCAGCCCTCACCTGCACCTGCCCTAGCTCTGTAGTGCGTCACCATTTGGTCAATTTACTAAAAATACCACCAACAGTTTCATCTGGTTCAAGGTCAGTTGGCATTCATCTGTATTCCCCTCCCCCGGGTCGTGCCTGAAAATAGGCAGGATTTGTCTAGTGCGCTTACCCGGTCAGCAAAAACTAAATAAATAAATAAATAAATAAATATTGATCCTCACTGTTGCCATGCTTGCTCTATGCTTATTGTACACGTCACTATTTCCATTAACCAGTCAGAGCACACACTGGTGCAGGAAGAGCGTGGTGAGTGGAAACTTAGTTTCAAGATGGAGGTGCTGCTCTCATCCTAAAATATTCACTTCATTTCTGTGCCAAAACCTCAATTTGTAATCTGTATTGACTTTATTTGTTTTTAATTTTATCTATGATTAAAGTTTTCATAGTTGTCACTTCGTTCATTTTGGGATAATTTCTGGTCATCCTGTGTGATCACATCTTATGGATCCGGCTGGCATTCCTGATGGGAGAGTGTGTTTCTTGTGCATGTACTAGACGAGGTCACATGAATTTAGCACCTTTTGTTCCTTTTTTAAAGAGTTTAAGTTCGGATCATGGCTATGTTAAAATCTATGTGGCATCTTGCTCCCTGCATTATGGATGATAAGTGGGTTAGGGTCAGTAGCATGTTTGTCTCATGCTCTGCACTTGAGTTTTCTCCCTAATACACAGTTGCTGATTGTTTAAAATGAAAAAATAATGGTGTTGCCTTCAACTTATCTGGCATCAGTCCAGCCCCAGTCTCTGATGTACTGTAAAGGCCAAATCAGTTTTGAATCCCTCTACAGTCACTGGTGTTGTCCATCGACTCATATGACAACAGCCCAGACTCAACCTCTGATGCGCTGTAAAGTGTTCTTCAGGTTAAAATCCCTCCACGGCCACTTGTAAGATCTAGCTCCTTACCATGCATCAGTTGAGCCCCAAACTGTAGTGAACAGTGAAGGACATTTCAGGTTCAGATCCCTCCACAACTGATGGTGTTGTCCACCGACTTACCATGTATCAGTCCAGACCAATCCCATAATGCACTGTGAAGTGCATTTGATGTTCAAAACCCTCCACATCCACTGGTGTAGCCCATCAATGCATATGACATCAGTTCAGCCTCAATCTCTGATGCACTGTAAAGTATTCTTCAGGCTCAAATCCCTCCATAGCCACTTGTAAAATCTATTTCCTTATCATGCATCAGTCGAACCCCAAACTGTAGTGAACAGTGAAGTGCATTTGAGGTTCAGATCCCTCCACAGCCAATGGTGTTGTCCATTGACTGATCTGGTGTCAGTCCAGCCCCAACCTCTACTGCATTGTAAAGTGCTGTTCAGGTTCAAATCCCACCAGAGTCACTGATTTAGTCCATCTGTTCATCAGTCTTCAGTCCAGCCTTTATCTCTGACAATTTGTGATGTGCATTACTGATATAGATCCCTCCTCAGTCACCATGGTGTAGTCCATTGTGCACATCAAGATACATTCCAACACTACCCTCAGATGCACTGTAATGTTCTATTCAAGTTCAAATCACTCCACAACCACTTGTTTAGTCCCTAGTGCTCATAATGCTTCAGACCAGCCCTTACCTCTGATGCACTGTGATGTGATCAGTGCCAGTGTATGACTTATACAGTCCATTCAAAATAAACAAAGCACATAGTACACATATGCGCCAATGAGCATCACTCCATGATGCTAGCATACCCACACTCCTTCCCACCCACACAGTGTGCCATACTGAATGCTGCAACATATCACATGTGTATGCAGGCAAATCATGTGACACAGCACACAGTACACAACCTTTACAGGTGCCCATGTCATCACCCTGTATGTGTACCCACAATGCCTCTGCATGGCATATGAACACCATTACCAGGTGCAGGCAGCCCCACCTGCTTCCCTACAACTGAGTATACCCCAATGGTGGGTGCCAGTTCAAGACAGAAAATGACTGCAGTGCTAATGAGCATCATTTGTTGGTACAGGCACACCCATCCCCTTCCCCACGATACAGTATATCCCAAATTACCAGTGCCTTTTCAGCAATTTTATCATCCTATACATATACCCATAATGTATCTACAGTGTCTGTTAGCACTATTACATGCATACAGCCCCTCTCATTTCCCCAGAACATATGAAGTGCATCTGAGCATGTATTATGAATACAGGACCTCCCCCCACCACAAACACACAGTGCTTCATCATACAGTCATTCCCTCACCATAGAAACACAGAAACATAGACTTTGATGGCAGATAAGGACCGCTTGGCCCACCTAGTCTGCCCATTTCCCTACCTACAGGATAAGCTGCAGATCCTATTTAACCAACAGGCTATTTCTTCCTACCCCCCCCCACAAAAATTGTCTTATGTCTGTCCCATGCATTCTTGAATTCTCCCACAGTTTTAGACCCCACAACCTCCTCAGGAAGGCTGTTCCATGCGTTCACCACTCTCTATATGAAAACATTCTTCCTCACATTGCCCCTGAGCCGTCCCCACTCTAGCTTCAAATTGTGTCCCCTTGTTCTTGCACATCTCTTTTTCTGAAAGATGCTACCCTCTTGGACTTTGTTGATTCCACTGAGGTACTTAAACATTTCTATCATGTCCCCCTTCTCCCTCTTTTCCTCAAGGGTATACATATTAAGCTCCTTTAGTCTCTCCTCGTATGGCTTCTCTTGCAGATCCTGCACCATTTTAGTTGCCCTCCTCTGAACATCCTGTCTATGTCCTTGTGGAGATGGGGTCTCCAGAACTGGATGCAGTACTCCAGATGGGGTCTCACCAACTGTCTGTACAGGGGCATAACAACTTCCTGTTTTCTAATGGTGATACCTCTTCCTATACATCCCAGTATCCCCCCAGCCCTCCCTCCCTACCGCCTTCTTGCATTGCTTGCCAACCTTAAGGTCATCTGATATGATTACCCCAGGTCTCTTTCCATTTTTGTTGTTGTTACTACCTGCCCCTCATTGTGTAATCTTCCCTGGGTTTTTGTTTCCCAGGTGCATTACTTTGCACTTCTTTGCATTGAATCCAAGCTGCCATCGTCTGACCATTCCTCCAACCTTGCCAAGTCCCTTCTCATCCTTTCCATGCCTCCTTGTGTATCAACCCTGTTGCAGATCTTTGTGTCATCTGCAAAGAGGCATACTTTTCCTTCCAGTCCCTCTGCAATGTCACTTATAAAGACATTAAAAAGGACTGGACCCAGTACTGAACCCTGCGGTACCCCACTAGTAACCCTTTTTTCTTCAGAGTGGACTCCATTTAGTTGTTCAGCCAATGTTTTACCCAGGCTACCACCCTGGGACCCACTCCCAGGCTGGTTAATTTGACTACTAATCTTTTGTGTGGGACTGTGTCAAATGCCTTGCTAAAGTCTAGGTAGGCCATGTCCACAGCCCCTCCCTGGTCTACTACTTTGGTCACCCAGTCAAAGAAATCAATTAGATTCATCTGACATGACCTTCCCGCTGTGAACCCATGCTGCCTTGGGTCCTATGCCCCACTGGCCTCTAGGTACTCAACAATTCTTTCCTTCAGAAGTGATTTCATCACTTTCCCTACCACAGAGGTCAAACTGACAGGTCTGTAGTTTCCTGCCTCCATCTTGGTCCCACTTTTGTGAAGGGGAATCACATCTGCCTTCTTCCAGTCCTCAGGTACCACATCATCCTCCCATGGTTTGTTAAAAAGCGTAGTCAGTGGTGTCACTAGTTCTCTGCTTAATTCTTTTAGAATTCTGGGGTGAATTCCATCTGGCCCCATTGCTTTGTCCACCTTCAGTTTTAGGAGTTCTTTCAGAGCCCTTTCTTCTGTGAAAGGACTGGGATCAACCCCCCTCTTCAGAGTGCTTCTGTTAATTGGATTAGGCACCTCCCCCACTTCCTCTTTTGTGAATACTGAACAGAAGTATTCATTCAGTATCCCTGCTTTATCACTGTCACTCTCTGCCCACCCACCATCCATTCTAGTCAGGCTCACTATCCCTCCCTTTGTCTTTCTATGCTTCCTGATATACCTGTAAAAGGTTTTATACCCCTTCTTAACCGAGTTAGCCATCTTTTCCTCAGTTTGTGCCTTTGCTAGTCTGACTACCCTCCCTGCTTCCTTCTGCCTTAACTGGTACAGTTCTATGTCCTGCTCCTTCTGTGTTTCCTTATACTTCCTAAATGCTATCTTTTTCTCCCTAACCTTCACCGCCACCTCTTTTGAGAACCATGGTGGCTTTTTCTTTCCTCACCTTAAACCATCCCATAATACAACCCCCCAAAAATAAACTATGCCAGGAAATTAAATAATACACAGATTTACATAACATGATGTTTACTGAAAGACTGTGAACCTTTACATGAACAACATCATGCTTCATTTACAGTATGATAAAGCAAACAGCACAAATAAAATAGTTTCTTATACTTATTATGGGATTTTATTACAAAAATAAAATAAAATAGTTTATTTCAATGAAATTACACATTTTAACTATGGCAAATATACAATTAATCATAGAGAGACCTCCAGCACTGAAAATGTATCCATTTCCTGTGTCAGCTCACTGACCTACACTGGAAGTGTTCTTCCTATTTACATCACTTGACCTCACAAAGCACTTCCTTCCTGCATCAGTTCCTGATATGTCATTCTAAGGTAATGTGTAAATATGTTCTTACTAAACTAGGGAAAAACAAAAAAAAATTGATAATCGGATTCATAAAATAAAATCAGTGGGTAAGAAGAATTAAACACTGCAAAAATTCTAACCAGTGGAGTGGAACAAAAATTCAAGCTGTAATAAAATAACAAGAGATTCAGATATTGATTTCTGACTAAAAAAATGGTAAAAAACTTGCAAAATTCATATTTAGACAATGACAGATGTTTATTGTATATTAACAATTTTAACCAACAGTTTTACAGAAATTTAGTATTTTTGCATGACTAAGTAAACAGAGCATAATTATATTTAGATAAAATCATCAGAATTTATTAAACTATGAAAACAACCTTACACAACGTTAAATCCAGTTAAATAGACATTACCAAACCTCATTCATTTTCAAAAACCTTTTGTCCTGAAAAACTTTTCTTTTTACAGTTTTAAAATTGGATGTATGGTTTTTAAGATATGTAGGTTTAAGCACACTATGTTTGTATGAATGCTGCAGATCTAAAACCCCCTCAGGAACACAGGTGTTCTAACAACAGGCAGAAGGTACCTGAACATTCTAAGTGACAATAGGATAGAATGAGTTAATGGAGGTGATGTAGCCATGTCAGCAGCTCTTGGCAGCAAGGAGGCCACCTCTTCAATCAGCAGCTCCTTCATGCTGTGTACTTCCTTGTCCTTGGACCAGTGCAGCTTGAAGCAAGGATCCAGGCTTGCAGCCATATTGAAATTCTCCATCTCCTCAAACTTTGCAAGTCGTATCTCCAAGGATGACTGCATGGTTGATACCATCTTGTTACTGTACTTCTCACTAATATGTGCCATTGCATGACGTAAACCTCTGACACATGCAATGACATAGCTGGCAGTGATTATCCGGTTCCCCTGAATCTTCTCAGTGACCTCCTCAAAGGGCGCAAGAATTTCACAGAGTTCACCAATGATTTTCAGTTCATATGGTGTCAGCTTGCATGGGGTATTAAGCTCAGATAGGACCTCTGTAGGGATTTTCAGAATGGACCTCAGCATTTTAAGCTGGCTATTCCACCTTGAGACATTTGACATCTGTAGTTTGCAGTGTCCCTCTAGTATCTATGTGGCCTTGTTGGATTTAGGGCAGTGAGCAACTATTCTTGACACCTTTGCCATCACTGGTCTTAAAGGACCAGCCTACTCAAGGGCATCATGAACACCAGCTGAAGAGTGTGAGCAAAACGAGGGCTATGCACAAGTGGCAAATAATCCAGCTTGTTGCTCACATTCACCACTTCAATGGCAACATCCTCATCCTGGTCTTCATCACTGTCTTGGACATCTACTGGTGGGAATATAGTGAATGCCTTCACCATGTTGGCAGCACTGTCAGTCACTATGCCTGACACTTTAGCTGCAACATTATAAAATGTCACAGTTTCCTCATACTGTCTGTAAATGTTCTCTGCAGTATGTGCACCCCTAAGTCAGCGACAAGCCAACATGGTGGTCTCTAGCGTGTGGTCAACAATGAAGTGGCTTGTGAATCCAGTAAATGACCTCATATCTCTGCTAGACCACAGATCTATGGTGAGGTAAATGTTTTGTGCTTGCTGCATTTGATTCCTCAGTTTATCTTGGACACTGGAAGTGTGTTCAGGAAGTAGCTTCTGGCTGACATGTTTCCTGCTGGGCATGGTGAAACGTGGTTTGGCTGTGCTGACGGTGGTGAGAAATGCTGTGCTGTCTACCATAGACAAAGGCCTGAGGTCTTCAGCAATGAAGCTAACAATTTTGCTGGTAAGCTTCTCCTGGCGAGGGTCTGTGGCTTCCCAGTGCTTAGGGCCTGAGGTCTGGCCAGATTGATAAGACGACTCCCCAAAGACTTCAGGGTGTTTCATCTAAAACATTAACATACAACTTACATTACTTTATCCATATTATAACCACACAGACAACATTTGCACACAATATACTCTACTAGCATTAGAGGATTCTCTAGTTAAACAACATATTCATAGAATCGATCGATAAAATTATCGATCCATGTAGACATGCAAAACAAAGAATTTCAATATTAACTGTACTTACTTTGAGGTACCTTATGAAGTTAGAAGTAGCTTTTATTGAGCCAGAGACAGAAGTTCCACAGTATTTGCATATAGCACGATAGTTCCCATTTGAATTATATTCACTTGGCTCTCCAAAATGTTCAAAGACCGAATACTTTTTTGGCATAATGGCACTTGAGAGCAACAGCAACATCTAATTTGTCAGGCAAAGTTTGTGGTCAAACAACAAGCACAATAGGGTTTATTCCATTTCTCAGTTCCTCTTCCGGTCCAGGGTCATTCAGTCATCAGGGTTCTCCGTTCCAGTCCCGGTCCAAATCCACATCCAAGTAATCATTCAAAACTCTCCAACACACCAAACTGTTCTCCAAATCCCAACACTCCTAGTCACTCTCCTTGTCTTTCCAAAAATGTACTCAACAAACAATGAGTGTAAGGCTGGCTCTTACATAGAGCTACAAGACAGGTGAGAGTGTTCTAATTAATTAAAGAACAGGTGTGAGCATTCACATCACAATTGGATACTAATAGAGTCACCTACATAGTTCCTCTGGATGAGGCAGTAGGAGTGCTAAGCTGCAATCAGCTCATCATTCATGACATCTGTTACTGTGATTGTGTGATTTGCATACAGGTGTGTTGACTACTGAGCCAGGCTCAAGTCATCATTAGGTTTAGCTACCATGTTCTACCAATGATTGACAGAACCAGTGAGTTGAACTAGCCAAAGTGATTTGCTCTCCACCATAAAGCACTTTGATTGGTTCAAATCAGTCAGTCATTGGCAACATGGTAGCTCAATTCTTGGTTCATGATGCCTCACTTGCCAAACACTAAGCCAGACTACACTATGAATGCTATTCCACAATTTAAAGCAAAGGTTTTGTGCACAATAAATGTTATTTAAGATTGGATTTCAAATCGAATTGATAATTAATATGTCAAATTCAATTCAATTCCAATTCTATAGCTTTCGTTTTGTTTCAGATCCAGTTCAATTCCAATTACCCACTTGATCACAGTTTTATTTGACTTGATTTATGAATTTCAATTAAATTCTGAATTGACCCCAACTCTGGCTTGAGTGAGCGCAAACCTCATCTAAAAAAACACATGCTATTTCTCATACTGCTAGAACTGCTGGGTGCCACAGAACACAAGCAGTCTACAGTGAAGGATCCTGCTGCAAGGGATTCATCCTCAGGATGCAAAATTCAAGGGGAGTGATGAGTGAGTGAGCATGTCAGCAGGTCATGAAGGCAAGATTCTGGGAATGATGATGGCTGGTATAAATACGCGCATACAGCCTGATTGCATGGAAGCAGAAACTGATGAATAATAACTGCTCAAATTGCAATTTTCAGATGTTCACTTCCTCAGCTCAAATGTTCATTTCCTCAGCTGTGGTTCTACCTGCAGGGTATATCTTAAAAGTGAGCATCTGAAAATTACAAAGCATTTTAAACTAACAAATTGTGTACCTTAACAAACACTGCTAGGTTTGAAGAGGAGCCAAAAATTTGTTATTTGGCTCATATCCAATTTAGGAAAAGGAGCTCATGAAATAGATCATACTATACAAGAATATATAAGGACTGACTAAAATCATAACTGGATACCCTGAGGAAGGGAACATTTCCTGAAACGTTGGTTATTATGGTCTGGATAATAAAAAAAAAATTGAAAATAAAAATATTGTTTAATACATTTCATATGGATCCATGACACCGGTGCGACAACCCCAACTGCTATGTCTGCTACAGCACCGGGAACCCGTCAACAACCCAGACCACGATATGACCCCAAACCAACCAGCAACATCCTGACCGGCAATGTGGGGGGCTGTGACCCCTGCACCCTTCCTATTAAATACATCTAACTCCATGTCAAACAGACAGTGGAGTTATATATTTAACCCTCCCCCATTACTGTACAGTATCTTGAAGTGAAACCCCTATCGCTGCCGATTTAGGCATGGTGGGAGGTTCATTGTCTGGGTGTTGCAGTAGTGACAGCATACTATTCCATATTTGGTGAGTGGGCTGTTTTATTCCAATCTGTTTCTAGTACATAATTATTTCTGTAAGATAGGTTAAGGGGGGTCTTTTTGTTAGGTTAGGATGATAGTTTGTCATCTCCCCCGAAAAGTTTTAGAGACTACCTTCACTGACTACATAGGATGTATGGGATGAATGGATTAAAGGGAAAGTACTGAAAAAGTTACGTGGGGGACAAAACAATAACAATAAAAACTTCAAATTGGGGGGGGCAGTAGAGCGCTATACACCAGTCTAACTTTGTGCAAAGCATACTCATTAGGTGTAGAGCAGAAATGTGGATGGGATGAGGCAGTGGCAAGTACCCTTTATTTGATTGAGGGGGACAGAGACAAAGGAAGTATGGATAAAACATCAGGGTAACGTATGTCCTCTATAAAGAGTAGGAAATAAACTTGGGTAATAATTTTAAAAGAGAATAAGAAAAGGAGTGGGGGGATGAAATGGAGGGACAATCCTTACATGTGGAATGTCTAAATAATGTGCATCTATTTTGAAACAGGTGAGCTGGAGGACCCACAAATGGATTGGAGCACCTTTCCATGCAACATTGAGGGAGGTGGTGGGAGGCAATATTTGTTTTTGCCTTTGCATTATCTATGAAGATATAAAGAAATGCGGTCTCCACATTTTTGATAGTAGTTGGAAGTCATTCCACCAAGAAAAGGTACGACTTAGACAACCTAATTGAGTGACTTGGACTTCAGGAGGGGGTGAGTGTTAAGACGTTACTGTAACACTCTGAACCCCCAGCTAAATTCAACTATGATTAGAAAAAAAAATACTGTTTTTGCATGAACGTCGTGATGTCGACCATCTCCTGCTTTACCATACTGCCTGCGCAAATGTCTGACTGTACCTCTACTGAATGTACATGCAACTTTTCAGAAGTAATAAAACCCGTATCCTTTAATCATTGGACTGAAACATCTTGAGAAAAGGATTCATTTTTGCTTTGCACTGGCAAGCTGTGCCTCTCACAACCACTCCCTTCTCATTTTGCGGGTTTGCTGAGAACCATATATGAATGGTGACTTTTTGAGCCATGTGGAAGGAAATGACTATTAATTTATGCTTTGCTTTCCCCCTTCCCATTTCTGCATATGATGCTAATAATGCTTTTTTCATTGGAAGGCCTGTGAAAGAGTGCTGTGTACCTCCCCCAATCCTGCCTATTTCTAGTGCAGTAAGCCTACTGCAGTAGCACCTTTTGTCTCTCATTTCTATCCTTTCCTTTCTCCATACTTTCATTTCCTTTTTTCCAGGCTGGCCACCTAGGAAATAGGCCTCCTCTATCCCTTTATTCTTATTTCCATATCTTGGGCAGGTACCCAGAGATCCAGTACTCTGATCCCCCCCCCCAAAAAAAAACAGGATACTGTTTGCAAGCTGGGACAGAGAAGCTAGAATCTCTGTTAGCTTGAGTCTGCCTTTGCACTTGAATAGGTTTGTAAAGGCAGGAGCATCAGAATTGCACTAGTAAGAGGCAGAAAACCCTTGCAGTGCATTTTTTACAAACATTCAATGTTGTGTAAGCAGTTTTCAGGTATTGCCAAAATGTAGGAAAAAGAGTAAACACTATGAAAACTGTGTCCCAATCCTGGACCATCTTGTTTAGGGACTAAGACCTGCAAACACACCCAGTTATTGTGTTTGACTAACAGTTATATTTGTTTTATGGTTTATAAAAAGGCCTAGTGTTCCTACATGTAGCACAAGAATTGTAGTAGCTTGTTTGTTCAAGTCCATCTGTGCTACACGATGGCTTGCTATGTGGAGCATTGAACAGAAAGGTTGCAAAGCAGGAAATACTAACATAAAACTCATGTGGAACTGCTAGACAAAGTGTACTCAGTTTTAGAATTTCTACCAGTTCAATACAGTGTTTCATTTCCTTTCTGTATTCCTGTGTCTCAGTTACAATAGAAAGCCAAGAATGTTGTAAAGGCCAAAGGTTTACCTTAACTGTTCCCCATTCTGGAAAGTCATCTGTGGTGCTCAGTGTTCCTGCTGCTCCAGCTATGTCCTTAGGAGGCAGCCGGACCACTGTTCACCCTAGAAATACTATAGACAGGGAAGGGCTAATTCAGGCAATAAGCTGTTTTTGTGTTAATATTAGGAATTATTGTATTTCAGGGATATGTATGTACTTGAATAAACATAGAAACATAGACTTTGACGGCAGAAAAGGACCACTTGGCCCACCCAGTCGGCCCATTTCCCCTACCTACTGGATAAGCTGCAGATTCTAGTTAATCAACAGCCTGCTTCCTACAACCCCCCCACTATAATTGCTTTGTGTCTGTCCCATGCATGTTTGAATTCCCCCACTGTTTTAGACCCAATGACCTCCTCAGGAAGGCTGTTCCATGTATCCACCACTCTCTCCGTGAAAAAGAATTTCCTCACATTACCCCTGAGCCGTCCCCCCTCTATCTTTAAACTGTGCCCCCTTGTTCTTACACATATCTTTTTCTGAAAGATGCTACCCTCCTGGACTTTGTTGATTCCCTTGAGGTACTAGAACATTTCTATCATGTCCCCCCTGTCCCTCCTTTCATCAAGGGTATACATATTAAGCTCTCTCAGTCTCTCTTCATATGGTTTCTGATGTAGACCCTGCACCATTTTAGTTGTCCTCCTCTGGACTGCTTCCATCCTGTCTATGTCCTTGCGTAGATGAGGTCTCCAAAACTGCACACAGTACTAGAGATGGGGTCTCACCAACTGTCTGTATAGAGGGATAATCACTTCCCTTTTTCTACTTCTGATGCCCCTTCCTGTGCATCCCAGTATCCCCCTGGCTCTCCTTACTGACTTTTCACATTGCTTACCCACCTTTAGGTCATCTGATATGACTACTCCCAGGTTCCTTTCCATTTTTGTTGTTGTTAGTACCTCCCCTGCTATTGTGTACTCTTCTCCTGGGTTTTTGTTTCCCAGGTGCATTACTTTGCACTTCTTTGCATTGAATCTAAGTTGCCATATGTCTGACATTCCTCCAACCTTGCCAAGTCCCTTCTCATCTTTTCTACCCCCTCTTGTGTATCAACTCTGTTACAGATCTTTGTGTCATCTGCAAAGAGGCATACCTTTCCTCCAGACCCTCTGCAATGTCACTTATAAAGATGTTAAAGAGGATTGGACCCAGTACTGAGCCCTGAGATACTCCACTAGTAACCCCCCTTTCTTCAGAATGTGTTCCATTCACTATTACCTTCTGTGTCCTGTTGTGCAGCCAGTTCGCTACCCAGGCTACCACCCTGGGACCCACTCCCAGGCTGGCTAACTTGATTATTAATCTTTTGTGGGACTGTGTCAAATGCCTTGTTAAAGTCTAGGTAGGCCATATCCACAGCCCCTCCCTGGTCTATTACTTTGGTCACCCAGTCAAAGAAATCAATTAGATTAGTCTGACATGACCTTCCTGCTGTAAATCCATGTTGCTTTGGGTCCTGCCCCGCTGGCCTCTAGGTGCTCAACAATTCTTTCTTTCAGAAGTGATTCCATCATTTTCCCTACAACTGAGGTCAAACTTACAGGTCTGTAGTTTCCTGCTTCTGCCTTGCTCCCACTTTTGTAAAGGGGAATCACATCTGCCCTCCTCCAGTCCTCAGGTACCACCCCATCCTGCCATGATTTGTTAAAAAGTGTGGTCAGTGGTGTCACTAGGTCCCCCTTAGTTCTTTTAGGATTCTGGGGTGAATCGTCAGGCCCCATTGCTTTGTCCACCTTGGAGTTTTAGGAGTTCTTTCAGGACTCTTTCTTCTGTGAATGGACTGGTATCAACCCCTACCCAGAGTGCTTCTATTGTCTGGTTTAGGTAACTGCTCCTCATCTTCTTTGTGAATACTGAGCAAAAGTATTCAGTATCTCTGCCTTTCACTGTCTCCTCTGCCCACCTCCCTCTCCTTTATTAATCTTCACTATCCTCCCTTAACCTTTCTATGCTCCCTAATGTACCTATAAAAGGTTTTATCCCCTTTTGACCGCAGTTGGCTATTTTTCCTCAGTTTGTGCCTTTGCTATTCTGACTGCCTTCCTACTTCTTTCTGCTTTAATCGATACAGTTCCTGTCGTATGACTCTGTGATTCCTTATACTTTTGAATGCAGCCTTTTTCTCCTTAGCTTTCCCTGCCACCTCTTTGAGAACCATAGTGGTTTTTACTCCGCTTGTTTTCTTTATTTGTTTTACACAAAGACTTGTTGCCTCTATGATGGCAGTTTTGATTTTTCTCCATTGTTCTTCCACCCCTCCTATTTGGCCATTTGCTAGTGCATTCTTCAGGTGTTCACCCATTTTGCCAAAGTCAGCCCTTCTAAAGTCCAGTATCCTTGTTTTTGTACGGCTTATCTCCATGGTTGTGCTCATTGTGAAGCACACTATGCAGTGGTCGCTTGTTCCCAGATGTCTACTGACACCTCCTCTTTTGCTTTCCTTGTCCCTTCTGTAGATTGTGTACCCTGGTATGTTGACATCCCATTCATGGTTCTCGGTGTACCATGTTTCTGTGACTGCCACAATATCCAATTGTTCATCTTCCATCAAAGCTACTAGCTCAGAAAGCTTGTTTCCCAGACTACGGGCATTAGTAGTCATTGCCCTCCATTTAATGTTGGCTTGATCCTTTTTTCCCCCATCCCTGCTCTTATTGCTCTTATCTATTTTACCATTTACCCCCATCCTGCCCTGTGTTGAGCTCTATACCTCAGTGTTTACCCTACTACCTGCCATGTTTTGTGGGGGGAGGCTTGACTTTTCCTGCCTTTTATCCGTACCTCCCCCTTATCTAGTTTAAAAGCTTGCCAAGGGAGCATTTAAACCTGTCACCTAGGAGCTTGGTCTCCTTTGTGGACAAATAAAGATATACAAAATCACACATGCCCCCACAATGCAAAGCATCATGGGCTGCATATGCAAATCACCACAGAATGTTATGCTGGTCCAACTTTAAGCAGAATTGCATGGTGCCAGAAGGCCTCTCACACAGTTTGGAAAGGGTGCTAACAGAAGACATAGACACATGTTTCGTCCTACCAGGACTCATCAGTATGCCTCATCTGTTTGACACCCCAGTGGAATGGACCAGCTACCCTAAGGCAGTGTGCCTGGGATATATTGTGGTGAACCCATTAAAATAAAAAACTATTTAAAAGACAAAGAACCCTCTGTGCATAAACACTGAGGCAAGGGTTACCCCAAAGGGCATTTGGCTGGGAAGCCAAGTTTCAAGAAAATACAAAATCACACATGCCCCCACAATGCAAAGCATCATGGGCTGCATATGCAAATCACCACAGAATGTTATGCTGGTCCAACTTTAAGCAGAATTGCTTGGTGCCAAAAGGCCTCTCACACAGTTTGCAAAGGGTGCTAACAGAAGACATAGACACGTGTTTCGTCCTACCAGGACTCAAGGCATACTGATGCATTGTGGGGGCATGTGTGATTTTGTATTTTCTTGAAACTTGGCTTCCCAGCCAAATGCCCTTTGGGGTAACCCTTGCCTCAGTGTTTATGCACAGAGGTTCTTTGTCTTTTAAATAGTTTTTTATTTTAATGGGTTCACCACAATATATCCCAGGCACACTGCCTTAGGGGTAGCTGGTCCATTCCACTGGGGTGTCAAACAGATGAGGCATACTGATGAGTCCTGTAGGACTAAACACGTGTTCATGTCTTCTGTTAGCACCCTTTGCAAACTGTGTGAGAGGCCTTTTGGCACCATGCAATTCTGCTTAAAGTTGGACCAGCATAACATTCTGTGGTGATTTGCATATGCAGCCCATGATGCTTTGCATTGTGGGGGCATGTGTGATTTTGTATTTTTTGAATTTTGGCTTCCCAGCCAAATGCCCTTTGGGTAACCCTTGCCTCAGTGTTTATGCACAGAGGTTCTTTGTCTTTAAATAGTTTTTATTTTAATGGGTTCACCACAATATATCCCAGGCACACTGCCTTAGGGGTAGCTGGTCCATTCCACTGGGGTGTCAAACAGATGAGGCATACTGATGAGTCCTGGTAGGACGAAACACGTGTCTATGTCTTCTGTTAGCACCCTTTGCAAACTGTGTGAGAGGCCTTTTGGCACCATGCAATTCTGCTTAAAGTTGGACCAGCATAACATTCTGTGGTGATTTGCATATGCAGCCCATGATGCTTTGCATTGTGGGGGCATGTGTGATTTTGTATTTTCTTGAAACTTGGCTTCCCAGCCAAATGCCCTTTGGGGTAACCCTTGCCTCAGTGTTTATGCACAGAGGTTCTTTGTCTGTCAAATAAAGATATGTAGACTTTCCCTGTATGTCAAAGTAAATAAATATGTGTTGTAAAGGTTTTGCTTATGCAAGGTGTTTAGGAGCGTAGCTAAAGGTGTTCACCTGATGATTCCCAAGTATAAAAGGGAGCTCACTGTGGTAACCCCTTCAGAGTCAGTCTGGGATCAGCTAGTTATTGACCCCTGAGTGGAGGTCTGTGCCTATACAGACCTAAACTCCATTTAATAAAGAGAGGTGATGATTGTTGGCTAGACCTCTACACAGCAGGAGTGTTTTATTTTGTTATTTATTAGTTCATTGTAATTTTGTCCTTTGCTTTCTCACTATCCTTTGAAGAAACTGAATAAACTAGTGGCTTGGTAATTGCCTAGCCACCATTGTTCTTCTGTGTCCAGTGTCTATCCATACACCCACATGCCACGACAGCCCCCCCTCTTTTCTGTGAGTACTGATGTTGAATTTATTTTTTATGTCATTAGCAAACCACCTAGTTAAAGAAATTATGTTTTTATAGATAGTGTAGCACTACAGACCCGCATAGTTAAATAAATGAAAAAAAAATATATGGTACACAGATGTTTTTATCGTGCATGACTTTTGTTTCATTTGTGCTGAGATACCAATGTAATATTTCTGTATTATTTAATTTTATGCCATTGGCATTTCAGTCACATATATACAGCACTCCAAAACCCCATTCATCTAACAGCATGAAGGAGCATGAGTATCATATATCTGTTAAGGCGAACATTTGTGCAAAAGGGGTCCGGAGTGCTACAATATCTCCAGTGTTATTAGTAGCAATACTTTTAATGTACAAGGACATTCTGACAAGTTTAAACTCTGTCATATTGAAGTTAAGGCAACAAGACAGTAAATTAAATGACTGCTCTAATTGTAAATATTCATAAGTTGATTGAAGCATGCTGTATAAAAATGTGTACTTCTCCTGAATGATTAATAAACACTAGTTAAAAAAAGACAATATTAATTCACAAAAATATGAAAAGCAAAAATAAGACAAGATTAAGCTAAAAGCAATCCCAATAAGAGATTTCTTTTTTATAAGGGAAATATTTCCATTACACTGTTTTCTTTTATTAAAAAAAATTAAATCATTCTCATAAAAAAAGTCAGAAAGACAGCATTTGCCCCACTTCTGCTTTATTCTTTTACAACAGCTTTCTTACCTCCAGCTTCATGGCGATCCTGTTTTAGTCTCCTGCACCACCTACTTACACATCAGAACCATACTGCTTAGAACCCTGAGCAATTCTTCACAGTGTGGGACTAGAACATGTTCAGTGGTTGTTCCCAAAAATCAAGTTCTTTCTACAGTTCCTTGTGCTCCTGTTTCTATGTTGCTGCTCTCAGAAACTCAACTGCGCTTCCTGTTCACCTCTGAATAGTCCTGCCACTCAGGAACTAAAGTTCCCTTCCTGTCTGCCTCAGAAATGTGTCCCTAAACTATTCAAATCAGCTCATTAATATTCATGGTATGAAGCAGAAGGGGAGGGGTTCCAAAATATAGTAATCCCTTAAAGAGGCAGGAGCACATCGAGATTTGACATCTGACTGAGGCAAAGCTAGAGAACCTTTCAGTCAAAATGGAAACACACAATATAAAATGGGCAAGGAAATCCCAGTGTCTTATTTGATTGAGACTTGGGTCTAGTTATGGCAGTAAGAGAGCACCACCAATGGCTAAAAATTGTAACCTCCAGGTGGCACTGTCCCCAAGGTTACTACCCCTGTCTGTATGACTGAGCAGAGGTTGAGGGCCCTGGATTCTATAGTAAGGTGCCTCCACCCAGAGTAACAGTATTGGGGGTGTCTGTCTAGCTTGTTATAGCCCTCTGGGAAGCTACAACCCCCCACTTACTCTCCTAGTGGCTTTGTACCTTTAATAGCAGTTAACACACAATCAGTATGGAGGCAGTATAGCGCAGTGGTTTAAGGCTCTGAGCTGCAAATCTGGAGACCTGGGTTTGAATTCCACAGCCCCCACTTGCATACTGTGTGACCCTGAGCAAGTCACTTAACTTCCCTGTGCTCCCAGGTCGCACTTGTAAACGAGCTTTCAGCTTAGTGTGTCTCACCTGGTTAAGCAATTGGGAAAAAATATATATATAGCAGTAATGATATGCACAAAGGGAAAAGGGACCAGTGGGGGGTAAAGGTGGGGGACAGCAGAAAAACAGACAATGAAGGGGTTAACACAGGAGCTCCTGGGGGCCAGGAGGGACCCCAGGCTTCTGGGAGTGCTGCTGTCATGGAACAGAGTGATGAGGCAGAGGGGAGAGGGAGCTTGGAAAGGCCTGGACGGAGCTGTTGGACAAGGGAAATGGATGCAACTTGGGGGTAAAGGCAGCTGATGGGATTCAAACTGATGGTCCTAATGGAGGAGCCAGGGTAAGCACAGGAAGGGGAGCTAAGAGTAGGGAGATCCAGGGAAGGGCAGATAAGGGGATGGTTAGGAAGGAGCAATTATTCCAGGGGAAAAGGGATCAGCAGGGATCTAGTGGGTGGAAGAGCAGAAAACAGGATGAAGAGGTGGTAAAAGCAGGGGCCCCTGAAGGTCAGGGAGGCTCACAAGTACTCAAGTGTGCTAGGGGAACAGACCAAAAAGGGGATGCGGGGAGGGAGGTTTAGGAGTAGACAGGGTAGGTAGGAGGCATAGCTGGAAAGGGGGGGGCAAGGCAGCCAATGGCAATCATATTGTTGGTGTGGCCAGAGAAAACAAAGAGGTATTGGGAATGGGGCTGGGGTGACTGAGAAGGGGGGTAGGCCAAAGGGCAAGGAGGAGGTTAGAGTGTTCCTGCTGTGTGACTCCATGATCAGGGGTATTAAATGGGAAGGGCAGGAAGAGGGGTCAAGAGTATATCTGACCTGACTGTGCATGAGGCCAAGCACTTGGTCTATGTTCTAGTGAAAGAATGTGGTGGGTCTCCTGACATATTAGTGCACCTGGGCACAAACAACATTAAGGGAAATAGTGTGCTGGAGATACAGGCAAGGTTCTGTGAGCTAGCCTGGGTGTGTCATACTGTTGGGTGCTCAGTCTCCTTCTTGGAGATCCTACTGGTGCCTACAGCCAGTGTGGGTAACAAATAAAAAAACAGAGATTAATGAATGGCTCAGTTCGTGGTGTGTGGCTAGAGGGTATGGAATAGTGGGGGACTGGAATACAACTTGGTTGTAAGGGGCTGTATGCTAGGGATAGGCTCCACCTAAACTTGGGGGGAAGGAGGTTTTGAAAATAAAATTGACCAAGTTCATCAAAGCTAGGTGGGGTTTAAACTTGTGAGTGGGGGAAGGCTGGAGCCTGAAGCTGTTGCTAGCAGGCATGTCAAGGGAGGACTTAGCCTCCCCCCCAAAGTAGTGAAGGTATGCCAAACAGAGGAAATCAACTGTGCACAAGTGAGTGGGAGCAGGCAGTTATCTGAGGGTTGGAGGGTTGAGTGAGGGCAAGGGGTGGGAATGGAGGGTAGTCCTGATGAACACCAGGAGTATAGGTAACAAGATGCCAGAGATTCAGGTGATGCTAACAGAAGGGGAGGTGGATGTGGCAGCAGTCACTGAAACCTGGGCCATGCCTCAGCATGACTGGAATCTAAACCTGGTGGGGTACACTGTGTTCAGAAAGAACAGGGCTGAGGGCAGGGGAGATGGAGTTGCACTCATCATAAGGAATGGCATCGATATATGCAGGGTGGAGTGGCAGAGGGACACGTAGAGACGTTATGGGTTACCTTGCAGGCACCTGGTGGAAAGAGGGTGTATTTGGGGGTGGTTTATAGGCCACCAATGTAGGCAGAGGATCTAGAGGAAAGCCTGGTGGAGAATCTCAGGGACCACTGTGGTCAGGAGGAGAGTAGAATAGTGGTGTTGGGTGACCTTAACATGCCAGGGGCTGATTGGGGAACTATGGCATCCTTATCAACCAGTGAGCAGCGCCTACTGGACATCTTCCAGTATGCATTTCTTTGCCAACTGGTGGCTGACGCGATGAGATATGGTCGCATCCTGGATGTGGTCCTGTTGGACTGCAAACTGGTTAGGAACCTAGTGGTAGGGGACCCACTGTCAGGGAGTGATCATGACACAGTCTGATTCTCCCTGGACTTGGGGGGGGAGGAAAAAAATTGCACCAAGTCAGTGGTAGTTGATTTTAGGAGGGTGGACTTCAAGAGTATGGAGGGGACCCTCAAGGAATATTTGGAAAGGATCAGACGAGCAGGTGGGAGACTATTGAAAGAGGACTCCTGGAAGCTACTGAGGCCTGCACAAAAGCTCGATGCAAGTTTGGTAGGGCCAGAAAGTCATGCTGGTGGACCAGGAAGATCCAGGAAGTGATGAGGGAGAAGAGGACTGCTTATAGTCAATACAAGCAATCGCCTGGGGTTATGGACGGGGGGAGTATGACATGATTTTCAAAAAGGTAACCAGGGTGCTGAGATTAGCTAAGGTGAGGATTGAGCAGAGGTTGGCACAGGGGATCAAGAGAGGTGATAAAGGGTTCTTTATGTATATCAGGAAAAGAAGGAAAGTGAAGGTGCAGACTAGCAGACTGATGTCAGTGAGTGAGTGGGTGGAGGTGGCCGCGGAGCAGGCGGAGGTACTAAATGATTACTTTGCCTCGGTCTTCACTAGGGATGATGGAGGGGCAGTATCTTATGGGGGAGGAGGGTTAGATTTGAAGAAGGCGGGGCGGTCACGGATGTTGAAATTCCTGTTGGTAGGGTGAGGGAAGCCATTAAGTACCTGAAAGCAAGTAAGTCACCATTTCCAGATGGCCTCCATCCTAGGGTGTTAAAAGAAATGGCAGATGTCCTTGCTGTACCCCTGGTGGACCTTTTTAACACCTCCCTTCAGTTGGGGTGGGTGCCTCAGGAATGGAGGATGGCTCATGTCGTGCCTATCCACAAAGGCAGCTCACATGAGGAGCCGAATAACTACAGGCCTGTCAGCCTGACATCGGTGGTAGGCAAAATGATGGCATCCATATTGAAAGAGAGGCTGGAGGTGTTTCTGGAGGCACAGGGCCCCTTGGATGATCACCAACATGGCTTTGTTCATGGCAGATCATGTCAGACTAACCTTGTGGAGTTCTATGACTGGGTGACAAGGCACTAGACCAAGGTAAGCCAGTGGATGTCCTCTTTCTAGACTTCAGCAAGGTGTTTGAGTCAGTGCCACACACTGGGCGGCTGGACAAGCTGGGGGAATGGATGGTTAGGTGGATATGAAGCTTGCTGACTGGGCAGTTTCAGAAGGTGGTAGTCAGGGGGAAGGTTTTCTCTCCAAGGAGGGTCATTAGTGGGGTACCACAAGGGTCAGTGCTGAGTCCACTCCTGTTTAATGCTTACATTTCAGACATCAGAAGTGGCATCAGGAATGAGATGAACCTCTTTGCCGATAACTCAAAACTGGGGGAGAGTGGATTGAGAGGAGGGTTGAAAAGCCCTACAGGGGGGACTTGGAGGCTCTGGAGTGGTGGTCTCACACCTGGAAACTGAGGTTTAATGCTGAAAAATGCAGGGTTCTCAACTTGGTGCTTAGGAACCCAGTTCATGAGTACTTTTGGGGAGGGGAGAAATTGCAGGTTTTGGGAGGGGAGAAGGATCTTGGGGTGGTTGTGGATGCCAAAATGAATAATTCTGAACAGTGTAGGAGGGCTGTGGCCAAAGCAAATAAAATATTGGGATGCATCACCAGGGGATAACCTTAAGAAGGCAGGAGATGCTTTTCCCTCTGTATAAATGCCTGGTTAGACTGCACCTTAAATACAATGTGCAGTTTCGGCATCCATACTTGAAAAAGGACATTGCATTCCTTGAGAGGGTTCAGAGGAGGGTGACCAGAATGATACAGGCCTGGGGAGAGGTCCTATGAGGAGAGAGTTGAGGAGCTCAACTTGTACTCCCTGGAGGAGAGGAGAGGAGAGGAGAGACAGATGTAATATGATTGAGGTCTTTGAATACTTAAAGGGGTTAAATAGGGTAAGGCCTGACAGGGTGTTCCAGCTGAGGGAGGTGGGAACAACTAGGGGGTGCTCCATGAGGCTGGTTGGTGGGAGGCTCAGGACGGAGACTAGGAGATGCTACTTCATGGAAAGGGTGATGGAACCCTGGAATGCACTGCCTGTGGATCTGGTAACTGTAAATACTGTGGAAGGTTTCAAGAGGGGCTGGGACAGGTATAGGGAGAAGCTGAAACTGAGTAATGCCAGACCTGGAGGTGCACCCCCAATGAGGGATGGGGCTGGGGGGACTTACGGGGGAAGGGGAAGAGCAACAATGGCACCCTGACCAGGAGCTGATTCCCAAGCAGACTCGATAGACCATTACCAAGGCCTCTGTTTTTCAGTGCTTGGAAACAGCAAATTCCATTTTGACCATCCTGGATTCTGAGATTTTACCGGTGTTCAGGAATCCAATTTCTGGGATTTTGACGGTAATATAAAACTGAACATTATTCACACATTTTAATTAATAAATTTGTCTCAGTGTTTTATCATGTTTTATGCAGGTTTAAGCCACATCATCAGAAAACAACAACATTTAATCTCATATTGCATGCTCTATATAGCTGCCCAAATCTTGCATCTACCAGCTAGCAAGGCTAGTGACTGCGGAACTCCATTGGCTAAACTGGCATACTTATTAAAATGTTACCTTCTCAGAACAAGCCAACAGGTGAAATTCAATGGCCTCATGGTAACAGTAGCATTTTTATAGCAAGGAGGAACCAATTTTAATGACTGTTCGATACTAAACAGACACCAAAGTCTAGTCTTTATTTTCATGCTGACAATGTGTTCTGTGATACATATGTAAATAAAAATTCTCCAAGCTAAAATGCAATTCAAGTGTTTTCTTTTAATTAGATTTACAAAGATTAACATGTAAAAAAACACAAATCTATTTAAGTATTGACTACTGAACACAGTTAACAACAAATATGCTACACAGACAAATACGCTACGCAGACAAATATGCTACACAGGCTACATAAACTAAAACATACTTTGTGAATAACAACTAGAATCTAACCCATAGCTATATAATGCAAAGATATTACATATTGCATGTCTACACTTCATTGCACAGTGGAGCACCATTTTGTTTCCTACAATATTGCACCAGACCTGCATGTCTTCATGACATTGCGCAGGGGAACACTATATTTCTACAATATTGCACCGGAACTGCAATTGCACAGATGAGGTTTGGAGATTCTAGGTCTACTGATTAAATAGCAGCATTGAAAATAATTTTAAATTGTCCACAGTCAGGCTTCTCTGTTGGTCAGTCAGGATTTGTCCATGTGCAGAAAATGACCACTCCACATCTGCACTAAAAACAGGAACCCAGATGAACTGAAGGGCTGACTTAGCCAGAGTTGATACCTGTGAGAACATTGAGATCCAGTACTGGTGAAGATCAAATGATCCAATCTCGGGTAGTTCCCACACATCCTGCCTTATGTAGATCTCCCAGTCCTTTAACAGTGCATTCTTATTGTGTAACATGAACATTTGGGATATAGGGCAACTACAGTTGGAAGTCCTTATAGAGTATGGGTAGGTTGAGTAGGTTGAGAATTCGACAGGCCATGAGAAACTATACAGATGGGTTTGACTGCAGGTGTTTTGACAGTTTTTCCAAACTGACCTTGAAAGCATTTTTGAACAGTTTGAGGTTCTCGTCCTTTACTTTATTCCTCAGTTTAGAGAGGCACAACTCTGTTTTCTCACCAAAGCCATCATGTTTAGTCATGCCAGCCTCAAAGTGGTTCTTAAATGACATTAGCATGTCATATGTTGATGTCGCAAGAGGTTTCTCCTTTGACTGCAAAAGTTCTATCACACAATAATGTCACCTGAATTCTCTGTAATGAATGCCAGTTGTGCTTGTAGCTCATCATACCATGCATCCAGTAATGCCCTTAGGTTGTTTACTGAGGTGGCCTCACTAGCATCCATCCTGAAAAAGTCCCTTAGGTATTGCAGGTGTGTTGAATGGTATGCCACAGTTGCAAACCATGTGTTCCATCTAGTTAAAACAGGAACTAACGGCAAAGCAATCATTTCCCTTGATGATTCCAGATCCTCCAAAAATGTGATGAATTCTGTTTTGCATTTTGGTGATTGTGGAAAAGCATATTTCACCAATGAAACCAGTTCTTAACATTTTTGAAATGGTGCAGCCATGTATCACCAACAAGGGGCAAGACATGTGCCCAGCAACACACATGCACAGCATGGTCCCCAAGAACCCACCTAAGTGTGTCATTAAAACATTTAATCATATAACAGGCACTGTCACTGACAAGTGAAACTACATTCGTAAAGTCAATGTCACAACTCTGGAGAGTCTTCAAGACAGCTTGAGCCACTGTGAAATGGTTGACAGCGTCTAGTTCTGTGCTGTTTTCAAGGTATGTCTTGCCCCCTTCCAACACAAAGATGACATTAAGAATGCATTGCGACTGTGCATCTGTGCTCTCTTCACATATCACAATGATTTCCCAATCAGAGCTGGTTTAAGGTCTGCATCAATTTGCTTTCTTAACTTAGGTAGATAGAGCTGCCTCAGGGTGTCTGCTCTTGGCACCGCTCCACTCACCTTCACATACTTGCACATCCATTCCCTCAGCTGTGGATGATCCAGCTTCTCCAATGGGATATTTGCTGCTTCCCATGCCTTAACTGTGTCCATGACCATCTCATTTCTTGCTATGGATGATTCTGTTGCAGCTCTGAAACTGCTGGTCAGGGTCACCTGCCTTGCTTGTCTTCCTTCACTAGCAGCTCGTTCCTTATTCCTAGCATGTTTCTTGTTGATCAGATGATCTTTTACTGTATCTTTTCTGGTATAGTCCAGGACACGGTTGCAGTATGGACAGAAAAGTTTTCCTCCACCCTCATAGAGGTGTTCAGATTTGAACTGAAGGGCTCACTCCTTAGCTGAAGTGTAGCAGAGCTTAGATTTCTTATTCAGTGGTGCGGCAGACATCATGCAGGCAGAAAGTGTGAATACTGAAATCAAAACCAAAAAAAATATTAGTAGTGTGTTCCACCAATCTTCTTGATGAGATAATTCAAGTAACAAAATGAGAGACTCAGATCCCCTAGATAGGGCAGTCCATGACTTTTATCCTCTAACTATAATGGCAACAGCCACTGCCTACAGCCCCCATCCTCCAGGTATGGTAGCAGCCACTGTCTACAGCCCCCATTCTCCAGGGTACGACACCAGCCAACACCTGCAGCTCCCATCCTCCAGGCATGACAGCAGCAGCAGCTTACAACTATCATCCTCCAGGTACGACAGCAGCAGCAGTAGCCTATGACTCCCATCCTCCAGGTACGACAGCAGTAGTAGCCTACGACTCTCATCCTCCAGGTACAACAACAGCAGTAGCAGCCCGTGACTCCCATCCTCCAGGTACGACAGCAGCAGCAGCCCATGACTCCCATCCTCCAGGTACGACAGCAGCAGCAGCAGCCCATGACTCCCATCCTCCAGGTATGACAGCAGCAGCAGCAGCCCATGACTCCCATCCTCCAGGTACGACAGCAGCAGTAGCCTACGACTCTCATCCTCCAGGTACAACAGCAGCAGTAGTCCATGACTCCCATCCTCCAGGTACAACAGCAGCAGCAGCAGCCCATGACTCCCATCCTCCAGGTACAACAACAGCAGCAGCAGCAGCCCATGACTCCCATCCTCCAGGTACGACAGCAGCAGTAGCCTACGACTCTCATCCTCCAGGTACAACAGCAGCAGTAGTCCATGACTCCCATCCTCCAGGTACAACAGCAGCAGCAGCAGCCCATGACTCCCATCCTCCAGGTACAACAACAGCAGCAGCAGCCCATGACTCCCATCTTCCAGGTACGACAGCAGCAGTAGCCTACGACTCTCATCCTCCAGGTACAACAACAGCAGCAGCAGCCCATGACTCCCATCCTCCAGGTACAACAGCAGCAGCAGCAGCCCATGACTCCCATCCTCCAGGTACAACAGCTGCAGTAGCCTACGACTCTCATCCTCCAGGTACAACAACAGCAGCAGCAGCCCATGACTCCCATTCTCCAGGTACGACAGCAGGAGCAGCCTACATCTCCCATCCTCCTGGTACAATGACAGTAGCAGCCAATTACCACCATTTACTAGGTGAGATGGCAGCATTGGTCTACAACTCCCATCCTCCAGGTACAATGGCAGCAGCAAGCTACAACTCCCATCCTCCAGGTACAATGGCGGCAGCATTCTATGACTCCCATCCTCGAGGTGTGAAAGCAGCAGCAATCTAGAACTCGCATTCTCCAGGTACGACAGCAGCAGCATTCTATGACTCCCATCATCCAGGTACAATAGCAGCAGCATTCTACAACCACCATGCACTAGGTGAGATGGCAACTACAGCCCATGACTCCCTTCCTCCCAGTATGACAGCAGCAGCAGCCTACAACTCACATTCTCTAAGTACAACAACAGCAGCGTTCTATGACTCACATCCTCTGGGTACAACAGCAGCAGCATTGTATGACTCCCATCATCCAGGTACGATGGCAGCAGCATTCTATGACCACCATTCACTAGGTGAGATGGCAGCAGCAGCCTATGACTCCCATCCTCTGGGCATGACAGCAGCAGCAACCTATGACTCGCATCCTCTGGGTATGACAGCAGCAGCAGCCTATGACTCGTATCCTCCGGGTATGACAGCAGCAGCAACCTATGACTCGCATCCTCTGGGTATGACCGCAGCAGCAGCCTATGACTCGCATCATCCAGGTATGACAGCAGCAGCATTCTACAACCACCATTCACTAGGTGAGATGGCAGCAGCACCCTATGACTCCCATCCTACAGGTATAATGACAGTAGGGCAGCCAATAGCCAGCATTCTCTGGGTGTAATGACAGCAGCAAATAAAAACCCTCCTACTTGCCCACAGCTACATGGCAAGTAACCCTCTCCTGACTTGTCAACCACACAAGCAACATCCAGACTTACCAGGTGCCACAGAGCTATTTGCACAGCCATACAGAATATACCCAATATGACTTGTACAAAACCACACTGTAAACTGGTCTGAAAACAGATGCTACACCTATCCTTGGTCTTGGTCTTGCTCCTTGACACAGTATTTAAGGCCCATCCTGAAAATTTTCTCTGGGTCATATAGAAAGCACTGCAGACCAGAGCCAGCTTCACTGGGCAAAGGCCTTACACTGTATGTCCTCAAGCAAGTCAGAGTGTTTCTGTACCTTGTGGTTTGCTCCAAAGTAAAACTGCACACAGATACTGGTCTGGTCAAGGACATAGCCTGTAAGGTCCCCCCCCAACAAAGTACGAAGAGCTGTGTTGCTTTTTATATTCCACAGAGCATGCTAGTGTTACCTGAGCCCCTCAAAAAGGGGTGTGGTAGGCAGGTATGGCAAGGCATTTTTGCAGTGCAGGATCTGGGGGCATATTCCCAGCTTTCACCAGCAGAAGAAATATGTGCCTGCATATGCCTGCACAGTAAAATGCGTAAACTGCACCTAGTTTGCTTGAAGTGGGCTTTACTCACCGTATACTGAAACACTAACTTGCTGTGGGACACAAAACAGCCGCTTGGGCTTGCTCAGGGATGCAGCAATGCCAGTTCCCCCAAACTTGCCCTATGGACACAGCAAAGCCAGCCCCCCAAATCTGGCCCTTGTCAGTGTGTAACACAAGCTAATCCTCCCACCAGCAGGCTCTGGAGCACACAGCAAGCAGAAACCCCTTGTACTTGCTCCGGGATACACACTGTGCAAAGCTCTTACTTCAAAGTCCAAGGGACTGGGTTGCTTGATGTGTGCCCCAGAGTAAGTTGTGGTGGTGGGGCTAGAGTGAACTGGCATTACACACTGACCAAGGACATGTTTCCCTGGGTAGGATTTGCTCTGGGCCACAGAGAAAACAAAAGACTGTAGAATGCCCTTGCACCACTCCACAAGTTTCAAAACAAGCCATTCATTGTCCAGAGACACCAACAGTAGGCAGCACCACAACAGCCAAATAACTCAGCATTGCCATCTCCCACACAAACTCAGAGAATAAACAGATGCAATGCAGCCACAGAACAGGTTGGGGAATCTTATACACTATACATCCCTAAGCAAGTCTGAGGGTCACTGCTGCTTACTGTACAGTGTGGGCAGTGTGTAACTAGGGGTCTCAGGCTGGATGGGAAAGGGTCAACTAGGAATGGATACATCCGAGGGAGGTCCCAGCAGCCAGCGGGAAAAAGAATTGAAAATAACTTGCCCAGGGATGCACCGATGCTCCCCCACCACCTGCTAACTTGGTTTGGGTCTGCAAGAAAGAACAAATAACAGACTCTCTGACATGCTCTGCCGTGCTCAGGTACACAGTGTGTGAGGTGCCCCCCCCAATACAAACTTGCACTGGGCCTCATAGAAAGCACTGCACCCCAGAGAAAGTTTGCAAGGAAGTGGGGGGACTTACACATGCCATTTCCATGAGTAATCCAACTTTGGGGGCTGTGTGGGAGTGATCTTCAGCAAGTCTGAAGGTCTCTGTCACTAGCTGCTTCCACAGACAAAGCCCAAACTGAGGAAAAAATAGCCAAGTCAGTAAAGAAGGGGGATAAAACCTTTTATAGGTACATTAGGGAGCATAGAAAGGTTAAGGGAGGAATAGTGAAGATTAATAAGGGAGAGGGGAGGTGGGCAGAGGGAGACAGTGAAAAGGCAGAGATACTGAATGAATACTTTGCTCAGTATTCACAAAAGAAGATGAGGAGGAGTTACCTAAACCAGACAATAGAAGCACTCTGAGTAGGGGTTGACACCAGTCCATTTACAGAAGAAAGAGTACTAAGAAGAACTCCTAAAACTCAAGGTGGACAAAGCAATAGGGCCTGATGGGATTCACCCCAGAATCCTAAAAAGAACTAGGGAGGACCTAGTAACACCACTGACCACACTTTTAACAAATCATGGGAGGATGGGGTGGTACCTGAGAGACTGGAGGAGGGCAGATGTGATTCCCCTTCACAAAAGTGGGAGCAAGGCAGAAGCAGGAAACTACAAACCTGTAAGTTTGACCTCAGTGGTAGGAAAATGATGGAATCACTTCTGAAAGAAAGAATTGTTGAGTGCCTAGAGGCCAGCGGGGCACAGGACCCAAAGCAGCATGGATTTACAGTAGGAAGGTCATGTCAGACAAATCCTAATAGATTTCTTTGACTGGGTGACCAAAGTAATAGACCAGGGAGGGCTGTGGATATGGCCTACCTAGACTTTAGCAAGGCATTTGACACAGTCCCTGCACAAAGATTAATAATCAAGTTAGCCAGCCTGGGAGTGGGTCCCAGGGTGGTAGCCTGGGTTGCAAACTGGGTGCACAACAGGACACAGACGGTAATAGTGAGTGGCGCACATTCCAAAGAAAGGGGGGTCTCTAGTGGAGTACCTCAGGGCTCAGTACTGGGTCCAGTCCTCTTTAACATCTTTATAGGTGACATTGCAGAGGGTCTGGAGGGAAAGGTATGCCTCTTTGCAGATGATACAAAGATCTCTAATAGAGTTAATACACAAGGGGGGGTAGAAAGGATAAGAAGGGACTTGGCAAGGTTGAAGGAATGTTCAGACATATGGCAACTTAGATTCAATGCAAAGAAGTGCAAAGTAATGCACCTGGGAAACAAAAACCCAGGAGAAGAGTACACAATAGCAGGGGAGGTACTAGCAACAACAAAAATGGAATGGGACTTGGGGGTAGTCATATCGGATGATCTAAAGGTGGGTAAACAATGTGAGAAGTCAGTGAGGAGAGTCAGGGGGATACTGGGATGCATTGGAAGGGTCATCACAAGTAGAAAAAGGGAAGTGGTTATCCCTCTGTACAGACAGTTGGTGAGACTCCATCTGGAGTACTGTGTGCAGTTTTGGAGACCTCATCTACGCAAGGACATAGACAGGATGGAAGCAGTCCAGAGGAGGGCAACTAAAATGGTGCAGGGTCTGCATCAGAAATCATATGAAGAGAGACTGAGAGAGCTTTATATATATACCCTTGATGAAAGGAGGGACAGAGGGACATGATAGAAACGTTCAAGTACCTCAAGGGAATCAACAAAGTCCAGGAGGGTAGCATCTTTCAGAAAAAGAGATGCGTAAGAACAAGGGGACACAATTTAAAGATAGAGGGGGGACAGCTCAGGGGTAATGTGAGGAAATCTTTTTTCACGGAGAGAGTGGTGGATGCGTGGAACTGCCTTCCTGGGGAGGTTGTTGGGACTAAAACAGTGGGGGAATTCAAACATGCATGGGACAGACACAAGGCAATTGTAGTGGGGGGTGGCAGGAAGTAGGCTGTTGGTTAACTAGAATCTGCAGCTTATCCAGTAGGTAGGGAAATGGGCAGACTGGGTGGGCCAAGTGGTCCTTATCTGCCGTCAAAGTCTATGTTTATATGTTTACAGGGGAGGCCACACAAACTAATGTTGACAGTTTGCAAGGTGAATCACTTAACTTGCTCTGGCACATGCTACAAACAACAAGAGTCCTGCAGACCTGTTCAGTGACACACTGATGCCACCCCCCAACTTGGTTTTGGCATGTAGTGACAAGTAACAGACTCCAGAGCTAGACTGGGGGCCTGGCATCACTGTGTTGCTGAGAAAGTTTGTGGGTTTCTGGCAGTAGTTGCTTCCAGAGAGAAAGTCTGCAGGGGTGCATCACCCTGCCACGTTAGCAGTGTGCATCGTCAAATCCCCCTCCTAACGCATGCTACAAGGGACAGACACCCTCGGACTTACTCATTGACAGTGCGCAAGTCCCCGCCCTGCAAACTTGCTCTAGGTACACTCAGCTCAACCCAACTTGAAGCATACCCAAGTGTAAGTGGCATGGTAGAGAAGACAGGGTCACATGGCAATCTGGGCATATCAAAGCTCTTCCCCAGATGCAGTGCACTTAAGATTTAACCAGTGTGCAGGTAACATGCAGAAAATCATGTAAACATCCTGAACTTTCACTAAGTTGCCCTTTTACATGATTTTCTGCATTGTGGTGGTTTTTGTTGGTGTACCTGGGTGTCTCAGAACTCAAGCGGTAGGCAGGATGGGCATGACAAGTCAGATTTTCTGTACTCTGAAACAGTTCATAGTAGGATATATCTGTACCTCTCTGGGGCACCTCTGCCCCCCCTCCACATGCACATTCTCTGGGGCAAACAAAAGGCAACAGAATACCCAGACCCCCCACCTACTCAGACTCTCACCACCACCACCACACACATATTCTCTGGGCCCCACTGAAGGCAATAAAGTTGGTCAGGAATACACAGACCCCCTCCGCACCTTTCTCAGACAGAGATACTTTAGCACGCTGTACCTTCATGTAGGTTTCCTTTTTTGTTTAGGATACCTTCTACTACTACCTCCAGTAGATAAAGAGCGACCTTCATCAGGAAGTCAGGTCATGCCTGGGTGTAAGGCATGGTGCCCCAATTAACTGCTGTTTCACATAATTAACTTTTTTTACCCTATAAATCTCCTCTACAGGAGTCAAGCTCCGTGGGTGTGGCATTCCTTGATCTATCAAAGGCTTTTGATTTAGTTGATCATAAAATTTTGGTAAGAAGTTTAGAAAAAGTGGGCCTAGCAAAAGAACCATTAAATTAGTTCTGGTCTTACTTAGAAAATAGATCACAAATTGTTGTGGTGGAAGGAAAGTGTTCAACTCTTCTTCCAGTACTTCGTGGTGTTCTCCAGGGGTCCATACTTGGACCCCTGCTATTTTATTTATTTTTATTTATTTGTATTTCGGATGAACCTTTGAGCTGAGGGCTCTTTTAGAAAGGTTCCACGTCAAGGCAATAAGAACAATAAGGTACAAAACATAACATGATCATTACAATGGAACTTACAAAAAAAAAAGACAAATAAGGTTACAATAACAGCAGCCAAAGGCATTGTCAAGGAATTGTGTTGTGAGTTAATTACACAGCACAAGTCATAGGCAGCTCAGTGAAGCTTTGTTAGGAGTGGGTTAGTGGGAAAAGAGAAAGAAGAGTGGTGGTGAGGGAGTGGTATGGGAGAGAGAGAGAGGGAGGAGGGGAGAAATGGGGAGGGCATTGCGTTGGGTATGTGGTAGATGGGAAACAGCAAGGCAGGAGGAAAGGAGGGATGAAAAAGAAAAGGAGACAGATATATCCCATACCCAGTAATGGGGGGTAAGAGAGAAGGAGAAGCTGAGGCAGTGAAGAGGGATGTTTGAGGGTAGTATGCCTGGAGGGGATTATAAGAAGCGATCACAGAAGGCACTAGCCATGAGGTGTTGATGCAGTTTACACTTAAAAGCACCAATCGTGGCAATGTTGGAGATTTCTATAGGTAGCAAGTTGAACCAGGTGGAGGTTCTGACAAGGTAAGAATGCTGAGCTTGAGAGGTCCAACAGCGAGGTATTGTAAAGGTTAGACTGTCCAATCTTCTAGTTAGGTGGCGGACACGCTGCAGGGTCAATATTGATTGGACTCCAGGGGGCATAAGGCCCAGTGATGTCTTCTTAGCTAGAATGCAGGTCTGGTACTTTATCCTGCCAGATAGCTGGAGCCAGTTAGCCTGTTTGTAAATGTCACACGTGTGAGAAAGGCGGGCAGCTGAAATATGGAGTCTACATGCCTTATTAAGGGCTACAGCTATGCGCCGGAGTGCAGTATCAGTAGCAGATCCATAGATAACAAGCCTGTAGTCAATAGTTGAGATAACAGAGCTCTGGATAGCGAGGTTCAAGGCTTCAACCATTTGGCAATGTTTATGCTTGTATAGTAGTCCTATACAGGAGTTCACAGTTTTAGCGATATTGTCAATGTATTTGGTATACGAGAGGGAGCAGTCAAGGGTCAGGCCCAGATATTTAAACATATCCACCTGCTCAAGAGCAACGCCTTCGTGGTTGTTAATTATGAGCTCATGATCTTTGTACTTGTTGTGGGTTCCATGGAACAACATTGTTTTAGTTTTTCTGTGGTTAAGGATGAGTTTATGTGAGCAAAATCAGTCTTCCACTTCTGTGAAACTTTTCTGTAGTTGAGATTGAAGGGAGGTGGGGTCGGTGTGCAAGTGAAGATTACTGCATCATCTGCATATAATAACATTCTGTCATGGCAGGAGGCAGGGCAATTATTCAGGAATATGCTGAATAACAAGGGACCCAGGATAGAACCTTGGGGTACTCCAGAGTGGATTGGTAGGGATGACGAGAGGAATTCACCAATCCTGACCTGTTGGGTCCAGGTTACTGAGGTAGCTTTGAAACCAGAGGGTAGTTTCACTTGAAAGACCAAGGAGGGATAGTTGTTTGAGGAGAAAGGAGTGATTGACAGTGTCAAATGCCTTAGTCAGGTCAATAAAAGAGGCGCCAACCAACTGGCCCTGATTAAGTGCATGATGGATGTGTGTGGTGAATTCGAGGAGTGCTGTGGTAGTGCTGTGCCCTTTGCAGAAGCCATGTTGCTGGGATCATTGCAGGCTGTATTTTACAAGGTACTCCGTGAGCTGATCAGCCACTATCCATTCCAACGCTTTGGATAGAGGAAGGATGGATATAGGCCTGTAGTTGTTCGTGAGAGTCTTGTCACCACTTTTATGGACTGGAGTCAACACTGTCAGTTTCCACTTTTGAGGGAACTAGGAGAGCATGAGGGAATGGTTGAGGATTTTGGTTAGTGGGGGCAAGACTTCATCAATGGTGAGGGCGAGAAGTTTCTTATCCAGTGACTCGCCACTGACCCTAGACTTTACAAGCACTTTAAGAATGTGTTTTTTAGCTAGGCTTTCTGGGATTGCTTTGAAATGGAAAGGAGGGTGCCCTGGTGGCAAACCTGAACTAACAGGAGCTGGGCTGACTGTGGTGGGATCAAAAAAGTTAGGGGGTAGCGCATGACTAAGGTCAGCAAAAGTGGTGTTAAATGCATAGGCAATGATTACATGGTCAAAAGTGATGGTACCATCTATGTTCAACATTGTGGGTGTTGTTTTGGGATCCTTTCCAGTCACTTCAGCAAGGTTATGCCAGAATTTACTCCCGTCATTCCAGATGCTGGCTAAGGTGTTCCAGTAATAGTTAGCCTTCTCATGGTGGATTGCTCTGGTACATGCATTCCTTGCTGTTTTGTAGGCCTGGATATCAGTCTGGGTGCCAGTAGCCTTAGCACGATACCAGAGCTGGTCTCGAGATTTCATTTGTGTAAGGAGGCCTAGTGTCATCATGGGTTATTGACACTCTTGATCTTACGCTTCTTGAATGGAGCATGAACATCGCAGGCTGAATTGAAACAGGTGATAAAGTATTCAGGTGCTGTGTCTATGTCGGGGCTATATCAATTGGTGACCAGTCATGTTCACGAAGGACTGTTTTAAGAGACTCAAGATGACTGGGGGTCAGCATTCTCCTGTTAATAGTTTTGTGGGGGAGTTTGGTGTATTTGTTGGTCCAGATACACAAGATAGGGGAATGATCACTTAAGGAGTCTGGGAGGACTGTTGCTTCGGAGATGTGCTCTGGACGATTAGTTAGCACCCAGTCTAGAAGTGTACAGGTCCCTGTTCTGTAGTTTACTCTAGTAAGTGATTTGACCATTTGTGAGAAGTTAGCAGCAGCTAGGACATCCTTATAACTATTTGAGCTGGAGGCCAGCCAGTTTTGGGTGTCATTTCTGGGGATGGGCATGACATGACCCATGAGGGACTCTTTAAGGTAGAGGGCACAGCCTCCTCCTTTCTTGGTAAGTCTGTCCTGTCTGAAAACTACATATCCGGGAATTGCTATTATGGAGACAGGTATCTTCAGAGTCAGTCATGTTTCCAGCACTGATAGGATGTCTGGATAGTGCTGGTAAACCCAGGCAGAGAGGGTATCAAGTTTGGAGAGGAGGCTGCAGATGTTAATGCTTGCCAAGGAGAGTGACCCTGCACTGCTGGTAACCTTGAGGCCAAGTTGTGGTGGGCCAGGGTTAGGGTGAATGTTGCCTGATAGGAACAACAGCAGCAGTATTAGATGTTTTAAAAGGGGTTTAAAGTTGCTTCTGTGGGGCAGCAGGGCCCTTTTTTTAACAGGTTCCTTTCCATAAGGATGATGCATGAGATAGTGACCAGTTAGTAATAGCAAGGAGCTGTAAGGGCACAGTTGCAGTGGTTTTGAGAACAGGCCAAAATTTTCATTTGTTCTTCAGAATGGTTGTTGGATAGATAGCACTTAGAGACAAGTACATCAAGAGTTGATTTCAATTGAAAATGTTGATACCTGGTGGTTAAGTCAAAGGCTAAAAGAAATGATCAACAGCTGAGGTCCACAGTCACAGAATGTGTTAGAATTCCTGAAAGGGATGAACTCTGCCTGAGCATATGCATACATCTTTGTCATTCAAAGAGGTCTTAAAGAGCCCAAATACAGATCATGGGGCAGGTCAGATGAAAATGTGGATTCAAGCAGTACCCAGAGTCATTGAGTTTGTCAGACTTCGTTGCTTCACTTATGTTTTGCTTGGGATACCTTCCAACTAGTTGATTTTAAAATGAAAAATGCAGATACCTGATGATGATGCTTTGTAGAAATCCAGTCCAGGAGACTTTCACGGATGTAGTGAGCAAGAATGGTGTAGTTATTCCAAGCAGAAAACCATGTAAATCCACAAAAACTAAGCTACAGACATTTGTCCCCTAATGTTCGTTAATAGAACTCCACCATTTCCACTGAGCGACTATACTAAATTCACAGCTCAGTGTGTAAAGCTTTGGTTT